>OY740797.1:12081779-13483325 GCA_963514005.1 Raja brachyura
TCCCAGATTACCGTTGGGAGTTTAATCCTAGAAGAAATTAATGTAATAAGTAATTTAGTATATACATGCAAAACAACTTCTTCAGTGTGTCTGCTAGACTCCACCGAGTATAAAATGGCAATGAATTTTATTAAGGCAATTTTATCCTCTCCTATACTGGCACAATCATTATGTGTATTGCTACAAACAAAATGTGTGAATTTTGACCTAGTAATTCTGACATCAGCATAATTACATTCCAATGGAGAGCCGTGCAGTGAATTTGTTGCACTAAGTATCTTTCATTTGGCCTCGTCTTTGTCAAGGACTGAAGTGAAAAAAAACTTGTATTTTGAATGTACTTTAGGAAAGCAATTAAAGTTACTTAAGTTTGTCTTGGACAAAGTGGTCCTAATGATTCAGGAGCTCTGGAGGCCGTTTGTTAACCGATTTCGAACACAAAGGTAGACATCACTTCAGGAACCTATTGCCAGTTTCGTAAATAAAATGTAAGAGTTGTTTAGTGTTGTCTCTATTTTGCCACGCATGAACAGAGAAAAAGATTCAAGGATGTTCTCTAATTCTTGTTGGGAAAAAATACAACGTTCTTGTAGACTTCCTAAAATTCCTACCACTCAAAGTGTGGCACAGTGGTGCAGGTGGTAGAGTTGCTACCTCACAGTGCTAGAGACTAGAGTTTGATCCTGACTTTCTGGGCTGGCTGTGTGGAGTTTGCACGTTCTTCTGGGTGCTCCGATTTCCTCCCAACTCCCTAGGATGTGCAGATTTGTAGGTTAATTGGCCTCTGTAAACTTGTCCTAAATATGTAGGGAGTGGATGGAAAAAGTGGGATGACATAGAACACGTGTGAACTGGTGATCGATGAATGGTGTGGATTTCATGAGCTGAAGGGTTCTGTTTCCACGTTGTATCTCCAAAAACTCAAAAGTGGAGAAGGAGCGTTCTGGTTGGCACTGAGAAACCTGAGCCCATGTGAGCGCGAGGAAACCTCGCGTAAATACCGAGAGGGGGGCTCTGGTTCACAGACGGCCCATCCCTGCATTCTGCGACAAACCGCCTCCCCAGTTCTGGGTTCCACGTTGGCCTCCTCAGCCACGACAGAACCCAGAGAAACAGAGTTAATCATCCTCAATCCTGAGCCAAAGATGAGGCGCCAACTGTTCTTGTGCTTCTGTCAATACTACTTCTGCTAATGTTTGCCTTACAGTGAACTAAATCGAAAGTTACTTCTGTGTAGCCAGAGCTATTATCTCTCTCTGTACACTGATCACATTGTCCAGCCAGTGCTTTGCTTGAGTTGTTTCATTATGGCAATGTTCTGCCAGGTCTTGGGAAGCCTAAGTCTTTCCCAGAATTTAATATATTTTTAACTGATTTTTGGAAGACGTTTTGCAGTCAGCAGCCCTTGACTTGAAAAGTTGCAACTTGGAAAAGTAATACCACATTAACCAGTAGATGTGATCCGGGACCCAACTGTAAGCCCAGGGCAACCCTAAACAGTTTGACACAATAGTCAGGAGATGAGAATGGTTGGGTTGCTTCTCATGAACTGCTTCAACTTCACCCCTGTGAAATTCTGTGCCTCTGTTCCAATATTTAAAACATCTGTCACCTTGCTCGCCAACTTTAATGTATGTGTGAGTTCATATTCTTAATGTGGTGCCAGGAATATAACGAATTCCAAGAGACTTGGAGAACTACTTAAACATAAGCACATTGTTTACGACACTCTCCAACAGCACTGAGCATGTGCATACATCATAACTTTGCATGCATTACTCATATCCTCGGTTCTCTACCTGACCTTCAAAAGGGTCCCAAATCTGACTTGTAGAATGTGAGGTGCAGTGACTTTTTTGATGCAGGCAGGATCCAGGCATGTTAATGCAAGTGATCTGTATCTGGTGACTTTGTGTCAAAGTGCTGGAGTATCTCAGCGGGTCAGGCAGCATCCCTGGAGAGCATGGATCGGTGATGTTTTGGGTCGAAACCCTTCTTAACTCAGCAGGCCAGGCAGCTTCCCTGGAGAACGTGGATCGGTGACGTTTCAGATCAGGAACCACCTTCAGTCTGAAGATGGGTGGCGAACTCGGATATGCCAAACTCTCTTGCCTGCTTTGGCTCAAACTCTCGATACAAGGAACTGCAGGTGCTGGTTTACAAAAAAGACACAATGTGCTGGAGGAACACAGGGGGTCAGGCTGAGAGTCACCTATCCATATTTTCCAGGTATGCTGCCTGACCTGCTGAGTTACTCCATCACTTTGTCTTTCTATGTAAACCAGCACCTGCAGTTCCTTGTTTTGAGACTTTGTGTCGAAGCAGGCATGAGAAGTTGGCATATCTGAGTTAGCCATCCATAATTTGGGTGCATCTTGAAGCCAGCTGTAAGCCCAGACTCGCACATCATCACAATGCTCCTGTTTATTTCCTTCAGTAATTAAATCAACCATCAAAATGTTTACATTATCCGTCTCTGATGTAATTTATTAATTCCCCCCCGGCTTCCCTTACAATCTGATGGCCGCCTGTAATCTGGTCAGCATCACAGTTGGAGAAACTAATGCAGGAAAATTAAAGATCAAGTGATTGTTAATTAAACATATCACGTAACTATTGTTTAAAAGTTTTAATGTTATTCTGCCGAGTTCACTACCTGGGCTATGTAGGTTAGATAAATCTGAATTTATAGTCAAATGATATGCTATCCTTAGGGCAGTTTGCACTAAGTTTGTCAAAGAGCATTAAATATATTCTGGTGTCTTGACATGTTTCATCAATATGCTGCGAGACATGAGTAGACTTCATGTTTAAGACAAAACTAGGATGACTTACTTGAATGCAAGGTATAACTTCTTTAGTTTAAAATACGAAGTTGTGGGTCATTTGCTGTTAATTTTCACAGGATTGTTGCTCGAAACCTCTTACTGTTGGTAATACTATCACCTAAATAATTAGCAGGATGACATGCTCTGCAAATTTAAGTTTCAGCTTGTAATGATATTGAGGCACTCCACAAGTAGGTGGAGATGCAATACTGCTGAGGTAGACTTTAGTAAGTTGGGCGCATTCTGGGCTGTGTGTTTTTCATTCTATTATTAGCCGGTCTGAAGGAGTAATAATGTCACACATTTCACTCCATCTCTGATTATGCATCATCCAATTTGCGTGGCACAGCTGCACAATTCTTATTTGCTGCCTGACGGGTCCAATGATCTGGGTTCATTCCTGACCTTGGATGGTGCAAATGAAGAGTCTACATGTCCTTCTTGTGAACAAATTGGTTTCTTCTCGATACTGGAGGTTCCTCCCAAATCCCAAAGGGTCACGGATCCATTGGTCACTAAATTGCTCCTCGTATATAGCTAAGTGGCAGAATATGGGGGCGTATTGATGAGAATATGGGGAGAATGAACAGGATCAGTGTAAATGGGTGCTTGATTGCCATGTGTTCTCAATGGCTGACGGGCTTGCTTCGTTGCTGTATGACCTTATGATTAATCTGAAGCAGTTTCCCCAGTAATTCACAAATGGTACTGCCAAAGTGATGCAATGGAATTGGCAATCAACATTTTTTTTAACAGATCATTTTACCGCAACTTCTACAGGCTATAATCTGTAATTTTACTAAGAGCCATTAAGTTCTGTGTGGGCATGAGTTTTTAAAAGTAGTGGTTGGGTTGGTGGTTTATAGAGCGTGCAGTGCATTCCAGCCAAGCAGGTCTGTACAGGTGAAAAAAAGGAAGCCCTTTGCATTGAAAACTGACCCTTACAGCTGATCCGACAGAACAAGAGAAGGCACGACAAATGAAGGCTAATTGCGTAGTAATAGTCAAATCGTGCTTGGTGTTCATAAGCGTTATTTGACTCAAAGGCCCTGAGGCAAAAATGTAAAACTCTGGCACGGTTGTGCATCTTGATGCATTTATCATCTTTCCTGTTCTTTTCCGTGCAGCGTGGTACTTTCTGTTGGGAGGTTTTGAATGTGGAGGTGGGTGAATGGTGTAACGATGAGAGGAGTCATGCCGTGGTCTGGAGACTCAACAAGGACGTATTCCATGCCACGAGATGCCGACGGCTTGTATCGTGCGGGCCTAAATTTATTGTCGGCATTTGGGCAGACTCTGCTGAATGTTTTTCTATTGGTACTTTGAAATGGATCAGAACGTTGCATTGTTTTGGACTTGATTTATAACCTACCATGACTTGGCTAAATAAGTGTGCCATTGTCTGCTGTACAACAGCTGAATGTTCAAGTATTTTTCGAACACTTCATTGCTTTATGGGCTTGCTGCGAGTGTGCCAAAAACACAGCAATTTGTATATTTTAATAATGTCAGAGATAATTATAAAATTTGCTTTCCGTTGGGCGTAGGCTGAAAGGTGGTTTTGTCAGAGAATGGTGTGCCTTGTGCCCCGCTGACAGAGTCGGATGCACCAGATGGATGATTTAAAATTTGGGATGCAAAAAGCTGTAGGTTGTTTTTTTTTTTAAAAAAGCTGTTACAGAGTGTTTTGATTTCTTTAGCGATAATTGAGCAAAATGCACCTTGTCAACCCGAACTAGGCAAAACTGATGGAGAAGTGTGTCTCAAAGTTTGTGAATTTGGAATATTTCCATGTTTTGCTGCCAGGGAGATACTACTTTAGTTTGTGTTAAAATGCAGAAAACACAGCAGTTTTGAGCACAGCAAGGTCCAACAAATACCTAGGGTTACACAAAAAGCCGGAGAAACTCAGCGGGTGCAGCAGCATCTAAGGAGCGAAGGAGATAGGCGACGTTTCGGGTCGAGACCCTTCTTCCCGAAACATCGCCTATCTCCTTCGCTCCTTAGATGCTGCTGCACCCGCTGAGGTTCTCCAGCTTTTTGTGTAACCCTCGATTCTCCAGCATCTGCAGTTCCTTCTCCAACAAATAGCTAGGTGGGTGGGTAGTGGTGGCATGAGTTGTGCATGAGTGGTGGCATGAAGCGCAATGAGTTGTGGCGTATGGGTTAGTGACGACTCTTGAGTATCAAACAGGCATGTATGCACATCTGCTAATGTAGTTCCCATGTAGCAAAGCCTGTCTGGCATTTAATTCCTCTGGCTAAAAAAAATGTCTCCTCATCACCATTCCAAAGGTACATCCTTGTATTTTCAGATTGTACCCTCTAGTCCTAGACTCTCCCACTACTGGAAACATTCTCTCCACATCCACCCTATCTGGGCATTTCATTATTCGATAGGTTTCAATGCGACCCCCCCACATCACGATAAGAGATTGTTAAGTGGGCAAAGGGAAAAATTCAAAGATGTTTACAAAACCTTGTTAGCAACTGTATACCATCTCACTCATGGGAATCCATGGGCCGTGACTGAACAAAATGGAGAAGGAACATGTACGATTGAACTGACAACCTTGTGTGTACAGTTAAACGGGAAGGAATTTACTAAAGATAGACACAAAATGCTGGAGTAACTCAGCGGGACAGGCAGCATCTCTGGAGAAAAAGAATGGGTGACTTGTTGAGTCGAGACCCTTCTTCTGACTAACCACCCACCCACCAAGTACCTCCTACCCCAACTGTGGTAGAGTCTGCAGATGCCACATTGGAATCATCAGCAACCTCAGAACTGGACTGGAAGGAAGGCATCCCGAGGGACTCCTTAAGAAGTTGTTTTAGTGCTTTTGGTTGGAAGAATAAATATCGGCTGCAAGCCAGGAAATGCCGCTGTTTAAAATAATTCTGTAGGATGTTGTGGCAGAGGGCAGATTGGGCCTCAAGCCTCATTCCAACGATAGGTGCACTGTTCCCTCAGTATTGCACTGGAGATTTTGTGCTTGAGGGTTTAGAATGGAACTTAAACGTACCATTTCCGAGTTGGAGCCTAGAGTTCAGGTGTCAGAGGTAATGGGGAGAAGGCAGGAGAATGGGGTTAGGAGGGAGAGATAGATCAGCCATGATTGAATGGCGGAGTAGACTTGATTGGCCTAATTCTGCTCCTATCTCTTATGATCTTATCCCTGCGATACCTGAGATTTTAAAAGGAGACCTTTCCGCAACTGCAATGCCTCCAGTTGGCATGTGGGTGGGCCTCGTTGATTGAATTGTATGTTTGCGTTGAATCTTGGTGATATGTTCCATCATTAGATTTGTAAGCTTCCGGTGTTTAGGTGGGTGACGGTTGAAGGGATAATAAAGCAGCCTTTTGAATTACCTCCACTTTGTTTCCTTTCCTGACCTGTTCTTATTGATTGGCAATATAAGACTGTAGTCCTTGAATGTAGTAGAAAGCCACATTTTCCTTGGGTTCAATTCAAGTATTTAATTCATTGCTCTGATTTAATCGAAGTTTACTCACCAGTTGTTGTTGGATAACACCGTCCCTGTAAATTGTACCTTTGGGGGAAAAAAACGTCCCCAACTTGGTGTTTTGGATTGACTGCTGCAAAGTGAATATTAGAACAAGCCTGGTCTTTGTGCAGATTCTTGTCTCAGCCAAGATCTCCGAACATTTCACTTGGTTTGGAGTATTGTGCACTCATTTGGGCTAAATGAAAGCATCCTTTTTCCAACCTTTTCAGAAAAAATACACTTTTAGGTGAATGAATGCACAATTCCACAGGAGCAAAAAAAACTGCTGCCAAGTGTCGAGGGACCGTATTAAACATTTTCTGCACCTACTCCAAAGATGTACAGGTTTGTAGGTTAATTGGCTTGGTGTAAATGTAAGATTGTTCCTAGCGTGTGTAGGATAGTGTTAATGCACAGGGATCGGTGGTCAGTGGGCCGAAGGGCATATTTCCGTGTTGTATCTCTAAACTAAAAAAAACTAATAAATATATATCAAGACCATAATGTTAAATTGTTCTTGTGTTCCTAACCCAAAACATCACCTATCCACGTTCTCCAAAGATGCAACCTGACCCGCTGAGGTTACTCCAGCACTTTGTCTCTTTTGATGTTAATTTGTCCTTTGGTACAGGTTCGCTGTCAGCAGATTATCTTTTAAATGTTTTACTGTGGGATCAACTGCACATGAGAGCTGTAAATAACATTAACATTTTGATTTCTAATTTAAAATAATGGCATGCAAGGGGTGACCCAAATGATAACAAAATGTATTTGATTGTGCGGATGTTTTTGGTGGAGGATTGCTGAACCAGGGGCTTTAACCTTAAAAGTGTAAGCGCTGTGCTTTTTGAAATACATTTTTTTTGTTTTCTCAAGGCAAACATTGGCTGGATATAGAACTAGCTCCACACAAAAAGAAAACTTTGGCTCAGATGGTTAACGTTTTCAAAATTGAAATCGACTTGTTTTTTGTATGAAAATAGTGTTAACAAATATTGAATTGAGGCAGGTGAATGAATTTGATATGGATCAGCTATGATGTAATTAAATGATGGAATTTGCTTCAGGGTGAATGACCTTCTTGCATTGATATGTTCTTGTATCTCCCTGCGCTGAACCAGGTGGGGATTTATATTTTCATTTAATAAATTAATTCATTTAAATCCTGCTTTTGATTATTTTTTCCCCTCCAGTGTAGATATGTACTTCCTTGTTCCATTTGCTTGCAGGTACTTAAGAGGACACTTTGCCCAACCTCATGACAAAGAAAGGTTTGTTGTAAATCAGCATTGGTAATGCCTACTCGTAGAAGAATAGTTTTAAAACAAAACGACTCCTTTAAACTCCAGGTGCGCAACCATCACCATTTGGGACTGAGAATATTTCTTTGCTGAAGATAGACACAAAATGCCGGATTAACTCAGAGTGACAGGCAGCATCTCTGGAGAGAAGGAATGGGTAACGTTTGGGTCAAGACCCTTCTTCAGATGCGAAAGGTCACCCATTCCTTCTCTCCGGAGATGCTGTCTGTCCCGCTGAGTTACTCCAGCATTGTGTGTCTATCTTCTCAATAAACCAGCAGTTCCTACCTACACATAAATATTTATTTGCTGTTTTTGTTTTGCCTACGGCAGAGAGAAACTGTCCTCAAAATGTTTTTCTGTGATTTAAACTTCTCTGCAGTAACTACTTTTGTGCTGGGATTATTGTTGTACATTATTAAATGCAACAGGAGTGCTTCAGAGAATTGATGATAACAACATGTACAGAATTGTAATCATTGCAGAATGTTTACTGGATGGTGATGAGTTCATCTTCACACTGGGACAGCAATTTGGCAGTCTATAATAAACACCATTATCTTAGCATAAAATTGGCTATATCTGCAAGCAAATACATGCTTGTGGGCAAATCTAAATGTGAGTGCATGTTCAGCTAATGAGCTTTTAAATATGACTCTGCAATTGCCGTATCACCACCTCCTCGAAGAAACACCAGTTGAGAGAATTATCCATGTTACAACATCCATTTCAGTGACCCTTGAGGCTATGGACATTTTTTTTTCCGGTTCTCTGGAAAAAGGAGGAAAACCAAACAAGAATGCATGTCACATGGGATAGACTCGGTTTATACTCGCTAGAATTTAGGAGATTGAGAGGGGATCTTATAGAAAATTACAAAATTCTTAAGGGGTTGGACAGGCTAGATGCAAGAAGATTGTTCCCGAAGTTGGGGAGGTCCAGGACAAGGGGTCACAGCTTAAGGATAAGGGGGAAATCCTTTAGGACCGAGATGAGAAGGACTTTTTTCACACAGAGTGGTGGGTCTCTGGAACTCTCTGTCACAGAGGGTAGTTGAGGCCAGTTCATTGGCTATATTTAAGAGGGAGTTAGATGTGGCCCTTGTGGCTAAGGGGATCAGAGGGTATGGAGAGAAGGCAGGTACGGGATACTGAGTTGGATGATCAGCCATGATCATATTGAATGGCGGTGCAGGCTTGAAGGGCCGAATGGCCTACACCTGCACCTAATTTCTATGTTTCTATAGGGATGGTATAGAGGGAACTGCAAAAATATAGGTTTGTAAAATCATCCCTTTTAAAGGTGAAGGGGGGAAAATATTTAATAGGAATTTGAAGGGTACTTCTTCACACAAAGGGGTGGTGGGTGTATGGAACGAGTTCCCGGAAGAGGAAGTTGAAGCGGGGACTATTGCAACATTTAGGAAACTATTAGACAGGTACATGATAGGACAGGTTTAGATAGATATGGGCCAAAAGTAGGCAGGTGGGACTGGTGTAGATGGGGCATGTTGGTCGTTATGGGCAAGTTGGATCAAAGGTCCTGTTTCCATGCTACATGACTATGACTAAAGTGGGATATGTTTATTTTTGTACCAGAGCCTCGCATCTGGCCATTTTTCCTCCTATTAATTTACGTTTTTTTAAACATTTCATTAGCAAGTAGGCAGAACATATTACACTGAGTTCCTCCAGCATTTTATGTCTTGCGCTGATTCCAGCATCTGCAGTTTCTCCAGTATATTGCACCTCGATGCCTTTCAAGCGCCGCTGAATTGTAGGGATGGGGGGGGGGGAGCGGGGTGGGAGCGTTGAGGGAGGAAAGGGCTGTGCTTGTTGTATTTCAGATTTGATTGTGATGTAAAGTTACCAATCCCATGCCAGTAGTTTCCACGGATACAATGAAAAGAGGTGCTGACTGGTTCGGTGAAGATTCTATACTTTACTGGTGATCAGTCACAGAAACAAAGTTGTTGAAATCATGTTTATCATTGCTAATTGGGGTTGCCATTTCTAACGGTTTCCTTGAATGGCTATTCCTGACAATCAATCACACCCTAAATGCTTTTGAAGTTCATTCACAAAGTAATGAAGAGTGTAGTTCCACCTCGGGAACAAAGCTACGCTGGACATGGCAGCGTGCACTGAAGCTCAAGCTGTGCCATTTTTGCGTCACAAATCTCTGCTCAAATGCTGCATTCTTGTTGACTTTGTCCTTAGCTTTCTTCATTTTGTTGTTCAATCTCATTGCTGAAGGTCATCTCTCACATCGGATTGCTTCCCCTTGCTGTAGGCGGCTGTAGTTAGCTCCTTGCTGTAAAACTGTAAAACAAAAGACTTGTTAGAACATGTGAATTCCCTACCTGATGTCAACATTCAACTCCTTAGATAGGCATATAAAGCTGGAGTAACTCAGCAGGTCAGACATCATCTCTGGAGAAAAGGAATAGGTGACGTTTTGGGTCGAGACACTTCTTGCTAGCCTTGAGAGCAAGATTGTTCTGGCCCACCTTGATCAGATTATCGCTCCCCCTCCTGGCAGTCTGACTCATCATTAACCGTTATTGGTTCAACTATGATGATTTTTGTCGGCGAATTTAAAGATGGCATTGGAGCGGTTTCTGGCTACACCATCATGGATATGGAGAGAGTAGAACGGGACTGAGCACACAAACCTGCGCTGATAGTTGTGGAGGAAGAAATGTTTATGTCAATTCATACTGATTGAGACTGCGAGGAAGCGAGGATCCAACAATGAATTGGTATTTCAAAAATATTATTACTCCAAATGGAAATTCGGTCCAAACATTTCATAATATGCTGGGGCAGTTTCTACCTTGCTGTTATCAGGCAGCTGAACCATCCTATCACAAACTCGAGAGTGGTGCTGACCTCACGCCTACTTCTTTGGACTATCTTTAATCAGACTTTACTGGACTTTATCTTGCACTACACGTTATTCCCTTTATCCTGTATCTGTACACTCTGGATGGCGAGATCGTAATCATTGCAATCAATGCTGACTGGTTAGCACGCAACAGGACAGCTTTCCACTGTACTTGTTGTACTCACTGTACACATGACAATAAACTAATGAGCTTAACAAAACAGTGAATCAACAGGGTGTCTTTATTATGTAGGTTGCCCAATATGGGACGTAATGACAACACTGCCAAGACGTATGTTGTGTGATAAATTCTTGTCTCAATGCTGGCGTTGCGACAACCATTAGCTTCCTTGGAGGAAGAGGTGGGCGAGTAGTTGAAGTGCCCTTTTGTCAATGCCGGGGTAATGCTGTAATCTACATGGACGGACATTATGATCAGAGTGCCATTTAATAATTCTGCCACCTCTCCCAGTCAGTGGAAAAAGGCCATTTGACCCTCTCTTTCTCAGTTGAGAGCAATTTACATTCTATGAGTCACTGGACTGCTGTGTTTTGTCGGAGTTTGCACTCTCAGAGAGAACAAAACATGGTGCCTCTTGCATGCGGGCTGAGTAGCCCACTTCTGTATTCTTGCTAATCAGAGATCGGGGGTATGGCAATACTCTACTGGACTGCTTGTCAGGAGAAGTATTTAATTTTGCACACGTGACAACGAAATCACCATTGAAACGGTGACATTCATGTTTATGGGTAGCCGTGCCTTCAGCTAGCAAGATGCGAAGCTAATTCCCTCCACAATCTCACGTGCACTTTAAACGTGCTGTTAAAAAGCAGCTCTGCTGTCCACACGGTTTTAGTGATATCCTGATATCTCCTTGAAAGGTTTGTTAAATTGTTTGTTAATCACTGGTATGAAACACTTAGGCCATTTCATAATCGTAATCTTGTCATTCAGCTTGTCATGTCTGACTGGCTTGAGAGCTCCGAGTTGTTTTAGTTTTAATCCCTTCATCCCCTGACGCTCCCTGCCATCACTTTCTTCCTCTGAAATGCTCTGTTAGACTCTTTTGATCCATCAAATAGAAAAGGCATTCCTTCCCCAAGAGATTGCCTCTGTCAATCTACATATGCTCGTTAAAATTGGCAATGATTTGGATTTGTCTCAGATGGATTCCAACTATAGCAGAATTCATTAGTTCCCAGTCTTTTGCTCAATAGGCTCAATTTTAGGAGTATATAAACTTTCATAACAGAAATCTTTTAAAACCCAGTATATTTGTCTTTTTGAATGTCAATTATGTTTTTTTATTAAGTATCATTGATTGGATGTAATTACATTGAGGTTGTACGAGTAGTGGTGTGATACCAATCCAGATATATGTTTGACCTTGTTTAGGTTTACTGCTGTCATGTGTACAGAGATACAGTGAAAAGCTTTGTTCTGCATGTTATCCATTCGGGTCAGATAATACTATACATACAATCAAGCCAAACGCAGTACAATAGGCAGGGTGAACGTCAAGGAATGGAGTGCAGAATATAGTTCTCTGCACTTTAGCACAACAGTTCCAGAGATAAAGTCCAATGTTTACAATGAGGTAGAGATTATTCAGGGGGGGGGGGGGGAGTGGAGAAACTGTTCTTAATGTGAATAGAGGCTTGTGTCAGTCTGAAGAAGGTTCTCGACCCGAAACCTCACCTATTCCTTTTCTCCAGAGATGCTACTTGACCCGCTGAGCTACGCAGCATTTTGTGTCTATCTTCGGTATAAACCAGCATCTGTAGTTCCTTCCTACACACTTTGTGTCATTGCAATTTTGAGTCTCGATATTTTCGCTAGAGCCATGCCTTCAATTTTCTCCCCATTTCCTGAACTAAAGGCGCTTGTCACCAAAGTGGTGAATAAATCGTTTCCCATGCAGGGAAACTGCTTTTCCTGACACTTCTGCCTCCATGTAGTTTCTGAAGTGCTTTGGAAATCCATGCTTCGACGTTCAGTGCAAGTATTTTCCTTTGGTAATGTTTTGAAAACCCCTGAATCTCATCAACAGATTTTACAGTGGGAGCACATGAGGGAACCACAACAGCGTGAGTAAACAAAAGGGGGGTTAGATAATTATCATGTGAAGTACAAAAATATATGTGGTGGCCCACCCATGTCACTGTTGGACTGGTATGCAGGATCATGTGATATGCAATAGTCTGCTGTTAAAGACAAATTTCTAACAGTTTTTCTTGAAGATGGATTTCCTACGGTCCTGCTGAGTTACTCCAGCTTTTTTGTGTTTATTTCCTACTGATGCTGATGCAACTTGACTCTTTGATATTGTGGACAGTTGGGTAATTGAGAATGAATGAATGAATGAATACTTTATTGTCATGTGTGACAAGTCACATTGAAATTCTTTGCTTGCATACCCAAGGTATGCAAATAGTTGCAACATAACGGCGCTCACAAAGTATACACGGTATCCGCGGCAGGTCCCCATTGTTCTCCATCTTCCTCACGACGGTCCCCCCACGCTGTGTCCTCCTTTGTTCTCTCCTCCGCCAGCGGCGTCCTCAATCCTTCTCCGTCAGTCGGTGCCCCCATCGACCTCCACACCGGCCTCTCCACAATCGCTGCTGGGTCCTCTCCGTGGCGCCGACCCAGGCACCATCATCCACATGCTCCGTCGACTCGAGGCGTGCGGGCTCCTACCTAGGAAGCGGACTTCGTTGACTTCCCCAGCCGCGGGATCCGACCCGTGGGGGCTCCGACCTCGGCCGCGGGTTCTGACCCGCGGGGGGCCGGCAGGCGTCTGCCACAGCGGCCCGCCGGGAAGTGAAATTTTTACTTCTGCTTCACATTTTTATGTTCGCATGACAGATACCGAGGGTTCCTTATTTCTGATTATAATGACCAAAGAAAAATTCATGCATCCTTTTCATGTTGCAGCATTGGACAAGGCAAGACTGTGGGTTACATGACTCCAACTGTAAATTATAATTTTGAGTGAATACAACGGAATGTAAAATGCTTTGCCATGATTTAGTGAATTTCTCTACTTATTTATTTTTTCTCTATTCTCTAGCATTTGCCCTATTCTTTCATCTTCAAATGTCGCACGTGAGCGCTGGGGTAGATTCCTCGGTCACAATAAGGCAGTTTCACCAGGTTCCCAATACAACAATCATATTTATACAGTTCTATCACCGATTTTCCAGTAACTGGTTGTCCCGCACCTCCCTCCGCTCCCCTGCTATGGACCCCCCCCCCCCCCCCCCCGAAAATTTGGCGGGTGAGGCGGCTACTACTTCAGTGTATTGTCTGTGGCGTAATCGTAAACACCTACTTTATTTAAGGAAAAAGTATTCTTTATCTGCCACTACAAATTTGGCAATGGGCAGCTGGGAATGGGAGTTTTTTACATTCATGATTGCCTTCACAATGGTCAAGGTTTAATGCAACTTGAACCAAGCCAACCAATTGATTAGGTGGGACTTTATTTTCAGATGTGTAAACAATTTTAATCTGGATGTTTGTCTTTTCAGAAAGGTATATTAAAGTAAATTTGTTTCCAATTTCCTAAACTGAAAATATTGTGGAGTTAAGAGTGTCTTGTATACTGGCAAAGCAACAGTGGACATCTTTCTTGCTGCAGCTTTACAGGCCCGTAAATGTAAAACACATAAATAGATAAACAATAATCAATAATTTAATAAATTGGTAATACTAGGATACCAGCATCTCTGGAGAGAAGGAATGGGTGAGGTTCCTTCTTGCCAGAGATGCTGCCTGTCCCGCTGAGTTATTCCAGCTTTTTGTGTCTATCTTCGGTTTAAACCAGCATCTGCAGGTCCTTCCTACATACTAGGATACCAGATCATAATAGTGCAAACCAAATTGCATAGTGCAGCCAGTGTAGGTAGAATATGTTTCTTTTCTAAATGATCATGCTTCTGTTGAACGAGCATAGAAACATAGAACATAGAATATAGGTGCAGGGGGAGGCCATTCGGCCCTTTGAGCCAGCACCGCCATTCATTGTGATCATGGCTGATCGTCCGCTATCAATAACCTGTGCCTGCCTTCTCCCCATATCCCTTGACTCCACTAGCCCCAAGAGCTCTATCCAACTCTCTCTTAAATCCATCCAGTGATTTGGCCTCCACTGCCCTCTGTGGCAGGGAATTCCATAAATTCACAACTCTCTGGGTAAAAAAAGTTTTTTTCTCAGCTCAGTCTTAAATGACCTCCCCTTTATTCTAAGACTGTGGCCCCTGGTTCTGGACTCGCCCAACATTGGGAACATTTTTCCTGCATCTAGCCTGTCCAGTCCTTTCCATTCTGTGCTTTTTGTTTAAAGCAAAACTGCGAGAGGCAGCTTTATTAACGCCAAAAGCAAACACTTTGTTGTGTAGCAGGGTAGACGCAAAAGGCTGGAGTAACTTAGCGGGACAGGCAGCATCTCTGGAGAGAAGGAATGGATGACGTTTCATGTCTACTTTGTTGTGTAGTGTGCTTGCTTTGCTGCTCAGAAGAATCTTTTTAATAAATCTCGTGTTATGTCCAAATAGTGGGAAGCAGCATTGCAATGTTATTGGTGCATCTAAACATAAACATAAATGAGCCAGATGCAAATGTAAATATGCTTTCTCATGTTTTTATATATTTATTTCTGTCTTACTTTTGCCTCTCCTGTACTTGATAATGCCTCAATGGTTTCATGGAACCCACCCAACCAAGTTCTTCCATTGCACTGCCCGAACTCCTCTCCAAATTGGTTCCTACATGCAGTTAATCATTATCTGTTGGCCGAATAAAGGAGAATAAATTAAACTGCCATTAAGAAAACGAGTAAGAGTTAGTCGTGCAGTTATAATGGCTAATGAATTCTCTAAATGTTCTTTCTAAATACCTGCAAAAATGATTGAGCCACTTAGTTTCTAATTGTTTATTGTGCTTGTGTCGTCAGCTCACAGTATTTAATGAAGGTGCTGCTTAAAAGTACTAAATAAAAACAGAAAATGCAGGAAAAACAGATACATTGCAGGTCAGGCAGTTTCTGTGACAATAGAGTTAATACTTCCCATTCAATGACCAATACTACGTCAATTCAGTGACCACTCATCTGGTAAATGCTGCTTCATCTGCTGAGTATCTCGAGCATTTTTTTTAACTGAAAATTTCCAACATTGGGCAGTACAGTAGCGCAGCTGGTAGAGCTGCTGCCTCACAGCGCCAGAAACCCAGATTCAATCCTGACCTCGGATGCTATCTGTGTGGAGTTTGGGCGTTCTCCCTGTGGCCACATGGGCTTCCTCCGGGCGCTCTGGTCTCCTCCCACATCCCAAAGACATGTAGGTTTGTAGGTCAATTGGCCTCTCAATAAATTTCCCCTCGTGCATAGGGAGTGAATACAATAGTGGGATAACGTTGAACTAGTTTGAACAGGTGGTGGTCAGCATGGGCTCAATGGGACGAAAGGTCTGTTTCTACCGTATATCTTTTAACCCATCAAGAAGGGGTTTTGAACCAAAGGGGTGCAGAGTTTGATGAGAGATGTTGAGTTCCGAGTGTCCAAATGTGTGTTAGTATTAATTCCTTAAGGTTTGTTAAGCGGTTTTAAAATTCTGAAATGAGGCTTTTATTTTGCCGCTTGCATTTGTCTTGCTTTGATTTTTATTTTTAACACTGTCACTCCCACAGAATTTCCCAGACCATTCCATTTGTCCATTGACGGTTTATTTTTGGCATTGAGCTGCTGTCTCTGCTAATCAGTTGTGAGCTCTCAGTGTGCTGTTCAAATTAGTAAGAGAGGGTATTAGGGAAGTAAAATAAATTGGTCAGCATTTCTTGCATGAACTTAATGTCTGAAGGTAATAGGATTAGTTCATACACGTGCTGTCTGCTGTATTTCTAGAATTGTTGGTATATTCATATCATTTGAAGGTTTGCAGTATATTTAGCTCAAATGAAGAACCATGCCTCTGTAGCTTACAACCTAACGGTCTTGGGTAGCTTACAACCCGACGGCATAAACATTGAATTCTCCAACTTTAAGTAAGTCGTGGAGTGATACAGTGTGGAAACAGACCCTTCGGCCCAACTGGGTAACATGTCCCAGCTACACTAGTCCCACCTACTTGCGTTTGGTCCATATATCTCCAAACGTGTCTGATCCATGTAATTGTAATCCACATAATCCCCTTTCCCCCTTTTTTTGCTGTGTCCTTCCCATGTTCCCTATAGAACTGCCTTTTTAGTTCCAGTATTCACAATGATGCATTTTCACCGTTGTAATTCGGTTTTAGAAAGGTCAACATTGAACTGGATAAAGACTTGTGCTAGTCTCTGGCACCCTGAAGTCCTTTACAGCTGATGAGTTTTCAACTGTGGTCACTTTTGTGAGGTAAAGAATTTTGTTTGTTTCTGTCTCATCCACTTTAAGAGCGGCACAGAGCAAGAGACCCGGGTTAGAGCCTGACCTCGGGTTAGATGAGCAAGTGGGATAACCTGGAACTCGTAAACGGGTGATGGATAGTCGGTGTGGACTCAGTGGGCCAAAGAGCTTTTTTTCCATGCTGTACCATCTTAAATTAAAACTAAAATACTAAAATGAGACCACCAGCTTATGTACAGCAAGCTGTCGTGATAATAATAAGGAGATAATTGATGTCCGTTGAAGGGTAAATATCAGGTAGACTACTGAGGGGAAAGCTTCTCAAGTTGTCCTAGGGATCTTTTCACCATATGACAAGCTGTTTGTTGCTCTTCCCTTGACACCACATTCAGAACAGTTGTCTTTGAATAAGACGCTGAATCAACATTCAGAAGATCTTGGGGCCTCCCCTCAATACTGCACTGAAGTGCCAAAGCTGATTATTAGCTCACATTCTCTGCAGTGGAGTATAAAAATATTTCTTGCTTTTTCATTTCCATTTATGGGATGTTTGAATGTTAATCATGGTGCACGTTGCTGCCTTCCGCATTTTACCTCACGTGCTCCAAATCAAAACTTGAGACGTTTTTAATGTTTGAACAGTCAAATGATCAGCCTTGAGTGAATGTCGCACTAACGCATGTATAGGTCCTCCCCAGTTTACGAACTCCTTATTCTGAACAACCCATACATACAAATGGGCATTTGGGTGACTGGCAGGATTGATTTGCTGATTGCCATGGGGTTGCAGGCAATTGTTCTTGATCCCAGCTCTCATTCTGCTGCATCTAACCCCTCTTTTGAAACCATCAATGGCAGAGTGGACTTGATGAGCCAAATGGCCTACTTCTACTCCTATCACTTATGACCATATGATCAATAGAACCCAACACTTGTAATCACAAAAAGGTGTGCAGGCATCTCTACTTTCTTCATAGATGTGCAGGTTTGTAGATTAATTGGCTTCTGTAAAATGTCTTGTAGTGTGCGGGGATCACTGGTCAGTATGGACTCGGTGGCCAAAGGGCCTGCTTGCACGCTGTATCACTAAACTAAACTGGGACATCATCTCACCCATAAGCTTCATTAACATAAAACTTATTAAAAAAATAACACAGCGTCCATCAGCCTGAGTATCTGTGGTCAGGGAGAATGAAATGAACTACCCGGTAACTTTAAAGCCGAAAGGAATAGGATTACTCATGAGTCTTAAGATCACATCTTAATTTTGGACACAACTACTATTTAGTCTGTGCTTTTATTTGCTCTAGTCAAAGTTAATATTTAATTTTAAAGCTGATCATTCCAAATTAAAAACCACAGCACACTAGCCTTTTGATGGGAGTTCGGGAGTGCCGTGAAAAATCGGAAATAAAAACAGAAAACACTGGAGATAGTCAACGGGCTGGGGAACTTTGGAGAAAAGAACAGTGAAACATTTAAGGTTGTTGATGTTTGAAGTCCGCCCAGGTGAACGTTCAGTGGGGCTCTGCTTCTTTGCATTAGATGACGGGATATGGAGAAAGATCCTCGCAAGATGGCGCCTGGCCCAGGTGACTCTGGGCCCAAAAGTGGATCTGCTATCATTCACTACAATTGCTCCACACTTTTAAATCTTTATTTCAGCACCAACATTTCTACCTCGTAGGAGACCTTCAAACTACCTTTAATCGTATTTTACTAGACTTTATCTTGCATTATACCTTTATCCTGTATCTGTACTGTAATCATATATAATCTTTTCACTGCCTGGATAGCATGCAACAAAGATTTTCACTGTCCCTCTGCACATGTGACAATAATAAACTAGACTAAAATAGGAGCAGAAGAAGACCATTCCATTTATCAGTTAGTTTACTGTCACGTGTACTGAGGTGCAGTGAAAAGCTTTTGCTTCATTCAACCCTAAACCTACCATTTACATGAGAGATTGTTCACTTCAAGGTCCTATTCCGGCCTTCTCCCCACATTCCCCAATATCTTTAACATTAAGAAATATATCTACCACAGCCTTGGCCTATTGAATGACGCAGCCTCCACTGCCTCTGCTCAATGTGACACAAACTGCATATGGAGAACGCAATGTTCTTTTCCCCTGAACCCTTCAGTTTTTGTAATTGTTCTGTTAAAGAGCCAGTGGAAATCCACTCATTTATGTAGCTTGCAATAGCATCGAAGGAGAGATGAAGAACGACTGACTTTTTTTGTGCCAGAGTTATCATCTGGAATGGATCGTCTGATATCGTGGGGGAAGCAGACTCACAAATAATCCAAAAGATATCAGATAAGTAGTTGAAAGGGAATAAATAATTACATTTATGTGAAAAGAACAGAGGCCAAAAGGAATGAGAGCTTCCTTTAATCCATGCAGCAACATGAAGAGATAATGAAATAATCGTCCTTTCCACTAAGATTTAACGGTACAAGTCTTAACACGTTCTGGTGTTAAAAGTGGCTCTCGTATGATGAACCAAATCCCTGCCCTTCCTCACATTGCCCTGTTCTTGAGTGTCTGTACTGAAACATCACTGTTTTCACCCAGAGGATTGTGAATCTGTGGAATTCTCTGCCACAGAAGTCAGTGGAGGCCAATTCACTGGATGTTTGCAAGAGAGAGTTAGATTTAGCTCTTGGGGCTAAAGGTATCAAGGGATATGGGGGGGTGGGGGGAAGCAGGAACGGGGTACTGATTTTAGATGATCAGCCATGATCATATTGAATGGTGGTGCTGGCTCAAAGTGCCGAATGTACAGGTATTCCTGTACATATTTTTCTATGTTCCATCACAACAATGCAACTATAATTTGGTTATTTGGTGTCAGAGTTGAATTGCAGGGCAGCTCTCTGAAGTGTTTGTTGAAATTGAACATAAAATAATGATGGATGCTGATAGTTTTGCTGCTATTTTCATTGCAGAATCCAGGTGCGTGTACACCGACAGTAGGTATGAATGCAGAAAATTGCCGAGAGACTGTCCAACTGGACAATCGGCAATAAAGGACACCATTCCCCTCCCTATGGTCTGTTATAACGTAGGTTTACTGCGCTGTGAAATGCTGAGGCTGGCGGGCTGGCAGACATTTCCAGTGCAGCTGAGGTTGACAGGATGCTTTGAGTGCTTTGTTATAACTGTACTGGACAGCAGTATGTTTCGTCACATAAACGTTGCCTCAAGAGTCAAGAGGGTTTAATTAAGTGTGCCGAAAACAGAACAATGACGTTCTTACTTGCAGCAGTGCAACAGCCCCGTAAAAACAGTACCGTAGATAGCATAAACAAAAAATACAACAAATTTAAAAAAAAACAATATTATTGCAATATAAGCCCACAGACCGTAGTGCGACCAAGGCAGTTTGTAGTTCATAGTTTAGATGATATTTGTAGTGTTCAAGATCATGGTTGTTGGAGAGAAGCTGGTCTTGAACCTGGAAGGCACGATTTTCAAACTCAAGGTTCACATTTATTTGTCAAATGCTCCAATTAAGGTACAGTGAAATGAGTTACCATGCAGCCATACGTGTATCTTCTTCCCGATGGCAGGTGTGAAATGCTGGTTCTGCTGTGTTTTTATTTAAGGCCCTATTCAACATCCAAACCCTTGGCCCACCCCAGGCCCCCAGCTTCATGCCATTTCAGCAGATCCTAAAAAACAGACTTTTAAAAAGTCTTACAAGCTTTCCTCTGTATGATTGCAGCATATCCGTGAGCCATTTTGCCTAAATAATCTGCCTGGTCATAGTCTTCCAGGCCATTTGGCCCAACTTGCCCACACTGGCTAACGTGCCCCATCTATATTAGTCCCACCAGCCTGGATATGACCCATATTCCTCTAAACATGTCCTATGCATGTACCTGTCCAAATGTTTCTTAAACATTGCGATAGTACTTGCCTCCACTACTATTTAAAAGGATCAGTTATAGTAAAAAGACCGTTTGAAGGCTGAACTAATTTGTAAAATGGTTTACTATATTACCCTAGTTTTTAATTGGGGGTTCTGCTTGTTCCTTTAAGATCCACACTTCCCATTGCTACATGATCAGCCAGAAATATGGCTTGGTGTGAAGTTGGAGTTGTGGCTTCATACTCTCACTGGGAAATGATCGGTCTGGCGATTCTTTGCCGAAGGCACCATTGCTGGGCCTTTCCATTAGAGAGGTGTTTTCGTGAGGCTATCTCTTGAGAATACAATTCATTAAACTGAGGGGCTCCCATCTTCTGATAAAGCAGTTTGTGTGCCAACGAAGCATCCAGGAAGTTGAATAATATCTCCTTGAATTACCTGACTATAAGAGCAAACTTGAATGAAGGTGGAAGAAACTTCAGCACATGGTGAATTGTCAGCAATAAAATGAAAGTCTGCTTCAAAGTTGACCCCCAAGTGGCTCAGTTCACTCTGTTAAGAATCCCACGTGCACACATTGTTTTTTTATTATTGGCCGATCTACTTTCCCCATTAAGATATAAATACCATTCAACCATCAGGTGTGTCCAAATTGTCGTCTGGCCATTTCCCCTTTGATGTGTGTCTGAAATATGTTGATTTTAAATCTTTCAATGTAAATACAGTGCAGAAGACTAAAGTGAGTGACCAAAAATGGGAATGTACAATTTAAAATACTGAAAGATTTCAGTCGCCGAAAAACATCGCAAAATGGGACAGGCCCTTAACTCAGAGGGTCAGGCAGCATCTCTGAAAAACGTGGATAGTCGACGTTTTTCGGGTCGGGACCCTTCTTCAGACACTTTGTGTCTTTTTTTTTTGTAGAGTTACTCTTGGATTTTGTGTCTTTTTTTATAAACCAGCATCTGCAGTTCTTTGTTAGACACAAAATGCTGAAGTAACTCAGCGGGACAGGCAGCATCTCTGGAGAGAAGGAATGGGTTTTGGGTGGAGTCGAGAGAAGGGACTCGACCCGAAACATCACCCATCCCTTCTCACCAGAGATACTCCCTGTCCCGCTGAGTAACTCCAGCATTTTGTGTCAACCTTCGATTTAAACCAGCATCTGCAGTTCTTTCCTACAGATCTGCAGTTCTTTGATTTTTCTTTTGACAACTCAGCACTCTTGACTCTCTTGATGTTTCCTTTGAGAAACCCATAAGATCAGGTGGTGTTAGAGTAACAGAGTGACTTGGTTTAAGATTACGTGTGTGATCATTGTGCTTTGTACATGAAGGTAAATGAGTGTGCAGAGCCTCTTTCACCCGTGTAGTAAGCCCTTTGAAGTGGGTCTAATGTACAGAATGTGAAGCCATCATGCTTTGTGTTTCTCTGTTCAGCACTTGTTCACCTCATAGCTGTCCGTCACTGATGACAAAACCTTTACTGACGCAGTTTCCCAGCAGCACGACTCTTTTGAGTTCAGCGGCTGTGTGCAGTGGGGGTCGATAAGTTTGTTACTCACACAATTGTTCAGGAATGTGGCTTGTTTAAGCTAGCAGATCCATTTGAAGAGTGATGGAGTAAAGGCTTCACTGGCATCGCTGATTGCTTGCACAAACGAGTGCTATTGAGATCACATCTTTAAGAATCATGCAGGTATGTTTTCAGTTTTGACCTGACATCAGTGGGAAGCAATTTCCCAAGAGCCGACTGCGTCGAGGGAAGGTCTCTGATTTTACCGATATGCGCAAATTTTTTTTTTGACCGATGTTAACAACATTCCCAAATCTTTCCCATTGCATGCCAGCATGTTGTGGTATTGAGATCGGAGTGCAAGGAGGAAGTAACAAAGAGTTTGTAAGCATATCCTTTCATTTTCGCCATTGTTAAGCCTGGGTTCCAAGCTAACATTATGGTAATTGGATTCCACCAATGATCACTCACTGGTTGACACCAGATAAATGATGATGCATTCTACTTACCAGGCTGTGGATCTGAACTCTATTGAACCGCTTTGTCTCATAGGAAACCGGCCCAATTTGCCCACACTGGCCAACTTGTCCCAACTACTCTAGTCCCCCGCCTGCACTTGGCCCATATCCCTCTAAACCTGTCCAATCCATGTACCTGTTTACTTACTTAAACGTTGCTATAGTCCGTACCTCAAGTGCCTCCTCCAGCAGCTCGTTCCATACACTCTCCACCCTTCGTGTGGAAAAAGTGACCCCATGGATCCCATTTCGGTACGTATGACAATTCACTCGGAGGCCAATTAACCTACAAACCTGCACATCTTTTGGATGTGGGAGGAAACCCATGCGGTCACGGGGAGAACGTGAAAACTCCACACAGTCAGCGCCCAAGGTCAGGATCCTCTGGTGCAGTGAGGCAATAGCTCCACCAACAGAAAAAAAAAAGACAAACTGCCAACCATCTGTCTATCCTCCCACCCCCCCCCCCCCCCCCCCCCCAAACCTCTTGCCAGGTTTTGTCCTGTGCAGATTAGTCTCTGTAGCCATAAGGTCATGAGGAATAGGAGCAGAATTAGGCCATTCAGCCCATCAAGTCTACTCTGCCATTCAATCATGGCTGATCTATCTCTCCCTCCTAGCCCTATTCTCCTGCCTTCTCCCCATAACGTCTGACACCCGTACTAATCAAGACCCAGTGGCCCTCAGTGACCTAGCCGTGCTCTTTTTGTACTGTATATCCACATTCTTGCTATTGAGGGAGTGCAGCGTAGGTTCACGAGGTTAATTCCCGGGATGGCTGGACTGGTGTTGAAAGAATGGAGCGACTGGGCTTGTGTACTCTGGAATTTAGGATGAGAGGGGCTCCTATTGAAACATATAAGATTATTAAGGGATTGGACTAAAGGCAGGAAACATGTTCCTGATGTTGGGGGAGTCCAGAACCAAGGGCCACAGTTGAAGAATAAGTCGTAGGCCATTTAGAACGGAGATGAGAATAAACTTTTTCACGCACAGAGTTTGGGGTGGAAGATTGCAACCTTCAAGTGTTCTGCCCTGTTTCGACGAATGCAATCAACCCGGCGTGCACAATCAAATAAGATCAAATAGAACAAGTTGTCCTGCAACTTTAGGCTGTGCTCGCCATACGCAAGAAGAAGACCCACAGAGTTGTGAATCTGTGGAATTCGTTGCCTCAGAAGGCAGTGGAGGCCAATTCTCTGGATGCTTTCAAGAGAGAATTAAATAGAGCTCTTAAAGGCATCGGAGTCAAGGGAAATGGGGAGAAGGCAGGAACGGTGTACTGATTGTGGATGATCAGCCATGATCACAATGAATGGCGGTGCTGGCGCAAAGGGCCGAATGACCTACTCCTGTGTCTATTGTCTATTCCAGCTGTTTAATGGGGTGATGTCAGGATGAGGGAACATGTCCTTCCATGGAGAATAAATAATGAGTGCGGTTTAGATTTCTGTAATTGTTAGTGTCCTAGCATGTCGAGTGGCTAAGAGTTATGGGTTTGCATAACATTCACTCCCTCAAACTCTTTCATCATAAAGTCTAGCTCTAGTTGTACCGAATCCAAGTATTTCTCAAGTTCTGAACATTGATGGAAGGTGTTGAGATTCATTTCGCAGGAAAGGTGCAACTGTGATTAATATTAAATTGTGGTGTGTTACTGGCGTTATTTAAATGATGACTAAGACTAATGGTGGGTAGACTCCTAGTTCCTGTAAAATTATTTTAAGGACTGCGGTTTCCTCCCACATCCCAAAGACGTACAGGTTTGTCGGTTAATTGGCTTGGTAAAATTGTAAATTGTCCCTAATGTGTATAGAATAGTGTTAATGTACATAGATCGTTGGTCGGCGCAGACTGGGTGGGCCGAAGGGCCTGTTTCCGTTCTAAATCACAAAACTTTTTTTTAAACGTTGGACTTTTGTTGTAGGAATGTGTAGAGAGGGTGCAGTTACTGTTGGTAAACTAATGTTATAGTTTGCATATTTAACTATATTGCCTAATCAAAGGTAGATGTAGAATGTGGTCTTGTCCCAAAAAGTTACCTATCCAAGTTCTCCATAGATGCTGCCTGACCTGCAGAGTTACTCCAGCACTTTGTGCCCTTTAGTAAATGAGGGATTGTTTAATAGGTGTTGCTGGGGTGGGCGAAGGCCGCAGTTAATACTTGACGTAGAAACAAGGAACTGCAAGTGCTAGTTTACAAAAAAAAGGACACAAAGTGCTGGAGTAACTCCATCGTTCAGGCAGCATCTCTGCAGAATGTGAGGGACGGCACAGTAGAGCTGCTGACTCACAGTGACCCGGGTTCAATCCTGACCTCTGATGCTGTTTGTGAGGAATTTGCATGTTCTCCCTGAAGCCGAGGGTGAGTTTCTTCCTGCTCCAGTTTCCTCCCACGTACCTAAGATGTGCTGGTTTGTAGGCTGATTGACTGTAAATTGTCCCTTGTGTAACTCCATTCCCCTCCACTTTCCCCGCCCTTCTGCTGGTTCCTGATTTCAGTACATTATTCCAATTCTCCTGTGGTTACTATTGTTTTGGCTTCAGCCACATTGTCAGACAAGACACTTTGGATTGGGTGTGTGTGTGAGAGAGGGGGTGCGTGCGTGCATGTTGTCCCTGGTTCTGTAGAACTGGCCAGCAGCCACCATCACCAGCTATTACCCTATTCATAAAGCCAAGGATCCCACGGGCTTTTAAACAGCTTCCTCAGCTTGTCTGTTACCACTTTGAAAGGTGCTTGTAAATGGTCCCTTGTCCTCCTCAGTTCTTCAGTAGAGAGCCACACAGTGGGCAGCTGGTAGACCTGCTGTCTCTCAGCGACCTGGGCTCGATCCTGACCTCCAGTGCTGTCTGTGTGGAGTTTGCACGTTCCTCTCCGGGTTCTTTGATTTCATCCCACATCCCAAAGACGTGTAGGTTTGTAGGTTAACTGGCCTCTAAATTGTCTCTGGTGGATAGGGAGTGATATGAAAGTGGAATAACATAGAACTAGTGTGAAAGGGTGATCGATTGTCAGCGTGGACTCCAGGCTGTGTCTTGCAATTCAATTCTTATTCCAGCTTTAAAAATGGATCACTGAGCTTGTAAGTCCGACTGAGGGCACGTCTAGTAATGCAGCATTTTTGGCTAGCCTACTGTGGTTAGACACACAATGCTGGAGTAACTCAGCAGGTCAGGCAGCACCGCTGGGTTCAGACATCTCTTCAGTCTGAAGAAGGGTTCTGACCCGAAACGTCGTCTAATCCTATCTCCAGACATGCTGCCTGACCTGTTGAGTTGCTCAAGCATTTTGTGTCTATCGTTGTAAATAAACCAGCACCTGCAGCTCCTTCCTATGCGGTTAGCCTTCTGTGCTGTTGTGTTGGCCATTCCTGGAAGAGGCTGAGTGCTGAGCCCAGGGTGAGGATGCCATCAATCTTAGCCTAAGACAGACACAAAACGCTGGAGCAGCTCAGTGGGTCAGGCAGCATTTCTGGAGAAAAGGAATAGGTGACGTTTCGGGTCAACATCTTTCTTCAGACATCTTAGCCCAGTTTCCACCAAGGTCCGTGATGCCCTGTTGTCCCAGCGAGGAGGAGCTGCAGTCTCGTGGCGCCGGCTCTGTAGCAGGGGATGGGAGGTGGGTTTGCACAAGAAAAGGAAGTGTATGAAATCACCAGGATCGGATCCCTCCTCCAGACTGTCTCCCATTGCAAGCCAAGCTGGCGACACAGAAGAATGTGCTTCCTTTTCCTCCCCAGGCTTGACGTTGGTCAGGCTAATGACCGCTGCCCTGACGGTAGATTTTAGTTTTGCCTTCAGATTCAAAGTTGGGGGATTTTGCCAGAACTGGGCTGTTCATGAAACCTATTGCCGTACCTTATTCAGGGCTAATTCCTACTCGAGAAGCAACATTCACATTGTTGTTTGCTAAAAGGAAAATAATCCCCAACTTCGAGCACTGCTAAAATTAAGCCATTCGGAAGGTTTTTTGTGAAATGATTAATTATCTCTCTGGGATCTTGTGTTTCCTTCCTTCTGACGATGATACTGTAGAAGAAACAAAGCAAACCTCAGTCTGCTTCTGCCCAGATAATAAATGGACAACTGTCCATATTTGGTACACATCCCCATTTAGAAGCACCTTCTTAGGCTTCCATGGGTGTCTCCAGGGTGTTATTCCCTGTATGGAGGACGCCTGTGCGTGACTTTGTTCAACGTGGGGTGACTGGTGCACAGACAGTCACCCCACAGTCCTTGACAGATCTGGGTCAGGATCCAGTGGCATGGAGTCCAAGACGACCAGAGGCCCTTTTCTGCTGCAGCCTTCATCCGCCTTCCCAGCCGTTGTGACACTCCACTAAGGTCAGCCGTCACCCTCCGCCTGTTCCGCTGTTGAGGTCTTGGTTGGGGCTCTGGCGCTAAAAATGCTGTAAGGCAGTAACTCTACCGCTACGCCGTTTATTGGGGCCCTTTCGTTCACAGGGGCTATTATCCACTAAGCTGGGCTGGTGCTGCCATGGATTGTGAATCCAGTTTTACTACATGTTCTTCCGGTGTTTTCATTATAAACAAAGGACCTGACTTAAAAGCTGAGATGGGCTTTGCCGTTTGTTTATTCTTCATCAATGAACTGGTAGCACTGTGCCACATGTGGATCACAGATTGCTGTTAGATTGTTATCAATGATAAGCTTCTGTCACTGGCTCTGCAAGCACTGGTCGAGGCAGTTCCCTTGTGGTTAGCATTGGCGCAAAGTTCTGCGAGTAGGTTGCCAGCAGTCCGAATGCCCCACAAACTTCATCATTCCAAGAATCTTTAAACTGCTGGTCTTATAGTTTGAAATTGGAGGGTTTATGCTGCTGAATCCACCTCCCTTCTCCAAAACGTAGACTCTCTCAAAAGTCTGTGATGGATGTAAAGGTTTTATCCAAATGATTTGCAAGTAAGACACCGTAAAGAGCAATTTGAAGAAGGGTCTTGACCCGAAACGTCACCTATTCCTTTTCTCAACAGATGCTTTCTGACCTGCTGAGATACTCCAGCTTTTTGAGTCTATATCTTCAGTTTAAACCAGCATTTGCAGTTCCTTCCAGCAGATTTTCCAATCAATTTCTGCACTGTTTGAAAATCATTTGGATTCAGGAATTGTACTTGGGTACCACAGATGCAATAAAGCATCTGGTAGCCTTCAGGAATCTGAAGTGTGTGAATATAAGCTGATGAACATTTATCTTCTTTACCTCCAAAAAGACACACAGTGTGAAGGTTGGACTGTACTCTTTTGAAAGGTTAGCCCGTTATGCCCTTATCTGGTAAGGTGCCAAATGAGGCAACTCAGCTTTCAGGCATGTTGGCCATTGGTATTATTAATTGGCGGAAACAGGAACAACACAAACAGCTCCTCCCTATTCCGTCAAATTTTAAACTTGGAGCTACTGTGACTGCCTGGGTGGATAGTTATGCACTTTCTGGTCCTTATTCCTTTAAAATCTGGTGGAGTGCTCTGTTTATTTTCCTTTCTGTGTTGATGCAGCTCTCATGTTCTCTGACCTGGTAAAGTCATTGGTGTGGAAGATTATGTGTATAATGTTAAACTCGGCAGAGTGTTAGGACTTGACACTGCCTGATGCACAGCATAATGTGAAGTCTCTTTCATTTTTGTTTCTTCAAAGAAGGAAACACAAACTATTTAGTTTCAATACCTACAACTGAATTACTTTTAGCAAACCTTTATTTCTATAAAGTTGCTTGGGGATTGCTCTACCTTTTTTGTTCTTAACATCTTTGCTTCCTGTGAACTTTTGAAAGTTGTACTCCACTTAACGCTGTCATATCTGATCAGCGTGGAACTCAGACTTTGCAGTATTAATGGATCATTGTGGTCAGGCCTGTGATATTATTTAGCCCCATTTTTTGGTATAATGTAGTGAAAGCCTAGACCAAGAAATTCTTTTTTTTCCCATAAACAACTGGAGCCCTTGTTCTATAATGTGCAACTAAGCAAACCCAGTACCTTATCCTGCATAGGGATTGGGGTTTGATGTTTAGTTTACCGCTCGGAAACAGGCACTTCGGCGCACGGAGTCCTTGCCAACCAGTGATCCCGTACACTAGCAATATCCTACACGGGCTAATTTTATAATTTTTACAGAAGCCAATCAACCTACAAGCCTGTGTATCTTTGGAGCGTGGGAGGAAGCCGGAGCACCCGAGGAAAACCCACGCAGGTCACGGGGGGAACGTACAAACACCGTACAGACAGCACCCGTGGTCAGGATCGAACCTGGGTCTCTGGCACTTATGTTTTTTCCCACACTCCAAAGATGTACAAGTTTGTAGGTTATTTGGCTTCAGTATATATTGTAGATTGTCCTTAGTGTGTAGTGTGGGCTGGTGTAACGGGACGCGCTGGTCAGCGTGGAATCGGTGGGCCGAAGGGACTGTTTCCGTGCTGTATCTCTAAACTAAGCTAAAGCCAAGACTCGGCTCGCTCCAATGAACATAAATGAAATGAAGGATTGGGGACCAATAGTGAAGGCTAAGCAAGCCGTTTATTTTGCATGTGGAGGTCGTGTTTTGTCAAGAAATGGATCTTAATCTGTTGATGCAGTGTTTTGTTTTAACATTTTCGTGTACTGCGCTTCACAGCGGGGAGTATAGAGTTCATCTCGCTGTTTGTTATTGTCAAATGTTGCTCACGTGGCAGAAATTGGGTTCTTCCCCAAAAAGGATATTCTGAGGAACAATTTCTGTGTTTCCACTTCCTGCCGGTAATGACTCACGGGCGACCTCTCCCCAAGTTGCAGCTGTGTGTGTGTGGTAACCTGGAAAATCAACATTAAATCTGAAGCTGGATTGTTGTGGAGGCCAGGTGAATGGCCATTTTTAATGCTGAGATAGATAGATTCTTGATTAGTATGGGAGAAGACGGGAGAATGGGGTTGAGGGGGGGACGATAGCTCAGCCATGATTGAACGACAGAGATGGGCCTAACACTCTGATTCTGCTCCTATTACTTATGAACTGCTGTGAAAAATCATGTGCAATTGAGGGGGCATTAAAGATGGCGGATGCTGAGTGGCGAGGTTGTGAGAATTGCTTCATAACTTTAACTTTTTCTACAGAAAGACAAACCTCTAGATTGATCAAAGTCCTCCTGACAATATCACAGATGATTTCGACACTATCATTAATCATTTAGTATCACACAAAATACAATGCTGAAGTTTCCATTAAATGGTTTTCACTGTTTTAAGTAAAGTTCACCAGTATTTCTGATTTGTACTACAAATTAATTGTCAAATCTTGCCACTGCTGTTTGCAAGGGAACTTTGTTCTTGTACCAGTGACCTGAAATGTCACCTACGCCTTTTCTCCAGAAAAGCTGCCTGACCTGCTGAGTTGTTCCAGCGTTTTGTGTCTATCTTTGAATAAATTGCAGATGCTGGTTTTCAAAAGAGGACACAAAGTGCTGGAGTAACTCAGCGGGTCAGGCAGCATCTCGAGAACATGGATCAGTGACGTTTCGAGTCCGGACGGGACTATTCTTCTGCCTTCATTTGTTTTCCTTTAGTTCCAGATTACTCTAACATATCTTTTTAATTTGGTGGGAATCCTGATGACTCAGTATTACTGAGTCAGTAACTCCTGTTTGTTGCAGTGCGTCAAAAGTATTTAAATGCCTCAATCGGACTTGGTAGTGACTCCAGCAAACACGGGTTTAAGATGACTCGGTTAAAGTGACTCGGATCGAATTTTGAGAGCTGGATTAACAAGAAGTTTATGATCTCTGGTGGCATTGTGGCTCAGCATTACAGTGCCAGAGACCCGGGTTCGATCCTGACTACGGGTGCTTGTTCGTACCTTCTCCCCGTGACCTGTGTGAGTTTTCTTCAGGATTTCAGGCTTCCTCGCTCGCTCCAAAGACGTACAGGTTTGAAGGTCAGTTGCCTTGGTATAATTGTAAATTGTCCCTAGTGTGTGTCGGATAGTGTTAGTGTGTGAGGATCACTGGTCGGTGCGGACTCGATGGGCCGTAAGGCCTGTTTCCGCGCTGTATCTCTAACTTAACGAGTGGGGGGGGAGGTGTTGGTTTATGGAGGAGGACTTTCTTTGTACATCAATGTGGTTGCTAGGGTGATGATAATGATGACAAGTGAAAATAAGAGACATGTAATTAATACCATGACCTAATGAGCCCTGAAAAGTCCTTTAACTTTATGATAATACATTTGAGTAATGGGTGGCAATTGCCCTTGGAGGTTCTGAGACTATAATTGGATTAGATTTATCTTCCTTCATCCCTGTCTCCTTTCCCATTCCCCTCATCGTTCTTTTGTCTTTGGCTGATCGCACCATCTTTTGAGCTTCAGAATCTTTCAGTGTTTTGCAGCAGAAACAGTCCCGAGCAATACGTAGGAGCTTTACTTAAATAACCTCTGAGCCAACCCGAGATGAGGCGGTGTAGACTCTTGTTCTATGCCTGTGGCTGTTTTACACAATAAAACAATGTTTCGGTCATGATTCTCGGGAGCAGCAGGAAATGCATGATGTCAGTGTTTAGTGTGGGAAGGATCCCAAATGCTTCAAGACTGGAGTTTCATTCCTGTTTCTGAGTGGTCAGGCTACAAGCTGGAGTTTCACAATGTTGATTTAGACACAAAAGCCGTTCGCTTGGCTGCCTGTGCGGAAGAGAAGGTAAATGTTGCTTCCATTGAGATTTGTGCACTGTATTATCAGCCGACTTTAAAACGACACAGTGGGTAAATATAGCTCCTAATCTTTTTGATTTGATGTTGATGAAAGGTAAAAGTCTGATTGTGTAGGAAGGAACTACAGATGCTGGTTTAAACTGAAGATAGACACAAAAAGCTGGAGTAACTCAGCAGGTCGGACATACAGCATCTCTGGAGAAAAGCAATGGGTGACTTTTGGGGTTGAGAGAAGGGTCTCGACCCGAAACGTCACCTTTTCCTTTTCTCCAGAGATGCTGTCTGACCCGCTGAGTTACTCCAGCTTTTTGTGTCTGTCTAAAAGCATGATTGGTTAGCTAGATTAAACTGAGGGGTTGTATCTGATGTGTTTGACATACCAAGTTGTTTGGTTCCAGTATACTCGACTGGACTGGCCACTCTCTTGCAACTTGACCGTTCCCCTGGCCCAGGTTTTCTCAAATTATTTTCTTATCTGTGATAAACATTGCCTCCTGTGCCATTAACTTAACAAGTACCATAATCCTTCTGTGAAGCCAAATAAGGCTTTCACACTCATTGAAACTGTGAGCTTGGAAATGGTCTGCCATTTGAATCTGTTGTAAACGATTTGTGGATGGGGGGGGGATGAAACACCATTATTTTATATTGAAAGAGTTAGATTGATAAATCACCTTATTGCTAGAAGTAAAATATATGAGAAAATATATACTGCCCCTCTGCTCCTGCAGCATTGAAGCACACACTCTGTTAAGATGCAGACCAAATGCAAGAAATTTTGCTTCCTTTAACCAGCTGTTGCTCATCCCAGAGTGGAAATTAATACTTTGTGGGAGGTTGTTTTGTATAATTTCAGTTTCCAAGTAATCGTTTTAAAAAAAATCAAAAAAATCATTTCTCTGATCTTTCCTCCCTTTTATCTGTGGGGACCTGCCCCGAATGTGTAGATCACCCTGCATTGAACTTCAGTAAAATGAATGGGGATTATTTATGTGTGGATTTTGCCTGTGAGTGTCAGTAAGCTGTTCGTGATCGGACCCTTTTGGTTCAGTTTAGATTATTGTCACGTGTACCGAGGTACAGTGCAAAGCTTTTGTTCTGTGTTAACCAGTCAGCAGAAAGACAATACATGATTACAATCGACCCATTTGCAGTTTATCGATACATGATAAGGGAATAACGTTTAGACCTTACAGCTGAGGTGAGGTGTGTTCTAGTTGATGATAGACACACAGAGCTGGAGTAACTCAGTGGGTCAGGCAGCACCTCTGCAGAAAAGGAATAGGTGACGTTTCGGGTCGAGACCCGTCTTCAGACTGACAGTCAGGGGAGAGGGAAACGAGAGAGAGATAGAAGATACAAAGAACAAATCAATGAAACACATGCAAAAAGCAACGATGATCAAGGAAAGGTGGAGCCCACAATGGGGGCTCCAGTTGATGTTACACAACATTTGTCTCTGAAGCCATTGGCCAGGAAGTAGAAGCAAGTGCCTCAAACGTTTTCCTTTTTATTATTGCCCCGCAAAATGCAACATCCCTTCTGAAAACTCTTTGTAAAGCGGGATTTAAACTCGCCTGCACAACTCGAGGTACTGCATGGATAGGCTCATCGAGTTATTAATGTTTCATGTGTCATCTGTCCTTGCTGATGAAAAGCTCATGATATTCATTGAAACCAGTGATCCGTAGTCGATCACAATTATGGTCACTCGGTTGAGAGCTTGTTGCTCGGTTTCTGGATTTGGTCTGTTCATAAGGAGGGAATGTGCAATAATTAGCTTCCTCACTCAACTTTTTTGAATGTTGTTTGAAGAGCAGGTGAGGCTAAAATGAAGCCAATCAAGCTGCCGGAGGAGGTAGTTGAACAGGGACAATCACAACGTTTAAGAAACATTTAGACAGGCACGTGGATACGGATCGGTTTAAAGGGATATGGACCAAACGCAGGCAGGTGGGACGAGTGTGGATGGGGCGTGTTGGTTTGTATGGGCATGTTGGGCAGAAGGGCTAGTTTCCAAGCTCTAAGACTTGCGCTCAGTCCACCAAGGTCTGCTGGATCGCTCGGTTGTTAACTATTTTAATTCCCCTTCATTAATTGCCACCTTCATTGCTGGAGTGAGGCCACAGGCAAAGTGTAGGAACAACACCTCATATTCTGCTTGGGTAGTGGTATGAACATTAAACTCTTCAATTTTAGGTAGCTAACCTACAAACAATCCACCTCCTTCTCCCTCCCTTCCCCTCCTGCTCTCTTCCTTATGCCCCACCTGGACACACCAATTCTACTTTACCTCCTTCCTTCCACCTATGCTTCCACTGGCTTCATAATCCACACTGCTATCCTTATCTCACACATTTTGTCTTTTCATCTCTGGCCTTTATCCAACCATCTTCCTCTCAAAACCTCCCCTCGGCTGTATCCACCTATCACTCATCAGGCTTTGTCCTGCCCCTCCTCCCTTCCAACTTTCTTCCCCCTTCCTCAACGACAATCAGTCTGAAGAAGGGTCCCGACCCAAAGCGTCACCCGTCCAAGTTCTCCAGAGATGCTGCCTGACCGGCTGAGGTACTCCAGCACCTTGTTATTTATTGTTTGCTAACCAGCATCTGCAGTTCCTTGTATCTGGAAAGCACTGTAGTTAATTGCTGCATAGTTTTCTGATGGCATTGTGTATGATGAGCATGTTCATTTTGCGACTCGGGATGGTTACATGAGATCCAGCCACCGTCAATAATTGGGCTGTGGAGGACTACGCTAAGTAACATGTACAACATTGCCACAGTTTAGGAAAGGCTTCACCACCAACTGTTTGGATCGATTAGGACATTTATTGTGTAAAAGAAAGAAATCAATGTAATGTATGTAATGGAGATGCCAAAATCTAATTTTAGTGCCCAGTTAATTTCACAAAGGATAATTCCTCAAGGGATATCTAGATAATCATGGGCTGCATGCCAGTGAATCAAGTCTCAGTGCTGCATTTTGCATTATAGAGTGAACTAGGAAAGACAGGCACAAACTCTGGAGAACATGGCTAGGTGATGTAAAGAGCTGCATACGATTGTGAGGAGAATAGAAGGGGTGAATGGACAGAGTGTTTTGCCCAAGGCAGGTATAATCAAGACCAAGGGACATAGATTTAAGGTCGGAGGGGGAAGATATAATAGGAATCCGAGGTTCGCCTTTTTCGCTCAGAGGGTGGTATGAATATGGAATGAGCTGCCACAGGCAATATTTGAGGAAGGTAATGTTCCTTTAATATTCATTTAAACGATACTTGGACAGCAAGGTTAGGAAAGCTTTGGAGGGATATGGGCATAAAATGGGAAATTGGGACTAAGTGAGATGGGGCATCTTGGTTGGAGCAGCCAAAATGTAGAAACAAGGAACTGCAGATGCTGGTTTATGCCAATGACAGACACATCTTTTGTTTATACCAAATAGTCTGAAGAAGTGTCCCAACCCGAAACGCCACCCGTCATTTTTCTCCAGAGATGCTGCCTGACCCGCTGAGTTACTCCAGCACTTTGTGTCCATCTTGGTTGGGATCAGCGAGTTGGGCCGAAGGGCCTGTTTCTGTGTCCCATTACTCTATTTGCACTTTTGGTGAATTTCCTTTTATTCTGATTCTCTCCAACCCTCTGACTGCTCATTTTACACCCATCTCCTCTGGTTTTGAATGTATGCTTTATGGGGAAAGGTTTCCTGTTTTACACCCTATCTGCGCCCCTTTAAATTCTGAATTCCTCTATTACGCTCCCTGCTCAGTCTCCTCCAATCCAAAGATAACAATACGTGAATCTGATGAACTGTCTCAACCATAAATGTCACCCATTCCTTCTCTCCAGACATGCTGCCTGTCTCGCTGAGTTACTCCAGCTTTTTGTGTCTATCTTTGATAACAATACCAAGCCTCTTTTCCTAACAAACGTTTAATCCTGGCCACATCCCAGTAATTTCCTCCGGTTCCTCTCCAATGCATTTTATGTTCTTCCTATTGTGCAATGACCTGAACTACACACAGTGCTCCAGCTGCAACTTAACTAAAGTCTTAGCTAAAGGGACCATCAGCAGTTTGTGTTTTGCTTCCATTATGTTGCCATGTACATCAACTTCAGTGGTGCAGTTAGTTCATCCGCTTTCTGAAATGTCTTAAAACAAGTCATGTCCCTTTTAGAGAGCTGGGTGGTTTATTTGTGGTGTTTTCATGGATGCAATAGCCAATTGTGATAAAACACACTTTTAGCTAACATTGATAAAAAAATTCTCAAGGGGCTGCAGTGGGAGAATTGCTGCCTTAAAGCCCTGTCCCACTGTACGAGTTCATTCAAGTGCTCTCCCGAGTTTAAAAAAAAAACAGACTCATGGTAAGCATGTAGAATGAACGTAGCGGGTACGTCAGAGCTCGGGGACATCTTTTAGTGGCTCGTAACGCTAACGGCAGTTACTCGGGAAACGCGGTAAGCTCGGGAAGACTCATGAAGATTTTCCAACATGTTGAAAAATGTCAACGAGAGCCCCGAGTACTTACGAGCGGCCATTACCGTAAATCTCTGAGTTCAAGACGGGGCAAATTCGGGAGAACTCTTGAATGAACTCGTACAGTGGGACAGGGCATTTACAGAGCCAGAGAGCCGGGTTCCATCCTGACCACGGGTGCTGTACAGAGTTTGTACGTTCTCCCCGTGTCCACGTGGGCTTTCCCCGGGTGCTCATGTTTCCTCCCACAGTGCAAAGACGTACAGGTTTGTAGGTTAATTGGCTTGGGTAAAAACTGTAAATTGTCCCTGGTGGGATGGATAGTGCTGGTGTACGGGGCTGAAGGATCTGTTTCTGCACTGTATCTCTATAGTAAACTAAACTAGACTAGTACACACATGAAGATGAATTGGAACAGCCTTTTATCCAGCACGGTTTGATTTTGAGATTCTTCGAGATTTGCCAAAAAATTGTGTTTAGCAAACAGAAGAAAGTTGTTTAGGTTAAAAATAGACTAAGGCCTGACTACTTGAAGCACATTCTGATCATTCTGGGAAGAGTGGCGGGATGATTTTATTTTGCTCCCCTAGTTCATGGATTCCCTTGGGTTGGGGTTGTATTAGTATCATTATCAAATTCAAACTTAATTCATTCTGTAACACCCCACTCTCCCTTCAACTTTCACGAGTGGAGCGTTGCTTTTAAATTCGAGTAACCGTGAATTTGGATAAAGTTCACTGTATGTATGTGCTTATGAAGTGTTTGCCTTACATGGAGTCCTGTAGTTTGAGTTTGTAGATAAAGCTATTTTAGGCTCACTTCACAGTCCATGTTTATGTTCTCCTCTGAAGAACAATGTGCTGTTTACTAACTTCTTGTCATCTGAAGGTCACATTGTTTCCTACAGAGAATTAGAGGTGCCTTTTATATGTCTCCTTGCAGGCTGCAATTAACTAGCCATTGATCAATGTACAAAGTAGATTATACACAATGCTACCTTTTTGGGAGTTTCTGGAAGCAGGTGTGTGATTGTACTACATTGCAATCTGCCAGTCTTTGAATCTCCCAGGCTGCAAAAAAAGTATTTATATTCCAATTTAAAGACACAAAGAGCTGGACTGGCTAGATGCAGGAAGATTGTTCCCAATGTTGGGGAAGTCCAGAACAAGGGGTCACAGTTTAAGGATAAGGGGGAAGTCTTTTAGGACCGAGATGAGAAAAACATATTTGACACAGAGAGTGGTGAGTCTCTGGAATTCTCTGCCACAGAAGGTAGTTGAGGCCAGTTCATTGGCTATATTTAAGAGGGAGTTAGATGTGGCCCTTGTGGCTAGAGGGATCAGGGGGTATGGAGAGAAGGCAGTTACGGGATACTGAGTTGGATGATCAGCCATGATATTGAATGGCGGTGCAGGCTCGAAGGGCCGAATGGCCTACTCCTGCGCCTATTTCCTATGTTTCTATGACCGAAGAAGAGTCCCGACCTGAAACGTTGTCTATTCATGGCCTCCAAAGGTGCCGCCTGACCCGCTGAGTCACTCCAGCACTTTGCGTCTTTTTTGAAAACCGGCATCTGCAGTTCCTTGTGTCTATATTTTCCAACTTGCACAGTGACTTGCATTTTGGGAATCGGGTGTGACCACACTGATGGTAGCAGTCTGAAGAAGGGTCTCAACCCATTCCTTCTGTCCAGAGATGCTGCCTGACCCGCTGAGCTACTCCAGCATTTTGTGTCCCATCTTCGGTGACCACAATGATTGTATTTTTCCACTTCTACCTTCTGACCCCTTTGCTCTCGCCCGCACTCATGCTGACTTTCTCAATTACTCAAAACCATGGACAAATACAAAAAAAGGCAAGTTAGTAAAAGTGTGTATTTTCCGGTAAAAATGTGGGCCTGTCCTGTGGTAGACACAAAGTGGTGGAGTAACTCAGCGGGTCAGGCAGCATCTCTGGAGAAAAAGGATGGGTGACGTTTTGGGTAGGGACTCCTGTGGTGTTGAGTGAAGCATTAAGTCAAAATGCCTTTAATTGAATTTGACTTCCTCCCTTGACTTTCACGCACAGCAGTAGATTTGGTGATTGTCGCAGTGGCTGCTTCAACTTTAAGCTCGTCATCCGCTGCAAAAACGAACTGAGGTAGATAGTGGATTTATGGCAGGAAGGGCCTGACCCCGATACTAATAGAAACCAACATTGCAGAGTTGGGCTTTCCAGGTGTGGTCGATAAGGAATGCTGCAATGTTGAGTCTATGTTTAAATTTGGCCTTGCTCCAATGCATTCCCAGATTGACTCAATGAATCATGCTCTTGAATGCATTATAGTGAGTTTATGGAAATAACTTGAATTTGTGCAACCAAGACTCTGTCTCATTCTGAATCATGTTAGTGTCCTTAACTGAGATCCTGTCTCATTCTGATGCATGGTAGATACAAAATGCTGGAGAAACTCAGCGGGTGAAGCAGCATCTATGGAGAGAAGGAATTGGCGACGTTTCGGGTCGAGACCCTTCTTCAGACTAGTTCGGAGGACCTGCGGGGGGGGGGGGGGGGGGGGGAGGGGAAGTTTTATGAGCCGTTGTCGGTGCCAGAAACATGGCGACACTTGTGTACTGTCCAGGGAGGGTCTGCTGTATGCCTTTACTGGGTTGTGTGCAAAACACACCATTTCACGGTACCTCCGTACATGTGACAATAAAGTATAATTGAATGGAATTATTGAATCATTGTTAACTGTAAAACACTTTGGGACCCTTTTTAAGTTCAGTAAAGCGGTTATATAAATGCAGTTGTTTTCACAACCTTGCCCACTGGCCATCCTAACATTCTGCAGTTGAGAAGTGATGCTAATGTATTAGAAAGGAAAATGGCAGCCTGGTTTTAGCAGAGAGGTTCATCAAGCACTAAAATCTTGCCAGTTACTTGTTTTCGGTGTTATGTGCCACGGAATACATTCCTAGCCTGCTCAACCTCTCCCTAAAGCTCAGGCCCTGGAGTCCAGAACCATTGTAAAACTCATGGAGTGGTATGCACTTAGTGAGTGGGTGAAACCAGGTGCCTGATTTCGATCTTTGTCGCAGATACAAAATTGATATATTGCTTTAAGACCATAAGACATAGGAGCAGCATTCGACCCATCGAAACTGCTCTGCCATTTAATCATGGCTGATCTATTTTCCCCCTCATCCCCATTCTCCTGCCTTCTCCCTGTCACTTTTGGCGCCCTTTAATGAAGAACCTGTCAATCTCCGCTTTAAAAATACCAAATGACCTGGCCGCCACTGCGGTCTGTGGCAACGAATTCCACAGATTCACCACCCTCTGGCTACAGAAATCTCTCCTCGTCTCCATTCTAAGTGTTGAACTCTGAATGATCTAAAAGCAGCATGTTGAAGTTAGTGCGATGCATTGTTGCATCCATGCATGGTTTAAGTGCAACAACCTTATTTGGATCAACCTTTCGCTGGAGTGTAGTTCGTTTGCAACTACTGTTTTGATTTGATGGTATACCTAAATAAAAAGCTATGGTGGGAAATGAGGTTTGCTGTCTTTAATTATCTTTCTGGATCAGAGGTTGGATATTGTACCACAAGTGCTTTTTATATTGTGGTTGCACTTACTTGAAAGGGTTGATGCTTGGATTAATAGGCCATTTAGTCACACTGCCTTGGATAAAAAACAAAACTTCAGCTGCAGCCTTAAACAAAAAGACCACAATAACTTTTTCCAGGTTCTCTTTTCTCTTTATAAATCATTGATCCTTTGATGTGTGGGAAGGAACTGCAGATGCTGGTTTACACCGAAGATACACAAAATGCTGGAGTAACTCAGCGGGATAGGCAGCATCTCTGGAGAGCAGGAATGGATGATGTTTCAGGTCAAGACCCTTCTTCAGACTGAGTTGGGAGGGGGAGTCTAGAGATATGGAAGGGTAAGGTGTGAAAATGACAGATCAAAGCAGAAGAAGTTAAGGAAATGTAAATGGTTAATGGTTGGCTGAGGGGAAGGTGATAACAAGTCAGTAAATCAGTAAAGTTAATCCGCAGGATGGTGAAACTAGTCGGAGAACTGGGTGGGGAAGAGATGGAGAGAGGGGGAAAGCAAGGGTTACTTGATGTTAGACAGATCGGTATTCATATCACTGGTTTGTAGACTGCCCAAGCAAAATATGAGGTGCTGTTCCTCCTTTAATGACAGGATTAGGTTGCAATAGCTGCTCAATAAGTCCTGAGTATCTTGTTTGTTGAGACAGTGGTACTGTGAATGGTTAATTATATTTGAAGGCAATTCTGTGTAAAGAGGCTGCAGTTCTCTCCTGGAGGCTGCATCTTGAATGCTGAACTTTCAATAGTTAGCGCTAGGATCCTGCTGTGTATTAGCCATCTGCTTCTCGTAGGCTGAGGCCGCCCTGATGCGAGGTCCAAACTTGGAAACAAAACCAGGCTGTGGACCTCTGCAGCTATTCTCAGCTCAGTTTGTAACTACTTCACTGCCATAAAGGTTCCATTGGCGGGCAGGCGTAGTACAATAAGTCTTTCTGCATTTGTGGGGAGGAATTGGTAAATGTGGTTTCTCTTGATCGTTTGATCGTCTAGTTTATAGATGGATAGATACTTTATTGTCAAGTGCACTTAAGGTACAGTGAAATGCTTTGTATTTTGCAAACCAAATGCACAAAAGAGTCGCCACAAAGGTGCTGACAGTTTCAAAATGTCCCCCTTTATGCAATGTTGGTCCCTTCTTCGTCCCATTCCCCTTTGCTTTTGCCAGTGGGCGCGCCAGGCCTACTTGCAGGACCTTCCGGGTGTGTTATTGTCACATGTACCGAGGTACAGTGAAAAACTTTGATGTTGCGTGCTATCCAGTCAGCGGAGAGAACATACATGATTAAAATTGAGCCATACTGACAGCCATGTTCTTGGTCTTTGGCTCCTTCAACTGATTGGTTGACCTTGGGAGATTGAAGCAGTGCAGCCATTGGTCTTATAACTCTTTACTGATGCTCATTTGTGTTCCAAGAGTGATAATTCTGGAAGTTCAATTCTGGTAGGGACCGAGATAGTAAATGGCAGAGATCTTGTAAGTGGAGTACGAATCCATAGCTCCTTGATAGTGGTGACAAAGGTGGATAGGGCAGTGGAGTAAGCATTTAGTAAGCACTGTCTGAAGAAGGGTCCTGATCCAAAATCTCCTATCCCATTTTTTCCGGAGTTGCTGCCTGACCCACTGAGTTACTCCAGCACATTGCGCCTATCTCTTGTATAAATCAGCATCTGCAGTTCCTTCTCAAGCATTTGGTATGCCTGCCTTCATATGCCGAGGCATTGAGCAGAAGAATTGGGAGGTCATGTTGCAGCTGTACAAAACTTGTGGTACTTGGAGTATTGCATATATTTCTGGCAATGTGGTAGTAATTAAAAGGGTACAGAAGAGATTCACTAGGATGATGCCAGTAATGGAGGGCTGCAAATATAAGGAGGGATTGGATAGAGACACAAGAGACGGCAGATGATGGAATCGCTCACAAACAGCAGCGTGCTGGAGAAACTCAGCTGATCGCGCAGCATCTGGGGAGGGAATGGACATTTGGTGCTTCAGTTTAGGAACCTTATTCAGATTGAAGCAGGTGACGTTTTGGATCCTTGGCGTTGGCTGCACCAAGCTTCAGCAAGTCCCTCAGCACGCACTACTACAGTCTGGAGCAGGCCAGTCGGCAACATTCCCCGATGGACATCTCGCTGTGCTGGGGGACCGGGGGGGGGGGGGGGGGCGATAGGGGATTAACACGGGAAAAGGGGAATAGCTTGAAGAGGCATCATAGTCAACGTGGATGGGATGGGTTTACAAAGTCTGGTTTTTTTTTTAGTTTAGTGAACAGGCCCTTTGGCTCTCTGAGTCTGTGCCGACCAGCGATCCCCGTACACTAGCACCATCCTACACACTGGGGACAATTTACAATCTTTACCGAAGCCAAATAACTTACAAACATGCAGGCGTTTGGAGTGTGGGAGGAAACTGGAGCATCCGGGGAAAATCCAAGCCGGTCATGGGGAGGAAGTGCAAACTCCATACAGACAGCACCCGGAGTCGGGATCGAACAATGGTCTCTGGCGCTGTAAGGCAGTAACTCTACCGCTGTGCCACCGTGCCAAATTTCTGTTCTATATGATCTTAATTCTATGAATTCTGTTAATTTTATTGGGTGTGTTATCTATGAGCAACTCCGCATGGATCATCTGAGTCATGTCAGTCACTTATGTAAATATTTGGTCAGGTTTTGCTTCCTGCTGGTTGATATTTTGCTGCAACCACACACACGCATCATTTTATTGCCCGCCTTGTGTATTGTGTGAGATATTCAATGTTGTTTGCAAGCTTTGGAGTATCCTGTGCAGTTCCGATGGTCCCATTACAGGAAGGAAGTGGAGGCTTTTGAAAGAGAAGCTTTACCAGTCTGAAGAAGGGTCTCGACCCGAAACGTCACCCATTGCTTCTCTTTTGCCCATTGCAGGCTACATCTTTCAATGGTCATCGGTTTGATTTGTTCTGAACTAAATTTCATACCTCTAGTTTCCCTCTCCCCTGGCTCTCAGTCTGAAGGAGGGTTTTGACCTGAAACGTCACAGATTTATTTTCTGCAGAGATGCTGCCTGTCCCGCTGAGTTACTCCAGCTTTTTGTGTCACTCTTTGCCAGAATGATGCCTGGATGAGAGGGGACCTAAGCTACGGGCAGAGATTGGACTTTGACGGTTTTCGCTAGATTGCCGGAGGTTGCAGAGAGACCTGTTAGATGTGTATAAAATTATGAAAGGTGTAGATAGGGTAGACAAACAGAATATTTTTTCACAGGATGGAAAAATCAAACATTACAGGCTAATGCTTTAAGGTGAGAGGGGGAAATGTTAATGGAGATGTGCAGGGCATTTATTTTACACAGAGGGTGGTGAGTGCCTGGAATGGGCTACCAGGGGTGGTGGATGAACCAGATACGTAAATTACATTTACGACTTTTGGCTGGGCAGAGAATGGAAGGATATGGTTTGTGTGTGGATAAGTGACGGTCTTGGCATCATGTTCAGCGGAGACGTTATGGGCCAAAGGACTGGTTCTTGCGCTGTCCTGTTTTATGTTCTTTACGATGTGTGGCAATTGGTTCATTAATGCAGTTGGCTGCAACATCAGTTCAGTCCAATTGTATTAACGAAGATAGACACAAAATGCTGGAGCAACTCAGCGGGACAGGCAAAATCAAAAAGTCAAAAGAGTTTATTGTCATGTGTCCCTGACAGGACAATGAAATTCTTTCTTTGCTTCAGCACAACAGAACATAGTAGGCATTGACTACAAAACAGATCAGTGTGTCCATATACCATTATTTACGTAAATACACATGAATAAATAAATTGATAAAGGGCAAATAACAGGAGTATTAATGTTCAGAGTTTTGTCCGAGCCAAGTTCAACAGCCTGATGGCTGTGGGGAAGTAGCTATTCCGGAACCTGGTTGTTGCAGTCTTCAGGCTCCTGTACCTTCTACCTGAAGATAGCAGGGACATGAGTGTGTGGCCAGGATGGTGTGGGTCCTTGATGATGCTGCGACTGCGATAGATCCCCTCGATGGAAGGGAGGTCAGAGCTGATGATGGACTGGGCAGTGTTCACTACTTTTGTAGTCTTTTCCTCTCCAGGGCGCTCAAGTTGCCGAACCAAGTCACGATGCAACCGGTCAGCAAGCTTTCTACCTGTAGAAGTTAGAGAAAGTCTTCCTTGACAGACCGACTCTCCGTAATCTTCTCGGGAAGTAGAGGCGCTGATGAGCTTTCTTAATAATTGCATCTGTGTTCTCGGACCAGGGAAGATCTTCACAGATGTGCACGCCCAGGAATTTGAAGCTCTTGACCCTTTCAACCATCGACCCGTTGATATAAACAGGACTGTGGGTCCCCATCCTACTCCTTCCAAAGTCCACAATCAGTTCCTTGGTTTTGCTGGTATTGAGGGCCAGGTTATTGTGCTGGCACCATATGGACAGTCGCTCGATCTCTCTTCTATACTCTGACTCATCCCCATCAGTGATACGTCCCACAACAGTGGTGTCGTCAGCGAACTTGTTGATGGAGTTCGCACTATGACTGGATACGCAGTCATGAGTATAGAGTGAGTACAGCAGGGGGCTGAGCACGCAGCCCTGAGGTGCTCCCGTGCTGATTGTTATCGATTGACCCATTTCCACCAATACGAACAGACTGTGGTCTGTGAATGAGGAAGTCGAGGATCCAATTGCAGAGGGATGCGCAGAGACCCAGTTCTGCGAGTTTGGTAACCAGCTTGAAGGGGATGATTGTGTTAAATGCCGAGCTGTAATCGATGAATAACAGCCTGAGTTTTTGTTGTCCAAGTGGTCCAGAGCGGAGTGGAGAGCCAGCGAGATCGCATCCACCGTTGATCTGTTGCAGTAAGTTGACTGCAGTGGGTCCAGGTTTTTGTCGAGGTAGGAGTTGATTTGCGCCATGATCAACCTCTCGAAGCACTTCATCACCACAGGCATTAGTGCCACAGGTCGATAGTTATTGAGGCACGTCACTTTGCTCTTCTTGGGCACCGGTATTATTGATGCTCTTTTGAAGCAGGTGGGAACCTCAGACCTCAGAAGTGACAGGTTGAAAATGTCCGTTTAAAAACTCCAGCCAGTTGGTCCGCACAGACTTTTAGAACACGACCAGGTATACCATCAGGTCCAGGTGGTTTTCGAGGGTTCACCCTTCTGAAGGATTTCCTGACATCGGCCTCTGTGACTGAGACTGAAATACCATCACAGCGAATGGGGGCTCGGGAAGGCACATCGGTGTTCTCCCTATCAAAGCATGCGTAAAACGCATTGAGCTCGTCAAGGAGTGATGTTTCGCCGACATTCAAGCTGCCTCCTGGTTTCACCTTGTAGGAGGTGATTGCATTCCCAGGAGAGAAGGAATGGGTGACGTTACAGATCGAGGCCCCATTTCAGACCAAATTATATTAACTCTGTATGCAGTAGTCCTGGGGCTAAAGTGTTTATGACAGTGAACTTATCTTTTACTGTTTGCATGTGGAACTATCTGAAGTGCTGCAGTGTCAGTTCTCGGACTAAGTTAGAAATGCTTTACAGAATGTTGAATGGCCAGTATCAATCAGCACACTTGTGCAGTGAAGTCCACTATTGTCATTGGAGACGTGGGAGGGGTTAAAGTATTTCAGACCACAGCGCTCCCATCGTTTTAGTTGTTTTACCAATTGGTTCAGGAGATTTAAGCCAACGTATGGTGCTGCTTCTGTGGGGACAGTTACTATCTGAGGTACAAGCTCCTGAACCTGGTCCTGATTGTCTTTCACATTTCACTTCTCTCCCAGTTCTAGGTGCTAGAAATTCTCAATGAGAATTCTCAGGTAAGAATTGCATGAAGTCCCTGTTTAAATGGGAGGAGAGATGGGCGATGCGGAAGTAGACTCGTGAGGGAGGCAAAACTCAACTTTGAAGTACTTTCAAAATGCAATCAAGTTAACTTGGAAACACACCAAGCATATTGATATGGAAAGGCCACACAAACTGCAGTGTGATACAGATGAACAAAATTTTAAGCATATAGAAACAAGGACCTACAGATGCGGGTTTACATAAAAGGACACAAAGTGCTGGAGTAATGCAACGGATCAGGCAGCATCTTTGGAGAACACGGATGGGTGATGTTATGGGTCGGGACCCTTCAATATAAAGAAGAGTCTCGACCTTAATCGTTACCTATCCATGTTCGTCAGACATGTTACTCCGCCACTTTGTATTGAAAGTTGTAAGCATGTTGGCTGCGAGGTAAAATATCAGTTGGTACTTGGAGAACTACCCTTTGGACAATTGAATATGGTCTTGTCTTTTGACTGAGTAGACACAACATGCTTGAGTAGCTCAGCGGGTCAGGCAGCATTTCTGGAGAAAAAGAATGGGTGATGTTTTGGGTTGGAGATCCGCGCTGGTCGGACATTCTACCTGTCCCGCTGAGTTACTCCTGCATTTTGTGTCCATCTTTGGTTCCTCTCTACACAAGACCAGTGGGTACTTGGGTTTAATTTCTCATGCAAAATGCCAATAGTGCAGCATTCCTTGCACTGAAGTGCAGCCTGGATTATTTAGTCACATTTTTGAGGGGCACCTGTACCTGCAACTTCTGATCTGCACTAATTAACAGATGGCAGTGTTAGGGACAGATAGATTCAATGAATTAGTAAGTTTCTGTCTTGCATAATGGACATGGATGCCAATGCCCGTGCATCCAACTCAAGAATCCCAGATAGAACAATAAAGTTCTTACTTGCTTTTAACTCTTCGCCTTTCTCTAGATTTGCAAGGAGATGTGCAGTGAAAACACTTTGGAGTCACTGCAACTATTTCCCTCTTTATTTGCTGTCCCTCTGGGCAAATGCTTTTATATGCAGTCTAATTTTTGAGTTTAGTTTATTGTGTACCGAGGTACAGGGAAAGGTTTTTGTCACATGCTAACCAGTCAGAGCAAAGACTATACATGATTACAATCAAGCCATCCATAGTGTATGGACCCATGATTAAGGGAATAACGGGAATAACGTTTAGTGCAAGGTAAAGTCCGATCAAAGATAGTCTGAGGGTCACCGATGTGGTGGATAGTAGCTCAGGACTGCTGTCTTGTTGTTGGTAGGATGGTTCAGTTGCCCAATAACAGCTGGGAAGAAACTGTCCCTGAATCTGGAGGTGTGTTTTTTCACACTTCTATACCTTTTGCCCAATGGGAGAGGGGAGTAGAGGGAGTGGCCAGGTTTGCGACTCATCCTTGATTATGCTGGTGGCCGTGCCGAGGCAACATGACATGTAATTGGGAATTGAAAGGGAGGCTGGTTTGCGTGACGGTCTGGGCTACGTCCACAATTCGCTGCAATTTCTTGCGGTTATGGATGGAGCTGTTCCCAAACATGCTGTGATACATCCCGATCAAATGCTTTGTGCGGCGCCTATGTAGACGTTGGTGAGAGATGTTGGGGACATGCTGAACTTCCTAAGCCGTCTAAAGCTTCTGTGGCAGGCCCTTTGGCACATAACTACATTCAACATATAACCACGGAGTTGAACCACCTTCTGCTTTGAATGGTGCAATTTCTCCCGCTGTGGGAGCAGATGAGTTGGTCACACTGATATTAGTAAAAACTCTAAACTTTTAGAACAGCTGAAATTCGCCTGATGTTACTTAAATGTTCGTTCTGGTCCAGGGAAGAACAGCACTGGCTTGATCGTCTTCAGATTTTTCCCTTTTTTCCCCCCCTTTCATCTGCCTTTTGATCTTTCCAACCCTCCAGGCTGCTGTTATTGGGTCCTGTGTCCTTGGGGAGAGTGATTGATTCTGCAAACCAGACAAACCCGCACCGCGCTGCTCCGTCAATTGGAAACTCTTGGCGGCAGGGCAAAGGTCGACCTTCGCCATTCAGAAAAAAATGTCTTCGTTGAGATGCTGCGCTGATTGACTTGGCAGAGAATCAGCCTGTGGAAGACTGCTAACTCTAATCTCCAACTCGCTCCAATTTTCCATTTTAATTACAAAAGGTTTTCAAATGTTGCTGAGTGGCTGGCTCACATTCAGGCATGTCAGCAGACATTGCTATTGTGAGCTGGTATTAATTTTATTTGGAATAACCCATAAAGCTTGGGTTATAAATACCAGACGAGCGAATAGCTCTGCTTCTCAAGTAAAAATGGATGTCTTCCACGTATTCTTTGTCAATTGCCCAGCCCTTTCCTTTTCCTGCATCCCTCCCACCGCTAACTCCTTTGAATGGATGTCAGATTCCCGGCTGGAAGGAAAACAAAGGAATTGCCCGAGATTTAAGTCGAGCTGGAAATAAATTGATGCCTGAAGGATAACAGTTGATCTGTGGAGAGTTGCAACCAGACTTTTTTTTAGCTTGCATACTCTTCCTGTGTTCAGACGTGGTGATGTAGTCATCATTTGATGACTGCTGCTCTGAAGTACAATCTACCCCCTGGGATTTGATTCTTTGGGTTAGAAATCTTTTTCTGACAATGCCATAAATGTTGAATACTGTGGGGTTTTTTGCATCCCAGGGAAGGGATGAAAAGTATTGTTCGATTCCACTTCCTCCTTCGGAATTACTTTCCTCGTTTTGTGAACTTTCCCTGTTGTATCGAGCTCCGGCAAGAGCAACAATGCACTTTATATAGGAACGTACAACTTAGAAGCTGGAATAGGCCAGTCACGTGTGCTGAGGTACAGTGAAAAGCTTTGCTTTGCATACTCTGTAAACAGATCAGATATACCATACATGGATACAGTCAGTTCAATGCAATAGATCGAGCAAAGGGGAAGATACAGAGTGCAGTGTGCAGTTCGCAGCATTGTAGTGCATCAGTTCCTTAGGCAGAATATCAATGTCCTCAATGGGGTAGAGGTGAATGGGACAGTACCCGAGCGTACAGTATGTAGTCCCTGTTTCTACATTCGAACCAGTCATTTTCTCTGTGACACACGATATTCTGCACTTTGTTGTCCTTGCTCTTTGCCCGACCAGTGTGTAGTTTGATTGCATTCAGGATTTGACTGGATAGCATATAAAACAAAGTTTTTCACGTGGCAATAATAAACAAATACAAATGGGGAAAATGCTCACGAGTCCTGGTTAGGATTTCATTTGGCTGCCTCTGGGACAAGATGTGAAGCTCCTGGAACTCACCGTGCCAGAGTCTGGACCAGTACAGAGACCAGAAATGATTTATGATGCAGACGGACTCTTTTATTTCATATTATAATTCTAATAACAGGATATTGTCTCATTGCTGCACTTTGCATTGGTGGAAAGAAATAAGCTTTGGGAAACGTAAATATTTGTGCAAGTTTTGTAAAGTCACAAATACTCCGATGTACAGCTGGATGGATCTGGCCGATGCAGTTTGATTCAAAGTCCTCCAGTTAGCAGAGTTGATATTTCTTACAATAAAATCTCATTTGGGAAGATTAACCCATTTTGCTAGCTATTTTGTTTCAGTTGCTAGGCCACAAGCCTATTTGTCATCTCAATGAACGGTCTGTATTTCATCAAACTGCCATCATCCAGGCTCGGGGGCCTCTCTTTTCTATAATATGATCCAACACTTGTAATCTTGTCCTCTCCAAGTTCCCTTTGCAACTTGGCATGACTCCCATGTCTCACAATGTTTCTGTAATCTTTTCCCCAGCAGTTTTTCTTCCTCCTGCAAACAATCTTTTAATAACTTGTTTGTAAAATGGCTTCCGAACTGGATCAAACGCATTTTCTCATTTTCCGCAATTTACTGTTTGTGAGGAATTAGTAGCAAGGGCTGACGATTAAAAATCAGTACTGGGTACCTGGAACGTGCTGTCAGAGGTGGAGGTGGAGGCAGATAGCAAGTGGCTTTTGAGAAGCTTCTGGAGAGGCACATGGTATGCGGTGAATGGAGGGAGATTGATCACTTGCGGACGGGGAAGATTAGTTTAACTTGGCATCATGTTTGGCACGGCCATTGTTGGCCAAAAAGCCTGTTCCCGTGCTGTACTGTTCTATGTGGAAAGAGCTGCAGATGCTGGTTTGAATCGAAGGTGGACACAAAATGCTGGAGTAACTCAGCGGGACAGGCAGCATCTCTGGAGAGAAGGAATGGGTGAAATTCCAGGTCGAGACTTTTCTTCAGATTTGTACGTGTACTGTTCTATGTTTTGTGTAAAAGTGGTCGATGTGTTTGTCACAATCAATCTTGTGGCAAACGCATCGATCAATGAACAAAACAAGTGGAACATTTACAAGCCTCTCGCTGAAGGGAACTGCAGGTGGAGCACATTCGCATTGCCTTGGCTTACTTAAAAACAAAAAGATCGCTAATCTGGCACTGAAGTCAATTGGGTAATAAATGTTGTCCTTGTTAGAAAAACTCTCATCGTGTCATTGAATTATTTGAAAAATACTGGACTCTTAGGAATATTTTTGCATTGAACAGTAGTAATCTTGGAAGAGTGAGCGAAGAAGGACTCTATTCAATAGGAAAAATACTGGTGGTGGGACAGTTGTTCCCATGTTGCTGACTAACAATTAAACGGAGAACATAGAACAGCACAGCACAAGAGCAGGCCCTTCGGCCCACAATGCCTGTACCACACATGATGCCAAGTTAATCTCTTCTGCCTGCATATGATCTATATTCCTGCGTATCCACATGCCAATCCAAAAGCCTCTTCAATGTCACTGATGTATCTGTCTCCAACACTACCCCAGGCAGCACATTCCAGGCACCCCCTGCTATCTGTGTTTAAAAATAAAAGTCCCACAGATCTCCTTTAAACTTTAACCCTCTGACTTTAAAACTATTCCCACTAGACTTTGTTATTTGCACCCTGTGAAAATGGTTTAGACTGTGTTCCCTAAATATACCCCTCCTAATGTAATATCAGTTCTCCCCTCAACCTCCAATGCGTCAAAGGAAACAACCCAGTTGTATCCAACGTCTGATACCCTCTGGTCCAGGCAGCATTCTGGTAAACACAAAATGCTGCAGTAACTAGGCAGGTCAGGCAGTATCTCTGGAGAAAAGGAATGGGTAACGTTTCGGGTTGAGACCCTTCTTCAGACTGAGAGTCAGAGGAGAGGGAAACTAGAGGTATGAAAAGGTTCTGAACAAATCACAGCCGACACAGATGACTCAAAAGGTGGAGCCCACAATGGTCCATTGTTGGCTGTGGACGATGTGATGCGGGGATACAAACAGTGAAACAGTGGGTTTACATCTTTAAATTACAAAGTTGCATTGTGGGCAGATAAGTGAACCGCTCTCATCATTGTTTTGGGCCAACTTAAATCCTGCAAAGCCCAATGAGCCTTTTTTTGCTTCAGACTTTTGCAGGCTAGCGCAGCTGTAGTGTTTTACAATGGCGGAGTTTGACTGCGGCTAACAAAGTTGAATGTTGTCGTGACAGGCACCCAGTGTTGCTGATAATGTATTACACGCTGTGCTCGATCTGGAACTTGTGTGTCTTCCTTTGGAATTGTATAAAGACGCGATCTTGAGCTAAGCACTTGGCACTATCCTCAAACCAAAAGGACAAGCAGCTGCCTTATCTGATCGAGGGGAATGCAGGGGGAACAGACCCAAGTTGGTGACTTTTTTTTGACTCTCCGCCCCCACAAATTTTCTCCTCTTCTGCATGGAAAGATAGAGAACAGATACTACACCAATGAGGGCATGTGGGATTATCCTCCCCATTGTACTCAATATGTGCAAGTATTTCAAGAATGGCATTTAATTTGCTTATTATTGATCGGTATTTCTAACCTTTACTGCTGTTCATCGAGCAGAGGTACCAGGTCTGCGTGAAAAGAAGATTCAAGATCCTTCTCCAGAATGGTCCCGACCTGAAGCGTCACCTATCCATGTTCTCCAGAGACGCTGCCTGACCTGATGAGTTACTTCAGCACTGTGGCTTTTTGTAAACCAGCATCTGCAGTTCCTTAAATCTACATTCAAAAGCCCTAGTTTGCATAGGATGCACAACAAAGACTTTTTGGGGCCTAGTTTACTCCTCCTGCACGATCTAGCATATTGTTTTTGGGACATGTTACATTGTTAGATAAAGAATCCTCATTAACCAGCTGCTTTGTGATTTCATTGAAGTTTATAAGCTGTCTGGCAAAAGGGAACAAATGTTCTGTTGGCACTTGTAAACATCCTTGGTCAGAATGTAAGGATTAAGTCGTACACCACTGGATTCTGAGCAGACCGGCGTTAAATCATCAGTTCTCATAGCCGACCTTGCCGGACTGCATCTCGACCCCCCCACGGCTGTGCCCTCTGGTCCGGCAAAACGGATAATGCGGGAAGACTCTGGAACCAAGGCAGCCGGAAAAACGGTGGCAAACCTGTATTACATTTGTGTTCTCACAAGAAAATTTGGCAATGACCTGGAAATATTTCCTCTGTCGATCTTGTCTTGACTGAGCTCCAGGTTTGCTGTGGGGTTGCTGTAGATTCCCACTGGAGTCGTAGGAGCGTGATCAAAGTTTTGTTGATGGGGGGTATTGGATTGTCTGTCTCCTGCCAGACATAGACAGGCTACCCCGCCATTCAATCATGGCTGATCTACCTTTCCCCCTCAATCCCATTCTCCCGCCTTCTCCCCGTTACTAATCAATGTGGTTCGCAAACCTTGGTCAACTTTTACACTTGATTTTCCTTTTGGATGTCGAGACCAAAGTCAAATGCAGCACATTTATGGCTGCCCAAGAAACAAAATAGAGTTAAAATGCATCTTTTAATAAAAGGTTAGTATGAAGACACTGAACTCCAGCTAATCCCCTCTGGACAGTACCAGCATTCTTTCGCCTCGTCCCACATCTGTGATCCTCTTTGACATCCTCCCAAGATGTTTTTCTGTAAAAAAAAAATAATTTGCTGAGAGCTGTGTGTGTTAACCCTGAGGGCTCCAAAGGCATTTGTGTGGCAGCGAGAATGAAGCTGTGTTGCTGCTGGATTCTTTCACAAGCAGTGACACAAGTACAGGCGTTAATTGTATTTTAAAACACTGCGTTCATTTGACAAGCCGGCACATTCTGGAGTGAGCTTGTACATAATCTACTCCTGCACAGGGCAATGAATCACAATTTAATCTGTCCATGTTGTTCCATTGAAACGCTTGCCTTGCTTGGAGTCCGTCTCAGCCAGTTCTCCCAAAGTTGCTCTTAAGCCTTTTCTCCGTTAATAAAGATGTGCTTTTGTTGAAAGCCACAAAGGAATTTTTAGTGCTGCAAGGGTCTCTTGCCAAGCTATGTAGGGCAGGCTTGTGTAGATTCCTTATCGCGTTTCCATCCCCTGGTACAAAACACAGTAAATGCCGTGTGTGGATGCATTGTAATGGGACAGAAAGGCACGACCTCCATGCACAAATGGACACTAGGATGCAGAAGCTGCCAGGACCAGTTAGTGACTGTCACAGATGTTGGGAGCTTCATTGGATTGGCAGGGGTCAGGGGCTGGAGCAAGTCCGTTTCTGAGAGGAGGTAGAGGAAGAGGCGATTTGTGTTTTATTAAGTGATGGCAGCAGGTTGACTGCTTGCTTTACTTGGAAGTGGACAGCCCACTGTCAAACCCTTCAATCAAGGAGATAACCTCCGTCTGTCCTCTCCTCTGTCCTTGAAGAGAGATCCTGAATCATCTACTGAAGAGAGATCCTGAATCATCTGTCTACTGATTGAGTAAGCAAGGTGTGGGTTTTTGAAAATTTTCCTTTATTTAAATAGTTGATTTCGATGACATGACATGCAGTCCACAGAGGGCTGCACAGTGGCGCAGCAACCTTACAGCGCCAGTTTCCCAAGTTTGATCCTGACTACGGATGCTGTCTGTACGGAGTTTGTACATTCTCCCCATGACCTGCGTGGGTTTTCTCCGGGTGCTCTGGTTTCCTTCCCACACTCCAAAGACGTGCAGGTTTGTAGGTTAATTGGCTTCTGTGAAATAGTAAATTGTCCCTCGTATGCAGGATAATGTTAGTGCACGGGGAGATCACTGGCTGGCACGGACTCAGTGGGCCGAAGGGCCTGTTTCCTAAAGTAAGGAGAGGTGATGGTAGGTTGTTGTACAGCATGAGATTACAGCTTTGTGTTTTTTGATGAGATTTATTTTTGTCCATGAGGTAGGATCTTGAGCTGATGTACCAGGCATGGCAATAATGTGGAGGATGGTTATCTTTTGTGTGCTCATGCTTCAATACCCGCTCAGTATCTGGATCTTCAAAAGGCTTTGCTAAATTGGATAAAAACCAGTGCAAGTAATATTACAAAACATGATGTCCAACTGTTTTACTTCACACTTGACTCCAGCATTAAGATATGTTCGGCTTTTGCTTCTTGGTTTTGAAGATCAAACTTGCATTTATCTTGCCTTCAGCAACCTACAACTTGTATTACTGAAATATGATTGGAGTGTGGTTGTACTATTTTGTGGCACTTAGGTAGGTAGTGTAACTGTCACACATCTCCAGTGATACTCGCCTCTGGGACTGTCGGTGTGGGATTTGTGCGTTCTCCCTGTCACTGTTCAAGTTTCTCCAGCTTCGTGTAGTTTTTAGTTTAGAGATACAGCATGGAAACAGGCCCTTTGGCCCACCGAGTATGTGCCAGCCTGCAAGCTCCACACACTAGCACTGCCCTACATACTAGGGACAGTCGTTAGCGAAGCCAATTAACCTACAAACCTGTACGTCTTTGGAAGGCGGAAAGAAACTGGAGCACCTGGAGAAAGCCCACACGGTCACGGGGAGAACGTACAAACTCTGTACAGACAGAACCCGTGATCAAGATCGAGCCCGGATCTCTGGCGTTGTAATGCAGCATCTCTACCGCTGCGCCATCGTGCCGGGCACCATGCTCTGGTTTCCTCCCATGCTCCAGAAATATGTTGGTTGTTGGTCTGACTGACCATTGTAAATTGCCCTTGGTATAGGAAAGGTGGGGAGAAGGTGTTTACTGTCATGTGTGAGGGAATGGATTGCAAGCGAATGAAGGGCCTGTCCCACTTACACGATTTTTACGCTTTTACGCGGGGTGATGCCTGTGTGGTCGTGAGTAGTCGCCCAAAGAGTCGTACCTTTTTCTGGTCGCTGCTGGATTTTCAAAATTTTGAAAATTTTCGGCGACCTGCTGCGACTATGCCGGCAAGTCGCCGAAAAAGTCGGGTAAGTGGGACAGGCCCTTAAGTGGGGGATTGAGATTGATGAAATTTCTCTAAGAGCCAGCATAGACTTGATGGGCCAAATGCTCTCCTTTTAGTGTTGTAAGGAAACGAAACAAATAATGATCCAAAAAAATTGGGCACATATGGCACTAAACTGGTGAAGGAAACGATCACTGAGACAGCTGTATTTGGGTCATGCTTTACTGAGGGAAATATTGTCCTGTGAGCCCTGTAATAAAGTCCTTTAAACCCCACAAGGATGTCCCGTAATCCCGTAACAACTCTGGTTAACAAAAACCTATCCCCCTCAGAGTTAAAATTACAAGCAGCAATCGATCTAGAATCTATTACTGTTTGTAGGAGGGTTGTTCACATCTCTGCCGCCCTTTGTATATGGAAGTGCTTCTCATTCTCATGAAATACCTGCCTGAAAATTTACATCGTGCCTCTATTTCAAGACTCGACCATCAGCAAAAATTGTTTCACCTTACCAGTTCCCATTATATCTTGGAAACTTTGATCAATTTGCTGCATGATTCCTGGGAATGCAAAGCTATTGCATATTACTTCTTGTAACTTAATCTTTGGATTCCAAGCATCATTTTGATAAATCTGTACCGCAGTATCTAGAAGGCCAATATATATGTCTTTACTGTCAGATCGAGTTTATTGATGAGCCTGGTGAAGTACCCGGCCAGCACCGCCATTCAATGTGATCATGGCTGATCATCCCCAATCAGTACCCCGTTCCTGCCTTCTCCCCATATCCCGACTCCGCTATTTTTAAGAGCCCTATCTGGCTCTCCCTTGAAAGCATCCAGATAACCTCCCTCCACCGCCCTCCGATGCAGAGAATTCCACAGACTCTCTGTGAGAAAAAGTGTTTCCTCGTCTCCGTTGTAAATAATAATAATAATAATATATTTTATTGTCATTACACACAAGTGCAACGAGATTTGGTTTACAACTTCCATCCGATGTCATAACTTAAACGACTAATAAAATTTAGGTTTAGATAACCCCGAGAACAAGGTTTGTAAAAAAAGAACATTAGACCAGTAAAATTCAAAACCAAAACAGACTAAAGTGCAGATGTGTCTGTGCGACGTGACCATCCGAGGGAGACAGTCCATGGGGATGGGGGCGGGCACTCAGCAGGGCCGGTTCAGAGCCACTATAGCTCTGGGAGTGAAGCTGTTCCTGAGTCTGGAGGTGCGGGCGTAGAAGGCCTTGTAGCATCTGCCGGAAGGGAATAGTTCGAACAGTCCATTACAAGGGTGAGAGGGGTCTTTATGGATGCTGACGGCCGTCCTGAGGCACCGTGTGTGGTAGATGCCCTCCAAGGCTGGTAGCGGTGGCCCAATAATCTTCTGCGCTCTGTGAACGATGCGCTGAAGAGCTCTCCTCTCCGCCTACGTGCAGCTGAGATACCACACAGAGATACCACACAGAGATGCAACGGTGTTGGTGGACCATGTGAGGTCCTCTGAGATGTGAGTGCCCAGAAACTTAAAGCTCGACACTCTCACCACACAGTCCCCGGAGATGGAGACTGGGGCGTATTCCCCATTCTGTGACCTCTTGAAATCGATGATCAGCTCCTTGGTCTTGGAGGTGTTTAGTGACAAGTTGTTCCGTGAGCACCAGTCTGCCAGGTTCTGCACCTCTGCTCCGCTTAAATGGCTTTCTCCTTATTCTTAAACTGTGGCCCCTGGTTCTGGACTCTCCCAACATTGGGAACATGTTTCCTGCCTCTAGTGTGTCCAAGCCCTTAACAATCTTCACCCGAACAGCTTGCCCCGAGCAGTTTTGTGGACACATTAATTCAGACAACACACAAGGCATAAAGCTTACATGAGTTTAGTTTAGAGATACAGCATGGAACCAGGCCCTTGGCCCTACCGACCAGCGATCGTCCGTTCACTTGTTTTGTTATCCCAGTTTTGCATCCTACACACTGGGGACAATTTACCTACAAACCTGGACGTCTTTGGAATATGGGAGGAAATCGAAGCACCCGGAGAAAACCCACGTGGTTGCAGGGAGAACGTACAAACTCCGTAGAGACAGCACCCGTAGTCGGGATCAAACCCGAGTCTCTGACGCTGTAATGCCCATGTCCCACTTAGGAAACCTCTGGAGACTTTGCGCGCCACCCAAGGTTTCCGTGCGGTTCCCGGAGGTTTTTGTCCTCCGGCAACCACCTTCAACTAACATCCCAACCGGCTTCGACTAAAAAAGTATAGATTTTTGAAATGGAAACCACTTTCGACCATTAGGGAGACTGACAAAAACCTCCGGGAACCGCACGGAAACTTTGGGTGGGGCGCAAAGTCTCCAGAGGTTTCCGTTCAGGTTTCCTAAGAGGGACAGGGGCATTAGGCAGCAACACTACCCCTGCACCATTGGCTCGGAACTGCCCTTAATACTCCAGACGTGGTCTAACCAGGGCTTCATGACAGTGATGTATAATTGCAGCCTCCTTTTTAGAGGACAGTGCAAGTCCTGCAGCACAGTGGCGCAATGGGAGAGTTGCTGCCTTATGGCGTTGGAGACTAAGGGTGCTGTCTGTGCAGAGTTTGTACGTTCTCCCTGCGACCAGGGTTTCCTCTGGGTACTCCGGTTTCCTCCCACATCCCAAAGACGTGTAGGTTAATTTGCTTCTGTAAATTGTGCCCGGGTATGTTGGATAGAACTAGTGTACGGGGTGATTGCTGGTCGGCACAGACTCAGTGGGCGGGAGAGCCTGATTCCATACTGTATCACTAAACTAAGTCCGATAATCCATTATCCAAGTGTTAAAACTCCGGATCAATTGACATCTGGTTCATTGGGGGCCCCTATCTTGGACTTGTAGCAACACCATTCCCTGTGCTCGCTTTAGAGTCACATGGGCCCTGTTTCCCCAACTCGTTTAAAGCCACTAGGGTCCCATTTCCTGCATTCCCTTTAATCTGGCCAGGTCCCTGTTTCTTTCAACTTTTCAACACTTCTTTTCAACTTAATCGGTTTAGTGGAAAATTTATTATGCTACTGTTTAACATATTGAAAAAGTCAAATAATAGCGTGTTGTGGTATTAATAAGAGTAATATTAAGTAGTCCAAAAAATCTTTTAGTCCAGCAGCATCAAAGTCCCAAGGCTGGAGAATTATTGAGGTTGTACTGTAATTCTCCTGATGTTAAAGCCAACAGTACATTAGCCTTCACTTGAGCATGACTTGTGATGCTCAAATGTACATGGGCCTTCGTGTTTCTTTGTATCCACGTGTTTTTGGCTTTCAAATAATTATGTTGTGTTCTTTTAAAAGGTTTGCGTATTAAAAATAATAATACATTTTATTTATGGGCGCCTTTCAGAACACTGAAGGACACCTTACAGTTAAAACAAGCAAATTGCAGAATTCGGAGAGAGAGCAGTGGCAGCTAGTCACGCCAGCTTTCATTCACACTTCCGGCAGCCATTTTCTCAATTTCTCATTTGCAGCACACCAATAAGAATAAGACACAAACATTAAAGAAGAATTTAACATAAAACATAAAAACATCCCCACTGTGAGGGGAGACCGCAAAGTCAAGTCCTCTTCCTCTTGTTCACCCCGTGCTCGGGGCCTATTTGAGGCCTCTGCAGTCGCCGCATCGACGGCCTGATGTATCAGGCCCTCTCGCTGGGTGATGAAGCTCAGGCGTCGGGAGAACACTCTTCAGTGGCTTGGAATGTCTGGAACGGCTGCTTGCTGCCAGAGACCGCGGCTCCCAAAGTCTACAGGCTGCGCAGGTCGGAGCTCCAACATGAGAGATCTCGGCGAGAGGTGTTTAAACTCAAAGTGCTGGAGTAACTCAGCAGGTCAGGCATCATCGGTGGAGAGGTGACGTTTTGGTTTGGAACCCTTCTTCAGACTCTGAATAAGCGACTTCAGAGCTTTTCTTTTGGTGATGGTGCACGCATCAAATATTAGATTGATGTACAGCAGACAGTAGTATGCAGACTTCACCAAAGTTAGAATTAACTCTGGGTTGCTGGAGCTCTGAGGCAATACATGACTAGCTGTGGCCCTCATTCACCCTTTATTGAAGTTTTCTTGTGATCCCAGAGAAAACCTGAGGGACCGAAGGCTCTTTATTTCTGCTGGAATGCCGCAGCCTGGGTAGCATGCAACAGCAAAAACTTTTCACTGTACCTGACACGTGACAATAAACTAAACATATCCATTCGGAACAGGCCCCTCGGCCCAACTTGCCCACACCAGCCAACGTGTCTCATCCACACTAGTCCAACCTGCCTGTGCCTGGCCCATATCTTTCTAACCTTATCTTATCCATGTACCATGGACATAAACCTATCCTGTCCAAGAGCATGGTGCCCAAATCCAAACATCATAATCTAAATGCGATCTCACCAACAATTGTTGAAGGAAGAACTGCAGATGCTGGGAAAATCGAAGATAGACAACATGCTGGAGGAACTCAGCGGGATCTATAGATGCTGCCTCACCCGATGAGTTCCTCCAGCATTTTTGTCTACTTTCACCAACATTTGAGTAACTGCAAAGTGACCTCCCAACTTAATGCTATGACTGATGATGGCCAATGTGCCCAAACCATTTTTGACGCACCCTATCTACCTGCGAAACCACTTTCTGTCACTCCACTGACCATGCAGCCTACCTGCTGAATGTAAAGCTTAACTTTGCCAGGGACATTTGGTTTGGGTGCTTGGCAGATTGTAGTACGGTTCTATCATGCCATTGGTGATAGGCAGGAGGCGAGTGTGCTTGTGTGGCTAAAGTCTCATGACTTTGCACTGAATGGCCCAACAGTCTGCCTCCTATCTTGCACTGTAGCAGGGAGTTAACATGAGATCTCTTACAATTTGATTAAAAAATATATTGCTTTAGCATTTAACCATGAAATAGTTCCACAGACACTTGCATGCTGCTGACCTCTTGGTGACTGCACATTCTTATGACCGACTGGTGGGTTGTGGTAGCCATAATTTATAATTTATTCCTAAAATGAGTTATGAGTTCATTTATGACAAATCCCAAATTGAATATGCTGGAAGTTTTCCAGGTTAGTTTTTCCAAGGTTTATGTGGTGGTTTTCATCTGCGTTTAGAGATTGCTCTGACTTTGTGTTCCATTAAGTGTAGGTCTCAAGACGATTGCTTAGAACTGAGTATTCCTTTTCTCACTTTCTGCTGCCTTCCTGAAGTTTATCCTTTTGCTGGCATTGTCGGTCCAGTCATTTTTTTTAACCGCCTATCTGTGATCGTTTTGAAGAAATACAGGGCGTCTGCTGTGAGAATTTAACAATCTAGCAACACACTCCAAATGTAGAACAGATGTGACTGAAGGTGGCTCCGAAGTTGGACTGCATTGTAAATGTTAGAGAGGTCTAGGCCATTTAGCTTATTGATTTTGTACAGAATTTTTACAGCACAGTCGTTATTTGTTTATTGTCACGTGTACGAAGGTACAGCGAAACGCCTTATTTATCACTTGCCGATTTATTGTCTCACTTGCCGATTTATTTTAGTGAACTGCCGGCGACTGTCGTAGTCATAGCAGGTCGCCGAAAAACCGATGACATCTTACGTCATCAAGGCGACAACCTACGACAGCACCTACGTCAGGAGAAGTCAAGCTACGCTCATTGGCGTCAAACCCACTGTCGCCGAAAAATGTTGACCTCTTGGTGACTGCCACGACTTTTTGCGCGACTGAGGAGACTACTCCTGGCGACCACCAGCGAACGTGTGGCGACAAACTAGTCACTTGTAGTTGTTTTAAAAAATCGCCTAAGTGGGACAGGCCCATTAGTTGCATGTGAACCAGGCGGGGAAAGACCATACATGATAACAATTGTGCCATCCACAGTGTACAGAGATGCATGATAAAGGGAATAACGTGAATGACGTTTAATGAAAGATAAAGCCAATAATGAGCAAAAATAGTTCCAAGGTCTCCAATGAGGTCTGCTCTCCAGTTCAGGACTTCTCTCTGGTTGTTGGTAAGATGGTTCAGTTGGCTGACAACTGCTGGGAAGAAACTGTGCCTGAATCTGAAGTTATGAGTTTTCACACTTTACCTTTTGCCCGATGGCAGAGGGGAGAAGAGGGAGTGGCCAGTAAGAGTCTGTATGACCTGTCAAGGCTGCATGGCTGGATGTAAACACCATCCAGTAAATGCCACCACTCTGCCCTCTCCCCACAGCCCTGAAAATTCTTTTCTTTCAAATATTTAATCCAGTTCCACTTTGAGCACATCAAATAAATACTACTCCTGGCAGTGCATTCCAGACATTGGTCACATACTGTGTTAAGTTTTTCCTCATGTTAGTATCAGTTCTTATGCCAATCGTTTTTGTTCTAAAAGCAAAATAAAAATTGCAAATGCCATAAATCTGAAAGGAAAAGACTGCTCGAAACACTCAACAGCTCAGGCAGCATCTGTGGAGTGAGAAACTTAGTTAATGATTGGGGTATTAAGCTTCCATCAAAACCGGGAGTAGCACTTTGCTACTCTCAGTTCTTGACCATACAATACAATACAATATTTAATTCCATGTCATTTGCAGCTCAGTGATGCTCAAACGAAACTCAGTTTCCACAGCCATACAAACAAAGACAATTCTGTCAATGGGAACTGTTCCTATCTTTCTACCCATTTTAGACTTCCTAGGATTTTAATCCGAGTAAGAATTTTGATGTTCTGTCTGGAACATATGACAATAAAACATTCTTGACGCTCTTGATTTAAACAATGCCTTTCAATTGAAGGAGAACAACCTTGGCTTAATTGGAGGGTGTGGGGGTGGGAGGAGGAGGAGGAGGCCACGGCAGCACGGTGGCGCAGAGATAGAGTTGCTGCCTTACCGCGCCAGAGACCCAGGTTCGACCCTGACTATGGGTGTTGTCTGTACAGACTTTGTACGTTCTCCCCGTGACTGTGTGAGATTACTCCCACGTTCCAGAGACATTCAGGTTTGTAGGTTAATTGGCTTTCACAAAATTGTCTCTGCTATCAGGATAGAACTGGTATACGGGCGATTGCTGATCGGCGCGGACTCGGTGAGCTGAGTGGCCTGTCACCATGCTGTATCTCTAAACTAACCAAAACCTCTCCCGTCTACCCATGTAATGAAGCCTCTTCTCTGGAATTGCTCTGATAATCCCTTCTGCACCATCTCTAAAGCATTTACACCTTTCCTAAAATGTGGCACCTTGGCAGGTTCCACAGTTACACATTAGTACATAAACCAGTATTTTATGAAGCCTCGCAATGGCTTCCTTCCTCTGGCACTCTCTATATCACTGCATGTAAGGCTTGGCCTGTATTCTCAACCAGCCTCGCCACCTTTAATGATCGCTGCACCTCTGCCCCCAGATCCCTCGGTTCCTGTACGTTTCTCAGAATTGTGCTTGCCAGTTTTTATTGGCTTTTCTCATACCTTGAATATATTTTCACATTTCTCAGCATTAAATATCATTTGCCATGTTTCACGCATTCCGCAGCATGTTTGTCTCTTCTCGAAATCTATCATTAACCTCTTCATAATTCATCGCATCTTCTAATTTAAAAACCTGGACATTTTTCCCTCAAATACAAATGAATATGTATTACGCAATGTAGCTAATACTGACCTCTGGGGAACTCGGCAGTACACCGATCTTCTCTTTGAGAAATAGTCAAGTCAAGTTTCATCGTCACACACACATACGGGATGTGCAGTGAAATGAAAAGTGGCCGTGCCTGCGGACTTTGTGCAAAAAACAAGCAAACAAACAAACAACCAACAAACTACAAACAGAATCACATGTTCTTATTCATATTAAATATTGTGGGCGGTATTGTGGTCCAGTAAGTTAGTAGAGTTAGTCCCTGGTGAGATAGGAGTTTACGGGCCGAATGGCCTCTGGGAAGAAACTCCTTCTCATCCTCTCCGTTCTCACAGCGCGGCAACGGAGGCGTTTGCCTGACCGTAAGAGCTGGAAAAGCTGTTTTGAAACAGCAAATAGCTTTCGTATTACATTGCCACGTTCTATCCAGGTCATTGTGCCATTTATCAAGAGGATGAATAATCTGTATTCTATTTGCATCCATTTGTTGTGGCTCAATATTCCTTAATATTCTTGACCAGCAAATACATCGACCCGAAACGTTACCCGTTCCTTCTCTCCAGAGATGCTGCCTGTCCCGCTGAGTTACTCCAGCATTTTGTTTGTTTTTTATTTGTGTGTGTGTGTGTCAGTCTTTTACTTTAATGTAATGCAACCCTCAACTTGTTAACTATAGTTGGACCACTTTTCCTGTTACTTTGTGGTGACTTAAAGGACTACGTGTTGTAAACTCTGTATTAATTATTTGAATGTTAGAAATTGCCAGTCATGGATCTATGTGGTTAATTTGTTGTGTGGAAACTCGACTTGAATCTAATACTCCAGCAAACAAAGCAGAATATTTGTAGAAAGGAACTGCAAATGCTGGTTTACACCGAAGATAGACACAAAATGCTGGGGTAACTCAGCGGGACAGGCAGCATCACTGGATCGAAGGAATGGGAGATGCTGCCTGTCCCGCTGAGTTACTCCAGTCTTTTGTGTCTATCTATTGCAGAGTATTTTTTCAGCATAAATGGTGGAATAAGCAGACTTTGACTTAATATTGTTAGCACTTTCTGGAAAATAATTTTTGTTGCCTCATTTATAACTCATTTGGGGGTCTTTTGCATTGGACATTTCCTGGCAATTGCTCATTTTGTGTTACGTAAGGTCCATGTAGCCCCATGGCTGCTGTTAATGTTCTTGAGAGGAGAAGATTTCTTGTGGCTTTGTGAGATTGAGGCTGCTCTTTCATTACATTGATACGATTGTCAAAAATCCCATGCAGAGCGACTTGGAACGCTCAGTGAAACCCGCTGCTCGGATTACTTATTTAATAGCCATAAAGATAGTGTTACACTTAATGCAGTGTTTCTCTTGGAATAAATAAATAGCCCAACATCAAATGTCATCGAATGTCTTGTGGCATTGCACTGAAGTAAGTTAAATAGTTTTCCTCTATATTTTGTGTTCTAAATTCCACTGTTGATAACATATTAAACTTTGCTTGGTGGAAGCACCAAGTTGAGGGTGGAGGAGAGAAAGAGAATTCCAAATACAAAGATTTTGGGCAGCACAGCTTGCTCAGTTGGTGGAGCTGCTGCCTCGGCACCAGAGACCGGGTTCATTCCTGACCTTGGTTGCAGTCTATACGGAGTTTGCACGTTCTCCATGTGACTGCATGGTTTATCCTCCTGCTGCTCCGGTTTCCTCCCACATCCCAAAGATGTGTGGGTTCGTAGATTATTTGGCCTTTTGTAAAATTGCCCCGAGTGTGTAGGGAGTGGAAGAGAAAGTGGACTAACATAATGGTGAACAGGTCTGTGTGGACATGGTGGGCCAAAGGGCCCGTTTCCATGCTGCATCTTGAAACTAAAGATATTGTAATGGGAAGGAAAACCTATTCTTGTTCTAATATAGTTTTTGAACGAATTCTCCCAATACTGATGGAATTATGTATTTCAAATTCCAAAGATGTACAGGTTTGTAGATTAATTGGCCTGGTGCAATTGTAAATTGTCCCTCATGTGTGTATGAAATCCCAGATAGTGTGCTGGGATCGCTGGTCAGTGCAGACCGGGTGGGCCGATGGGCCTGTTTCCACTCTGTAACTCTAAACTAAACTAGACTAAACTAAACAATAACAAAATGCAGTGCATCTCCTGCTGATACAAACTTCCTGAACATGTATACGAACGGTGCTGATGACAAGAGATAAAATACACCGGCCAGCAGGTTTCTAATAATTTGTACATCCAAGTTCAATGATAGGACCTGGTGCAATCACTTTTTCCCTCAATTAAAAATAAAATGCAGGAAATCATCTTCTTTCTGTGGGCGCCCCTCGGCTTGCTTCTGCTCCAGTTTGTGCGTTTATCTGGCTGATCAGGCCAATCATACAGCATGGCAATGGATCCTCCGGCCCACTGTGTCCATGTTGACTAGCGAGTGCCAAACATATCGGTGATCCGACAGTAATCCCATTTTCTTTCCTCCCACATTCCCACCAACTCTTGTAGAAACAAGGAACTGCAGATGATGGTTAATCCACTGTAGGACACTAAGTGCCAGAGTAGCTCAGGTAGCATCTCTGGAGAACATGGATAGGTGACGTTTCGGGTTGAGACCCTTCTTCTGACTGATTGGTGACATTTCAGGTCGAGACCCATCTTCAGTGTATCCAAAACATCAGCTATCCATGTTTTCCAGAGATGCTGCTTGAGTGGTTACTCCAGCGCTCTGTGCCCTTTTCCCACTATCACTTTCCAGATTCTACCACTCACTTGTACACTTGGGCCAAGTCAGAGTAGGCGACTAACCGATCATCCCTTTAGGAGTTGGAAGGGAAATCTGAAGGCATCGAGGAAATCGGATGGACATGGGGAAAGCGTGCAAACTCCACACAGGCAGCCCCAGAGGATGTGACTGAACCTGGGCGTCTCAAGCCGTGAGATTACCAGCCGCACCATTGCACTACCGACATGGAGGCACTGCCTCATGAAGCAGGCAGGTGGGTAGTTTGTGTGGCGGTGTACCTCACATCAGATGCCTAGGTGTTCCCAACGCATCATCCTACCGTGACTGGTCATGAATCAGGAGTTAGTGGGAATAACACACTTGAATCTTCTTTGACTCCCTGATGATCTGTTCCCGTGAGTGCTTGGAGTAAGGTGCTGGAATTGCGAGTTTGGTGTCAGTCATATGACTGGTGTGTAGAAACATGAGTCTGAAGAGTTGACCCAAAACGTCACCTATCCGTGTTCTCCAGAGATGCTGCCTGATCTGCTGAGTTCCTCTAGCACTTTGTGTCCTTTTGTGCAAACCAGCATCTGCAGTTTCTTGATTCTACTTTTTTCCTTGTTCGGACTGATTTGTACAGTATTTGCCAATTGAGAATTCCAGTCCAATTTATCGATCTGTCATGTTGGATAAGTATTTGGGTGGCTTTCATTTGGACCTTGTATATGATTGAAGGCTGTTTATTGTATTTGATTTAGAGCAGTGTATAAAATGCCAATCTATAGTAAAAGCTGCCAAGTCTAAGTCGTTCAATCTCTCCACTTGTTTTGATGATAGATGGTGTTGAGTCATAGTTCCAAACATGCTTGGTAATTTACTTAATGCACCTCATTCCATCTACATTGAAGTACGATCAATCATTCAAACTTAAAGCTTGTGCTGAATTAAGGTAAATGTGATCACACAATAGATAGTGAGCAGTAACTAGCGTTTCAAGCTGTTAACATCTTGTTCTCCATCTATACGTTCCTGTAATAATATCACCTGCATTCCTATGTTGTGTCTTTCAATGGTTCAATGGCACTTTATTTGTCACACTACTGAGGTACAGCAAAATTTATTTTTGTATACAGTTCAGTACAGGAATCACTGTACAGAGGCACTTAAATACATCTTAGATAAGCATCTCGGATACAGTAGTAGCAGTAGGGCACTGAGTAGTATGTATAGCGGATGTACATTGAGACAGAGTCCTGAAGAAGGGTCTAGACCCGAAACATCACCCAGTCCTTCTCCCCAGAGATGCTGCCTGTCCCGCTGAGTTACTCCAGCATTTTGCGTCTATCTTTGGTTTGATCCAGCATCTGCAGTTCCTGCCTACAGTCACCAGTTATGCTGGGGTGTGGGAGGGGCAGAGAGAGAGGCAAACGCAGGCACTTTGATGTTTTGCTCAAGATTCCAGTGTTGGTTAGCACGCAACAAAAGCTTTTCACTGTACCTTGGTGAATCTGTGGAAAGTCTTTAATGCAGAGATAGATAGATTCTTGATAAGTACAGGTGTCAGAGGTTATAGGGAGAAGGCAGGAGATTAGGGTTAGGAGGGAGAGATAGATCGGCCATTATTGAATGACGGAGTAGACTTGATGGGCCGAATGACTTAATTCTGCTCCTATCACTTATGACCTTATGACATGGCAATAAACTGATCTGCAACTTCTTGCGTCACCAATTTCTATCTGTTGCTTTATAAATCCTTTGAGCTCGTCGGCATGCCGCGGTGGGCTGAAGGGCCTGTGTCCGTGCCGTATGACTCTATGATAAACTGGGCCATTTGTGATTATATTTTTGACTCTGCCGCATGAAGTTGAAGGGAAGATGTTGACAGCGGATGTTGTGTTCCTCCTCCAGGGCTCTGAGCCAGGACCCCGTTCACCATGTCGCTCTCCGTGCGACCCACACGCCGCACTTTCTTCACTGGAATTACTAGGAGCCAGTCGTTTGGTGGAGTCAATTCACCACAGGACAAAGCATTCAGGTTAGTGACTTCTGCCAATGAAATGTGCCTTTGTTGCAGGGATCACTAGCACGACCAGCCCAGAGCTGTGAAGCACAGGTATATTCTGAAACCCATTTTATTCCAAATGGGTATTGAGCACTTCCATCAGGTAGATGGGGTGGACAACGAGGCTTTTGGCACATTGGCTGGCCTTCATCAGTCAGAGTACTGAGTATAGAAGCATAAAGTCTGAAGAAAGGTCTCGACCCGAAACATCACCCATTCTTTCTCTCCAGAGATGCTGCCTGTCCCACTGAGTTACTCCAGCATCTTTGATTTAAACCAGCATTTGCATTTCTTTCCTACACGTACTGAGTATAGAAGTTGGTGGGTCATGTTACCGTTATATAAGACATCAGTGAGGCCACATTTAGAGTATTGTGCTCAGTTTTGGTCACCATGTTAGAGGAAAGATGTTGTCAAGCTGGAAATGGTGCAGAGAAGATTTACGAGGTTGTGGACAGGACTCGAGGGCCTAAGTTCTCGGGGGAGATTGAACAGGCCAGGACTATTTGGAGAGCAGGAGGATGAGGGGTGATCTTACAGAGGTGTACAAAATCATAAAGAGGAATAGATCAGGCAAATGCACAGTTTTATGCCCAGATTAGGGCAATCGAGAATCAGAGGGCATAGGTTTAAGGTGAGGGGGTGGGGGTGGGGCGAGATTAAATAGGAACCTGAGAGGTTACTTTTTTACACAATGGGGGGTGCGTGTGAATGCAATAAGCTGCCAGAGGAGGTAGTTGGGATAGGTACTGTTGCAGTATTTAAGAAACATTTAGACAGGTACATGGACAGGATAGGCTTACAAGCATAGGGGCCGAATGCAGGCAGGTGGGACTATGTAGATGGGGCATGTTGGTCGGCGTGGGCAAGTTGGCCTGTCGTCGCTGTTTACACACTATACTCTAACAGGAAGGGTTGGGCAGGAATAAAAATAGTTTGCTGGTCTTGTGGGGATTTTTGATTTCCTTGAATGATTGTTTGAAAAGTGAACTAGAAACTGCAAGCATCCATTTATATTACAGGCATGTAATTTTATCATACAACAATCACAATTAAACTTTCAGTGTCCAGGCAGGTTGGCATGCATAAGTGGTGGGAATGGTTAGCTGGCTCCGTGAGTTCTTGTATTAGGCGGCTCAAATACCTGCAAAGTACAATGGCCGTTTCCTTTCCAGTTGTGCGGTTTGTGAGTGGGCAGCACAGTACGAGGAAAATCAGTCTCTTCTGACAGACTTATGAAATGTGACTAATTTATATAAGATGTACACAGCTATTAGGAAGGGCGGCACGGTGGCGTAGCAGTAGAGTTGCTGCCTTACAGCGCTTTCAGTGCCAGAGACCTGGGTTCGATCCCGACTACGGGTGCTGTCTGTACGGAGTGCATACGTTCTCCCCGTGACCGCGTGGGTTTACTCCAAGATCTTTGGTTTCCAGCGAGGTTAGGTTAATTGGCTTTCTATAAATATAAATTCTCCCTAGTGTGTGCAGGATAGTGCTAGTGTACCAGTGCTAGTGTACCTTGGTGGGCCGAAGGGCCAGTTTCCGCTCTGTATCACTAAACTAAGCTATTAAGAGTGCAAAACTGATTAACCATTTACTGAAGGATCCTACTATTGCTGCTAAACCGGTTGCATCTTTAAAACAGCAGACGAATCGCACTGCCAGTCGGTTTTTTGTGTGAAGGTATGGTGTACCAGCACCTCTTTTATAAATATGTTTAACAACTAGATTCATGTACCACAACTACTGATGTTGCATGAATTGTTATACGCGGACTGGTACCATTTTGTCAACAAGAAAACCATTGGCACTGCCACGTCTGTCCCTGTGTGTTGTGCCCCTGGAAGGAGAATTGCTCATTGCCACTTGAAAGAGGGAACAGGTACAGTAATTTACACTTGAGTGTTGACTGCGTTTTCTGAAGTTCTTGAAAGCCAAATCTTCATTGTGTTGATCTGGTAAAAGAAGCAAACTGTAGCCTTAACCTGTATCATCAGGATCTCTGATGAGGAAATATACAAAATGCTGCAGTAACTCAACGGGACAGGCAGCATCTCAGGATAGAAGGAATGGGTGACGTTTCGGATTGGGACCTCCTTCAGATTATCAGGATCTTCTTTGATCTGAATGTCAATAGTGTTTTATTGTCATGTCACAGCCAGAACAATGTAAATGAAATTCTTACTTGCAGCACCACACCAGAATAGGGGGGGGGGGGTGCATACTCGCTTACATGCATATATATCTCACACACACATACACACACGCAAACACATATATTTATATATGTGTGCATAAAAATAATAGTGCAAAAAGACAGAATTGGTGCCCCCAAGTTGATCTAGTTCAGGGCAAAAATAGTATTGGGTCGGCTAATGGGACGGGACTGAAGGATGATAAATCCCCTGGGCCTGATGCTCTGCATCCCAGGGTCGTCAGGGGGGTGGCTCTAGAAATAGTGGACGCATTGGTGATCATTTTCCAATGTTCAATAGATTCAGGATCAGTTCCTGTGGATTGGAGGATAGCTAATGTTATCCCACTTTTCAAGAAAGGAGCGAGAGAGAAAACAGGGAGTTACAGACCAGTTAGCCCGACTTTGGTGGTGGGAAAGATGCTGGATGGAGTCGATTATTAAAGAGGTAATAATGGGGCATTTGGATAGCAGTAAAAGGATTAGTCCAAGTCAACATGGATTTATGAAAGGGAAATCATGCTTGACTAATCTTCTGGAATGTTTTGAGGATGTGACAGGTAAAATGGATGAAGGGGTGCCAGTGGATGTAGTTTATCTAGACTTCCAGAAAGCCTTTGCTAAGGTCCCACACGAGAGACGGGAGACTAAAAGCACATGGTATTGGGGGTAGGGTGTTGACATGGATAGAAAATTGGTTGGCAGACAGGAAGCAAAGAGTAGGAGTGAACGGTTCCTTTTCAGAATAGCAGGCAGTGGCGAGTGGAGTGCCGCAAGGCTCGGTGTTGGGGCCGCAACTGTTTACCATATATATTAATGATTTGGAAGAGGGAATTAGGAGTAACACTAGCAAGTTTGAGGATGACACAAAGCTGGGTGGCAGTGTGAACTGTGAAGAGGATGTTAGGAGGTTGCAGGGTGACCTGGACAGGTTGAGTGAGTGGGCAGATGCGTGGCTGATGCAGTATAATATAGATAAATATGAGGTTATCCACTTTGGCGGCAAAAACAAGGGGGCAGATTATTATCTAAATGGGGTTAGGTTAGGTAAGGGGGAGGTACAGCGAGACCTGGGCGTCCTTGTACACCAGTCACTGAAAGTTGGCTTACAGGTACAGCAGGCAGTGAAGAAAGCTAATGGAATGTTGGCCTTTATTACAAGAGGACTTCAGTACAGGAGTAAAGAGGTTCTTCTGCAGTTGTATATGGCTCTGGTGAGACCACATCTGAAGTATTGTGTCCAGTTTTGGTCTCCTAATTTGAGGAAGGACATCCTTGTGATTGAGGCAGTGCAGCGTAGGTTCACGAGATTGATCCCTGGGATAGCGGGACTGTCATATGAGGAAAGATTGAAAAGACTAGGCTTGTATTCACTGGAGTTTAGAAGGATATGAGGGGATCTTATAGAAGCATATAAAATTATAAAAGGACTGAACAAGCTAGATGCAGGAAAAATGTTCCCAATGTTGGACGAGTCCAGAACCAGGGGCCATAGTCTTAGAATAAAGGGGAGGTAATTTAAGACTGAGGTGAGAAAAAACTTTTTCACCCAGAGAGTTGTGAATTTATGGAATTCCCTGCCAAAGAGGGCAGTGGAGGCCAAGTCACTGGATGGATTTAAGAGAGAGTTAGATAGAGCTCTAGGAGCTAGTGGAATCAAAGGATATGGGGAGAAGGCAGGCACGGGTTAATGATAGGGGACGATCAGCCATGATCGCGGTGCTGGCTCGAAGGGCTGAATGGCCTCCTCCTGCACCTATTTTCTATGTTTCTATGGAGGCTGTAGTGTTTAATAGCCTAATGGCTGCAGGGAAGAAGCTGGGAGTTTTACGCTGGTTCTGTGTCCATAGTACTGCCATGGTTTTGAACAGATTGGGTATGTTTTTTGGTCTTTTCAGTTCCCAGTCTCTTATATTTTGGAGGTGAGAAATTGTGCTGAAATTAATATTTGACAGAAGCACAAATATTCCATTCCATAATTGAAATGTTGTCAATTATTTGAATATTCTCCAGTTAGATTGCTCAGGGCACTGACGGAGTAGTGATCAGATTTTTAGATGCTGTAGTGAATTCCAGTATTTTAATTGCAATTTTTGACATTTTAGCTTCTCTATGATATCTTTAACAATCTCTATGATATCTATTATTTTAGTTGCTATCTATTGGATTTGCCTGGCTTGATTCAAAATGGCATTTTGAAACAGAAAGGAATCATTTGCTGGCAGATTCACAACAAGGGTAGTGTTTAGAGTCAAATTAATTGAAACTGAAATTTGAAGACACCAAGCACGCAACAGCAGCTCTGGGCCTTTGGGGCATTTAGCATGAGGAGTTGGGATTCGGGTTCACATCCTAGAGAGAGAGGTATGTTCTTGGGTTGAGTACGCATCGAGTTTGCACTTCTCGTTAAGCATAACAACGATAGAAATTATGGGGCGGCACGGTGGTGCAGCCTTAGAGTTGCTGCCTTACAGCGCCAGAATCCAGGTTCAATCGTGATCACGGGTGCTGTCTGCGGAGTTTGTACGTTCTCCCAGTGACATGCGTGTGTTTTCTCCGGGTGCCCCAGTTTCCTCCCACATTCCAAAGACGTACGGGTATGTATGTTAATTGGCTTTGATAAAATTGTAAATTGTCCCTAGTGCGTTGGATAGTGTCAGCGTATGGTGGTCGCTGGTCAGTGTGGACGCGGTGGGCCAAAGGGCCTATTTCATGCTGTATCTCTGACACAGGAGAATGTGGATAGGTGACGTTTCGGGTCGCGATCCCTCTTCAGACTGATTGTAGTAGACTGACGGTATCTCTGGAGTACAAAAAATAATGACCCACAATGCTGAAGTAACTCAGTGGGTCATCTGAGAGATGTGAAGTATAATAAACATCACCTATCCATGTTCTCCAGAGATGCTGCCTGAATCACTGAGTTACTCCAGCACTTTGTGGTCTTGCTGGCAAGTGGCTGGGGTAGATGCAGGTGAGGAGGGGGTTTCATTGGCAGAAGGTTGAACAAAGGGCAGTGATGAACTGACAAAGGAAGTGTGAGAGAAGGATTGCAGAGATGTGAAATGTGAAGTCGGGGGAAGCAATGACTGGGGTAAGGGAAAGGGGGAGGAAATATGTTGACTGGATAAGCCGGTGTACACTCCTGTGCTGCCGTTTACATTACTTACAAACTGTTCAGACCAAGGTCTCAACTTGTCGTTTCCCACATCTGAGTTTCTTGCGGCTCGACAGCATTTTTGCTCTTCTCTCCTAATTACAAAGTACGCAACGTCTGATCTTCATGGTTACCATCAATCCAACAAAATCATACCTTTCAAGGAAAACGTAAAACCGTAATAGCTTTTGTGTTACTCCAGCTTTTTGTGTCTCTCTTCAGTTTAAACCAGCATCTGCAGTTCCTTCCTTCACATAACTTTTTGAAGTCTTAGTTCTTGGTTTATTATTGACACGTGCACCGAGATACAATGAAAAGCTTTTGTTTGTGTGCGAAACAATTTAATCTGATGATACTACAGATGAATTCAACCAGATGCTGGAACTGCAGATGCTGGTTTGTAATTAGGAGAGAAGAGCAAAAATACAACGCACAAGTACAACGGGTCGAGCAATGAGAGTGGCAATTCCAGAGTAATCAGTCTGGTGTTGAATGATTCAATTCAATGATACTCTATTGTCGGCTGCTGCACTTGGGTACAGTGATATTTTTTTGTTTTGCGTACAATCCGGTAAAATCATACAGCCGACTTCACCTAAGCAGTACACAAAGAGTCGCCATGTTTCTTGCGCTGAAAGAATGTCAAAACCTTGCGTTGATTTTTGTTGTTGTGCTTGTGACGGCTGCTGATGGTGTTCATTGATGTTATGAACCTCTGTCTTGCAGAAAGCTGAAGGTGTTCAGCACACCAACCACGCAGCGGAAGTCCCCCTCTCGAGCCGGCAAGATGTTCAACATTTCTCACAAATCACTGCCTCCCAAGTACCCTCAGCCTGAGCGGCTGGATGAGGTGTATGAAGCCTTGAAAAAGGGCCTAAAGTAAGGAGTTCTCTCTGTGGGAAGGGGGGGGGGGAGAAGGAATATGTTTTAAGGAATATGACGATACTAACATGTTATTTTTGGGACCTGTGGAACTTTTATAAAAACGCTGCTGGTTTCATTTATCAGAGGTTCATTTGTGATCAGTGAAGAGAACTTTACATGGATATACATATCTGAAGAAGGTGCTCCAGCCAAAACGTCACCTATTCCTTTTCTCCAGCGATGCTGTCTAACCACGCTGAGTTATTCCAGTTTTTTTGTGTCCATCTTCGGTTTAAACCAGCATCTGCAGTTCCTTCCCACACGTTCACACCAGTTGTGCTGCTTCAAGTAAGATTTTCATTGGCACTGTCAGGCAGCAACTCTACTGCTACGCCACTCTGCTGCATTTTTTTTTTAATGTTGCGCATTGAATACTGTCGTTGCAAATTGGACATGCGAAAATATTTGCTGAGTTCATTTTCAAAATTCCTTGTACTCATTTTCTCACCCCCACAAGAACCAGGTTTCCAATTATTAACCCAGTTACCATGTCAACAGATCGTATCGCCCACCCTTGCTCATGTAACTTGCTGACAAGTGGTAAACAACCTTGAACAACCAATGCAAGTACAGTTGGGATACAAGTGAAGGTCAATAACAAATAATGAGCTGTCGTTTGTATTGAATCTCAACGTGTCGGGTAATTGTTTAACGATCGCCATTCCTGAGGCCGTTTGGAACCATTTGGAACATTTTGCCACTGAGTACCTTTGTAAAACAACCCAATGGCATGAATGTTGAATTCTCCAACTTCAAGTAATGTGCTCCCCACGCCAAGTTCGGTGCGCTCCCATTTCTCCACCATCTCCCAAATCTACCCTCCCCTCCCCAGTCAGCTTAGAAGAAGACACAAAGTGCTGGAGTAACTCAGCGTTCAGGCAGAATCTCTGGAGAAACATGGATAGGCGATGTTTCGGATCGGGTCGCACCTCCTCTCCTCTGCCTATCCTCCTTTTCACCCCTAACCTTTGTCACTTACTTCATCCATCCGCTATATCCACCTATCACTTGCCAGGCTTTGTCTCGCCCTGCTCTCTTTTCCAGCTCTCTCTCTCTCTCTTCCCCCCCCCCCCCCACCCCACTACAATCAGTCAAGATTGCTTTATTGTTATATATATCGAAACGGAACAATGAAATTCTTACTTGCAGCAGCACAACAGGTTTGTAAACAAGGTACTCAATGAGAAGGATCCTCAACCATAAAGTCATCTGTCCATTTGGGCGGTACGGTGGCGCAGTGGTAGAGTCACTGTCTTGCAGCGCCAGAGACCTGAGTTCGATCCCGTCTACGGGTGCTGTCTGTACGGAGTTTGTACGTTCTCCCCGTGACCTGCGTGGGTTTTCTCTGAGCGCTCCGGTTTCCTCCCACGCTTCAAAGACGTGCAGGTTTGTAGACTAACGGGCTTGGCAAAATTGTAAATTGTCCCTAGTGTGTGTAGGATAGTGTTAGTGTGCGGGGATTGCTGGTCAGCGCAGACTTGGTGGGCCGAAGGGCCTGTTTCCCTGCTCAAACGAAACGTTCCAACCCCAGATGCTGTCTGACCCACCAACGTCCTCTAGCACTTTACGATTTGCGTAAAATAAATGAAGTGCCAACAACTGAGGAATCTAATTACAGGCTGATTGATGAGAAAATCCCACGCAAACATTCTCCCTCTTGTCTACAGAGGCTATCTGTAAACATCCTTTGTGAAGGCCTGGATATTCAATTCCACATAATTAGTGGTTACAGTACTTCCACAAGCTTAACCTTAAATATTTGCTAAACTCTGAGATCTATCCATTCAGTATTTGCAGAAGTAGCCACCCACCTTTAATTATACTTTGTGTATTCACATGGAGCGGCACTTATTTTTCCTCAGGTGATTTGAATACAATAACTAGAGAGGGAACTGATCTGCCTTCACCATTCAATTGAATGGCACTTACAATGCTAAATACCACAATTTTGAAGATTCAACCCTGAATTTGTCCTTTGTTCCCTGCTGAGATAACAATGGATGTACTGGGAACATTCAACAGGTTAGGGAACAATTGTGGACAGGGAAACTGAGGTAAAATTTCAGGTTGAAGATTCCTGACGAATTGAAGTAACTGAGAAAATCCTAATGTTCGGACACCATGAATTTAAAACAAAAACTAAATACTGGAAGAAATCACCAGGTCAGGCAGCATCCATAGAGGGAATGGACAGACGATCTGTCGGGTCAGAACACTCCATCAGTCTGACGAATGGTCCCGACCTGAATTGAGGTCTATCCATTCTCTCCACAGATGCTGCCTGACCCGCTGAGTTACTCCAGCACTTTTTGTTCTTTGCTCAAAATTCCTGCTACTGCAGTTTCTTGTGCCTCCAGTCAATGAGAGACTACATGTCAGTGACGTGCTAATCGTAACAGAGTACAATTATGTGTGACACACCTAGAAATAGGTTTTCCAAATGCATGTGGATGTGTTTGGAACCTGTGATATTCTTCCGCTTGCATTAATTATTTGTTTCTATTTGCCCTCTGGAAAGTTAGTTGAGCTACAGTCTCTATTTTTTCAGGAATTTGAATCGATGAAGTGCAGTCATTACTTGCCTTAAGATTTATTTGTCAGGAGTGCTTTCCAATGAAAGGTCACAATGGAATGCTAGTACAAGGCTGGAAGGTGGCAAAATGATTGATTTGGACACTTTAGTTCCTTTTTTAAATTTGTAATAGGCAAGATACGAGGGACACATGACTAGTCTTATCCTGGCTGAAAAGAATATTGATCCATGTACTGCCTTGAGTTGAAGTTTATTAAATTTGTTTTGTCCATGGTTTCGAGCGGCTTGCAATGTTGTGATTTATAACCTGAAAAATTGAACTATTCGTACTATTTTCTGTTGTGTCACTTGTAGGAGCCCAGTACTTTATAAAGATTCAGGTACGAGCTCAGTTGTAAAGTGATTTTGATTCCTGTCTCCTCCATCATTCTACTATGGGCAACACAGTCATGCACCTGGTAGAGCCACTGCCCCCCCCAGTGCCAGAGCTCATGGTTCAATCTGACGTCTGGTGCTGCCCGTGTGGAGTTTGCACGTTCTCTGTCTGAATGCATTGCTTCTTCCTCCTACTGCTGTTTCCTCCCACATGGCAAAGATGTGCGGATTGCTTTGTAAATCGCCCCTGGTCTATAGGTGAGTGAGGGAATATGGGGAGAATTGAAATGGGATTAATAAAATTGAGTTTAGAGATACGACATGGAAATTAGCCTCTGGCCCACAAAGTCCACGCCGACCATTGATCACCCATCTACACAAGTTGGATGCGTTGGAAAGAACAGCCAATGCTGATTTACACCAAAGATAGGCACAAAACGCTGGAGCAACTGGACAGTTCAGGCAGCATCTCTGGAGAAAAGAAATAGGAAAAGGAATATTATCTCATATTGCTCGACTTGCTCTGGGGGCAATTTACAAAGACCAATTCATTGACAAATTTGCACGTCTTTGGGATGTGTGTGGAAACCAGAGCACCAGAAGGAAACCTATGTTGGCACAAGGAGAATGTGTAAACCACGCAGCCATGACCCGAGGTCAGGATCGAACCTGGTTCTCTGATGCTGAGAGGCAGCAGCTCTATCAGCTGCGGCACTGTGCCCCACTAGGATTGGCGTATTAAGTGGTTGATGATTGCCATACATGCAGTTATTTCCATGATCCCATCCTGATCTTAATTATTTGCTCCAAGATGGTCTCCATAACTTAAGAGCTAAACCATTGTGTCAACAATTGTTAGAACTGTACACTGCAAGGGCCAGGAAGCGAGCGGGCAAGATCATCTCTGACCCCTCTCACCCTGGCCACAAACTCTTTGAATCACTTCCCTCTGGAAGGCGACTCCGGACTGTCAAAGCTGCCACAGCCAGACATAAAAACAGTCTTTATTCACGAGTAGTTGCTCTACTCAACAGCCAAAAATCTGTGGCCTCCCTTTGATCTGGTATTTTGTTGGTTCACGTGCTTGATCAATGGTGTTTTATCATTAATGTTTTATTATTATTAATGTTTAGTGTTTTCTGAGTCATTCGTAACTGTCACTATGTCATGTTGTTACTTGTGGGCGGAGCACCAAGACAAATTCCTTGTATGTGAATACTTGGCCAATAAACTTACTTAGTCAATATTTTCCCATCAGATAAGAGGGCTGCTTTTAGAATGAATTCTTTGATGAATGATGGACTTGTGAGAAATGCAGAAACTCAAAATGTTGAAATATTTTTATTCTGGACAAAGCAAAAGCAGGTGTGTTTGCTTTTTGAAGATAGACACAAGATGATGGAGTAACTCAGTGGGACATGCAGCATCACTGGAGAGATGGAATGGGGGACGTTTTGGGTCGAGACCCTTTTTCTTTTCTACGGCTGTTAGCGGTAATGGTGGAGGAGGAAATGCACAACCTACACTGGATTTATTATGCTTTTGGAATTCCCCCACAATTTAGTGGAATTGACATTTGCTTTATTACATAGGTACTTGATAACCCAAATTAAACCCACAGCTGGGTTTCAAATACAAAATACTGCATATGTTGAAGATCTGAGATGAAACTATACTGTACCATATAACCATATAACAATTACAGCACGGAAACAGGCCATCTCGGCCCTTCAAGTCCGTGCCGAACAACTTTTTTCCCTTAGTCCCACCTGCCTGCACTCATACCATAACCCTCCATACCCTTCTCATCCATATGCCTATCCAATTTATTTTTAAATTATACCAACGAACCTGCCGCCACCACTTTCACTGGAAGCTCATTCCACACCGCTACCACTCTCTGAGTAAAGAAGTTCCCCCTCATGTTACCCCTAAACCTCTGTCCCTTAATTCTAAAGTCATGTCCTCTTGTTTGAATCTTCCCTATTCTCAAAGGGAAAAGCTTGTCCACATTAACTCTGTCTATCCCTCTCATCATTTTAAAGACCTCTATCAAGTCACCCCTTAACCTTCTGCGCTCCAGAGAATAAAGACCTAACTTATTCAACCTATCTCTGTAACTTAGCTGTTGAAACCCAGGCAACATTCTAGTAAATCTCCTCTGTACCCTCTCTATTTTGTTGACATCCTTCCTATAATTGGGCGACCAAAATTGTACACCATACTCCAGATTTGGTCTCACCAACGTCTTGTACAATTTTAACATTACATCCCAGCTTCTATACTCAATCCTCTGATTTATAAAGGCTAGCATACCAAAAGCTTTCTTTACCACCCTATCTATATGAGATTCTACCTTCAAGGAACTATGCACGGTTATTCCCAGATCCCTCTGTTCAACTGTATTCTTCAATTCCCTACCGTTTACCATGTACGTCCTACGATAGAACTTAATTTATCCAAGGAGGGAAATTGATCTGCGAACATTCATAAAACACAACAAGATACATGAAATATGAAATTAAAGTGACGAGTGGAAAGTCCAGCATTGGGGATGTACAAAGATTAAAGGGGGGGGGGGGGGGGGGGGGGAGTCAGTCTACCCCATGACAGAAGGGGGAGGTGTTGTACAGTTTGATAGCCACGGGGAAAAACGACCTTCTGTGGTGCATCTTGGTGGAACCAGTCTGTTGCTGAAGGTGCTCCTCAGGTTGACCAGTGTGTCATGGAGGGGGTATTGTCCAGGATGCTCCGCTGCATTGGCCAAAACAAAAAAATGCTCTAAATATTCAGCAGGTCAGGCAGCGTCTGTAAACAGGGCAATGGAACCTTTTCATCAACAGGTTCCTCGTGTGAGGTGGTCAACCTAAAACATTAACTCTACATCTCCACAGCTGCTGCCTGACCCGCTGAGTATGAACAGCACGTTTTGTTTTGCATTACCTGGCAGATGTCGAGAATTAACAATAAAGCTGGGGGAGTAGAGAATAAATTCAGTTCAGTTTATTGTCACGTGTACCGAGGTACAGTTAAGCTTTTTTTGCCTGCTAACCAGCCAGTGGAAAGATAATGCATGATTACAATCGAGCTATTTGCCGTGGACAGATACATGATCGGCAAGTCTCGCTCAAGTACATTTTATTTGACCTGTAAAATATGATAGTTGATGGTGATTTACACAGAGGAACAATTTCCAGACGCTATGGTTTGTTAATGCAGCGCTAAGATGATGTCTTTCCCATTTGGTTCTGATGGCTGTAAGTAACTGTTATTTCTTGTATACCTACAGCGCATACTTGCAAGTTCATCAGTTGGAACTGGACAATTTAACTGCTCAGCTCAAAGATATGAAAAGGAATTCCAGACTGGTAAGGATTGTTGCTCAGATTACGTCTGAAATTGGTTGACGGTTAGAACATAGCACAGCAACAGGCCCTTCGGCCCACGATGTCTGTGCTGAACATACTGCCAAGATAAACTAATCTTAGATGGGAAAGCAGGAACGGGGTACTGATTTTCGATGATCAGCCATGATGACATTGAATGGTGGTGCTGGCTGGAAGGGCCGGATGGCCTACTCCTGCACCTATTTTCTATATTTCTATGCTTATCTGCCTACACACGATCCACATCCCTCTAAACCCTGCATATCCAAGTGCCTTTCTAAAAGCTTCTTGAATGCCACTATCGTATCTGCTTCCACCACCACCACCTTGGGCAGCAAATTCCAGGCACCCACCACCCACTGCATTGAACAAATCCCATCGTACATCTCCTTTAAGCTTTACCCCTTTCACCGAACATTGTCAGTTGAATTGCTTGATGACTTGTTAAAGATTAGAAAAATCATGAGTGCATTGTCATTGAAAAATCTTTTTATGCTAATTGACATTTTCTGTTAGTTAATTGAATAGAAGGATACGGGATCCCAAATTTGCTAAAATTAAGTTTAACCCTCTGCCATTTGTTCTATTGCGCTTTTCACTCTGGGTTCTTAAGAAATTTAGGAAGACTTTCTTCTGTTGTTTTGCTTTTGTGTTAATTTTGCATGGGGGTTTATCTTAACATGTTTACTGGTTTCTGGTTTTGTTCTCAGTCACGGTTTCATTTATCCCAGCGGTTAATTCTCCCCGTTGTGCGACACATAAACACTTGTATCAGTTTCATTTTGACTTTTAAGGCAGCGTCAACTGATTGCAAATAAATTAAGGTTGAAATTTGCCTGCTGTATTTATGTTCACTTGAGCAGAGTAAAAGAGTTCTGGTGTCTTGTTTCCCTTGTATCCGGGATGTGCTGTATTTATTTGCATGTTGGCAGTTTTACAGTGGTTAATTGCACAGCGCACATTGTAACTCTTGTGTTTTATTGTTGCAGGGATTTCTATATGACCTTGACAAGGTAAGAACTTGCAGTATTTTACGAACTTGATTGTCGACATCCTTTCATGTGTCGAGGTGGCAGGTGTTGCAGGCTGAGGCACAGGTGCCTTGCAGCGTCTGGTCTGATTAACGAGTCCCGTCTGACATCTGTAGGATCCGCAGCTTTGCCTGCGTGTTCAGAAGCAAGTGTATTAAAATGGATGGTTTGGAAGTTGCCAGTTTCCTCCTTTTCTCTTCCAACTTTGAGCCGATTTTGTTTTGAAGCCATACTGGTGCCAATGTTTAAATTAGAGATACAGCGCTGAAGCATGCCCTTCGGCCCGCCATGTCCGTGCCGACCAGCAATCCTCGCACATTCACACTAGCCCATTTAAACACCAAGGACCATTTACAACTTTACTGAAGCCAATTAACCTACAAACCTGTACGTCTTTGGAGTGTGGGAGGAAATCGGAGCACTCGGAGAAAACCCACGTAGGTCATGGGGAGAATGTACAAACTCCATGCAGACAGCAGCCGTAGTCGAGATCGAACCCGGGTCTCTGGCCCTACTATGTAGCATCTCTGCTGCTGTGCCACCATGCTGTCCCCGATGCTGCCACTTATTTTGTCATTTACCAGACCTTCCCAAATATCACGACTAATTCCGAATACCTTTGGAATTCTCGCTTGCACATACACCTCTTTCGTACTGAACTTGTAGCGCCTTGTTCTGTCTAATAGTTCCTGATTAACACATCCTTTGCTTGTGACCAATTATGAACCTGCTCAAATGGCTGGACCAGCAACATTCCAGCATCTGCCGTCTCTTGTGTCTCAAGCCCAATTGTCCCTGTTTGAGTAGGGTTGTCACATTTGGCAAACTTGCCCTTGGAACAGTCTCCTACAATGGTAACTCCAACTTGTCATTTGTAAATGAGTACGTTGCACAAGCAGTACATCTGGACATTCATGACGTGCATGAGTTATCTGTAGAAGTACAGGCGTAGAAACACGCCCTTCACACTGGTCCCAAAGTCCACACTGACTATCGATCACCTGCACACTAGTTCCATGTTATCCCACCTTCGCATCCTACATTTTGCTGAAGCCATTTAACGTACACACCTGTACACCTTTGGAATGTGGGAGGAAACCGGAGCACCCGGAGAAAACCCCACGTGGTCACGGAGAACATAGAAACTCTGCACAGACAGTACCTATAATCAGGTTTCAACCCGAGTCTCTGGCGCTGTGAGGCAGCAGCTCTACCATTCCACCACCGTGCCGCACTATAGGTTATTTGGAGATTGGTTGAGACAGATGAGATTTTAGAATTTTAGGAATACAGTGGGGGGGAAACAGGCCCTTCGGTCCACCGAGCCTACGCTGACCATCGATCACACTGGGGGAAATTTTGCAGAGACCAATTAACCTGCAAACCCACGCGTTTTTGGGATGGGGCAGAAAATCAGAGTACCCAGAGGTAACCTGCGTGGTCACAGGGAGGACATGCAAACTCCACACAAGCAGCATCCGAGGTCAGGGTGTCTGGCGCCGTTAATCAGCAGCTCTACTGCTGCACCACTGTGTCATACATAAGAGTTTCTCTGCCGCACATAAGAGTTGTTCTCAGTTCTCCAGAGATGCTGTCTGACCTGCTGACCTGTCTGACTCTAGCACTTTGTGTCCTTTTGCGTATTAACCGGCATCTGCATTTCTTTGTTGCTACTCTTTTTTGTTGTAAAGATGCTTGTAAACATAGAAACATAGAAAATAGGTGCAGGAGTAGGCCATTCGGCCCTTCAAGCCTGCACCGCCATTCAATATGATCATGGCTGATCATCCAACTCAGTATCCCGTACCTGCCTTCTCTCTATACCCTCTGATCCCCTGAGCCACAAGGGCCACATCTAACTCCCTCTTAAATATAGCCAATGAACTGGCCTCAACTACCCTCTGTGGCAGAGAGTTCCAGAGACCCACCACTCTCTGTGAAAAAAGTCCTTCTCATCTCGGTCCTAAAGGATTTCCCCCTTATCCTTAAGCTGTGACCCCTTGTCCTGTCCAACCCCTTAAGAATTTTGTAAGTTTCTATAAGATTCCCTCTCAATCTCCTAAATTCTAGAGAGTATAAACCGAGTCTATGCAGTCTTTGTTCATAAGACAGTCCTGACATCCCAGGAATCAGTCTGGTGAACCTTCTCTGCACTCCCCCTATGGCAATAATGTCCTTCCTCAGATTTGGAGACCAGAACTGTATGCAATACTCCAGGTGTGGTCTCACCAAGACCCTATACAACTGAAGTAGAACCTCCCTGCTCCTATACTCAAATCCTTTTGCTATGAAAGCTAACATTGTATTTAATGAATGGCTGGATCTCCAATTTTGAGTTGTGAGTGAACTGAATGAATTGGTGTGATTGTGATTGAAATAGTGATCTGATCAAAACGTAACGACATTCCCAACCTGTTTATTGTGCTAGCAGTAAAAAGACTTGCCAATTATTAAGTTTAATCTTGTCTTTTTTCTTTTATCCTCCTCTACCTCCCTGGCAGCAAATCAAGTCGATTGAAAGGTTTATCCGCCGGTTGGAATTCCATGTCAGTAAGGTAAGATAGTACAGGACAAGACATCCAACAAATACATTCTTGTATTTCCTTCACACTGTGTGTTTTTGCACCTGAAACCAACACCTGAGAATACTGTAACAAGAAGGAACTGCAGATGCTGCTTTATACCAAAGATAGACACAAGGTGCAAATAGACACAAAATGTTATATGGTGCTGGAGTAACTCAGCAAGTCAGGCAGACAGTCTGACGACCCGAAACGTCACCTATCCATGTTCTCCAGAGATGCTGCCTGACCCGTTGAGGTCGTCCAGCACTCTGTGTCGACCTGAGAGTTTTGCCTTGAGTATAGTGCGACAAGATAGAATGTTGTGGGTGGAGGTGTTTTCATAATTTTCCGTGTCAGCTTGTCATCTTGATATGACTGTAAACCTTTCTGTGAATCCTTGATGAAGGCACAAAGTGAGAGGAGCCTGATCTTGTGGTGGTCTTGAAATGTGTGTGTTGTGACTGGTGTTCTCACGCGAGCTTTCATCGTACGCACATCAAAGCATCTACCCGGTTTGAGTTTAGGTGCTTGCCCATACGTACTCTCCTCGACAGGCTGCTCGTCGTCTCTGTCTGTTCCAAGTGAGGTTACAGATGGTGCAGCGGCCGTTGAAACTTGTAACACTGCTTTATGATCTTTAAACCGATCTAGCTTTAAGGCAACAAAGGAAAACAATTAAAGGAAATGTGCTGGCGAGTTCTGAACATAGAGACTGGTGGGTGCCTGGCACCCACTGCCAGGGGGTTGTATGGGATATGGTAGTGACATTCTAGAGGCTTTTAGATGGGTGCATGGATATGCAATGAATGGAGGGGTATGGTCCATGTTTAGCCAGTTTAGTTTAACTTTGCACCATGTTCGACACAGACATTGTGAGTCGAAGGGTCTGTTCCTGTGCTGTATTTTTCTATGTTCTATGTACTGTTTGGCCCTTGGTGCTATAGAGTCATACAGCATAGAAACAGGCCCTTCAGTCCAACTTAATCATGCGAACCACGTTGTCCCATTTGCCCGCATTTGGTCCAAGTCCCAATAAAACGTTCCTATCCATCCATTACCTGTCCAAATACCTTTTAAGTGATGTATGTTGTTATTATGCCTGCCTCAACTACCTTCTCTGGTGGCTTATTCCATTTTCTCACCACCCTCCGAGTGAAAACATTTTGTCCCCGGTTCCCGTCTCATCTTAAACCTCTGTCCTCTGGTTCTTGATTCCCCTACTCTTGGTAAAAGACTCTGTGCTTTTGCCTTATCAATTCCCCTCGTAGTTTTGTGCACCTCTGTATGATCACCACTCAGCCTCCTGCGCTGCTTCTGTTAATATTTACGATGATGTCAGTTACATTCCCATCTTGGAGATCGATCCTATCTTCCGGAGAGTGCTGATAGCAGTATGTCTGCGGTATAAATATGTGCTAGATTGTAATGACCTAATTGCATTGTGCTGTGTCTCATTGTACAGTTAATGAGTCATCGCATGTATGTGATCACGTGCAGTCAGTTTTATGTGATCACATGCAGTGTGTGATATTGTGGCCACGATGGCAATATTAAACGCTGCATTGCAAAAATAAGTTAAATGTTTTTTGTCTGATGCAGAGAAGAAACAATTAGTAAAGACCATGAGACGGGATATGGTAACGAACAGGAGTAGCAGTGTGGGCACATCAGGGGAAGCCACTGATTAAAATAGTTTGGATTACATAATTACATTGATATTTCCTGTAGCATGAATGAAATATTTTGTTGAGGCGTTCAATATTTTTCCCAGTCGACTTAGGGTGTCAGGGGTTATGGGGAAAAGGCAAAAAGAATGGGGTTGAGAGGGAAAGATAGAGCAGCCATGATTGAATGGTGGAATCTACTTGATGGGCCGAATGGCCTAATTCTGCTCCTAGATCTTATGGACTGTTTTCCTCGTTGGCATATGGGTTTAAAATGTCTCCATCTGGTGATAGTATTGCAGGCAGATACAGAGTGGACAAAATAAATTTGCTAATCTGTAGTCAGTTTTTGATTTTCATATTGTACTTCTGGTCATTTGGTCTGGTACAGATTCTGTGCTGTATCACTAAACTAAACTTATGTGTAATAAATTGTGTAACTGATTTAATTGTTTTACAGTAACGGATCTTCTAGTGAAGAATGGTTTAAAATAATGAGGAAGTATCACACACATTTTGAGATTAAGAATAGTTTGGTACTAGAGTCATAAATAAAAGGAATGACAATGTTGTGAGTCAGAGTAGGTCAAAGTGGACTGAAAATGGATTGAAAGTTAAGATAAAATGATGGAGTTTGTACGTTCTCCCTGTGTGCGTGGGTTTTCTCCGAGTGCTCTGTTTCCTCTCACACTCCAAAGATGTACAGATCAGTAGGTTAAATGCCTTCTGTAAAAAAACTGTAAATGCTTCCTAGTGTGTAGGATAGTGCTTGTGTGTACGGGGTGATCGCTGGTCGACATGGACTCGGTGGGCCAAAGGGCCTGTTTCCGTGCTGTATCTCTAAAGGCCAAGGTAAACTCCACGGGTCAGGCAGCATTTCCACAAAGTGCTGGAGTAGCTCAGCGGGCCAGGTAGCATCTCATTGAGGGTTGAGACAGGAGGTAAGCAGAGGAAGTTCAAGGTACTATTTCATAATTCTTAAAAACGTGTTTAATTGAGAAATACAGATTTTGCATGAAAGATAATCCATCCATGGCTAATTGAGGGGAGTGGGTGGGGGACGGGAGGGGGTAAGCCAGGGAGGGGAGCAAAGCAGGGAAGGGGAGCAAGGGAGGGCTAACGCAATGGTCACATTTATTTCAAGAGGGCTAGAATACAAAAACGGATGTCATGTTGAGGTTGTACACGGCGCCGGTCAGGCCACATTTGGAGTATTGTGGGCCATTTTGGGCACCCTTTCTGAGGAAACCTCCTCCACCAGAGTAGGTTTACAAGAATGGTCCCAAGAGTGAGCGGGTTAACATATGGTGAGCGTTTGACGACACTAGGCCTGTACTCGCTGGAGTTTAGAAGAATGAGGGGAAACCTCATTGAAATACTGAATAATTGGGTAGAGTGGATGTGCAGAGGATGTTTCCACTAGTGGGAGAGTCTCGGACTAGAGCTCATAGCCTCAGAATTAAAGGACGTTCCTTTAGGAAGGAGATGAGGAGGAATTTCTTTAGTCAGAGGGTGGTGAATCTGTGGAATTCTTTGCCACAGAAGGCTGTGGAGGCCGAGTCAGTGGATATTTTTAAGGCAGAGATGGATAGATTCTTGATCAGTTCTTGGGTCAGGCGTTATGGGGAGAAGGCAGGCGTATGGGGTTAGGAGGGAGAGATAGATCAGCCACGATTGAATGGCGGAGTAGGTTTGATGGACCGAATGACCTAATTCTGCTCCTATCACTTATGACCTTATGAGAGAGGGGAAAGGGAAAGGTGAATCCTGCACTTGAACCACTACCATCCAATGGTGACATGCAGTTGACCTTTGAAGTGGATGGTTACAGATTTAATAGTTTGCAGCTGGAGATCTAAACTCATCCAAACCAAAGACCATTTAACGTGTCAAACAATTTTCAACTATCTGATGTGCAACACAGTTTTAGACAGTTGCTTCAAGCAAATACAGATTTCCCGACGAACCCAAAATCTTTGCTCTGCAGCACTAGCTTTTCTGTGAGAGCTTGCTATTCAACTGCTTCTGTATTGTTAAAAATACTTCTTAGCTTGGTTTAGCGATACAGTGCAGAAACAGGCCCTCCGGCCCAGCGAGTCCGCTCTGACCAGCGACCTCCCCGTACACTAACTCTATCCAACACACAAGAGATAATTTATAATTTTTGCTGAAGTCCTAGCAGGCGGCATGGTGGCGCAGCAGTAGAGTTGCTGCTTTCCAGCGCCACAGGCCCGGGTTCGATCCTGACCATGGCTGCTTTCTCCACGGAATTTGCACTTTTCCCTGCGACCACTTGGGTTTTCTCTAGGTGCTCCAGTTTCCTCCCACATTCCAAAGATGTGCAGTTTTGTAGGTTAATTGGCTTCTGTAAATTGTCCCTGGTGTGTAGGACAAAACCAGTGTACAGGTGATCGATGGTCAGCCCGGACTCGGTGGGCCGAATGGCCTGTTTCCCGCTGTATCACTAAACTTAACTAAACTTTTTGTGACCAATAGCTTCTTCCCAACAACCATCAAGCTCTTGAACACTACACAACACTAACCACAACTATAAACTGTCTTTGGTTCCACTAAGGATTTTGGGTTTCCTTTTTGCACGCATTGGGGTTATTAATTGTATTGTTATTTTTTGTTTATTATATAATATCCACGTGTATTGTGTTTACAGTTTTGTTATGCTGCTGCAACTAAGAATTTAATTGTTTCGTTGTCATATTACAATTAAACACCTCGCCCTTGATTTTTACAAATGGAATACACGTAGCAACGTGTACGGTCAAGCACACTGGTAGATGGAATAAAGGCCCAGACTACTTCCTAAATGGGGACAAGATTCAGAAATCAAAGGCGTAAAGTACTGGTGCACTTGGTGTAAATCAGCATCTGCAGTTCCTTACCCTTTCATTGTTTTCTCGTTTCCCTCTTTCCCCGACTCTCACTCTGATGAAGGGTCTCGACCCGAAACGTCACCCATTCCTTCTCTCCAGAGATGCTGCCTGACCCGCTGAATTCCTCCAGCGCTACATCTATCTGCATTTCCATTTCTATGATTGAAATGTGTTGGTTCTGAAAGTGTCCCACTATAGAACAGCGTGTACGAATGACCTTGTCATGGGAATTGACATAATTTGGTGAGCATCCATGCAAAACCGCAAAACCGTGTTAAATATTGCACGTTATATTCATGTCTCGAAGTGTCTGGTGGAATTTCCATACTGGCCCAATTTAACCTTAAAGTGGTCGCAATTAATCAAAAGAAAAAAAAAATTGATTCGTACGTAGGAAAAACAAATGCGTTATGTGTCCAAATTTCCATGTCAATCATTCTTACTATTTTACCCCCCTTCAAAAATGATTTCATAAGTTCATACATTTCCACAACTGTTTGAGTAATAAAATAATAATTTTTTTGACTGTGGATCATTGCAACCTCCTTTTTGGCACTCGATTTGAAGCACTGCTGCTGATGTAGTTCCATATACTCTTGCTGTCATGGAAATCACTTAATTTGTGCTCTGAAATGTTTCTGTTGTGACTGGATGTCCTTAAAATCTGATGTCTGTACAGAACTTATAAATGTCATTTTTATAATCGCCACCAATGGTTATTTCTCTGGAACTAATCACCCTGTAAATACTCAGGGGGAGTGTATACAAACCTGTAAAGAAGTTATTGACAGTGTTGTGCAACTCCTGTTTTCACAGTGCGCCCTGCTTCAGCGTCTAAACACTCTGAAGAATTGTCCCGACCCAAAAAGTCCATTCCCTCCACGGATGCTGCCTGACCCACTGAATTACTACAGCACTTTGTGTTTGGCTTAAGGTTCCAGCTTCTGCAGTTCCTTGTGTCCCCAAATCCAGTGCTCGATTAAACTATATCATATGTAGAAATTTGCTGTGATTTTCTTCTACCACTGGAGGTCCAGCACCGATTTGTCCGGCCACTGGTGGTCCAACACCACCTTTAATTTGGACAGTCCCCCCAGTAGCACCTAGTCCCGGTGAGGTGGCCGATCTCGACCTTCTCGGGACTTCCGCGGCCGATGGGCGGGTCGAAGTTGCCGCCTTCGGTCGGGCTCAGGAACTCCGGCGCTGGTAGATCCGTTCCCGTGGGCGATTTCTGAGGCCGACTTTACGGGCCGTTGGACTCCTCTCGGAGACCATGACCTCTGATGGTCCGGCAAAAACGGATCATCCTCCAGAAAGGCTCTGGAACCAAGGATGCTGGAAAATCAGTGGTGGACCTGTCTGTATGTGTTTGCTTCTTGGAGGAAGTGATTGGAGAGGGTGTCTGGTTCGGATCTTTAATTGTCTGCTGCATTATGTATCTATTCAAATTACCTGATGCATGCAACATTTAGACATTTGGAAGATGAATAACTTGTTTGTGGCTACAATCTCAAATAATTTTAACCGGAAAAAACAGCTAAGTAAATTTCCAAATGATTTACTCATAATCTGCATCAAAGGTCTGGAACGACAATGTTTTGTGTTGCTTATTAATTCCACGCTTGCATTGCAACAATCTCGGAGTTTGTTCAGTCTTCCCGCTTTAACTTTGCCAGCCTCAGTATCTCATTATTATGCCATTGCTTAAAATAGCCTGTTGAGCAAATTCCAACAGCTGGGATTCCTTGATCCGTGAATATATCACATTCCTACTTTGTATACTTTGCTAAGTTTTTGTATTTGATAAAAGATCTCGTGGATTAATTAAGAAAATCCATATGTCGGTGGGCAAAATACGAGATGCTTCACATCACCCATTTGAATATATTCGGTCACTGAAGTGACTTGTTAGAATTTTGGTCACGTGCTCAAACACATGAAAGGAGTATTTCTTTAAGCAGATAATGCTTATCCCATGGATTAAGTAGGTTCAGGATATCCGACCCCGTGAATGTATGTGCATTGTGCTGGAGAGGCAGGCTTCCCACTACAATGACTAATGGGTGATCTCACAGTGCTGACGATGATTTGAGTCTTTCAACAGCGGAAGAGGGCCCAGGTGGCTCTATCATTCTGCACTGATTACCCATTAACGGCATATAAAGAGCCACTGTGATCTGCCGCTAAGCGCCACACCCTCCTCCCCACTCCAGATGCAGCTTGTGTCGCACCATCTTGAACACTTGTAGCGGTGAGGTTATCTCAAAACCCTTATCACGGAGAATTCAAAAGCATAAAGGAATGTCGTGCGTTGAACATGGAGGTAGAGCGAGCCCTGCTGTGTTGGTGTAAGGAAGGGAATATTCAGTTATTTTGGAGGAATTATTTCCATCAGTCTGAGGGTATGAAGTTATCCTTTAAGTGAAGCAGTTGTGAAATAAGCATGTCGGCACGGTGGCGCAGCTGTGAGGACCCGGGTTCGATCCTGACTACGTGTACTGGATGTATGTAAATTCTCCCTAGTATGTGTAGGATAGCATTAACCATATAATAACCATATAACAATTACAGCACGGAAACAGGCCTTCTCGGCCCTTCCAGTCCATGCCGACCATTCATTTTCCCCATGTCCCATCTACCTGCACTCAGACCATACCCCTCCATTCCCTTCCCGTCCATATACCTATCCACTTTACTTTTAAATGTTAAAATCGATCCTGCCTCCACCACTTCTGCAGGAAGATCATTCCACACAGCCACCACTCTCTGAGTAAAGAAGTCTCCCCTCATGTTACCCCGAAACTTCTGTCCCTTAATTCTCATGTCATGCCCTCTTGTTTGAATCTTCCCTACCCTCAATGGGAAAAGCTTATCCACGTCAACTCTGTCTATCTCTTTCATCATTTTAAAGACCTCAATCAAGTCCCCCCTTAACCTTCTGCGCTCCAAAGAATAAAGACCCAACTTGTTCAACCTTTCTCTGTAACTTAGTTGCTGGAACCCAGGCAACATTCTAGTAAATCTCCTCTGTACTCTCTCTATTTTGTTGACATCCTTCTTATAATTAGGCGACCAAAATTGTACACCATACTCCAGAATTGGTCTCACCAATGCCTTGTACAATTTTAACATTACTTCCCTACTCCTATATTCAATGCTCTGATTTATGAAGGCCAGCATACCAATTCTAACGTGTGCGGGGATCGCCGGTCAGCACTGACTCGGTGGGCTGAAGGGCCTGTTCCTATGCTGTATCTCTAAACAGATCTAATGTTATAATGAGCTAATGATGTGGCTGTACAGGTCAGCATTAAATAATACTCAAAGCAAACTGCTGGAGGTATACAGCTGGTCCTCCAGCGCTTTGTTTCTTTGCTCAAGGTCCCAGTATCTGCAGTCTATTGTGTTGCATAATAATGCTTGAGTCTGGCAGAGAACAGAGCAAGGGACTATTAGCATTCAGAGCACCACTGCAGACTTGCTGATGTTTATTAATGTCTTCCTGACTTCCTATTGCTATTTTCTTTTCTTTCTGGACACTTTTTGGCACTGCAATTTTAAATCGCTCCAATCTGGCTCCTATGGGAATGTGTGGCTCTCTGCCGTTAGAACTCAGCCGAAATAGAAATATTTACAAGTTGGAACGTCGAAACGCTCCATCTAAGTCCATGTCAGTATTATCTCTCACACAGCCAGAGTTCTGAGCCAAACATTTCTTTGCAGAAAATATCAAAATAGGCCATGCTGCAACTTAAAAAGGCAGATGTTTAAAATTAAATATCACAGCAAAAAAAATGATAGTGAATTTAGATGACTGTTTGAAATTTCCTTATAAATATAGATACCGCAGTCTGTCACATCTCTTTGTCGAGAGATGAACCTCATCCTAGGTGTAGGAAGGAACTGCAGATGCTGGTTTACACCGAAGATAGACACAAAATGCTGGAGTAACTCAGCGGGACTGGCAACAGCTCTGGAGAGAAGGAATGAGTGACATTTCGGGTCGAGACCCTTCTTCAGGCTGCAGAAGGGTCTTGATCCGAAATATCACCCATTCCTTATATCCTGGGTGTCCTGCCTGTCCAGCTGAATTATTCCAGCATTTTGTGTGAACCTCATCCTGTGCTGACTTCTCTGCTTGATGTGCCGAACTGGTAATTGTCAATGGAATGCTTCAGCCGTAAATCTTCTGAAGAAGTATTGAGATCGAGTCATTCATTCTGTCTCCAGTTCTGACCCTCACCTGCCATCTCAAATACCTGTGCCAACACTGTACAGCATCTGCTTAATATGGTCTGATCTTGTCGCACTGGCATTCTGATGATTTTTTTTTCACTTGCAGATTGATGAACTGTATGAATCTTACTGCATTCAACGAAGGTTGCGGGATGGTGCCAACAACATGGTGCGGGCCTACACCACATCCCAAACCAGCAAAGAGGCAAGGGAGAGCTTGGCTGAAGCGAACAAGGGCTACAAAGAATACACAGAGGTAAATCCAGGAACGGGAGGAATGTTATTAAGTAACTAAAGGATTCCCGTTCCAAACCCTGTACCGGATCTTGGGAACGGAAGCACAATAGTAGTTTGTTATAGTTTCCTTCATGCACCGAGTAAAACATTGAATGTATTTATCTTGAAGATCTGGACGGTCCCCGATTCAACCCTGCATTTGCTAAAGTTTAGAAACCGCTATTGCAAAAAATAAGACTTGTTCATTGAGCCTGTATTGTAGAAATGGAAATTGTTTTTAATCAAAATTCGTTTCCTGAATTTAATTTGACCTCTGATCCACATTCATGAAATCATCTGGGTGTTCTGTCTTTTTTGCACTTAGTTATTTTTAGTTTAGGGATACAGCGTGGAAACGGGCCGTTCAGCCCATCAAGTCTGTGCCGACCAGCAATTCACACACACTAACACAATCCTACACAAACAGGGACAGTTTACATGTATACCAAGTCAATTAGCCTACAAATCTGTATGTATTTGGAGTGTGGGAGGAAACTGGAGCTTCCCGGAGAAAGCCCACACAGGTCATGGGGAGAACATACAAACTCTGTACAGACAGCACCCGTAGTCAGGATCGAACCCAGGTTTCAGGCGATGTAAGACAGCAACTCTACTGTGCCGTCCCATTCATGAATCAACTCCTCTACCATCAAGATGACGGATGATTTATTTTTGCCTTTTCTGGTGTTTTCATCGTGTATTAGCAATTCAAATTTAATGGGTATGGTCTGAATCATTTGTGGAGCTTCTATGCATTTGTCAAGAAGAATCTGCATTATAAAGTATTATATTTTTAGAATGGTCCATATAAATAATTTTTGAAGTATCACTGTTGTAATGTCGGAAGCATGACGGAAAATTGCTTACTAATGAAATGTTTAGGTATTCATTTAGGCCGCTGCCAGGTCATTGGGAGATCTCGGCTGCTCTCTCTCTCTCTCTCTCTCTCTCTCTCTCTCTCTCTCTCTCTCTCTCTCTCTCTCTCTCTCTCTCTCTCTCTCTCTCTCTCTCTCTCGCTCTCTCTCGCTCTCTCTCGCTCTCTCTCTCTCTCTCTCTCTCTCGCGCGCTCTCGCGCTCTCGCGCTCTCTCGCTCTCGCTCTCTCTGTATAGTGCCTGGTCCCACAATCCCTCCCTTAACTGGTCGTTGGAGTTGAGCTTGCTGCCTGAAAGACTCCGGCTTTAATAGTACAATGCTCTCCACTGTCCGATTATCAGCTTGATTATGTCTGCATCTCACTAGAGTGCAAAATGTCTGTGTGTTCGAGAGTCCTGCCACAGGGCGGAGGCTGTTGTCTTTGCATTCTGGAGCCTGGCCTTATCTCCATCCCACAGCACTGTATTGATGGTGAGGGATGACAGAAACATCCCATGTCTCTATTATTCTAAGCAATTGGCTCAATAAACTAGAGTCTGTCATCAGGCTCCCACTCACTCTTGCCTCTATGCTTGGGAAGAATGATTAGGTTGGGATAAGTGCGGCCAAACTGCACTTTCCCACAGAGAGCTTCACTGTATATGTGCTTAACTGATGTGCAGCCAGAGTGCGGAATGACTGAACAAGAGTTACCATGTGTAGTGAACCTCGCCGTGCACAAGGTCATAAGTGATCATTAGGCCATTCAGCCCATCAAGTCTAGTCAAGTCAAGTTTATTCGTCACATACACATACGAGATGTGCAGTTAAATGAAAATGGTCTACTCCGCCATTCAATCATGGCTGATCTATCTCTCCATCCTAACCCCATTTTCCTGCCTTCTCTCCATAACCTCTGACACCCGCATGAATCAAAGCAGCTGGAATGGTCTTTGTTTCTGTAACAATTCTCCTTCAGCGTTATGATATCTTAAGTACTATCTCTGCGTTATCTTCAAAAATAAACATGTGCAGCATGGTCCTAAAGGTTTTTTCTTTCATTCAGAGTATGTGTACGATGGAGAGCGACTTGGAAAACCAATTAGGAGAATTCCATGTCAAAATGAAAGGTGGGTAACGTCCTGACAAAAACTGATTGCTTTTTTTAAAAAAAGATGTCTATCTGATTTATGTCGATCTGCTTAGTTGATAACTCCTTGCCTTTGTACACTTGTTGTCCTCTGCAAGAATATGCCATTATGTTGTGCGATCATTGTCTCATCTAACTGCTACGTTTGACACAGCTGTACAAGAGTGTCTGTGTCACGCTTTAAGGCTGTGTCATATGTAATAGCTAGATGAGACAATGATGAGGCAAGTTGCAGTGTAAATGTTTCTAAATTCATGTCATTTACGTAATGGACTATCTGCTTGTGCAGAGAATGTATTTACTCTCGCTTGGTTCTGATCCACTTCAAGTGATTAGTAATTACAGCTCTGAATGCAGGATTATGAACTAATAGCCGTTCATTGTAATGCAGCACTTATTGTGTCCTGGGATTGAATACTCTGTTGCTGACGTAAGTGTACAGGAGGTCTCTGTCTCATCCACAGCCTGATGCATGGTGTCCCGGATTTGACTTTACTGAACAATATCAGTTTTGACCGGGCTGAGATTGCGGCACTGAATGAGGGCTTTGTGTTTGTGCAAAGAGCAGCAGTGGAGGGAAGGATCGGTGGCTTGTATGGCAAGCAGCAGCAGTGCTGACAGCAGCCGGCAGAGCAACAGGCCAGCATCTCACTGAGCAAAGCGGGTCACTAATTGAATGCTGTCTGCCAGTCCTTGCCAAACGGATTGGAGAAGCAACAAATAATTTCCTGTTTATTTTACTCCCTTTTACACCTTGCTTCCTGTGCAAAATTGCAGTCATTGTGCTTTGAATCTGGCCTTCTGTTTTTGTGCAAATTCATTTGGCCTTAGTTAGCTTTCTTCACCAATTGGTGTACATAATCTTCAGTGACCCGAAGGTGCTTATTTTCAGTCATCTTCGAGTACAGTAAAAACGTACCTGCTTGGAAATATTCATTTAAATTTGCCCGTTCCTTCCCAGGTGTATGTGCGGGACACCTGATCATAAGTGATAGGAGCAGAATTAGGCCATTCGGCCCATCAAGTGTACTCTGCCATTCAATCACAGCTGATCTATCTCTCCCTCCTAACCACATTCTCCTGCCTTCTCCCCATAACCTCTGACACCCGTACTAATCAATAATCTATCTATCTCTGCCTGAAATATATCCATTGACTTGGCCTCCACAGCCTTCTGTGGCAAAGAATTCCACGGATTCACCACCCTCTGATTGAAGAAATTCCTCCTCATCTCCTTTCCAAAAGAACGGCCTTTAATTCTGAGGCTGTGACCTCTAGCTCTAGTCCTGATCATTGAGAGGTAAATTAGACGGTCTCGTAGTGAATGCGGGATTGCCGTGCTCAGTTCACCCTGGCTGCTTACATGTGGCAGAAGATTTGTTTTGCTTATTGTCACGTGTACCGAGGTACAGTGAAAAGTGTTTTGTTGTGTGCTAACCAGTCAGTGGAAAGTCTATACATGATATTACATTCGAGCCGTTCACAGTATACAGATACATGTTTAGTGCAAGATAAAGTCCGATCAAAGATTGTCCGAGGGCCTTCAATGAGGTAGATAGTAGCTCCAGACAGTTCTCTAGTTATTGGTAGGATGGTTCAGTTGCCTGATAACAGCTGGGTAGAAACTGTCCCTGAATCACACCTCTGTACAACTTACCTGATGGGAGAGGGGGAAAGAGGGAGTGACCGGGGGTATGACCTGCCCATGATTATGCTGCTGGCCTTGCCGAGGCAGCATGAAGTGTACCTGGACTCGATGGAAGGGAGTGTTAAAGAAGGAACTGCAGATGCTGGAGAATCGAGGGTTACACAAAAAGCTGGAGAAACTCAGTGGGTGCAGCAGCATCTAAGGAGTGAAGGAGATAGGCAACGTTTCGGGTCGAGACCCTTCTTCCTGCCTCAGGGTTGCCAGGCAACGGGGGTAAAAAACTGCATTATAATCTGGAGCTGTGGTTAGAAAACATGTCAGTAATTAAGGATTATCGTATAAAATGAATAATGCAGACAGTCGGTTTCTTTTATTGCTGTGTGGCTGACACATTCAGAAGGGATGTGAAGAAAAGGGAAGCTTGCGTCAGGAAGAAGGGTCTCGACCCGAAACGTCGCCTATCTCCTTTGCTCCTTAGATGCTGCTGCACCCGCTGAGTTTCTCCAGCTTTTTGTGTACCGTCGATGGAAGGGAGGTTGGTGTGGTGCTGCAGACAGCATCCGGAGTCAGGATGCAACCCAGGTCTCTGGCGGTGTAAGGCAGCAACTCGACCGCTGCACCACCGTGCCGCCCGACTATCTCTAAACTAAATCTCGAAACTCTCTAAACTAAACAAATGGAATGCTCGGTGATTCTTAGTCCAGGCGGTTCGCTCGCTTATGTGTCAGACGATGTAGCTCGCTGATGGCTTCTGTCGTCGTCGAACATGTCGACAGAATTGTCGGCCGTCGCTTCACAGAGAGCTTCGCGTCATCGCTTCCAGGGATCGCCACAAGGATGCTGCTGTCATGATTCCCGGTCCAGGCGGGAGCCACCTGCTATCACAGTTCCTGCTGATGAATAGAGTGGAGGAGGTGGATGACCTCATCGAGAGACTTTGTACAACGTCAGGATGGAATCAGCACCACCAGGCTGCCTCAGGGTTGCCAGGCAACGGGGGGAAAAACTGCATTATAATCTGGAGCTGGGGTTAGAAAACTTGTCAGTAATTAAGGACTATCGTATAAAATGAATAATGCAGTCAGTTTCTTTTATTGCTGTGTGGCTGACACATTCAGAAGGGATGTGAAGAAAAGGGAAGCTTGCGTCAGGAGAGAGAGCTGTAGTGAGCAACCTTGCTCTGTACATCAAAAACTTCATTGTTTACAAAGAACATCTAAAGAGGAACACTTCAGTAAAATTGCACACACGTTTGCTGTTGCGTAGATGTGAGGATGATTTTAGATTTTAGAGTCGTACAGCGTAGAGACGGGCCCTTTGGCCCAACTTGCCAACACCAACCAACAAGCCCCATCTATACAAGTGCCATCTGCCTGCGTTTGGCCCACATCCTTCTAAACCTATCCTATCTATCATGTACCTATCCAAATTTTTTTTTTTTAAGTTGCGATTATATCGGTGTCAACTATCTCCTCTGGAAGCTCTTTGTGTGAAAAGAAAGCTGTCCCTCGGGTTCCTAAAAAACTCCCCCCACCCCCTTCACCATAAACTTATGTCCTTTGGTTCTTGATTCCCCTACTCTGGGTAAAAGACTGGGCACCTACCCTATCAATTCCTCTCGTAGTCTTATATACCTCTGTAAGATCAACCCTCATCCTCCTGGAATAAAGTCCTAGCCTGCTCAACCTCTCCCTGCAGCTCAGGCCCTCGAGTCCTGGCAACATCCACGTAAATCTTCTCTGCAGTCTTTCCAACTTAAACTGAAAATCCTGATTTCCTGGATGAGTAATCGCTCTTTCACATTTGCATCAGCAATGGTTATAATCAAGGGGCTGGGGGTGGAGTTATATGTGATAGTAGAGGCCAAGTCCGGGTTAAATGCAGGCGATACCAGGACTGATTGAACGCCATGCAGTGATCGCAACACCACGTCGTTTGCTCGCTTATGAGCTCTGTTGAATCCTGAATGATGTATGAATTGTCCGACTCTTTGTTCAGTTTCCCGGACTGGGTGAGAAACATTTCCTCCGTTGAACCATTGGGAAGGTCAAAGACCAAAGTTCATTGTTCCCTCTCGTCTAGGCTTTCGCAATAAACTCCTTATCCTGGTTTCCCTCATACTCTCTGACGACATTGATAACTCTACCTCTCACTAATTCCTATTTACCCAGTGCTTGATGATTACATTGGCTCCCTAGTAAACAACAGTATAATTTTACAGTTCAAGGCGCCTCCATAATTGTGTGTAATCTCTTTGAGCACGAGAACTCATTGTGATGTCTGTACATGTTCGTTCTGGTCTCCTAAACATCCCAGATTTTAATTACTGCTACTGGTGGCACTGCCGTTTGCAGTTGGAGCCCAGACTCCGAAGCCCTCTCTCAAAATCTCCTCAACTGCATTTCTCTCTGTTCATGCACAATGTTCCAAGCCTTTAATCATCTATCCAGAAATCTTATTTGGCTCAGTACCAAATGTATTTTGTTTGATGAAACTCCTGTGAAGTACCTTGGTGTTTTTCAGCTCTGCTAGGAGTGGATGATAAGGTTGGGTGCTGGGTTTGATCCAGTAGTTTAGTTTAGTTTGGAGGTACAGCGTGGAAACAGGCCCTTCAGCCCACCGAGTCCGTTCCGACCAGCAATTCCCATACACTAATACTGTCCGACACATACCCAGAGAAAACCCAGGCAGGTCACGGGGAGAACATGCAAACTCCGTGCAGACAGCACCCATAGTCAGGATTGAACCCCGGTCTCTTGTGCTGCAAGGCAACAACTCAAGTATCTTGGGATGTTTTGGGTGCCATATAAATGCAACACGATACGGTTGAAAATCATTGAAAAATGAAGCAAATTTATGGCATTTGACATTCGGACAGATTGTAATCCAGTGAAACCCTTGTACCTTGTACCTTCCGAAGAGTCCACCAAGAGACTATACTGGAAGTTGGACAATTTTATACTGGACGTTTTTTACATTTATCAAGCCAATTAACCTACAAACCTGTACGTTATTGGAATGTGGGAGGAAACTGAAGAACTCTGAGAAAACCCACGTAGATCACGGGGAGAACGTTCAAACTCCGTACAGACAGCGTCCGTAATCGAGATCGAACCCGGGTCTCTGGTGCGTCACCATGACCTGATAACCTTGGATTGAACTGAAACCAACTAAACTGAACAAACTTCCTACTCGACTCCAAAGTCAGAATACTGGCCGGTCGGTGTTGCCTTCCAGGACCCAAAATGATGACTGTGAAGAGAAGTAAAATAGCCCACAAAATGACAGGTCAAAGGCGCATTGTGGGAGCTTGCTGTGTGTGCATCAACAAATGGCAAGAGTTCTCACATTGCATCATAGCCTGGGGTGGCAGTATGGAGAGTGATGGGCACAGCTCCGACCATTAGGAACAGAGCCCTCCCTCTATCAAAGGCATCCTGAACAATACAGCTCACCCCATCACAGGCCAGTCTGTTCTCAACAGACTGGGTTCATTTCAACAGACTGTTGAACAGACTGGTACTGAGCCAGATTGGGGGCAGATTTGATGGAGCCTACATACATAACTTTGTGGAGAAAAACAGTTAGGCAACTAATCCCTGTATTCAGTCTGTCTGTCTGTCTGTCTGTCTGTCTGTCTGTCTGTCTGTCTGTCTGTCTGTCTGTCTGTCTGTCTGTCTGTCTGTCTGTCTGTCTGTCTCTCTCCCCCTCCCCCCCCTCCCCCCTGTATTTGTGCTAAGTCCCCCATAAGTTGTCAATGTACATGTGACAACTATTTTCTTAGCCTTCGCATACCATTTATGCACCACCACAACATTTGCCCCTCCGGTTATTAGTATAGTTTCACGTTAGTATAATCTCACATTGTTGTCTTGTTTTTCTCACCTTCGACCTATTCTAAGTAAGCACGGAATGGCTTTATACCAAAAGCCAAGCTGTTCATGAATGAGATGACAGTGGTATATTTATATTTTGAGATTTAACATTTCCTCTCAGTGACGTGCCTTAACGATGGCAGGGTTGTGACTGTAAAATTCACCAAACATGTAGAATCTTCAGATGTATTAACTGAAATGCTGATGTTGGTGCAGGAAAATTGTGATGTACTGAACTCTGAGCTTGGCCAAGAAATAGACTGCTGGAGGAAGTCCAGCAGCATCTGGTGAAGGCAGCATCTGGTCAGGCAGCATCTGGTGAAGTGGATTCTGGTTGTGATCCTTCAGACAGATGGAATAGGAGGGAGAGAGAGCTGGACATGACCAGGTCAGGCAAGTGATAGGTGGATAGAGCTGAGAGGAGGTTGTGATTGGCAGATGGGTGAAGTAAGTGACAAAGGCTGGAGGTGAAAGGGAGACAAAATGGAGTCAGATAATGGAGTCAAATGGGGAGTTGCTGCCTCACAGCGCTTGCAGCGCCGGAGACCCGGGTTCGATCCTGTCTACGGGTGCTCTCTGTATGGAGTTGGTGCTTTCTCCCCGTGACCTGCGTGGGTCTTCGCAGAGATCTTTGGTTTCCTCTGGTTTGTAGGTTAATTGGCCTGGTATAAGTGTAAATTGCCCCTGGCATGTGTTGGATAGTGTTAATGTCGCTGGTCGGTGCAGACTAGGTGGGCTGAAGGGCATGCTTCCGCGCTGTGTCTCTAAACTAAACTGGAGAAAGGGAATGATTGAAATAGTATATCTAGAGGGAGGAATATGGGTGAAATAGGATGGGAAGGGAAAGAGGGAATAAATGTGAAATTCATGACTCGGGGATGGGAGATGAGAATGCGGAGTGACTAGGATGGTGGGAGAAATGTGTGTGCACTGGTGTAGGAGGGAAGGAACAGGGGGGTGTAAGTTGGGCAAGGCTGCTGTTACTTGAAATTGTAGAATTCAAAGTTCATGCCATTGGGTCGTAGGCTATCCAAACAGAATATGCAGCGCTGTTCTTCCAGTTTGTGTGTGGCCTCGCTCTGCCTATTTGTTTTACAATGGATCGGTTTGTTCAACCAACTGACAATCGGCCACTGCGTCTGAAATACCAAGAAAATGTGGGTTCTTCAACACCGACTGCTTCCAGTTCTGCAGTGCATGAAAAGGCTAAAATATCTCAAGGTCCTTCACAGTACAGAAATGAAACAAACTTGAGATAGCTGGTCCTACAAGGGAGACAGTAGGACTGATGATCATAAACTTGCTTTAATGTGCACCTTAAAGAAGTGGCGGGAGGGAGAGAGGAGTGCGGAGATAACGGCCTCAGCAGGAGCAAGCATGGTCACCAAATGTGGGCAATCACATTTGGGAATGAGCTAAGGAATTAAGGAAGGTAGACAAAAATGCTGGAGAAACTCAGCGGGTGAGGCATCATCTATGGAGCGAAGGAAATAGGCAACAAAACCCTTCTTCAGACTGATGTGAGGGTGGGGGGGGGTCGGGAGGAAGAAAGGAAAAGGTGGAGCCATAGGGCTGAGAGAGCTGAGAAGGGGAGGAGAAAGTAAGGACTACGTGAAATTAGAGAAGTCAATGTTCATACCGCTGGGTTGCAAACTGCCCAAGCGAAATATGAGGTGCTGCTCCTCCAATTTACGGTGGTGCTCACTCTGGCCATGGAGGAGGCCCAGGACAGAAAGGTCTGATTCGGAATGGGAGGGGGAGTTGAGGTGCTGAGCCACCGGGAGATCAGGTTGGTTATTGCGAACCGAGCGGAGGTGTTCGGCGAAGCGATCGCCAAGCCCATGCTTGGTCTCACCGATGTAGAGCAGCTGACATCTAGAGCAGCGGATGCAATAAATGAGGTTGGAGGAGGTGCAGGTGAACCTCTACTGCACCTGGAAAGACTGCTTGGGTCCTTGAATGGAGTCAAGGGGGGAGGTAAAGCGGCAAGTGTAGCATTTCTTGCGGTTGCAAGGGAAAGTGCCCGGAGAGGGGATGGTTCGGGTGGGAAGAGGCAAATTGACCAGGGAGTTACGGAGGGAGCGGTCTCTGCGGAAAGCAGTATTTAGATATTATCTGCGGATTCTGGGCCTGGTGATTAAATGGTGCACGGTGGTGAGGGTGGGGGGGAATTGTCTTTTTCTGGACAGTTGTGTTTTTGTGCCGTCACTGAGTTTGGTTCTTGTTGTCTGTGGATTGTAATTTACTTTTGTTACATTTATTTAGTTGATTTTTAAAAAAAGTTAAAACATGGTGGCAAGCCTTTGAGAAAGTTTGTCTAGGATAAGAGAAGATCTTTGTTTTGGGGGGGGTGCGGGTTTATGTGGTTGTGTGAAGGAAACATCTGCTATGGATCAGTAGTGACGTGGTACACAGAGGCTGTGTTAGCAAGGAGACTGACACAGCAGGAGCCTTGAAGCCCAACCTCATGTTCATGTAATTAAGTTCGGCACTGAATGATTTTTGCAAAAATATTTTTTTCTAAACATGCACCTCCATGGGCCAAAGGCAGCAACTTAACCCATAATTAGGAGTCTGAGATCATTAGCGATGCAGGATATTGTTTGTCCACAATTTTGCCCTTCCTGCATCGCAGGGGTGTAAATCACATCAGCAATGTTCGCTGAAGCAGGAGAAATATTGTGAGATTTACATCAGTACCATTTGGACTGTAGGAGACATAATGAACATAGACCCAAAATGCTGGAGTAACTCAGCAGCTTGTACTTGCTGGAATTTAGGAGATTGAGGGGGGAATCTTATAGAGACTTACAAAATTCTTAAGGGGTTGGACAGGCTAGATGCAGGAAGATTGTTCCCGATGTTGGGGAACTCCAGAACAAGGGGTCACAGTTTAAGGATAAGGGGGAACTCTTTTAGGACCGAGATGAGAAGATCTTTTTTCACACAGAGAGTGGTGAATCTGTGGAATTCTCTGCCACAGAAGGTAGTTGAGGCCAGTTCATTGGCTATATTTAAGAGGGAGCTAGATGTGGCCCTTGGGGCTAAAGAGATCAGGGGGTATGGAGAGAAGGCAGGTACAGGATACTGAGTTGATGAGCCATGATCATATTGAATGGGCCGAATGGCCTACTCCTGCACCTATTTTCTATGATTCTAGGCCAGGCAGCATCTCTGGAGAAAACAGACAGGCAACGTTTCGGGACAGGAACCTTCAGACATAGCGAGTGTCTGGCAGATGAGCAGTCCCAGGATAAAGCTGCCCTGTATTTTAAAAGAATGCGGACAGCTAATGTCGAATGCCTTAACACAGTAGTTACTATCCCCATGTTGTTTTTAACTGCTGTGTTACTGGGCTGGTATCAGGAATATTAACACGTCGAATCCCACGGAAGCATAAGAGGAACTTAAATTCCAATAATTTAATTAAATTTGGAATTGAAAGCTAGTATCAATAACGGCGGCAATGAAACTATTGACTTATTAAAAATTAATCCACTTCACGGCCCTCGGGGACAGAAATCTGCTGTGCTCAGCTGGTCTGGTCTAGACCCGCCAATGGAGTCGATGTATAATTGCCTCCACAATTCAGGGACTGTGAGAAGTGGACAAGGCCAGCCTTGTTTGGAATGTCCACATCTTCACCAACTAATTGGTTAAAAGCAAAATTAAAAACATAACCAACTTTGGCATTAAGTGAAACACTTCGCAATATTGAAGCGCAATTGGCAGACAGATTGCAAATTTGGTTTAGAGATACAGGATGCAAACGGGCCCTTCAGTAACCGTTGCCAACAATCGATCACCCATTCACACTAGTTCTGTGCTGTCCCTCTTTCGTATCCACTCCCTCCACACTAGGGGCAATTTTAGAGGCCCATGAATCTACAAACCCGCCCATCTTCAGGATGTGGGAGGAAACCGGAGGAAACCTATGTGATCACAGGGAGATTGGGCAAAGTCTTGCACAGACGTCACCTGAAGTCAGGATCGAACCTGGGTCTCTGGTGCTGTAAGGCGGTGGCTCTACCAGCAGCGACACTGTGTCGCTCTCGATGCAGCAAAGAGATCCTGTTGTGATTTCATGGCTTTGCTTTTGTGTGAGATCCATTCACAGATTGGTTTGGAAGCTGCTGATTGTGCAGACCCAATGGTGTGCGTGTTCTCCCCCATTGCTCTCGATGATTGCTTGCTCTGGAGATGCAAGAGACTCAGATGCTGGAATCATGGGCACAAAGCAGACTGCTGGAGGAACTCAGTGGGTCAGCAGCATCTGTGGATGGATGTGGACAGGTGATATCCTGCTGCCTGAGTTACAGCAGTTTAGTCATATGGCGTGGAAATGGGCCCTTCAGCCTAACTTGCCCATGCCGACCAACATGCCCCAACTACACTAGTTCCACCTGCCCACACTTGGCCCATATCCCTCTAAACTCATCCTATCTATGTTCCTGTCCAAATGTCTCTTAAATGTTACCATCGTTTGTTTGATTGCTTGCGATATTGTTTTGCAGTTTGAAGCAATATCAATCAGGTGATTTTGCTTCATCTCTTCTCCGATACACAAACTCTGCCCCAGTTTGCATGCAGATGTCGGCTGGACAGATCAAAGAGATCAATGCCAACAAACTGCTGGAGGAACTCTGTGGGTCAGGTTCACCAGGGTGGGGGCGAATGTTATACCGTGTCGCCACACACTTGCGCCAAGGCCTGCTGGATCTCCCGACTGCTAACCATTTGTAACTCTCCTTCCCATCCCCAGACCGAACTTTTCGTGCTTGGCCTCCATTGCCAGAATGAGACCACTGCAAACTGGAAGAACAGCAGCCCTTTTTGCACTTGGGTAGCTTAAAACCCAACAATATGAACGTTGACCTTTCCAATGTCAAGTAATTCTCTCATCCCAAAACCGCCACCTCTTGTTTCCGTTGCCCGCACCCCTACCCCGGTACGCACACATGTTCCACCTTGCTCCTCTCCTTTCTGCCATCCCCAAATCCCATATTTCCCTTTTATCCCCTTGCTTTCCTTTCCCCGCTGTCCCATTCCACCCATATTCCTCTCTCCCTACATTTCACTCTTCCTTGTATGATACCTTTTTGTCTTCTTTATGCCTCTAGCCCTTGTCACTTACTCCACCCCCCCACTCCGTATCCATATATCACATGCCAGACCTTGCCCCACCCCCACCTCTTTTCCAGATTTCTCCCACCCCCCACCCCATCAGTCCCGACCCGAAACGCCGCCACAGATGCTGCCTAACCTGCTGAATCCTCCAGCCATTTGTCTTTTGCTGAAGATGCCAGCTTCTGCCGTTTCTTGTGCCTCCAATGTCAACAGTGGTTCTGGTCGTGCAAAAGTGACAGGAGTGCAATACATTATTAGGTGGTTGGTAATTAGGGATGTTACGTGAGAGGGACGGGAAGGCTGCAGAGGAAGAGAATTATGGTGATTTAATCAACCCCCTTCTGACAGGACAACATTTATCTTTTTCGCATTCAACAAAATCACTTGATTAGATATTCTGCCAATGCAAACCACATGGACTGCATTATTCTAACCAACGTTCTTCAGACTTTAGAGACACAGTGCGGAAACAGGCCCTTCGACCCACCGAGCCCGTGCCGACCAGCAATCACCCCGTACACGAGCACTATCTTACACACTATGGACAATCTACAATTTTACCGAAACCAACTAACTTACAAGCCTGCACATCTTTGGAATGTGGGAGAGAATCGGAGCAACTGGACAAAATCTACGTAGCCACAGGGAGAACGTACAAACTCTGTCACAGACAGCACCCGTAGTCAGGATCGAACCCGGATCTCTGGCGCAGTAAGGCAGCAACTCTACCGCTGTGCCGCCCGAAACAAAGAGTTCCCTGAAACATTATCAGACAAAGGGAAGCCAAGGTGTCGCATATCCCACAAGAGGATAATGCCAAAGAATTGTGCTCCCTTTATGCAGTCTCATCAAATTTACGGTCAATTTTTCCTGTGGAGATGGTTTAGCGACCACCGCATTAATGAAGTATTTAGTAAGTGAAAATCAGTCTTTAAATCATATTGGCTACATTTACAAGCAATCAATTAATAATCCGTGTCACTGCTCTTGCCATAGCTTATTGATGTTGTACTCCGCTCCTCAGCTAATTAAAGCCCTATTCTCTCCGTTCTGTGTTCAGATATTCATCGGCAAACCCTGCTCAGCCCACAGATAGCTTGTTTGTACTACATTAAATGTGTTTTGAGAAAGAAATTGAATTTCCAAGAAGAATGTCTGTCTGTGCATTTCTGCTCATAATTAGTTTGTTGTGCTTGAATAATCTTATAAAAGGCTGCACATATCAAACCATCCATCGTGGGTGTTACCACAAAGAATTGAACCGAGGAAAATATTTACGACTCCCATCAGTAATTGAGCTTTTAATTGCCTGTAACTTCAGAATCTACCGTATGGAGAATTGGCAGCTCCTGAACTCACAATGGAGATAAAGTACAAGTATTTAGACTAGCAGTTATATCTCATTATTCTGTGGTTGCATTTCAATGCTTTTTGAAATCGACTATCTAGTTATTGATATTGAGAGGTCTCTCAGGGAAATAAAGCCGGTTGCCATTGCAGCAGTTGGGGAACATTGTGCAAATCACTCTCGCAAGAAGACGCAAAGAGCCGGAGTTACCCAGTGGGTCAGGCAGCATCTCTGGAGAACATGGATAGGTGACCCTTCTTCAGACTGATTGTGATCAGAGGGAGAAAACTGGGAAGGAGGAGGGGCAGGACAAAACCTGGCAGGCCATAGGTGGATACAGGTGGGGGGGCGGGTTGATTGGCAGATGGTTGGACAAATACCGCAGATGAAAAGACAAAACATGTGAGGAGGATAGAAAAAGTGTGAATTGTGAAGCCAGAGGAAGGAATACATTGGTGTAGACCATCAAACAATGTGGTCTCTGGATTGGTTTTGATTAGTTTAGTGGTCAGTATTTAGCCACATTTTTTATTTCATCATCCCAGATTGTGTACTTTGATTTCTTTTTTTGTTACATTTTCTCAGGAAAGGTAGGCATCAACTAGTCAAGATGTTCTTGGGAATTATTGATGTGGACATAAAAGTGGGACACAGGTAGTCCATTGTTAGCCCTCATTTTTATTTATTTGTAAATTTACCAAGGCAAAGACCTTGTATTTAACCTTTTAGGTGAATGTGTTTGTTTCCATTTCACAGTTTGACATTACAGGCCCTGTATCTCAAGATGTGTGGACTGTGATGGTGTAGGGTGGATTTATCAGAATTGTATCTGAACTCGAGTGTACAATTAGGATTGCACAAACTAGTTTTGCACTCCCTAGAACTTTCAGAGTTGAGCAGCTTAGTTAAAGCAGTTTTGATGATTTTACGGGGATCTAGAGTAGATATAGATATGTTCACTCAGTCTTCCCGTGGATTTTGAAGCAACAGCAACAAAGAGAAGCAGGAGAAAGCACTGATTGGCTCTAGCCCAAGTGGGAGGAGAGTTCTCAGTGAGTCAGAGGGGGAAAGCAGTTCCTCAAAACTGAGGAATTTGGTTTGTAAATTAGGCAATTGAACAGTCAATATAAGCAAGGCAGCTCTTGGGGAGCGGCCTTGTGAGGGAAGTGCCCTGTGAGTAAAGTGTGAGTCTTTGGCTCGAGAGTCTTCGGCGAGGAGGCTGCGCAAAATACTGGATAGGGCGAGACCGAGGCAAAAGAAGATGTCAAGCAAGCTGATGCAGTGTGATGCTTGCAGTATGTGGGAGGTCAAGGACACTGCTGGTCCCTCTGGATGCTACAAATGTGAGAAGTGCATCCAGGTACAGCTCCTGAAGGACCGTGTTGGGGAACTGGAGAAACAAGTGGATGACCTCAGGTTCATTCGAGAAACTGAGTCGTTTCTCGACAAGTCCTTCAGTGAGATTGTTACACCCAAGGCACTAGAAGAGAGAAGGTGGGTGACGGTGAGAAAGGGAGGAAAACATGGGATGCAAAGGGTGTTGTACCTCTTGTGAACAGGTTCACCCACGTGGAAGCTGCCGGGACAGAAGACGGTATCCCACTGAGCGGCGGACTGGCTTGCCAAACAAAAAGGGCTGATGAGCCAAACCCACAGAGGCCAAAGTCGGGCAACGCCATTGTAGTTGGAGACTCCATTGTGAGAGGTACGGACAGGGGTTTTTGCGGCAACAGACGGGATTCCAGGATGGTGTGCTGCCTTCCTGGTGCCAGGATCCAGGATGTTACGGACAGAGTGCAGACAATCCTCAAGGGCGAAGGTGACCAGCCGGAAGTGGTCGTGCATGTTGGCACAAATGATGTTGGAAAGAAGGAGATGAATTTTTTGCAGCGGGACTTCAGAGAGCTCGGAAAAATGCTGAAAAGCAGGACTTCCAGGGTTGTTATCTCCGGTTTGCTTCCAGTTCCTCGTGCTGGCGAGAGCAGGAACAGGGAGATATGGGACCTGAATGTGTGGCTGAGGAACTGGTGCAGGGGGCAGGGATTTAGATTCTTAGATCACTGGGATGTTTTTTATAGTAAGGGGGAACTGTACAAAAGGGACGGATTGCATCTTAACAGGTGGGGGACCAGCATTCTGGCCGGCAGGTTTGCCACTGCTACACGGATGGTTTTAAACTGAATAAGGGGGGTGGGGTATCAAATGGGATAGTCGAGGACGGAGTTAGAGGGAAAGAGAGTAAAGCGATGGTTAATGACCCCAGAATTAACGGGGAAGAAAGCTCACAAAGGGATAGGAGAGTATGGCCAAGTGTAATAGGGATCGATGTGAAAGGGGCCACTTGTCAACATAATTGTATAAGGAGTAAGAGTGTTGTAAAAACAAGCCTGAAGGCTTTGTGTCTCAATGCGAGGAGCATTCGTAATAAGGTGGATGAGTTGAAGGTGCAGATAGCGATTAATGACTATGCTATAGTTGGAATCACGGAGACTTGGCTCCAGGATGACCAAGGCTGGGAGCTGAACATCCAGGGATATTCAATATTCAGGAGGGATAGACGAAAAGGAAAAGGAGGTGGGGTAGCGTTGCTGGTGAGAGAGGAGATTAATGCAATAGAAAGGAAGGACATTAGCGTGGAGGATGTGGAATCGATATGGGTAGAGCTGCGAAACTCTAAGGGGCAGAAAACGCTAGTGGGAACTGTGTACAGGCCACCTAACAGTAGTATTGGAGTTGGGGATGGCATCAAACAGGAAATTAGAAATGCGTGCAACAAGGGTAACACGGTTATAATGGGTGACTTCAATCTGCATGTAGATTGGGTGAATCAAATTGGCAGGGGTGCTGAGGAAGAGGATTTCCTGGAATGTATGCGGGATAGTTTTCTCAACCAACATGTGGAGGAACCAACGAGAGAGCAGGCTATTCTAGACTGGGTATTGAGTAATGAGGAAGGGTTAGTTAGCAGTCTTGTTGTGCGTGGCCCCTTGGGCAAGAGTGACCATAATATGGTTGAGTTCTTCATTAGGATGGAGAGTGACAAAATTAAGTCAGAAACAAGGGTTCTGAACTTGAACAAAGGTAACTTTGAAGGTATGAGATGTGAATTGGCCAAGATAGACTGGCAGGTGATTCTTAAAGGGTTGACAGTGGATGTGCAATGGAAGGTATTTAAAGACTGCATGGATGAAGTACAAAAGTTGTTCATACCAGTTTGGCAAAAGAATAAATCGGGGAAGGTGGTGCATCCATGGATAACAAGGGAAATCAGGGATAGTATAAAAACAAAAGCTGAGGCATACAAATTTGCCAGAAAAAGCAGCCTACCGGAGGACTGGGAGAAATTCAGAATCCAGCAGAGGAGGACAAAGGGCTTAATTAGGAAAGGGAAAATAGATTATGAAAGGAAACTGGCAGGGAACATAAAAACTGACTGCAAAAGTTTTTATAGATATGTAAAGAGAAAGAGACTAGTTAAAACAAATGTTGGTCCCTTGCAGTCAGAAACAGGTGAATTGATCATGGGGAACAAGGACATGGCAGACCAATTGAATAACTACTTTGGTTCTGTCTTCACTAAGGAAGACATAAATAATCTGCCGGAAATAGCAGTGGAACGGGGGTCAAATAAGATGGAGGAACTGAGTGAAATCCAGGTTAGCCGGGAGGTGGTGTTGGGTAAATTGAACGGATTGAAGGCCGATAAATCCCCAGGGCCAGATAGTCTGCATCCCAGAGTACTCAAGGAGGTAGCCACAGAAATAGTGGATGCATTAGTGATAATTTTTCAAAATTCCTTAGATTCTGGAGTAGTTCCTGAGGATTGGAGGGTAGCTAATGTAACCCCACTTTTTAAAAAAGGAGGGAGAGAGAAAGCGGGGAATTACAGACCAGTTAGTCTAACATCGGTAGTGGGGAAACTGCTGGAGTCAGTTATTAAAGATGGGATAGCAGCGCATTTGGAAAGTGGTGAAATCATTGGACAAAGTCAGCATGGATTTACGAAAGGTAAATCATGTCTGACAAATCTGATAGAATTTTTCGAGGATGTAACTAGTAGAGTGGATAAGGGAGAACCAGTGGATGTGTTATATCTAGACTTTCAGAAGGCTTTCGACAAGGTCCCGCATAAGAGATTAGCATACAAACTTAAAGCACACGGTATTGGGGGTTCAGTATTGATGTGGATAGAGAACTGGCTAGCAGACAGGAGGCAAAGGGTAGGAGTAAACGGGTCCTTTTCAGAATGGCAGGCAGTGACTAGTGGGGTGCCGCAAGGCTCAGTGCTGGGACCCCAGCTATTTACAATATATATTAATGATTTGGACGAGGGAATTCAATGCAACATCTCCAAATTTGCAGATGATACCAAGCTGGGGGGTATAGTTAGGTGTGAGGAGGATGCTTGGAGGCTGCAGGGTGATTTGGATAGGCTGAGTGAATGGGCAGATGCATGGCAGATGCAGTACAATGTGGATAAATGTGAGGTTATCCACTTTGGTGGCAAAAACATGAGGGTAGACTATTATCTGAATGGTGGCAGATTAGGTAAGGGGGAGATGCAACGAGACCTGGGTGTCATGGTACACCAGTCATTGAAAGTAGGCATGCAGGTGCAGCAGGCAGTGAAGAAAGCAAATGGTATGTTAGCATTCATAGCGAAAGGATTTGAGTATAGGAGCAGGGAGGTTCTACTGCAGTTGTACAGGGTTTTGGTGAGGCCACACCTGGAGTACTGCGTACAGTTTTGGTCTCCAAATCTGAGGAAAGACATCCTTGCCATAGAGGGGGTACAGAGAAGATTCACCAGACTGATTCCTGGGATGTCAGGACTTTCATATGAGGAAAGATTGGATAGACTCAGTTTGTACTCGATGGAATTTAGAAGATTGAGGGGGGATCTTATAGAAACCTACAAAATTCTTAAGGGGTTGGACAAGCTAGATGCTGGAAGATTGTTCCCGATGTTGGGGGAGTACAGAACAAGGGGTCACAGTCTAAGGATAAGGGGGAATTCCTTTAGGACCGAAATGAGGAAAACATTCTTTACACAGAGAGTGGTGAGTCTCTGGAATTCTCTGCCACAGAAGGTAGTTGAGGCCAGTTCATTGGCTATATTTAAGAGGGCGTTAGATGTGGCACTTGTGGCTAAAGGGATCAGGGGGTATGGAGAGAAGGCAGGTACGGTATACTGAGTTGGATGATCAGCCATGATCACATTGAATGGCGGTGCAGGCTCGAAGGGCCGAATGGCCTACTCCTGCACCTATTTTCTATGTTTCTATGTTTCTAGAGCATCTGTTCCCATTCCTTCTCTCCAGGGATGATGCCTGACCCGCTGAGTTACTCTAGCATTTTGTGTCTATCTTCGATTTAAACCAGCACCTGCAGTTCATTTGTCCACATCTATTTTCACAAGTAAGGGAATCTGAGGCTTCCAAGCAAGGCATAAATATTGGGATTGGAACTGCCAGGAGAGAAGGTTCCAGAGGATGCTGAAAATTTGGAGGCTGCATTAATAAAGAACACATGATGTCAGGAGGATTCATTTTATCATTGAGCTTGATAAATTATGTCTCAAATATAAAGTATTTGGAGATAAGGAGCTTCGTCATTGATCGAATTTCATTTCTTTAATGGCAAAACAGACCTGAAGATCTTAAATAGCTATCTCATATTCCTTTTTTCTGTTGGTGTTTATTTTTGTTAGAAGTAAGTACAATAGTGTGGTACTTGAGTACCTAATACATACCTACATATTTCCATTCTTGTACAACTTCGTACTTTTGATTTAATAATAAAAGAACAGTGGGAGAAAAAAGAAATAAAGAGTGTCGGAATAGATAGACAAGCAAGTAGAAACAGATAGCAAAAGAAATAACGGACAGAGGTGAGAAGCTAAAAAGATTGAAATAGAAGGAGAAAGTAAAGAAAAGAGAGATTAGGGGAGATCTACCTATTTCGTATTTTTGCCCATCCGTCACCCGGTTCTAAACCATTTAATTTCTAAGGTTATGTTATGTTGCACCATATGCTTGTAAAAAGTTGATAAAAAGGAGTCCAAGTCTTTAAGAATTGGTCTGCTTTGCCTAGTAGGAGGAATCTCATTTCTTGAAGATGTAGCGTTTCAGACATGTTTGACATCCATATTTTGAATGTTGGCGTGGTTACGTTTTTCCAAAATTTCAGTATGTTTTTTTGCTGTTATTAGACTGTAATTAAGAAACGCTTCTTGGAATATAGACAAAGGACAAAGGACATTTATTATCACATGCACCAATTGGTGTAGTGAAATTTGACTTGCCAATGCAGCACATGAATAAAGATAATACACAACACTAGATAATTTAACAATAAACATAAAACCACCCCCCCACAATGGTTCCCACTGTGGGGGAAGGCAGCAAAGTCCAGTCCCATCCCCAGTTCACCCATAGTCGGGCCTATTGAGGCCTCTGCAGCTGTTGCTACGACAGCCCGATGCTTCAGGCCCACTCGCCAGATGATGTTCTGGCGACGGATGAACTTTCTTAGCGGCCCGGAGTGTCTGGAGCGGCCGCTTCTCCCCGGAGTTTGCAGCTCCAGTAGTCCACGGGCTGCGCCGGTCGGAGCTCCGACTCTGGCGATCTCCGTGAGATCGTAGTTAGTTTACTTCCCTCTTCCATTGATCCAAAGATAATCAGTTCTGTATTGGGGTATATCATATTCCTATATACGAGTATTTTGAAATGGCTGATTTCATTTTGAGTGTGGACGTTGAGTTCATTCTAGTTTCCTTGACCCATAACAACTGCCACACCATATTTTATCATGGATACGATGCTAACCATTATAAATAGTTCTTGCCCCTGAGATGCTATTTACATTCTGTTGTACATCATCCTTTGCATATTCAGAGAATCATACTGCGTGGAAACAGGCCCTTCGGCCCAACTTGCCCACGTTGACCAACATGCCCCATCTAGACTAGTCTCACCTGCCTCCTTTTGGCCCATATCCCTTTAAATCTGTACCTGTCTGAATGTTTCTTAAGTGTTGCGATAGTCCCTGCCTCAACTACCTCCTCTGGCAGCTCGTTCAACACACCCACCACCCTTTGTGTAAAAAAGTTACCCGTCAGGTTCCCATTCAATCTTTTCCTCCCTCATCTTAAATCTAAGTCCTCTAGTGCTTGATTCCTCTGCTCTGGGCAAATGTCTCTATGCGTTTAACTGATCTATTCCTGTCATGATTTTGTACATCTCCACAAGAAAACAAAACCCTCATCCTATCTACCAATGCTTAACCTCTAATCTCCCTTCTTGACCATATTGCTTCCACATTTGTGGCCATCATTCGTGCAATCCAGCTTTGAATGCATCCACCAATAGGTGGCATGCAAACCGCTGCCTCTTCCACATCTGCTTGCTTGAATTCACTCTAGGCAAGAAATTCCACTTTGCGAGCCAAGACGTTTAATTGTTGAAATGTACCAACAAAGAACAATGATATTCTCACTTACATGCTGATGACTTTATATCCCTCGACCATCTTTTGTGCTATCGGGCTGCTTGGCTGCCAATCTCAAATTAGCCATGATTTCCCCAGTATTAAATATTAGCCGGTATTGTCACTTCCCCCAACATAAAATCTAAACTTCTGCCCCACATTCCATCTTGTCCCTGACCCACGCTCAATATGAGCTCGGCACTTTGTATCCCAAACATCATCTCCATTCATGTCATTCCCAATACTGCATTGTCTCTGCCACAAGCACTGCCTAATTTCAAAACTAAAAACAGAAAATGCTTTGGGCAACTCTGCTGACCAGGCAGCATCTGTGGAAAGAGGAATAGTTCATGTTCCAGATTAATGACCATCTGCTGAGGTTTTCCAGAATTTTATCTTTATATTTCATATTTCCAACATATTCAATTAAAAAAAAAAAATTCCTATCCATTATCATTGTGGAATAACCTATCATTGGAAAAGTCTCAGGTTGCCTGCCACTGTAGCCTATATTTGTGCTTTTCTCTGCTCTAAACATCAACTAGTTCCTCCTTGCTTGCCCTGCCATTGCTCAGGTCCTCAAAACATTTAAATTCTGCCTTGACCACACTCTTGTCTTTGAATCAAAGCATTGCATCTTATTTACATTTGCAAAATCTTGCAGGACTTGGTATCTTTCTTAAATTAAAAACAAAACTGAAATCCTTTTATGACTGTTCACAAACAAAACTCTAAATAGAAGGAACATCACCAGATTCCATCATCAGGTAGACTTTAATATATTATATTTTTCTCACCCTGTATTAAGATCTCCTTACTTTTGATATTTCTAACTTGTACCCCTACAATCAGTCTGAGGAAGGGTCCTGTTCTGGAATGTCACCTGTCCATGTTCTCCAGAGATGCTTCCTGTCTTTTCTTGTATCCCAGCATCTGTAGTTTCTTGCTTCTACTTTTCACTGCTCCATTGCAAAATCTTCTCAAGGTATACCCTCTCTGAAGAAGTTCTCTTGAGGGCAGCACAGTGGCACACCAGTAGAGTTGCTGCCTTACAGCGCCAGATACCCGGGTTCGATTCTGACTACCGGTGCTGTCTGCACGGAGTCTGTTCATTCTCCCTGTAACCATATGGGTTTTCTCCGGGTGCTCTAGTTTCATGCCACACTTCCAAGACGTACAGGTTGGTAGGTTAATTGGCTTCTGTAAATTATGAATTGTCCTGAATGTGTACAAAGTGTACGGGAAGATCGCTGGTCGGCACGACGCGATAGGCCGAAGGACCTGCTTCCACGCTGTATCTTAATACCTGCAGCAGTTAACCTTTTGATTTAGTGATGCTTTTTCTGGCTGTGAATGTTGTGACAAATGTTATAGCTTTTGCTGTGTGGAGTTGGTATTCAATTGCTCAATGTTTTACTATGACTGACGTTCTTGTCTTGTTTTTAGGACTTGCAGGCTTCGCACGTCTCTGTCCCGGAGATCAGTACGAGGTGAGGAAATATTTCAAGATGCGTAAAGTGCTGTAAATCTGAAATAACACCGAGCAGATCGGGCAGCCTCTGTGGGAGATACTTGAATATCATGTATCTCTCATATTTTTAACGCTGTAAATACCCATCAAATTAATGCTGGCTGTCAGAACGTCAGGCCCTTTCCCTGCACAGTTCCCCGCGACCAGTTTTCTCACACGATTCTCCCACCAGTTGCCTACACCAGGTGTATTTTACAGTGCAGTTAAAGAGTCGGGAATTCACGGTGCAGCTGTATACAAATTCAGTTGGGCCGCATTTGGAGTATTATTATGTGCAGTTCTGGTTTCCGGATTAGAGGAAAGATGGGGAGGCTTTGGAAAAGCTGCAAAGGTTGTTTACCAGAATGTTACCCGGATTAGGGGGTGTTAGCTACAGGGAAAGGTTGACAGGCTCAGTTTGTTGTCTCTAGAACATCAGAGGTTGCGGGGAGACCTGATAGAAATATAGAATATTATGAGAGGCATAGACATGATATTCAGTCTAACCTTATTCCCAGGATGGAAAAATCAAATACGAGCGAGTCCATAGCTTTAAGGTGAGACGGGCTATGTTTAAAGGAGATGTGCAGGGTAACGTTTTTGTTACAGAGGGTGGTGGGTGCGTGGAACGTGTTACTGGGGGTGGCGGTTGAGGCAGATACAAGAGTGGCGTTTATGACACTTTTGGATAGGCAGATGGATATGCTGAGAATATTGGATTATCTTCTGGCATCATGTGTCATTGTGGGCCGAAGGGCTGTACTGTTCTATGTTTTGCGAAACTAAGGAATGAAAACCCTTTCAACATGTTTTAAAACATTCCAACATTTGATTCCAGATATTTATGAAATATGGCCGCCAGAAGTGGAAGTTGAAAGGCCGCATTGAAGCTAATGGGAAGCAAGTGTGGGATAGTGAGGAGATGGTCCTCCAGCCTCTGGTTACGGAGTTCCTCTCGATCAAGGTAAGTGGCTGGGCCACTTCTGAGGAGCAACACTGATTTCCCAGCCTGCGTCCCTCAGAGAGAGAGAGAGAGAGAGAGAGATGGGCAAAGTGCCCAGCTCTCTGATGCATGGAGCCTGCCCAACATGGCTTTGTTTACTGGCTATGTTCCTGTTTACTGAGGGAAGATCTCCAGAAGAAGGGTCGGCCTATAATGATGAACTCTCCCACAAATTCCCCCGTGGAAAAAATGACTCTGCAAACTCATTGCTGTCGACTGCCAGACTCAAACTAAAACCTGCAGCCAGAACGCAAGTCTGTGACCTTTTAATGTTGGTTGCAATGCAAATAAAATCCTTTTAAGTGAAAGCTGAAATGTGAACAGAATTGGAAGATAACATTTCTCCTTTATTTCTACCAATAACCTCCTCCTGCGTCATGTTTTCCATTTAAGAGATTGATCCTTTCCATAGCCTCGGGCACAGACTGTACGGCAGAGTCTGCTACCCAGACAGCTGCGTTTGGTTCTCTGCTTGTCTCCCCCTCTTGCACAAACCCTCGCACAATTTTCTTCATGCCTCAAACCAAATCATTTGGTCCCATCCCAGATCTGTAAATGCGATTCACATGGTCTGCATGTGGAGCAGAGAGAGAAGGTAGCGCAGGGACTGGTAACATGGCATTATCAAACTAGTAGACAACAGACACAAGTGGTGGACATCAGTGGGTCAGGCAGCATCTCTGGGATTGGTGATGTTTTGTGTTAGGACTGCTCTTCAGTCGTGTCGGTAGAAGGATCCCGACCCGAAACTTCGCCTATCCTGTTTCTCCAGAGATGCTTCCTGCCCATTGAGTTACTTATAGAGTGATACAGTGTGGAAACAGGCCCTTCGGCCCAACTTGCCCACACTGCTCAACATGTCCCAGCTACACTTGTCCCACCTGATCCATATCCCTCCAAACCTGCCCTATCCATGTATCTGTCTAACTGTTTCTTAAATGTTGGGATAGTCCCAGCCTCAAGTACATCCTCTGGCAGCTTGTTCCATACACCCACTACCGTTTGTGTGGGAAAAGTTACCCCTCAGATTTCTATCAAATCACCTTGAACCTATGTCCTCTGATCCTCGATTCCCCTACTCTGGGCAAGAGACTCTGTGCGTCTACCCGATCTATTCCTCACATGATTTTACACACTTCTATAAGATCACCCCATATCCTCCTGCGCTCCAAAGAATAGAGACCCAGCCTACTCAACCTCTCCCTACAGCTCACACCCTCTAGTCCTGGCAACATCCTCATAAATCTTCGCTGAACCCTTTCAAGCTTGACAATATCTTTCCTATAACATGGTGCCCAGAACTGAACGCAATATTCTAAATGCGGTATCACCAACGTGTTATACAACTGCAACATGACCTCCCAACATCTATACTCAATACTCTGACTGATGAAGGCCAATGTGCCAAAAGCTTTTTTGACCACCTTATCCACCTGTGACACGACCTTCAAGGAACCATGCACCTGTACTCCTAGATCCCTCTGCACTACAACACTAACCAGAGGCCTATCATTCACTGTGGAGGTCCTGCCCTTGCTAGACTTCCCAAAATGCAACACCGCACACTTCCCTGTATTAAATTCCATCAACCGTTAAATAGCCCTAGTGGCCAATATATCCAGATCCTGCTGCAATTGTTTACAAACATCTTCACTATCTGCAAAACCACCCACTTTTGTACCATCAGCAAACTTGCTAATTTTTCCCTGTATGTTCTCATCCAAATCATTGATGTAGGTGGCAAACAGTAACAGGCCCAGCACTGAACCCTGAGGCACACCACTAGTCACGGGCCTTCAGTCCGAGAAGCAACCTTCTCGGTCACTCAGGGTTCCACCATCACACTCTCTGAAGCCAATTTGTCATCCATTCAGCTATCTCTCCTTGGATCCCGTGCGATCTAACCTTCCAAAGCAGCCTACCATGCGGAACCTTGTCGAATGCCTTACTGAAATCCATGTATACAACATCTATAGCTCTGCCCTCATTGAGCTTTTTGGTCATGTCTTCAAAAAACTCAATCAGATTTGTGAGGCACGACCTCCCACATACAAAACCATGCTGACCATCCCTAATAAGCCCTTGCCCGTCCAAATGCCTGTATAACCTATCCCTCCGAATACTCTCCAGTAACTTTCCAACTGCAGATGTTAAACTCACCGGCCTGTAGTTCCCAGCATTTTCCCTGCAGTCCTTCTGCACTTTGTGCCTATCTTTGGTATAAACCCGCAGCTGCAGTTCTTTGTTTCTACATAGTAAACAAGCCACATTGGATCACAATCCAGTGACTACATTTCAGGACCTGCCACATCAAGTGGAGCATTTAAATATAGTTAAATTTCAGGGATGGGTTTTGATTTGGATTCTGCTGGACCATTGGTTTGCTGCAACTCCTGACACAGCAAACAACATGGAACGGCTCATCCAAAATATAGGCGTCCATCTTGCATTGAATTGCAAACCTTTCATTCCACTGTCGTGAAGGTTATTTAGCAACATTTTTCAGATGAATTGTTTTTAGATTAACTGTTTTTAGCATCACAGCTATTATTGATTGGTTCATTCTTGCAGGTAACAGAGTTGAAAAGCCTGGCAAATCACGTCATCGTTGGCAACGTCTCGTGTGAAACAAAGGATTTGTTTGCAGCCTTGCCCCAGTCTGTCGCTGTGGACATCAATGACTTGGGAACTATTAAACTTAGCCTGGAGGTCATCTGGAAGTAAGTCTTTCGATGTCTAAAAATGGGACAGGATTGGCCTTTTGTGGCGTGTTGATGGCATTGAAAATGATTCGTTTCCATCTAAAACTTGTAAGAATATTACATTCTCAAAGGGCTACTGTCATCCCTTCACAACGAATCCTTTCATATTCAATCTGTTGCAAATTCCTGTGTTATTTTTGTCGAGCCCATCGTTCAGAATTGTTGCACAATTGCAAGGAAGTTGTTCAGCTCAGCCCCTCGTGTGGAGAAAGAAAAATAACAAAAGGATCTTAAATAAAGAATGAGTAGGAATCTTTATGAAAGGTATGGCAATAATTGTGGATAACTTCGATCTTGGAAATTGGACGAATCCAATAAACAAACGTGATGTTATGGATGGGTTCATAAGAATATACTTGAGGCAGTTTTTTAGAACGCTACGTTGTTGAGCTAACCCAGGAACAGGCTATTTACCGCTGACTGGTTAGCGCGCAACAGAAGCTTTTCACTGTACCTCACTGTACAATAAACTAAACCAAACGGAAACTTTTAGATTAGAGACAGAACTAATTACAGATCGCGTTGTCATGGATCCCTTGGGGAAGAGTGATCGTAGCATGGCAGATTTTCACAGATGGGAGCCGGAAACATATATCTGGAATCAGTATCGTAAACATCAATTAAAAACAATTATTGTGATGGCAGAATTGACTTGAGCAGACTGGGAAAATCAATTATGATGTGTACAAGCAGTGACAGAATTTCGAAGAAACATTCTGTAACTCTCAACAGAAATAGATTCCATTGAGTGGTGGCACTGTGGCGCAGCGATAGAGTTGCTGTCTTGCAGCGCCAGAGACGCGTGTTTGATTCTGATTATAGGTGCTGTCCTAGGAGTTTGTATGTTCTCTCTGTGACCGCGTTAGTTTTCTCGGGTTGCTCCAGTTTCCTCTCGCACTCCAAAGACGTGCAGGATTTTAGATCAATTGGCAATAGGATAGAACTACTACTAGAGTCTACTCTGCCATTCAATCATGGCGGATCTATCTTTCCTTCTCAACCCCATTCTCCTGCCACTCTTCTCCCCATAACCTTTGACGCCCTTGTTCATCAAGAAACCTGTCCATCTCTGCTTTAAAAATACACAATGATTTGACCTCCACAGCTGTCTGTGGCAATGAATTCCACAGATTCATGACATTCTGAGTAAAATAATTCCTCCTCATCTCCATTCTAAAGGTACATTATTTTATTCTGAGAATATCTTCAGAGACCTTGCATTCCTGCAGCGTCTTTCACAACCTCGGGGGTCATCAAAAGGCCTTTCCTGCCAAAGATAAATGATAGCCTTTACTGTAACACAGGGAAACGCAACACTAATTTGTGCACAGCCGACAGAAGTCAAATGAAGGACTAAATAAATTACTCGGTGATCTCAGTTAGGAATTACACATTCCCCAGCACACTGGAGATGGCCCAATCTTACCACGTGTGTGACCTAAAAGACGAGAAGTTGTGGAATACATAGCTTCTAATCCTGAAAGCATTAAAGGTATATTGTTTTGTACTGCATGTGAATGATTCATATTTTGTTCGGTTTATCAAGTGGAATTTTAATATGTTATGCTGACAATGTTTGTTTAGGGTCAGAGGTAAAATACGACTGGTCACGTGTGTGACATCACACGCAAGCAGTTTAGAAACTCTGCGAATTGTAAAAAGCTAGAATGTTCATATCATTAGCAGGCACTTCTAATTTTCTTTAATGCCTTAATTTGGTATGACATCTGGTCACGTGTGTGCCATTTTGGTTCACTTTCCGAAGAATGGGCCAGATCATTTCACCCACCTTTGAATAGGTCTTTTACATCCATCAAGGTAGTGAATTGTCTCAACCTCTGGCATTGCAGTGCTCTCCTGTTACTGCGCACGGGCGCATCACAGCGCTATTGTGCGCTTCGGTCCCTATAGTGGAGTGGGTTGGACCTAGCGTTCTCCATCTCTGGAGCATGGTGACTTGCCCCAGGCATATCAAAACTCCTTTTGCATGATTATTTTTGTTAAATAAAACAAGAGAAAACTACATGCCAACCTGAAGTATACACTGATCCAACAAGTATCAAGCATGGATCATAGTATGTGACCTCCAGTAAAGAATGCTATGATATAAAAAATTCCCAATGTGTACAATTCCCTCCATGGCCTAGTGCAATTGAAGTGGACTAGCGTTCTCTTCATCCCTTCCAATCTCCAAAATCTTTGAGCTCCACTCTTCCTTGGCTTTAATCCCTTGCTAGTGGCAACCTTGCTTTCAACAATGGAGGCATGGGTTCGAATCCCACTTCTGACACCATGTAATGAGTGGAGTCAAACACATATCAAGATACAACACATGTTTGTTAGATCTACTTACAGCATGGGTCTGCAGGACATTACAGTTCCTAGCAGCTACTCATACTGGATGGTGCAGGCAAGCTCTTGTTAATATAAAATGCCTATTAGGCGTTTTATATTAACAAGTTCTCAACCCCTAGAAACATATAAAATTCTTAAAGCATTGGACAGGCTAGATGCAGGAAAAAAATTCCCGATGTTGGGGGGAGTACAAAACCAGGGGTCACAGTTTAAGAATAAGGGGTAGGCCATTTAGGACTGAGATGAGGAAAAACCTTTTCACTCAGAGTTGTGAATCTGGAATTCTCTGACACAGAAGGCAGTGGAGGCCAATTCATTGGATGGTTTCAAGAGAGAGTTAGATTTAGCTTTTAGGGCTAAAGGAATTAAGGGATATCGGAAAAAAGCAGGAACGGGGCACTGATTTTAGATGATCAGCCATGATCATATTGAATGCCAGTGCTGGTTTAAAGGGCCGAATGGCCTACTCCACCTATTTTTCTATGTTTGACACCCCTTATAATTATCTGACCAAGCTTTTGGTCATCTCTGTAGTTTCATTATGTGACTTGATGTCAAATTGTGTTTGATAATGTTTCTGCTAGTTTTTTGCACTAATCGTGAACTAATAGCATGTATTGAACTGAAGTTTAAAAAGGGTGGGCAAATAAATTCCCTTTTGGTTGGTAGCCTGAAGTGCTGGCAATGTCAGTGTATCGTTCCATGCTCTCCAAAGATGCTGCCTGATACGCTGAGTTGCTCCAGCACTTTATTTCTTTTTTACATTGTAAACCAGCATCTGCAGTTCCTTGTTTCTTCAGTGTATCATTTCTCATTTTGCATGGTTGTTCTGTGTCTTTCAGTCCATTTGATAAAGACGATCAAACATCTGCTGCAAGCACGGTTAACAAGGTGGCCACAGTGAACAAGCGATTTTCCACCTACAACCAGAGTCCACCAGATACCCCGTCCTTGCGGGAACAAGCCTTTTACGTAAGTGTCTCCGAGCTCTATGATACAGGGCGGACTCGGGACCATCAGCCAACTGGGTCCGCGCCGATCAGCGATCACCCTGTACACTAACACTATACCACACACTTTTACCGAAGCCAATTAACCTACAAACCCACCCGTCTTTGGAGTGTGGGAGGAAGCTGGAGCACCCGGAGAAAGCCCACGCGGTCACAATGAGAACGTACAAACTCCGTACAGACTGCACCCGGGTCTCTGGCGCTGTAAAGCAGCAACTCTACCGCAGCGAAACTGTGCCACACTCTAAGGACATTAAAACACCTGTTTACCTGTAAAGTTAACCTGTGTGTTGGTGGGTAGCTGTGTTAATTCAGAGCAAACGCAACAGACTATCTGCCTAAAATGCCTAAATAGAAAATTGTTACCTCTGACAAACCTTTTAGGATTAAAAACAAATTATTAAAACACGTAGCAAATTATGATTTTTACATCCAGGTTCTTCGGAGCTTTTATTTTCACATTGCTTTCAGAGATGGTTTTGTCTCATTCAGCAGTGGGTACTGTAAATACGGAGGAGGGTTACAGTATTAATAAGGAAGTGGTGAATGGTCATACAGCTTGCAAACCATCCCTTCGGCCCAACTTCCCCATGCCAACCAAGATGCCCCATCTGCTCTAGTCCCACGTGTCCGCAATTGACCCATATTGCTCTAAACCTTTCCTATCCATGTACCTCTCCAAAAAGCTTTTATATGTTGCCATCGTACATGCCTGAGCTACCTCCTCTGGCAGCACATTCCATAAACCTACCACCCTCTGTGTGAGTGCTCTCAGCTTTTGGGGAGCTGTTATCGGGAGGTACTGTAAAGCAAATGTGCGGCTCTGTACACTTGAGGAAGGGAAGAGAGCGACCTTTGTTCTTGAGCCACATATGGTAAAGCTATCATCGTCTGTATAAACTTGTTAATAATTTCACATCCCCTTGGGTGCACATAGGCTCCCAAAATCAGAAAGGTTGTCAATAAAACTTCTAATAAATTATAACATTTGGATTTACTTTTGCAGCCTCGGGTATAAGATTGCATGGAGTGCGGGGGGGATGAAGGGTGATCTTATAGAGGTGTATAAGATCATGAGAAGAATAGATAGGGTAGATGCACATTTACTTTTACCCAAAGTAGGGTTATCAAGAACCAGAGGACATGGGTTTCAGGTGAGGGGAGAAAGATTTAATAGGAAACTGAGGGCCAACCGTTCTTATACAAAGGATGATGGGTATTTGGAAGAGATTTTTGCTTTGTAAATATTTTTTACCCTGAATTAAGTTTCTTTTGGAGGGAAAATGATTTAGCAGTAAAAATCAGTAACAGCTTTGACAAATGGCAAACCCCTGCTGCCCAGTTTTGCCTTTTTATTGGGTGTTTAAAAGGCACAATATGTCCTTGTATTAGTATAGCTTTGATTCCTTTTAGTCCTGAGAGTTGGGTTTATGACCCACAAGGTGATTGTTTTGAAACCCCAGTAAATTAAGTTTCCATTTTACACCCAGCTAGATCTCTATCAGGACTAAAGATAGACACAAAATGTTGCAGTAACTTAGCGGGTCAAGCAGCATCTCTGGAGAAAAGGAATAGGTGACGTTTCCGTTCGAGATCCTTCTTCAGACTGAAGGTCAGGGGAGAGGGATGGGAGAGATATGAAAAGGTACAAAGAACAAATGAATGGAAGATATGGAAAAGGACAAATCAAAGCCAGCAACGATAATCAAGGAAAGGTAGAGCCCACAATGGTGCATTGCTGGCTGTGGAGAAGGTGATAAGGAGTGATACAAACAGTGAAACTAAGCAGTACGACAGTGAAACTGGTACGACGGCTAGGATGGGGGAGGCACGGAGAGAGGGAATGCAAGGGTTACTTGATGTTGGAGAAATCAATATTCGTCAGGACTGTTTTAGTCTGCTTGCACCTTGTTCCCCATACACACCTTGTCTTGCACGTGCAGTGTGCTGTTGCACAGCGTGTCCGTGGAGCTGACTGACCTGTGCCATTCTGCTTTGTTTAGAACATGCTGCGGAGACAGGAAGACCTGGAGAACGGCGCCGCCTGGTCCATCTCCTCCGATTCCTCCGACGGTTCTTCCAGCCCGCAGTTGTCAACGAGCGTCAGGCACTCACCCAAGACGCTGGTGCAGCCCGAAATTCAGGGAACGGTGCCCAGGATCACCATAACGTTAGCACATGCCGAGGAACCACAGGCGGAGAGTGCTGAGGCCAACATGCACTCGGTGGAAGAGGAAATCGTGGTAGAGCCGGAGCACGTAACGTGGAATGGGAACGTGCCGATTTCCAGAACTCTCAGCAATATTAGTGAAGCAAGTGTGGACGCAGTGATGGACTTGAATGCCCCGGTGAGCCCAGAGCCAGAGGTACAGGTGGTTGCCGCCATGTGTTTAGCAGCATCGCCACCAATGCCCGAGACCCAGCCCACTCCGCCTGCGCCTGAGCAGAGCATTGATGCCGTGCTACAGTCGGAGGCTCCACTGGTCGCGGCAGAAACCCCTGAAGTCCCTTCCTGTGGTGTACAAGCAGAAGCGGCTACCACTGACGTGGCAGCTCAGAGCTCTGCCTCCATAGAGGAGAATACCAAACTGAGCGAGGAGAAGACGGAGCCAGCAGAGCCAGCCAAAGTGAAGCCGGCGGACCCAGGCATCGAGGAAGCCTTGATGATGTTGAATTCCACACTTGATGATTACCGCGGCCAGTTCCCTGAGCTCCAGAAATTGGAGATGGAGGTCAAGCATTTGGAAGAAGTTCTATTGGTAAGTGTGTTTGGTTAGGGTTGGTTGTAACTTGGTGGGAATGTCGTGGTATGGTCGCATTAGTGTACGGGGTGATTGTTGGTCGGTGCAGACTCGGTGGGCCGGAAGGCCTGTTTCCACACTGCATCTCTGAACTAAATTACATGTTAACTCAGTGGCGGTTTGTTTTTGGACTTGGTGTGCGCTGTATCCGTTTCAGTTGTGTTTGCTGGAAAATTCCTCAGAGTTGGATTCCCTTGGGAGTTAAATAATTCTGCCTTGTTTTGGCGTACCCAAGCGTGATAAATAATAATGAAATAGGCAACGTTTCGGGCCGAAACGTTGCCTATTTCCTTCGTTCGATAGATGCTGCCGTACCCGCTGAGTTTTTCCAGCATTTTTATCTACCTTCAATTTTCCAGCATCTGCATTTCCTCCTTGAACATAACTAGTAATGAGTCGGGTGAGGCCACAGGGTGAAGTTCTTCAGTCGACTAGCTTCTTCTCAAATCCCTGTTATGTTCAAGTTCTAGAGACATTTATTATCACATGCACCAATTGGTCCAGTGAGATTTGAGTTACCATACAGCCATACGATTGAAAATAACACAATACACGATAGAATTTAACATAAACATCTCCACACAGCGGAATCAACATTTCCCACTGTGAGGGAAGGCAACAAAGTTCAGGCATCTTCCCCTTTGTTCCCCCGTGGTCGGGGCCTTTGAGCCCCCCACAGTCGTCGCCATGGGCAGCCCGATGTTCCAGGCCCTCTCGTCGGGATGATCGGAGCTCCGACGTAGGAACATAGAACACTCTCAGCGGCTTGGAGTTTCCGAACCGGCCACTTCCTACCGGAGACCGCGGCACCCGAAGTCCACAGGCCGCGCTGGGCGGAGATTCAACGCCGGTGACCCCCAGCAAGAGGTCCCCAGGACTCTGCGATGTTAGAGTCAGCGCCGCCCGCGGCTGGAAGCTCCGCAAACCGCAGCCTCGCGGTGTTAAACAGCAGGCTCAACACTCCGGAGCCCCTGCGATCCCCGGTGAGGCATTGCCCTGCTCCGCGATGGAATCCAGCGCTGCGCCACGCTGAAGCCCTGGCCGGTCTCCGGCAGGAAAGGCTCCGCCAATCCAGATGGTAGGCCGCGAGGAGGGGGGCGAAGATGTGACTCGGAGAAAAGACGCTTCCTCGACCAGGAAGTGACTGAGAAAACGGTTTCCCCCTTCCCCTCCCCCACCCTCCACAAAAAAAAAGACTTGAGAGATCCTCCAAAAACATACTTTTGACACAACTAAAAATAACAAAAAGGGTGAAATGACAGACAAACTGCTGGCGAGGCTGCCGCATGCGGAACCACCCGATGTCGCTTTGCAGTTGAATTATCTCTCCTCATTTGTTGAGCCTCTCGTCCCCTCCGATGATCTGATCATTTCATGAGAACAGTAATGATTTCTCTGTCCTAGAAGGTATTGATCCCTGGTTTCATGCAGGGAGTGGGGAGCATTGCATAATAAATACTCCCTTGAGACCTGTTGATGGTGCAGTCATTGCAACATACTGTCTCCTCCATGCTGGCCTGATCATGATGATGATGTGTTGGGTCCACTTAATGCCCACTCAGTGACGATCCCCAAGTGACGTTGGCAGGAGTTGAGCAGTTGTTTCCAGGGAACCCACAGTGAACTGGCTGTTTATTTTCCGATTCACAGTCACTAATAGACACTTGTGCAATCTGAATGTTTCCTCCTCTCGTCACTTCATCAGGCCCTGCTGTAGGCTGGGCTGTTGTGCTTTGTCAGTGCAGTGTGAATTTGGCTACACAGCCACTCCCTGACCTATGTAAAGGTTACGTTCCACAAACCCTTGTGTAAGTCATATTTTGCATAATCACTCTCCCCAGCCTGAAATAACTGATTGAGAGTAGTTGAGTCGGAAGGAACTGCAGGTGCGGGTTTACGCCAAAGTGCTGGAGTAACTCAGCGGGACAAGCAGCACCTCTGGAGAGATGGAATGGGTAACGTTTCGGGTCGAGATCCTCCTTCAGTCCGTCAACGTGTCAGACTATTAACTGTCTCAGCAGTGGGTTACACAAAAAGCTGGAGAAACTCAGCGGGTGCAGCAGCATCTAAGGAGCGAAGGAGATAGGCGACGTTTCGGGTCGAGACCCTTCCTCAGACTGGTCAGGGATCAGGGAAACGAGAGATATAAACAGTGATGTGGAGAGATAAGGAACAATGAGTGAAAGATATGCAAAAAAGTATTGGTGATAAAGGAAGCAGGCCATTGTAAGCTGTTTGTGGTGTGAAAATGAGAAGCTAGTGCGACTGGGGGGGGGAGAGATGGAGAATGAATGTCAGGGCCAGAGGGCTGAGGGAGAGGTGGGGGGAGGCAGTCTGGGTTAACAGAATTGAGAAAATTCAATGTTTAAGCCCAGAGGATGCAGACTCCCCAAGCGGAATATGAGGTGCTGTTCCTCCAACTTGCGGTGTTGATCACTCTGGCCGTGGAGGAGGCCCAGGACCGAGAGGTCGGATATGCAGTGGGAGGGGGAGTTGAAGTGCTGAGCCACCGGGAGGTCGGGTTGGTTATTGCGGACCGAGCGGAGGTGTTCGGCGAAACGATCACCCAGCCTCCGCTTGGTCTCACCGATGTAGATCAGCTGGCATCTGGAGCAACGGATGCAGTAGATGAGGTTGGAGGAGGTGCAGGTGAACCTCTGTCGGACTTGGAATGACTGCTTGGATCCCTGAAAGGAGTGGATGGGGGAGGTGAAGGGACAAGTGTAGCATCTCTTGCGGTTGCAAGGGAAAGTGCCCGGGGAAGGAGTGGAGCGGGAGGGAAGGGAAGAATTGACGAGGGAGTTGCGGAGGGAGCGGTCTTTGCGGAAGGCAGGCAGGGGGGGAGATGGGAAGATGTGGCGAGTGGAGGGGTCACGTTGGAGGTGACGAAACTGGCGGAGGACTATCTGTTGTATGCGCTGGCTGGTGGGGTGAAACACTTGTTACACTTGTCCCTTCACCTCCCCCATCCACTCCTTTCAGGGACCCAAGCAGTCATTCCAAGTCCGACAGAGGTTCACCTGCACCTCCTCCAACCTCATCTACTGCATCCGTTGCTCCAGATGCCAGCTGATCTACATCGGTGAGACCAAGCGGAGGCTGGGTGATCGTTTTGCCGAACACCTCCGCTCGGTCCGCAATAACCAACCCGACCTCCCGGTGGCTCAGCACTTCAACTCCCCCTCCCACTGCGTATCCGACCTCTCGGTCCTGGGCCTCCTCCACGGCGAGAGTGATCAACACCGCAAGTTGGAGGAACAGCACCTCATATTCCGCTTGGGGAGTCTGCATCCTCTGGGCTTAAACATTGAATTTTCTCAATTCTGTTAACCCAGACTGCCTCCCCCCCACCTCTCCCTCAGCCCTCTGGCCCTGACATTCCTTCTCCATCTCTCCCCTCCCCCCCCCCCCCCCAGTCGCACTAGCTTCTCATTTTCACACCACAAACAGCTTACAATGGCCTGCTTCCTTTATCACCAATACTTTTTTGCATATCTTTCACACATTGTTCCTTATCTCTCCACATCACTGTTTATATCTCTCGTTTCCCTGATCCCTGACCAGTCTGAGGAAGGGTCTCGACCCGAAACGTCGCCTATCTCCTTCGCTCCTTAGATGCTGCTGCACCCGCTGAGTTTCTCCAGCTTTTTGTGTAACCCTCGATTCTCCAGCATCTGCAGTTCCTTCTTTAACAACTGTCTCAGCAGTGTCTGGCTGCATCTAGGGCACTTGCTGCAGCATGTGGCCTTCTGGGTAAACACTGCTGCCATTACCGGCTTGTTTCCGGTGTTAACTTGTGATATCGTACAGTGTTGTGCAAATTACAAACTGCCTTGATTGAACTAGGGCCTGAGTATAGAGTTGTTTATACTCGGTGCGTGCATCTAAGCTGTCTATTGCGCATGTCAGGGAGTGTCTGTATGTTAAAACACAGTCCTGCCACAGCATTTGTGCTCCTGCTGTTGGGTTGGGTGTGTATGACTTGCTGAGTCTTGGGTTTCTCTGTGAATCAGTCCTTGGGAGCAGGAATGACAGGAGATGCCAATGAGTTTCATGTCGTTAGAGGCCAGAGGTGTCTGACTCACCAGCAGGAGTCAAGAGTGTGTCATTATCACACGTACTGACAATGGAATCCCTATGTGCAGCAGCACAAGCCGGTAACACAATACAAGTAGATAATATGTAGACAATAAACAAAAAAAAATAATTAACAGCTCCAATACGTAAATATTACAATACAAAGTGAATATTGACATGGTTATGACTGAGAGAGATAAAGAAAGAGGGTCAGGCAGCATCTCTGGAGAACATGGGTGACATTTTGGGTCCGGACCTTTCCTCAGTGTGAGGAAGGGTCCCGACCCGAAACGTCACCTATCCATGTTCTCCAGAGAAGTGGCCTGATCTGCTGAGTTTCTCCAGCCCTTTGCGACTCTCTTTGTAAACCAGTATCTGTAGTTCCTTGTGTCCACATGGCTATCATTCAGCTTGGGTTCATTGTAGTGATGTTCACAGCATCAAGAAACCTGGCCAAGATGTCCCATGTTGCTGAGATCCACCCAGTTGTTGCCAGGCAAGGAACTGGGCTGGCCCATTGAGACTGGTGAACCGTGCCCTCACTGGCATGTCAACTGCTCCTCCAAGGAAGTCCCGTATGCAGACCTGCACATGAAGATCTCATTAGAAGATCTGGAAGGGTTCAGTTGTTGCAATCCAGGTTTCCATTATCCACCATTCAGCATCATTGGTCATCCAACTATTGGATAATTTCTTAAATTCTTTAGAATAGTCAATGATTCAAATGCTACATTATTGCCACATGTACCTAGGTACGGTGAGATTCCGTTATTGCATACAGTTCAGTGAATCCGACTATACATAGGAACAATCATATTTACATACAAGATGGATGCTTTCAGCATAATCTGTTATTCGTATCTATCTTGTACGTAAATATGATTGTTCCTATGTATGATTGTTCCTATGTATAGTCAGATTCACTGAACTGTATGCAATAATGGAATTATACGCAATACACAAGAGGCGTTACGTTTCCGGCACCATTTTGTATGAGTCAAGACCAAAGTTGTTAAAAATGTAGAGTCCTATCTTGGCCATAAAGGTCCGTTGTCCTGGCGACGGCACTGGCTCAGAGTTGCTGGGGTCGGCCTGGCCAGACTGTGTTCTTGGTGTCCTCCACTGCTGCTCTGCGGCTGAAGACCACGTCCAATCAGCACTCGCGACCTCTTAGAGCATTGCCTCATCCATTCAAGCTCCAGGCTGAGTATTGGGTCTCATAAGGTCATAAGGAACAGCAGTAGAATTAGGCCATTCGGCCCATCAAGCCTACTCCACCATTCAATCATGGCTGATCTGTCTCTCCCTCCTAACCCCATTCTCCAGCCTTCTCCCCATAACCTCTGACACCTGGACTAATCAAGAGGAATTCAGTTTAACAAGATGGTGTAATAGAATAAAGAATACACTGTGGGAGCAGTGGAACAAGATGGACAATGGGTGTGCAGCAGCACGAACAGAATTATATTTGGAGATATGATACTGCGGATGGTGGAATCCGGAGCAAAAGAGCAAAGTGCCGGAGGAAACTCAGCAAGTCAGGCAGCATCTGTGGAGGGAAATGGGCAGAAGATATTTCAAACGGACAGAGTGACTGCTTCTGTGTGACAGGGTCAGCTGGAGCTCCCGTTGCACCTTCAGTTCTCCTTCCCATTCCCATGTCTGTCCTGGGCCTCCTCCACTGCCAGAGTGAGACCACATGCAGATTGGAAGAACAGCATAGGGCTGGTGCAGCGGTAGAGTTGCTGCCTTACAGCTCTCCCTGTGACCACGTGGGGTTTCCACGGATGCTCCGGTTTCCTCCCACACTCCAGATACGTATAGGTTAATTGGCTTCAGTAATATTGTCCTTAATGCGTAGGACAGTGTTAGTGGTCAGCGCAGACTCAGTGGGACAAAGCGCCTGTTTCCACAGTGTATCACTAAAGTCTTGTTTTTCACTGGGCGGCCAACAGCCCAGCAGCATGAACGCTGAGTTCTTAAATTTCTCACAATTCCCAATCAGTGCATCTGTCAGTAATTAAAGAGACTCTGACTGCGTTCCCGGCCTCTCCACAATTATAGGCACATTTTCACAAGACTTTGTGGTGAAGAGTAAATGAAATGCTGATGTGATTCTGTCCCATTTAGAACATTGTGCTGGTTAGGGTTACACATCCTGTGTTGCTGCTTGTGCTGCCCTCTTTGTTGCCACTTCATTGTCTGGCACAGTTTCATTATATGACTTATACAAACATATGTAGGCATGATCTTTACAGCTTCTGTGCAAATCAACGCTTTTGGCCAAACAATCCATTTTTTCTCCCTTTGAGGCCACTACTTCCATGCGTCCAGTTTATTTGCGTGAGAAGCTTAAATTTTCAGCCAATTTTCAAAATGTTGTGGGAAACCCAGCTACAGTAAAACAGATAATCAGACAGCCTTGGGACTTGGGTACTGCTGGACTAGTGGATTTTCCAGGCTGTTGTATGAAATTCCTAATAATATCATGAAGGGTCCCGACCCGAGATGTTGCCTGTCCATTCCCTGCCCACATGCTGTCTGATCTTGGATACAGCGTGGAAACAGGTCCTTCGGCCCACCGAGTCGACGGTAACCATCAATCACCCACCCGTACACTACTTCTATGTTAGCCCACTTTTTCATCCTACACACCACTAGGTCAATTTTAAGGGCCTGACCCACATAGGTAGTCGCCAATGGAATCCACCGACATCAGCACCGGCGACAACCTGCGACAGCACCTACGTCAGGAGAAGAGGAGCTGGCCAAAGTTGACTGGAAAGATACCCTAGCAGGAATGACAGTGGAACAACAATGGCAGATATTTCTGGGAATAATACAGAAGGTGCAGGATCATTTCATTCCAAAGAGGAAGAAAGATTCCAAGGGGAGTAAGGAGTACGTTGCTAATATTCAGAAAGCCTTTGATAAGGTCCCACATAGGAGATTAGTGGGCAAAATTAGGGCACATGGTATTGGGGGTAGAGTGCTGACATGGATAGAGAAGTGGTTGGCAGACAGGAAACAAAGAGTAGGGATTTACGGGTCCCTTTCAGAATAGCAGGCAGTGACTAGTGGGGTACCACAAGGCTCAGTGCTGGGACCGCAGCTATTTACTATTTACATCAATGATTTAGATGAAGGGATTCAAAGTAACATTAGCAAATTTGCAGATGACACAAAACTGGGTGGCAGCGAGAACTGTGAGGAGGATGCTATGAGACTGCAGGGTGGGTGGGCATATGCATGGCAGATGCAGTTTAATGTGGATAAATGTGAGGTTATCCACTTTGATAGGAAAAACAGGAAGGCAGATTATTATCTATTTGGTGTCAAGTTGGGAAAAGGAGAAGTACAACGGGATCTGGGGGTCCTTGTTCATCAGTCAATGAAAGTAAACATGCAGGTACAGCAGGCAGTGAAGAAAGCGAATGGCATGTTGGCCTTCATATCAAGAGGAGTTGAGTATAGGAGCAAACGGGTCCTTCTGCATTTGTACAGGGCCCTAGTAAGACCACACCTGGAATATTGTGTGCAGTTTTGGTCCGCTAATTTGAGGAAGGACATTCTTGCTATTGAGGGAGTGCAGCGTAGGTTTACAAGGTTAATTCCCAGGATGGCGGGACTGTCATATGCTGAGAGAATGAAGCGGCTGGGCTTGTATACTCCGGAATTTAGAAGGATGAGAAGGGATCTTATTGAAAATAACAAGATTATAAAGGGTTTGGACATGCTAGAGGCAGGAAACATGTTCCCGATGTTCGGGGAGTCCAGAACCAGGGGTCATAGTTTAAGAATAAGGAGTAAGCCATTTAGAACGGAGACGAGGAAACACTTTTTACAGAGAGTTTTGAGTCTGTGGAATTCTCTGCCTCAGAGGGCGGTGGAGGCCAGTTCTCTGGATACTTTCAAGAGAGAGCTAGATAGGGCTCATAAAAATGGCAGAGTCGAGGGATATGGGGAGAAGGCAGGAACGGGTTACTGATTGTGGATGATCAGCCATGATCACATTGAATGACGGTGCTGGCTCGAAGGGCCGAATGGCCTACTCCTGCACCTATTGTCTAAGTCAAGCTACGCTCATTGGCGTCAAACCCACTGTCTCCGAATGTTTTTGAACATGTTGAAAATCCAGCGGCGACCAGAAAGACGCTGTCTCTTAGGGCGACTGAGGAGACTACTTACGACCATACAGGCGACACCCTGGCGGCCATGTTGAGCCTGTAGTCTAAAACAGCCTAAAAATAGCCTAAAAAACAGCCTATGTGGGACAGGCCCATTACAGAAGCCAATTAACCGTACAAACCTGCACATCTTTGGAATTTGGGAGGAAACCGGAGCACCCGGAGGAAACCCACACGGACACAGAGAATGTACAAACTCCACATAGACAGCACCCATAGTCAATAACAATCACGTCTCTTGTGCTGTGAAGCAGCAGTTTTACCACCGTGTGCTATTCTCCGCTGTGCTGTTGAGAGGTTCGGGAGTTATTAAAATCCAGGCTGTGCAAAAGGCTGAAGTTGGAGGAGTGCTTATTATTGGCAGCAGTGCCGGAAGAGGTCACAGAAATAGGGAGGAGCCAAGGTATGGTGCTGTGTGAAGACATGAATAATAATAACTTTAAAACGGAGCTGTTAGCAGTCTGGGAGTCTGCAGGACAATGCGCACAAGGGCAATGGGTGAGCTGGGCCTAGTGTAAAAGAGCAAGCATGAAGCAGAGTTTTGGATGCTTGGATCTGAAGTATTGAAAATGAGAAGCAGCTGGGAGGGAGAGGTTACTTTAGTTGAGCGACACAGCGTGGAATAGCCCACCGTTTCCACGCTGACCATCGGTCATCCGTGCACTAATTCTCTGTTACCCCACTTTTGCATCCTCCAGACTAGAGTCAATTTACAGAAACCAGTGGTGATGGTCCCTAGACCGAGTGACAGTGCGGAGTCAGTTGTGGTAGGGAGGTTGTGTAGAGATCTGGCACTAAAGAAGAGCCATTTCGCCAAGCCCCAAGTGCTGACGTCCTTCAGACTTGGACATGCTGGGTGCTGTATCTTGACAAGACAGTGATGTTCATAGAACACTATTTGTTGTGCAACTGGCTGCTGTCTTCTTGTATACCCTCGCCAGGCAGCCTGCTCTCCTCGAAGCAGGAACCAATGCTGTTTACTCCAAGCCAGAAACCACTGATCCAATGGATCGACGGGGTATCTGGCACGGCTCCTGTACGGCACCAGCCAAACTGACTGTGTGTCTTTTCTTTGCCATGGAGTTTGTTTTTATAAGTAATGCTTGAACCCCATGGATTTGGATGGAAAGGCTGTTGAACCTGTGGGTGTAGCTGGTAGAGACCCGAGTGAAATCCTGACCCCGGACCTTGTCTGTAGGGAATTTGCATGTTTTCCCTGTGGGTTTTCTCCGGGTGCTCCGGTTTCCTTCCACATTCCAAAGACATGTAGGTCTGTAGATGACTTGCCCTCAGCAAATTGCCCCCAGTGTGTAGGGAATGGATGCAAGAGTGGGATAGCATAGAACTAGTGTAAACGGGTGATCGATGGTCGGCGTGGAATCGGTGGGCTGAAGGGCCTGTTTCCATGCTGTATCTCGAAACTAAACTTGTGGCTTCAATAATATTCCGGAGAAAATACTTACAGAGTTAGTTAGTTGGATCAATTCTGGCACATTTGATCCCTGAGAAGCACCTACACATTCCATCGGTGTGAAAGGCTGCGAATAGACCAGGTACTATATGGGGAGGAATAGATTTGATGTGTGAAACCACCACAGCAAATAGGCTGATACATGTCACGTGTGGTGTCCATGTAGCCAGTTCAATTTTTCCCGCCTTTATCTCTTCCCTCTGCCTCTTCCTCCCCATCTCCCTCCTAGTTCTTTGTGAGTTCTGGAAACAGGCCATTTGGCCCACTGAATCTTTGCTAACCAACGATCACGGGCACTATCCTACACACTAGGGACAATTTATAATTTACAGAAGCCATTTAAGGGTTTGTTGAGGGCCCATTGTTAAGGGCTTGGACACGCTAGAGGCAGGAAACATGTTCCCGATGTTAGGGGAGTCCAGAACCAGGGGCCACAGTTGAAGAATAAGGTGTAAGCCATTTAGAACGGAGACAAGGAAACACTTGTTCTCACAGAGAGTGGTGAGTCGTGTGGAAGTTTCTGCCTCAGAGGGTGGTGGAGGCAGGTTCTCTGGATGGTTTCAAGAAAGAGCTAGATAGGGCTCTTTAAAAATAGCGGAGTCAGGGGATATAGGGAGAAGGCAGGAACGGGGTACTGATTGGGGATGATCAGCCATGATCACATTGAATGACGGTGCTGGCTCGAAGGGCCAAATGGCCTACTCCTGCACCTATTGCCTAATAAACTACACATCTTTGGAATGTGGGAGGAAACCGGAGCACTCTGGAGAAAACCCACAGCATCACAGGGAGAACGTACAAACTCCATACAGACAGCACCCATAATCAGGATGGAACCCGGTTCTCTGGCACTGTAAGGCAGCAACTCCACCGTACTGCTGTGCCACTGTACTGCCCGGGGAGATTTGGCAAGGAGCAAACAGCAAACTGATTTTGTTATCCAGGGCAGCCTGTTATTTTTTTTTCGTCCTTTTGCATTGGTGCTTTGCAGTGATCCATCAGCATGTATTGTATATCCCGTTCATAACTATCCCTGATACCTCCTGCTGTTTTGCTTTGATACATTTTCAATTCATCGTGATTACGACCTACATTTTCTTTGTGTCTGTAAGGATCAATTTCTTCACGGTTAAAAAGCTGTTTTGTGACGGAGTAAACTTTCTTTGGGAAGTAAGAGCGGCTTCCTCAAAAGTTACAGAAAGAAAGTGTGAAATTTAGTTTCAGGCACATTTTTGCGTGTAAACGGCTGAGTCTAGCACCATAGCCCCACCTGCTGGCAGCACCTTGTATCACTGGTAGGGAGTGAGGATGCAGCAGTGTCTGTGATGTTACATGTAGGCCATCGGAGATTGAAGCATGAGGCACCAACAAAACGACTAACAAAGCACTGCAGGTATACCAATCTATCTGAAGTAGAAACGTCATCTATCCATATTCTCCAGGGATGCTGCCTGACCAGTTGAGTTACTCTAGCAGGGTTACACAAAAAGCTGGAGAAACTCAGCGGGTGCAGCAGCATCTAAGGAGCGAAGGAGATAGGCGACGTTTCGGGACGAGACCCTTCTTCAGACTCTAGCACTCTGTGTCTTCTGGAGGCAGCGTGAAGCGTAGATGACGTCAATGGTAGGGAGTCTGGGCTGCGTGATGGTCTGGGCTGCGTCCACAACTCTCTGCAATGTCTTGCGGCCTTGGATGGAGCTACCAGCATGATTCCAAAATCATGGGAACTAGTTATTGATGGGTTGTTCAGTTGCCTGATGGCAGCTGGGAACAACCTGTCCTGGTAATGTCTAAAGGGCCTGTCCCACTTTCCAGAGTCCTCTGCCGAGTTGAAAGGACATTAAAATAAAATCACGATTTCTGGGAACTACAAACTCCTCCTCCCGACTATCTTTTTAATTGTGGACTTTTTTGTCATGCTGAAAAAAACGTCCCGACTTATCTGATGCCCCGAGTACCTACGGCTGGCATAACGAGCCGCTATGATATATTTACGGACTTGCTACGGACATTCTCCGAGTTTGAATCAAGGGGAAAACTCGGGAGAATTCGTGAGTAACTCAGGAAAGTGGGACAGGCCCTTTAGTAATTCACTCATGACCTGATTTATTTTTGGAAATCTTCACACTGCTTTAAAGGTTGTGCTTACCTGGGCCAATTCTTTTGTAACGTGTTAATCAGTGCGAAAGTGTCTTGGCTTCTCAAGTATGCTTCAATAAGATCACGGCAGATGTAACTGCAATTTCAACTCCGTTGTGGAGCTGGAGACCTTGCTCGGGAATGACTGAGCTCCACCGCGGGGCATGGACTTAACATCAGAGCCGATCCCTGGGATCACGCTCCAACCGAGCGCGGCCTGTGGACTTTAACATCAGGAGCTCACAGTCTCGGGTAAGAGACCGGTGTCGGGAGCTCCAAAAGTCGCACGACGTTCGACTAGCCCCGACCTGTGGTCCGATTGCCCGACGCGGGGAGCTGACATCCCCCCGATGCAGGAGCTTGATCGCCCGGACGAGGAGGCCTGCCACCGGCTGTGGAAGTAAGATCGTGAAGGATAGAGGCCCACGACCGCATAAGGACAAAGAAGGGAAGAGATTGAACCTTTTTCCGCCTTCCATCACAGTGAGGAATGCGGAGGAGTCGCTGTGGTGGATGTTTATGTTAATAATGTATTTTGTGTGTTCTGTTGCTTTTTATTATCAAATTCCTCATATCTTGCACAACATACTTGGCTAATGATGTATGATTATCTTGTCTTTCACCGCCTTGTTTCTCCAAATCGAAACTAATTATTTCTGAAAAATATTTGGAGAATTCAAAAGACTTATGATCCTGTAAAATAAAAAGTCTCACCTTGGTTGCACAAAATGCCAATTTGCGTTCCTTTTGCTGAACAGTGGGTGTTGTGTTTTTTGCAGCAGCGTCAGGGTGTGAACAGAAGCAGAGCCTCGAGCTTCAGCCTGACGGTCGAACACGCACTGGAGAGCTTTGACTTCCTCAACACGTCTGACATGGAGGACTCCGAGTTCTCAGAAGACGAGGCTGAGAGGACTGGAAGGTACGGCCCACTTCTGTGAATTTTTACAGTTTAGTTTAGAGACATGAGAAAACAGGCCCTTTGGCCCACCGAGTCCGTGCCAGCCCTTGATCACCAGTTCTATTTTATCCCACTTTCTCATTTACTCTTGGGGCAATTTACAAAACGTCAATTAACCTACAAACCCACACGTCTTTGGGATGTGGGAAGAAACCATAGCGCCCGTAGGGAACCCACATGGTCACAGGGAGAACGTGCAAACTCTACACAGACAGTACCCAATGTCAAGGTGGAACCTGAGCCTCCGGTACTATGAGGCAGCAGCTCTACCAGTTACACCACTGTGCCACGATGCTGGATATCATTGCTTCACCACAATATTGGCCCAGGGGGCTGAATCCTACAGGGAAGTTAGTGCTGGTTGTTCCACACCGATCAGCCAGAAATTTGCAGTGTGGGTGTTGACATGTCTGAGATTCTCACATTCTCAAAACGTTCCTGCTGCACATTGCCACTGGTTTCCTTGTGGAGTCCAGCTGCAGTGTGAACGATGCAATTCCCTGGCTGCCAGTTGGGAGATCTAGTTTCTGATGAGCACCTACTTTTGTGCCAAGACACATATCGGAGTCATGTTTAGTTTAGAGATGCAGCACGGAAACAGGCCATTCGGCCCACCGTCCGTGCCGACCAGTGATCCCCGTACACTTGGACTCTCCTACACACTAGGGACAATTTACAACCTGTACCAAAGCTAAATAACTGACAAACTTGTACATCATTGGAGTGTGGGAGAAAACCGGAGCCCCCGGAGAAAACTCACGCGGTCACAGGGAGAACGTACAAACTCCGTGCAGACAACACGCATAGTCAGGATCAAACCCGGGTCTCTGGCGCAGTAAGGCAGCAACTCCGGAGATGCACTCACCCAACCAACTATCAACCAGCTTCTCATTCCTACTCCTCATAATCACTGCTTTTCATCAACTCTCACCTGTGTCATTCCACCATCCCCAAGAACTTTTCATTTGCTCTTCTGTTTTTTTTTACTCTAAACTGGAATTCCTTCCCTAAACATACATTCCTCAGATTGCCCCTTAAATCCTATTCCTTTGATGAAGTCACCACACCCGACATCTCCTGCCTTGACCTTGTGGCAGTTCCACACCTTATTGCACGTAGGACATTCGCCTCATTGAAAGATCTGTGCATGACAAAGTCATTGCACCCTACGAGACCTTGTGTTAAGATCTCTTTCACTTGGAAAAAACTGCAGCTGCTGAATATACCCAGCAGGTCAGGCAGCAACTGAGGAGAGATCAACAGTCTTCAAGCCAATGGCCTTCCATTGCAGTATCAATCTGAAGAATGCTGGAAGAACTCAGACATCTGTGGGAAGAGAAAGCAGTTTACACCGAAGATAGACACAAAGTGCTAGAGTAACTCAATGGGTCAGGCAGCATCTCTGGAGAAAAAGGATGGGTGAGGTTTTGGATCGGGGCCCTTCTTCAGAACCTATCTCCAGAGATACTGCCTGACCCTTTGTGATCATCTTCGGTATAAACCAGCATCTGTTGTTCCTTTCTACACAACACTTCAGATCAAGGACCCTCCCTCAGGAATGGTGATCTAATGAAGATCCCTGACTCGAAATGTTAACTATTTTTATTTATACGGATGCTGCTTGACTAACTGAATTCTTCCAGCAATTCTGCTTGTGCCTCAACTTCCAGCAGGTGTAGTTTTTGTTTACTTTCAGAGCTGTAAAGTTACCACTTTCTCTCTCCAGAGATGCTGCCTGACCTGTTGTGTATAGAAACATAGAAATTAGGTGCAGGAGTAGGCCATTCGGCCCTTCGAGCCTGCACCGCCATTCAATATGATCATGGCTGATCATCCAACTCAGTATCCCGTACCTGCCTTCTCTCCATACCCTCTGATCCCCTTAGCCACAAGGGCCACATCTAACTCCCTCTTAAATATAGCCAATGAACTGGCCTCAACTACCCTCTGTGGCAGAGAGTTCCAGAGACCCACCACTCTCTGTGTGAAAAAAGTCCTTCTCATCTCGGTCCTAAAGGATTTCCCCCTCTTCAGCATTTTTGGTTTATATTGTGAAACGGTCAGTCTGCCCCCCCCCCCCCAGTGAATGCTGGATTGCACCAGCGTTGTGGGCACTGAAGTGCCTTTGGCTTTGTTCCTCTTGACAGGCGCGGCGCGAGTGGCCGTGGGCTTCCCACCGGACTCAGCGAGGCACTAACGGAGGATACAGGAGTCGGCAGTGGCTCGGAAGGAAGTCCAGTTCCAATGACAACAGGGAGTGAATACTTGGACCAGGTTCTCACCCTGCACTTGAACACCTGCAACAAGCTGCTACTGGTAAACAACATTCTCACCTTGTTTGGGGTGTGGGTGGTTGTTGGGAGTTTGACATACCTTGCATAGCTTTTATTTGGCAGGCCATGCATAGTTCTCATTGCTTTCCCTGCCTGCGCTGTGAAATGCCACTCACTGTATGCATAAAGTAGTGTGGCTGTCTACACCAAAGATCCTTTAGCAAGCAAGATAGTCCATTCGCCGAAAAAGACGTAGTACACTCATGGGCAGATTCATGGGTCATTTTCGGCCCCACTTCCGTAACCGGCTTCCATCTCCGCACCAAAGATCTCAAAGCGGAGCAAAGATACTAGTGCGCAGACGGAAGCCGGTTACGGAAACATCCTCGTAAAAATCAAAGTTCTTTGGTAAACATCTTCGCCTCATTTTCAGAATTATAATTTATTAACACAAACTGTTCCCCCGCAACGTTGATTACACTGCGTGATGGATAACCAAAGTCGGGTCGGGTTACTGAAATGGATGAAAAAAAGGCCCACGTTCCGCTCCGTTGCGTACTACACGTCAGCCCATTGCATTTAGCAGGAGTGGTCTATACAATCTGCTACTAAAGCAGGAGTTTAACCCTGCCTTTAGGGTTTGTGGGGAGGAACAATACCTGTAACAAATCTTCCTAAAGTTTATAGATTGATGCGCAACAATATCCTCTGGCTGCTCGTGCTCAATTTAAAATGGTTGCCACAGATCTTTAACTTTACAACAAGTAGGTGGAGCAATTTAATGCTTTCCACCAAATTAAATTGCACAATTTAAAAATGGCTAAAGGGCGTTAGGGTGTGTTTTCCTTCTTCTATGGAAGTACACACAAGATGGTGCAGAATTGCTGCATTGAATTAACATTACCTGGGACTCGAGTGTGGAGCAGTGTTACCGAATCGAGTGGAGCTAGTCAAGTGGCTGTCAGTGGCGAGGAGCGTGTGAAGATTGCTGTATGAAATCCGCAGTCATCAGCAATTTATAAGCAAGCCATCAGGCAACAGTAAAGTTCTTCATTATTCAATATCATTGGTTTAGATACAGGGAGGAACCAATCTCTTCGGCCCACAAGAGTCTGCGCCGACCAGCGATCCCTGTACTCTGCACTATCCTTCACACTTTTTTAACCAAAGCCAAATTAACCTACAAGCCTATAGGTTTTTGGAGTGTGGGAGGAAACCGGAGCATCCGGGGAAAACCCACACGGTCACAGGGAGAACGTAAAATCTCCGTACCGACAGCACCCATAGTCAGGATCGAACCCGGGTCTCTGGCAGCAACTCTACTGCTGCGCCATAATAAATTTGAATACATTCTCCAACTTGGAACTGATTGTTCTGCCATGCTCACTTTAGCCTGCAGATGGCACTGGTAAACAGCAATTGATGGCACTTAAATCGCTCTGGTCCTCAATGTTTTTGCTGGGAGATCTGGATTGACAATTGGAACCACTTCTGAAGGACACTCTGTGAATGGGAAAGACCAACTCCACACTGGTCCTTGCTTCTGTCATTTTAGCTATGCATTGACACTGCAACATTCTGAACTGCTGCTGGGATGTCAGTGGAACCTATGCCAGGTTAAGCTGAATTAGGCCATTCAAACCATCGAGTCTGCTCCGCCATTCAATCATGGCTGACACATGTTCAGTAATTCAATTTAAGACAATGGAGAATGATGGCATGTTCTCCCCGTGACCCGTCTCCAGGTTTCTCCCACACTCCAAAGACGTACAGATTTGTAGGTTAATTAGCTTGGTAGAATTGTAAATTGTCCCAAGTGTGTGTAGGATGATGTTAGTGTGCGGGGATCGCTGGTAGACGCGGACTTGGTGGGCCGAAGGTCCTGCTTCCGCACTGTATCTCTAAACTAAAAGTGAATTTTAGATTAAAGGTGAATTTCAAGTACTTTACAAGATTTGAATTGAATTAAATAATACCGTGATTTGTTCTGGCTTTTTCACACCTCCATTTTATGAATGAATGAATTAATAAGTTTATTGGCCAAGCATGTACACATACAAGGAATTTGCCTTGGTGCTCCACTCGCAAGTAACAACATGACATACAGTAAACCATTATGATTTGCAGATGAGTGGATAAAGGCCTAAGATGTCAGATGAGAAATGTCAGGGACAAGCAGAAATGCTCTGCTCTGACAGGCTAGCGGCGTGGCTTAGTTGACTGACAATACATTTCATGGTTCAGCAATTGCTGTTCACTGTGGGAAGGCCATGTCTCGCACAGGGCCTTGGTGATGGGATACTGCCTTTGGTAAACCTGCGTCTGGTAAGTCTGAAATGGCGAGCAGCAGGTGGGAACAGCTCATAACTTGCCGTGACATGCAACTGTGTATCCAGTGCAGCAGTTCAAATGGTGCTGCGGAAAGGGACAAAACTTTGAATGTTGAGTTTATTATGTAAAATCGAGAGGCTTTCTTTCATTAGCTGCTTTTAGAATCAAAGCAAGTTTGGAATGGAAAGATCTGCCTGAAGTGTTCTGAATTAGGGAAACTGAGTGAAGTAAGGGGACAAGTGTTGGGGGAACATATGCGCACATCAACAACGAACTGTACATGCAAATCTGCCTGCTCCCTCGGGGGTTTAGAAGAACTTTATCTATCGATCACCAGAAATGACTGCTCAGTTTACACAGCCTGCTTTACTCTGACAATCATAGAGAGATGCAGCAAGGAAATGGGGTCTCGGGTGCCAACCCACCCCAAGCATCAACTTCCACTAATCCTACGCTCATCACATTTTTGTGTGCGGTGCACGTGGACTCTATTATTTACCTCTGCACTTTTTCCCTGGACTCTATTATATGTATTAGCTGTCTGAATCCGAGGCTCAACCGCACTTGAGAAAATTAATACTGGAAATCAAGAGCAAAGTAGTTTTAATTAGCGTTAGCAGAGTTAAGACCACTTAGTTAATTTGACATGAATTGATCACCCTTCGGTCTGGGAATCGCTTAGTGTTCAATCTGTTATCTGAATATAAACAACTTTTAGAAAACACCATTTCTAATTCAGTTTATTTAGCTCTCTTTGTTTTTGTTTTCCTTGTAATGCAGTTTCTCTCCACCTTTTTATTCCTCTACCTGGTCTGATCGAATTTCCTCGGTCCTTCCTCTGTTAGTTGCCATCAGTCTCATTGATGGAGATGCTGCTGTCCGTGACTGAAATGATACAAGCGTTACAAAATTGACTAAACTTTGAAAGTACTTTATTAACTGCGAAGCACTGTGGCGGTGTACAGATTTGAAAAATGCAATATAAACAATGCACATTCTGTCCTTATTTTACTATTTCATCCACTGAATGCCAAATGTATAGCTAATGTAAGTTTGACCGGTATTTTGACCAATACAGCTTCCTCGGTTTGAGAAATAGCATTTCTGGTTTATATTCTCCCACCCAAGATTAAAATGACTGTGAGTTCTCTTTGCTTATTGTAATGTTAATTGATCTGATGCATTCTTGTCTTTGATCAAATACACTAGTATAGAAGTAGAGAAACCCAACACCAACTGGTTACCTGGTGCAGGTCAGGCTCTTCATGTGGAGTATTGTTAACTTGTAACCACCTTGTGCATCAACACCAATCTTTCATGTTGCAGCAACTGGGTATCTACGGACCTCTACGATGTCGAGAGATCTATGCACTGGACAAGCTTTTGAGAGAAGCCCGCACTCTAGAAGTGATCTCTGGACTGAGCAAGGACAAATCCGGGTACATTAGCACTGCCGAAGAGGGTGAGTGAGATATTTCAAAGAATTGCCTTCTAGAAATGCCTTGGCTCTTTGGAATCTTCCTATTCCATCCAACCGTCCCTTCTTTACAGTTAATTGCGCCCATCCTTAATTGGATCAGGCAACTCCAGGTGATGAAGCGTTGTCCTTTCTCACTTGAGCCTTGATGACCAGTGGTATCACGGACTGAGGTTTGTGAGGAGGGTCTGCAGAAGGAAGCATGCATCCTTGTCATGGTTCATCTTGTGCTCGGATTTATGCACTGTTCCCAGGAGCACGGTAAAGAGACGGACATCAAGTACTGCTGGAAGACCATCAACTCAATGAAAGACTCTCTTTGGCCTGCCCGGCCAGCAGAGTGCGATGTCCATCAGGCAATGTGGCTGACTTGGCCCGCTCCAGACTGCAGGAGTACGTGCTGATGGACTCAATGAAGCTCGGTGCAACCAACGCCAAGGCTCTGTGGGGGAGGACCACAGTCTAGGGTCCTTCCACTGCTGGACATTGAGGGGCTGAGCCTGGTGGGGACACCCCTCAAAGATGATAAGGGCTATCACCCGAGGGTGTCACAAAGGGTGCGAGCATTACTAAGTGTGAATGAATGAAGAATGTTTTCAGACACAGAAAGCTGGAGTAGCTCAGTGGGTCAGGCAGCAACTCTGGAGAAAAGGATTAGGTGACATTTCGGGTGGAGACCCTTCTTCAGACTGAGAGTCGGGAGAGGGAAACAAGAGGTATAGAAGTGCCTATTCCTTGTCTCCAGTTTGTTTTGTTTGGTAAATGGTTTTTATTTTGAATAAAGTTTACTTTTGAAATTTAAAAAAACAAACTACAGGAGGGACACCCATTGACATTTCATTGCAGATTGGTCTTCTAATTAGAGGTACAGATGGCTTTAAGTTTTGTTGCTTTTTGTCCTAAAACAATTGTGTGAGCTGAAGTTGTTCATGGCTTTCTTGTTCTTTTTGTAATCTGTTTCCATTCAGTCATGCCACTGCTGAAAGATAAAACGGTGTTCTCCTTCTGGACACACTGTACCGAGAGCCCAAACCTCTACAGCACCACGGTGGAGAGGATCCTGGAGAAGCTGAACTTGAGCTTTGGGAGCAGAGTGAATGAGCAGTACTCTGGTCCAGCCGAAGCAGGTGGGTGGTCTCGGCCAATAAGCCAGCATTGCCAAGACAAAGCTTTTAAATAAAGTACCACATAACATGTTCACATTACATGCTCTGTGCTGGTGGAATAGGTGTTAGGTGATAGCAGGGCTACGGAACAGAAAACATTGAGAAAAGGACAAGAATTAAATGGGAGGAGATTAATGTTCCACAGGGACTGGTGGGGAGCAGTTCACAAATTCCGACACAAAGTGCTGGAATAACTCAGCATGTCAGGCAGCATCCCTGGGACAACATGGAAAGGCGATGTTTGGGGTTGGGACCCTTCAGGTCTGAAGACCCGCTTACTTACCCCAACACTTTGTGCCCTTTTCTGTAAACCAACATCTGCAGTTTCTTGTTTCTACAGTTCAAACTGGAATCATACTGCAGTTTCACGAGTTGCAGATGGCACAAAACAAGGATTCTGCTCAGTCTTTTCCCCCTCAACATGAAACCCTGTTATTTATTTCCTCTATCTGATGTGAAAGGTCCATGATCCAATGAAGTGATAACTATCCTCTCCAGAAATACTGCCTGACCTTCTGAACGTTTCCAACATATTCATTTTTTATACCAAACTACAGAATCATGGTTATCATTAAATAATGTGGCAAAATAAAGGCAGCATACTTGCAAAATAGTCTAGTTATCGGCAAACTTTAATGAGGTGGAGCATTGTGTTAAGAGTTTGTTGGAGATGATGCACGTAACAAATGAAGAGAATCTGCTCTGCAAAATCAGTCTGAGGCATCGTGGGTTTACTATGTCAAGGATTCCCAACCTGGGGTAAATTTTGCCTATCCAGGAAGTAAATGTGTTGATTCTGGATTTGTACATATTTTTTCTCATTGACTGACTGCGTTTGGTTCTGGTATATCTGTTCATCATTAGTTGTTCATTAATAAGTGCGATAACATTGTTATGTGCTCCTAAAGTTGCCAGGGGTAAACGGGACGGAAAAGGTTGGGAACCCCTGCTTTATCTCATGATGGACCCTGCCATATTTTCTGCAATTAAATGGGGCTCGCAGTTTGGACAATTTATTGCTCTCTTAAAACTGAGTTAAATTCTTAGTTATGAACTTAAATATAAAGTGGTTTGTGTGGAATTAGATTCATTTCGCGTTTTAGTTATGATTCTACCAAATGTGGGGGATGCTACAGTTGGTATTAATTACTTTACAGGCAGCCTTTAATAATTCCTTCAGTATGAATCATTTTCATCTCCTGTTGCAGTTTTTGTCAAACTGGTGGAAAGGATCTTGGACCGAACGTTGCCAAAACGTGCCCGGAGTGGAAGTGCAGAACTGCTGACGATTTTCCAGTACTTGGGGCACATTGAGGAACAGAGTGTGCCCTCCTTACCGTCCTACATCATGGAGCTGGCAGAAGAAGGTACTTTGTTGCTTTTCATACAACAAAATAGCATTTCAAGGACTTTGTACAGCAGCCTTGTCTCTGTAACTGCAGCTCTTGTTAACATCGCCTCCCCTCCCTCGAGCGTCAGATAGCACGGAAACTGGCAATCTAACCCACCCAGTCCATGTTCACCATCAACCACTCATCTACAATGCAGGGGACTTCCATGTTCGCTTGGGGGGTGGGGGGATTGTGTATAGATAGCAGTCTGCATTGCAATTTTCCGTAATGCGAAACTGCCTCATCTGCACGTGTCAATAAATGCGAGTTGAATAAATGGACTCCACCCTTCCTGAGGCCCTGTTTTGTTCTGGCCTTCTCTATCTTTCAGTCTGAAAAAGGGTTCCGACCTGAACCGTCATCTATTCCTTTTCTCCAGAGATGCTGCCTGACCCGCTGAGTTACGTCAGCATTTGGTGTCTATCTTCTTGAAAATAATTGTTTAATTATTCACGTAATTCCTCACAAATTAAGTGAGGTTTTTTTTTCCATTTCTCAAATGTTCTTGGTAGTGACCAGTTTTCTCTGTGAGGGTGAATATCCATTACCAGAACAGTCATAACACTAAGGTTGCCTGGAATTCTACATTAGTCCCGTTTTTATTTATTCTCCCCACCTGGCAATCCTGGGTTGCACTCGGAACTTTGGGATTTGTTTTGGTTTTGCACCATATTGGGTGTCTTTTTATTTATTGAATTGTTTTTGGTTTGTTACACATTGAGCAATGTCTTTACAAACTTGTTGTCATGCTGCTCCGTTTAGAGATGTGTGACAATCAAACGGGCTTGACTTTCGGCTCTCTCACAGCTGTACGTTGCATCTCTTGCAGTGTTCCTGGTGCAGAATCTGCAGTCGTGTGATAAGGACATGGTGCTGAAGACCCTGAAGCATCTCTCGGGTACCCAGCTGCAGAAGGATGGCCTGAAGGCAGTAGGGCTTCTCCTGCTGGAAAACAACACCAAGATCTGCAACACTGCTGCTTCCTTGCTGAGAAACCTGGCAGAAGACTCCAAGTTACGCGAGAAGGTTGGTCGTGACAAATCTGCACAAACTTTCCCTTTCTTTTGCAGAAAACCTGATTGATCCAGCTAGTAGCTACCGGTATCTGTCTCAGAGGAGAGTTTTGGGTGCTCTGAAAAGAGACATTGTCAATTGGGAGGTGTTTAATATTAAGTGAAAAAATTTCCTTCAGTGTTTAGAAACTAACCGGAGGCAGGTAGTGTACTCAGCCCTCTTGTGTATTGTTCCTGAGCCGGTGAAAGTGTTTCCTGTACAGTAGTGTGTCTCAGCAGGTAACTTTACAAGAGAGCAGGAGAGACTGACAATGTCACATCAAAATGGCTGCAACAGTAAAGACCATCTTCACTTGGACATGTTGGGCATGTTGGACATGGTGATTCAATTTAGATGCACAGCATGGTGAAAGAATTTGATAGATACAGATAAACCATTTTCAAATTTCATAGAATCAAAAACGCCACTGTTTACAATGGCAGCCAAAGCTCTCCTCATACACGTAGGGGGAAAGAGCATGATCAGGTGTACAGTGTGTTACTGTATAGAAGACTAGGAGTTGTACAAGCAACAGTGATCCAGAGGATCAACGGCATAGGTTTTAGGGTTTCAATGGCTTAACTCTTCATCAGATTACAATTTTATGCAGTTTGAATCCAGTTTTAGAGTTTGACCATTTAAACTCGCCCTCCCATTCCCATACTGACCTTTCCGGCCTGAGCTTCCCCCATTGCCAGAATGAGGCTACACGCAAACTGGAGGAACAGCACCTCGTATTCCGCTTACCCAACGGTATAAGCATTTAATTCTCTATAATTTTATATACCTTCCCCCTCAATTTTCTCGCCCCACTCCCTTCCCCTGAATTACTTTACACATTCTCCCCCATCCTCCACTAAAAGTCTGTTAATTAGCTCCACACTTCACAAGCATGTGTCTCTCGCTGGCTCACACCTATTTCTATCTCTAGCCTTTGTCCAACAATCTGCCTATCAGGGAACCCCCGCACCTGAGGTCATCTGTTGCCGGCCATTATTTGTCCTGAATCTTTCTGCTTTCATTTTTGAACCCGCTTCCGACTACTACAATTATTCTGAAGAAGGGTCCTGACTTGAAACATCACCTATCCATTTTCTCCAGAGATGAAGCCTGACCCACTGAGTTACTCCAGCATTTTTGTATCTATCCTTTGTTAATATGCGGCTCCTGACTAATGCTGCTCCAGTGTGTTTCACTAATCACAGTCAATCTTGTCGTGTTTCATTTCACTTGCCAAGATGGTGGTCAGTGAAAGTGGCCAATATTCAACCCTTTCCACAGTGATGACTGTTCAGTCAGCAAGTGGGGGTCGGTGATGGATGGTGGCTTGTTTTGTTTCGACGGACTAATTAAAGTCTGTGTTTGTGTTCAGGCCTTGGTTTGTTACCTGGAGCTGCTGGAGAATGAGGATGGACAGCTGAGGAAAGTAGGCTGCACTGCACTTGCACATCTCAAGGTGAGCCCTTCAGAAACAACAATGGAGGAAATGAATATGTAAACACAGACTAACACTGCTTCAATTCACTTCAAAATTGTAGCAATAGAAACATCATTACATTGCAGTTATGTTAAATGATTTACCGAGTTGCTTTAAATGCAACTAATAATTTTTCATATACTTGACCTATTTATCAACATAAACTAGACATAGACATTTTTTAATATAGTGATTTTGGAACTGTTCCTAACTTGACAATGTATAATCTTGTTCCCTTTATGGATTCTGAGATCTTTGTATATCCGTAAATTGTCTTGTACTTATTGAATAGAGTATTTGGAGAGGCATAGTGTGATGCAGTGGAAGCAGACCCTTTGCCCAACTTCCCCACAATGTCCCAGCTACACTAGTCCCACCTGCCCTCGATTCGTCAATATCCCTCCAAACCTGTCCTATCCCTGTCTAACTGTTTCTTAAATGTTGGGATAGTCCCTGCCTCAACTACTTCCTCTGGCATCTCGTTCCATACACCCACCATCCTTTGTGTGAAAAAGTTACCCCTCAGATTCCTATTAAATTGTTTCCCCTTCACCCGAAACCTATGTCCCCAGCTTCACAATTTGTCTCTCTCCTTTGTCCAACAATATGCCTATCAAAAAAAAACCATGCCTGTGTTCACCAGCGCCTTGCTCTATCCTGCCTCTCCTCTGTTCCAGCTTTCTTTCCCACCCCCTCCAGCAATCAGCCTGAAGAAAGGTCCTGACCCAAAACGTCATCTATCCGTGTTCTCCAGAGATGCTGCTTGATCTGCAGAGTTATTCCAGCATTTTGTGTCTATCTTTGGTAACTCAGCATCTGTACTTGCGTGTTATTTCAGTTAGACGATGCAGGTTCAGCAATGCCATCTATATTGCTCTGTAAGGGTTTTGCAGGTAGTTGAGTAGCAAGGGTATTGTGTTTTTCTATTCAGAGACGAGCTAAATGGAAATATCCAGTGGGCGAGATGTGGCTCTGGATTGTATATTATGTACCTTGAATTTAGTAATTATCCTATGATGAACACCTCTCCAAAGCTTAACTCGAGATGTGGTCTAAAAGGGAGCCTTCTTCAGACTGGGGGAAAGAAAGCTGGGAGATAGGAAGGGCAGGACAAATCATGGCAGATAATAGGTGAACACAGGCAAGATAGTTGGACAAAAGCCAGAAATGAGAAACCAGAAGATGTGAGATGTATTTTGGGCACCAAATATGAGGAAGGATGTGCTGGCTCTGGAGAGAGTCCAGAGGAGGTTTACAAGAATGATCCCAGGAATAAGTAGGTTAACCTATGATGAGTGTTTGTCGGTACTTGTCGATCGTGTTTGTGACACCACCTTACCCCGAAGATAGTGTCACTGGCGCTCCATGCGCCCTCTAGTGGTTGATCAAGTGACATTGCAACCTGCGAGCAGCCTTTTCCCTCTCCCCGAACTGGAAAATTGGAAACCAGAAAGTCGTGTTATGCAGATATTTTGGCAGCAATGAATTACCTTTGTAAACAAAAGTTAGAAATTTCACCACAAGGATCAGAAATTCTAAATTATTTTTCTGTTATCTCCATTTGTGTTTCACAGGCCAAAGAGAGTATGGATCAATTAGTCTACCTTTGTCAGACTGACAAAGACGTTCGTGATGTTGCAAAACAGACCCTATTTTCCTTTGGTAAGTCATTTAATTGTTGCATTGCAAAATGCAGTTTAGTGTGTTTGCACAGAATTTATTTGAAGGATAATATTTAATAGTACTTTATCTTTGACAACCTCCTCCTGAGTTGCTGGATGTACCTTGCAAACTTGCTTGTGTATGAGTCGGAGGGGTCTGGGTTAAGACGTGGTCGTAGAGTCGGAGGGCCTGAAGAACGCTTCCCCTCATGTCCTAGAACGTGCTGTGGCTTCTGAAAACCCAGCACATTTTATCTACCCAACACCCCTTGAATATAAGGCAGACACAAAATGCTGGAGTAATCGGCTGGACAGGCAGCATCTCTGGAGAGAAGGAATGGGTGACGTTTCAGGCCGAGACCCTTCTTCAGACCCGAAACGTCACCTGTTCCTTCTCTCTGCCTATCCCGCTGAGTTACCAGCATTTTGTGTCTACCTTCGATTTTAAACCAGCATCTGCAGTTCTTTCCTATCCATTGAATAAATGCTGGTTCATACTGACGATAGACAGAAACAACTGAAGTAACTCAGCGGGTCAGGCAGCATCTCTGCAGAAAAAGAATAGATTACATTTCGGGTCGCAATCCTTTGATTTGGTAGAAATGTGCTAGGTTCATAATTCCTCCAATTCTAACTTCTTCTGCATCCCATGTTATAACTGGTGACTGGGCGGTACACTCTGGAATTGCCTCATTAAGCATGTGTCTCTGTCTTTAAACTCTCTTCTTTCAGCAAGCTTCCGGCCATCTCTCCTAGGTTTGGTTTCCTCCAAATATTGGTTGCAAAGCACCTTGAACCTTCATATTATACTGACAAAAGCAAGAAGACCTACAAAAATATCAATAAAAGAATTTAGCAGATCTGTTAATCAGATTTTTTTGCACAAGTTTTAATCCAAATGTACACAGATATACACATGTACAGCAGAACTATTGTTCCTCCCCCAGGGATCTTTACAGATCAGGTTTCACCATCTTAACAGTTGAAACACTCGCAGCTTTGAGTAATCGCTTCACGGTTTGTGTATCCTGAAATGTGAAATTAAACTCCACTAACCTTCGATCAATATGTGTGGAATGCAGTGCTTTTGCAGGCTTTTGTTGCTCTTGAGAAATTTGATGTTTTATTTTGCACATTCTGAGTCTTGTACTACTCATATACTTCCTTGAATATGAAAACCAGAAAATGATATGATAATCATGAAATTTGGGATGCCTTTGTATATCATTAAAGGATGCTCTCTCATTTTTAGTTGTGTGATCACAGATCATTTTCTTTTTTGGGGATTAAACTTATCTTTGTGTGTTTTTGCCTCGGGCATTTTTTTTAAACAATTATTTAAATAACTGACATTAAAATTCAAGCTGATTTGCTCTCCACTTCATTCGCGGAAGTGGGAATGTTTTTTTGTGTGGTTTACTGTTGTCACATGAATAACAACCAGTCTGGACTGCAGTTTCTTTGATGTGTCTGAAGGTGATTTACATTAATGCAAACACTTGTAATGGTTTCTGATTGCCTCAACAGGTGATGAAGGTAAAATTGCCTATCGACAGATGGAAGAATCTTTGGACGGCATGCAGAGGCTTTTGGGTTCTGTCAGCATGGCTAGTACAGCTTTCTGAAACAAAGGGTCTGCCTCAACTTTAACAGAGAAATGGCCCACTTCCTACTGAAGAGAGTTTCTGAAGAAATGTGACTTTTGTTGTCAAAGCGTCAAGTAATCTAAAGGTTGAGCTGCTTCTGAGTTGATTTTTGCAACATGCAGCAGCACTCGTTCACTGTTCGTAGGTTTGGGAGTGGGGCTCAAAAGGCGGAGAACGGTGCCATACTGGACTATTGCTTTCAGCAATACCACTTTCTAGGGATGGTTGCATCACAATGCCAGTATTTCACATGAATGCACATGTCTTGACTAAAAAGCCAAAAGCCTAACTTAGGAGAAGGCCTCCCTGTAAAAAGAATCTACAGCCAAATTTAGGACAGTTTGTGAAAAATGCACTTTGAACGATGGAAGGTGTGAGTGAACCATGGGACATGGGACCGGTGGACCTTGATGGAAAGATGGTCCTAGACAGATGTCTCCAAAAGCCACAGCTAAAATATTTACAGTTTTGCATGTCGTGCTGCTCTGAGGCAGAAAAGAAACGTGCAATGTCACGTCCAAGTGCCTGGTGTTACATTGAGGAGCATACAAGTATTCTGTGTACAATAGTTTTTTTTATTTAATATTGACTTAATTTGCAGTAAGGGAGAAACTGCAAAAGCTTCAAATTTGTTAACCTGTTATACTATTTTCCAGATGGTGCAGTAAAGTTTCAAAAGATATACTTTGATTTTCTATATAAATGTATTATGTAAGTAAGAGTGAATTGTGGATCACAAATAAAACTTCATTAAATACAATGTTGTATTATACTACCAAAAAATACGTCATTTTGTCATTTGTTTTAAAATATATATATATATAAAAGTACAGCTTTTGTTGCTTTAGTTTAGTTTATTGTCACATGTACCGAGGTACAGTGAAAAGGTTTTGTTGCGTGCTAACCAGTCAACAGAAAGACAATACATGATTACTACCAAGCCACCCACTGTGCACAGATATATGATAAAGGGAATAACGTTTAGTGCTGCAGCGTGATTGCAGATCCACTTCTGTGACCTGCACACAAGAGTCGCCTGGCTTGGATTGGTGGCCTGTCATGCAAAACTAGTCCATAGGAATTTAAGAAAGATTTGCATATATCTTTCTCCTTAAATGAATTTGCATAAAGAATGATGAGTTCCTTTTTTATGTTGTGGCAAAGAACTGCAGATGCTGATTTACATTGCAGATGGACACAAAATGCTGGAGTAACTCAGCTGGATGGACAGCATCTCTGGAGTGAAGGAATGGACAAAAGGACTTTCCCGCTGAGTTACTCTTGCATTTTGAGTCTATCCTTTTTTTATGGTGTTGGCTAAAGGAAATTTGTTAGCTGTGTACGGGGGAAAATCCTCTGGGAATATGAATTAATTAATTAAATCAAAGATAATCTTGAATCAGATTGTGCATGCCACTGCTTGACAAAGATGCCTAGTTACAACCCAATGGTATAAATGTTGATTTCTCTCATTTCAAGTAACTCCTGCTTTCCCTCTCTCTCTCCGCCCACTCCCACCCTGGTCATCCTGCCAGTTCCACTGTTCACATTCATATATCCCTCTGTTTTACCTCGGCCACATCCAACAATGGACCATTGTGGACTCCACCTTTCCTTGGTCATGGGTTTGATTTGTTCTGAACAAAATTTCATACCTCTCGTTTTCCTCTCCCCTGACTCTCAGTCTAAAGAAGGGTTTCGACCTGAAACGTCACAGATTTCTTTTCTCCAGAGATGCTGCCTGACCCACTGAGTTACTCCAGCATTTTGTTTCTATCAAGGTTGTTTTTCTGTTGAGTAGTGTCTTTCTCTATTTATTCTTCCCCACCCAACCTTGCAATAGTAAAGCTCTGAAAATTAATTATAAACTCCAGCCTTGTATGAGCAATGATCCACTTTTGGTAATCTTTTTGCTGTTGTGGAGCCTTTCAGTATTTACCCAACAGCAGATAAAAGATTAACCCCACAGCAACTAAGAGATTAGTTTGATGATTGCAGTGATTGCTCCAACGTTCTTGTTTGTGGACACAAGATGCTCGGTATGTGAGAATGCAGAACATTTTAATGCCGTGATACAAGTGTCATTTTCACACGGGTCTCAAAAGCTGCGCATCTCTGTGAGATTGGCTTCACAGTCCAAACCTGAGCCCTTTTGACCTTCTGTGAGTGATGATTGGCCCAGTAAATGCACACCTGAAACTTTGCACTGCTGTATGACTGATTTCGCAAGAGGTCAAAGGTTGATGCCTTGTTCCCTCGATGATGTGTTGTTCATGTGCAGGCCAGAAGAGTGTGCAGAAAGGAATTGTTAAGTGGGGAAAGACAAAAACACAACTTCCTTTGTTAAACAGAAACACTTGGATTCTGAACTACCTTAAAAATCAAAACATAAATAATTTCCTCATGTTTCTTGCAAAAAGTAGATTTATCTACAGGTGACCAAAGACCATGCATAATGCATCTAAAAACTAACGTGGCTGTGGTGCTGTCTGAATGCTGTAGTGCTGCCTCTGTACAGGGTTAATCACTTCTCTTTAAACTGAGGAGAAATGTTATGTTTCCAACTCTACCCTGCTGCAAATATGAATTATCCATTACAAACTTAAAAGCTCTGATTATTTAGAGGTGCAGAGGGAATGAGAGCAGGGAAGAGAAGGCAAGATCCTTTTATTCATAAGTTTGTCCTGATCTTCCATCCTACCTCATTGCAGACCTTTGACTTTTTCTCTGGAACTGTTACGCTAAAATGCCACTTTTTCTTTTCCCGCTCCGGTTTTATTTGTGAATGGCTTGATTGTACTCGTGTACAATATTTTCTGATGTAATCGGAAAGCACCAAAGGTTTTTCTTGGTATACGTCAGTCATAGAAACAGTCCCTTCAGCCCAACTTCCCTATGCTGACCAAAATGCCCCATCCCTCTCTTTCCATGTTTAAACGTTTTTGAATTTCATTCCAAGCCTAAAGAAAGCTAATCATCCTGAAACATTAACTCTTTCCAGCGATGCTGCGTGAGTAGCTATGTGTTTCCACCACTTGTTATTTTTATCATTAATTAATTTTGCTGCTTGTGAAAGCCCCTTAATAATAAGGGTCCGCACCTGAAATGTCACCTATCTATGTTTTCTTGAGATGCTGGCTGACCTTGCTGAGCTACTCCAGCAGTCTGTCTTCAGAAGAATTCTGATTACTATTAGAGACCTCCCCAAAGGTCTTGGCAAATATTAGATGAGTATCGAGACGAGTGCTATTCCAGCTGTGTTTGAGACAGACTGCTAGCAGTGGGGAGGACTGTTGATCTCTGGCTTGGAGAGGAAACAAGCTGATTTTCTTCTCTCCTTGAATCCAGTGATTCATACCGGATATCAATCCACATGAAAATCAGCAAATGGTAGAAATGGCTTTGCTAATAAAGTAAATATTAGACCAGGTCAGTATCAGTTGGATGTGTTTTCTTGCAAGAAAGATCACAAGAGATCAGCAGGCAATAATCTACTTCATTGACCTGAAATGTTAATTCTTACTCTCTTCATATGCTACATGACCTGCTGATTATCTACAAAATGTTTTAACATATCAAATTTCCAGCATATGTCTTTCTCACTTCCCAATAGATAGTTACCAGTTGTGAATGGGTGAAGACTCAAAATTACTCCTTTTCTTCTGTGCTGGCCTAGGGCAGGGTAAGGAGTGCAAGTGCCAGCCCCAGATACTCGGATGCTAATTGTTGCCAGATGAAAAAAGACAATGCTTTAAGATCCTTTTAATACATCAGTGGAGGAGGATGTTGGTTTAAAAAAGGAGGGAGTGAAGAAAGGCTGGAACATGCCTTTCAGCTTTAGTAGCGAACCCACTCCTGGACCTTTGCCCAGTCTATCATTGCTTTTTTTTTTGCAGTTTTTTTTCTCTTCTTAACTCTCGCAGAATTTTGTATAATCAGCTTAAATTTTGCTTAAAATATTAAAAAGTATTTTTAAAGCTAGTAATAATGTTTCATAGTATTAATGACTCAATACAATATTTATTATATTAGTTTAATTATGGGTTAGTGTCAGGGTGGTTATAATATGGATTACTACCGAAAACAGACGTTTCTGACTTGGGGGGAAATCTACTTAGGAGCATTTTTCACGAACAAACCCTAGTGTACCCCATGGACTACCTGTGTCCCATTTTTAAAAAAATGATCAACAAGCGTTGTAAAACGTTGACAGTAATTGGGGGGAGGGTGTCAGATTTGTCACCAAGTCAAGGTGGGACCAATGAAGCTTGGTCCCATTGAAGAGTGAATCACAACGGATAGTGATTACTACAACCAGACAATAACTGCAAGTGATCCATAGCCAATTCTAAAGCTATATGCGTAAGAGGAGCATTTCTTGTACAACCTGAAAAAGAATTAGCTATTAATTCTTGACCAACCAAAGATTAGCCTTCCAGCAGTCTGAAGAAGGGTCTCGACCCGAAACGTCGCCTATCTCCTTCGCTCCTAGATGCTGCTGCACCCGCTGAGTTTCTCCAGCTTTTTGTGTAACCCCAGCCTTCCATCCTTGGTAGGTATCCAATCATAAAAGATCCTTTCAAGTCAACCGATCAATCTGTGTCACATTCCTTCAAAAGTAATTTGTATTCAGCAGGCTTGTTATTACCAGTACCCACTTTCCTCTATTGAGCAGATCTGTTCTCAAAACTACACCTCTCCCTGTACTCCTCCAGATGTTAATTGCTTCGTCTGAGAAAACATTCCACTGGACTGTTTGTCATGCCAAGCTTGCTCGTTCAATTACTGAAATCAGGTCTGATGTGTTTCAGTGTTAATAAGACAACGACCTTTGGTCTGTGGCAACACTTTTTTTAAAGCACCTGTGTTATGTCCCAAATGTCACCAGAATATACTACAGAGTATATCCAAGGCTGAGATAAATATATTTTGCTTGTGAAGATAATCACAAGTGGGAATACTGCAGGACGGTGGTGCTGAGGAACTATGTCAACCATGATCTTATCGAGTGCCAGAGCTGGCAGTGATCCCAATGGACAACTTTTTTTTATCACAGTCTATTTTTCCTAAGAATGCCTAATGTCATAGAATTTATCTCAATCATTACTTACTGGCATTAAATACTCAATTAAATATATTCATAAGCTCCTTTGATTTCCATCTGGTTGCGTGTGTTTAAACTTAATGCATATTTACAATGCGTCAAACTGTGATGTTAATTGCTCTGCCATAATTTTCAAAGCCTGTATTTTTAAAAACAGGCAGAATTGTCTCCAAGATAATAAGAGTATCTAGACAAGATCCCTTTTTTGAATATCAGGATAAGCCAGACTCGTGTTCTGACAATTTCACTAAAAGCACTTGAATTATTCCCCACTCCAATCACTGTCTCTAATACAAAAAGAATAAACAGAATGAGATACACATGGAGGTGACAGAACTTGAATTGATTTTATTTCTTTTGAAGACCATGATCTAACAATCACCGTGTTTGCCGGGAAAATATTAATTATCACACCTTGAACCTGCTTTCCCCCTGTGATTGAACTGCTGGAAGTAGCACAATTCTAATCTGATAATGAAGGATTATGTGTAGATGTAGAGGTTTATAATCACTCTACATATGTATTTACAAAGTTATTTACGATTCCCCTTGTATCACTGCAAAATAAAACCAAGTTTACATTGGCCCTTGGAGTGGGGGCTTACAATCTCTCACCATGAGCGTTTATTTTAGAGAACCCTTTTTGACAATTTCAGATATAAGGATGGAGAAGTGACAGTCAGTAACTGACCATCTGGGCTACCACAGCCTTGCAAGACCAAATTGTATGAAACATTATTTGTCTCCCCTTACCAGTCATCAGCTAAATAATCTCAGAGAGAAATAGTAAATGCCCTGGTCCAGTTAGAAATAAAAATTTGGAAAATGGTACTTTAACTCGCTCAGGCAGTTGTAAACGTGGCATACTTTATGAGATGCACATATGTTGCCCTCCATGTATTGCAGGATGACTGATCACATTCAAATACTGTACCATCTCTGGAATGTTTATTGTTGCATTGTTTACTTTGACCCTTAAATTAACAAACTATGAATCATTGCATAAAATAGCTCTTGTTGAAATCCAAAATCCCCTAGTGTGATTATACGTTACTGTGGTGGCCTGATCAACAAATTGTGGTTGCTTGAAGACTAAGATTGATTCTTATTAAGGTTAAGCATTCGTTTGACTGCTGAGAACAGCATTAATTAATGACACACTGAGCCAAATGAAGTAGCGCGACAAGTTGATCACCTCACTGTCTGATTTGCTGCTTCGCCACAGGAAAAACTAGAAGTAACTTGTCAAAGGCTGGCTAATCTTGAAGAAATATTCTAACACGTATCAAAATAATAGTATTACTTTTATTAATTCTTAGTTATGGTGTGAGAAAACAGAATTAATTTCTGTACACATGTATTTACAGCACCAGTTTTTTTTAAACATTCACTTGTATTACTTATCTGAAGCAAATTACAGTTTTAAGAGAATTGTTTTTCTGAAATACTGTTGTCCTATATCAGTAAATATATTCTCATTCCAGTTAAAATTCCAGGCTATTGAATAAATAACAAAATATATTTATTAAATGAATAAAATGTAATGCTGTGTATGAAACCCAATTCTTCAAAGAACTTTGACAATTCACAATATGTGTTTAATATGGGCACACGAGGTGGAATTTTTTCTTGATGATTATGCCTTTCCCTCACTACCATCTCAGTGTGTACTGATTTGATTACTAATCAAGGTCAGTATGAGGCCACGGCCCTATGAAAACATAATTTAAAGGAACCTTAAATGTAAACATAATATATACCCCACTTTATGCAGGGGATGTGTTGACATATATCTGTAGTATGCTTTTCCTTTTTTTGCAATGATTTGTGAATTCTAAGATTGAATTTCCATTACTGAAACTGCCATGACACAATAATACATTGTACTTACACATGGGACCCATTAGTTAATGCATCAAATCCACCTAGAATTAATCTAGCTCAGTTTTAGTGCAGTTTTCATCCATTTCCAGCCAAATTTCCATCCATCAGGAAATTGTATTGGTCACTTCTGGGCATGTCTCATCCTCATGCTGTTGTCAAATCCCTGGGTCCCCACATGCATATCATTGTTGTTAACATTTACAATGTTCATTTCTTCATTAATGAATTAAATGCATGTAAAAATGTGCAATACATAATCTGCATCAAACACTCTGTCAAGCAACAAGCAAACCGCACATCATATGCCAATCAAATCCAAATGCAAATGTTCCTCTGGGACATTAATGGTTCTGCTCCCCTATTGTTCTTGCCTCTGCAGATCTTTTCTGCTTGCTGAGGTGCTAGCAGCAACGCTTCATTGCAGGAATAATTGTTCTGGTCTCTGCCTGTATTATGATCTCACTGCAGTGGCTTGGGTTTAGGAATGGATGCGTCGGCACAATGATGGATGGTGGTTGGAGGGGAGTGGCCAGGTGCGGTGGTCAAAATGAAGACTCAAGACATTCCCCAGCATTTCACCTCTTTGGTAATCTTTCGTACAATTACTGTGGATGCAATGAAGGGTGTTGCTCATTATCCCCAGTGGCACTGCAATAGCAACTGGAATCTCTGGGAATTACAAAGGTTGTTTTTTATCACACCAAAATGTCACTCGGATGGTGAGGACCTTTTCTGACTGAGGACTAAATACACCAAACCTTTTCGGTTGTGGAAGCAATGACCTGCAGATGCTGATTTACACAAGGACACAAAGGCCCCAATGCAAATGTTGATTATTAAAAAATGATTAACTGACATGGTTTGTCATTGTAAACAAAAATGAATTAATAAATGATTTTATCATTTTATAAAAATGAATTTAAATGATTTTATAATTTTAAAGCCGCCTTGACAATGGAAGTAAGTTCACATGACCAACTTATCCTCTATTTCTTCCCCCATCTTGAAACCATTAGTGGTTCTGCCATATGCTTTTCAGATTCAGCATGCTGTAACATGCATTAGCTCATCAAACTAATCTTGGCGATGACAGGTGACATCGCTGGTGCCAAGTGAAAGGCAGTCTTATAAACCCTTCCAGATATTTTTATTATCATCATCAACTGTGGAGATAGCATTCACTTTATCTTGAAGCGATTTGGTCTTGGAAGTCTTTACCATTATTTACTGCTACTTGAGATACCTTGAGGCAATTTGGACATTCATGATACTTCTGACAAGGTGTGCCCATCAGTTATTGCTTCCGTGTGTAATCCTGGCCTGATCAAAGCCTGCTTGTCTTCGAATGTAAAGGGCTGATCATAACCAAATGGGGGCAGACTGGCAGGAGTAAATACTCAGAGATATAGAGAAGATATGTGCAGACACCCAAGGATTGTTCCAATATCCAGTAAATAGGCTGACATGATAAAGACAGTGTACTAGACAACATGACAAGAAGGAATGCTGTGATCTGCTGTGTTAATGTCATGACATTATTTATCAGAACCAGAGAGAAGGTGAAGAGAGAAACAGTGTTGACATTTCAGGTCTCATTGAAGTTCGTGGAGCTATAATTTGAAACCAGTTCCTCTTCACAGATGCTGCCTGACCTGATGAGTATCCTCTCGGGTCGAGGCCCATTGAGTTTGAAGAAAGGTCTCGACCGGAAAAGTCACCTATTCCTTTGCTCCATAGATGTTGCCTCACCCGCTGAGTTTCTCCAGCATTTTTGTCTACCTTTGATTTTTCCAGCATCTGCAGTTCTTTCTTAAACATAATGAGTATCCTCAGTATTTTCTGTTTTTATTTCATATTTGCAGCATCTACAGATTGTCTCTCGGAGCTATTACTCATTTCAGCTGCAATTACGGCAAGACTGTCACATTTATACAGCAGTGTATGTAGCAAGCACTATCACGCTTGGTCTGCCTTTGTGCAAAATATTCAAACTCCATTAGCCACCAGCAAAAGAAAATAATTAATGGCCTCCCCTTATGTTAATCATAAGCCACAGCCCACTTTTAACACACACCAAAGAACATGAATACTAAATAAAATCAGCTTAATTCAGCTGGTTTCACTTATCATAAAGTGTTAAGAGTAACTCAGCAAGTCAGGGGGGTGGAAGATTGCAACCTTCACGTAGTCCGCCCTGTTTTGACTAATGCAATCAATTCGATGTGCACAAACGGAAGATCAAATAGAACAAGTTGTCCAACAACTTTAGGCTGTGCACGCCACACGAAAGAAGAAGAAGCATGTCAGGCAGCATCTCTGGAGGATATGGATATGTGACGTTTCAGGTCTGGACCTTGCTCCCTCGCTTGGTTTCACTTATCCTTAGATTAGCAGAAGAGAAGGATAATGTAGGCTATCAAAACAATTCCACGTCCACAGGGAAATAAGTTTTGAATTACAAATTTTATTTACATTTCAATGCCAGTGAACAATAAATAAATAGAAAAATTAATTAAATTGTCTAGTCAATCACAGTAATTCTAAGACATATTTAACTTTTGACACTACCTGAAACGCAATGGTGGGGAAGGATATAAACAAAGAAATTCCTCTCACCCTTTTCTGTCAACCATGTTCTCTTTTTTGTACTCCTCACCCAGCTCCCATCAATTCTCCCCACCTCTAACACCTTGGCCTTCCCCATCCACCACTTCTCCATGACTAGGCCCTTCCTCTAGATAGTCCCTCATCCCAGAATCCCTTCCCCAGCACTTCCCACACCTTCTTTCCAAGAATCCAACATTTCATCACCCAACTTCTCTCCTTGCCTCCACCTATTCCTCCTTTGCCCAACCCCTCCAAACTCTCCATTCATGTGACCCCCCCCCCCTCCCCCCATCCCTTACCTTCACACATTGTCCCATCTCATATCTCCAACCAGCTTTACTGTCTCCGACTACATTCTCTGTACTGCCCACTCCTCTGACATTAGTCTGAGGAAGGGTCTCGACCCGAAACGTCACCCATTCCTTCTCTCCAGAGATGAGCGTTCCTCCCCCCGGTTCCCCCCGATGCACATTCCCCCAACAGTGTCACCCCCCGCCCCACGATGGGTGTTCCTCCCCCCAGTTTCCCGCCAATGCGTGTTCCCCCACCAGTTACCACCACCCCCCCCCCCCCATGTTCGATCCCCCACCAGCCCCCCTACAAGGCATATTTCCCCCCCCCCACCCACCCAAACTGGTTTTGGTGCTTAGAAAGTCTTTGGAAGGCTTAGGAAGTTTGAATTGTACCCAGCAACTCTAACCAACTATAGAAAGCATTTTATCAGGATGCATCACAGCATGGTATGGGAACAGTTCCATCCAAGACCGCAAGAAATTGCAGAGGACTGTGGATGCAGCCCAGAAAATCACACAAACCAACCTCCCTTCTATTGACTCCACTTACATCTGACACTGCCCGGCAAGGCCACCAGCATAATCAAGGATGTCTTACCCCAGCCACTCCCTCTTTTCCCCTCTCCCATCAAGCAAGAGGTACAGAAGTGTGAAAACACTCACCTCCTGATTCAGGGACAGATTCTTCCCAGCAGTTATCAGGCAACTGAACTATCCTATCACCAACTATTTTTAATTGGATCTTTCTGGACTTTATCTTGCACTACATGTTATTCCCTTTATCCTCTATCTGTACACTGTGGACAGCTTGATTGTAATCGTTTATAGTCTTTCCGCTGACTGGATAGCACGCAACTAAAAAGCTTTTTGCAGTACCTTGTTACGCTTGCCAATAAACTACACTGAAGTACACTAAATGTTTATCCTGCATCTGTACACTGTGGACTGCTCAGTCTGAAAAGGGTCTCGATCCAAAACGTCACCTATTCCTTTTCTCGATATGCTGCCTGACCCGCTGAGTTACTTCAGCTTTTTGTGTCTACGATACAATACAATACGGTTTTATTAGTCACATTGCAAATGAAGTGCAAGTGAAATGAATTTGCCAGCAGCGGTACAATGATAAAGAACACACAATAAAAATTTAACACAAACATCCACCACAGCATTCATCACTGTGGTGGAAGGCACAAAAATTGGCCAGTCCTCCTCCATTTTCCCCCGTGGTTGGGACCTCCACCCTCCACAGCCGTCGCTGCGGGCGTCCTGATGTGCAGACAAGGTAAAAATCCAGGTAAGTCCAGAATCGGTGCCTCCCCACCGGAGACCGCGGCTTCAGGTTGGTGTAGGCCGCAGGTCTATCGTCAGTTTAAACCAGCAACTGCAGATCATTCCTACACGGCTCAATTGTATTCATATATAGCCTTTCCGCTGCTTGGATAGCTTGCAGCTAAAAAGCTTTTCATTGTACCTAATTACACGCGACACCAAACTAAACCAAACTGGATGTGTAGAAAGGAATGGCAGATGCTGGTTTACACCAAAGATGGCAGATTCACTCAAGATAGACACAAAATGCAGGAGTAACACAATGGGACAGGCAGCATCTCTTGAGATAAAGAATGGATGTCGTTTTGGGTTTAGACAACCCGAAACGTCACCCATTCCTTCTCTCTAGAGATGCTGCCTGTCCCGCCGAGTTAAACCAAACTGGAAATAGAAATTCAAATACTGGTAAAAAACAATTTTGAATGGAAATGTTTCATTTGCTTTAAAATATGTCAATTAATATATCACATGAATAAGGTCATAAGTGAGAGGGGCAGAATTAGGCCAATCATGGTTGATTTATCTCTCCCTCCTAACCCCATTCTCCTGCCTTTCCCCCCAAAAGACAGTGAGTAATGAAGAATTTATCTATCTCTACCTTAAAAATACCCACTGACTCGGACTCTACAGCCTTCTGTGGCAAAGAATTCCACAGATTCACCACCCCGGACTAAAGAAATTCCTCCTCGTCTCCACATCAACTTTTATCAAGCCCTTGGATAACTTGACAAAGACACAAGGTACTGAAGGAACAAACCACTGCTCCACCATCACACACCGGCCAAGTACAGGCTGAGGCCACGCGCCAACTCTCAGACACCTCCTCCTACTTATCCTTGGACTATGACCCCATAGATAAGAACCAGGCCACTATCTCTAACACCATTACTGACTTCATCAACTCCGGCTCCCTGCCCTCCCAAGCCTCCAACCTCATCATTCCCCATCCCCGCACAGCCCGATTTTATCTTCTCCCCAAAATCCACAGACCTGACTGAACTGGCAGACCCATTGTTTCTGCCTGTTCATGTCCTACCAAACTTATTTCCACATACCTCGACTCCATCCTATCCCCCGGGTTAAATCCCTCCCTACCTGTGTTCAAGACACCTCACATGCTCTTCGTCGACTCCAGGACTTCCGTTTTCTAGGCCCCCATTCCCTCATCTTCACCATGGATGTCCAGTCACTCTAGACCTCCATCCCCCACCAGGAGGGTCTCAAAGCCCTCCGTTTCTTCCTCGACCGTAGACCTCAATCCCCATCTACTGATACTCTCCTTCCCTAGCGGAGCTGGTCCTTACTCTTAATAACTTTTTGTTTCACTCCTCCCATTTCCTCCAAATATAAGGCGTAGCTATGGGCACGATCATGGGCCCCAGCTATACCTGCCTCTTTGTAGGGTACGTCGAACAATCCTTGTTCGAGGCGTACCGTGGCCCCATCCCCGAACTCTACCTCCGCTACATCGACGGCTGCATTGGTGCTACCTCCTGCACCCACATACAACTCACTGACTTCATCCATTTCACCACTAACATCCATCCGGCACACAAATACACCTGGACCATTTCTGACATTTCCCTACCATTTCATGACCTCACTATCTCCATCGCAGGTGATAGACTACTGACCGACATCCGCTATAAACCCACTGACTCCCATGGCTATCTGGACTACACTTCTTCCCACCCTGCTTCCTGTAAGGAATCCATTCCCTACTCTGTTCCTCCGTCTACGCCGCATCTGCACCCAGGATGAGGTGGTCCACACCAGGGCATCGGAGATGTCCTCCTTCTTCAGGGAACGGGGGTTCACCTCTTCTACTATAGATGAGGCTCTCACCAGGGTCTCTTCTATACCCGGTGACTCTGCTCTCGATCCCCATTCCCACCACTCACAACAAGAGTCCCCCTTGTCCTCACCTTCCACCTTACAAGCCGTCACGTACAACAAATAATCTTTGGACATTTTCGCCACCTCCAACGTGACCGCACCACTTGCCACATCTTCCCATCTCCTCCCCTGTCTGCTTTCCGCAGAGACCGCTCCCTTCGTAACTCCCTGGTCAATTTGTCCATTCCCACCCGAACCACCCCCTCTCCGGGCACTTTCCCTGGCAACCGCAGGAGATGCTACACTTGCCGCTTTACCTCCCCCCTTGACTCCATTCAAGGACCCAAGCAGTCTTTCCAAGTGCGGCAGAGGTCCACCTGCACCTCCTCCAACCTCATTTATTGCATCCGGTGCTCTAGATGTCAGCTGCTCTACATCGGTGAGACCAAGCCTAGGTTTGGCGATCGCTTCGCCGAACACCTCCGCTCGGTTCGCAATAACCAACCTGATCTCCCAGTGGCTCAGCACTTCAACCCCCCCCTCCCATTCCGAATCCGACCTTTCTGTCCTGGGCCTCCTCCATGGCCAGAGTGAGCACCACCGTAAATTGGAGGAGCAGCACCTCATATTTCGCTTGGGCAGCTTGCCCCCCAGTGGTATGAACATTGACTTCTCTAATTTCAGGTAGTCCCTACTTTCTCCTCCCCTTCCCAGCTCTCCCACAGCCCACTGGCTCCACCTCTTCCTTTCTTCCTCCCGCCCCCCTCACATCAGTCTGAAGAAGGGTCTCGACCCGAAACATTGCCCATTTCCTTCGCTCCATAGATGCTGCCTCACCCGCTGAGTTTCTCCATCATTTTGGTCCACCTGGCCAAGTACAAGTCTTGAGTGGGAACTTGGTCCTGCATGATGACACTAGAGGCGCCTCCTCTAGCATCTTTGGTGCTGCCTTGTCATTGCCGAGGCCGGACGGGAGGAGGCGCCACCTGCCAGGGCCGAGGCCGCGCGAGGGGGCGGGGCGCGCGCGGGCGTCGGCGACCGTTGAAGCCGTTGTTTCAAAATGCCGGTTGGCGCGGTTTTCAGCCTCTACCCAGGGTGCCCCGCGTGCTTCCCCACGGCTGTGGAGCTGCCGAGCATGCGCGGTGGCGCTCGAGGCCGCCATCTTCTATTCCCTGCTCTAATGGGAACGTTTTAACCGATTGGCGCCGCGCTTTCAGGGCGTTTCGGGCTGCTGGGGACCTCACGCAGGCACCGAGAGACACCGAAAGGGACTTTTTCTGCAAGAAAAGACGGTGAAAATGTAAGTGAAGGCGGTTCTAGGGGCCGAATGCAGGTCCTTTGTGCCGCCTCTAGGTGTCACGGTGGGGCTTGTCGGCGCTGGGTGTGTTTGTCTCCCTCTATCGTTATATTCGGACAGAAAAAATGCTCGGGGAAAAAAAAATGTAACCGTGCGGCTAAAGAAACCCCCAAACGGCGGCAAGGGGGAGGACAGCCGCCGAAAACGGTTCACCTGTGCGCGCCATGGCGGCTCCGGCGGCGAGGCAAGGTTGTTGGCGCCGAGGCCCTTTCTTCTTTGTTCGTGGCTGGGCTTCGCCTCGGCTGCAGCCGCTCCAGCAGCGCCTTTGCCCAGTGTGACCGCCTGCTTCTGCTGCTGCCTCTGCCTCTCCCTCCCCTCCTCTGCGTGTGTCGACTTCAAGGGCCCGCTCGCTCGGTGGCACTAAAACTGAAAAGAGCTCCCTCTACAACCGGGCTGATCGCAGGCGGCCGGGCAGTGGCGGGTTATTTCTAACGGAGATGGCGGGGCAGAGCCGGTGCTGGCGGAATCCAAACATATGCTGTTTTCGCCTCTCCGTCTCGTCGCCATTTTATGCAAACCGGACACATTTTAATGAAGCTTTTGCAATCTTTTAATCCAACGCTCAACGGCAGGGATTCGGCTGCAATGGTTTTATTTATGCCCGAGCAAATAAATGAACTAGCCGCCTTCCTTAAAACTTTCTTAAATCAAATTGGATCAAATTAAAGACGTCTCCCTTAATTGCAAATGTAGCATATCAACTGCTTCTGAAAAGGAAGTAGTAATGTAGAATGTGGCCTGTCCTCTTTCCTCGGCATCAAGCCTAATCTGAGTAGTTCTACGAAATTCTAAACTCCAAGGTCTTGAACTTGCACTAAAATTAAGACTTTGTCGAACTGATGTGTAGATGTTAGTCCATAATTAAAACTGGCTTGGTCTCAGTCCTGAAACTCTTGAAATTAATTACAACTTACATTCACCTTAAATATTTGTCTCGACTATTATGTGTGGTAGATCTGCTAAAATAAATTCAATATTAAATAAAAAACAATTTACTCTTGTCTACATTGTTTCCAATCACACTGCTGCTAATAATGAATTTGAATGTGAATTGACAACCTCGGTCAAGTGTTCCTGTTGTGCTGTCAGCAGAACAGCCATAGCTCCACAAGGTTGCTTTTTGAAGTCTCAAAGTCTGCCCACTTTGGGAAAATTTACAACAGTGAATATAGATAGGTACATGAGTTTTTCACACTGGACAACTAACTGACACTTTAGAGATTAACACTACTGAAGAAAATGTAGATCTTTACTTTGGTTTTGCTAATCATGCATCTTAATAATAAATTAAAACTGCAGACTGCTAGAGTAAATTTATTTCTGCATTTTTTATTAACATACAATCATATGACAATTGAAATTTGTGAAGTAAGTTTCAGTTCAATTTGACCTGACAGATTAATAGCTGCTGATTTAGTTCAGCCTTTTACTGTACACAATATAAAGTAAGCTTTAAAAAAATTACTGTTTATTTCCACATTTTTATAGAATTTATACCGCCAACCTTTGCCTTTCACTTAAAAATAAAGAAGATAATGCGAACATGCATGGTCAAAGGCGCTAAAATAATTGGTTTTGTAGTAATCATGTTTAAACATTAGGATTAAAATATATAATTTACTGAAATTACTAATTTCAAATTCACCATATTAGACCATTACTATCTTGTTACACTTGTCATAGAACTAGTAGTATTGTTATTTTGAAAAAATATTGGAATATCATTGCTTCACATTCAGTAGATTATGGCACAAGGTGCAAGAGAAACTGGGTTGGAAATTTTATATTCATAAGAACATGTCCGTATTAATCATTGTTCTAGGTGGATGAACCGAGGAGTAAACTTGATCGTAATATGGGGGAATAAAATTGGATTAATAGTGAATTAGTGAAAATGGGTGCCTAATGATCAGTGCAAGCTCAATTGGCAGAATGGCCTGTTTGCATGCTGTGAATCTATGATCACGACTTAAATGATGTGCTACGGTGGTCCTTATAATAGTTATATTTTAAAAAATGCCAGCAGTATAGGGCTACAACAAATTTACAATTTACTTTTGGCTCAAAGTACAAGGAGAGTGGACTTTGGGTGCATGGGCACAAAGCTCAATTGAATGCAGGCCTTATGGTCTTTTCCTATTGGCTTTCACGTGTGTGCAACGAGGAGGGCAGGGACACTACAGGAAGTGCTTGCCGTACTGGAGTTCAGTTGATACATTTTGGTATGAAGTAAGAACGGTCAATCCAATTGAAATGGTACAATTCTAAAGCTGGGACAGAAATATGTGGTATACATGCTCTTGTATACCTTTCTTAAAGTGAAAAAGATAAATTTAAACCAAAGTATCAAATCCTTGCCTTTTTTTAATTCATAAAGTGTACAAATAAGAATCTGTTGTTTGTAGGACTTAAGTTATGTAGCAAAACTGATGAACTGCAGGAGGATAGAAAATCTGATGGAGGGAATCTGAACTAAGGAATATAACTAAAGATAGACACAAAAAGCTGGAGTAACTCAGCAGGACAGGCAGCATCTCTGGAGAGAAGGAATGGGTGCCATTTCAGGTTGAGACCCTTCTTCAGATTAAATATAGGCAAGGGAGTTGTTAATGAGAGGGCAAAAGCTTTTTACTCCATTGAATCCCAAGTGGAATTGCATTCATACTGGATGTTTTTCTCTCTGCAGTAATGCCCTGCTGGTACTCAGTCGTAGAGGCAAGGGTTGCAGGTAGAAGAGAAAGGGGTGTTTTAATGAACTAAACATGGATGTTACATTGTTCGATAAGGAATCAGTGTACAATTATCAGTGGAAGATATTGCTATGCCAGTTTCTAAATCAACTCCCTTAAGTGGCATGTTTCCATGAGCCAGCAGCCAGTGATCGTCGTATAAGTATCATCAAAGAGATTGCTTTGGAAACTAACATGGCAAAACTATTAAATGCCTTTGCGTTGTGAAATGGCAGCCAGTGATCATTGTCCCTAGTAATCTAGTTCAGTTCTTTATGCTTTAAAAAAAAAACTTTGTATGGCAATTTCCAAAAGAATAAAATGTTATTCCGCACCATAATTTTTTTGATAATGATTTGTGAGTTCCTTAAGCATAATTTTAGTTTTGGACATGGAGTATAAAAACTTGCCATTTGGCCCACCGAGTCCACGCCAACCATTCACATTACCTCTATATTATCCCACCTTCACATCCACTCCACACACAGGGGAAATTTACACAGGCCAATTACCCTATAAAACCTGCATGCCTTTAGGATGTGGGAAGAAACTGGAGTACCTGGAAGAAATCCAAGTGCTCACAGGGAGAATATGCAAACACCACACAGACAGCATGCGAGGTCAGGATCGAACCAGGTTCTCTGGCGATGAGAGGCAGCAACTCTACTGGCTGTTGCCCGAATTGCCTTAAAGTGAGGGCATAATTATCTATTGTTTGTCCCTTAAATGTGTTTACTGTGTCTAAATTGTTTTGCATGTCATCTTTCACTGAAGAGGAGATAGGGAGTACTTCTCCCTTAAACGAAGCAACCAGTGGAGGATGTTTGTTCATAATTCAGATACAGTGGATTACTCACGATATTACTCAGACTTTGGTTTATGTGGAACAGTACCTAGTGGTGCTGTTATTGCTGCTAACAATTCAATTTTACTAATGGTAGATAATCAATTAAACCATAAAAAGATCTGTTTTAAGTAAAGCGACTAATGCGCAGTGAATGATTTGAAAGACAATAAAACACTATGTTTTGGTTGGTAGTTGCCACAATTGAAAATATACATGTATGCTATTGCAAGTGATAAAATGATTTTTAAATGATACGGTCAGTAGTCAACTTAGGAACAAAATTGTGTATTTATAGTTAATCACTTTCTATTTAAATTTCAGTAACCATGGCGACCGAAACAGATATTGTGCCAGTGGAGGAGTCGGAAATGTTTACAAAGGTCAAAGAGCACAAAACCTATCAAAGGCGACGAGAGGGCGGGCAATCAGAAGATTCCGACGGTCAGCAGAAAGAGCCGGATGTCGCTGAGGTAGCACAAGCCATGAACAGCAACATGCAGGTGGTAATGATGCAGCCATTGGACCCTACGTTATTACAAATGAAGCAGCCAATGGAGGGTGCAGCACATGAGTCAGATACTGTAGATGATACACAAATTATTACACTGCAAGTGGTGAACATGGAAGAACAGCCAATAAACATTGGGGAATTGCAACTAGTGCAAGTAGCCCAAAGTAGCATTGATGAACTACAGGGAAACTATGAAAATGAAGCTCCCAAAGATGGACTTCAAGAAGGGGACCCAGTAATCTGTCATACTCTTCCTTTACCAGAAGGTTTTCAGGTTGTGAAAGTAGGCGCTAATGGTGAAGTGGAGACGGTAGAAGATGGGGCAGTAGAAGTAAGGGAAGAAGAGGATAGTTCTGCTGCATGGCAGAAGGATCCTGATTACCAACCACCAGTCAAAAAAATTAAAAAGAAAAAGAATAAATTGCGCTACAAAGTGGATGATTCCAAAGATGTTGACTTGTCTGTATATGATTTTGAAGAGGAGCAGCAAGAAGGTTTGCTTTCAGAGGTTAATGTGGAGAAGGCAGTTGGAACAATGAAGCCTCCAAAGCCAATGAAAATTAAAAAGAAAGGTAACCATCAGTGTTGTATTAAAAACTAAGATGCCGATTGCCAGAGTGATAAGTGGAAAAGTACTGACAGTGTTTAAAATGTTGGAAATGACCAAATTATTTTTAGCAACCTTCTCCCTATGTCACTCCATGGTTGCTCTTTTTCTTTCTTGTCTTTTTCTTCTGTTCCCCTCTTCTTTCCTTCTCTCATTCCACTCTTTCCCTCACTGTCACCCTTTTTCCCCTCATCAAATTTCCCCCTTGTACTTTCTTAATCCTGCCTCTTCGTCTATCACTCTCTCCTTTCTGCCTTCACCCCCTCATTAGCTTTCTTTTTCTTGCTCTTTTCCCAGGATATAATTCCACGGCCAATCGTTGTTTTGGGAATACTGATACTCGCTATAATTACTTGACCATTATTGCTGAGACTAATCATCACTGCTGATATTGAACAGAGCCAATTATTAGGGTTGATTTTGTTTAGTTTGGAGATGCAGCACGGAAACAGGCCCTTCTGCCCACTGGGTCAGCGCTGACCAGCGATCCCCACACATTAACACTATCCTACACCCACTAGGAACAATTTTTAAATTTACCAAACCAATTAATCTACAAATTTGTACGTCTTTGGAGTGGGAGGAAACCAAAGATCTCAGAGAAAAACCCTCGCAAGTGATGGGGAGAGCGTACAAACTCCGTACAGACAGCACCCGTAGTCGGGATCGAACCCGGGTCTCCAGCGCTGCATTCGCAAGACAGCAACTCTACCGCTGTGCCACCGTGATCGCTCAAATTTCAAATAGCATATTCCTCATTTGTTAAAACGTACAAAAATAATTCTGATTTGTTGATTTATTTTTCTCCTGCTTAAATTTCAGATCATGATTTGGTCATTTATGGGATGTAGTGGTCACTGGCAAGGCCAAACCTTGTCCACCTCTTTTATTTGTGATATGGTGTGGTTTGACCCTGAACCATTGAAGGATGTGCTTAGTGTCCTGGGGTAGATAGTTCCATTCTTTCAATCCAGTGACACTTACACAATTATGACATGCTTCCAGTTGAAGATTGCATGGTACAGACCTACTTGCAGTTTGTGGTAATCCCAATTGTTCTGTTGCTACCTTGGTGTTAGGGGATGCGGTTTTAGATTAGCATAGCTCTGCTCAGTAACTGCAGTACGTCTCATAATGTTGCCATGATGTGCTATCGGCAGAAGAGGGTGAGTGATTTGGGGGGGGGGGGAACTGAATGCTGATCAAGTTTTGTCCTGGATCCTTATTGTCCAGGCATGTGGGGAACATTCCTTCACCGTCTTAACTTGATAGATGCAGTGGCAATGCAGAGCCTGGAATTGAATCTGTTCCTGTAGGATGCCTTGTGTAAGAAATGAATAGAGGAATAGACCACAGTCTTTTAAGTCTGCTGTATAGTGAAATCTTGGCTGTATATGTGCTTTGTTCACTTTCCCACCATAATACTCGGGTACATTTATCTAAAAATCTAGCAATCTCAACCTTGAAAATACTCAACTCCAACTGTAGCCCTCTCAGGTAGCTAATTCCAAAGATTTAGACCCACAATCTTAAAGCGATTTATCTTATGTCCTAAAAGCATTTTTGTTATAATTGCTCGAAGTTCCAAACTTTTAGAGACCCTCGTGTGTCTGTAACTCGTGCTCGCTGCCTTTGCCGATCCTGTGGATGTACTTCACTTTTCCAAATCCATAACAAACCAACTCTGTTGAATCCTTGTTATTGCAGCAATTCCATGTGGTGGATCAGTGGCACTCTGTCTTGGAGTGGATTATGAAGTTGTGCCTTCATTCTGCCTGGATGTTTTAATTGTTGATTTGGACACTGAATACATTTCCTAAGTTCCAAACCAAATACCGTTCCAAAAGTTTTAAACACTTGACATCGGCCTGTGAACGCTCCGTCCCTCGCCTGCGAAGGCTATCGCTCAGCTTAGGCCATCCATACAGACACGCTCCCAATCCTGATTCCAGCAGTGTGGTTTAGATGATGGCTGGTGGATAAAGAAGTCCAATCCCAAAATACCCTTGGAGCTGGCCAACATTTTGCCCATGAATGGTGGTATTGATTTCAAGTTTTTAACGTGAATTTAGTAATGAAAAACTTAAAATTGAAATGAGTTATTTAAAAACGAATACATTTTTAACACAAATGTAAATGATCTTCCTTTAGTTTAATCTTTAGTTTAAAGTACTCATTTATTTACATTTTTTATAGTCATTGATATTCCTAGTATATTCTATATTTATTTCTCTCACAATTTCCTTGGTTTTATTTTTGGTCATGTGTTGCCACTACTTAAGATGTTACCCCAATTCTTTTGGCACCATGTTTCCCCCTTTTAATCCTAATATTGTGCCCTATCTGTGTAATTTTATTTGCATTGATCATTTTTCTCATGAAGCTTGTTTCTCAATGTGATTAGTATTTTTTACATTATTTTAATGCATGTCATAGTTTGCATAGTTATATACAACATGTCCAGCCTAATTTCTCCATGCACATTGGGTAATCCTTTGGTACTTGGCTTTAAAATCAAGCCTTCGTTTCTGAGTGATTAGTGTCTCTCGAATTCCACACCAAAGTGTATCCTCTCACCACTTTTCCTGGGTAGGATGCTCTTGTAGTATGTGTCACTTTACAGGTATATGTCCCTTTTCCCAAACTTATTTTTCCACCTATCTTTTTATGCGACTTTGCTAATTATCCATTAAGCTTGGTGGCCTCATCTAACTCAATAGAGTGGATATTAGGTTGCTGCAATCCAGCACAGATTATTGCAGCACCCTATTGCAGCAGTTAGCCTAAAAGGAGGTGAACTATTTATTCCTAGCGTTTGAATTTGGCCTGTCTCTCAATGCCTTCACCAAGGTAATGTATTACCTTCAGTTTCATGAGCCAGTATCTTGTGTACTCTATTGAATTTTTTTTGTTCAAATTCAATTATGTAGCATTTCCATTTATTGCCCCAGTTAGTTATAGCTCCAAAGAACTTTTAGTTGTTATTTTCCTTTCATAATCATTTTGACTTTTAAATTAGAAAAAAGTGATGATTTAGATGAAGGGATTAAAAGTAACATTAACAAATTTGCTGGGTGGCAGTGTGAACTGTGAGGAGGATGCTATGAGGATGCAGGGTGACTTGGACAAGTTGGGTGAGCGGCAGATGCAGTTTAATGTGGTTAATGAGAGGTTATCCACTTTGGTGGCAAAACAGGAAGGCAGATTATTATCTGAATGGTGTCAAGTTGGGAAAAGGGGAAGTACAATGAGATCTGGGGGCCTTGTTCATCAGTCACTGAAAGTAAGCATGCGGGTACAGCAGGCAGTGCAGAAAGCTAATGGCATGTTGTCCTTCATAACAAGAGGAGTTGAGTATATGAGCAAAGAGGTCCTTCTGCAGTTGTACAGGGCCCTGGTGAGACTACACGTGGAGTATTGTGTGCAGTTTTGGTCTCCAAATTTGAGGAAGGACATTCTTGCTATTGAGGGAGTGCAGCATAGGTTCACGAAGTTAATTCCCGGGATGGCGGGACGGTCATATGTTGATAGAATGGAGCGACTGGGCTTGTATACACTGGTATTGAAACATATAAGATTATTAAGGGATTGGACATGCGAGAGGCAGGAAACGTGTTCCCAATGTTCAAAACCAGGGACCACAGTTTAAGAAATAGGGGTAGGCCATTTAGAACGGAGATGAGAGAGAGTTGTGAATCTGTGGAATTCTCTGCCTCAGAAGGCAGTGGAGGCCAATTCTCTGGATGCTTTCAAGAGAAAGCTAGATAGAGCTCTTAAAGATAGCGGAGTCAAGGGATATGGTGAGAAGGCAGGAACAGGGTACTGATAGTGGATTATTGGCCATGATCACAGTGAATGGCGGTGCTGGCTCGAAGGGCCGAATGGCCTACTCCTGCACCTATTGTCTAATAGACTCTGTTTTCCATGGCCTTTGCTGTACTCTGCCCATGTGGAGTAAATTGCACCAGCTAAATATTAGTTTCTCTAATGGTGGGGAGCTTGGGAGGAAGCACGTTTGTTTGAATATGGATACAAGGATTTCAGCTTTGCCTTTAGTAACTGCATGCTGGGCCCTGTCATTGTTGAGGATGTGGGGCTACAGAGTTTAAAATCATTGATTGTGAGAAAGTTTGGTTCTGCCTGTTGCAAATTGTCTCCGCTGTTGAGTAAGTACTTAGTCCTGTGTTGCAGCTTCACCGCATTGTCGCATTATGTCTGGTGATTCTCCTGGCAAGCATCTGAGCTTATTGAATCAAAGTGGATTCTCAGGCTTGATGGTAAATTATGGTGCTAGAAATGCTGAAAGATTAGGTTACAAATTGTGTACATTTTTGCATATTGTGGTCCAGTTGTAATGTACCAGAATCTGGTGCAAATCCTTCCCATTTTGCTTGTTTGTAATGCTATAATGTCGGTTATCCTTGGCATGAGGATGAAACTATCTTCACGGGGATTGTGCCGTGGTCACTAAAGCCACAGGTAGATAGATGTGCATAGGCAAATCTTGCATATTGACATTGTTATTGTCATCTTATTTTCATGTTGAAAATATGGAAGGGTAGGAAAGCAAAATGTTGGGGGCACTCAGTAGGTCAGGCAACATCTGTAGAAAAAGAAACAAGTTAATATTTCTGGTTGAAGCTACAACTGGGGAAAATAAAGCATGTTTTGCTTTTGATTGCTGGCAAAATGGGGTTAGAATGGGTAGAATAACGGAAATGCCTCTGACGAGGTGAAATTGATTGATCTGAAAACTAGAAGCTGGTGCGACGTAGGTGGGGCAGGGATAGCGAGAGAGTGAATGTCGGGGGTTACTTGAAGTTAGAGAAATCAAAATTAATACCACTGGGTTGTAAGCTGCCCAAGCGAAATATGAGGTATTGTTTCTTCAACTTGCTTTTAGCCTCACTCTGATAATGGAGGAAACCTAGGTTGGTGTGGGAATGGGAAGGAGAATTAAAGTGTTTAGCAATCGGGAGATCGGGTAAGTTCAGGCAGACTGAGTGAAGGTGTTCAGCGAAACGATTGCCCAGTGTACGTTTTGTTTCACCGATGTATAAGAGTCCACATCTTGAACAACGGATACAATAGATGAGGTTGGAGGAGGTGCAAGTGAACCTCTGCCTAACCTGAAAGGACTGTCAGGGTCCCTGGACAGAGTCGAGGGAGAAGGTATAGGGACAGGTGTTGCATCTTCTGCGGTTATAGGGGAAGGTACCTAGGGAGGGGGTGGCTTGGGTGGGAAGGGATGAGTTAACCAGCAAGTTGCAACGGGAACGGTCTCTGCGTACGGCAGAAAGGGGTGGATATGGGAAGACTAGTGTTGGGATCCCTGTTGGAGGTGGCAAAAACGTTGGTGGATTATGTGTTGTATGCGACGGCAGATGTAAGGATTGGGGCGTTTAAACCTGCATCTGCAGTTCCCTCCTACACTTGAACCACTAGATGTCTCTGTTCTACAACACACCACAGAACTCTGTTATTTACTGTGCAAGTCTTGCTCTGGTTTAACTTCTCAAAATGCAACACTTCACAAAGTCTCTTATATATTACTAATGACAGCTGGAGAGAGGGGAAAACTGAGACAAGATCACAAATGAATGACTGTCAGAAATACCCAGTTCTCATATACACAGTAAGAAAAAGTAAATTACTTAAATTTAGAAAATTAACATCTGGCCTAGTGAGACCACGCCTGGAGTATTGTGTGCAGTTTTGGTCCCCTAATTTGAGGAAGGACATTCTTGCTATTGAGGGAGTGCAGTGTAGGTTTACAAGGTTAATTCCCGGGATGGTGGGACTGTCATATGCTAAGAGAATGGAGCAGCTGGGCTTGTACACTCTGGAGTATAGAAGGATGAGAGGGTATCTCATTGAAACATATAAGATTGTTAAGGGCTTGGACACACTAGAGACAGGAAACATGTTCCCGATGGGGGAGTCCAGAACCAGGGGCCACAGTTTAAGAATAAGGTGTAAACCATTTAGAACGGAGACGCGGAAACACTTTTTCTCACAGAGAGTGGTGAGTCTGTGGGATTCTCTGCCTCAGAGGGCAGAGGAGGCAGGTTCTCTGGATGCTTTCAAGAGAGAGCTAGATAGGGCTCTTAAAAAAAATAGTGGAGTCAGGGGAGAAGGCAGGAACGGGGTACTGATGGGGATGATCAGCCATGATCACATTGAATCGTGGTGCTGGCTCGAAGGGCCAAATGACCTACTCCTGCACCTATTGTCTATTGACCTGCCAATTTCCTTACCTGAAAAGTATTTTATAACGAATAATCCTTCCAAATAAGCTTTTAAAATTTACTTTTCACCACTTTGGACTTTTTGAAGCATACTAATACAGTAGTTGAATATATAGTTTAAATCATAAATAGCATTAAATAATAATTCGCCTGGATTATAGTTGATCTTTGCAGTGCTCTGGTTGCAAAAGATAGGAGAGTAGTCCATAGCAACAATAGTCCTTGCAATTTTTAAAGATCCTTATCTAGATAGGTTATGCAAAACACATTTTTCCCATCTACAGTAATGTATTGAATTATTTGGTTTGTAATGGAAGCTAATTGCTTATGATACCCTTAATATAATACATAAATTATTCCTAATAGGTGGCCAAGTTTGAAATCATTGTTAATTTAAATTTGATTGAATATTGTAGCCTGGTCATGGTGGGAAAAGTGTCCATGAATTTCTTGTCGTTATACTTTGGAAATAACACCATTAACTTGGTGTTGACTTCTTAAGCATCATTATTTCTTGTATATGATTGCATTAATTTACTGAGGTATTATGCACCGCTCACTGGCTTTTTATCTTAAGGCTGAAGCATCCTAGATGTTGTAGATTTTTTAAAAAAATCTCTGGGCTGCAAAAAATTTGTGAGGAACATTGCCGAGAGTGAGTTATGAAAATAAATGTTATTCTATACTAGACCAGGGGGTCTCGTTGGGTCCCGTACCCTCAACGCAAGGGAGAGAGGGGCAGGGAGGGGGGAGGAAGAAGGATGGCGGGGGAGGGGGAGCGAGAGTCTGGGGGGCGGGGGGAGAGTCCGGGGAAGGGGGAAGGAAGCCCGGGGGGCAGAGCCCGGGTGGTAGAGAGAGAGAGAGCTCTAATTCAGGGCCCGTCTTGCTCGTTCTTCACTCGCGGCGCATGCCACAGTCTGAAAAGCGAGCGGGGAGTGGAGGAGGGGAGCGAGCAGCAGGCAGCGGTGCTCGCGTCATCCGAATTGCTGTGTGTTCAGCGGCTTCAATCCAGAGCTCGGGGGGGGGCGGCCGGCCGAGTGCGAGCCAACTGTGAGCGGACGGCGACCAAATGACTGCGAGTCGGGGGGAGGGTAATGGGGTAGCTCGCAGCGTGTGGAAAACGGTGCGCAGCAGGCCGCGCGAGCAGACCCATTGTGACGTCATCAGCTCGTTTATTTTCTAAGTTATTTGAAGTTTGTGAATATTTTCACAAATAACTCAAGAAATAAAGCTCGAATTTTTCAGGAAAGACAATTTTGGACTCCCGGATAAAACTTAACAAGAATATGTTTTAAAAAAATTCCGTAAGGGCGTTGTTTTTTGGAGCAGATGTGATAATACACACGCACACACGATCATACTTTTAATAGTTACTAGACCAAGTGCAGACCCGTTGGGTCTGTTCCCCCAACGTGCGGTTGCAGGGGAGGGAGGGCGGGGCAGCATGTTCCTGAGGGTGGGTGAGAGGGGTGGGGTAAGGGAGAGGAGAGGGGAAGGTGAGAGGAGAGGGGTTATGGGGAAGAGGGGAGGAAAAGGAGGTGGAGAGGAGAGGGGGAGAAAGAAGGGTAGGGGAGAGGTGGAGAGAGAGTGGAGGGGGAGGGAAAGAGAGAGAAAGGAGAGGGAGAGAGGGGGTGAGAGAGAGAAAGGAGAGTGGGGAGTGAGGGGAAGAGGGGTAGCAGGGAGTGGTGCAAGAGCGAGGGGAAGGAGGTGGGGGGAGATGGGGATGAAGAGGGTGGGGGAGAGGGGGTGGGAGTGGTGAGGGGAGAGGGAGGAGGAGAGGGGGGTGGGGGAAGGTGTGAGAGGGTTCAGGGAGGGGTTGGGAGATGGGTGGGATGGGAAGGGGGGAGAGTGTGGAGGAAGGGGGAGAGGGGTATGGGAGAGAGGGAAGAGTGGAGGGAGGGGGGAAAGCGGAGAGAGGGGGAAGTGTGGGGAGGGGGAGGGAAGGGAGGGGGGGAGAGGGGTGGGGGAGGGTGGGGGAAAGGTGGGGAATGGGGAGAGAGAAGTGGAAGTGGGGAGGGAGGGTGAGAGGTGTAGGTGAGAGTGGTGGAAGTGAGAGAGAGAGAGAGGGGGAGGGGGAGTGGTGGAAGAGGGAGAGAATAGAGAAATTTTTAAAAACGGATTTTTAATGGGGTTTTTTAAGCATTTTTTTAAAATTATTTGTCTGATGTAAAGTATAGATACGCAATGAAAACCAGAAAATGAAATAAAATTATCACTTGTCTAAAGATAACATTTGATAAACACGGCTGTGGAAATCGGCAAAGAAAAAAGCAATCTCTTCAAAGTGGAGTAATGGAGCCTTTGAATAAAGAGAGAATATTAAAAAACCGGGAAAATGTGTGTTAATTTGGCAGAGCAAATAACGGAGAACTTAATAAAAAGAATTATTCAAATATAAATAAATATTGAAAACATCGTCTACGTTTACCTTTTGAAAAAAGTAAATCGATAATAAGATTTTCAAAACAAAAGTGTCAAATAAAAAATGAAATAACGGCAGAAATCCAGCGTTCAGATCGATCGCTGTCGAGAAACGAAGTCCAAATGGCCGTTGGGGAAGAATGTTCTTGTCAAGGTTTCCAAGGCAACGCGATCCGGCAATGTCCCCCCAGTCACATGTCCCTGTAACAAGGCTGCTGGGGGGAGGGGCTGGGGCCAAGGTAGATGTAAACGAGATCCATTCCGATTGGCCATTTGTGAGGGATGGCATTGTGACATCACGCAATGGAACGTGCTGGAACATCAGGGGGCTGGGGCAGATGTAAATGAGATCCGTTTCGATTGGCCATCTGTGAGCCTTGGGCATTGTGACATGGCACGATGGAATGTTTACCAACGTTCTATGGGTGAGAGCAGTTCGATTTTCGAAAGGTGGGGGGGGGCGGATTTTATTAAAAACGTGTAGGTATCGACGTCCAAACGTGACGGGGAACGCCGTCGGGAAAGTGCGAGCGTAACATCCGGGCCGGTGGGAAAAACGGCGGCGTCCGAGGGTCCTGTTTCGGCGGAGCGCGACATCAAAGGGCGGAGACGCGGCAGACGGTTGGCGGCAGTCGGCCACAGAGTTTTTATATATGTAAAAACTCTGTGGCCGACTGCCGCCAACCGATGTCACGCTCCGCCGAAACAGGACCCTCGGACGCCGCCGTTTTTATATATATATCATATATATATATATATATATATATATATATATATATATATATATATATATATATATATATATATATATATATATATATATATATAAGATATCCATTCTCGTATTCTTATGATGCATATAACTGAAAATCATCATGTTTCTTTTTAATTTTTAGGGGTAAAGAAGACATTCCAGTGTGAATTGTGCAGCTACACTTGCCCTCGACGTTCCAACCTAGATCGTCACATGAAAAGCCACACAGATGAGCGGCCGCATAAGTGTCACCTTTGTGGGAGAGCCTTTCGAACAGTCACACTGTTGAGAAATCATCTCAATACACACACAGGTAACAAAAATAACTGCATTAATTAAATATTTATCGTGTTGAGATAATCAAGATTTAAAATGTCAGAATGCGGTTTTGTGTTTTAGTTATATATGTATATGTATTTATTTATTTTTTAAATCCCCTGTATTCTATAAGAAATCTCTCGCTATTAGGTTCCAGCATTTTGTTTCATACAATAGCAGAGAAAATAATTTGCCGTGCTATTGGAGGCAAAAACAGCTTGTTCAGACCTACATAATGGTCATATTTTAATCCATGATATAACAGAAAGCAAAACCTTATGATATGGGGGCTAGTTTACCTTTTGTGTGGGCAGAAAATAACATCAAACACATTTGACGGGTGAAAATGACAAATGACCCGACTGTGATGGAGACGAGTTCCAGCAGGATCCCAGCAGGTGGGTTGAGGAATGGTTGATGGAATTTAATACAGAAAAGTATGAGGTGTTGCATTTTGGGACGGCGAACAAGGGCAGGACCTACACAGTGAATAGCAGGTCTCTGGGTAGTGTTGTAGAGCGGGGGATCGAGGAGTACAGGTGCATTGTTCCTTGTAGGTAGAGTCGCAGGTAGATAAGGTGGTCAAAAAGGTTTTTGGCACTTTGGCCTTCATCAGTCAGAGTATTGAATGTAGAAGTTGGGAGGTCAAGTTGGAGTTGTATAAGACGTTGGTGAGACTGCATTTAGAATATTGCGTTCAGTTCTGTGCACCAGGTTATAGGAAAGATATTGTCAAGCTTGAAAGGGTTCAGATAAGATTTACGTAGAAACATAGAAAAATAGATGCAGGAGTAGGCCATTCGGCCCTTCGAGCCTGCACCGCCATTCAATATGATCATGGCTGATCATCCAACTCGGTGTCCCATACCTGCCTTCTCTCAATACCCCCTGATCCCTTTAGCCACAAGAGCCACATCCAACTCCCTCTTGAATATAGCCAATGAACTGGCCTCAATGACCTTCTGTGGCAGAGAATTCCAGAGACTCTCTGTGTAAAGAATGTTTTCCTCATCTCGGTCCTAAAGGAATTCCCCATTATCCTAAGACTGTGACCCCTTGTTCTGGACTCCCCCAACATCGGGAACAATCTTCCTGCATCTAGCTTGTCCAACCCCTTAAGAATTTTGTAAGTTTCTATAAGATCCCCCCACAATCTTCTAAATTCCAGTGAGTACAAGCCGAGTCTATCCAGTCTTTCTTCATATGAAAGTCCCGACATCCCATGAATCAGTCTGGTAAACCTTCTCTGAACCCCCTCTATGGCAAGAATGTCTTTCCTCAGATTTGGAGACCAAAACTGTACGCAATACTCCAGGTGTGGTCTCACCAAAACCCTGTACAACTGCAGTAGAGCCTCCCTGCTCCTATACTCAAATCCTTTCGCTATGAATGCTAACATACCATTTGCTTTCTTCACTGCCTGCTGCACCTGCATGCCTACTTTCAATGACTGGTGTACCATGACACCCAGGTCTTGTTGCATCTCCCCTTTTCCTAATCTGCCACCATTCAGATAATAGTCTACCCTCATGTTTTTGCCACCAAAGTGGATAACCTCACATTTATCCACATTATACTGCATCTGCCATGCATCTGCCCATTCACTCAGCCTATCCAAATCACCCTGCAGCCTCCTAGCATCCTCCTCACACCTAACTATACCCCCCAGCTTGGTGTCATCTGCAAATTTGGAGATGTTGCATTCAATTCCCTCGTCCAAATCATTAATGTATATTGATAAATAGCTGGGGTCCCAGCACTGAGCCTTGCGGTACCCCACTACTCACTGCCTGCCATTCTGAAAAGGACCCGTTTACTCCTACCCTTTGCTTCCTGTCTGCCAGCCAGTTCTCTATCCACATCAATATTGAACCACCAATATCGTGTGCTTTAAGTTTATATGCTAATCTCTTATGTGGGACCTTGTCGAAAGCCTTCTGAAAGTCTAGATATAACACATCCACTGGTTCTGCCTTATCCACTCTACTAGTTACATCCTCGAAAAATTCTATAAGATTCGTCAGACATGATTTACCTTTCGTAAATCCATGCTGACTTTGTCCAATAATTTCACCACTTTCCAAATGCGCTGCTATCCCATCTTTAATAACTGACTCTAGCAGTTTCCCCACTACCATGTTAGACTAACTGGTCTGTAATTCCCCGCTTTCTCTCTCCCTTTTTTTAAAAGTGGGGTTACATTAGCTACCCTCCAATCCTCAGGAACTACTCCAGAATCTAAGGAGTTTTGAAAAATTATCACTAATGCATCCACTATTTCCGTGGCTACCCCCTTGAGCACTCTGGGATGCAGACCATCTGGCCCTGGGGATTTATCCGTTCAATTTACCCAACACCACTTCCCGGCTAACCTGGATTTCACTCGGTTCCGCCATCTTATTTGACCTCCGGTCCACTGCTATTTCCGGCAGATTATTTATGTCTTCCTTAGTGAAGACAGAACCAAAGTAGTTATTCAATTGGTCTGCCATGTCCTTGTTCCCCATGATCAATTCACCTGCTTCTGACTGCAAGGGGCCAACATTTGTTCTAACTAGTCTCTTTCTTTTCACATACCTAGAATGTGTGAGCTATAGGGGGAGGATGAGTAGGCTGGATCTCTATTCCATGGAGCGCAGGAGGATGAGGGGGGATCTTAGAGGTATACAAAATCATGAGAAGAATAGATCGGGTAGATGCACAGAGTCTTTAGCCCAGAGTAGGGGAATCGAGGACCAGGTGACATAGGGTTCAAGGTGAAGGGGAAAATATTTAATAGGAATCCAGGGGATAACTTTTTCACACGATGGGTGTATGGAACAAGCTACCCGAGGATGTATTTGAGGCTGGGACTATCGTTTAAGAAACAGTTAAACCGATCGGTACATGGATAGGACAGGTTTGGAGGGATATGGACCAAGCGCAGGCATGTGGGACGTGTAATTGGGACATTGTTGGCAGTGTGGGCAACTTGGGTTGAAGGGCCTGTTCCACACTGTATCGCCTATGACTCTATTAATGTTAAAATAATTAAAGTTTTCAAACAGTGGAAAGGGATATCAACAGATAATAGGTGCACGTGTGGCCATTCGGCCCTTTGAGCCAGCACCACCATTCAATGTGATAATGGCTGATCACGCACAATTGGTATCCCGTTCCTGCCTTCTCCCCATATCCCCTAACTTCACTATCTTTAAGAGCCCTATCAAGCTATCTCTTGAAAGTATCCAGAGAACCCACCTCCACTGCCCTCGTATGTTTTAGTTTTAGTTGCAAGTTAAAATCATGTAAGCAAGCTCACACTCTACCCACAATAGGTTGAGAGAGTAAAGAGAGGAAATTGGTGAGGCCTTGACAAAGATATTCAAATCCTCTCTAGCTACAGATCACCCCCAGGAAGACTGAAGAGTAGCCAATGGTGTTCCTTTGTTTAAGAAGGGAAATGGGGATAATCCAGAACGTATGGAGTATATATAGCTATGGGTATATATAGGTGCTGGCCCTGCAGCCAATTTACCCATTTAGAATATACTTGAAAATATGGTTCGCATTCTTCCAGTGAATGTGGTTAATCCACTACAGATATCGTTGATTTAGTAATGAATACGTGTTCACTGATAGTAATGAATCTCCAGCTGGTGAATGAACTTTACTTAAAATATAAGTGTTTAGGAAAAAATGTTTAGTTAAATCTGACTGATAAAAATAATTTGTTTTCGTTTTATTTAAACTGCAGGGGGATGAATAAATTGCATAATTCTAAAACTGAAATTAATTGTTGTAAACCTAAGCATGCAGTGGTGAAATAATGAAACAACAATATAAAAATAGGGTTTTTGCAATTGTAGGTACTAAACCACATAAGTGCCCTGATTGTGATATGGCATTTGTAACCAGTGGAGAGTTGGTGAGGCACCGTCGCTACAAACACACCCATGAGAAGCCATTTAAATGTTCCATGTGTGACTATGCTAGTGTGGAGGTAAGAGTGACATATTAAATCTTTGTCTTTGTTAAATTTTATGAAACATTAGCAGGATTGAAATTAATGTATACCTTTAAAGAAATAAAAATCTAATATCTACAAGGACCTTTGATGGGATTCCCTTGTTAGGGAAACATTAATGTATGGTGCAGAAACAACAGTTGAACTTAATTTTGTAGCATTTCACGCTATATGGAAGTATTGTAATGAACAATATTGAAGACAAATGTATTTGAAATTTATTAAAAATGCCGTTCAAATGCCCACAAGACAAAGATAGAATGGAATGAATGCTGTTTTACAATTTGAATTAGTGTTTCAAAAGTAAATGTAAATAATATGGTAATCTACTTTCAAACTAACATTGAACATGTGTTGGACATCTTGAGAAGACTATGTCTAAAATAATGTATTTTGGGAGGTTTGGTAATGATATTCGGCACCAAAATGTAAATACAGTCAATAGATAGAAGTGATAATTAGTTGAACAAAAAGAGTGGGTGATTGAATAATTAATTGGGCCGAAGTTATAATACGCCGTTATAAAATTTTCTTATTCTCAGCACTAAAGGGTAACATGTGAAATATGCCTTTTTGATTTCCAGGTCAGTAAGTTAAAGCGCCATATTCGCTCTCATACTGGAGAACGCCCGTTCCAATGTAGCCTTTGTAGCTATGCCAGCAGGGACACCTATAAACTGAAGCGCCACATGAGGACCCACTCCGGTACAGTAATCCAGTGCATTCTGCTATTTAATCTTGAGTGCAGTACTTATTTGTCAGCTTGTTATAGATGCACTAGTATTGTGAAATTTTGTGTTAAATAATTTATGTTTCTGGCAGAGTTAAATTCTTTTAGAGCTAGTAAAGAAAATAATTGGTGATGTTACGTTGTAATGTCACATCAGGTAATGTTCAGTCCTTTATTTATAGCTTGGTATTCCTTTACAAAGTTCATCTCAACAACGGGTACTATTCTCAGATGTGCCATTTCCAGAGTATTGGAGGAGGATGAGATGAACGATGTAGGTGTTGCATTTTGGACAAATGCAGGTCCACACCAATCTCTTGCTCCAAGTAATGATGCCGTGATGATATGTTTATCACCTTTAAAGACTAGCTTCAACATTCAACCAAGCTTTATCCAGTGATAAAGCTGGACAATCTCACGTGTGTAGTGAAGCTTTCTCTCTGAAAATTCTAGTTTAGTTTAGAGATACAGCGCGGAATCAGGCCATTTAGCCCACCGAGACCGCTCCGACCAACGATCCACGCACATTAATACTACCCTACACACTAGGGACAATTTACACTTACACCAAGCCAATTAACTTACAAACCTGTACGTCTTTGGGGTGTGGGAGGAAGCCGAAAATATCTGATAAAACCCACACAGTCACGGGGAGAACGTACAAACTCCGTACAGACAGTAGTCGGGATTGAACCTGGATCTCCTGCACTGTAAGGTAGCAACTCTACTGCTGCGCCACCGTGCTGCCCAGTATGCTTCATTTTTAACATTGAAGCAAATCATTTGGTGTTAAATCTCGTAAATGTTTTAGTGTAAATTTTGTTGCTATTAACTAAAGTGTGCAAAACAACCATTCATTGTACGAATCTTTAGCAGAGTATTCTTATAGTGTGAATTTCTTTACCAGGTGAGAAACCGTATGAATGCTACATTTGTCATGCTCGCTTCACTCAAAGTGGGACAATGAAGATGCATATTTTACAGAAACATACAGAAAATGTGGCTAAGTTTCACTGTCCACATTGTGACACTGTCATTGCTAGAAAAAGTGATTTGGGTAAGTGCATTCAAATTTTCAACATTTTTATGTAAATGTGTGCAAGTCCTGCTCTACAACTGTTGATTTGTTTCCAGGCCAATGCCATTTCTAATTTATTTTGTATACATTTGTAGCAAATGGTAAAATAGTTCTGTTACAATTGAACATATACAATACATAAATAATATTTTCATGCAAGCAAACATTAGTGAGGGACACGCACAATGTCTTCAAAGCTAAGGTTTTGCTCCATGTGACCTGTAAATCATTGAATTTTGTGGCAACAAAAATATTAACGTAACACTTGGGTTCATACACTTTGCTTATCACCCGAATGCGCTCTCTATGTTTACTTTTGTTTCTTCGTTCATTCTTTCCCTTCTTTTTATTTCCAAAGAAAAACACCAAAAAAAATAATAGAGAGCATTGAAAAGCTATGCACTTCAGCACTTAGATAGTAGATAAAATAAATGTCTGATTTCTTGGGCTGAATAAGATGTACTTGCATGAAGTACAATTTTTTTAAATTTTTGTTTAATGCAGTGCTGCTAGGAGGAGACCATTGTAGGCACATGCTTGTTCCTATATTATCCTATCATCACATTGCTTGACAGCGTGCATACAATATCGGCGTTATATTTTTTAGCTACCAATTCCAAATAAGTACTTGTAAGATCCATTTTCTGACTGGCAAAGAAATGTAATTTTAACTTCAATACTTGCTGTCATAGAGAAGAGAAGCATTTTATTGTCACTAAGCTTTTCATTTTGTTTCTTATATGCTTTGACTAAGATTTTATATTGCGTTATATTAGCAGTGTGGTAAAAAGTAAATTAAGATTTGTCACTGCATTAACGTGACACTACTGTTTCTTACACCTACTTTTTTCTCGTTATTATTTGTCTTTTTTGCGAGATTTGTGTAATAGACTCACTCAAAACAATGATTTTATGTGTCTGGCACAGAGCATCACATAGGATGCTTGTGGTACATTCAGAATCTTTCTTATTTCCACCATATAGTGAGATAACATTGTACAATTTTGCCCCTCTTTTATGGCAAATTCTACTGTGAGGTGCAAGTCATATCTCTTCAAACCATTTTCTTCCCAGGTGTTCATTTGAGAAAACAGCATTCCTATCTTGAGTCAGGCAAAAAGTGCCGTTATTGTGATGCAGTCTTCCATGAGAGATATGCCCTCATACAGCATCAAAAATCTCACAAGAATGAAAAACGTTTCAAATGTGAACTTTGCGATTATGCATGTAAACAGGTATTGTAGTTGAAACACCCTTATTAATTTAACTGTGGGTGGTAGGGTGGTATATTTAGTACATTTTAGGTTTTTATGATGACAGTTTTAGATCGGAGAAATTGTAATTCTGGGGATTTTACTTCATAGAAAGTCGGTCAGTGGGAATGTGGTAACATGATTATGGAATTGTTAAAGAAGGAACTGCAGATGCTGGAGAATCGAGGGTTACACAAAAAGCTGGAGAAACTCAGCGGGTGCAGCAGCATCTAAGGAGCGAAGGAGATAGGCGACGTTTCGGCTCGACCCGAAACGTCGCCTATCTCCTTCGCTCCTTAGATGCTGCTGCACCCGCTGAGTTTCTCCAGCTTTTTGTGTAACACATGATTATGGAACTTGGTTCTGAATTAAATGTGGCTCGGGTCAATCTGTGCAGGGTAAGTGATGAAGAAATAATCTACAAGTAGTACAAAAGTTAGTGTTTCAAACCAAGTGGAAAATTAGCAATTTTGCTGAGAAATAGAATGGATTTTGAACTGCCAATTTTTTCATCATGAATAAGTGGTAGGTGTGCATTTTGAATTAAAGTAATGATAGAGATGCTCAGGCAAGGGCCAAAAGTAATTTGTCAAATGTTCATAACCTTTCAGTGCATTCCATATTACTTACTATGTTAATGCTGTTCCATTTCTTTCCTGCAGGAACGTCACATGGTGATGCACAAACGTACTCATACTGGAGAAAAGCCTTATTCATGCAACCAGTGTGATAAAACCTTTCGGCAGAAACAACTGTTGGACATGCACTTCAAGCGCTACCATGATCCTAGTTTTATTCCTGCTACGTTTATGTGCTCAAAATGTTCAAAAGCCTTCACTCGTAAGGTATCAAATATCTTAGATTTGTTCATTGCTAGCACGTTATGTACAAATGTACAAAAAAAATACTAGAAAAAATGGACGGTTTTGAAGGAAGGTTGTAGTGATGTGCTGCTCCTTCACAAATTAACATGACTTTTTTTCATTTGTGAATAGCACTGGTTTTTTTCAAGAGCACATTTTGGTGCTTGTTTCCCCCAAGCGTAGTACTTTCCTGAGCAGTACTTTTCAATTGAAGGGAAACATATTTATCAGAATGTATTTGAAGTCACGGCGCAAGGAAAAAAAAACACTGAATCCATACTGACCATCAGCACCCGTCTACACTAATGATGTGTATAGGACCTGTTCTATTGTAGGCTGGGTCCTGGAATCCTAGCTTAATCACCATAACGTTGCTTGTTTGTAAGTAATCAAGTGCAAAAGCATATCTAAAACTGATGGAGATACATCAATGGACTCCGTACAGTCACACCAAAATGTCTTCAACTACTGTTAAAATATGTTAGTCTGCTTTTGAAACAATATAGTTTTACTGGGGAGAAGGAATGGGTGATGTTTCAGGTCGTGACCCTTGTTCAAACTGTTTGAAACATCACCCATTCCTTCTCTCCAGGGATGCTGCCTGTCCCGCTGAGTCACTCCAGCATTTTGTGTCTATCTTCGGTTTAAACCAGCATCTGCAGTTCTGAAGAAGGGTCTCGACCCGAAACGTTACCCATTCCTGCTCTCCAAAGATGCGGCCTGTCCCCTTCAGAGCTATCCAGTAGTACGGATTTTCTGTCAGTTTAACGCGTGGGAATTTAAACGAAGAGCTGTCGGCTGCGCGCTGTGGGTTCTAAATATAGCGCTACCACTGGAGCTCTATGGGCTTTAAACATAGCGCTATGGCCACAGACTGTTCAGGGAAATTCTCGTATAACAATGAGTCATTGGAATTCTCTTTGAGCCTTTGATTATTTTTCAGGCAGTGGTAGAATTCTGGATAAGCCTAGTGGTGATAGGTCACCAGTGGGATTGCAGTTACATTGGGATTGGCCTTGATTTTACAGAACAGTGGATGGGTTCAAGGGAGAGGATGGACGAATAAGAGGGAGGGTGGGAGAGAAAGATGGAGAAAGGGAGGGAGAGGGATGCTTCTAAAATGGCTTCTACATCATCATCTGGTGCTAAAAGCAGGAAGCAGCCATTCAAACAGCAGTATGCAAAGAGATGGCAATGAATGCACTGTCAAGTAAGGTGCGTAGAAGACGTGCCAATTGGTAGCACAATTATGCATTCTTGTACTCTTACATGGGTATGACTGCACATTTTTTTTTTTTTTAACATTTTTTTCCACATAAATACTGATTTCCTCAGCAAAATACTGATTTTCATATACTAGAATACTGAAATGCTCTGACAAAACCTGGCAGCTGAGTTACTCCAGCATTTTTTGCCTATCTTCGGTTTAAACCAGCAGTTCTGAAGAAGGGTCTTGACCCAAAACCCATTCCTTCTCTCCAGAGCTGCTGCCTGTCCTGCTGTTACTCCAGCTTTTTGTTTCTATCTGCAGTTCCTACACATAGTTTTACTGGGTGTGGTTGGATCGATAGCAGAAATTGAAAATGCTAGTAATATACCACAGGTTATTTAGAGTCAGATGAATGCATCTTGGTTGACATATTTTCAGCATTTATGTCTTTTTCATGTAAAATTGGACTGCTGGTTAATCCCACACCATAAAGAAAAGAATGCAATATTTCGAATGTTAATGCAGTTATTGCATTTTTTCCAAAGGTTGGAATCGAATTATTGTTTCTGTAACCAGAAGTTTTTTTGCTTTAAAAATTCAAGTACATATTGACCTTCTTGCTATGCATTTTGCAGAATACGATGACAAAACATGCTGAGAATTGTAGTGGGCCAGGAGGCGAGGAAGGAGATGCAGCAGAACGCAAGAAGAGCAAGGGACGAGGGAGGAAGCGGAAAATGCAATCTAAGAAAGGAGATTCTTCTGATAGTGGTAATTTTGTGCTCTACTCTGACGTATTCTGCAATAGCTTAACAAACCTGAATAGAAAATCCTTATTCAAATATCTGTATTATCTCTATAGAAAGTGAGATTAAGCATGTGGTTAGAAATTTTCCAAAACACTTTTACCAATTCAAGAATGTAATTCACTTAATGGACTTCAATTCCGTATAACTCATTGAATGCCACGTAGATCCGGTAGAAGATAGTTACTGATCTATTTTTGTTTGCTTTGCAAGAGGATAATACTTATGACCAAGACCTGCTACTCTCCAGCCTATATATAATTAATTGGGGTTGAAACAATTGCAAACTACCCGTATTTAATTAAATTATGCAGTAAGCTGTTTAAATTTTGATTTCATTGACATTTATTGATTATTGCTTGGTTGCTCATTCTTCCCAATTTCTAATATTTCATTTTCCATATTCCATTGTAAGCAAGTATTTCAGCTATAAAACACAGTTTACCTGAAGGCTTTAGTTTTACTCTTTTGCTATTGGTTTGGGATTTCCACTGTTTTCTATTTCAAAACATTGCGAACTGTGGACAGGTGGTAGAAATGACAAGAAAAATCTAAATATTTAAAGTGATGATATGAGGGAAAAATAGAGATCTAGAGGTTTGATATTTTAATATTTGTCACTCTTCTATTAATAGTAGTTACTTTTCCATATTGTACATTCTTTGTCATTTTGTTTTGTGCTCATTGATTTCAGCATTATTCAGTAGACTTTGCACTTTTTAAAAATTAGATAAACACGTTTTTTCCTAAATTAGATGAACAAGTTACCTTGCGGTGATGCTTGAATGTACCTTTGTTTTTATGATGATTCTTTTGTAGATGAAGATGATATGGCTGAACCTGAACTAGATGGAGATGAAGATGATGAGCCAGATGTGGGCAAGGCTGAGAAAGAGGAAGATGAAGAGGAGGAGGAGGAGCCTCCTGTTGTTGAAGTCATCCCAATACCAACGCCAACCAAAAAACGAAGGGGCCGACCACCTGGAAAAAGTAATCAGGCAAACAAAAATGCTGGTAATGTACTCTTCTTTAAAATATTTGGAATGTGTCTATAATATGTAGAAATATCTTATTATTGTGTACCTTTGTTCCTGTTTAAATGCTAGCCATAGCAGCACAACCCGGCCTTCATGACCAGTGAGGTCAGAAATGGGTAGCTGATGGGAAGAAATGTATTTATGTGTAACTTTTTTTTAAATAAGTATCTTAAGAATCCCAAAGATGCGAAATGTGGATAATAAGTCTTGTGAAGAGTTTTGGTTATTTCGCGAATCGGAAGTAAAAATGATGGCAAGAAAGTGGATTTGAGGTGAATATGAATGCTAATTTTAGCTTCTGGGTCTACATGAAGCTCTTGATATGGTCCTGAGTGAGGAACTTGCATCACAAATTTGTGCATATTTAAGGAAGAATGTGACAATGAGAAATTAGTTTGAGAAATATAGGAAACTAGGGTGTTTGAAGTATTTCTTGAATTGTGCAGGAGATTCGTGTTGAATCTCTGGTATTTGTCTAATACAAAAGAACCCATGATCTAGCAATTTGACCCGCGATCTAGCAATAACAGTTTGAACCAAGAAAAATATCTATAATAATGACACAGTCAGCTGCAATTTCGACATTTTGATTCAGAACCTACAAGTTGCCAACCTGCAACACTGTCATGCAGGCATCAGAGATTAGGAATTAACGGGTCCTTTTCAGAATGGCAGGCAGTGGGGTGCCGCAAGTCTCGGAGGTGGGACCCCAGTTATTTACAATATAATAACGATTTAAACGAGGGAATTAAATTTGACATCTCCAAGTTTGCGGATGACTCAAAGCCGGGTGGCAGTGTGAGCTGCGAGAACGATGCTATGAGGCTGCAGGTTGGGTGAGTGGGCAGATGTTTGGCAGATGCAGTATAATGTGGATGAATGTGAGGTTCTCCACTTTGGTGACAAGAATAGGAAGGCAGATTATTATCTTAATGATGTCAGATTAGGAAAAGGGGGAGGTGCAACGAGACCTGGGTGTGCTTGTACAGCAGGCAGCGAAGAAAGCTAATGGCATGTTTGCCTTCATTGCGAGAGGATTTGAATTTAGGAGCAAGGAGGTCCTACTGAAGTTGTGCAGGGCCCTGGTGAGACTGCACCTGGAGTATTGTGTGCAATTTTGGTCTCCTAATTTGAGGAAGGACATTATTGCTATTGAGATTGAGAGAGTGCAGGTTAATTCCCGGGGTGGCGGGACCGACATATGAGGAAAGAATGGGTCAACTGCGCTTGTATTCACTGGAATTTAGAAGGATGAGAGGAGATCTTATATAAAAATATAAAATTCTTAAAGGATTGGACAGGCTAGATGCAGGAAAAATGTTCCCGATGTTGGGGGAGTTCAGAACCAGGCGTTACAGTTTAAGACTCGGGGTAGGCCATTTACAACTGAGATGAGGAAACACTTTTTCACCCAGTAAGTTGTGAATCTGTGGAATTCTCTGCCACAGAAGGCAGTGGAGGCCAATTTACTGAATATTTTCAAGAGAGTTAGATTAAGCTCTTTGGGCAAACGGAATTCAGGGATATGGGGAAAAAGCAGGAATGGGACACTGATTTTAGATGATCAGCCATGATCATATTAAATGGCGGTGCTGGCTCGAAGGGCCGAATGGCCTACTCCTGCACCTATTTTTCTTTGTTTCTATGTCTGGTTTCAACGTAGAAAGAGAACAGCAATTAACATTTGCTTCCTCCTTTCCAATTATGTGTGGGAATGAACCATTTTTGATCTGTTCCCCTGCTTCAAAGCATAGCTATATTCCATGCATTTATTCTTGGCTTTGATTTAGTTGCATTTTCTCATCAGGAACTGGTCAACAATTACAAGAAGCGGGGACTACAACTATTGAAAACATCATTGTTGAGATAAAGAAAGAGCCCGAGGCAGAAGATGTACAGGTGCAAGCAGGAATTGAGGCTCAGAATGGAGACATCACACCTGAGATGATCCTCAGTATGATGGACCGGTGATGGAGGAAGGCCAGGCATGCTAATAATATGGCCCAGCGCAATAAGATAAACATGTATTTTTTTGCTTTGACACATGCTTATATGAAATGATTTAGACCATTTAACCTTTTGAGTACTAGAGAACTTTTCATCGGGAAGCTGAAATGAATATAGACTAGTCCCTTCTTACAGCATAGAATGCTATTTATGAATCAGAAATTGTTATTTTATATGTTTAAAAATTGTCCCCACTGTTTTCTCTGAATAATTTCTCAGTACTGAAATGGTACACCATGAGATGCTTTGTATGCTTTATGTACACAGAGCAGTAAACTTGTTCCTGTCCTAATATAACAATTGTGTACAGTATCTGTGCCGTAGCACCTTTTGCATAAGAGGAATGTTTCCCAGTGGCACGAAATATTGTGATATATATATGTTGCAAAGAACATAGGCTATTTTTACCATAACAGTCCTGCCCTATTAAGAGCTGAGCAGGTGGAAATTTGACTTGTAGTAAACTTTAAATACAAAAGAATTGTGAATTTTTGGAAGTATAGTTATGACTTTGTGCAACCTGATTATAAATGGTAATACATAAGTTTTGGTTTCTTTCACTATGGTAGGGTGTATCAAAGTGCAAATCACTGATTCAAAATCATTGTGTTACTGTTAAATTAAGTTCAAGCCACATGAATTATTTTAGAACTGACCACCCATAGTAACACTGATGTTTGTTGTGTGTTTGCTTTTTTTTGTACAGGGCATCTCAAAAATGGTCATGCTTGTTGTAGATAACTTTTTTACATTTTAATCTTTTCTAGTGATTATGTATCAAAAGTGCAGGAGAATAACATTTTAACCACTGCTTGAGACGTTTACAAATTATTTGTCACAAAGAGTCAAACTCTTCCGTGTTTGTGAATATGTGCAGAATCATGTAAAAATTAATTTGCAAATTGAGCTGTTCAGAGCAGAAACTGTCAAATTGTAATAAGCACATTCACAGCATACTACAAATCCCTTTATAGTTGCAGATTTTAATGTTGTAAATTTTAATTACTTTCATTATAGGTTGGCTGTCTCCCACCTATTACTTTTCGCTTCTCTGAACCTCTATGTATCTGATATATTTGTAAGAGGGCATAATGGAACTAATCATTTAAAACTAGAAGAGAGTTTTGAAGATTGAGTATATCCATTTGTGCTTTGTGATGCAAAATAAAGTAATGTGAAGTTAGCGCTATTGCAGATATGAGAAAGATGTGCCAGAAAAGTATGTCAGAAAACATATGCTTTATTTGCTAAATCAACATGAATTTTTGTTCTCGGTGAATTGCAATTAAATCTGCTTTGTGCCCATTTTTAGCTTTTGACTCTGGGTTGATTTTGGGTTTTTTTTATTGTGGCTGTACTGTTTCCGTGAAGGACAGGGAGACAAGCTGATGAGGAAGCATTGTAAAAATACTCTTTCAATGGGTTTGTGAAAGCTAGGGTAAAGCATCTAATTAATGTAGTGCTGTACAGCTGGTAAATAAACCATTTACCTGCCTTTCATGTGTGTTTTCATTTTAGTGAATTTATATCACATTTGCATATTCATTCATCCATCAATATTTGGAGCATATAAAATCGCAGAACCAGTGCATTTTATAAAACATCTGTTTTGTAAATTTAAGATTGTATTGGTTCACACTTTAGGTGTGTTTCATTCTCCTCCCCCACCCCCTCACCTTAATCTGACATAAATGTGTTATACATTATATGTACATTTGCTGTTGATTTGGCTGGATAATATTTTACGCTAATTTTACTTTCACAGACATCTACCAAAGGTTTATAGAATAAAGTCTGAACTTAAAAGCTCAGAAATGTAAGGGTTCATACCAGTGGACACTGCTGCTAAGGAATGTAGATGAAAAATGAATAACTAGCAGGTTTCTTGTAAAATGTCTGTAAAAGTGACCAATTTAAGTTAGACCTTTTGTATGTAATGCATTGGGTCCGGATGTCTATTGGGAATGTGGTTTATTTTTAATTAATAACTAAGATGTAAGAATGAATGCCATTTGTTTATTTGATTGAGAAAATGTGTTGCTGCAGATGTTACCTCACACTACTATCCCATTGCCATTAGAAAGGGTGTATTCTTATTATATCTGTTTGGTATAACTGAACAGCTGGTTTTGGCAGTTAAAGGGGCAGTTAATGATATTTGGTCAGTAGTCATACGCTCCTATCCTAGTAAGGATGACAGATTTCCTTCTCTTCATTTAATTGTGACATAATTGCCATTAACACGTGCATAAGTTCTTAGAGCAGAATAAGGCCACTTGACCCATCGAGTCATTCAATCATGGCTGATCTATCTTTCCCTCACAACCCCATTCTCCTGCCTTCACCCCATAGCCCCTGACACCCTTACTATCACAAATCTGTCAATCTTTGCCTTAAAAATATCCATTGACTTGCCCTCCGCAGCCATCTGTGGCAATGAATTCCACAGATTTGCCATCTTCTGACGAAACAAATTTCTTCTCATCTCCTTTCTAACGGTACATCCTTTTATTCTGAGGCTGTGGCCTCTGGCCCTAGACTCTCCCACAGGTGGAAACATCCTCTCCACTTTCACTCAATCCAGGCCGTTCATTATTCCCTAAGTTTCAGTGAGGTTCCCCCCCCCCCCCTTATCCTTCTAAACTCCAGCGAGTACAGGCCCAGTGCTTTCAAACGTTCAACATATGTTAACCTGATCATTCTCTTAAACCTCCTGGAACCTGTCCAATGCCAACAACTCCTCAGATAACAGGCCCAAAACTGCTCATAATATTCCAAATGCGGCATGACCAGTGCCTTATAAAGCCTCAGCATAACATCCCTGTTTTTGTATTGTAGCCCTCTCTAAATACATGTTAGCATTGCATTTGCCTTCCTTACTACCAATTCAACTTGCAAATTAACTTGTTAGGAATCCTGCACCAGCACTCCCAAGTCCTTTTGCACCTCTTGATTGCTCATTTCACTCCCCAATGAGATCATAATCTATGCCTTTATTCCTACTACCAAAATTCATGACTTCACATTTTGCTCTGCTGTATTCCATCTGCCACTTCTAAGCCCACGCTCCCAACCTATCCGTCCTTCTACAGAGTCCCTGTTTTCTCTATACTGCCTGCCCCTCCACCTATCTTTGTATCATCTGCATACTTTGCTGCAATACTTTCAATTCCATCATCCAAATCATGCATACACACCATGAAGAGTAGCAGCCCCAGCACCGACCCCTGCGGAACACCACTAGTCACTGGCTGGCAACCAGAAAAACCCTCATTTATTGCCACTATCTACCTTCTGCAATCCAACCAACCTGCTGTCTATGCTAATATCTCCCCTCTGATACCACGGGTTCTCACCTTCTGTAGCAGCTTCATGTGCGGCACCTTATCGAAGGCCTTCTGAATATCCAGGTATCGGTTATCAGATTTTATTTAAATCCCCAGATGTAAAGGTGAGATTTCAACATCTCTTTTGGCTCACGGCTCACTGTAACTAATTCACTTACATAACCAATAACTTAACCTTGTTGGATACTGTGTCAATGGAAATATTGTAAGGTGTGCACCTGTTAGGTGCTGGCATAAAATTCAAGATTATTTAGTTTGAGGATTACGATATGGAAGTCAATCAAAATCCACAGGTTGGTTCTGAAGTTTCAATCTATTACACTTGGTCAACTCTTCACACGGTCACTAATAAGAGCACATTCTGGAAGGCACTTTGAAAACATTTTATTTCAAAAAATCGACAACTGTGTATCTCACTTATTGCCTACAAGTCGACCAAATTGTATTGACAACAAATCTGTAATGTGACTACTTTCCCATATTCAGCATTATAACCTCTAGGTGATCATGAAGCTAAGTACAAGGTCTGCTGGTTTATTACGGGTTGTCTGCAACTGGTTGCCAGTGCATAGCATAATTCATGGCACAATAGTAAGTTTGGATACACGTGCTTTAAATTTTGGGGTATTGATTTCAATTTGGGCAGCCTTCGTTGGTTTTTCCTTTTTGAGAGGGTGGATTGCTGATGATTCGGTGGGATTCAATGTTGCCTAAGCAGCTGGGGAGATGGGACATCTGTGTAATAGTGGTATTATGCTGCCCTGTTCATTAAAAATATATATACTTTTCTAACAGTTTGCATGGTTTCATAGTTGTATTACATAGAGTATGTACTGTTGTATGTGTTTCAGCAAGCGTGATCTCAACAGGAACAAATTAAAACTTTGCCATTTGGTATCACAAGATTGCTTAGCCACAAGATGGTGCTGTAGATCAAGCCATGAGCTTATGCCAAATGAAATACAAAGCATTGCCTAGAAAACAAATTGCATTGTACTGTTTTCTCCCCAGTGTTATGCAGTTTTAAAAAAAATGTACAATAAGTGTGGAGAATGCTGATATACACGGGCAGTTTGAGATTAAGAAGGTGGAGGTGTTGGGGTTCTTGAAGAGCATTAAGGTGGATAAATCTCCAGGATCTGATGGGATCTATCCCAGGTTATTGACAGGAGCAAGTGAGGAAATTATGGGAGCCTTGACAAAGATCTTTACATCTCTAGCCATAAGCAATGTCCTGGGTGACTGGAGAGTAACTAATGTTGCCCCTTTATTTAAGAAGGGAAGTAGAGAGAATCCAAGGAATGGTGGGCCTGTGAGCTATTGGAGAGGATTCCTTGGGATAGGATTAATTCCAATTTGGAAGAGAATGGGTTAATTAGGGACAGTCAGCATAACTACACGGCAGGTTATATCTTACTAACTTGATTTGTTTCAGGAAGTGACAACGATGATCGATAAGTGTAGGGCAGTGAATATTATCTAGATGGATTTTTGTAAGGTATTTCATATAAAGTTTCCCCTGGCATACTGATGAAGAAACTTAAGATGCATGGTTTTAGTAATCACTTAGTCATATGGATTCTAAACTGGCTTACTGTTAGATGACAGGGTTGTGGTGGGAGGACAATATTCAGGCTGGAGGTCTGTGACCAGTGGAGTTTCACAGGGATCTGTGCTGGGACCTCTGCTGTTTGTGATATAAAAATGACTTGGATGTGAATGTAGATGGGTTGGTTAGTAAGTTTGCAGATGACACCAAGATTGCTGGGATCGCAGACTGAGGAATTAAGTCTTTTTAAAAGCATTAATGCACAAAATGATCTTGGGATCCAAGTCCATAACTCACAGAAGATGGTGGCACAAGTAGATAGGGTGGTAAATAAGGTGTATGGTATGCTTGCCTTCATTGCGAGGGGCATTGAGTAAAAGAATCAGGAAGTCATGATGCAGCTCTATAAGACTGGTTAGGCCGCATTTGAAGTATTGCCTGCAATTCCGGTCGCCCTACTACAGGAAGGATGTGGAGGCTTTGAGAGGGTAGAGAGGATTTTCCAGTATGTCAGACCGGTATCGGAGGTTATAGGGAGATGGCAGGAGAATGGGGTTAGGAGGGAGAGATAGATCAGCCATGATTGAATGGCCTAATTCTACTCCTATCACTTAAGATCAGCATGCTGCCTGGGTTAAAGTGTTTCAGCTACAAGGAGAGGCCAGATAAGGTGGGATTGTGCTCCTTCATTCCCTGGCAACTTGATAGAAGTATATAAAATTATGAGAAGCATACAGACGGTAGACAGTCAGAACCTTTTTTTGAGGGTGGAAATCTCCAACACTAGAAGGCAAACTCTATAAGGTGGGAGGGGGAAACTTTAATCGAGAATTGCAGGGAAAGTTTTTTATTACTGAGTGGTGGGGGCCCCAGATCACATTGCCAGGGGTGGTGGTGGAGGAAGATACGATAGTGGTGTTTAAGAGATTTTTAGATAGGCACATGGAAGTGCAAGGAATAATGCAATATGGATCGTACAGGCAGATGAGATCAGTTTAATTTGGCATCATGTTTGGCATGTTTTTTGTTGGATTGTTTTCTCTGAAGAATTGGAGATCTGATGGAAATACTGGCACCAAAGTGACAAGGCAATAATTTAACCTTTCAGTTGTGCATGATAAAGATTGGAACATATGAGATCAAGCTGAGAGTTGAAAACATGTAAACCTTTTTAATGAATAAAAATCCATTGACATCTACTATAAACCTACTGCCACCTGGACCGACACCTTGATTGGAAGCCTGGATCGCCTCAACGCAGGGGGAGAAGAAGGAAGGAAGAGACAAGGACTTTAAGACTTGCCTTCCATCACAGTGAGGTGGACCTGGTGGACTCACTGGTGGATGTTAAATCTGTTTATTGTGTGTTCTGTTATTTTATTCCATGTTATGACTGCAAGGCATGAAATTTCGTTCACACTGAAAAGTCTGAATGATAATAAAGGATACTTTACCATTTCCGACATTTCCCTACCATTTCTTGACCTCGCTATCTCCATCACAGGTGATAGACTACTGACCAACATCCACTATAAAACCACTGACTACCTGGACTCCATTGAATGTTAACATTGTTGTGCTTTTATAACAACTACTTTGGGTGAAGATAGTTCCGTAAATATTAGCACATCATGAAGATTTTGCATGCATCTCTAGTTACAAAGTGAAAAGTTTCAGGAATGATAGTTTGTAAGTACCCAAATTTCTCAGTTAGGTTTCTGCGGATTATACTTGAGAAGGTTGCATGATAATGCGCCCAGTAAAGGAATTTGTTCGCTCGTGTGTCAAATGACGCATAGCTCGCTGTTGGCTTCCGTCGTCGTCCAACACGTTGACAGAATTGGTCGCCCGACGCGTCACAGAGTGCATTGTGTCGTCGTTTCTGGGGATCGCCACGAGGGCCTCTGTCATGATCCCCAGCAAAGGAGTAAGGAATCATTGATGACAACATCTGAACATCCAAGTTTAATCGAGCATGTACCATCCATAAATAAATTTGCAGTGTGATAGCGACAAATGCTGACAGTTTGTAGCAAATACTGGCCCATACTTTGCTTCTAGCTCCCTTCATAGTGTTATTTTGTTAATGCTCATTTTTGCATATTATTATATTTATACCTTTTCCCCCCATTTTGGTATAACCTCCAAATGTGCACCCTTTTGTGTTAGACTTCTTCGTGGTATTTTAATGGAGACCATTTCCTGCAAACAAATGAAATAAAATTGAACACGATTCTCTGCCTTGGAGAACAGTGTCCAGGGCAACCTGTGTGTACAACTGAGTGTTGTTAGCTGAACGAACAATTGGATTAAAACCTAACCAAGCTGATAGATTTTTGTTTTGGTTAAATACAAAAATGACAATTCAGGAAAATAATATTGAAGCATACCGATGACAATATTGTCACTGGATAATTTTTATATTTCCAACGAGCACTGTTTCCTCTTGGGGTCGTGTGGTTACTGATTCAGGATGTGTAGCTGCTTCAAATTGGTATTTATCATTCTCGGTTACTCCACTGACGCTATCACTGTAGAAATGGATATTTCATGTCAAGATATTTCAGAAGAGTTGCAAGGTAATGATTTTTACTTTTGGTAATTCTTAAAAAAGAGTTTAATGTGCCACCTTTAAATTTCTCTGTAGTCTCTCAGTTTTAAGGAGTTACTTTTGAAAATGCAAACCAGAAAGGAGATGGGCAACTAGCATATGATTCATCCTGCAACGTGCTTAAGCAACACTTGCAAAGTACATGCGTAAAGTAGATCACGCATAGAAAAAAAATACAAGAACATTTCATTAGCAGAAATACATCCATGAACATTATATTTGTTAAAATGTGAAAGGTTATGTAATCTGGGCATATATGTTTTAATAAATGCACTTTAGGCATGTTAAAACACTTAATTTTTTTTAAGCATCTTGAGAATATTCTTCACTTCAAGATTACATTGTGTTACTTTTAAATTGCGCTTTTATCGAGACTAAAATTGCTCACGTCCACAGCTGTCAAAGTGATACACGGGCCATTAAACAATGTAATAAATGCATTACATTGAATTTTAACTGAAAATAGCTTTCTAAAGGAACTGTATTCACTTCAGTGCTTTTCAGTTTGTTATTAATTTGATAGGTTTATTTTATAATGAGAGACTAAGCAGACTCGGCGTATACTCCCATACTGACGAGAATGATATGTAATCTTAGATTTATTTTAAAGAGCATGATAGTGTGGATGTGGAAATGATGGTTAATGCTGGCTGGAGTACATAAAACCCACTGTCATAGTCTTAAAATAAGGGGTCAGCCAATTGGCACAGATGAGATGAAATGTATCTGTGAGGAGCAGGCATATTGAAATCCCGAGAGACAGTTCATCAATGGAGCCAACGTCCCTCCTGGCACAAAGCTTCGTGCTCCGCTTGTAACATTTTGGTTTTAGAAGACTATAGACAGTGATTATCACAGTAGAATTACACTGTTCAAGAGTCGAGTGTTTATTTGCTATTTTGCACTGGATATGAAATGGAACAATTAAGTTCTAACTTGCCAAATCTTTACAGGCACATTAGACTTAACATCAATAATAAATGCACAATAAGTTACTTGGGTTACAATGGCACAGTGGTAGAACTGGCGCCCGACTGCGCCAAAATGCCAGGTTAGTTCCTGACTGCACGTGCTGTCTATAAAGAATTCCTGCGTCGTCCTTGTGACCTCGTGGGTTTTCTCTGGGTGCTCCGGTTTGCTCCCACACTCCAAAGACCTACAGCTTAATAAGTACTCTTGAACAGTGCAGGACTGTTATGATGGTCACTTTCAATACTGTCTTCCAGAACCGAGATGATAGCCATTACCTTGGCAGAAAGATCTATCTCTGACGGTATGTCCATGAGTTGATGTACCAGTAGCCTGAGCTTCAGTGCCTGCAATCTGTGCTGTTGAATCTTGCCAGCAGAAGTTCCAGAATGGTGAGATCAGGCCAAAAAAGACAAAAGGTGCTCAGCGGGTCAGGCAGCATCTCTGGAGAATGTGGACCAGTGACGTCTTCATGTCAGGACCCAACCGGACCCAAAAGCAATTGTGTAAACCTTTTCCTGCCAGGAATGATGTGTTAGTGACAATGTTGACTTGCTTTGAGAATGTAGTTGAAGTATTGTTGAAGGTAAAGATTGCAATGACTGTGAATGAGGTTGGAGTAGCCTGGTAAAATTTGCTCCTAGAGAGAAGGAGAGAAAATGATAGGAAATCGTGCATGTTTTGAGTTCTGGGATCAGTTAGATTAAATTAAAGAATGTAAATGAGTAATTTGATAAATGTTTTTCTGAATCTGGTAATTTTTTTAATGAATTTCCATAGCAAAATTAATCCAGTTAGATTTATAACTAATATACATTTGCCCCCAAAATAACAGCAGAAATACTTTAATGCTAGCAAAAGCATTGAAATATCTTCAATATTGCATACATTATCTTGGTTAATTACTCTGTTTCATGTACTCTGCCGTCTATTTCTACTGATTGCAATGATTTTAAATTTCCTCGGATTTAACTCCCTTCAGATGACACTTTCTTTTCAAAAGTGCAATTTTGTTTATTGATCCATATCTGTTTCAATATGGATAAAACTCACGCTTTCTTTCATTAGAATTTTGAGAACTTGGTACAACATTCCAGCCAATTGCAGTGACTGACTTTGGCAGAAGTTAACGTGTATCAGGAATGCCTTGTAATTTCCCCCCGACCCCCTCCTCCTACATTTCTGTAGGTGATGCTGACTTCTGGCTTCCACTGTGCCATTTGGTTATTTTATATACCGTATATAGTGTTTAATACAATAATATAAATAAATGGAAGTGTGTGTGTGTTTCATGATGGCACATTGCCAGGGAATGACAGAGCACAGATGGGCAATTTGTAATTTCTGCAGAGAACAACGGAATCAAAGTAAGGCACTTTTCCACAAACACGCTGAGATGAGCAGATGATATTACAGCAGGCAATGAATGGAGTTAGGAAGGTGAAAAAATATAAATATTGTCAGTGAAAAATTAAAGACATCCTTGAGGATTAATCTTCAGCACTTAAAAATAATTAACAAGTTTTGTGCAAAGCGAGACATTAAAACCTTTCATGACGATACATAAACGTTTCATGAAGCTGTTGTTAATTAACATACAAAACTGTTTCAATAGATTTTCAGAATTTGAAAGGTCAAATTTTATGAAGTTATCACACAAGTGCAAATAGACAATAGGTGCAGGAGTAGGCCATTTGGTCCTTCGAGCCAGCACCGCCATTCACTTTCATCCACAATCAGTATATATTCATGCTCTTCTTAGGTAAAGCTAATACTGTCATAGCACAGAAAGAAGCCCTTAACCAAAGAATTCCGCTGTGACTCGTCACATGTGCCCATAAAGCATTCATTCATTTGGCCCAACATGTCCATGCTGAACATCACGTACCAATCCTAACTAATTCTCTATACCAATAGTTGGTCCAAAGCCTGCAATGCCTTGGCAATTTGAGCGCTCATGAAGGCAATCGTCAAGTATTGCGAGACTCCCTGTCTCCATATCATCATTGAAAGCAACATATCTTGATGTACATTTGTCTAGTCAGGGCTAATTTTGCTTCTGTGTCTCTCCAGAAGTTTTGCAATGCAGTAGACCACACCGAGAGTCCATGGCTATGATTTGGAGAGCATTTTACCACAGACCCAAATCAATCAAGAAACTGAGGCACTTCCTCCAATTCCAAATTGATTCTAGTTGACCATAACTTCTACATCTGTTCCTGGGACTGATAAGTTGGACGTAGCTATCATGGGCCATGCCCAAAGACTATTGAACCTCCTGTTGAGACTCCTTTAAGTCCATATGTTTCTTAATCCTGAGCTGAGAAGCAATCCTTTATAAACTGCTCAAGCTTACTGAAACTGATGAAGTGAAAAAATGTAACACGATAAGTAGAACATTGGATCTTTAATGCTCCCTTTCTACGGTTTCAATGCCACAATGTTTTAGTAGTCAAGACCAGGACAGAACAGGGCTTCCAGAATTGAAGTCTGGATGGTGTTATCAGAAAGTGATATGTAAACATAAAGAACCTGTTACTGCCTGTGGTGTCAGCAAATCAGCAGCTGTCTCTCACTAAGCAATTCATTCCATTGAATTCCTTCCATCCTGTAATCACTACCAGATATAGTTAACTATGAGCCTGAAAAAGCCTATTTTATTTACGTTAGAGATACGGCATGGCAACAGGCCCTTGGACCCCACCAACCAGCGATCACCCCATACACTCACACTTTACTAGACATTAGGGACAATTTACAATTTCACCAAAGCCGATTAACCTACAAAGCTGCATGTGTTTGGAATGTGAGAGGAAACCGGAGCACCAGGAGAAAACACACACGGTCACGGGGAGAACGTACAAACTCCGTACAGATAGCACCCATAGTCTGAATCGCACCTGGGTCTCTGGTGCTGTAAGGCAGCAGCTCTACTGTTGTGCCACCCCTAACTGAGGAACATTTCATGGAGCTCCGCATTTTGAACCTAAACTTATCAACCCCAGACTGATAAACAATTATTGGATCACATTATGCACTTAACGACTAGATTATGCTCATGACTTCCTGTTCATGGGGTCTCGCTATTTAACCAGAAAAATAGAACCTGTTCCTGTTGCACGGAAGTAAAATGAAAATACACCTCGATTAAGAACTTGTTTTAACTTGCAACTCTGACAATATTTAACTATAGATTGAGCTGTAATAATAGATTTGCTTCCTCATGAGTAAAGTACGTTAACATTGTGATTTGGAAAGTGTCATCCCTTCCAGCAATGCTTCAGTGTTTTATTTGTTTACAGAACAAATAACCAAGATTTTACAGCCAAAGAAAGTAGAGTTCATGAAGAAAGTGACATCAACAGTGAAGTGCAAATCGGAAGCAAAGATATTGGTATGTTCATTAATATTTGAGATGTTCTAAAAAATGGTACATATCTGTGCTAGTGGTAAAATGTGTTTTAAATTTATCATTAAGCTAGCAGCAGCAATGGTAAACCACTTACTTCAAAGCTCATGCTAGGAATATTTCATTCTGAACTTGTGACTGATTTTATCTGGAAAACAATAGAGAAACTGCAGTTGGTCCTGCTCTGCAGTCGAGAGTAGGGAGGGGGTAACATGTAAATATGTAACTCGGATCTAACACTCAGTTGTCATGAGCTGCTATCAGGCCTAGAGCATGGTCTTGCAATAAGGTCCAGGCATCTTGTTCATTTGTGTGCATTTATACCACTGCAGAGGTTGTTTCCATTTAATAGAATGGTGCAGAAAATTACATAGAAACATTGAAAGTAGGTGGAGGTGTGGGCCATTCGGCCCTTTCAAGCCAGCACCACCATTCAATAAGATCATGGCTGATCATCCCAAATCCATACCCTGTTCCTGCTTTTCCCCCATATCCCTTGATTTGGTTAGCCCTAAGAGGCTAAGCTCAACTAAACATTGTGAAGGAACAAAATCTCCAAAATCATAATAGAGAGTTGATAGGCAGAAGGATAACCCTTTAACAGCAGTGATGTGCAGACGGATCGTGGGGTCCAAGCCTATAGCTCCCTGAAAATAACAAAGCAAGTAGACGGAGTGCTAAAGCATATGTATGGTATGCTCACCTTTATTGGACTGGGCATAAGACTCAAGTAGTCGTGAGGCAGTTCTGTACAAATTTGGTCAGGCCACATTTGGAGTATTGTGTGCAGTTCTGGTTCCCCGGAACAGATAACCATATAACCATATAACAATTATAGCACGGAAACAGGCCTTCTCGGCCCTTCCAGTCCGTGCCAACCATCTACCTGCACTCAGAACATACACCTCAGTTCCCTTCCCGTCCATATACCTATCCACTTTACTTTTAAATGTTACAATCGATCCTGCCTCCACCACTTCTGCAGGAAGATCATTCCACACAGCCACCACTCTCTTAGTAAAGAAGTTCCCCCTCAAGTTACCCCTAAACTTCTGTCCCTTAATTCTCATGTCATGCTTTGATGTGGAAGCTTTGGAGAAGGCGCAGAAAAGGTTTACCATAAAGTTGTCCGGATTAGAGGGGCATTAGCAACAGGTAGAGATTGAACAGATTTGCTTCCTTTGGAACCCCAGAGGTTGAGGGGAGACCTGACAGACGTATATAAAATGATGAGAGGCATAGATAGGGCAGACCGTCAGAACCTTTTTCCCAGGGGGGAAATGTCAAAGTCTAAAGGGCACAGCTTTAAGGTGAGGGGCAAGTTTTATATTACACAGAGTGTGGTGGGTACCTGGAACATGCTGCCAGGGGTGGTGGTGACGTCAGATAGGATGGTGGTGTATAAGAGGCTTTTAGATAAGCAGATAGAGGTGCTGGGAATGGAGGAATGAGGGTCATGTGAAAGCAGATAAGAATTTACCTTGGCCCCTTGTTCAGCACAGACGTGCTCGGCTGAAGAGCGTGCTCCTGCACTGTATTGCTCTATGTTGTATTATATTTAAGCTATTAGCAAGGTGCTATGGACTAAAAAGCGAAGTAGTGACTTTGCTAATACTCACTTGATTACCCCTTTAAATTAACATGTATTTGATTAAGCGCTGTAGACAATGCCATAATGTGGGGGGATTCTTGCCAAGTGCTCAATGTTCGCTCCTTGATCTCCATTGGTAGATGACAAGCTGGTTGGTACTTGTTATCTCTCAAAGAAAACATAGAAGCAATACAGACACCAACTGAAAAAATCTAGAGAGAAATAATAATTTGAAGAATTGGATTTCAAGATATAATATGAAATTGCACTCATTGTGAATCCTTAAAATACTTTGTTTCAAATCCTGAAAATACTTCAGTGTCTTCATTTTTTTAGCTTTCTGAGGATACCTACAAATATGTAGTGTTTGCTTTTTTCAAATTTCCAAATACAGATGCAAAAAGCAGAGAATTTCACTATTAAAAAAATTCAACTATAGAAACCAGCAGGCTTCTCCCCAGTCCACAGTGAGTTTGTTAATCTGAATCATTATGTGAATAGGAAAGATTTAGAGGGTTATTATGGGCTTAATTAAGACAAATGGGACTGGGTAGATGGGGATCTTGGCCGGTAGGGACTGGTTGGGCTGAAGGGTCTGTCCGCGTGCTGTATTAGTCTGATTCTAAAATAAGAATGCTCCAATTGAATTCGTTCCACGACGATGAAGGACTTTTGTTAGAACTGTGTACATGTGGACATGATTTATGCATTGGTGATCATCTGGCAAGACTAGCTGTCGGGTTCATTAAGCAACAACCAGATGGCACGATACTGAAAATTGGCAACTATCCATGAAGTTGTACTTCCATAAGTTTTAATGTCTTCTCTGGGAGGGAGCAGGAAATGAATTAGGAAAGGGAAATTAATGTGCCTTATTAGGAATCCTTTTCCTTCTCATTAAAGGAATGCTATGCATTGGAGATCTGGGTATCTTTTTACAAGGAAGTAAACATGCAGATATAACTGGTTAATTAGGAAGCCACGTGGAATGCTGTAAAATAGATGAAGTAAATAGGAAACTCTTCCCACAGTAAATTACATTTTTTTAAACCTGCAGTGCTACAAATCTAAAAATAAAGCAGTGCAGAAATACATTCAGCTGCTCGGGCAATGCGGACTGGAAGACAAGTTTAAGAATGTTGGCTTGTTTACTGCATAGCTTTTAGTTATTTCCAATGGATAGAAGCATAGAAAATAGGTGCAGGAGTAGGCCATTCGGCCCTTCGAGCCTGCACCGCCATTCAATATGATCATGGCTGATCATCCAACTCAGTATCCTGTACCTGCCTTCTCTCCATACCCCCTGATCCCTTTAGCCACAATCTAACTCTATCTTAAATATAGCCAATGAACTGGCCTCAACTACCTTCTGTGGCAGATAATTCCACAGATTCACCACTCTCTGTGTGAAAAATGTTTTTCTCATCTCGGTCCTAAAAGACCTCCCCCTTACCCTTAAACTGTGACCCCTTGTTCTGGACTTCCCCAACGTCGGGAACAATCTTCCTGCATCTAGCCTGTCCAACCCCTTAAGAATTCTGTAAGTTTCTATAAGATCCCCCCTCAATCTTCTAAATTCTAGCAAGTACAAGCTGAGTCTATCCAGTCTTTCTTCATATGAAAGTCCTGACATCCCAAGAATCAGTCTGGTGAACCTTCTCTGTACTCAGATTAGGAGACCAAAACTGTATGCAATACTCCAGGTGTGGTCTCACCAAGACCCTGTACAACTGCAGTAGTACCTCCCTGCTCCTGTACTCAAATCCTTTTGCTATGAATGCTAACATATCATTCCCTTTCTTCACTGCCTGCTGCACCTGTATGCCTACTTTCAATGACTGGTGTACCATGACACCCAAGTCTCGTTGCATCTCCCCTTTTCCTAATCGGCCACCATTCAGATAATAGTCTACTTTCCTGTTTTTGCCACCAAAGTGGATAACCTCACATTTATCCACATTCTACTGCATCTGCCATGCATTTGCCCACTCACCCAACCTATCCAAGTCACCTTGCATCCTCCTAGCATCCTCCTCACAGCTAACACTGCCCCACACCTTTGTGTCATCCACAAACTTGGAGATGTTGCATTCAATTCCCTCGTCCAGATCATTAACTTATATTGTAAATAGCTGGGGTCCCAGCACTGAGCCTTGCGGTAACCCATTAGTCACTGCCTGCCATTCTGAAAAGGACCTGTTTACTCCTACTCTTTGCTTCCTGTCTACCAACCAGTTCTCTATCCACATCAATACTGAATCCCCAATACCGTATGCTGTAAATTTGCATACTAATCTCTTATGTGGGACCTTGTCGGAAGCCTTCTGAAAGTCCAGATATAACACATCCACTGGTTCTCCCTTATCCACTCTACTAGTTACATCCTCGTAAAATTCTATAAGATTCATCAGACATGATTTACCTTTCATAAATCCATGCTGACTTTGTCCAATGATTTCACCACTTTCCAAATGTGCTGCTATCCCATCTTTTATAACTGACACTAGCATTTTCCCCACTACCGATGTTAGACTAACTGGTCTGTAATTCCCCATTTTCTCTCTCCCTCCCTTTTTAAAAAGTGGGGTTACATTAGCTACCCTCCAATCCTTTGGAACTACTCCAGAATCTAAAGAGTTTTGAAAAATTATCACTAATGCATCCACTATTTCTGGGTCTACTTCCTTAAGTACTCTGGGATGCAGCCTATCTGGCCCTGGGGATTTATCGGCCTTTAATCCACTCAATTTACCCAACAACACTTCCCGGCTAACCTGGATTTCACTCAGTTCCTCCATCTCATTTGACCCCCGGTCCCCTGCTATTTCCGGCAGATTATTTATGTCTTCCTTAGTGAAGACAGAACCAAAGTAGTTATTCAATTGGTCTGCCATGTCCTTGTTCCCCATGATCAATTCACCTGTTTCTGACTGCAAGGGACCTACATTTGTTTTAACTCTCGACCCGAAACGTCGCCTATCTCCTTCGCTCCTTAGATGCTGCTGCACCCGCTGAGTTTCTCCAGCTTTTTGTGTAACCCTTTGTTTTAACTAATCTTTTTCTCTTCACATATCTATTCAACGTTTAGTTTTTAAATGTTTTTAAATTTACATCTCAAAATGTCTTGGACTATCCTGGCAAATGTTGTCAGATAGGCACAAAATGCTGGAGTAACTCAGCAGATGCAGCATCTCTGGAGAAAAAGGATTGGTGGCGTTTTATCTCTAAACTAAAAGCTGAACTAAACTGAAGGAACCTGAGGGACAACTTTTATACACACATAGTGGTCGGCATATGGAACGAGCTGCTGGAGGAGGTAGTTGAGGTGGTTGCTATCACAACATTAAAAAAAAACATTTGGACAGGTTCATGATTAGGATAGGTTTAGAGGCATATGGGCCAATCGCAAGTAGGTGGGACAAGTGTAGATGGGGCATGTTGGTCGGCATGGGCAAGTTGGGCCGAATGAGATGATTTAAGTTTGGTGTCGTGGCAACCTGACATTGAACTGCTGTGTTGGATTAGAAGCATTGAATTGACTACCTAGATGTGTGTGTGGCCACACACGAGTCTGAAAGTAAATCCTCAACCTCCAGCACTGTTAAAATATATCCTGACCAAAAATTTGAATGCATAAAGGGCATTGAATCCACAAAATATAACTGCCACCCAAGTGCAGATAACCATCATGTGTTTGCAAGTATGCACATACATTTCATGCCAAGTAAGTTGTCGGCGAGATTGCCTGGTGAGTAATTATCTGACCATTCTGACTCATTTGGTTCAACAGTTTCAATTTTATTTTTATTTTCTAATAGTTTGCATCAACTATGTACATAGGCATTTGAAAAGTGAAGGATTGGATACATTTGTAAGAATATATCGTTGAGTCTCAGGAATGCAAATTGCAACGAGAAACAATTTACGAACTCAGGACATTGACCTTTATATAATTTGTTTATTCATAATTAATTCAAATAAAATATTCTATATAATTTCACATGTTTTGAAAATGCTATTGTGTTTAATATTTTAGTATAGAGGTGCAGTGCGGAGCAGGACCTTTGGCCCACTGAGTCCGTGCTAACTAGCGATCCCCGCACACTATCCTACATACGCGAGGGACAAAATAAAATCACAATTTTATCAAGCCAATTAACCTACAAATGTGAAATTCTTTGGATTGTGGGAGGAAACCGGAGCACCCGGGGAAAACCCACACACGTCACGGGGAGAACGTACAAACTCCATACAGACAGCACCTGTAGTCAGGATCGAACCCGGGTCTCTGGCATTGTAAAAGCCCTGTCCCACCGTATGAGTTCATGTGCTCTCCCGAGTTTAAAAAAAAATCAAACTCGTGGTAAGCATGTAGAATGAACGTAGCTGGTACGTCGGAGGTCGGGGACGTCTCTTAGCGGCTCGTTACGCTTAATGGCAGGTACTCAGGAAACGCGGTAAGCTCGGGAAGACTCGTGAAGATTTTTCAACATGATTTTTCAACATGTTGAAAAATGTCCACGAGAGCCCCCAGTACCTATGAGCAGCCATTACCGTAAATCTCCGAGTTCGAATCAGGGCAAACTCGGGAGAACTCTTTGAATGAACTCGTACAGTGGGACAGGGACTTAAGGCTGCAACTCTACTGCTGCGCCACCATGCTGAACGTGAAACACATTTAACATTAATAATTTGATTTAACTGGCAGTATTAATGTAACTGACATGAGTTAAATAGAAACGTTAACATTGTGTTTTGCTAAATCAAATGGCTTACCCAGGATATAAAAGGTTTCAAAATACTGTATTCAAAATATTAACTCCCTCAAATAATCGCTGGAAACATCCACAACAAAGCAACCAAAACATCACTCTTACCTTTGGTAACATTTATGCATTGGAGTCAAATTTATTGCGGATATATTGGATTTTCTCTCTGGAACTATTTTGCTACCATACTGAGAACAACATTCTGCACTCTTGTATCTGTCTCTCTGCTCTACCGTTTGTACCTGTTTTAGCCTGATTGTATTCATGTATAGTATTATCTGTTTAGTTTGGATAACACACTATCTCTGTGCACATGAAATAATAAACCTAACCTCGGTTGTTGATCCAAAGACACTCCAGAAACCTGTCACGTCAGTGCTGTACTGCAAAAGTACTGCATTGTCAGGATATGTATTTCAAATAAGATATTAAACTTCTGTCTGGAATCTAGATTCTGTCTTGAAGATCCTTTTACATTATTTAGGGTAGAATGTGGAGTTTTCCATTTTGATTCGTGTAGAAGACTGTGAGGTATGACAGGTAAATTCATGTTCAAGGTGGAATTAGGAGGCAAGTAATAAAATGGTTTGCAAAGTATAAGCAAGTTCGGTATTCCGACTGCGCATGCCCAGGTCATAGGTCACTCGTGATAAACATTCTTGGCAGCTGTGCTGCTGCATGAGTACAGACCTGTGTTTCATCAGGATGGAATCCGGGTCTCCGGTGCTGCAAGCGCTATTGAATTGCTACTGGACCATCCCCGTCCCCTCCCGGCTGTCCCATCCTTGTCTGGGGGCGGCTGGAGATGTCACTGGATTGACGGGACACCGGCCCGTTGCAGTTGCGGCCCTGGCTTAAGGCCAGCACGGAGAAGAAGCGCTAACTCCAGCTCAACTTTGCCTGTCCCGCCAGGTTAATTAACAGCCCTGGACTGACGGGACACCGGCCCGGAGCAGTGGAGTTAGCGCTTCTTGTATGCACATGTATAACCACAAACCGACAAATGAATAAACAATAACTGTGCACCGTCAAATATAATGCCCCAGTTCTAGAAGGAAAAATCTGGGATGAGCAATCTTCTTCTTCTTGCGTATGGCGTGCACAGCCTAAAGTCGTAGGACAACTTGTTCTATTTGATCTTATTTGGTTGTGCACGCCGGGTTGATTGCATTCGTCGAAAAAGGGCGGACCACGTGAAGGTTGCAATCTTCCACCCCAGGGATAAGCATTGAAGCTGCTACATTGTAATAGAACTTTAACGGAAGTTCTTTATTAATATTGAGTTGCTATAAAATCATATTTTGCCATTCATTAGAAAGACAATACACATGTGACAGTTTGCATCCTCTCAATTACAAAAGCAACATGCACCCCACCTCTCATGCTAAATGAGTGAACCTATTTCCTGAGTTGTTATTTCAATAGGTTCAGAAGTGATAATGTGACAAGTGCGGTAGGTGCACAAATGACAAGACAAGACAAGAGACATTTATTGTCACATGCACCAACCAGTACAGTCACATTTGTGGTCAAGTGCAGCTTCAGCCTATGATTCCACTTCCTTGTCAAATGTTCCCTTATATAGTAAAGTGGCAACTGATATATCCACAGCTCAATCAACGTAGGCAGGTGCATATTCTTGTGTAAAATAATCTATTTGCTTCCTAATGCGTGCGTGACACAAATTAATAGTACTTAAAGGTGATACCATTTCCTCAGTGTTTAAAAGCAGCTGTACTCCCACCACATTAATTTGCATGCATATTAATATTGAGGTCATAAGGCATGGCCTTTGCAATAAGCAATTTAACTTTCCTGCACTTACGACTGCATGCATTCTTTAAGATGAAAAAAGTAAGCAAAAATCACAAGTTAAAGCTGCACTTGTACCCCTCACAATCATCTCACCATTTTTTGCAGGAATAATTTGCAGTTCCATAACAACTGTTACAATACCTGTGATGTTTAAGCAGAACTTGGATGGTGTTTTGTGCTAGATTTGAGATAATGGCATAAAAATTGAGACTGCAACCATGTTTATTAAAACTTATCTGCAAGAGATATTTTAAGCAAACAAATACAATCAATCATCTTATTACATATGTTCATATCATGCATTAATGTCAAGAGAATAGACCCAGGGTCTGTCGTGATATTTGGAGTATTGACAATCTCAAATGTTATTTATTTCCTATTATTTATTCTTGGGATGTGAGTAAAGCTAATGGGCCAGCTTTAATTGGCAATCGTAATTCAATCAGTTTAGAAACAGAACATACAGGCTTAACTGTATCGTAACAAAGTTCTCCCATCATCCATTAGAACTAGAAGCAAAGAGATCTTTGGAAACTCAAAGCATTCAGTGGTTCCATTAATTTAGCACCTTGCCTCATATTCCTAGTTTCCCAAACAATTCTATGGACCAACCCAACATTTCCTCTTCTAGAAGATAGGAAAGGTTTTGAGGAATTTGGGCCAAAGTAGCTAGGTGGGATTAGCATAGATGGGGCATCTTGGTCGATATGGGCAAGTGGGGGTGAAGGGCGTGTTTCTGCTTTGTATGACAGTCTCTAAGATGTAAGACTACCACCTCTTCTCCAACTTCTAGTGCAAAACTGCTTCTTCCAGATTTTTCAGCTTAGTTCAGGGATACAGCTTAGAAACACACCCTTTAGCCCAACATGTCCATGGCAAACATCGATCGTCCATATACTATGTTCTATGTCCTGCACACTATGGTCAATTTTACAGAAGCCATTTAACCTACACGTGGGAGGAAATGTGGGAGGAAACTGGAGCACCCGGAGAAAACCCACCCAATCACAGGGAGAACGTACAAACTCTGCACAGACAGCACCTGTAGTCAGTATTGAACCCGGGTCTCTGGCACTGTGAGGCAACAGCTCCACCACTATACCACTGTGCTGCTGCCTAGATTAATAATGATATTTTTTACAATTTTAATAATTTATTAATAATACGAACAGCAGCATTAATACCTCCAGAAACTACTCCAGCATTTTAATTTAAAAAAGTGAAGATTGGCTATTCGGGAATCTCACCCAAATTACACCATACAAAATGAATCATAAGTTATCTGTGAGGGTCTTGCCAGCATAATGAAAAATAAAAACACATACAGTTTATCAATTGAACAATGAATTATTCATAATGTTTTAGTACAGTGCCTTGGGATGTTTTTCTGTATATGGATACGTAAGGCCACTTAGGGAAAGTTCTGTGCGCCCAACTGGTATGATAACCTGAACATTTCTTTAACTGTAACAAAATTAAGGCCAAGATAGCCACATAAAAGCCGGAGTAACTCCACTGGAAAGTCGTCTGATGAAGGGTGTCGACCTGAAATATCACCCATTCTTTCTCTCCAGAGATGCCTGCCTGTCCCGCTGAGTTACTCCAGTTGTTTGTGCCTATGTTCGGTTTAAACCAGAATCTGGGCTCACATCCAACATTGAGAGGGAGTATTTCATACTTGGGTTTTACGTTATGCAGAAATGATCTGTAGAATCCTTTTCTTTTTAGGAACTTACCGGAAAAGCTGGCCATCAGTCCATCATTGAAACTATCGAGGTTGCGAATAAAAGTCTCCCTTGAATAATTACTTGAGTTCAGCAATTTGTCTTAATTATTAAAAACAAAACAAAATTCCTTTAAACTGGCTAGCACAGCGCACTAAAGTAAAGGGACTACAGATTGCTTGCAGTTTCCGAAGATCTCACAACTTTGGGTAAAATTCCTACAAATGAACCTCAAAATCCACCATGAAGTAATTAAGCGAGTGACTGAATAGTTACACTTTGCACCAAGGTGTGTAGATCGCGGATTGGCCTCGACAGACATCTGCAGACCCACAAGTAGATGATCCTATGGAGAGGAGAGGAGAGGACAGTCATACTCGTTTCGAGTGAACATCTACGATGATGAGTTACACTTTATTAAAGTTATTAAATTGTATGAGCTGCTGAAGATTTGTTAGTCATCAACCAAATGGAGTACATGTTGCTAGTTCCATTTAAATGAGATCATACCCCGTCGCCCATTCCTTCTCTCCAGAGATGCTGCCTCACCCGCTGAGTTACTCCAGCATTTTATGTCCACCTTCGATTTAATCCAGCATCTGCAGTTCTTTCTTACACATTGAGAGATTAACCTGATGGAGTTTACTTGAAATGATTAACATGGGTTATTTTGGTTTTTAAAATGTATTTCTGAATCATTTTTAAAATATTGTTGGTTAGGCAAGTGTATTTCAAAAATATCTTTAAAGCTTCTAAATGTATTTCTGTTGTTGCCTCTGCTTTCCCTTCATTGGTCTCCTCACCTCCAACCCCCTCACACCCGCGTACACATGCACACACCTCCCTCGAATCTGTGCTGCCTAATGTGGATGGTATGATGGAGATTAAGTGGACACAAAAGTAACTGTACGAGTATTGGGTGCTTTACAAAAAAAAACGTACAGCTTAAATATATATATTTTAGAGAACCAGAATTTTTAAATGTATGTACTGGAAAGTTAAAATAAGGCTACACACATAAAGGGTGGCTGAAACAATATTATTAATTTTGTCCGTTTTACACGACTATCTACCAAAGGCTTTCTCTTTGAATGGCATTGGTTGAATACAATCAATCCCAGCCTCTGCTATGTTTTACACGACTTAACCATCTTTAAGGGAAACCCTGATTGTACAGTTATATTTTTAAATCAAAAAAATATACACCAGAGGCTGTGCAATTGTCCTCTTAGTATCTTGGGCAAGATGCTGTGGTCAGGATTGAAGCTGGTCTCTGGCGCTGTAAGGCAGCTACTCTCTCACTGCGCCACCGTGCCGCCCCAAGACTTGGGGATGAATGTTTCCAGTCTTTCTGTGGCCTTATCCTTGACCTTGCCATATACTGCAGCGTTTGAGAGCGTGCACAAAGGCGTATTGTGATACACGATGGAATGTCACTAATTGTTCATTCTGTAGTCGGCCTCAATGCATGATTAACTCTATGTCGCACAGACACCAACAAGGACCTGCATTCCTCCATAAGGGCGCTGCACCTGTGTTGTGAGTAAATTGAATGGCCACCATAACATGGGGAAAGTTCAGTGTCATATCAAAACACCTGCAATTAAATTAATTATTTTAGATCAGCTACGCACATTTATGAACCAGTTGGAGAGAATACCCGGGTGTCGGACGTTGTTCAACCTCCCCAGGTAGGGGAGTATACGAGTAAAGTGAGTCCAGAATATAAATAGGTATATATTGGGTTTCATAGTACAGCATAACTTTAGTACAACATGGATGATCTATTAGATATTTTCCTGCCCATTTCTTTCATGTGTAAATAATGTACTTTGAATCTCCTAAAGTTGATTTTTATTTTGTACAATGTTTTTTATTCCAGAATTACTGAAATATTTTTTTGTTTCAGGTCATTACATTGTGGCGGGCATTTTTGCTGCCTAACCGGGTCCCTGCTAAGGTAAGCTCTAATGATCACCGACTAAGCTCTAATAATCTTTTCTCTTTGTCCATTTTTATGTTCATTTTCGCTATTGAATAAAATATTTAAATTGTAAAGAGTCAGGATCGAGCCTGGCTCTCTGGCGCTGTAAGGTAGCAACTCTACCACTGTGCCACCCCATGTTTAGAGAATGAGTACGTTTCCTGTTTATCAAGAGATATACACTCAATTTATATTTTTTGGGAGGAAAAAACTTGAAATAATTCTTTAGATTAGAAAGGTCTTGCTGGAACCTTGACATTAACTGCTAAATTAACAACTTTTCAAAGTTTAAATCATCAACTGAACTTGTGGTATGTAAGAGAATTTCCAATCTGGTTCCTAATATACCAATTAGAAATGTTTTCTCAGAGCCATCACCTTGTTAGAAAAGTTACTTACATAGGTTGTAGGCCAAGTATCTAGTCCTGACTGTATTAATATATAACAGTCTCCTGTTAAATTTTCTATTTCTCAATTTTCTCCCACTAACCCGTTAACTTCTTGTATTGGATATGGGCGTAATTAGTTAATTAATACCCTTGTGGCATCAGCGGTGATCACACTGACACTCGCAGTAGGGTGAACTCAAGTGGTTTATTGTATTTACAGTGGTAAGAAAGTCCAGGACCACATGGAAGAGCTGTCTCTCAGAGCACAAGTGCGATGATGTTGGCGATCTCAGGACTGCCCCAGCAGCTTAGTCCGGCTCTTCGAAGGAGGGGGTGTGGCAATCTTAAGGGCCTGTCCCACTTAGGCGATTTTTTAGACGTCTATAGGTGACTCGGCTATCGCCTCATGGTTGCTGGGATGTCACCTGGTTGGTCGTGAGTAGTCTCCTCAGTCGCCCAAAGAGTCGTAGCGGTTTACTGGTCGCCACTGGATTTTGAAATGTTCAACATTTCTCTTGGTGCTGCAACCGCAAAAGCGCGGTGACCCCTGAGCTTAAACCTAGACCGCGGGATAGTCAGTAGCCCCAAGTCGGCCGACCTGAGGGACCTGGAGGTAGAATGGTGGGTTAGAAGATTTTTGATGTGGGGGGGGGGGGGGGGGGCAAGCCCGTTAAGGGCTTTGTATACGAATAAGAGGAGCTTGAAGTTGATTCTGTACCGTACTGGGAGCCAGTGGAGAGAGGCCAGAATCGGGATGATGTGGTCCCTTTTACGGGTACCCGTCAGAAGTCTCACTTCGGCGTTTTGAACCAATTGCAGGCAGGCCAGGGATGATTGGTTGATGCCAGTGTATAGGGAGTTGCAGTAGTCAAGGCGGGAGGAGATGAATGCGTGGATGATTTTTTCAAGGTCGTCGAATTGGAGGAATTATTTGATTTCCGCTACAGTACGAAGCAGGAAGAAACTAGCTTTTACCACAGCATTGACTTGTTTGTCAAACTTTAATGCGGAGTCAAATATCACGCCAAGGTTTTTGACGTGCGGTTTGTCTAAGGAGGTAAGGCTTCCAAGGCTGCCTGTTATCGCTTTGATGGAGTCGGAGGGGCCGAGTAGCATGACCTCAGACTTGCCCTCGTTTAGTTGGAGGAAGTTCTGGGCCATCCAACATTTTATGTCCTCGAGGCAGTGGGTTTCAGGGGGAGATAGAACTGTGCGTCATCTGCAAAGCAGTGGAAAGAAATGCCGTGCCTTTGAATGACTTGGCCGAAGGGGAACATGTACAGGGAGAAGAGAATGGGGCCTAGGACGGAGCCTTGTGGCACCCCACAGAAAAGGCTTGCTGGGGAAGAGAAGGAATTGCCTATGTTGGTGGAGAAACTCCAATTTTTGAGGTAGGAAACGAACCAGCTCAGGGCAGTGCCACAAGATGGCGCTGGCAGTCTCTGGATTATCCCGATTGCCAATCTTTGCATGTGTGCGTGTCTGTGTCTGTGTCTGTGTCTGTGTCTGTTCCCTTACTGTCTGTGGACAGGAAGAGGCTGTGGCCCCGGACATTCAGTCTTCATCTCAGATACAGGAATTGAGTGATTAGGCCTTCTTTTCCTGCCAGTCCAATCTTGACCACACGGTGGCGCTGATGGTCACAGCTTTGTCCCAGAGCCTCAGTCTTCCTCAGACCTGCAACAGGGGAACACAACTAGGAGAGAGGCCTCGACCCGAAACGTCGCCTATCTCCTTCGCTCCTTAGATGCTGCTGCACCCGCTGAGTTTCTCCAGCTTTTTGTGTAACCCTAGGAGAGAGGCAATCCACTTTATCTCCCTTCCTCACCCTTTTCTTTCTTCATTCTTTATTCTAGTTCTTTCATAATATAATCACCATTTGCCTATGTAATACTAACAGTTATATTGAAGACGATTTCTTATTTTATCTTACAAAGATTTCCGCGCTGTATCTCTAAATCTAAAGATAGAAGATTTGATTTTCACAATCTATGGCTAGTGGCTGTGACTAGTGGTGTGCCTCAGGGTTTAGCGCGAGGCCCATTGTTCTTTGTGGTTTATAACAACAAATTGAATGAGAATGTAGAAAATGATTCGCAAATTGAGGTCGGAGGATGAGGGTGATCTGATTGAGGTGTATAAAATCATGAAGGGAATAGATGGGGTAAAAACACAGTCTTTTGCCCAGAATAGAGGAAAAATAGAGGAAGAATAGGGGATTTCGGTTTAAGGTGAGAAGGGTAAGATTTAATAGGAACCTGAGGGTGGTGAGTACATGGAAGGAGCTGTGAAAGGAGGTCGTTGAGGCAGGTACTATAACACCATTTAAAAGACATTTGGACAGATACATGAATAGGAGATAGAGAAAAATGCTGGAGAAACTCAGCAGGTGAGGCAGTATCTATGGAGCGAAGGAAATAGGCAACGTTTCGGGCCAAAATCCTTCTTCAGACTGAAGACTGGTTTCGGCCCGAAACATTGCCTATTTCCTTCACTCCATAGATACTACCTCACCCGCTGATTTTCTCCAGCATTTTTGTCTACCTTCGATTTTCCAGCATCTGCAGTTCCTTCTTATACATGAATAGGAACGGTTTATAGGGATATAGGCCAAACACGGGTAGGTTGGTCTAGTATACATGGGTATCTTGGTTGGCACGGGCAGGTTGGCTCAAGGGCCTGTTCCTGCGCTGTATGACTTTGGACTCTGACTCAGTGGAATACAAAAGTGGACACAGTCAAAGCTTGATCCTGTGTAAGAGGGAAATGCAGATGCTGGTTTAAACCGAAGATAGACACACAAAGCTGGAGTAACTCAGCAGGACAGGCAGCATCTCCAGAGAGAAGGAATGGGTGATGTTTTGGGTCGAGATCCTTCAGTCTGGTTAGGGATAAGGGAGGCGAGAGATATAGACAGTGATGCGGAGAGATAAAGAACAATGAATGCAAGCATTAGTAAGTAGGTAAGTTTATTGGCCAAGTATTCACATACAAGGAATTTGCCTTGGTGCTCCGCCCACAAGTAACAACATGACATACAGTGACAGTTACGAATGACTCAGAAAACACTAAACATTAATAATAATAAAACATTAATGATAAAACACCATTGATCAAGCACGTGAACCAACAAAATACCAGATCAAAGGGAGGCTACAGATTTTTTGCTGTTGAGTAGAGCAACTACTCGTGGATAAAAACTGTTTTTATGTCTGGCTGTGGCAGCTTTGACAGTCCGGAGTCGCCTTCCAGAGGGAACTGATTCAAAGAGTTTGTGGCCAGGGTGAGAGGGGTCGGAGATGATCTTGCCCGCTCGCTTCCTGGCCCTTGCAGTGTACAGTTCATCAATGGAGGGAAGGTTGCAGCCAATAACCTTCTCTGCTGATCAGACGATTCGCTGCAGCCTCGAGGTGTCGTGCTTGGTGGCTGAAGCAAACCAGACCATGATGGAGAAAGTGAGAACAGACTCTACCATGGCCGTGTAGAATTGGACCATCATTGCCTGTGGCAGATTCCCACCCCAACCGACACTTCACATCCACTCACAGCCTGACCTCAGTCTGCAAAGACTGTGCCTTTCTACACCCACCTCCCTCCAATCACCACTTCACACCCAATCATCCACACCCTCTATGCTGCACAACATAACTTTTCCAATATCAACAATACAAATAGCATTAGCGGAAATCGCTATGAAAACATGGGGGGGAGGTGACCACCATCCCCCTGTCCACACACCCAGGAAACCGGGGCACCCGAGGAAAACCCCTGCAGTCATAGGGAGAATATACAAACTCCATACAGACAGCACCCATAGTCAGCATTGATCCTGGGTCTATGGCACTGTAAGGCAGTAACCTGACCACTGTGTCGCCCTGGAAAAATAATTTTAAGAATAAACTTTTTTTTGTAACTGAATCATTGAAACACTGAAACAACTTCACGCCCTTGTGAGTGAACAATGCTAATCGTTGAATACCAGAGGTTGAGTAAAAATTCTTCATTTCAAATTTACACAACATTGCCTTGTGCAAAGACCTGCAGATGCTGCATGCAGTAAATAATCTGCAGCTAACCACAGCGCACAGAAGGCAGGTGGGCATGTTTCATAGAGACCTCAGGTCTATTTATATAAACACCAGCATGAAATGCATTCTAGGCTGAAGATGCATACTAAATAAACTTCAACGTTCCAAATAAAATGTGCTGTTGTCAGGGTTAAATATTATGAGGTGAAAGAGGTTTATTCCCTGACGAGTAAGCACAACGAAGAGAAATAGAAAAAGGCTCTGAAAACACTTACACGCAAATGTTTCATCTCTGTGGACTGCACATTTGCAGGCGTGTTTCTTCATCTGCTGGCTTTCATGCAGCTCTGCTGTCTGCCCCATGTAGTATCAGCTGTATGATGATACTGTATTGTATCCTGCCATGTGGAACCTGTAAAATGGATTGTGATGAATTGGCCTCTTGTTGGTACAGGCAATTGTTCAAAGTTTTTACTATAAGCTCAAAAATGGTTAAATTTATAGTCATACGGCATGGAAGCAGTCTCGACAGCAGAACCTGTCCGTGCTGACCAAGATGCCTGTCCAAGCTAGTCCCGCTTGCCCATGTCTGACCCACATCCCTCTAAACCAGTGGTTCATGTTGTGGGTGGTACTGCCCCCTGGTGGGCGGTGGAATTACCTAGGGTGGGCAATTAAAAAGTTATAATTGTATTTTGAATAAATGTGCAAATGATTGTTACCCTTTTGAATTTTATTTTGTTATTATCCTCTTGGTGAGTCATGTAAACCACTATTCTGAATAATACTCTTTATAGGGTAGGTTTGGGGGCATTGAGAATTAGTTTATGGACACAAGAAAGTGGGACCCACTGATCTAACCCTTTCCTCTCCATGTAGCTGTCCAAATGTCTTTTAAATGTTGTTATTCTACCTGTCTCAATCACTTCCACTGGCAGCTCGTCCAGATACTTACTACCCTCTGTGTGGAGAAAGGTACCTCTCAGTTTCCCTTTAAACTTTTCCCCTCTCGTCTTGAACTCATGCCCTCATTTCAGAGTTTGTGTGCTCTATTTTTAAATTGAATCATGCATTCACTTAGCAGATACCAAAAGTTAATATTACAATAACACAATCTGTATTAAATAGTCGTCGTCCTAGTTTCACTGTCATCCAGTTGAGTTTCACTGTCTGTTTCACCTAGCCCACAGCCACCAATGGACCATTGTGTGCGCCACCTTTCCTTGATTATCGTCACCTTTTGCATATCTTTCATTCATTTGACCTATATCTCTCTACATCACCGGCTGTATCTCCTATTTGCTTTTCCCCTGACTCTCAGTCTGAAGAAGGGTCTCGACCAGAAAAGTCACCTATTCCTTTTCTCCACCTGATGCCTTCTGACCCGCTGAGTTACTCCAGCTTTTTGTATCTATCTTTGATTTAAACCAGCATCTGCGGTCCCTTCCGACACAGAACGATCAAGCCCTGTAATTGTCCTTAAAGCTTCTTGCAGGATCACGGATCCAATTCATTGCCCCTTTGGTTTCATAGAAATCCACTCTCAATTACTAAAAACACACGGGCTGCTTAATAATGAAATATAAATGAAATTCAACTATTAAAATGGTAAACGTGTAGAGCAATAATGGTGACACCTTTGCTCTCCCGTTGTCCATTGAACAATAGCCCATGGTTCAACTTAATCCAATCTTCTCTTGTAAAGAATCTGAACTTCTGAGATATGTGGCTGTAACTTCTGTTTAGAAGAAAGGTCCCGACCCGAAACGTTGCCCCATCGACTTTCTCCAGAGATGCTTCATGACTTCCTGACTTACTCAAGCATTTTGTGTCAATCTTGTGTACCTTCCTTACTTGGGGTTCTGTGTATCTTTAGACTTTAGACACACAGCGCAGAAACAGGCCCTTCAGCCCATCGAGTCCGTGCCGACCAGCGATCACCCGTATACTAGCACTATCATACACACTAGGGACAATATACCATTTTTACGAAAGGGCATTAACCTACAAACCTGTACGTCTTTGGATTGTGGGAGGAAACCGGAGCACCCTGAGAAAACCCACGTGGTCACAGGGAGAACGTACAAACTCCATTCAAACAGCCCCCATAGTCAGGATCGAACCCTAGTCTCCGGCATTGTAAAGGCATCAACTCTACCACTGTGCCACCCTTAAACAAATACAAATACAATATCATAAGGCATCTTTTCTTGTACTAAGAGCTTTTCCTTAATTTGTAGATCTTATGCACAAGTAAATGGCAGTTAGGGGTATAAAGCACTACTGTTGGTTTGAAAGCTTCTGGTCACCATGAAAGCAACTTCAATTTACCAGCTGAAGGACTATTAACTATTATAACTCCCGCTTTCCACTGAAGAGCTACAGTAAGTGCTTGTAGTTTCATGGATCGCCGTGCTTTTTTCTGTCGCAGCCCCCCTCACATATAACAATTTGTGCGTCTGCCTTTGTTCTCAGGTGGAAAGTTCTTTCAGTTACTTGGAGATCAGTGCAATTGATGTCGCTGATCACAATCAGGTAAGCGTTTCAATTCTTGGCTTCTATTTGTACGCGCTTAACAACTCAAACGTTGTTGTAAAGCATAAAAATAAATGTTCTCGCCAACCAGTTGGCTGTTTAATATAATGTGTCAAATACATAATCATTCAATTAAATCTTTAATTGTCATTGTGCAGTGTACAGTACAGAGACAACAAAATGCAGTTAGCATCTCCCCAGAAGAGCGAACTTAGAATAATGAACGGTAAAATATATATATGTACAAACAGTATCAGTAGTGCAATTATACTGGGGGAAGGAGTGTCCGGGGGGGGTGACTGGCAATCACCGAGGTGTAGAGTTAAGTATTGTAACAGCCGCAGGGAAGAAGCTGTTCCTGAACCTGCTGGTCCGGCAACGGAGGGACCTGTAGCGCCTCCCGGATGGGAGGAGGGTAAACAGTGTGTGGCTGGGGTGAGACCAGTCCTTGACGATGCTGCGCGCCCTTCGCAGTCATCACTTGCTATGGACAGACTCAATGGAGGGGAGTGAGGAACCGGTGATGCGTTGGGCAGTTTTCACCACCGTCTGCAGTGCCTTCCGGTCAGAGACCGAGCAGATGCCATACCAAACTGTGATACTGTTGGTAAGGATGCTCTCGATGGTGCAGCGGTAGAAGTTCACCAGAATCTGAGGAGACAGATGGACCTTCTTTAGTCTCCTCAGGAAGAAGAGACGCTGGTGAGCCTTCTTGACCAGTGTAGAGGTATTGTGGGTCCAAGAGAGGTCACCAGAGATGTTGACCTCCAGAAACCTGAAGCTGGAAACACGTTCCACCTCCGTCCCATTAATATGGATGGGGGTGTGCGTGCAGCCCCTAGACCTTCTATAGTCCACAATGAGCTCCTTGGTCTTCTTGGAGTTAAGGGCCAGGTTGTTGTCAGCGCAACATGCTGCTAGGAGCTGAACCTCCTCCCTGTAGGCTGACTCATTGTTGTCGCTGATGAGGCCAATCACCGTTGTATCATCTGCATACTTGATGATGGTGTTAGAACCATGTTCAGGTGTGCAGTCGTAGGTGAAGAGGGAGTAGAGGAGGGGGCTCAGTACACAGCCCAGTGGAACGCCGGTGTTCAGGGTGAGGGTTGAAGAGGTGTGGTTGTCTGACCTAACAGACTGTGGTCTGTTAGTCAGGAAGTCCAGTATCCAGTTGCAGAGGGAGGGGTTGAGGCCCAGGTCGCCGAGTTTGGTGATCAATTTTGAGGGGATAATGGTGTTAAATGCTGAGCTAAAGTCAATGAATAGCATTCTCACGTAGGTGTCTCTGTTATCGAGGTGGGAGAGGGCGGAGTGGAGTGCCGTTGAGATGGCATCCTCCGTACTCCTGTTCTTGCGGTAGGCAAACTGATAGGGGGCCAGTTTGGGAGGTTGTCGGCCTTTGAGGTGTGCCAGGACCAGCCTCTCGAAGCACTTGGTGATGATGGGAGTCGGTGCAACTGGGCGGAAGTTGTTGAGGCTCGCCGCAGTGGAGTGTTTTGGCATCGGCACGATGGAGGTGGTTTTAAGGCACATGGGGACAACTGCTTGGGCAAGTGACAGGTTGAAGATGTTAGTCCAGACGTCTGTCAGCTGTGCAGCACAGGTCCTGAGGATGCGCCCGGGGATGCCGTCAGGGCCAACAGCCTTACGTGCATTAATCCTACTCAGTGCGAGATACACGTCGTAGGGGGTGAGTGTGAGGGGCTGGTAAATAGCAGGGAGCATAGTCTTGATGGCCATCTCTTGGTTGTCCCTGTCAAAGCGGCCATAAAAGTGGTTAAGCTCCTCAAGGAAGGATGAGTCGCTGGATGTGGGGGTGGTGTTGGTGGATCTGAAGTCCGTGATGGCCTGGATGCCTTGCCACATGCGTCGGGGGTCGGAGTTGTTGGTGAAGTGCTCCTCAATCCTAAGCTTGTAGCTATGCTTGGCCTTCTTGATGCCCCTCTTCAGGTTAGCCCTGGATGAACTGTAGGCTCGAGCATCGCCTGACCTGAAAGCGGTGTCCCGTGCTTTCAACAGTAGCCTGACCTCGCTGTTCATCTATGGCTTCTGTTTCGGGAATGTGGCAATCCGTTTGAGGGTGGTGACACTGTTGATGGTGGAGTTGATAAACTCCAGAACAGAGGATGTATAAATGTCTGTGTCCGTGTGGGAGTCGAGGGTGGCCTGGGCTGCAAACACATTCCAGCCAGTGTTTCCAAAACGCTGCTGAAGTGTGGAGTCAGCTTCGTCTGACCAAACTTTAACTGTTCACACTGTGGGTTTTACCCGTCTGATGTGTGGGGAGTACTTAGGGAGCAGACAATCATAAGTCTGAAGATTTGTTATCAGTCCTAAAAAGTTAAAAAATCTTGAGAAAACCTGCTACTGATCTCTGCAAAGAAAGAGCTTAGAACTGCACAGCACAGGTATAGGCCCTTCGGTCCACAATATTTGTGTCAAATATGATGCCAATGTAAACTGATCTCATCTGCCTGTACATGATCCATATCCCTCTACTCCCTGTACTTCCAAATGCCAATCTAAAAGCCTCTTAAACGCCACTATCGTATCTGCCTCTTCCGCCACCCCTGGCCACATGTTTCAGGCCCCCACTGATCTCTGTATAACTTGCATCACATATCTCCATTAAACTTCCCCCCCCCTTACCTTAAAGCTATGCCTTCTAATATTGGATATTTCCAGTCTGGTTAAAAGGTTCTGACTGTCTACCCCATGTCTAATCATGCATGTTATGAGATATGTGACTTGCTGTCCCATTTTTTATCACATCTTTGGTCTGAGTTGTGAAACATTATAAGGTGTTTTGTTTGTTTTGATGAAAGCTACCTCCAATTTGTTTTTGCAACATTTTATTCAAGGTAGAAGACACATTTTGTTGTTTTAATTTGAAATTATCAAAGATTAATCACTTACTGTGATGAAGTACGGAAAATGCATCAGGATAGACACAATGTTCTTCTAGAACTGAGTTGAGTATTTCAAATCATTCCTATAAGATGTAGACACAAACAATTGCAATGCTGGTTTACAAAAAAAGTCACAGTGCTGGATATCTCAGCGTGTCAACAGGCCCTTCAGCCCAACATGTCCATGCCAACCATCGATCGCCCGTTCACACTTATTCTCCATTATCCCATTTTCTCATTGGGATGTGGGAGGAAACTGGAACACCCTGCAGCAAACCCACGCGGTCCCAGGGAGAACGTGCAAACAGCACACGAGGTCCAACTCAGGATCGAACCTGGGTCTCTGGCGCTGTGAGGCAGCAGCTCTATCAGCTGCACTACTGCACCAGTGGTGTGGTTATGATTCGTAATATGCTTTCCAGCAGAGTGCTGGATGCAGGCTTAAGAGTAGCCTTTAAAAGGGATCCTGAAAACTGTTTGGAAGCAGAGAATATTGCAGGAAAATGGGGGAAGGGGGGGATGGAGTAGAACAAAATGGATTGTTCTTCAACAGGGACACTACAGACTCACCCTGGTGTGTGCACAATTCTTTGATTCTGTAATGTTACAACAACAATGAACAACAATCATAGAGGTTTTAGGAAAACATCATGCCTGACCTTACCATGTGCTGCAATAAATATTAAATTAAAAAAATTACTAAGGCATATTATTTTCTTGATGCCGAAGTCTAAGGCAATTATTTATTTATAAACACAAAATCCAACTAAATTTGTAACACTGAATACATTACTTTGGACTGAATATACTCATTTGGACAGGTACATGACTAGGAAGGATTTGGAGGGATGTGGGCCAAACACGGGCAGGTGGGACTAGTGTAGATGGGGCAAGATGGTCGGCGTGGACAAATTGGGCCGAAAGGGCCTGTTTCCACGTTGTGTGACTCGATGAATCTACTTGTTCAAAATGTTACTATGATTACAATAATACGCAGTATGTGATTTAAAATCAAAACAGAAATCTGATCATGTGTTCATCCTCAGTAAGCTCATAATTAATTATGTTTTGACTTGGTTTTGTGCTCAGGCTACTTGAGATTGCCCCAGAACCCACGTGAGAGGTTGTGTCTGGCACTCTGGGGGGAAAATACCAGGTTCAAATCTGAAGTGCACAGAGTGAGTTCATTCTGATCGATCCTGAATGACCTCAACATCTGTGCTGTAGCAATGGAGTTCTATCATCCACAACCCTGCATTGTGTTAGCGTACTACACTAACACAATCCTACACACGAGGGAACAATTTACAAGTTTTACCGAAGCCATTTAACCTACAAACCTGTATGACTTTGGAACGGAGGAGGAAACCTGCGATAACCCACACGGTCAAACTCCACACAAACAGCACCTGTAATCGGATCTCTGGCGCAATAAGGCAGCAACTCTACTGCTGCGACACCGTTCCTACCCATCGCAGGGCAGATAACATTCTGCATTCTAGAAGTTCATGAATAAAAGAGCCTTCGATGAGATATTTTAAATACCCATTTGGTCCTGTGTTATGTGAAATTGAAACATTGACAATTTAGGCATGGGCAGTTTAGGCATGGGCAATTTAGGCATGGGTAAGTCAGCATGGGCAAGTTGGGCCGAAGGGCCTGTTTCCACACTGTATGATTATATGACTTGTTGACTCTCTGACTCGTTAGGGAGGTGTGTATTGCAACTCTCACTATGTTTTGCCTGCATGCAGAATTATAAAACCTGTTTAGGAACTCTGCTATTCAATGTTTGCATTTTGGAATTATAAGGGACAGAAAAATTTCTGAAGGTGGAAATCAAAGGCAGTTTTGTCTGAGAAAAATGCCATTTATGTTACGGCAATACCAGTCAAATGCCAACATAATGCATGCTCTTCTCGATCTGAAACATGGCAGGAAATAATTTGCTCAGGTCAAACGATCTTATCACTCAAATGGAAAACGCATGCATCACTTCTCAGACGTAAATACATCACATTGTTTTGAATAACCACTAATTTTACTTAGTAGTTCTCTCTCTCTCCCCCTTATTTTTCGGTGCACTGCTGCACAAGTACGATTTGTTCTACAAACACCTCCAACCGAAACAGATTTTTATTTTATTTTAAATGTGACATAAGATTGTATGTGGTAAGTGGAAGGGGGGGGGGGGGGGGGGGTTAAAAAACAATTTCAACTTCCTTTGCTGCTTGGAAATGCATTTCCTGGTCTGAAACCCATTATGTTCCATTATTGTATAAAATTTGTATTTGAGATGCTGTCGATGCAGATAAAGCTTTTTCATAATTTTTCTCATTTGTACTCATTTCAATTTTGGTCGCCTAATTATAGGAAGGATGTCAACAAAATAGAGAGAGTACAGAGGAGATTTACTAGAATGTTGCCTGGGTTCCAGCAACTTAGTTACAGAGAAAGGTTGAACAAGTTAGGTCTTTATTCTTTGGAGCGCAGAAGGTTAAGGGGGGACTTGATTGAGGTCTTTAAAATGATGAAAGGGATAGACAGAGTTGATGTGGATAAGCTTTTCCCATTGAGGATAGGGAAGATTCAAACAAGAGGGCATGACATGAGAATTAAGGGACATAAGTTTAGGGGTAACATGAGGGGGAACTTCTTTACTCAGAGAGTGGTGGCTGTGTGGAATGAGCTTCCAGCAGAAGTGGTGGAGGCAGGATCAATTTTAACATTTAAAAGTAAAGTGGATAGGTATATGGACGGGAAGGGAACGGAGGGGTATGGTCTGAGTGCAGGTAGATGGGACTAGGGGAAAATAAATGTTCGGCACAGACTGGAAGGGCCGAGAAGGCCTGTTTCTGTGCTGTAATTGTTATATATGTTATATGTTATATGTTACTCTAGATGTTTACTCTTTGCTCGGTATGCACTCAAGTGTACGGCCACTCTCCATTACATTTATCAGTACTGACACCAAACAACCTCATCATACCACAGCCAAGTATATATTTTCCTTTTTTTTTGCCATTCATAACAATTACAGTGGCGATTTTATTGTGGTTTTGGGTAATACTGATCTTTTTCTGGCCTAATAACATCAAGACCAAATAGCATTTGCATCTTCGTGGAGATGTGGAAACAAGGAGCTGCAGATGCTCGGGACGGCATGGTGGCACAGCGATCAAGTTGCTGCCTTGCAGCGCCAGAGACCCAGGTTCGATCCTTACAAAGGGTGCTGTTTGTATGGAATTTGTAGGTCCTCCCTGGGTTTTCAATGGGAGCTCCGGTTTCCTCCCACGTTCCAAAGGCATGTAGATTTGCAGGATAACCGTTGTGCCACTATGCCACCCTAAATCATTAAAATAATCCATAAAAATATAAACATTTTGTGCATATATTTAGGTTTTCCCAACAGCTTTGAAATTGCAGGTTCTAATCTATTGGTGTGACCAATGTACCACTAATCAAGGTGTGCGTTGTACGCCTGATATTTTAATACAGCTGTAAAAGGTCACTAGCCAGAAATTCTGTTGTGTTGCATTTGCTTTTCGAGCTGTGCATGACTGCCTGCCTCCATTTTATTGTGCATGTTGGGCAAACCCCAGCAAAACAATGATGCAAATCATTTAAGATCCTTAACAGCACTTCCTTGTCCATGTTTGCTTGCGTACACAGCAGAGCACAACACACACTGATAACAAAAGTCACCTGTGCTATGTTTCTTTAGAACCTCCCCATTGAAATTCTACCACATTTCGAGTTAGGAAACGGTGCTGGCCACACACGCAGTATTCAGTGTTTTTTCCCAGTGCGTTGATGCATGGTGCCTATGTTATTTAAAGAGCAATCAACCACGGATAACTTTATTCGAGCATCAAGTGCAGATGACCTCTGATGGTTTCAGAGTCTCGTGTGTAGCGGCAACTGCTTTCAAACTGTTGGTGAGTACCGAGTGCCATGTGTTATTTAATACTGTGCTTCTTTCTCATGGGCGTACCTGAGATGCATCTGCTTGGTGTGCTACATCCCAGTAACAAGAGGAAGGGATTCAAAGGTAAAGCAGACTTGCCAGTTGACCTTGAAGGAAAAGCAAAAGAAGGGCATTTGCCCAAAATCCTATTGCTCAGAGTATATTTGGATCACAATCCTACCTTTAGCAGGAGAGGTGGGGTATTTGAAGGTTTAACGTTTTTGGAGGAAATAGTGTCGGGCGAATCGCTGGTATTTCCAGCCATGAACCTTTGTCTAGACTGTGCCTCTAGAAGTAAAGGTCGTTGGTGTTCTAATATTAGTATTATGTAGATCATTGCACGGTTAATCTGTGCCGGATTTCACAGTTTACAGCTCACTTCAGCATCAAGGAAAGTATCAGCACTTTCCAAACAAGAAAGCAGCACCTTATTTCTATTCCTCCTTTAGTTAAGAGCAGAAGGCAGATGTATGTACAGACAGATGTGTAACTGCTATAATGGGCCACAAAGCGAAGGCGGGCAGTATCGATGACAATAACCGGTCCTGCTCTGATGAGCTCAATACATGTTACGTATGCTCGCTTTGAACATAAGGTTGGTGGAGGAACATCACTCACCCTGCCAGCCTCGGGTGCGCATGTGGCAGACGGACGATCGGCCTCCCTGAGAGTGAATCCGCAGAAGGCAACTGGCCTGGATGGAGTCCCCAAATGCATCCTCGGGACCAGTGAGCCAACCGAGAGAGGTGTTCATGGAGATCTCTCTCAACCTCTCTCTAATCTATTCTGAAGTCCCCAACTGCTTTAAGAAGTCCTCTATCAGCCTGATGCCAGAGAAAATAAGGTAGCATGCCTTAATGACTACCGTCCACTGGCCCTGACATCCACCATGATGAAGTGCTTCCTGAGACTGGTGATGGCACACATTAACTCCAGCCTCCCAGCCAGCCTTGATCCATTGCAGTTTGCCCACCATCACAACAGGTCCACGGCAGACGTCATCTCCCTGGCCCTAAAGTGATCTTTGGAACATCTTGACAAGCACACTTGCACAGGACTCCTACTTATCAACTATAGTTCTGCCTTCAACACCATAATCGCATAAAACTCATCTCCAAACTCCTGGACCTAAGACTCAGCAACCACCGGAGGTAGACAAAAATGCTGGAGAAACCCAGCGGGTGCAGCAGCATCTAAGGAGCGAAGGAAATAGGCAACGTTTTGGGCTGAAACCCTTCTTCAGACTCAGTAACTACCCTCTGCCACTGGATCCTCTACATTTGGACCCACAGACTACAATCAGTGACAACACCTCCTCCTAAATAAATCTCAACATCCGTGCCACACAAGGATGCATTCTCAGTCCCCTACTATACTCCCTGCACACTCACAACTGTGCAGCCAAATTCTGCTCTAACTCCATCTGTAAGTTTGCAGATGACAGCACTGTGGTGGGCTGGATCACAAACAATGACATGACTAGTACAGGAAGGAGATAGAGGATTTACTAACAAGATGTCAGGACAACAACCTTTCCCTCACTGTCAGCAAGCCGAAGGAACTAGTTATTGACTTCAAGAAACGTGGTGGTGTACATGCCAGTCAGCATCCATGGTGCCGAAGCGTAAATGGGTGAGAGCTTCAAGTTCCTTGGAGGAAATATAACCAACGATCTGGCATGGACCTATCACAACTAAGCAAGAGACAAGAAGGGACATCAATGCCTCTACTTCCTGAGGAGACTGAGGAAATTCAGCATGTCTCCAATAACTTTCACAACTTTCTACAGATGCCCCATAGAAAGATGACTATTGGGTTGCATCACAGCATGGTTTAGGAACGGCTCTACCTCAAGACGTCAAGAAATGGCAGAGATTTGTGGATGTAACCCAGTCCACCACACAATCACTAGCTGGCCAGTTGAAAATTGGTTCCACATACAAATGAAGCTTCAGAGTAACTTAACTTCAATTTGTAAAGGAATTGTTAGCTCACAGCTGCAACTCTGACGCTAAATAGTACAGGATCAGTTTGGCAACTGATTGACATTGATTCCACAATAATGTGTAACAGAGAAATAAAGGTACATTTCACATAGAAATGTAGTGAACAGGAGCAGTTGGTGAAGCTGGGACTGCAAGGATATGGATCACATGCAGGCAGACGTGATTAGTTTATCCTGGCATCATGGATGACGTAGCATACCCTGAATATTTTACTTAAGGCTACATCAAACTTACAGGTCAGACCTTTCACCTTGTTTCTTCGCTGGTAGAGAAGCTACTGAACCTTATTCTGTATCTGACCACTGGGTCCATAACCCTGCAGGAAGGCTTTCACACGCACGCACGTGGATGTAAACATGTGTGTGGGGGGCAGGGCAATAAAGTTGTGGATGTTTTTTCACCTGACAAATAATTTAACCCCTCTGTTTTAACTTCTCTACTTGGGGGAAATGGGACTTTTCTGTCCATCTAGGTAGGCCTCTCATTATTTTATAAACATCAATGAAGTCTTCCCTCAGCATGATACAAAGTAAATAGACCTAAAGGGCCTGTCCCACCAGCATGCAACTCTATGCGATTAGCACAACCTAACGTGGTCGCTTGAGCCGTCCGGCATCGCGGGGCCGGTCCCACTTCGATCGCCAGAGTTCGTCCCAACACCGCACGGGGCTCCGAAAAACTGACTATGTCCAAAAATTCCGCGCGGCAACGGCTTGTCGGCTCGCAGTCGCCTCGACGCATGACACACCGCCCCGACATCGTGCCTCCGTGAACCTATCTGTAGGTGCCTCCGTGACCCTCTATGTGTGTGGCTCCGTGGCCCTCTGTGTGTGTGTGTGCCCCTCTCTGTCCTGGCAAATTTACCTAGACTTCGCTCCAAGTTCGCCTCACTTTGCGCCGCGTTGCGCCACTCACCCGACCTCCGCGCGGCCCCTACTGCCGGTTTGGTTGCGTTTGCCGCATGCAGGCACACGCTGGTGGGAACGGCCCTGTACAGGGGATCACCCGACCTCTGCGCGGCCCCCGCTTCTAGTTTGATCGCGTTCATCGCATAGAGTTTCATGCTTGTAGGACAGGCCCTTAACTTACCCAACCTAACGTTGGTAGAGAGACAGGTGAAGGTGGTATGTGGCACAGTTACCTTCATTGGTCATGGCAGTGAGTGCAGGTCATAGTTGGACAAAATATCACTTTTGGGGTGGCACGGTGGCGCAGCGGTAGAGGAGCTGCCTCACAGCGCTAGAGACCTGCTTTTGATTCTGACCACGGGTGCTGTCTGTATGGAGTTAGTATGTTCACCCTGTGACCATGTGGGTTTTCTCCGGGTGCTCTGGTTTCCTTCCACGCGACAGGTTTGCAGGTAAATTTGCTTCGGTAAACGATTGTAAATTATCTCTAGCGTGTAGGATAGTCCTGGTGTAGGGGGGTTGCTGGTCGGTGTGGACTCAGTGGGCCGAAGGGCTTGTTTCCGCGCTGTATCTCTAAACTAAACTAAACTAAAACTACACTTGGGAGTATTGTGCGCAGTTCGTGTTTGCCAAACTACAAAAAGGATGTGATTAAGCTAGAAATGATGCAGAAAAGATTCCCAATGATGCTGCCCGGACTGGAGGTAAGGAGAGAGTGGATTGGCTGGAACTGTTTTCACTGGAGCGGAACAGGCTGAGAAACTGTAAATCGTCACAATCTTTTACCTAGGATAAGAGAGTCCAAAGCTAGAGGGTATAGAGTTAAAATGAGAGGGGAAATATTTAAATGGAACCTGACGGGCAGGTTTTTCAAATAGAGGGTTGTGGGTATCGGGAACAAGCTGTAAGAGATGGTAGAGGCAGGTACAATTACAACCTTTAAGAAAACATTTGGACAGGTGCATGGACAGGAAAGGTTTGGTGATAAGGGCCACAGGCAAATGAGATTAGCTTAGATAGGCACATTGAGTGGCTTTGACAGGTTGAGCTGCAGCACCAGTTGCTGTGCTGTTAACTCTATGAATCTATAAACTTGATTAGTACAGGTGTCAAAGGTTATGGGGAGAAGGCAGGAGAATAGGGTTAGGATGGAGTGATAGATCAGCCTTGATTGAATGGCAGAGTAGACTTGATGGGCCGAATGGCCTAATCCTACTCCGATCACTTATGGCCTTATGAACTATGCAGTTTCTTCAATTACTGATTTTATTATCTATTTAGTACTGCACTTTTTCTCCAGAAGATAGACACAAAAAGCTGGAGTAACTCAGTGGGTCAGACAGCATCTCTGGAGAAAAGGAATAGGTGACGTTTCGGGTCAAGACCCTTCTTCACTCTTCTCCAATCAGTCCAAAGAAGTGTCCCAATCCGAAACGCCATCTGTCCATTCCCTCCACAAAAGCTGCCTGACCCACTGAGTTACTCCAGCACTCTGTGTTTTTCTCAAGGTACCAGCATCTGCAGTTCCTTGTATCTCCCATCCCTGGTGTCTTACGGTTTGAAAATCTACTGAAGTTTTATTAATAACAAAAGGGAACTGGTGAAATTATTAGAAATGAAAGTCGAATTGAGGGAAGTGCCTTTTTGTTTTTCCAGATTGTCATAGAAACGGAGAAAAATTCATACACTCTCAAACTCATGTCCCTTGAAGATCTGGAACAGGTCGTTACTCATGTCACAGCATCGCTCAAAAAGATATTTCCGGACTCTTCGCCGAGGTGAGTCAGCAACTGAACCATGGTTTTATTTTGTCGTTAGTCTTTATTTTGGTGAACCATATAAGATTGTTAAGGGTTTGGACACGCTAGAGGCAGGAAACATGTTCCCGATGTTGGGGGAGTCCAGAACCAGGGGCCACGGTTTAAGAATAAGGGATAAGCCATTTAGAACGGAGATGAGGAAACACTTTTTCTCACAGAGAGTGGTGAGTCTGTGGAATTCTCTGCCTCAGAGAAGGGCGGTGGAGGCAGGTTCTCTGGATGCTTTCAAGAGAGAGCTAGATAGGGTTCTTAAAAATAGCGGAGTCAGGGGATATGGGGATAAGGCAGGAACGGGGTACTTATTGGGAATGATCAGCCATGTTCACATTGAATGGCGGTGCTGGCTCGAAGGGCAGAATGGCCTCCTCCTGCACCTATTGTCTATTGTCTTTCCTGGCCACACCTGCTTTAGTTTAGTTTAGAGATACAGCGTGGAAACAGGCTCTTTGGCCCACCTGGTCCGCACCGACCAGCGATCCCCGCACATTAACACTATCCTACACACACGAGGGACAATGTTTTACATTTATACCAAACCAATTAACCTACAAACCTGTCTGTCTTTGGAGTGAAGGAAGAAAGTCCACGCGGTCATGGGGAGAACGTACAAAACTCTGTATGAACAGCACCTGTAATCGGGATCAAACTCTGAGTGTAGCGACTCTTTGAGTTCTCTTCCCAGAGGAAGATCTACTATCATCCTAAAACTAAACCAAATGACCCGCCACCATGTCTTCTGTCTGCAGAGTGGATGGATGGTGTTTAACTATGTCGGCCTTGAGTATGATTTCATTCCACAACTAGTTTTTGAGTTCCCTCGTGCTCATGACTCCTCCTTGCATTAAGCCAATATCGCCACTGCCAGTTTCATCTCACTCTGACAGTGGAGGGCCTCACACAAGGGACAGTACACCATTTTTTACTGAAGCCAATTAACCTACAAACCTACAGACCCAGTCTGAAGAAGGGTCTCGACCCGAAACGTCGCCTATCTCCTTCGCTCCTTAGATGCTGCTGCACCCGCTGAGTTTCTCCAGCTTTTTGTGTAACCTACAAACTTTTACGTCTTTGGAATGTGGGAGGAACCCGGAGCACCCGGAGAAAATGGTCACATGGAGGAAGTCCAAACTCCGTACAGATGGCACCCGTGGTCAGGATCGAACCCCGGGTCTCTGGCACTGTAAGGCAGCAACTCTACCGCTGCGCCACTGTGCCGCCAACATTGATCTGTAAAGATTAAGATTTTCCTGCTGCTATCAGCTAAGAAACAAACCTATTGCAGTAGTACAGATATTAAACAACTGAAACATAGTCTGGTTTCTACAGAATCAAAATCAACTATTACAATTAAATCACATCACTGTATAAGTCTGTTTGGCACCATCTTGCTTCTGGCATCGATCAGAACCAGCCTCTCTAGTCAACTTGGGCTCTGACTAGACTGAACGAGAAGCAGGGGATCATAATTATACATGTTGCACTTTAGTCTGTTTTGGTTTTGACTGTTTTACTGTTCTAATGATCTTTTCACAAACCTTGTTCTCAGGGTTATCTAAACCTAAATTTTATTATTCGTTTAAGTTATGACATCGGATGGAGTTGCAAACCAAATCTCGTTGCACTTATGTGTAATGACAATAAAATATATTATTAATCTTATTATTATGTTGGTGGTCCAATTTCCTTGTTTAATTGGACTCTCTGCTTTTTGTAATGAGTACCAAAACATTTCAAGGGGAAGGATGAGTGAATCTAGATTTGCTTTGAGTTCAACTAAAAACATTTTGCTCCATGACTTCGATTAAGTCAAAATTGATATTGGTGGAATTGTTCAAAAGGTTGATTTGGGCACTAAACACCGAGTCCTCTAATCAAATCTATCCTTGCAGTCTACCCCTTCTCACAAACTACAGATCATCCCAGTTTAAAATAATTGATTAACTTTTGCTTACTCACGTGATTCTCTTCATCGTGTACACTGTACACTGTGAATGGCTCGATTACGAGCATGTTTTGACTCTCTGCTGACTGGCTAGTATGCAACAAAAGCTTTTCACTGTACCTCAGTGGACGTGACAATAAACTAAACTTAATAAACTAATTAATAAAAGGTGTGTGGTCCCAAGATTTACTTTTCTCTCACAGTAGAAGACCCGAAGTCCTTTGCGAAATTATGACGACATAATTATTGACTTTTTATATCAATTGAGGTCCAACATGAGTCTGAAAATTAACTGTGGGCTCACCTTTGTGATTATGAATCCCTTCATTTGCTATTTGCTTTCGTAGGAAATTACTCAAGAAGAATTCACCGGAGTTGCAAGAAAGGATCAGAAAAATCAGTTTGGCGCTGGAGGAACAGACTGGTTCCAATCCAGGACCATGTGGTATGTATTGGTTCACCCCACTGTGAAACCAACTGCTCCAATAGTCCTTCTGCTGACTGGAAATATTTGATTAGTTTAAGAATTTGCTATGAATGGATACGATTCATGTCAGTTACACCTCCATAATGCTTTCAAAATCTAATGGTATGAAGCAGCGATTTACTTTAGTCGACTAGATGAGACCTAATTGCATCTAATTAGTTTATTTTTCTATACTGGCCGATCATAGCCTTATTTGCAACCACATATAACTCCAATTACTGTATGCTGTAAATCATTGAGATGATAAAAGTTAATCATACCTGCTTGATTTTTTTTTTAGCTTGTTCATGTGAGTGGAGGCCATTCTTTATTACTCTAGAGAGGAATTTCTGCTAGCCAACATTCTCCTCTGTACCTTGGTCCAGCTGGTCTTGGCCTCCTGCAATATCTTGCCACTGTTGGGTAATGCTCCTGCCAACCCTGTCACAATCAGCAGTTGCTGTCCCTTGAGCTTAAGGGGGTAGAGCCTTCCTCTGTCCAGCTGTTATCAGGCAACTGCTTTCTGCATTCAGGCACAGTGGCGCAGAGGTAAAGTTGCTGCCTTACAGTGCCAGAGACCTGAGTTCGATCCTGACTACGGATGCTGTCTGTACGGAGTTTGTACGTTCTCCCTGTGACCACATGGGTGTTCTTTGGGTACTCTGATTTCCTCCCACGTACAGGTTTGTAGGTTAATTGGCTTCGGTAAGAATTGTAAATTGTCCCTAGTGTGCAGGACAGTGTTAGTGTACGGGGATCACAGGTCGGCGTGGTCTCGATGGGCCGAAGGGCCAGTTTCTGCTCTGTATCTCAAAACTATATTGAACCTTCCTATCACCAACTAGAGAGCAATCCTGACCTGCCATTCACCTCATTGGAGACGGTCAGACTATCTTTAATTGAACTTTATCTTGCACTAATCATTATTCCCTCCATCCCGTATCTCTCCACTGTGGAAGGCTTGAATGGTAATCATGTATAGCCTTTCCACTGACTGATAACACTCAACAAAAAAGATTTTCACTGTACCTTGGTACACGTGACAATAAACAAAACTGAACTATTAACTCGGCTCCCAATGATTTAGTAAGATTGATTTTTGTTACAAAGCATCGGCAGTCCTTGTTTCTACATTTTGACTGCTACACTGCAAAATCTCCTCAAGGTATGCCTACTTTGAAGAAGCCCAGGAGCAAAATAGACTACAAAAAGTAGTAAACACTGCCCAGTCCATCATCAGCTCTGACCTACCTCCCTCGCTGCCTCAAAAAGGCTGGCAGCATCATCAAGGACTCACACCATCCTGGCCACACACTCATCTCCCCGCTATCTTCGGGTAGAATGTACAGGAGCCTGAAGACTGCAACGTCCAGGTTCAGAAACAGCTTCTTCCCCACAGCCATCAGGCTCAAGAACTCAACTCAAACAAAACTGAACATTAATAGCCCATTATCTGTTTATTTGCACTTTATCTGTTTTATTTATTCATGTGTGTGTATATATTTATACAATGGTATATGGACACACTGATCTGTTCTGTATTCATGCCTTCTGTAATTCTGTTGTGCTGAAGCAAAGCAAGAATTTAATTGATCTATCTGGGACACATGACAATAACGTCTCTTGAATCTTGAATCTTCCCTTCCTCTCACCTTTTATACATTAGGATATTTCTGGGGATTACACACGAATCATTCTTAATTTAAACTATTGCTTTCACATTCCAGATCGCAGAGTGAACCGCAAGTCTAATAGTTCTAATTTATTTTCAGGTGGCTACTCAGAAATGTACGCAGCGTTGTGTGACTACAATGGGTTTCTCTTCAAAGAAGAGATCCAGTGGGTATGTCTACATTAAGTATAGTGGATCCAAAATAACTAGCGTGGTTATTTAAAGGAAAATATTAAAAAGTCATATAGTGGAGAATGACGTCAATGTAAATTCTGGCACATCCTTACGGAAATAATGCATCGCCAATTGCCTCCCCTGTAATATTTATTGCAACATAAGCTAGGCTAATCAACAAACTAGGCTGTTCATTGACATCATGTAGCAAGGCCTGAGTGAGATCATCTAGTACACAGTCAAGATTCGGAAAGGTTGCTAAAAGTTAGAATTACATTTGATTACAGCATTAACTTTGTTATTTGCAGTGTGCAGAAACAAATGTCCCTGAAATTGACAATAAAATGAAAATTGGAATTATCCCCGAATGGTGTCAGAGATAGAGGTTCTGAAAGACAACAAACATTACATAGAACATAGGACAGTTCTGAAACCAAATGACCAAGTCATCATGGATTATGTGCATCTTCTGGATCAGCCTACCATGATGGTCTTCATCAAAAGCCTTATTAAAATCCATCCCCCTGCCTATCCTCACCTTTGTCACTTCCACAGAAAACTCAATCAAGTTCAATAGAGCTGCGCTGACACCCCCTTATTAGCCCCTTCTCTTCAAAAGGAACACAAATCCTATCCCAAAGAGTCCTCTCCAATAGCTTCCCAACTACTGGCGTGAGGCTGACCCGGCCTATAACGTCCTTGGACCATTGTTCCACATTGTACCACATTGTACCACATTGTACCACATTGTACCATTGGGGAAAAAAAGAAAAAAAACCAGACTAATAGTTAGATCATAGAACAGTACAGCACAATAATGGATCCTCCAGCCCACAATGTCTGTGAGATATAGAAAATCACCAGAGAAGGCTTCATTTCCTGATCCACACTACTTACATTGGTGCCACCCAGCAAGGACCTGCCTTTGATCCACTGTTTCTACTCCACACGTTGTCATTGATGTTCAATAACACCACAGCTGTTCTACCTGTACGCTGTCGAAAACCAGTGCACAAGTGGAACGAATGCTGTATTGTAATTCCAATGGAACTTCTATTGATCCTTCAACTATGATCAAAGTTATTCACTGTTGAATATATCAATACAGAACATCCTCCAAATGTTATTTGGAAAACTGATCTTCACTGTGCCACTGTGCTGCTCTTGCTACCTAACCTGTTGAGTGTCATTTACTTCCACAAAAATATCCAATATTCATTTGAATGACTACACTCTAAAAATCCTTGCTAACTATCCCTGATCAGATATTTTATTCGAATGACCAGTTACTCTGTTCTGACCAACAGGGGTTAGGAACTCTCTCACAACTAGTATTACGCTGATGGTGTCTAAAGTTACCTCGTTAATCTCTCTGGCATAAGTGTCCACTAGATGACATTGAGAAAACAAGCACTTTTATGGCGATATGTAAAATTAGTCTGCATTTAGTGAGACACTTTAAATGTAGTTGTTCAACTTCTCTTCTTTTCTCTTCCAAGGATGTAGATACCATCTATCATAGCCAGAACACCAAGGAGTTTAACCTTCTAGACTTTAGCCACTTGGACACAAGGTGAGATGACCCAAGTCTTCCTTTCTTCTTCTTCTTCTTGCGTATGGCATGCACAGCCTAAAGTTAATAATAATAATTATTTATTTATGGGTGCCTTTCAGAACACTTCAGGACACCTTACAGTTAAAACAAGCAAATTACAAATATATAAATAAATTGAAACAAAAACATATCCATGAATTTGATAGAAAATGAAGTTACATGGGATAGGCCAGCCTGAATAGGTGTGTTTTGAGGGAGGTTTTATAGGTGGGGAGAGACTCTATGGTACGGATGGATAGTGGGAGAGTTCCAGAGGCGAGGGGCCAAACGGCTGAAGGCTCTGAACCCCATCGTGGACAGGCGGGCAGATGGAGTGGAGAGCAGGGAGGAATCATAGAATCATAGAAAATAGGTGCAGGAGTAGGCCATTCGGCCCTTCGATCCTGCACCGCCATTCAATATGATCATAGCTGATCATCCAACTCAGTATCCTGTACCTGCCTTCTCTCCATACCCCCTGATTCCTTTAGCCACAAGGGCCACATCTAGCTCCCTCTTAAATATAGCCAATGAACTGGCGTCAACTACTTTCTGTGGCAGAGAATTCCACAGACTCACCACTCTCTGTGTGCAAAAAGATCTTTTCATCTCGGTCCTATAAGACTTCCCCCTTATCCTTAAACTGTGACCCCTTGTTCTGGAGTTCCCCAACATCGGGAACAATCTTCCTGCATCTAGCCTGTCCAACCCCTTAAGAATTTTGTATGCCTCTATAAGATCCCCCCTCAATCTCCTAAAGAAGCGGATCGGAGAGTTTGGGATGGAGTGTAAGGCTGGATGAGTTCGGAGAGGTATGGAGGAGCGAGATTGTGGAGGGCTTTGAAAGTGAGGAGGAGAATCTTAAAATCAATGCGGTATTGGACAGTTGGCCAGTGCAGTTGGTTGAGGATGGGAGTGATGTGTTCGGTGGATTCGGTTCTGGTGATAATGCGGGCAGCTGAGTTCTGGACCAATTGGAATTTATGGGGTAAACCAGAGAGGAGAGAGTTACAATAATCAATACGGACAACTTGTTCTATTTGATTTTATTTGATTGTGCAGGCCGGGTTGATCGCATTCGTCGAAACAGGGCGGACCACGTGAAGGTTGCAATCTCCCACCCCAAGTCTTCCTATCATTTACTGAGCTGAATTAAAAGTCAGGTTTCTGTAACTACGTGCACGCTAGCCCAAATGTAGTAAAATCAAAGTAGGAATTTAACCTGGATGAAAGCACAAAGCAAATGTTGGTGTATCAACCTATTGATACATGTCCTAAAATATACAGTTCATTAACTTCAACTGTATTGAGCAAGGTCCTGTATTTGTGAACAAATTGCACAATCTATTATTGGGGTAGGAGACAGTATCTTGGCTAAACATTGGGAGGAAATGTGTCTGTGGTGTAGAATAATATTAGCTGATATGAAAATTGTACAAAAATATATATTTACTTAACTGGCGGTTAATTGAATATTATTGATTTTCTCCCTTATTTTGTTGTGAAAGTTCTTCTGTTAATATTAGTTCCACTAATGCTGGCTACACTTCAATATTGTGTGTCTAGACAGTGAGTCATGGTTGTACTTTCCCTTACAGCTGCTGCCTATTAACCAACAATGATATGCTGTGAATGCTACCAGCTATATGCCAGCCTAAGGGCCTGTCCCACTTACGCAATTTTTTTCGGCGACTTGCAGGCATCCGTCGCTGAAAGTGTTCAAAATGTTCAAAATCCAGCGGCGACCAGAAAGAGGTACGACTCTTTGGGCGACTACTCACGACCAAACAGTATAGTCGCCCAAAGAGTCGTACCTTTTTCTGGTTGGCGCTGGATTTTCAACATTTCGAGAATTGTTGGCGACCTGCTGCGACTATGATGGGTGCCGGCAAGTTGCCGTGAAAATCCCAATCACGTAAGTGGGACAGACCCCATTGAACAAACTATTGAAGTGACTGAATCCATTGGACTTCGCAACATGGGTAGCTTTTCTTCGGATCGCTTTTTCACACAAAGGGTGGTGAATGTATGGAACGAGCTGCCGGAGGAGGTAGTTGAGTTCAACTTTCGCATAGTTTAAGAAACATTTAGACTGGTACATGGATAGGACAGGTTCAGAGAAAGATGGGCCAAGCGTAGGCAAGTGGGAATAGTGTAGATGGGACATGTTGGTTTGTATGGGCAAGTTGGGCCGAAGGGCCTGTTTTCACGCTGTTTGTCTCTGTGACTCTTAAAAAAAATTTTTAAATCCCACATTGTATTTTTTGATTACATCAATGGTTTGTGTTTGTTCTGCTAACAGAGATATGGCATTGAGTGTGGCAGCCTTGGCATTCAATCAATGGTTTACAAAACTTTTCTCCAAGGATTTGAGACTGGTAAGTCCATCTGGAACAATTTACATATATTACACTAAGTTTTGATCTGGCAGACACTCTAGGTAGCATTGCCAGAGAGTGTGGTAGGCTGTTGTAATCATGTTCACATCTTGTTAACAGTCAGCTTTCAATCCAAATTAACTGCAGCAAAACTACAGTGTTTGTTTTGTTCCAAATTATTCCTTTGTGCAACTCAATTTTTGACATCTATAAATAAAATAGATAATTGATTGAGAACATAATGCTACACGCAATGATTGTTCATAAGCTTTATAGTAATTTGTTACAAACATTAGGATAATGGGGAAAAATGCCTTCTTTCAGCCAGATCCTTGCTTTAGGCTTTACTTTAGACTTTAGAGATACAGCACGGTAACAGGCCCTTCGGCCTGTTAGGTTATGCGCCGGCCAGCAATCACCCCTACACTAACGCTATCCTACACACTAGGGACAATTTTACAATTTTTACCACAGCCAATTAACCTCCAACCCTGTAAGTCTTTGGAGTGTGAGAGAAACCAGAGCACCTGGAGCAAACCCATGAAGTCACAAGGAGAACGTACAAACCCCGTGCAGATAACACCCTTATTCAGGATCGACCTGGGTCTCTGCCGCTGTAAGGCAGCAACTACACTGCTGCGCCATTGTGCCAGGTACACTTCCTGGTGTAGTATACTCTGTTGCTCCAAAATCCACATCGTCTGAAAACATTTTTTTTCCCCCATTAGCCCAAATATAGCATAAATATTGTAATGAGTCAAGTCAACAATTGGAGGCGTGGTCTCCAATTGGAGGCGTGGGTTCGTATCCCACTTCTGACACCATGTAATGAGCCAAGTCAACACACATCAAGATACAACACATATTTATTAAAACTACATACAGCAAGGATCTGCAGTCACCACATCTCCGAGCTGCTATTCATTTTAAACTTGCGTAAGAAGGATCTAGATAATATGAAGTACATAGTAGGCGAAGTCACTACTAATAAACACTATAATTGGCTAGTATGAAATAGCCAATCTACAAATATCAAGGGGGAAAAAAGGGAAATTCCAAAAACTCTTATGGACCTGCCCCACTTGGGCGACTTTTTAGTTGACTGCAGAAGACTATGTGGTCGCCACATGTTCGTGGGTGGTTGCCAGGTAGTTGCCTTCATGGTCGTTAGGAGTTCCCACTTTCTGGGAACCAGTCACGGCCTTATTACAGTCACATGTTGAAAAAACTGCGGCGACCAGAATGAAGCCACCATGGAGAGTAGCGAGAATTCTCGTGCCGTATGTGGGTCTCCGGGAAATCCTAGTGTGTTGCCAGGAGGTTAAAGGTTCTCGTAGGTTGTAGTCGGTGCAGACTGGTAAATTTCATTGGCTCATTGGGGGAAAAAAAACGTAAGCAGTAGTTTTCAGAACCAAGGATAACCGACCAGTAATGTTAATGTCAGCAAAGCTTCACAGCCATGTATCTCTGGCTTCTCCACTCCTTCTCCACCCTCTCCCCCTTCTTTTAAAGGACTGATGTGACCCTTCCCGTACACTATGCTTTGACCGTCTTAATTACAGTGCCAACCTTCCTGTTCATATCTATATGTGTGTGTCTATATCACATTGACTTTGCACCGTGTGAATTTCACTCAGACAGCGCTCCCCCGCTTGCCCTGTCCCCCGCCTGCATAACTGGCTGGTGAAGGAAGAGATGTGTGTGTGCGTGTGTGTTCCACTCTGACAGTCCCCGTTCCAGTCGCCGGTTTTTCAGGTCGCCTGGAAAATCGCCTAAGTGGGACTGACCCATTATTGTTCCCACTTCAAATCCAAATGTCCAACACGCATCACACAGATTTATAGGATACAACAACAATTCCAAGTCTCGGTGTTGGGTCTTGACCTGAGATATTGACAATTCCTTTCCCTCTTCAGATGCTGCCTGACCCATTGAGATCCAGACGTATTTTTGCTCCAAATTACAAAATCTGCAGTCTTTTCTGTCTGCAGAAATTCCCACTGTTATCAAAATTTCTGTTTATCAACACAATGTATTTGCTAACGAAAGTATAACGACAGAACAACTGGAATATTCCTCAGAAAATTGTGGCTCTGGACATCTCTGGAAATGCTAAAAGGTTTCCTTAATGGACCAGTATTTAATACTCACTCTGACCGGGTGAATCGTGCAATGGAGGATAAATCAATATTGTTGTTGATTGATTAACATGAAGGAATGTTTATTGATGTCAGTTTAAATTACTTACATGACTCTCAATTTACACATATGACTGAATACTGCTCTGACTATTAAAAACCACTGGACGTGGATTGGTACAGAGCTTTGCCATGTTTCACTGTAAGCAAGAGATATTAAAATGGGAAATGCTACGAGGATTCTACTGAAGAAGAGTCCTGACCCAGAACGTCATCTAATTATTTTCTTACACAGATGCTGCCTGACCCACTGATTTTCTCCAGAACTTCTGTATTGCTCAAGTTCCCAGCATCTGCAGTCTCTTGTGACTCCAACATGTTTACTTTTGCTCAGATTTAATATTCTTTATCTTTTGTTTAATCATTTGGTCTAATGCCATCACACCACTGAGCTGTGAAATTTTGCAATTTAAGAAGTTTGTTTATGCAGACAAAATGAGGAAATAATTTCTGGTCATTAAAGATCCAGAATCTGTAATTTTTAATTTGTTTGTTATTAAAAGTCATGGAAAAGGAAAATGGTGGAGGGAAAATGCTCGATGGATATGGAAAAGTAATTAATTGCAGAGGGTAATTCTCGGGGGCATAAGAAAGTGAGTGAAAAATTCACACCCCTTAATTTATTCAGGAATATTAAATGCCCATTAGAATAAAATATTTTTTTAAACACTAAAGTTGTGAGGTAAAGAAAGTAACTTGTTCAGAACATTTAATATCCCAATCAAACAGTTTGGGTGTCCAGCAGGATATTAATCATCTTTTTGTTAAGGTTTAAATTGATTTAATAAAAATACTTATCCCGATTGAAACGGGAACTAGACCAATGTACAGAGTTTAATTACTCTCAGCATTGTCTACCTTTGTGTTTCGATGTCAGTGAAGTGTGAGTTTCTTTCCCAATGTGGTTCAGATGTCTGGCTAAGTGCACTTGATTATTTTGTCCACCAGTTTAAACAGTTTTGGTCCACTTACTGTGGCAGAAAGAGATTTGCCAAATTATAGGAAATACTGTCCTCACTTTATCATGATGTTTTGTCCTACCGGCTATTAGAATATCCACCCAGTTTAGAGTTTAGAGATACAGCATGGAAACGGGTGCTTTGGCCTACCAAGTTCAGGCCGACCAGCGTTCACTCTGCATACTAGCGCTATCCTACACATTAGGGACAATTTTACTAAAGCCAATTGACCTACAAACTTGTACATCATTGGAATGGGGGAGGAAACCGGAGCACCCGGAGAAAACCAACGCAGTCACAGGGAGAACGTACAAACTCAAACTGTCAGCACCCGTAGTCAGGATAGCACCCGGGTCTCTGGGGCTGTAAGGCAGCAACTCCAGCTCTGCACCACTTTACCACCCAGTTAGTCAAGAATTACTAAGTTGTCAAAGTGCACGTACATCAAAAGGGAATGATAGGGAGCTATTAAAAAAGTAATTTGCGTACTAGCAGTAAATGATGTATCCTTTTCATTGCTTTTCTTGTAATTGGCAGAGTCCTGATGTGATTGAACAGGTCTTGTATGTAATCAGCTGGTCCACTAAACTAGAAGAGCTGGTATTAGAAAATGCTGGAATAAAGTTGTAAGTAAACAATTTTGTAGCTGTTTCGATTCACTTTTCTGAATTTATTGCTACTTGTTTGAAGAGTTGCATCTAAGAGGAAAATTAGCAATTTAACATTTTGCAGGAAGTAAGCTAACTTTGCTAAATGATGAAAGAAAACTCATACACAACTGTACAGATGACCCCAGAAAATGGTTCTTATCATGATTGTTCGTTATGCAGACTCACGTTATGCATCAAGAAACATAATTGGAAGGAAAAAATGGTGTTTATTTATTTATTTCTCCATAGAATTTCTATGAGAGTAAATTTCATTTAATCTCTCAAATTTTTGGGTCGTGATTTGTGAATTTTGTAAGTGCAAATTTTAATGACCTAAATCGCCATAATACAATGGTCACTTGGATAGAACATTGAAATAACACCCAACCATGTAATAATCACCTAAAACGAAATTGTAAATATGAATAAATTAATAATTTATTATAAAACTATTAATACTTTTGTTTCAGCTAATTAGGTGATCTGGATTTAGTCAGGTTAAGAGTGTCTAATTGTCATATGTTCTGACAATGGAACACTTCAATTCTTACTTGCAGCAGCTTAACAGGCCCATAAAAGCAATACATACAGTAAATTATAATTGATTAAATTGATTGATAGATACATCATGGAAACAGGCCCTTTGGCCCACCAAGTCCACGCCGACCATCGATCACCCATTCACTCTAGTTCTATGTTATTCCACTTTCTAATCACCAGGGGCAATTTGCAGAGACCAATTAGCCTCTAAACCCACACATCTTTAGAATATGTGTCAGCATCTTATCGGGATGCATCAGGTTTGGGACCAGTTCCATCCAAGACCGCAATAAATTGCAGCGAAATGTGAATGTAGCCCAGACCATCGCACAAACCAGCCTTCCTTCCGCTGACTCCATCTACACTTCATGTTGCCTCAGCCAGGTTGGCAGCATAATCAAGGACCAGTCTCACCCCAGTCACTCGCTCTTTTCCCCTCTCCCAGCAGGCGAGAGATACAACACTTTGAAAACGCACACCTCCAGACTGAGGAACAGCTTCCTCCCAGCTTTTATCAGGCGACTGAACGGTCCTTGCATCAGCTAGAGTGTGCCTGACCTCCCATCAACCTAAATGGAAATCTTTGTCTTATCTTTAATCGGAGTTTATCAGACTATAATATTATCTCTTCGCACTAAATGTTGTACCCTTTATCCTGTATAAATCTGTACACTGTGGAGAGCTTGATTATATTAATGCACAGTCTTTTCTTTGACTGGATACCACGCAAACAAAGGCTTTTCAGTGAGCCTTGGTACACATGACAATAGTAAACAAAACTGAACTAATCCGGAAAACCCGGAGGAAATCCACGCAGTCACAGGGAGAACAGGCAAACTCCACACAGACTGCACTCGAGGTCAGGATCGAACCCAGGTCCCTGCCGCCGTGATGCAGCAGCTCTGCCAACTGCACCACTGTGGCAACCCTCATAAATACAAAAGCAATGTTAATAACCATAAATCTAATGCAAAAAATACAAAAACTATTGACGCCTTCTCTCGTGTATACGCCGATCTTCCCTCAATTTTATTCTGCAGAATTTTATGTGTTGTATTCTATGCGTACCTGTGAATGAGTCCCTGGGATGGCGGGACTGTCATATGAGGAAAGATTGAAAAGACTAGGCTTGTATTCACTGGAGTTTAGAAGGATGAGGGGGGATCTTATAGAAACATATAAAATTATAAATGGACTGGACAAGCTAGATGCAGGAACAATGTTCCCAATGTTGGGCGAGTCCAGAACCAGGGGCCACAGTCTTAGAATAAAGGGGAGGTCATTTAAGACTGAGGTGAGAAAAAAACTTTTTCACCCAGAGAATTTATGGAATTCCCTGCCACAGAGGGCAGTGGACGCCAAGTCACTGGATGGTTTTAAGAGAGAGTTAGATAGAGCTCTAGGGGCTAGTGGAGTCAAGGGATATGGGGAGAAGGCAGGCACGGGTTATTGATAGGGGACGATCAGCCATGATCACAATGAATGGCGGTGCTGGCTCGAAGGGCCAAATGGCCTCCTCCTGCACCTATTTTCGATGTTTCTATGAGTATTTTTCCTTTGTGTTCAAGCAGTAGTATCAATCCATGAGAAACCAACAGAACCATGTTGGCCGGGGTTATGGAATGTGAAGTTCTGTGTCGATGTGTATTTAAACTTTGATCTGTGTGTACATCATATGTGCTCTACTGTTTCAGTGATGCTGCACAGAAAATAGCTCAGGCCCTGGAAGAGAATGTGAATCCTGCACTCCACACAATAAATCTATCCAACAATCAACTAGAGGACAGAGGTAATGATCACATCTTGGTCAGTTCAAGTTCCTTGATATAGTAGACACAAGGAGCAGCAGATGCTGGTTTACAAATAAAGAACGCAACAGTACAAATTGGAAAAGACTAAATCAATGAAAGCCACAAAGTGCTGGAGTGATTCAGCGGGACAGGCAGCATCTGTGGAGAACATGGATAGGCGACCTTTCGGCTCAGAACCCTTTTGTACAAAATGTTAACCAAATTGACCTTGCCTGCTGCTATGGTGTCTGAAGAATCTTTCATAAATTCCCTTTTTTAAGTTGTTTCCTTGACATTCTGTCACATCAAACACCACCTACCATTATGCTCAAAAACCTCCAGCCTCACTCCCCATCAACTCACCAGGGTCCCAGTCCCTATGTAAAAAGAAACAGCTAGAAGAACTCAGCAGACCAGGCAGGATCTGTGGAGGGAAATGGACAAACGATATTTCAGGTCAAGACACTCCTTCACACTGATGGCAGTCTCTTGTCCTGTGGCATCAGTTCCTCTACTCTCTCTTTAAACCGAAGGACCCCATTTACCATTTTCCCTCTAAATTTAATGGGTTCACTTCAAAGCTCATGAGAATACTCTGTACACGTTTAAAAATAAAGTGACTTAAAAGTGTGCCCAACACCAATAAAGTCTAATGCCTGAATTGTCATCTGTTCGTTCCTTCCACAGATGCTGCCTGGTCCATTGAGTTCCTCCACCACTTGGTGTTTTACTTCAGAGTATGATGAGTTTAGTTTAGAGATACAGCACAGAAACAGGTCCTTCGGTCCACCGAGTCCGCGCCGACCAGCTATCCCCGCACACTTGCACTATCCTACACACGCTAGGGACAATTTACAATTATACCAAGCCAATTAACCTACAAACCTGTACGTTTTTGGAGTATGGGAGGAAACCGGAGAAAACCCACGCAGGTCACGGGGGGAATGTACAAACTCCGTACAGACAAGCACCCGTAGTCAGGATCTGTGATTAACAAAATCATAACCTCTGCAATTGCAACTGATTTTAACCATTTAAATGAAACAGTGCATTCAGGAACAGTAATAGCATCCTTCACTAGCTCTGATGTTTAAACGAACGAGGCATGTAAATTATATCAGAGGAAATCTGTTAACAATTTTAAAGAGGGGAAGGGGTGGTGGATCGAGTAAAAAAAACCGAGGCATTAGCCAGCGAACACAATTAAGAATGAAATTTTGAGAAGGGATCTAAAAGGCTCCTTAATTATCTTGCATTGAGATGGTGTGTGAAAGCGGTTGGTAATATGCAAATTATGTGAAAATGTGAAAAGCAGTGACAAACTGAACAATGATATGATAACATCTGTCTTTCAACAGGAGTGCTAGCACTCAGTCAACAGTTTGAAAAGCTCAGCAAAGGGCTGAAGTACATCAACCTCTCCAGGACATCACTGACAACAAAGGGTAAGTCTTGGTCATGTCACTAGACTTCAACTCTTACATGGACCAACTTTTGTATTAGATAAACTCGCTGTATTAGATAAATTAGATGTACTCGCTGGAATTTAGAAGATTGAGGGGGGAATCTTATAGAAACTTACAAAATTCTTAAGGGGTTGGACAAGCTAGATGCTGGAAGATTGTTCCCGATGTTGGGGGAGTCCAGAACAAGGGGTCACAGTCTAAGGATAAGGGGGAATTCCTTTAGGACCAAGATGAGGAAAACATTCTTTACAGAGAGAGTGGTGAGTCTCTGGAATTCTTTGCCACAGAAGGTAGTTGAGGCCAGTTCATTGGCTATATTTAAGAGGGCGTTAGATGTGGCACTTGTGGCTAAAGGGATCAGGGGGTATGGAGAGAAGGCAGGTACGGGATACTGAGTTGGATGATCAGCCATGATCACATTGAATGGCGGTGCAGGCTCGAAGGGCCGAATGGCCTACACCTGCACCTATTTTTCTATGTTTCTATAATTATCTCTAAATAAATTATTCTCCTCCACACATCGTAGAGAGGCATTATATTACATGAAATACTAGTGATGAGGGAAATATAGGCTGCCTTAAATATGGTCTGGATTTGCAACGTAGAACAGTACAGCACTGGAACAGGCCCTTCAGCCTGCACTGTCTGTGCCGAACATGATGCCAAGATCAACTCTTACCTGCCTGAACATAGTCCATAACCCTCTATTTCCCACATATCCATGTGCCTATCCAAATGTTTTTTAAATGCCACAGTCCTATCTGCCTCAACCATCAACCCCGGCAGAGTGTTCCATGGTGTGTTTGATTGACCATCCGTGTAATGGATTGACTGACTCACTGATGAATAGATTGATGAAGCACAAAACAAGGCTGCAAACAAAGAATGTAGTGAGCAATCACAGAAACATTGGATGTCAGTGTTAGCTCTGGAACCAGAATCCAAGAATCTGCATCAGAATAAAAGTATCAGCTGATTTGTGAAAAAAATAGCATGAAGGCTTTATTCATTAGCTTGCCACTTGGGCCCAAACTTAGCAGTTAAAATGTTCAAAAACGTATCTAATTATCTTCACATAATTCTTTACTCTCATCGACCAGTAATGTAGTAGAGAATCACATTCTCCTTTCGCGAGACACCAGCATAGTATTTAACAATGTCCTGCATAATCTTTGGTGGGAATTTGGGGAAATACAAAATAAATGGGTTACACAGTCATTTTTGGCTCCCCGTGCTCTTTCTGGAGTCCTGTCAGCCTCCATAGACGTTTAGTGCCTCAATGGTAATTATCCAGATATGTTGGCACTCCCTCTTACCTGTCACCTTGAACTTTACAGGGGTGAACTCTTTGGCTCAGTCATTCATTGCCAATGAAACATTTGCATCCTCTCTTGTTCACCTGGATCTCTCTGGTAATCCCGGCATCTTTGCTGTTGAAGAGAATTGTGTAAGTTGATCAAAAGAATTTCATGTTTTGGAAAGCAAACACCAATTTGATATCTGAAGCGGTTATTTTTTATCCCATATTTGCTGCAATGAAACACCTTCATGGACCTATTTATTACAAAACATTTGTTCAGGCCTAGACAGTCAACTATACTAAATATATTTTTGGATGCACTCCCAGTTTTGGCTTTTAAATATTAAAACCACTGTTTCTCATTAGTGAAAATGATCAAGTTTACAAAGCAACTCAGACTTCCACACATATTTTAGTTATATGTTTAAAAGTTAAAAGGAATACACATTTATTTTGTGCAGCAGTGTAAATAGACGAACGTGGAACATAACTCCCACCTCATTATTATTATTTTCATTAACTTCATAATTATTTCAATGGCTAATAACTGAACAAAACCCCACAGGACAGAATTTATTTTACATATATATAGATTTTAATATTGATTCAAACATAATGTACATTGTGATGAGCATTGCTCTTTAAGTGGAGTAGAGTCATCGAGCTATACAGCATGTTTTTAGATGCTTCTGCCCACCTTGTCCATGCCGACCAAGTTGGCATTCTTGGCTTATCCCTTTTACCCTCTATTGAGTACTATTCTTCTAAACCCTTTCTACCCATATATCTATGCAAAGGTCTTTTGAAAATAGAGTGTCTTTCGAGAATGGAACAAGCATCTAACATTCTTTTCTCTGTTTATTTTCAACTAGATTTTGTAGATTAACAAAACTGTTTAATCAAAAATTAAAAAAAAGAATTTGTATGCCATTTGGAATATCCATTCCCTTTTAGATCAGAATAAAGCAGAGGTTTACCATTTTTAATTGCTGAAAAGCGGAACATGTTTCCAACAAGTCCAAGTCTTAAACTGCAAATACAGTTTATTAAATTAATAAGTCTTTTCACCAGTTCGATCAATTTGAATGTCTTATGTTGCTGTTTAACAGGTCAAACACTGTATAACTTTAGATGGGCTGGGTTTACATTGTGGGAATGCAGTATGATAAAAGACCTGGTACTCTTTAGATCACAACTGTTTTATTTCAGATTTTCGACATTTTATTACGTATTTTACTTTTGGAAAAGGTCAGAAAATGCTGAAAATACAGGCCGTATATGTGGAGTGAAAACGGTGAACATTTCAAGTCAGGAAAAAATTAGAGATAAAGCTAAGAAGCATCTAAGGGAGGAGAGGAGAAAAAAAATACAGGGAAGGTCCACAATGGGGGTGGAATATGGGAGAAATTAGAGAGATCTCTCATGCCTTCCACTTGGTGAAGAATATTCTTTTAGTCTTTCCTTCGTTCACCACATTCTCTGAATCCTAAGACTTTTATTACCCAATGTTCTAATTCCCTTGAAAACTGGTTTGCCTGAAATGTTCATTTTCTTTCCCTTGAACAAATGTTGCATAAAAAAAGTATAAATAACAAGTATTTATCCGCATTTCCTCTCATTTGCATTTCACATTTCAAGCCCAGTAGTAATTTATTTTTGTTCCTGGACTTGTACTTCAATGAAACTTTCTCGTGGTCTGTTTAATTATCTTTAATTTTCTATTCAGTAGAAAAGGGGTAAGCGAATGCTTTGCTTTAGAAGTGTGAAGTGTGTAGTGAGTTGCAAATGTTAGTAAGCAGAGAGTAAAGGGCCTATCCCACTTGGGCGTAATTTACGCAACATCATTTACGCGTCACGACGCACGATGCGTGCGTCGTGATGTGCACATGGAATGCATTACGTGCGCACGGCGCCCCAGGATTTGGGATTCACAAAATCTTCGAGCGCCACCTGCGTGACGCGCAAATGACACCCAAGTGGGACAGGCCCTTGCGTATCACCATCTAGGAACTGAAAGCCATGTTGCCTAACTGGCTTGTCGTTTAATCTTATAAGCTGCCAGTGCTTGTTAGATAATTGCCCAACCATCATTAGTTCCCTTCGAGCAAATGGAATGAATTGTTTTACAAACCAACATGTGGCATTGATGTGAATGAACACCCCATTCAGTAAAGGTCACTACTTGTACCACTCAGGTACAATATTATTACAAGCTGGCAACTCACATTTACTTTGTATCTGAACTTGGACCACAGCACCGGGAAACAGTTAATAAAATCAAAACATATAGCAGCAGAATTAGGCTATTGGCTCATCGAGTCCGCTCTATCATTCAGTCATGGCTGATCTATTTTTCCCTCTCAATTCCATGGGAACTGCAACTCTTGCCTTCTCCCCGTAACCTTTGACACCCTCACTAATCAAGAACCTAGCAATCTCCACTTTAAAAAAAAAGCAATAACTTGGCCTCCACTGCCATCCATGGCAATGAATTCTACAGATTCACCAACCTCTGGCTAAAGAAATTCCTTCTAATCTCCATTCTAAATCTACATCCTTTTATTCCGAGGCTGTGCCCTCCAGTCCCAGACTTTCCCACTAGTGGAAACATCCTCTCCACGTCTAATGCTGACTTTCTCAGTAGCTCCACTGTTGCTGTAGGTAGCTGGGTTGGTGGGACATTTGATTTGGCACCAGGATGTCCTATCATTGTTCCTAGCTTTGAAATCGCACCAAAGGAACTTGGCCATTGCACATCCAGCCATATCGAAGAATGCGTTTCGCCTTTTTGTTAGGCAAAATAGAAATAAAAAATAATAGAATATTGCTTTTAGAGATTCAGGCGTCTGATTAAATATTTGCTTCTTGAGCTTGAAACGGGTATTTCATGTGAAATGGTTAAAGATGTGATTTTTTAAAATTGTTTTCTGTCAGAATTTTTATTCCTTCCTTGCCCGTCCGAATGCACTGACTCACCTGGATCTTGCTGGGACCGACTGCGCCCTGGATTCTGTAAGCACCACTTTCTCTTTGTTCCTTTACCTCAGGGGTTCCCAACCTTTTTCGCCCCGTTTACCCCTGGCAACTTTAATAGCACATAACAATGTTATTTCACTTATTTATGAACAACTAATGATGAACAGATCATTGATCTGTTACCAGAACATTGATCTGTTATCATCTGGTATACCAGAACCAAACACAGTCAGTCAATGAAAAAAAAAGTACAAATCCAGAATCAACAAATTTACCCCTTGGGTAGGCGGAATTTATCCCCTGGGGTAAATTTACCCCAGGTTGGGAACCCTTGCTTTATCCGATGTACTTCTTACCTTCTACAATCAAGTCTTTGTGTATCCTGTGTATCTTAATCTTCTGGATCAGCCTTCCATTGGGGACCTGGTAAAACTCACAATCTGATTTGATAACTAGGTTATTGGTGAGCAAGTGTGACTTGATAGCATTGTCAATGACATCTTGCTGCAGCTTGCTGATGACATGGTGCTGCTTCCCTTTGGAAAACCTGATGCTGGTAAACAACAGATGTATTTGCCAGGAAGCAACAATGATGCATGCACAATTGCTTCGGAAAGCTGCTAGTGAATGTACTTAATTCAAGCGACAGTGTGGAGGGCCGCATAAAATAGTTCCTGGGTATCCTCAGTTTATTAGTATCTGTGGGAAAGATTCCCTCATAGGATTACATTTTTTGATGTAGAAAGGAACTACAGACGCTGGTTTAAAATGAAGATAAACACAAAAAGCTGGAGTAACTCAGCGGGACTGGCAGCATCTCGGCAGAGAAGGAATGGGTGGCCTGTGGGCTCTGAAGACGGGTCTTGACCCAAAACGTCAACCATTCCTTCTCTCCAGAGATGCTTCCTGTCCCGCTGAATTACATCAGCTTTTTATGTCTAATTACACTTTTTGGAATGGTTTTGTTAACAATAAGTGACTATTGGTTGTGATATTATTCTGGCATTCCGCAGCTGCTTTTCTGTTTTCTCTCATAGCTGTTTGGAGCACTGAATCGTGGGTGTTGCATTCACCTATCCTCTCTGATTCTCAACCGAAACGTAACTTCCCATAAGTAAGTAAATAAATTGAAGTGAAGCCAATTGGAAGAAAGCTTTTGTATTGACATGATGTCTTTCGATATGTGGGGATGTCCCAAAAATGCTTCACCACCTTTTTTATTTAATTTAAAAAATAAACTTAAATTGTAAAAAATATATGCAATACATTTAAATAGTGCATGCCTCTTTTCATATTTGTAATGTTGTGTGGTCTATGCATTCATGGTGTTATTGGATCCATACATCGTGAGTGCAGGAAGGAACTGCAGATGCTGGTTTACACTGAAGGCAGACACAAAATTCTGGAGTAACTCAGAGGGGCAGGCAGAAGGGTACTGATTGGGGATGATCAGCCATGATCGCATTGAATGGCAGTGCTGGCTCGAAGGGCCGAATGGCTTACTCCTGCACCTATTGTCTATTGTCTAAGGGTCTCGACCTGAAACGTCACCCATTCCTTCTATCCAGAGATGCTGCCTGGCCCGCTGAGTTACTCCAGCATTTTGTGCCTATCTTCATACATTGGGAGTGTTCACACCTTTTGTGTGCAGGACACCGTTGCCAGTTCCATGACCTCCTGGGATGAAAACAACATCAATTATCTTAAAGTTTTCTCCATCAATGTCCAGTGGCAGAAGGACTCTAGACTGCAGTCCGTTGGCTGCACCGGGCTTCGGTGTTGTCCCCCAGCTCATGCTCCTGTAGTCTGGAATGTGCTAGTCGGTAGTATTTCCTTTAAGGATATCTCATTCTACTGGAAGACCAACCAGCTGATGATCATCACTGAGTTGACGGTCTTCCAGTAGCGTGTATTTATCCCGGTATGCATTTCTGGGAGCCACCCATGAATCAGGGAGTTCTCTGTTGCGCCACTGAACCCCAGTGGTGCCTTGATGAACCACAACAAGGCACCACCACCAACAGTTGCTATTGTGGGAAGGGTTTCAGCCAATTCCCACAGAGTAAACTCCCACCTGTGCTAATGTAATGCCCATATAATTGGTTTTAGTAACATTGATTGCGGGATAAATATTGACCTGGAAATAAGGGATTGTTCCTCTTTGAAATAGTCCTGTGAGACCTGTTACATTCAGTTTCCATTTTGCAAACTGGATTTGGTTTAGTGTGGACTGCTTCACTTAGAAACAATTTGTAGGCAAATATTTTAACTCCCAAACTGATTTAATGTAGCTTAGTTTAGAGATACAGTACAGAAACAAGTCCTTCAGCCCACCGACTCTGCACCAACCAGTAATCCCTGTGCACTAGCACTATCCTACACACAGCAGGGAGAATTTTCAATTTTTACCACGCCAATTGGCCTACAAACATGTACGTCTTTGGCGTGTGGGAGGAACTCGAAGATCCAGGAGAAAACCCATGCAGGTCACAGGGAGAACGTACAAACTCCATACAGATAGCACCCATAGTCAGGAACGAACCCGGGTCACTGGCGCTGTAAGGCAGCAACTCTACCGCTTCGCCATCGTGACCGCCCTGAAGTTGTAACAGCGACACACCAACTCTCACCTCCAACCACACCAAGATTAGTAAAACCCAGTTCACAGGCTTAAGGGCCTGTCCCACCAGCATGCGACTCTATGTGGTGAGCGCGACCTAACGTGGTCGCTTGAGCCATCCGGCCTCGCGGGGCCGGTCCCACATCGATCGCTGGAGCTGTATGGAGTTGTGCGGAGCTGGTCCCGACATCGCGAGGGGCTCCGAAAAACTGACCGTGTTCAAAAATTCCGCGCGGCATCGGCCTATCGGCCCTCAGCCGCCTCGACGCATTAATCACTGCCTCACGTCGTGCCTCCGTGACCCTCTCTATATGTGCCTCCGTGACCCTCTCTGTGTGCCTCCGTGACCCTCTCTGTGTGCCTCCGTGACCCTCTCTATATGTGCCTCCGTGACCCTCTCTGTGTGCCTCCGTGACCCTCTCTGTGTGCCTCCGTGACCCTCTCTATATGTGCCTCCGTGACCCTCTCTGTGTGCCTCCGTGACCCTCTACATGTGTGCCTCCATGACCCTCTCTGTGTGCCTCCGTGACCCTCTCTCTGTGCCTCCGTGACCCTCTCTCTGTGCCTCCGTGACCCTCTCTCTGTGCCTCCGTGACCCTCTCTATGTGCCTCCGTGACCCTCTCTATATGTGCCTCCGTGACCCTCTCTATGTGCCTCCGTGACCCTCTCTCTGTGCCTCCGTGACCCTCTCTCTGTGCCTCCGTGACCCTCTCTATGTGCCTCCGTGACCCTCTCTATATGTGCCTCCGTGACCCTCTCTATGTGCCTCCGTGACCCTCTCTATGTGCCTCCGTGACCCTCTCTATATGTGCCTCCGTGTCCCTCTCTATGTGCCTCCGTGACCCTCTCTATGTGTGGCTCAGTGACTCTCTCTGTGTGGCTCCATGACCCTCTCTGTGTGTCCCTCTCTGTCCTTGCGAACCTATCGCTCCAACTTCGCGCCACGTCGCGTCACTCACCCGACCTCCGCGTGGCCCCCGCTGCCAATTTGGTCGCGCTCACCGCATGGATTCGCATGCTGGTGGGACAGGCCCTTTAGAATCTCCACCCGTACATCTTAGTCCCCGGCTATCATTTTCGTGAAGTCAGAAAATAGCAACCGCAGTGAACTTCGTGTTGTTTTGATCCTGTACGGCAGCAGATTTAGATCTGCAAGGTGAAAGCTGGTTGCAAAAGGGGGATCTAGCTCTTGTGCAAATGTAGAATAAATGAGTGTGCAAGCTGTAATTTATTTGCATGTACTGAGTAAAACTGTTTGGGTGGAAAATCTAATGTGAAATGGTGACCTTTCAAAATTGTCAGCAATTATTCTCTCCTGTTAGTTAACAGCAAGTTAGAATATCCATCTTTTGATTTTCATCGAGCCATTTGGTTCTGAATCTGAAGTTATACTCACTCCCCGTTTTGGTTCAAGTTTGATTGTATTTGGTTGTTTTGGTGTCCCAAGGCAAACTGAAAACCTGACCTGGTCTTCTCTGGATAAATTTAAGTCATAGAGTCAAACGCATGGAAGGAGGCCGTTCGGCCCAACTTGCCCAAGCTGACCAAGATGCCCCATCTACACTAATCCCACCCACCCGCGTTTGGCCCATGTGCCTCTAAACCTTTCCAATCCATGTACCTGTAAAATATCTGAAGAAGGCTCTCCACCTGAAACATCACAAATTCTTACACTCCAGAGATGTTGCCTGTCCCGCTGAGTTACTCCAGCATTTTGTGTCTATCTTTGGTGTAAACCAGCATCTGCAGTTCCTTCCTACACAAAGGTATTTTAAATGTTGTTATAGTACCTGCCTCAACTACCTCCTTTTGCAGCTTGTTCCATATACCCACCACTCTCTGTGTGAAAATGTCAATCCTTGGGTTCCTATTAACTCTTTCCCCTCTCACCTTAAACCTGTGTCCCCTGGTTCTTGGTCCCCCCACTCTGGATACAAGATTCTGTGCATTCACCCTATTTATCCCTTTCATCTGCCCCAATTGCTTTTAATATTCACACATATCTTTCTGGTTATATATTTTGCAATGTTATCTCTTGCAGGAAAGCAAAGGAAATTCCTTCTTCGATGAGGCAGTTCTTCAGCAACTGTTTATCCTTGAAGTTCATCGCACTATCTGGAATCAAGCTACCACTAGAAGCAGTAAGGTACAAAGAGACCAGTGAATCTTTTCAAATGTGAACTTATAATCAATATCCAGGTCACCCCAAGGATGATCAATAATTTTGATTAACAACTGACTCTCTGCCTTGCGATGGCAGCACAGTAAGATGGTGCAGCAGCGTAATGTTCTCAGGCAGAGCATTGAGCGACTGAAGACAGACACAAAATGCTGAAAGAACTCAGTGGGTCAGGCAGCATCTATGGAGAAAAGGATTAGGTGACGTTTCAGGTTGAGACCCTTCTTCAGACTGAGAGTCAGGGGAGAGGGAAACTAGAGGCATGAAAAGGTTCAGAACAAATCAGAGCCAGCACCAATGACCAAGGAATGGTGGAGCCCACAATGGTCCATTGTTGGCTGTGGAAGAGGTGATATTATAACGAACGGATAGATGGATGCAAACAGTGGAACTGGAAGGACGACTAGGGTGGGGAGGGGCGGAAAGGAAGGAATGCAGGGGTTACTTGAAATTAGAGAAATCAATATTCATACCGTGTGGGAAGGAACTGCGGATGCTGGTTTAAATCGAACATAGACACAAAATGCTGGAGTAACTCAGCGGGCAGGCAGCATCTCTGGAGAGAAGGAATGCGCGATGTTTTGGGTCGAGACCCTTCTTGAGACTGATATCAGGGTAGTGGGAGGTACATAGATATGGAAGTTCCTCCCAGGTCACAGGAGAACGTACAAACTCCGTACGTTCAGCACCTGTAGTCAGGATTGAACCCGGGTCTCTGGCGCTGTGAGGCAGCAACTCCTCCGAGATTGTGCATTCTCCCTGTGACCATTTGGGTGACTTCACTGACCTTGCATGTCCCACAGAACGTGTTGGTTGTCAGGTTAATGTGCCACTGTGCATTACCCTTGCATGTGGATGAATAATAGAATTGGAGGAATCTGACACCCTGGTCAATTTACATATTTTCCAGATGCCTTTTGTTCCCTATTTCTCAATGCATGGTTCTATTCAAAACAGTTCAGCTTTTGGCATGCGGGTTTACAAAAATGTTATGCTAAAAACCAGACAAGGAAACTGAATCTGACCATTGATCAGTGCACAGAATATCTAAGTATACACAAGCTGTGAATGGTGTTTTAATGCCACCACATTGTTTTACTAATTTTCAAGTAACACTGAGAATCTACTTCCCTCTTAGTGTAATCATCCTGACTTTCAGATTTCTTAGTTTAGAGGTACAGCGCGGAAAGAGACACTTCGGCCCACCGAGTCCGCGCCAACCAGCGATCCCCGCACATTAACACTGTCTTCCACAAACTAGGGACAATTAACACTTATACCAAGCTAATTAACCTACAAACCCGTACGTCTTTGGAGCGTGGGTGGAAACCAAATTTCTTGGAGAAAACCCACGCAGGTCACGGGGAGAACGTACAAACTCCGTACAGACAGCACCCGTAGTCGGGATTGAACCCCTGTCTCCGGCGCTGCGAGCGCTGTAAGGCAACAACACCACCGTACTGTCAGAAAATATGTTTGCAGAGTCTACAGTACCAGTACTATGAGTTAGTAACCCACAGAAAACTTATGAAAGTTACTTGTTAAAACATTTATAAATAGAAGATAGTTTTGCATATCCCCAATCCTTTCCACTCGTCACTTTAATTTCATGTTTCATGTATTTTGTGTTTTTATGACTGTTGCCAGATCAATTTCCTTCCTGGGATGAATAAAGTTCTACTGTATTGCAATTGTCAGTGACATGGACTGTGGCCTGAAGTTCCCACTGTATTTGTAAACCTACAGATAGCATTGTTAAAAGATGTAGCTGCTACAAGTTGTGTAACTTGTTTTAACTTTTCACAACAGTCTTAAATTCACAACGTTTTGGGGGCATCCATTAAATTCTAGACCTTGAGCTTTGATGCTGACAGATCAAAACTCGAGGATTTTTTTCACTAAAGGAAGTTACTGAGAAAGATGAAGTGAAATTGCTCTTTCACAGCAGTGCAAGCTGGCTGAAGGTCACACCAAGGGGAGACAGAGCTAGTGTAAACCAAGCTAGCGTCCCACACAGCCTGATCTGCTGAGATCCCTATTCAAACCCCAATGTGAGGGTCATGACTGCAATCAGAACACTGGTTGCAATCATGTTCATTTGTTGAAACTTCCATTAATATTACACACTAATATACTGCAAACACTGACCAATAATCTGGGTGGCACAGAGGTGCAGCTGGTAGATCTGCAGACTCACAACACCAGAGGCCTGGGTTCAATCATGACCTTGGGTTCCGTCTGCGTCACATTCTCCCTGCGACCACGTGGATTTCTTCCGTGTGCTCCCGTTCCTTCCCATGTCCCAAAGATATGCGGGTTTGTAGATTAATTGGCCTTTGTAAATTTCCCCTAGTGTGATCGATGGCCAGCGCGGACTCAGTGAAGGGGAGGGGGGAGGGGAGGGGTTGCCATCGATGCAAAGGTGGGGAGATTCTATCTCTCGAGAGCATGGCCTGTAAAGGTTAGCCATGAGCCTGCTTTACTAGTCAGAAGGTCCTTAGCCACCCAGGTGAACCAAAGGCAAGTTGGACAGCATGGCATGTAGTCCTGAGAACTACACAATAAAAAGGGTCATAAATGTGAAGCCAAGCCATTTGACTGCCAACAGCACTCATTAAGTCCTTGAGGCATCGTTTGGTTGCCTCATTCAATGCTTGGCAATTTGCTTTGCTAATACTCTTTATGTTTAAACTCCACAGAGCAATTTTCCATGGACTGGCCTGTAACACTCACATCTGTGATGTGCACCTGGATCTAGGTAGCTGTGAGGTAAGCAGTAGTGAGCTGTGTATAATGATCACGATGCATCATTTCCTGTAGCGCAATCTTTTTCAATACATTGCCATGTAAAGTCTTTCCAACATGTGCACTATTTATTCTCAATTCATAACTTTTATTTCAATGCATAGAAGAGAAAATCATGTGCATTAAAGCAAATTCTAAAAAAGGCATCCTGTTTAATCTCGAAGGAAGTAGAGAGCAGGTGGATGAATGTGTACATTGGCTTTCTAACAAAACAATAGAACTGGAATTTATTGCATGTTTATTAATAATCTGCAAAAGCAAATTGTGTAAATGTTTGGTTAGAGTAATATATATGCTGTTTCATCAGCATTGACAATCTTTTTATGTGAAAACATGACTTTCTCTTGTGCAACCTGCCACCAAGACGGAAACTAAAGCCATTATTACTACAATAGTGATGGATGTGTCGTGGTGGCACAGCAGGAGAGTTGCTGCCTCACAGTGTCACAGACCCCGGGTTCATTCCTGACCACGGGTGCTCTCTGCGCGGAGTTTGTACGTTCTCCCCGTGACCGCATGGGCTTTCTCTGGGTGCTCCAGTTTCCTCCCACATTCCAAAGACTTGCAAGTTTGTAGGTTAATTGGCTTTGGTAAAATTTGGAAATTATCCCTAGTGTGTAGGATAGTGCTGGTGCTCGGGGTGATCGCTGGTCAACATGTACTCGGTAGGTCGAAGGGCCTGTTTCCTATAGATGCCGTGTCTCTAGAGCCTACAGTCTAAAAGTTGCCGAGCTTGGCAAACTTAATTTTATCGTGTTCCTGGGTGTGTAAGTCGATTGCAACTGGACACAGCAGCATTAGGTAACCTGTGACCAAAAATAAAGGTAGCTCGTCGATCTCACTGGGAGGCAGCTTAGAGTGAGGATACTGAATGTGGAGCCACTTTAAATAAACAATTGCCAGGATCTTGCTTTTGAATTCTTTTATGTTGATCCTCCATCTCTTTCACTGTTCTGTGGCTGCAGTCGGATTATTTAGAGATGTTACGTCTGAGATGAAGAGGGTGTGAAGGAGAATCACCAGAATATAGCCTGGACTGGACTACTATGGTTATAAGGAGAGACTGGAAAAGTTGGGTTTGTTTTCCCTGGAGCAGAGATGGCTGGGGTCCGGGGTAATCTGACGGAGCTGTAAAAAGTTAAGAAGTGGATTGACTGGGCAGAAAGTTAAGTTCATATGTCGTAGGAACAGAATCAGCCCATCAAGTCTACTCCGCCATTCAATTGTGGCTGATCTATCTTTCCCACCCAACCCCATTCTCCTGCCTTCTCCCCATAACCCCTGACACCCGTACAAATCAAGAACCTATCAATCTCCACCTTAAAAATATCCATTGACTTGGCCTCCACAGCCTTCTGTAGAAAGTGAAAAGCATTTTTCCATGGCAAAGGTATCCAAGGCAAGAGGACATAGGTCTGAGGTGAAAGGTAACAGGTATAGAGGGCTTCTCTAGCGGAGTTGATTTTACAGAGATGGTGGTTGTGATCTGGAGTGAACTGTCTGAAGAGCAGGAGGTTAAGAAACATCGAGACAAATACTTTATGGTCCTGATGCGGGTAACTGGGATTAGTGAGGATAGGTACAATGCGTGGCATGGACATAGTGGCTGAAGGTCCTGTTTCTGTGCTGTGTGGCTCTGTGACTCCTCATGCACAGCCCTCCAGAATTTGTTTAGCTCAGAGATACAGCATGAGACAGGCCCTTCAGCCCATCAAGTCCATGCGGACCGTCGATCCCCTGTTCACACTAGTTCTATGCTATCCCACTTTCTCATCCAATCCCTATACACTAGGGACAATTTACAGATGGCCAATTAACCTACAAACCCTGCACACCTGTGAGGGGTGGGAGGAAATCGGAGCTCCCAGAGAAAATCCTCAGGATCACAGGGAGAACATTCAAACTCCACACAGACAGCACCTGAGATCAGGATCGAACATGGATCTCTGGTGTTGGGAGGCAGCAGCACTACCAGTTGCTGCAAAGATATCAATGTCCAAATGGAAAATGAATCGCCTACACGTTTTGTTTCCCTCAAAACAGGAATAAATAATGTGTAACTATTGCTGCTGCCTTTAACCAGCCTGGGTAGGTCTTTGGCATTCAACACTAAAGGCATGAACTACGAGGGCAATACAGTCCTGGATGTCTATTGATGTGTGGCGTTTTAAAATAAACCTCTTCCCTTTGTCTTCTCATGCAGTTGAGATCAGCTGGAGCTCAGGTGATCCAGGATCATATTATTGATGCCAGCAGCATCACCAGTCTGGATATCTCGGACAATGGTAGGTGATACACTTCAGATACGCTAAGGCCGATACAAGGGGTTGGTGATACTTACTTAGTTTTCTGTCTTGGCAGGGTTTGACTCGGACATGGTAACGTTGGTGTTGTCTATAGGGAGAAGCAAATCCATCCAACATGTAGCACTCGGCAAAAACTTCAATATAAAGTCAAAGTAAGCGCAGGCCTAGTCACATGTTTACGTCTCATTTTTTAAAGAAGATTTACTGATCACATGAGTTAACGCTCCACTTTTTGTGTTAATATTTTCAGAGCCTTGGCTGATGTTCTTCACAGGATCGTCCAACTTATCCAGGATGAAGACTGTGTAAGTATTTTCATCTTTGGCTATTTTATCTGATAATAAAATAAAATGTTACTGGACTTGACCGCCTTTATCTTGCACTAAACGTTATTGACATTGTACATAGTGTGTGGCTTGGCTCATCATGTATTGTCTTTCCACTGACTGGTCAGCACACAACAAAAGCTTTTCACTGTGCCTCAGTGACAATAAACTAAACTTGACTAAATAAAACTAGAAAATTGCAAGATAACGGATCTTGGTGGAGGAAAAAAAACTGACAAAAACAGGCTGATCTTTTATCAATAGTGGAAATAAGAATTTAGTTTAGGGTAGAGGTACAACACAGGAAACAGGCCCTTCAGCCACCGAGTCTGTGCCGACAAGCTATGCACTAACACTATCCTACACACACTAGGGACAATTCACAATTTTACCAAAGCCAATTAACCTACAAACCTGTACATCTCAGGAGTGTGGGAAGAATCTGGAGCACTGGGAGAAAGCCCATGCAGGTCACGGGGAGAATGTACGAATTCCACACAGACAGCACCCGTAGGTAGCCAGGATCAAACCCAGGTCTTTGGCGCTGTAAGGCAGCAACTCCACCTCTGCGCCACCAAGCAGTTTTGCAACCCATCCCCGGGTAAAACAGGAGTTCTGTCCCTGTCAACCATCTGTCAGCTAAGTCCGACATGTCTGTTCTCTGTAGCAAACCATATCCTATCATGAAAGGAAAGCCACTTTGGAAAAATAGTGGGGTCTTTAGTGAACATTTCTAGTTGCGTGTTCACAATTTCTTCCAACAAGATACTTGGAGGGAAGAGAGGGGTGGGAATTGTTTTGTATTTGGGGAAACCCAAATGACACTGATTTGACAATTCACATAGCAAAATGATTTTGTTAGTTCAATTCAATTCAAGTTTAATGTCATTGCACAAATACAAGTATAGGTACAACGAAATGCAGTTTAGCGTCGTTCTTAGTGATAGCGATATAGAAAAATAAATACAGAGTGCAGTGGTAGCAATATGGAAAATAAATAAATACAGGGGTACAGACAAGTCTATCAGCTGGGCTCCGAGTTCAGCAGTCGGATGGTGTAGTTGAAGAAGCTGTTCTTCGTCCTACTGGTGCGGGACTTGAGGCTCCTGTACCGCCTCCCTGATGGGAGGAGGGCAAACAGTCCATGATTAGGGTGTGAGGGGTCCTTGATGATCTTCCCGGCCCGCTTCAGGCACCGTTTTCGGTGGAGGGCATCCAAGGCAGGGAGCGGGGCACCGATGATGTACTGGGCGGTTTTCACCACCCGTTGTAGTGCCTTCCTGTCTGCCACGGTGCAACTGCTGTACCATACCGTAAAGCAGGTGGTCAGGATGCTTTCGATGGTGCAGCGGTAGAAGTTCGTCAGGATCTGGGGGGACAGGTGGGCTTTTTTGAGCCTCCTCAGAAAGTAAAGGCGCTGCTGTGCCTTTTTGATTAGCTTAGAGGTGTTGAGGGACCAGGACAGATCCTCCGAGATGTGTACCCCGAGGAATTTGTAGTTGGAGACCCGCTCCACCTCAGTCCCGTTTATATGGATGGGGGTGTGTCTGCCCCCTCTGTTCTTCCGAAAGTCAACAATTATTTCCTTCGTCTTCTGGGAGTTGAGGACGAGGTTATTGTTGGCACACCAGGTAGTCAGGTGCTGGACCTCCTCCCTGTAGGCTGATTCGTCATTATCACTGATCAGTCCTACCACGGTGGTGTCATCGGCAAATTTTATGATGGCGTTGGAGCCATACTTGGGGATGCAGTCATGCGTGAAGAGGGAGTAGAGGAGAGGGCTGAGCACACAGCCCTGTGGCACGCCGGTGTTCAGTGTTATAGTGGAGGAGGTGAGGTTGTTGACCCTAACAGACTGTGGTCTGTTAGTGAGGAAATCCAGTGTCCAATTGCAGAGGGAGGTGGAGATGCCAAGACCACTGAGTTTGGTGATCAAGCTAGCGGGTATGACAGTGTTAAAGGCAGAGCTGAAGTCAATAAACAGCAGCCTGATGTAGGTGTTGTTGCTGTCCAGGTGGGTCAGGGCAGAGTGTAGGGCCGTCGATATGGCGTCCTCTGTAGACCTGTTTGACCGGTAGGCAAATTGGTGGGAGTCCAGTGTGGGGGGGAGGCTGGCTTTGAGGTGAGCCAGGATCAGCCGCTCAAAGCACTTAGCGATGACAGGGGTGAGTGCCACTGGCCGGTAGTCGTTGAGACTCCCTGTCGCTGATTGTTTGGGCACTGGCACAATGGTAGATGTCTTGAGGCAAGTGGGGACGACACCCTGGGCCAGTGACAGATTGAAAATGTCAGTGAGGACCAGGGATAGTTGTCCGGCACATGCCCTGAGCACCCGCCCGGGGATGCCATCGGGGCCGGCAGCTTTGTGCTCATTCACCCTGCTCAGTGCGTCTTGTACAGCAGAGGTGGAGAGACTGAGGGGTTGTTCATTCGGGGGTGGGGCAACTTTGATGGCGGGAGTTTTGTTGTCCCGGTCAAAGCGAGCATAGAAGTGGTTTAGCTCATTAGGAAGGGAGGCGTTGTCCGGGGGGGGGGTGTTGATTTTATGGTAGTCGGCAATGGACTTAATTCCTTGCCACATGCGCCTGGGGACGGAGTTGTTTCGGAAATGCTCCTCAATCCGCTGTTTGTGATTGAGTTTAGCATTCCTAATTCCCTTTTTCAGATTGGCCCTGGATGATCTGTATCCCTCAGCGTCGCCAGATTTAAAAGCGGCGTCTCGAGCCTTCAGCAGGAGTCTGACCTCCCTGCTCATCCACGGCTTCTGATTAGGGAAGGTCTTTATCACTTTATGGGTGGTGACGTTATCAGTGCAGAATCTTATGTAGTCCAGAACAGTTGAGGTGTATGAATTTATGTCCACTTGGGGGTTAAAGGTGGCCTGGGTGGCAAACACACTCCAGTCTGTTTGCTGAAACTGTTCCTGTAAGACAGAGACAGCCCCCTCAGGCCAGACCTTCACTGTCCTCGCGGTAGGTTTCACACATCTGATCAGAGGTGTGTATTTGGGGAGCAGGAACAAAGAGAGGTGATCAGACTGTCCCAGGTGGGGGAGGGGAAGGGCTTTGTATGCTTCAGTAATATTAGTATAAACTAGGTCCAAAATATTGTTACCTCTGGTTGGGCAGGAGACATGTTGGTGGAATCTGGGGAGCACAGTTTTTAGGTTGGAGTGGTTAAAATCGCCAGCAACAATAAAAGCCCCCTCTGGGTGGGCAGTTAGTTGTTTGCTGATAGCAGCTTGCAGCTCTTCCATTGCAAGCCTGGCATTAGCGTCCGGGGGTACATAGACTGCAGTGATGACAGTCGATGTGAATTCCCTGGGCAGATAGAAGGGCCTGCACTTTAACATCAGGTATTCTAGGTCAGCAGAGCAGTGGCTACCAATCCTGACAGCGTCTGTGCACCATGAGTTGTTCACATAGATGCACAGTCCGCCACCCTTGGTCTTACCGGATTCCTCCGCAGATCTGTCGGCCCTGAAGACAGTGCGCCCCTCCAGCTCGACGGCGTTGTCGGGAATGTTGTCGGTGAGCCATGTCTCGGTGAAGACCATGGCGTTGCAGTCGGCGATCCGTCTGTGTGTGGTGATGCGCAGCCGAAGTTCGTCGGTTTTACTCACCAGGGACCGGACGTTCGCGAGGAAGATGCTGGGCAGAGCTGGCTGGTGCGGGTCTGATCTCAGCCTAGCCCGGTGGCCTCCGCGTTTCCCCCGTCGCTGTTTGCGGCGTTCCTGAGTTATTTCAAATTCCACATAAACAGTAATGAAGAAAACGGTCAGAATTTGGTTGGTACACTGATGTGGAACTGTTGGAAGTTGCGAGACAGGGCTGGCTGCTCAGATACCTCGCAGAGAAAAAAACAAATCCCAGCAGGAGGAAACACAAGGACAGGAGACTCCTAGAAGTTACCCTTTCCTTGTTGCCATAGAGTAAAACTAGTTGAACTACTCAACTCAGCCATTTGTTTCCCATTTTAGAGCTGAATTATGAATGGTGCATGGAAACAAAGAAGGAGCCAGGAAGGAATTGTGAAAATTGCTCATTTTACAAGGTATTAATTTAAAAAAAATCTATTTATTTTCTTTCCAGCCTCTGCAGTCACTGTCGATTGCTGATTCACGATTAAAGTCTGGAGCAAATATTCTCATTAATGCCCTGGGCAACAACACATGCTTGAAGGAAGTTGATATTAGTGGAAATGCCATGGGAGACATTGGAGCAAAGATGTTGGCCAAAGCTTTGCAGATCAATACAACCCTTGGGTAAGTGATAGCCCTCTGTCACCAAGAGTTGAGTATCACATGGACCATTAACTAAGATTGGTAGGAAATAGTTTTTCTTCATCTTATTGTTTGTATAGCAGTGTAAAACTGCTTGAAAACATAAATCTGCATCTTGACCATGGTTTTGCTGCAAGCAACATCTAACTTTCAAACGGAACTCATGAATGGAATAAAAATGACACACACATGATGAACAAGAAAACAAAAGTAATAAATCTCCAGAGACCATAGACAGCGTACTGCTTTAGAAGTGGAGCAAATTAAAATGTATTAAAAATGAGCCTTTAGAATGTAGTTTACAATACTTGTTTAATATTTCAAAGGTAGTGTTGACCAATACTGTCATATGGAAGTAGCACAGTAGAGGAGGGAAGGATTTGTTCCAAATGTTGAACATACATTGACTGTATAATTCGGCAATGTCAAAAAATTGAACCTCGTTCAACAAATAATGTGATTATCAACACAATTATTACTCTTTGAAAAGGACATTTTCTTTTCATTTATTCCATTGTAGTATGACTTACTTATTCCTTGTTGGGCCACTTCAGAGTAAAATTCCAATTTATAAAGCCACTAAGTAAGGACGGTGGATATTCTTCTCTGAAATCAAGAATAGCAAAGGCTGTGAGGGATAAAGGGCCTGTCCCACTTGGGCGTCATTTGCGCGTCACGCAGGTGGTGCACGAAGATTTTGTGAATCCCAAAGTCCTGGGACGCCGTGCGTCACTGCCTACGTCACCAGGCACCATGCGCACGTAATGCACGGCGTGTGCGCATCACGTGTGAGTCACAATGCATGCGTCGTGACGCATAAATGATGTTGCGTAAATGACGCACAAATTACGCCAAAGTGGGACAGGCCCTTAAGGATCAAATGCAGGCAAATGGGATGAGCTTAGATGGGCACTTGGCCAGCATGAGCTACTTACGCCAAAGGGTCTGTTTCTACACTCTATGTTCTACGGCAATTTGTTTATTTTTTTCCCACAAGTATATTATGAGAATTCTGTGAATTCTAACAAGCAGTTTTCACATATAATTTGGTTCCAGAGTTTGAAAAAATCTTGAATTGTTTAAATAACCCTCTCGGGTATTATGCTGGCCATGAATTTATCAAATTTCAGGAAGGTTCTTCGGACGGTGCAAAGTCTAAGAAGGATGTCTCCATTTTCTAACACATGGTGAGGGGGTTTAAAACAAAAGACCAGAGGTTTAAAGGTTTAGAGAAGATTTGAGGGAATTTTTTAACATCGAGGGTGTAATGTGCTGCCTGAATATGTGGTGGGGGCAGATAATTTTACAACATCTAAACAAGAATGTGAAGCACCAAGGAATAGAAGACTAAGGATTTAACGTGGATAAATGGGATTAGTGTAGATATGTGCATGGGGGGTGGACAAGGTGCACAGAAGTTCCTTTTTCTGTGGCGTGTGACCATTTATTTAACATGTTGATGTAATAATGAACACGTCAATGTAAAACTCAAGTCGATGTTCCAGAATAATAATTTTTATAATCAGTTATCATGTAGATATAGTGTGAATTATGTTTAGTATTTAGTTTAAAGATACGGTGAGAACAAGCCCTTCATCCCACCAAGTCCGTGCCGACCACAATCACCTGTACACTAGTTCTATCCTACACACTGGGGACAATTTACAGAAGCCAATTAATCTACAAACCTGCACGTATTTGGGATGTGGGAGGAAACCCGTGCGGTCACAGGGAGAACGTACAAACTCCGTACAGACAGCGCCTGTAGTAGGATCGAACCTGGGTGTCTGGTGCTGTAAGGAAGCAACCCTATCACTGTGCCCACATTCTAACTGTGAGGTAGTTGAACATTCTCCACTCAAATTTGTGATATAGACATTGCTGTGCAAATGTAAAGCAGTTAATGGCAATTTTGATTTCCTAATGACAGGACCGTGATCTGGGATCGAAATAACACAACAGCGGTGGGATTCCTGGATGTTGCAAGGGCTCTGGAGAGGTAACCGTGGTATAATATACTGGTCAAAGCTCAGTGTGTGTATATATACACACAATGCACACACACACGCACGCACACTCACCTATATTCTATATCAGTTATGTGATCACCAGGGGCGCCGGGGAGATGGCAGCCCTGCCGGCAGTCTGTTCGTCTTTCACTCTTTTTGTTATTTTTTTAGTTTGTTACAAGTTTAGTTTTAATGTTCTTTGGTTTGTTTTCTGTGGGGGGAGGGGATCAGGGGAAACTTTTTTTCAGGTTCTTACCTTCCCGGAGATGTGATCAATTTTCGGATCACATTCTCCGGGCTCTGCGGCCTACCATCGATGGAGCGGGAAGCCTCCTCGGTCTGTCGTGAGCCCCACCGCTGTGCGCGGACTTAACATCGTAGCTGATCCCTTGTCTGGGATCGCGACCACCGCGACCTCCGTGGACTTTAACATCAAGGGCTCGCAGTCTCGGGAGAGGCCGAGTCGGGAACTCCAACGTCGCGGAAGGTTCACCAGCCCCGTCGCGAGGTTCGAACGACCGGCACGGGGGAGCTGACATCCCCTCGATGCAGGAGCAGATCGCCTCAACAGATCGCCACGGAGGGCCCAAACGCCGCCGGCTATGGGAATCAAGATCGTCCCGTCAATGGGAGCTCGATGTCCACAACCGAGGAAGAACTAAGGGAAGGACTTGAACTTTTTTTCGCCTTCCATCACAGTGAGGCATGTGTAGGAGTCACTGTGGTGGATGTTCATGTTAACGTGTTTTTGAATTGATCTGTTACTTTTAATTGTATGACTGATCTGGCCAATGAAATTCTTCGTATGTTGCAAAACATAGTTGGCGAATAAAGTGTGAACATAAAAAAACAAAAAACAATAATAACAATAACGGTCAATATAGTTCAGAGCTTATTTGGAGGTTGTAGTGTTGAATAGCCTAATGGGTGTAGCGATGAAGCTGTTCCTGAACCTGGACGTTTCCGTTTCCAGGCTCCTGTACCTGACCAGCAATGTGTCTTTGCCTTGTTGGCATGCCAGCATTTACTGAGTGGCTGGAGAAGCAGCACACAGTATTGCTCATGCTCTGTGTTAAAGAAGGAATTGCAGATGCTGGAGAAGAAGGGTCTCGACCCGAAACGTCGCCTATCTCCTTCGCTCCTTAGATGCTGCTGCACCCGCTGAGTTTCTCCAGCTTTTTGTGTAACCATTGCTCATGCTCTGCTTTTTTAAGGGGCAATCTGTGGGCTAATTAACTGGTGGGGGAACAATAGCTGGACCTGATAAGTGAAGTAGCGGAGGGCATCACTCCTATCATCTGGCTGGCGTTCCCTGTCAGTCAATTGCCCCTCAGATTGCCTCTCAAATCCTGCACCACCCAGACTTGACACTTGACGATGCAGATTCTGGGACAATGTTGATTTCCAGTTTTGTAATTTGGGAGATAATGTTTTTTTGTCTTCTATATGATACGTTTAAGTTTAATTTTCATAATTATTTACATTAAGTTTAGGAATTTTAAATGTCCTTAATTGTCAGAGGCATTTAAAATGAATAACATCAATGTTTTTACAGAAGGCAAAACTCTGCAGCAAATAATGGTTAATAATCACCAGCACAATCTGAAGAAGGGTGTCGACCTGAAACGTAACCCATACCTTCTCTCCAGAGATGCTGCCTGTCCTGCTAAGTTACTCCAGTATTTTGGATCTGTCTTCACTATCTCACCCTTGTTGCCTGTTCTAACGAGATCTGCCTTTTGTACCCAGTCCAATAAGATCCATCCCATTACCATGTTCATCCAAAGAACAGACAAAATAAGAGCAGGAATAGAGACACAAGGAACTGCAGATGCTGGAATGTCGAACAAAGTACAAGTACAAAGTGCTGGAGGAACTCAGCAGGTCAGGCAGCATCTGTGGAGGGAATGGATAGATGGCTTCGAGGGTCAGGACCCAGCTATTCAGAGCAGGAATTGGACATTCATTCTCTCAAACTTCACCCACCATTCATTGTGGTCTTGCCAGTTTCATATAAGACAACATGGAGTATAAATATGAAATTGGCTAAACTTTTAGGCACCATTTTCCTGCCCTATCCTTAAGTTCCCTGATTCCTTTAATATCCAGAATATATTGATCTCTGTTTTGAATGCAATCAATAACTGACCCTTGACAACACATAAGGATAAAGAAGGGTAAAAGGCCTTAACCTTATTTTTGAGATGGTGACTCACCAGTTTGATATTCCTATGAACATAGGTGTTAATTCAATCACTCAACTGCTAAACTGAGTACTAAATCAAATTGAATTTTGAAATAGCCGGTGTAAAATAATGAAAATAAAATTCTGAACTCTATTTGACATCTGATATATGTTGATAAAAGAATCAAGATTAAAAATGATAGTTCCATTGTCTGAAAGACAACTTCCCACCGCTTTCAATTGTAATTTTGTGATTTTAATCACGATTGATCAGTCATTCCTGCAGCCGTTTTCATTGATTTCAGGAATTATACACTAAGGTCGATGCCTTTACCTATGAGTGACGTCTCTCAGGCTTGTAGGAGCAATCCAGAGAAAACTGAGGAAGCTCTGCAGAAGGTAAAGACTAATCAACGTACTGGACAACACAGCTGAATGGGAAAGAAAGTAGAACCGTACAGCCCAGGAACAGGCCCTTTGGCCCACTGTCTGTGCCAAACATGATGCCAAGACTATCTATCTACCTGCACGTAATCCATATCTATTCCATTCCCTGCATATCTATGTGCCTATACAAAAGTCTCTTCAATGCCACCATCATATCTGCCTCCACCACCACCCCCAACAACACATTCCAGACACTCACCACCAACTGTGTAAAAAAAAAAGTTGCCTCACACATCTCCTTTAAACTTTGCCCTTTCACCTTGAAGATAACAGGTGGCATGGTGGTGCAGAGGTAGAGTTGCTGCCTTAGCGCCAGAGACCCGAGTTCGATCGTGACTACCAGTGCTGTCTATATGGAGTTTGTACATTCTCCGCGTGACCGTGTGGATTTCCCCTGGATACTCCAGTTTCGTCTCACATTCCAAAGATGTACAGGTTTGTAGGTTGATTTGGCTTTGATAAAAATGATAAATTGTCCCTAGTGTGTAGGATAGTGCTTGTGTGCGAGGATCGCTGGTCGGTGTGTACTCGGTGGGCTGAAGGGCCTGTTTCCACACTATAAACTAAACTAAACTACGCCCTCTAGTATTTGATTTTTTTCATCCTGGATAAAAAGGTCCTGACTGCTCACCCTACCCATGCCTCTCATAATTTTATATACTTCCATCAGGTCTCCCCACAACCTCTGTCAATGTTATATCTCTGATTCTGTACGTACTCTGGTTTGGAACTGCACAAGATGTAAAACTTTAATGGTCAATTCTTGATTTCCAGATACAATCACATCTCCTCCGGAACAATCAGATGAAAAAGGTTTCTCCCGAGCATGCTTTTCGACTGCAAGAGAGAATTGTAACAAGTTCCACTCAACAAGTAGGAAGATTTTTCATTACCAATGGGGAAAATCAGCTTTTATTATTAGCAATGATTAACAGTAAGCTGGATTGGAGAAAAATATCAAGTTGTTTTCCTTTCCATCTTTGTTCAAGGAAATTAAAATCTACTGCTGGAGCTAATTTTAATATTATATTGCCATTTCCACATCCATGCAATCTAATATTATATTGGAAAACTGTGGGCAACTTTATGTTAAAACTGAATTTGTACATTTATTTTTCTTAAGTTTGCATTAATGCTAGAAATTAAAGAATATTATCCTTAGTGAGTCACTGAATATAAAATTTATTTTGTATTGACATGTTAATAGAGTTGAAAAAGAGTTGGTTCAGAAACCCCCCCCCATAGAACTTGCAATTGCATCGTGAAGAATGGCATTGCAAAGCTGAATCTCTCGCCAAGAAATTGCAGAGAATTGTGGATGCAGCCCAGAACATCATACAAACCAACCTCCCTTCCATTGACTCCATCTACACTTCACGCTGCCTCAGAAAGGCCACCAACATGATCAAGCATGAGTCTCAAGGCAGACACTCCCTCTTCTCCCCTCTCCCATCAGGCAAGAGGTACAGAAGTGTGAAAATGCACACGTCCAGATTCAGGGACAGTTTCTTCCCAGCTGCCATCAGGCAACTGGACCATACTATCACAAACTAGAGAGCAGTCCCGAGTTACCATCTACCTCATTGGAGACCCTCTGACGAGAGTAAATGCTGACTTAAAATTATGATAACAGTAAATAAGGATGCAGAATGTCATTGAAAGATTATGAGGTGAAGGTAGGGGAATGGAGTTGAGTGGGAAACATAGATCAGCCATGATTGGATGGCAGAGCAGACGATGGGCCGAATGGCCTAATTCTGCTCCTGTGTCTTATGTAAATCAATTGTCAAGCAATAAATTGCCCGCAAAAATAACTTGGTTTTCGTGTTTGTATAGATGGTGGACAGTGTGTGTGAAAAGGTGCAAGAATATCTGCGCATTATTGACAATGGATCAGTGAAAGAAAGGCAAGCAGATATCATATTTGCGGAAGAAATCATTAAGGATGCTAAGACATTAACCACTGTGAGTCCATGAAAAGACTGCTATCTTTTAAAATTATTAAATAATGAAAAGTACATCTTTCTATGTGCTGGAATGTGGGCTGACGGGAATACATATTGATATGATCTAATAACAACATTTGCAAAATATACTTCGGAAAATGTTTCAATTATCACGCTGACCAACATCTGAATAAAATATTTTTATAATAAATTCTTGGAACATTTTTTTCATTGGATTTTTTTCATTGAATTTTATCTCTGATTGTCAGAAGTAGATTACTGATTAGGTCAAGTTTGAAGCTAGTCTGCCCTTGTTAAAGTGTGGCCATTTCAGAATACAAATCAGATAAATTAAGAATTAATACACAGGGAAATATGTTATGCAAATTTTAATCTTGGCGAAAATAGGAATTGCAGTGAATCTACTGATGCCAGTTACAAAAGGGCAACAAATTTGACATATTCAAACATTTAGGTTTTGCATTTGTAGGAAGGAACTGCAGATGCTGGTTTAAATTGAAGGTGGACACAAAATGCTGGAGTAATTCAGCAGGACAGGCAGCATCTCTGGAGAGAAGAAATGGGCGGCGTTTCGGGTCGAGACCCTTCTTCAGACCTTTAGGTTTTGCAATTGCACACAGTCACAGAATTAAGCATGTGGCCAGGCCATCTATGACCAGGACCATAACTTCATGCATGCTCTGTTCTAATGTATGAACAAGTTTGTAAAATATACTGATCCACTACCCCTACATCCACTTTGAAAAGTAAAGATTAGTCCAACAAAGTCATTTGCAAAATGCATGTCATTTTTTTGTGCAAAGGAGATAAACTGTCGTCACATTGGAGTCTGCGTACATTTGACCCATTTATTAGAAAGCCGGAGGGGGAGTCAGTAAAAGCAAGTTGAATCTAGTTGGTTCACATGGAGATGACAAACACCGTCTCAAAGGGCTAACTTTGTTCGTTGTTTGAGATATGAGGTAATTTCAAAGGTGGCTGTTGGTTCCACTCTGCTAGTTTGGGACATTAATGAGGTAATTATCTTGCGTTCATAGTGCAATGGGCTAGGTGACTGGAATACCGTGGCTGAGCGGCCTGCTTCTATCCTTAACCACCCACATATTCGAACTAACCAACAACTTTGAAAGTCACTGCTGTGCGTTATGCTCTTGAAGTTCATTCTTGTCGCTGTATCTTGATACTCTTGTGCTCATTGACACTTCCATCTCTCAAAATCACTCTCTCTGAACCAGGTTGGAGAAATGAGAAATGGAGAGGCAATGTCACGAGACCTTGAAAGTCAAGCTTTAAATTTGTTCTTTGTTTTTACCGTTACAAACATTCTTATTTATGGCCTTGGATTTTGCTTTGCTTCTTTCTTTCCATCTCATACTTCTTATATTACAGCTGTTGCCAGCCATGTATCAAATGGGTAACACGACACCTTTGTTAAGGAGAGTTCAGGGAAAACTGGAGTCAGCTGCTGAAGAGGTCTCACAAGCTATAATTGAGGAAATCCAGGTAAGAACTAGCTGTACATCTTCTACAAAATGTACTGATGAATTTAATGGTCTGAAGGATCATTTTCCTTGGTGTATGACTCGACAATTTAGTCTGCTGCTTTAGAGATGAATCAGAACAGTCTGACTATTATAACTTGTTCTCCTGCTCAGTGAAGGAACAGCATCCTTGGTATTGCTCCTGTAATGCTGTCCCCTGTCCTGCATCCCGGAGATTTGGCTGCAGCTCATCGCATTCCGTCTGTGGCTCATTGATTTTCTCTGGGCATGAAGCAAATTCCAAAGAGAATGCTAATTAACATCCACATCCTTCAAGGGAATGTAGTTTGGTTCTGTTTAGAGATACAGCGTGGAAACAGGGCCTTCGGCCTACTGAGTCCGCGCCGACCATTGATCACCCGTACAATAGTTCTACGTTAACCCACTTTCACATCCTACACACTAGGGGCACTTTACAGAAATCAATTAACCTACAAACCTGCATGTATTGGAATGTGGGAGGAAACCGGATCACCCAGAGAAAACCCTCATGGTCCTAGGGAGAACATACAAACTCTGCACAGACAGTGCCTGTAGTCGGGATCAAACACAGGTCTCTGGTGCTGTAAGGCAGCAGCTATACATCTATGCCATGTGCCGTATTGCCTTAGGATTGGGATGCTGATCCTGACACAAAAATTCTGGTCTTCCGGAATTTGGGTGTGGTTAGGAATCAGATCTTTGTTTTCCCCCTTTCTCCAGCAAGGTCCGCAGAAAGAGGTCTTCTCTCAAAGCAGCAGGACCAGGCTGAGTTAATGAAATTAGAAGATAACTGGCTCTCCTTTCTAAGCAGGGAGTGCTGAACAACAGGTCGATTCTGAAAATCAAAGGTGGTGCAGGATTGAGCATTGGCACTTCGGTCTTGATTAGGACTGCAAGGCAGAAGAGAAATTTGCTGCAATATACAGTTGCAGAGAGAGATTGTGACAAGGCTACTGTGTTTTCATGGGCTTACTATTCTTCCATCAACTTTGTTCTGAGCTTTGACCATATGAAACTATAATGAATAAGCATAGATTTGTAATTGCGACAATGTTATTTTTTAGGACATATAAGACTGACTATAATTTAGTCAGATATTGCTGGTTATGACTGTACTAATCGAGAGGAGAACTGATATCATTTCAACTTGATGAACTGTATGAATATTATTGCTAACTGAGATCTTCTGTCTTAAACCGGGAACTCCCTTGGTTTTGTAACCTGCATTGCTCAATGGTTTGACATAAACATGGATAACGTTTTGATGCTGTGAACAACGCCTGTATCCCGTTCTAGAAATAATCTCAGGTTCAGGCAAAAATAAATCGGAAACGTATGTTAAGAAATCTTTCTCCAAAATGAATGTTTTTCAAAGTAAACTTTGTTTCTCCTTTTTCCTCAGACACTCATTCAGTCTCTCATGAAGTCCGCCAGCAATCTCTGCCCCAGTCTTTTACAGAAAGTCGACATGCAGGAACAGTTTATCAGCAAAGTACCTGACAAAATCATCAACCCTAAGAATTTTGCAAGGAGCATGATTATTGATCAAACAGGATTAGGGATCGTGAACAAACTCAGGTCTGGATATTCCTCCTTCCAAGAGTCGTGTATTTAGTTGGCATATGCACTGACGACAGAACAATAGAATTCTTACTTGCTGCAGCTTAACAGTCCCATAAACACAACAGCACACAGATAATATATAGTAATCAAAAATGCAATCAATTCATAACTGTTATACAAGGTGACCAAATAGTGCAAAAATAAACCCCACCAAAGTCCCCAATGTAACCAAAGACACGGTCCATAGAAGATCATAGTTGCTGAGGCTGATGTTGTGTAGTGTTCTAGAGCCTGATAGTTTTCTAGGAAGGAGCTTTTCTTGAACCTGGTGATCAAGGTTTTCAGGCTCCTGTACCTACTTCCAGACGGAAGTAGCAAAATAAGAATGTGGTCAAGGTGGTGTGGGGCTTTGATGACATTAACTGCGTTATTAAGGCAGTGACTCCTGTAGATACCCTGGATGATGGGAAGGTCGATACCTATGTTGGACCGGACGGTGTCTACCGCCCTCTGTAGCCTCCCTCACCTCTAGGTGGTCGAATTACTGAAACAGTCTGCGATACAACCAGTCAGTGTGCTCTCTACTTACTTCAGAATTCAAAGTTGAACTATTTGTTCAGTTTAATCTTTTGGGCACTGTGATGTTTGGTGGACTGTGTGGGGTGGGAGGACCCGTTGCTCCTCTCGTGCAGCAGGTGGCGCTGCACAGGACAAAGGGAGATGTCTTGCGTATAGTTTTTCCTTCTGTGTGTGAGCCATTAATGCCAGCATTAAAGTAACGTAATAAAGCCTTCTGTTGTACCTTGAAAAAAAAAAAAAATCTCAAGAAAAAATATCGAGACCAACCACTGCAAGGTACAACAGAGGGCTTTATTACATTACTTTAATGCTGGCAGCAAGACAACTCAAAAATGGCTGCACACACAGAAGGAAAAACTATATACAAGACATCTCCCTTTGTCCTGTGCAGCGCCACCTGCTGCACGGGAGGGGCAACGGGTCCTCCCACCCCACACAGTCCACCAAACATCACAGGTACAGACCATATTAGCATGTCTCCAACTTGAAATGACAGGTCTTTGCAGAGAGGAGCTGATGAATTAATAATGATATCCCCTCTTTCTCTGGGCTGTGTGTTAAATTTACTGTGAGTGTCTACGCCTCCTGAATGCAGTGGGCTTTATTAGCACACAACATAGACAAATAAACAATGGCAGATGCCAGAAATCTGAAATAAAAACATCAAATGCTGGAAATGCTCAGGAGGTCAGGCAGCATCTGAGGAGCTTCCCTTTGATAGTTTTGGGTTGAGACCCTTCTTCAGGTTCGACTCAAAACATCATCTATTTCTTTTCTCCAAAGATGCTGCCTGACCCGCTGGGTTATACCAGTATTTAGTGTCTATCTTTGGTGTAAACCACTGACATGTGCAGTTCCTTCCTACACAAAATGTTTGAATGCTGTTGGTCAAGTATGATTCCAGTTCTGAAAGAAAGTATTAACTTGAAACCTCTCTCGGCAGAGGCTTCCCATTCTGCTGAATTTCTCCAATATATTTCCCGTGCCTTTGCTGTTTAATTATAATTAGTTCAAAAATGTCAGAGAAAGAGAATCGGGATTAGAAACGTCAAACTCTGCTTGTTTCTTGGTTCTTGGTTACTTGGTCCTCCAAAATATTCCAACTGGAATTGTAGAATCTACTACGAGTTAGGATTTAAAGTGAGATAATGATGTATTATGATGATATGTAAATAACGAATGGTTATTCTGTGTTGGCACAGTGAAGTGAAGCTCAATGTTACTGCTGCTTTAATCAACCACATTGTCGACCATGTTCTGAAGGACTTGGCCATTGCTCAGCAGAAGCTTGTAAGTGTTGCTAATTACATAAATTATGTAAAAGACATTTCATAAAAAAATTTTTTTTAGATTCTGGCAGCTTGATGACTGCAATGCTCCCAACCTCTGCCCGTTTATGTCGCCTCCCCGCCCTGTCTTAAAGCTTCTCTTCCCATCCCTGCCACACACGCCTTCCCCACCTCACCCCTGTCACACATCTACCCGTGCAATCCACACTCCACTCTTTCCAACACCAACTCCTACAGAGGGCAACGCTCCCATTTTCCTCCCATCATGAGAACCCGTCTCCCCTTTCACATCAAGAACCTGTTTACAGCTTGGGCAGCCTGCAACCCAGCGGCATGAATGTTGATTTCCCTAATTTCAAGTAACCCCTGCATTCCATCTCCTTCCCCCCCACCCCCCACTAGTCATCCGACTAGTTCCACTGTTCGCATCCTTGTATCCCTTTGTTATCACCTCTTCCCCAGCCAACAATGGGCCATGAGACACACCACCCTTCCTTTGTCATCTGTTGCCAGCCCTGATTTGCTCTGGCCTTTTCCTATCTAAAATTCCGTCCCCTTTACTTTCAGTCTGAGGAAGGGTTCCGATCTGAAATGACATCGATCTTTTTTCTCCAGAGATGCTCCCTGACCTGCTGAGTTACTCCAGCACTTTGTGTCTATCTTCAGTTTAAACCAGCATCTGCTTTCTACACATCAGTTTACAGCCACCCTTTACTTTCCCCTGTAAAATGGGCAGCAAATTAAACAATAAGATTCTTCTTTGGCACAGATGGTAGGGGTTAAGGCAGGAGAATGGGGTTGGGAGGGGAAGATAGATCAGCCATGATTGAATGGTGGAGTGGACTTGATAGGCTGAATGGCCTAATTCTGCCTCCATATTATGAACTATGAACTTTGAACATGTAAAGCTATTACCTTTAATTTTAGACAATTCAGTTACACTCTAAATTTTCTCCATTTAGGCATGTTATGTAATGGAGTCTCCGTGTGAAACATTAGACTCAAACACAACACGTGTAACATTCCCGGAGGAAGAAGTCATCAGCAACAAAAGCAGCGTTTCGCTAAAAATCTCTGCGGACGTCTTGGTTCCAATGGAGGTATTAGTCACAGCAGATTTTCAAATTGGGAATTGGCTTAAACTGAGTACAGTAAACCCTTGTTTTTATGAATCTCTTTATAATGGATTTCAGTTATAGAGGACGGACCTACCAACCTTCACCGCCAGACCAGGCTGCCGGTGCCACCTCTGGCCCACACCATCTCCCCCGGACACTTCCAAGCCGGACCTACTGCCGCCGCCCTGGCCGATACAGCTTCCTCAGCCACGTCCAGGCCGCCCGCGGGCCACGACCAATGTCTCCGTCGATCCTCCCCTCAATTCACCAGGATTCTCGTCCCAGTTCCAGACTGAAGTCTGAAGTAGGATCCCAACCCAAAACATCACTTAGCCATGTTCTGCAGAGATCCTGCCTGACCTGCTGAGTTACTCCAGCACTTTGTGTATTAACCAGCATCTGCAGTTCTTTGCATTGGGTGGATAATCGGCAATAACGGACAACATGGTCCATTTTAACAAGGGTTTACTGTATCGTGCTTTCTTTTCAAAGTGAACTTCAAAGATTGGAGGATTCTTATTGGGGTTGGTTTACGACTCATTGATTTATGCAACTCAGACTTTGTTGCATAAATAATATGGTGGTTTAAGAAACCAGCCCCCTACCACCTCCCGCCAATTAATGCTGTCCATGCTCGTGATACTCAGATCCCAAAAATGAATAAATAATATAAATATTACTAATTTCTAACAAATGTGACATCTCTTCCCCAGAGTCTGTCAATACTTCATAGGAGGACCATACATTCTAGAAGAATCAGGCCAACTACAGCTTTGAAGAGTAAGTGGGGAAAATAACATACTTACTGAAAATGAACGATTTTTCTATCTCTAGCAACTGAAGAAAATGTTCACATTTTACAAGGGGATAGACCACACTGTGAACAATAATCTATACTCATCACAATTATTACTATCATAAAATCTATTACCTATCTGATTTTAATTTTTGCCTACTCTACTCATGACATTTAATGCTTTATAATTTGAGGCTGTCTTCATTTATTTCACTGAATGGATTTCTTAAACATGCCCAGTTCAGTCCTTACTGTAAATTCAGAGCCTGATCCTTCCCTATGGCCAGTCTCTGAATGAATCAGACTGTTTTCAGCCTTGGTGTTAGATTTGAATCATACGTGAGCTTTTATTCACATGCATGCCAATTCTTAAGACCGCTTAATTTCATCATTGTAACTTGGCTTGGAAGACTTAAAGTGGTTGCCACAGATCCTTATAGGTAGCAGGACAGGTTAATAAAATAATTTCCTTTAATAGTTATATTATCAGTGAATATAAGGGCAGGCGTTTTATTGCTAAAACTGCATACAACACAGACAGTACTCACGGTCTGTGTACTGTTTAGTTTAGTTTAGAGAAACAGCAAGGAAACAGGCCCTTCGGCCCACCAAGTGTACGCCGACCATTGATCACCTGTTCACACTAGTTCTACAGTATGTTATCCCACTTTCTCAACCACTCTCAACGCACCAGGGGCAATTTACAGAGGCCGGTTAACCAACAAATCCATACATCTTTGGGATGTGGGAGGATACCGAAGCACCCGGAGGAAACCCAGGCAGTCGCAGAGAGAAGGTGCAGATTCCACACAGACAGCACCAGAGGTCACGATCAAACCCAGGTCTCTGGCGCTGTGAGGCAGCAAGTCTACCTGATGTCCTGTTGATGAAAATCATCAATTTTGAAGAAAGCAAATACTAGAGATGGCAAGGAGGAGATGTACAGTGATGTTGTCAGTGCGGAAACATTTTACCAGTAAGAAAAGTTTTGACAATCGAGGCTTGTTTTCTTTTGAACTGAGGAAGCTGAGACAGGACTTAAATGAGGTTTAAAACATTATGAGGAACCTAGACAGAGTGAAAACGGAAGGACCTATTTCCCTCAGGTTAAAAAACCAAAAGGCGTAGATTTACAGTAATTGGTAGAAGTAAAATAAAAGTCCACACTGACGGCAGTAGACGTCTGACACTGACTGGTGGTAGAAGCAGAAGTCCCTAACAGCTTTGACCTACTGGGAAGAGGACTTGAAGAGCTATGAGCTGCAGGTCGACAGATCTAGTGCTGAAAGGTGGGATTAGATTGGGTAACTCCATATCGACCACTGGGTCAAGTGGCATTGATTTTCAAGAAGTTGTATGATTCTAGAACTTTTATCCAGTCTATTTATTTTTGCCTTTTCTATAACGAATTTAAACTGAATTATATTCGCCGCTTCCCCCAACATGCCTCTTGCAGATCCATCATGCTCATTTGTTCTAAGTCATTCCATCACAACGAGTCTTGCATTGACTCCTCTACTGTCAGGTTCGGCACGTCCTGATGCTAAAAACGGTCTTCTTGAATGGATTAAAAATTTTCTGCACCATTCAGAAGCCTGGTCTTGTCCCAATTAATCTCAAGGTGGTTGGATGCGACACATGATTGCGAATGGTACCAATGGAACACTGGTGCAAAGACAGTGAACAGCCGGAGACGGGGGGAAGATTAAAACAAGGGCTAAGTATGAGCTACAGATTCACTATATGCTTAATTAAGTTATTTTCTTTCCCTCAGGGAGCTCGGACATGGAGGTAGAAAGACAAACTGAAGAAGTACCTTCTGCAACTACAACAGAACTGCTGGCGGATGGCGTTCAGTCTGTTAAGTCGCAACCAGCCTGTAAAGAAATAACTGCTGCAAACGACACAAATACTGAGAATGATTCTACGGATTGTCTAACAGAGCTGCCCACGGAAGGATTTAAACTGCAGCACCACACACGAGGAAGGCCAAGACCAAATCGGACCAGGAAGCAGCCTCCTTCCAAGCCTTCCGTAAGTCTCTTTCTCGGAGTCAAAGCTGTACATAGATCCCTGCAGCATAGAGACAGGCCCTTCGGCCCAACTTGTCCATGCCAGCCAAGTTGCTTAATGAAGATAGTCCCACTTGCCTGTGCATGGTCCATATCCCTCCAAATCATGTACCTATCGTTTCCTATCATGTACCTGTTTATGCAGGAAGGAGGAAATACAGATGTTGGTTTACAAAAGAAGACACAAAATGCTGGAGTAACTCAGTGGGTCAGGCAGCATCCCTGGAGAACATGAATTGGTGATGTTTCGGGCTGGGACCCTTCAGTTTGAAGAAGGGTCACCTATCTATGTTTTCCAGGGATGCTGCCTGACCCGCTGAGTAACGCCAGCACTTTGTGTCTTTTACCTGTTCTGACGGATCATTATCTGCAGGCAAACCATCAAATCATTAAAAGATTGTTGAACAATCCACTAATCCTTTTGATAATTACTTATGTTTTAAGAGATCGGGTAGAAATAAAGAACTCTGCGGCTCCCAGTAAATTTCTGTCTCTTCCCCCAGCTCCCGACTGCAACAAGGAAGTGTGCAATCAGGAACCTTTTATGGTAAAGGATGAGATTCCAGCTCCCATACTGTTTCCTAGTTTAAGGATAAATGTGGAGAGTACTAATTTACCCGATTAGAGTTCCCAATACTTGTAATTTTGTAATTTGTAATTTTGTGAATTTTCCACATAATCCTGGGATAAACTTTTAATGAGTTTTTCGTCAACAGAAGACAGTAAAAGGAACATTGTGTGTTGCTGCATTTGTAGCTATTGCTGCCCCCCTTTATCCATGATGAATAATATGTGTTGAAATATCAGTGCAAAGTCACCATGACAATAACAAAATGGCAAGAACAGGCAACTTGGGAAGTGTCAGTTGGATACATATAAGAATTAAAATGAAGTTAATTCTTCATTCTTAATGAAGTAAATGGAGAAGAATTCAAATTATAAAGTATTTTTAGTTTAGTTTATTATTACTGTCACTTGTACTGAGGTCAATGCCCTCAGAATTGTGAGCATTCTCTGCACACTCTTACGTTGGCAAATTACTATCCCAATATACTGTGTAATCACAAGGATAGGAACTAATTATTTAAGCTAATCTAATAAGACACCTTTAATAATAGTTGCCAGAGAAATATTGGATTTGATTTTCATAGAATGAGGAACGGACTTTTGAAGTGGATTGAGAATTGGTAGTAGATTAAGTGGGATTTAAATAAATGATAATATATTCACTTTTAACAGCAGCACAGTGTTATTATACAGTGGACCTGGGTGCTAGGAAACAGGCAGTTGGTTAACCTGTGCAAATGTATCTGGAATACCTTCAATAACCAGACCACAAAGGAGAGACAAGAAACCGTGCTGGCTTTCAGCTCCTTTTATGTTGTTCCTGGTGTGCCAATGATTCCCCAGTTGAGTGAACTTGGTTATTTTGTATGCAAAGTGAGAGTTGGAAAAGTTGTTTCGCAGTTATAGATAGATTCATGGAGCGTGGAAACAAGCCCTTCGACCCAGCTTGCCCATGCTGACCAACATGCCCCATCTAAACTAGTCCAACCTGTCTGCCTTTGGCCCATATTCCTCCAAACCTACCCTATATCGGTACCTGTCTAAAATTTTCTTAAACATTGTGATAATACCTGCCTCCGCTAACTCCTCTGGCAACTCGTTCCGTACACCCACCGCCCTTTGTATACAAAATAGTTACCACTCAGCTTCCCGTTAAATCTTTCCCCCCTCACCTTAAGCCTATATCCTCTGGTCCTCAATTCTTTAAGTGATTTTGTTTTGGTAAGTGTTTATTCCTCAGAATTGAAATAGCAGTTTTGCTCTGTCTGAGAAGGGAGTTTATAAATTTTATTTGACGATGATACCTGCTTGTATGTTCAATATGTCTTGTTTGTACGTGGACTAGGTGAAATTTGCAGACCAGGAGAAGAAAGAGAATGCAGCCAACACCCAGGTAGATGATGGGCTTGAAGATTTCTTCAAGAATAAGATAGTATTTGAGGAAACCAGGTATGTGCTGATGCAATGCATGATTCAGTTGAATGGTAAACTTTGACTTGAAGTTTGTAAATGGTGCGGAGCACAATACCTAGTCTCTGCCTTACACTTATTTCACAATGTTAATGCAGCTAGTTGGCTTCTGCTCCTCTGGCAAGGCCCCAGTGAAGAATATGCTTAGGCGGGCTGTGGGGAAATGGTTGGGGAGCAGTGAGTTTTTTAACTTGGAGAGTGTGAGAGGAGTCAACAGAGATACACCCAGTTGAGGGTGAGGGCATGTTCTGCTAGGCTTAGTTTAATTTAGAGATACAGCGTAGAAACAGGCCCTTCGGCCTACATAGTCCGCGCTGACCAGCATCCCCACACACTTACACTATCCTCGGGACAATTGACACTTATACCAAGCCAATTACCCTACAAACCTGTACGTCTTTGGAGTGTGGGAAGAAACCAGGGAGAACCCACGCAGGTCACAGGGAGAACGTACAAACTCCATACAGACAGCACCTGTAGTCAGGATCGAACCCGGGTCCCTGACGCTGAAAGGCAGCAAAGCTACCGCTGCGCCACAGTGCCGCCCTGGTTTCTATGCATTTTTGTTTGTTTTGTCAAACAGTCTTTGTTCCAAGCCTATCCCCCAACTCTTTCTCTGCTGCATCGATGACTTCATCGGGGCTACCTCCGTGATCCGTGCAGACTTCATGGACTTCATTAACTTCACTAATAGGCTGTGGGCTGAGCATCAAAAATGTGCTTAGAAATCAACTTTCGTGACCCATGTCTCGGAACTACATGAGATTTTGCACAGATTTAGATAAAATATAATTGAGAAGACAGTCATAACTCGTTAGTGCCAAAAATTGCACATTAATTAATTAAACTAATTAGAAAATGAGGTCAAAAAAGTAAGCGCCATCTAGTGTTCACCATGGGGAGCCTAGTTCCGTGTTGCAGTCTATTTAAACTATACATTATTATACCATCACTATATATATAAATATATGACTTGTGAATATGATTGTAATCATATAGACAATAAACAATAGGTGCAGAAGTAGGCCATTCGGCCCTTCGAGTCAGCACCGCCATTCAATGTATAATTATATAAAAATAATATAATTAATGTAATTGTGTGTATTTTTTGAATAAGACTGCTGCAGAGGTCCAGCTCCTAAACCAGCCTAATTAATGGGTGAGGACAGTTCTTCTGGGTTCCCCCATTTACTGAACCCCACTGACTGCCAGTGTGCAGTGGAGGCCACGGCCATAGTGGGACTGGGGCAGTGCCAGGCTGGGGGAAGGCTCAGACATCGTCCACTGAGAGGAAAATGCCTAACCCTATACTAACCCTAACTCGCCCCCCTTCCAGAGCTGCCCACAGTTGGAGCTGGAGCCGCTTTGGGGACCAGCTTCTGGCTCGGTACGTGTGGTCGCTCAGCGAGTCCACCTCGGCCAGCATGCCCTTCTGGATCGTCGTGGTGATGATGGTGGGGAGCAGCACTGCCCCTTTACTCCTTGGAAACCTTGCTATTGCTGTAATGAGGAGGCAGCCATGGTCCCAGCGTCCTCGCTGCCTAGCAACCATAAAACAAAGCGCGGGCTTGGCCAATTTGCGTCCGACCTCAATGTCAAACGTGCATTGATTGGGCAATTACTACTCGGAAAATTGGAAGCTTTTGTCATATTTAAACAAAATGTGCAGGTTTTGTTTTTGACGAGTTTCAGGTATGATTTATATCATATTTTTACACAATATGCTAAAAATTCAGGTAGTAACGTGAGTTGGGTCACGAACCTGAATGAAAAAGCTCCTCAGCCCACAGCCTATAACTCAAATAGATAGATGTGACCTGACACACTGTTCCTGTGTACCTCCTGGTGGACATTTAAAAAATTGCAGGCATCATTTTCAAGGGAATTACAGGGATTAAGTGGGAGATGGGATTGAGTGAGGAAATATTCTCATTATATGTTAGAGATTGAAGTGATCATTACTAGAAAAGTATTCTGATGTCCTCTTTGATTTTAAATGATTGTTTCGGAAAGAAAAGATTATATGCAACACATTTGCAGTATTTCATTCACCTCAGCATGTTGTTAATATAACTGTTTTTTATCCAGTGGCGAGTAAACTGTAGAATGGTCCATGGCTTGCATCATAACCTATTAGGTCTTTGGCCGATTGTGTCAAGAGGGAGTTAGATTTAGCTCTTAGGGCTAAAGGAATCAAGGGATATGAGAAAAAAAACAGAAATGGGGTACTGATTTTTTGATAATCAGTCATGATCAAATTGAATGGCAGTACTGGCTCGAAGGGCTGAATGGCCTACTCCTGCACCTATTTTTATATGTTTCTACGTACAGTGGCAAACCAATGAGTGCCACTCCCTTACTCTTTCCAGTGGTCTGTAAAATATTCCTGTTCCAAGTATTTACTCAGTTCCATTTTAAAGTTACTATTGAGCCACATTTTCACATTCCACGAGCCAAATTGTCACAATCTGCTGTATATAAAAATAATTATCTTCGCCTAAGGTTTTTCATGTTAATTATTTTCAACACATGCGCTTGCCATCTGCTGTTGGAGGCTTTCACCCTAGGTACTGTTTCAACACCTTTCATAATTCTGAGCACCTATTACTCAATCTTTGCCTAATTTTCTCTCATTTAAAGAGAACACAGCTTTTGAAGTATTTGAGCATAACTGAGTCCAATTCAATTTTTTTGCTAAATCTACTTTCTACTCTAAGACCTTGGAAAGCTTAAAGTGTAGTGCCAAATGTTGTTACAGTATTCAAGTTAGGGCCTAATGAGGGATTCATAAAGATCCACGTATCTGTCTAAGTGTCATTTAAATGCTGTTATAATACCAAATATTCATTAATAGCTTTAATTTTTATTGAAGATTTCTATCACTGGAAGCATAACTTCTTTAATCAAAACCAATTACTGCCAGTGATAGAAATCTTAAATAAAAAATAAAACATTTAATGAATATTTGGTATTATAACAGCATTTAAAGGATACCTAGAAGGCACGTGGATTGGAAACGTTTAGAGGAATATGGGCTAAATGCAGCCAAATAGGTTTGTAGATGTTATACAGGATTGATTGATCTATATTAATATCTAATGTAAGAACACAGATTCTGAAACAAAGCATGAACTCAAACAGCAGAATATGGTTTACAGCCAGAATATGGTTTACAGCCAGGCTGGTTATTTGAGTGAGATCATGCACAGATACACACAATTTCTTCAACCAATAAGTAGAAAATACAATATGACCATGTTGTGTTTCCACGTGTAGAGCCCAAGCTTATTGTTTCTTCCCAATCTTGATTTAGTTTGTTTAGAGATTCAGCGCAGAAATTTGGTCCACACCGGCTAGCAATCCCCACTAGCACTATCCTACACACACTAGGGACAATTTACATTTATATCAAGCCAATTAACCTACAAACCTGTACATCTTTGGAGTGTGGGAGGAAACTGAAGATCTCGGGAAAAAACCCACGCAGGTCATGGGGAGAACGTACAAGCTCCGTACAGACAGCACCCATAGTCATGATCGAACCCGGGACCCATGTCTCTGGTGCTGTAAGACAGCACATTTTGGCAGTAATAACCCAAATAAGGTGGGAATTGTCCAAGGTTTAACTTCCATCCAGCCAGGTTGTCACTGTTGCTTTTCCCTGCTTGATCACTTTTCATAAATTGAAATAATCTCAATTAAATTAGGACAGACATGAAATGCTGGTGTAACTCAGCTGATCAGGCAGCATCACTGGAGAAAAAGAATAGGTGATGTTTCTGGTCCAATATATAATTTTCTAAACTAATTGGGAATGGATTGTGAGTAATAAGGAATTTAAGGCCCAAATGAGGTATTTTTTATAGAAATTGTGCAAACTACATAAAGGAAGAGTGTATTTAGACCTGATTAGCCTCTCCCATTTTTTTGGAATCTCACTAATGCACATATTTATTGTAGCCAGTAGCGCTTGTTATTTATGACTGGATGTGGTTTAGAGCAGACCTAAGAGATCCTGCGTCATATAGGTCTTGCTTAATTGTGGTGGGAATATTAGTGGTGTGATATATAGAAGCAAGGTACTACAGAAGCTGGTTAGTACACAAAATTAAACAAAGTGCTGGAGTAACTCAGCTGGTCAGGCAGCATCTCTGGACAAACCTTGTTCTCCAGTGATGCTGAGTTATTCCAGCATGTTGTGCCCGTGTGTAGTGTGATTCCCTTGTTCTCTGAGCTGATGACTATTTTCTTAGTTGGCTTATATGTGCTTATAGGTTCTGCAGTATTTTCGGTCACAACTGTTCCTGAATTTCCGATATCCTAATAGATGTACAAATCGAGCGTGAAAATGAAGTCCTTGGCATGATCTAAGTTAACCATGAATATTTTTTCTTTATAGTGTATATCAATTATCAAGTAAGCGCAAAAGCCCTCCCTATAAATAAATCACAATTTACAGGAGTGTGCTTTTTAAAAGTACCCAATTTTAGCTAAAACTACCAAACATTCAAATATTGTGTTGAGATAACAAAGACATCATCGACTTGGGTCAATATGCACTGTGGCTAGACAAGATTATGCCCACAAGTCATTAGGTTTTAGTTTGTAACTTCTCATCTTGATGGATACTGGGGATGATTGAACACACAATTATTTTTTGTAACAGCCTGGATCATTGTGTAAATTATGTTAGAAAATTGGATGTGCCAAGTTGAATCAAGATCTGTTAGAAAGTCTATTATTAACTATAATTTCAAACACGTCGTATAAAGAGCCCCAGTAGCTGATGTATTGTCCCTTGAGAAGTGTTTGTATCACATTGGGGCTGCATTGTTGTGATCCGACTGTTTCTCCTTGAACTATTTCTCTGGTTTGTACAGGAAAGCCGACCCTGTGAAGCAAGAAGAACCAAGCACCACAACGTCAATCCCTTTAAAAACGAAAAAGAGATTGCCCAAACTCAGCAACTTATTTATCTTCAAGAAAGGAAAGGTCAATAAAATGAAAAAGGCAGAGGGAGATCCCAAGGGAGTCCCACGGAAAAACAAGAAGAGTTCATCCTTGGATTTCCTGAGACCGCACTGTAAATCACAGGAGATGCTGGGTCCGGTTACACCACCACAGGGCAGTGGCGAGCCAAGCAAACAAGAGGATGTTCTCAAATGCCAGTCGTCGCCACGAAGGGTTAAAGCGCACTCATTAATTCTCTTACCTGGGAACATGGATGCCAGTAATTTGTCAGTTCATGCCTTGGTATGTGGTAAGATGTTTTTAAAACAGTGAGAATGCTCAGAGATTACTGACAGAGGGACGTGTTCAGACATTTCTAAAATCCAGAAATGCAGAAAATTTGAAAAAAAATCATTGGATTTGCCAAAACAAGGTTTTAGAAGCATAGAAACAGAAAAACAGAAAATAAGTGCAGGAGCAGGTCATTTGGCCCTTCGAGCCAGCACTGCCATTCCATATGATCATGGCTGATCATCTAAAATCTGTACCCATTCCTGCTTTTCCCCCAAATTCCTTGATTCCTTTAACCCTACGAGCTAAATCTCTTTTGAAAAAACATCCAGTGAATTGATCTCCACTGCCTTCTGTGACGGGAATTCCACAGATTGACAACTCTCTGGGTGAAGAAATGTTTCCTCATCCCAGTCCTAAATGGCCTAATGGTCTTCTTAAATGGTGACCCCTGGTTCTGGACCCCTCCCCACCATTAGTTTTTCTCCTAATGAGATCCTAATGTAATTGCATTAGATCCTAATGTAATAACATGACATTTCTAGCATTTTCTGATTTAGTTTTGTGTGGACAAGGCCATCTTTTTAGGAATATAAGATTATGAATCAGTAATTTTACATTGTCAACAGTGATTTTACTTTCTATAAATTCAAATACATCATGTCATTAAATTGGAGGAACAGCACCTCATATTTTGCTTGGTCAGCTTTGAATTGAGCAGTATGAATGTTAATTTATCTCATTTCAAGTAAACTGTGCATTCCCTCTCTCTCTCCTCCTTCCCCATCTTGGTCATCCTACTAGTTCCGCTGTTCGCATCCTTGTATCCCTTCGTTATCACCTCTTCCTCAGCCAACAATGGGTCATTATGGGCTCGACCCTTCTTCGATCATCTGTTGCCGACCCTGCTTTGTTCTGGTCTTTTCTTATCTCCAGTTCCCTCCGCTCTACTTTCAGACTGAAGAAGGGACCGGAACCGAAATGTCACCTATCCTTTTTCTCATGCTGCCTGACCCTCTGAGTTACCTCAGCACTATGTGTCTATTTTAGAGAATGTAATGCCCTTTTATATATATATATATATGCAAGGACAAGAGGCCAACGTAAAAGGGTAAGGTCAAATCAAGGCCAAGACGACAACTGATTTGTGGAGACAGAATATGTGGTTCTGATTCTCAATTAATATTTTGCACCTCGCCTCACAAACAAGGGGGAATGATGCAGACGTCAGGGAGAAAAATATAATTAGTTATTGGGGAAATTAAATACTGTATTAAAGGGTGTAGCGTATTTGAAATTGCTGGACCTGGATAAAATGTGTCATAGGCTGTTTAAGAAAGGACTCGAGCATTTCCTAGTCTCAAGCTTAAGGTCCAGCTTTGAGCCTGGTACTGCATGACCAGGTGGTGCAAATGATGTGTTGATATAATTGCCTTTAGTAAGTATAGGCTTGTAACATTGCTGTTGAAAAGGTAACTTAAAATATATTTTGCGTCCATGTATTGATCATTAGTTAGAAAGGCTTACAAGGCTAGTCAGCACAGATTTGTTAAAGATAGTATCTGCTGAGGACTGCATTTTTGAAGAGATAATAAACAATGTTGATACGGGTAGCGTATTTGATGTAGAGAGCCTGGATTTATAGCAAGGCTGTTGATAGCTTCCAACATGGAAACGTCTCAGGGAAAACAGATGGGACAATAGCAAGTGGAGTCTAAAACTGTATAATGATCAGTGTTTTTGTTGATGGAAAATTATTTGCAGCGAGATTCTGTAGTGTTCAGTGCTAGATCTGTTGCTTTATATGGTATGTGTTGAAGATGTAGACATAATTCCAATAGTTTCAGGTATTACAAAGGTTGTCTATGATTAATAATGACTTAATGAGGATGATACCTGTGGACTGCAGAAAGATACCTGGTAATGAGGGCAAAAAAATGACCACCTGAAAGCATGTGTCCTGTAGTTCCACCATCATAAAGCATTTCCTAACAGGATGAGCCTAGGGGTCAGACACATTTTATAACTGCCACCCCTGTCCGCAGTTTTATGCCAGCGATCATAACACATTCATAGCACATCTTCATTACAAGAGTGAGTATTTATTGAAATCTAATTAAGATCATAACATCATAAGTGATAGGAGCAGAATTGGGCCGTTCTGTCCATCAACACCGCCATTTTTTAAAGCTAACGAGCTGATGACGTCACAATGGCTCTGCTCCTCGCGGCCAGCTGCGCAGAGTTTTAAACGTACAGCCTGCTGGCCACTGTTTTCCATGAGCTGCGAGTTACGTTAACCACCCCCGACTCGCAGTCATTTTGTCCCTCACGCTCGCAGTCGGCTCGCACTCAGCCGGCCGTCTGTAGCGCCCTGCCCCGCCCGCAGCCCAGCCGCCCTCCCCCCCCTCTCTCTCACACCTCCTCTCCCCCTCCTCTGCCTCCCACTCCCCTTCCCTCTCTTTCCTCCCCCTCCACCCCCTCTCTCCTCTTCCCCCTCTCCAGTTTTCTATAACACAAGGTTTTTAGGAATGTAACAATCATGTTATGGCAGAACTATATTATCTAGGCTTTAGTCAGAAGAGGACATGATTACCTCAGTGGCATAAGTGTTTTAAGATGGGAGGGGCAAGCTCTGGCCTGATGCCATGTGGGTGAGGCACAGGGAACCATTAAGCTGTAGTCAAGGGGTTAACAAATTGGGAGGTTAGAAGGAGAAGGGTATTTAATATTATTTCATAAACAAATATTGCATGTTGTATTTGTCATTTAATTTTTGTGGGTTACATGTAATAAATCAGTGAATAAAGCCTGAAATGTATTTAATCTTAATCTGATTATATATATAGTCACTTGAAACAAAAGGTTTTGTGAGTTAATATTGGGCCTCTGATATTTCTGTCAACACACAGGAATGTAATTCTGAGCTCTCTGATAGAAAACTGCTGTTCAGATCTTCAGAACACATACACCAGGCACTGGACACAGCAGATCTGAAGACAATGCCCTCTGACCCTCAGATGAATCTGGTAAGAAAAAACAGCTGCTGAAAATCGGATTAGAGTGTCTGAACTCCCTTTGAAACTCTTCAGGGCCAGTGAAATCTGCCAGACATTCAAAAGAAAGATTCTTAATCCAGGATAACAGATCACTCATTACAACCAATTAATTATGTTTGCATACTGACCTGTTTTACTGCGACTCTCCCAATTACTTAAAAGGGTATTTAGATAGACGAAAGGTGAAGTCACTGGTCATGTAATGGGCATGTATGTAAGCTGTTTATAGGTAATGATGTCTGATGCCAAAACATAGTGCAAACCACACTTGTCAATGTTTTTCAAGCATCTTGTTCAAGCATCTAAAGCTGATATTGTTTGTTGACTATTTGGGTAAATGGTCTAGATGTGAGCCTTGTGCTGCGAAACCAGTTGATTGAAAATGTGTTGTATAAAAGGGAAGAACGAGGCAGCCTCAGTAATTATAGGCTTGTAACATTGCTGTTGAAAAACATAGCGAATAGATGGAGTAGGCCATTTGGCCCTTCGAGACAGTACCGCCGTTCAATGTGATCATGGCTGATCATCTAGAATCAGTACCCTGTTCCTGCTTTCTCTCCATATCCCTTGATTCTGTTAGCCCTTAGAGCTATATCTACAGAATCTCTCTTGAATAAAAGATAACGAAAACATATTTTGTGTCTCAGTATCATCAATTAAAAAGGCTTACAAGGATAGTCAGCATGGATTTGTTAAAGGAAGATAGCATCTGCTGAGGATTGAATTTTTGATAAGATAACAAACAATGTTGATAAGGGTAGTGCATTTGATGTAGTCAGCCTGGATTTATAGTAAGACTGTTGATAGCTTCCAACATTAAAATATCTCATGGAATACAGATGGTGCAATAGCAAGTTGAGTCCAAAACAGAATGATCACTGTGTTTTTGTTAATGGAAAATAGTTTGCAGTGAGATTCTGTAGAGCTCAGTGCAAGATCCTTTGTTTTATATGGTATATGTAGAATAAATATGCAGTGATTCGATAGTTTCAGGTATTACAAAGGTTGGCTATGGTTAATGGGCATCCTGGTTGGCATGAATGAATTGGGCTGAACCTTCTGCATTCGACCTATAAAATTAACATTAGGAGGACAACTTTAATGTACATTTCAAAGGCCCTTACCTGGATGGACCCAAGTTATTGGAATATCTTAAAACATGCCAGAAACATTGGATGTTGATGTGCATTTGTGGTTTCCCTTTCCCTCGTCTAATCCACTGAACTACAGATGTCCATGAACAAGACTTCACACAATCCCACCAAAAACTCCAGTTGCCAAGTTTCCACTTACACACCTAACCTGTTGCAGAATTCTACTCTCCTCATTGCAACAAACCTCCCGTCTATTTGTATGGCATTGGCAAACTTGAATGCCTTACACTCCTCCTGCTGGTCATTAATATAAATCATAAACAAATGAGTACTGAGTACTGATCCTTCAGCACTCCACTAGTTACATCCTTTGAGGTTAAAAACAACCCTTTTATTCCAACTTACTTGCTTCTGTTCAATAATCAATCTTAACACAAATTCTAACACACTTCTTTCTTGATCTCGAGCCCTTTCATCTTATATATATATATAAAATATATATCCATGGAAGCCTTTGCTGTTTATTTTTATGTTATTTTTTGAATTGTCTTTCCTAAATTATATTGTTCTCTCATTAGTTTCTAAGTACTTGTTGTAAAATTAATTTGGTCTACAACCCGCCCTTTGCCATTTTGTGTGTTCTAGCTTTTGATTTAATATTCCCCACTAATTCACTGGCTATAACAAACAATGATCTCCTCTTATTCTGGGTTAAATGCTTTTATTAGATGATGCCATGCATTGTTTTGGACCAGGAAATGATGTTCTTTGCTTGGTCCTTTTGCACCAAGTAAAACTGAAACCTATAGGAAACAAATTTGAGATTTCTCACTTGAATGGAAAAAACATACAATTTGTGGGTTGTGATGGCAATTCATAAATTCTAGTTTTATATATGAATAAGCAGGACCCAGGAAGAACAAAATTAAATTTTGCATGGATTTTGCAGAAAGCAGGAAAAGCCAGAATAAAAAACATGACAGTAGAAAGAGATTAAAGTCAATGGTCCATTTGAAACTTGCAGAAGATTTCAGCACATTGGTTGAATGGAATGTCCATGGTGCAGTAGACACTTGCATAATATGCGGTAATTTATTCTTCCACTTTTTCCTGCATTTATAGAGCTCGGAATCAGAGTTTAAAGTAACAGAATTTAAAGGTAAGACAGAAAAAAGTTTATTTTAAATATTGGTTTCATGTGAAAAAAACTGCTTGAGATGGCCTTCAATATTCAACATTTTCATTAAAGCCAACATGAATATAAGATTAATTTAACACGGAAGAAAATACAAAATATAAACTGCTTCGAATATAAGAAAATTAGTGAATAATTTTAATGGAAAGCATCTTACTCCTCTGATCCATTGGTGAGTACAGTCCTAGGGACTAATTTGTCAAATTTTACTTCATTAGGAGATGTCCAAGATGCAAGGGTTATTTTAAAAGGATAAGTTTTATTTATTTAACTAAAGCCAAACTAGGTCAGCTGCTTCATTCAATTGCCAAGACCGCAGACATCTGCCCATGTTTTAGTTTGAGATACAGCGCGGAAACAGGCCCTTCAGTCCAGTCCACACCGACCAGCAATCCCTGCACATTAACACTACCCTACACACGCTAGGAACAATTTTACATTCATACCAACCCAATTAACCCACAAAACCTGAACGTCTTTGGAGTGTGGGAAGAAACCAAAGACCTCGGAGAAAACCCATGCAGGTCACGGGGAGAATGTACAAACTCCGTAGAGACAAGCACCCATAGTCAGGATCGAACCCTGTCCTCTGGCGCTGTAGGCAGCAACTCTACCGCCATGCTACCATGCCGCCCCAAGATGTCCATGATGCAAGGGTTATCTTAAAAGGATAAAGGTTTATTTATTTAACTAAAATGAAGTCAGCTGCTTCATTCAATTGCCAAGACCGCAGACGTGTGCCCACACATCGAAGGCCGACAGTCAAATGCTGAACTATTTATTGACAGTCAATCCGCTTCTTTGGACGTCCTCACAGCCGATCAGACTGTGTTCCCTGGGCAGCAAACCCATTCTTCTTGGCATTTGTCTGAAATCAAACCAAACCCTACAGAACCTAGGCATATTTTACATCCACGTGCGTTTTGTTTTAAATATCTGTGGCATGACAACGAAGTCTCCATATGTGTAACATTATCAGACTTCTCTGAACTCTAGAATCATTTCACCAAATCTTCCGGCCTCCTAACCTTTTTTAGGAACTTTGGCTATGTTTATGAGCACCTGAACCAAAATGTCTGTGACAAATTTTGGTTTGACAAGACTTGTGAAATTTTCTATAATAATGTAAGTTATGGTTTTAATGCAGATGTGTTTGATTTGAAGGAATATCCAAAGAGAACAAACCACAGCCTCCGCCACAATCACTTAAACGTGCCATGCAAGCCAATTTAGCCAAGTCCAGTGCAAGCCTTAAAACAGGTAAAATTGATTTTCATCTCAATGATAAAACACTTACAATGGAAGGGGGATATACTGAAATTTAATGCAGAATTATGAGAATTTTTCCATTTCACCATATTTAAATATGCTGAAGGGATAATAAGAAAATTATTTATTTCTGGGTCACCATTCCATGCATGAGTTGCTGGAGTCAAAAAACTCTCCTCACGTGTTTACAATGAGTTTAAGTATTCTGTTGTTTAGTGGGTCTATTACAACCAAACACAACCCGAACTATAATTAACTGAGAGGGCCACAGCAAATCTTGTAGAAAGAGTATTCTGATGAATATTTTGAGGGAACAGCAAGGTCTAATCAAAGACAAGGTTGGCTTTGTTGCCTGATGTTCGAATGTATGCACCTATTGCAGATTGCAATTGGATGTGGAAACCCTGACTTTTTTCCCCTTTATGTAGTTTAAAAGCATCAATACAATTTTCAGCACCCTTACTGCTTTGTCTGCAATCAGCCAATTCAGTAACAATCTATATGACGCACATTGGCGATAAACTACCACACGTTAGTAAATACAGGCACTATATCACAAGTGGATTTTATATTGCCATTAACTCGTAGACTACTCTTCATTTATCTGTAGGTGAAATAGAACTTTGTTGACTTTCCCTTCCTGTCATAATTCACAGCAGTAAAGCTAGGTGAGAATCTTGCAGATAGTAGCATATCTTTCTCCTATTGGAACTGAGTCATAGCATCCTATTATATGATAGGAAAATATCACCAAACAAACTACCATATTGCTAGGGGAACAGCAGTAAATACAAATTTTCAACTGGATGTTTTACGTAGGAATACATAAAAGTATGCATCAGACCATGTCAGGATTTATATATATATTGATCTTCCCATCTTTCTTCAATCCATTTCTATTTAACATGACCTACTCCCCCTTTTGATAAAGCTGTTGCATCCAAATTCTTTATTTAATTGCTTGAAGATTACTTGATCCACAAAAATGGAAACATTCTCTGTGTAGACTCTATTAAACTGTAACTAATTTGAAAGAAAAGCCTCTAAGATCACTTTCTCAGTCTAATATGTCCATGTAAGTATTTCATATGTTCCTGCAGCCAGAATCCCTCAACTCCATTAACATTCCAGTGGATCTTCAATGCCTGAATACACTTTCATATTACAGCAATCAGAAATGTACATACTACTTTTAGGTGCTACAACAACATTTAAAAGACATCTGGAAAGGTGCATAGATAGGAAATGTTTAGAGGGATATGGGCCAAACGTGGGCAGGTGGGACTAATGTAGACGGGGCATTTTGGTCGGCATGGGCAATTCGGGCAGAAGGGCCTATTTTAGTGCTGTGTTACTACTTTGTGTATGGTCCAAGTTCAGCAGTATTTTCTAGTTTTCAATTCTAACCCTTTAGAAATAAATGCTACGGTTTGTTTTGCATTATTTATGTCAGCATATTAACATCTTTGCTTCTCTTAGTGGTTTCTGAATTTGGGGTCCTGGAACCTTCAGTTGGTTACTCCACGTAGGTTATTTTTTTCCACATCATTTGTAATGTCCTGGCAGTGACCTCGTGGCATTAGTCTGCACAGATGCTTCCTGACCTGTTGATGGTTTCCAGCAGTTTGTGCTTTTTTGTTTGAAAACTCCATACAGACAGCACCCGTAGTCAGGATCGAACCCAGGTCTCTGGCAACTCTCCTGCTTTACCACTGTGCTGCCCAACGATCTCCCCCTCATCCCCCCTCCTTGGCAGCTGCACATAGGAGCATGTTGGGTACATAAAATAGAGGTCCCAAATGCTGAGGTTGAATTGTACTCAGTAGATGATTGCTATTTCCACCATGTTTGCAAGCTTGCTTTATGATCTCCTTTTAGCGAGTTAGAGGAATGGTCTCCCGGAGTTTTGCTTCCGAGCAATGTTTCTCAAAAGCTTCCCTTCTCGTGTTCAACATTACTGTCTAGGTCTATGAATCAGCATAGAGATCCTGGGCTTTGTAAATCACGAGTACTTGCTGCCTTCACGCGAGGGAGGAAAGGTGACAAATTCGAAATAAGTGATGATTCGTAATAAAGTAAACATCATTGTAGAAGAACCAAGATGACAGAAATTTGAGAAAAGGGGAAACATTGACTGAATGGATGTTTGAGAAAATATTTTCATTTATCAATCCAGATAAAGGAGAAGATTTTGAAGGGCAACTATCCCCAGAAGCCAGGAATGCAGAATTTGATAGCGAAGAAGAAAATAAAAGACAAGAAACAACATCAGGAAGGGACCAGAAAATTCTGTTTCCACTTCCACGAACAAAATATTTGCAACAGCTTAATAAAGAACAGAATGTAAATCCTATACCAGTTCCGAGAAAGTCAGTGTCATTGCAAAAAAGCCTAACTCTGGATGAAACTCGTGGCAGTGCGACGTATACAACGCCAACTCCAAATTCAACATCAATAAAGAAAAATGACATTGCAGTAAAGGAAAAGAATGAAGAAAGTTCAGCCTCTGAAGGTACAGCTGACAGCTTCTTTATCTATATTTTATTTTTGGTGTAAACCTTTATCATAGAGATAAAGATCCAGTCTCAAGGGATTTATAGTCGGTCACTTTTTAAAATTATCGTGTCAGTCTGATTTTTTTTTTTAAAACACCACTCCTGAATAATTTCCCCATCTATCCTTATCTGCTCATCACATTTTGCAAATTCAATTATTCAAAAATATGTTCCTAAGGGGGATTGACAGTGTAGATGTTGAGAATTTTTCATTGGTAGGAGAACCACGAACAAGGGGACAAGCTGTAGCTGCAAAAATAAAGGGCTGATCATTTAAATCTGAGATGCATGGAAATGTATTTTCTCAGAGGGTGTAGTCTCTGGAATTTTCTTCCCCCAGCTAGTGGGGGACACTAGATCATTAGATATGTTTAAAGCAGAGACAGATAAATATTTGAAATATCAAGGAATTGAGGGTTATGGGGAGCTGGCACAGAAGAGGATTTGAGGCCAGCATCAATCAACAATGACCATACTGAATGGAGGGAGGGGCCTGGTGCGGCTCATTGCTTCTATTTTCTTATGTTCAAGCAAATCATCACTCTAATGTCTCAGTTACATAATTACAAGAGCTGAATAATTGAACTCCATGTACACCATAGTCCAATATTGCCTGAAACTGCCCACACTACTCCAGATGTGTGGTTCGAACAGAGGGTTTTGCATAACTAACATAATCACCATCACTTCATACTTCAACATCAGCATTTAACCAGCCTTTTATCAAATGCATTTGTTAATTAGCAGCAGTTAAGATGCTGGAGAAAAGTCTAGTTAAGCATTAATGTGATCTTTGACTTTCCAGATAAGAGTGAAACCTCTACTGTAGAACAGTTACCTCGTGAGAACTCCAACTGTGCAGAGCATTCATAAATTTTAAAGGAAAGTCTTCATGATCATTGCTGATTGACTGTCTAAAACCAGCACATGCATTCAAGAGTGAAATGCTGAAGTGAAAATGGGCTGCAGCATGGAGAAACCAGTTTGAAGTACCTACTTGGACTATCTGTTGAAAAAGGAATTGGAAGAGAAAATTATTTCCATTTGATAGTTCTATTTTTTGATACTATTTGTATGAAATGTTGATTAAAATACATGTAACTTGCGTTTGCAGATTTGGTTGACTAAAGCATGGGATCACCTTCAGCCTAAAGTGTCAATTGATGCTCTATCTTAGCCTCCTCAGGTACCAACATCACAAAAGTCAGTATTCAGCCAACTGCATTAGAAACATAGAAACTAGGTGCAGGATCATAGGTGCTGCATTCATTGTGATCATGCCCAATCAATAACCCGTGCCTGCCTTCTCCCCATATCCCTTGATTCCACTAGCCCCTAGAGCTCTATCTAACTCTATTAATTATATGTGTTATCAAATAGTTGTGGACATTGGAGTGAAAGACTTCTGATAACATTTCCATTTTACTGGAGGATGTGTTTGAGAACCAAGTGTCCTATTACAATTCCCATTGCCATTTACCTGTCACTGTGATAGATTGTCCACAAAAATAGCAGAAACAAACCAACTCCATTAACCAGTGACCCATCCTTTTGTCTTAATTATAAATGAATGTTGTCAGTAGTATCAATAATTCACCAACATGATCAGTCTGAAGAAGGGGCCCGACCTGAAACATCACCTATCCAAGTCTTCCTTCCAGCGATGATGCCTGACCCACTGAGTATTTCTGGCACTTTGTGTCCTTTTGTAAACCAGCACCTGCAGTCCCTTGTGCCTCGTCTTCAACTGAGCTGAGTTCTGCCAAGATTATTCTCTGCCAATGGTTCCAGAAGTGGCAAAGTGCTCTTTCCTGGAGTTGAGATGAGCAACAGCACAACTAGCAAGATATGCAGACCTGGTTTTTCAAAAAGTAAGTAATAAGATTCTCCAAAGAGGGAGACTCTGATAACCTTCCTCTGACATTCAACAGTACCCATTAACCAAACTTTAACTGGGCCAGTCGCTTACTTAATGTCAGAATTCTGTGGAGATTCTCCATGTCAGTCATCACCGTGCCACCATTTATAAATGCACAAATCAGGGATGCGATGGAATACCCTCCATTTAAGTTCCAATGATGCTTCAAATATTTTATACCATTCCAACACATCTTGTTTAAAAAAAAATGTAAATTTAAAGGGCAGCATAGCGGTGGAGTTGGTACCTTACAGCGCCAGGGACCCGGGTTCGGACTCGACTATGGGTGCTATCTGTGTGCAGTTTGCACATTTTCCCTGTGACTGATGGGCGACAGAGGATAGATTCTGCACCAGTGCATAACATTTTAAAAAGGCAATTGAACTGTAGTACAATCTCAGAGAAAGAATTAAGGGAAGGCATCACCTACATTCCATGCCTGAAGCCAAAAGAACACTGCATTGCATTCTGTTTTAGCTTTCTATATATTTTTGACCGTGTTAACGTTCAAATCTGTAAAAGAAATCCAGGAATAGACAATTTATGCACTATTGTTTCATCACGAGATGCTACAATTTATTACTTGGATGATTTCACAGATGGACAAAATGGACACTCACGGAGGAGGATAAATTGACCACTCACATTTCCACATTTACCTACTTGTTTTAACAGTACCTCAATATAACATAGCAAAAGTAGTCCATGAATCGAATAAACTGAAAAGCATTCTAACATGCTTCAAAATGCATGCCAGCTTTTCCTCTCCTCACGTCCGTGGTCTGGGAAATGGCTGTTGGCCCAATTGTTAATTTTGTTTGATTACATACCTGTAAACTACCTTGTAATATTTTGAAATAGTAAAAATCCTATGTAAATACAAATGTTTTTTGAGACCAATGTGAAATTACATTTCTTAAAATACCAGTGTCAGATATCTTAAGGCATTTATATGTTAAATAAATTAAACTATGAAAATCTTCATACAGTACAATATTTTTGGGGGCTTGACAGGATGGTTGCAGCAATTTCTCGGTCTGGTGTTCAACCCTTCTTAGAATCCTTAGTAGATGCCAATTCCAAAATGTACGAGCATACTTGCCTTTTGTGCCAATGTTGTACATGTATTAACAGAGAAGGTTGATGAAGGAAATACTATAGATGTACTCTACCTATATTTTCAGAAGTTTGTTAATTGGCAAAATGAACCCCATGAAATTAAAAGGGACGTGGTGATACAGCAAAGGCTAAAAGGAAGAGAGCAGCGAGTTTTTCAGAATGAAGATGGCAGACAGTGGTGGGCACTTGGAGTCGGAGCTGGCATTACCGCCTTCTCTTGTACACATTAATAACTCAGACATGAATTACGGGATAAAATATCCAAACTTTGAGATGATATAAAGCTTGGACGATAGAAAATATCGAGAAGGATAGAAATAGATTACAAGGTGACATCGAAAGTCTGGCTGAATTGATTGATCAAGTCGTAGATATCATTGTGAAATTATACACATTGTCAAAAATAATAATTGCACAACCTTGAGGAAAAAGCGATTGGGACTGATAGAAGTGCATTAATAGGAACAGACATTTACTCAACGGGCTGAATGGCCTACTTCTATGCTACAACGATTCTGTGATTCTTTTTTGATGTTCCCAAGATTTGGTGAGATTGGAAAGGCTGCATTTAAATGCCCGTTACCATTCTGCTGTATATAGTTTCTGAAATATTTTTTTCAATTTTATCTATGTTGCAAGCTTTGCAATGTACAGTTGTCTTGGGACAGTGAACTGGAAATGTAGTCCAGATCACATAAAGATCCATAACTACCATGCCAAAAGAAGCTTGCTAAATTAGAAATATAAACCGAGCCTGTAATAATTTATCTTTTTGGATTTCTTTAAAGTTAAAACTACAACTACCACCTGTGAAATGAACCAATTAGGTGTCAGAGAAACATAGAAAATAGGTGCAGGAGGAGGCCATTCGGCCCTTCGAGCCAGCACCACCATTCATTGTGATCATGGCTGATCGACCCCAATCAATAACCCGTGCCTGTCTTCTCCCCATATCCCTTGATTCCACTAGACCCTAGAGCTCCATCTAACTCTCTCTTAAATCCATCCAGTGATGTCCTCCACTGCCCTCTGTGGCAGGGAATTCCATAAATTCACACCTCTCTGGGTGAAAAAGTTTTTTCTCACCTCAGTCTTAAATGGCTTCCCCTTTATTCTAACACTGTGGCCCCTGGTTCTGGACTCGCCCAACATTGTGAAAAGTCTTCCTGCATCTAGCTTGTCCAGTCCTTTTATAATTTTATGTTTCTATAAGATCTCCCCTCATCCTTCTAAACTCCAGTGAATACAAGCCTAGTCTTTTCAATCTTTCCTCATATGACAGTCCCACCATCCCAGGGATCAATCACGCTGCACTGCCTCAATCACAAGGATGTCCTTCCTCAAATTAGGAGACCAAAACTGTACACAATACACCAGATGTGTTCTCACCAGAGCCCTATACCATAGGATCCAAAGAGTCCAGACCACAAACATCACTTATCCATGTTCTCCAGGGATGCTGCCCAACTCAGTGAGTTACTCTAGCACTGTATCTTTTTTGGGTATTAAATCTTTTCCACATTCTATTCAATTAATTTAAATATTGTCTGAAAAGTACTTAATAGAATCCAGTTAAACTTGATATTAACATGCAATGGTTCCAAGGATTTGTATCATCTATCGAATCTCTAAAGTGATAAAATAAAAGTACATAATTGCATTTTTCTGTTATCATAGATTGCATTTACATATAATTAATAATTGCATTTAGAAATATTATATTTGTGGATCTTTGGAGGTCGAGGGAAGACCCGATAGAAGTACATAGAATTCTGAGAGGTATAGTTAAGGTAGACAGTCAGAATCTTTTCCCCAGGATGGAAACAATGAAATACTAGAGCACATAGCTTTAAGGTGAGAGGGGCAACATTTAAAGGCGATGTGCAGGGCAATTATTTTTGTACAGAGCGTAGTGAGTGGCAGGTATGTGCTGCCAGTGGTGGTGGTTGAGGCAGATACGTTCGTGGCATTTAAAAAGACTTTTGGTTAGACATATGGATATGTAGGGAATGGAGGAAAATGTGTTGTGTGCAGGCAGGTAAGCTCAGCACAGACAGCGTGGGCTGAAGTGTCTGTTCTGGTGCTGTTGACTATTCATAATTGCTCAAAGCAGTTGAATGTCAAATATATGTGAGTAGTTAATGTGAATTAAAAAAAGATAAGGAAATAAGAAAGTTTCTTGAAGTGAGAAAATAAGTTGCATATTTTCTTAGGCCAAGATCAGACTTTCCAAAAACTTGGAAGTTGCAAGATGGTGGCAGAACATGTCGACTCTGTGTGCTGTTCCAGAGGATATATTGTATTCATGTGCAGTATGATTTGACTAGATAGGATGCAGAACCATCATTTCACTGTACCAACGTGACAATACTGTACATAAACCAAAGAATTTGAATTCACTGACTAGTTAACATTAACCAAATAGAGTTGGGCTCAGAAACAGGCTCTTTGGTCCATCGTGTCTTTGCTGAATATCACACACTACCTAATGAGAATTTTTTTTTAAATCCCAATATTGCCATAAAAAAACAAGGTCAAGCTTACCTTACTGTGACACAAATTAAAGGCATTTTTTAGAACTAAAAATTTTGGCTAAAAAAAACCAAACCATGTTTAACCTCACATCAGTGCTTGACATCAGTCATATTGTAAAAGCTCAGAGATTACCTCCAATAATGGCTCTCCATTCATCAGTCTGAACAAGCGGCCCGGCCTGAGACATTGCCTATCCATGTCCTCTACAGATGCTGCTTGATCTGCAGTTACTCCAGCACTTTGTGTTTTGCTCACGATTCTAGTATCTGCAGATTGTGTCTCTACCAGATTTAAGCTTAAAAACTGATTTCACCCATTCTCAATGCACTAGCATAGGTACAATGCATTTTTCATCACCCAAAATTAAACTACTAAATTTCAACTCGAGACATCCTTGCTTTAAAAAAAATCAACCAGTGAGATTATCTCCCATCTACATTGATGGAAGTGGTCTGCTGTCAGACGTCAACTGCTTGCAGAGCTCATAGCTTCATTTGTGTAGCCCACTGGGAATCTTAACAGTGCCAATACAGAGCTAAGGGGATAAAACAGATACAGAGAGAGTGGAAATGACATACTGGACTTTAATGGAGAGCCCCACCATACACATTACACTAGTACCGCCTGAACTACCTCCTCTGGTAGCTCTTTCCACAAATCTACCACCCCTGTGTGTGAAAATGTTGCCCCTCAGGTTTCTATTTAAATTTTTCCCTCTCACCTTAAACTTATGTTCTCTGGTTCTTGATTCCCCTACTCTGTGCATTCACCCATCTATGGCCTCCGAGATTGTAAATCTCTGGACTCTTTCCAGTTTAACGACATCCCTCATAGCAGGATGACCAAAACTGAACACAATACTCCAAATGCCTCACCAACACGTTGTACAAGTGCAAACATAGTATCCCAACTTCTACACTTAATACCCTGACTGATGAAGGCCAATGTACCGAAAGCGTTCTTGACCACCTTATCAAGTGGTATCCACCTGTGATACCACTTTCAGGGAACTATGTACCTGCACCCTCGATTCCTACACTCTATAACACTCCGCAGGGCCGTCATTCGCTGTGACGGTCCAGCCTGGGTTTGACTATCCAAAATCCAACACTTTCCAATTACAAATGGGGATTATATTAGCTGATATATTTTTTTTAAAGGAGCACCCGCAGTAACCTTTCTACAACTGGTAAAACCCACATTAAGTTATTTATTTTAAAACACAGCAATATTCTACTTAATTAGTAAGAATAACTATTTGCAACTATATATATCCAGCATAACCTTGAAGTTTGTCAGATCTTTCTTGAACATTTTTATTTACAGCTACAAATCTATATATATCTATTTAAAATAGTAGTTTATCTAATGCCACATGTGCCCAAACACTGATGTACTTTTATTTGGCTTCCAGCATATTCACTCCAAAAAGAACCATCGGGTGGCGCCAGCAATGGCCGCCTCGCCAACAGTCTGTCTGTCCCTTCCTTCTTTGTATGTGTTAAATGTATAGTGTTTTTAGTGTTTAGTGTTTAGTGTTTAAAATTTAGTGTTTTTTGGCTTGTTTTATGTGGGGGGGTGGGAGGGAGTTTGAGGGAAACTTTTTCTAATCTCTTACCTTGACGGAGATACAATTCTTTTCCTGTATCGTATCTCCGTTCACACTGCGGACTAATATCGAGGAGTTTGCGGCCATTGCTGGAGACCGACTTCAAGAGCTCCACCGCGGGAGCCTACGGACTTAACATCACGGATCTCCAAGCCACAGGAGCTTCGACCACACCGACGCGGGAGCTTCGATCGCCCCGACGCAGGGGCTTCGATCGCCAGCTGCGGGAGCTTCGATCGCCCCGACTGTGGATAGTTCAACTGCCCTGACCACAGGAGAATAAATGAGGAAGAAGCTGGGACTTTATTGGCATCTTTCACAATGAGCAATGTGGGGAATCCGTTGTGATGGGTTTATGTTAACTTTTATGTAGTTGTGTGTCTTGTTGCTTTTTCCGAGTATGGCAATTCGAATTTCACTGTTACTTAATTGGTACATGTGACAATAAACTGACCTTGAAACCTTGAAGTTACTAAAATGTATTGACTAAAATTGTGCCAATACACCAGGTACGACTGATTAGGTCACCAACAGATGCTGAGTATTATCCAGAGTCCATCTACACACATACAGAAATTTAAAACCATAAATATTTTCAGTTACAGGGCATGCATAGTGTTTCTTTCACCGTAATTGCCACCTCACCTGATCAAATGAAGACAGGCTTTATTCAAGTGCTTTCAAGCTGCTTTCCATCTGCAGGTACTGGTCTCAGGAAGACACCATGCAATACAAAGTTTTAAAAAATCTCACCCGATTTCAAGTCCCTTTATGATCTTGCAAGTTGCCACATTTGTAAACTCTTTGTGAAACTTTGAAAGATTTCCCAAGATTGGGTTTTTCCAAACCTAATTATTCAGCAGTGGCAATTTGGGATTTGGTGAGCATGATTGTTAACAAATGTATATTAGATTTCAACACATAAACTTGTCAAAAAGTTTAGATTTTTCTAAATTAAAAAGACCCACGTTGAAGAAAAATAATAATATTTTTATTTACTAGCCAAAGAACAATAAAGATTCCTCTCCAAATGTTACACATATAGAAAAAATGCAGCTCTGAATTGAAGTTGGAGTAAAACCCATGTCAATCAAGAGATTAATATAGAAAAAGAGGTAATAATCCCTTCATTACAATAATAATACTTCAGTGAAGGCTAATTATTCCCCTACAAAAATCCCCTATAGAAACATAATGATTGTTTTTGTCAAGAGCAAGGTGGTTCTCTGATGTCTCCAAATCTTTTGATCTTCCAGCACAAGCATGGTAGTTTCCAGTTCAAAGCCAAAGGTGCCTTCAGTCAACAGAAGGAGCAGCCAAGACCAGCCCATGATAATGGTATCATTCCCGTTTTTCCACTCCTGCTTTGCCGGTCTAATAACTACGACATACCATAGTACCTATAAATAAACCATCTTGGTATTCAGCAGTATTAAGGGTAATGCAGTTTCGAGATGAACTACCATTGAAAACACATGAAAACGGCATTAAAATGTGTTGAAATGCTTTGAAAGAATTCCAGCCGTAGTTAATTGCCTGTCAGTGAAGAGCAGCAGTCAGTCATGTGTCAAACTTGTTCCAGAGAGATATGAAACTGCCCAATTCAATAGGTCACTCGAAACCCTGAAAGATACAAAGACGTAGATTAGCTGACTATTCCATTCTTCTGAAAGAACTGTTTACAAGTCAAGTAAATGGTACAGCTCCTGTGATTCCTCGCCTGCAAATCTTACTGACGAAGAAAACATATTCCCTCCAACAGCTCATCTAGTAAATGTTTTTTAAAATGTGGACTCTGTGCTATTCTGTTCCAATTATCCTTGAAATGCCACTTCAAGACATACATCATTTATACAATGGTGTGTCTTATTATTTCTGCCATTGAGCTTAAGATATATGCTACCATTTTTACTTATGTTAATCGTTGCATCTTTTGATTCCCGAATACAGTGAAATGTCTCCAGCCTTTGCCCCATCAACCTCTCCACGTTCATTTCAGGCTTAGACCAAAGATTAAAATCTTACGATACCTGCTCATTCTGGCACTCTTCTCAAATCCAGATCGAATGATACATTTCAAATGTGTCTCCACCATTCCAAAAGCACCGTAAAATTGGTTATTTACGGTTTTATGGTTATTTATTGTTTTTTCTCGCTACTTTTATTGGTTATTCAGTCGTCTCCAATGCTCAACATCTCCAATGCTCTCTGCATCTGTCCCCCACTCAGAATTTATTGATTTACATTCTTACCTATATCCATATCAAAGTCCATATCTTCCCAAAAATGAATTTGACATACCTCCAAGGTGATGTCAAGGTATTTCTGTAATTTAATCCCAACTCTACATCCCTGTGTAAATCCTGCCCTTTTCCAGTATTATTTTTATTTTTATCATATTTCCAGTATTAGTTTTATCATCAACTCTATCTGTTGATGACAGTCAGACTTTAACCTTCACACTCTGGACCCTTCTCCACCTTGTTATTTCCTTCCTTGCATTTGATGAGGCTTCCAGTTATTCTATTTTCTTTCTTTATGTTTCAGAAAGAACTGCAGATGCTGGAAAAATCCAAGGTAGACTAAAATGCTGGCGAAACTCAGCGGGTGAGGCAGCATCTATGGAGCGAAGGAATAGGTGACATTTCGGGTTGAGACTCTTCTTCAGACCGAAGGGGCAATTTTATGGTTCAATAGACTAATAGACAATAGCAAGCTATAATTTCATTGCTCGAAAAGAAATGAAATTATCCACATGTGGCTTTTTGACAGAGGGAAAGAAATCGAGTCATATAGCATGGCAACAGGCCCTTCCACTCAACTTGACAAAATGGTTAGGAAGGAACTGCAGACACTGGTTTACACCAAAGATAGACACAAGATTCTGGAGTAACTCGGCAGGATAGGCAGCATCTCTAGAGAGAAGGTATAGGTGACCTTTTGGGACAAGACCCTTCCCTGAAGACTTGAAATATCACCCATTCTTTCTCTCCAGCAAGCTGCTTATCCCGTTGAGTTTCTCCAGTGTTATATGTCTATCTTGCCAAAATGGTTGTTTGTGAAACTGTTTGTGTACACTGCAATTGGACTAACCCAAAGACCATTATGGGCAGCACAATTGGGATGCTAATGGTGCCAGTAACTCACAGCATCAGCGACTCCTGACATTGGGTGCTGTCTGTGTGGAGTTTGCATGTTCTCCCTATGACTGTGTAGGTATCCTCTGGCACTCCAAAGATGTGCAGATCAGTAAGTTAAATGGCCTCTGTAAATTGTCCTTTGGGTGTAGGAGAGTATAGAAACTGGGGGAAGACAATGTGGGCTTAATCTAGAATTAGAGTAACTGAGCGATTGATAGTCTCTGCGGGCCAAAAAGTCTATGTTTGTGCTATAAATCTGTATGACAAGTATTTGTGGAAATACTTGAAAGAGGCATCTTTAAAAAACAGACATGTGATTTCAGTGAACAGACCTTATAGAGTTGACTTGAGCAATCAGTTCGGCCGTAGGGGCTGGGTAGCTGTATAAAAATCTGGTTCCATCAGGATGTCTCTGCAAAAGTCACAAATAAATTGGATTCACAGCATACAAGAAACCCGAAACCTCACAGAAATTTCTGCTGTAACTTATTTACTTCACAAACATGCCTCCTCATCCAACTGTAAGGCAAACCTGGTCACAATGGAAATAATTAGCTCTTCTTAAGCAACATTATTATTAAACTAAGTTTAATACATGCATGTTTGACAGAGTGTTTTAAGCACAGCTTCCCTATTAAATGACAGAACTGCTTCCAGACTTGGTGAAAATTAACAGAGTTCTTAAGCTGCGTTCATTTTTATGGAAACGTAATGAAATGTTTCTGTCACAGCCAATGTCTCTCTCACTATGGTCCGGTCAGCTGAGGAAGTTTGGTTTATTATAGGATTATACTAATTCTTTGCTTTCATATGGTGAGTGACATCAAAACCACTCTGCCACATAGCCTGGCCTCCTAGCATAATGCCCGCGACACAATTAGATGTACCTGGTTCTGATCATATTGGATGTCAGCCCCAATAAAACACTCAGATTCGGTCAATTATCCAGCTCAGGAGAATGTGCTTTGTTTTCTGACCCATATTTGGCATTTCATTCTTAGAAACATAGAAAATAGGTGCAGGAGTAGGCCAGTCGGCCCTTCGAGCCAGCACCGCCATTCAATATGATCATGACTGATCATCTAAAATCAGTATCCCGTTCTGTCTTTTTCCCCATATCCCTTGATTCCATTAGTCCTCAGAGCGAAGTCTATCTCTCTCTTGAAAACATCCAGTGAATTGGCCTCCACTGCCTTCTGTGGCAGAGAATTCCACAGATTCACAACTCTCTGGATGAAAACGTTTTTCCTCATCTCAGCCCTAAATGGCCTACCCTTATACTTAAACTGTGACCCCTGGTTCTGGACTCCCCCAACATGGGAACATTTTTCCTGCATCTAGCCTGTCCAATCCATTGTGAATATTATATGTTTCTATAAGATCCCCTTTCATCCTTCTAAAATCTAGTGAATACAAGCCCAGTCGACCCATTCTTTCATCATCTGTCAGTCATCCCGGGAATTAACCTGGTGAACCTACGCTGCACTACCTCAATAGCAATAATGTCCTTCCTCAAATTAGGAGACCAAAACTGCACAGAATACTCCAGGTGTGGTCTCACCAGTGTTCAGTACAATTGCAGTAGGACCTCCTTGCTCCTAAACTCAAATCCTCTCTCAATGAAGGCCAACGTGCCATTAGCTTTCTTTACTGCCTGCTGTACCTGCATGCTTACTTTCAGTGACTGATATACAAGCACACCCAAGTCTTGTTGCACCTCCCCGCTTTCCTAATCTGACACCATTCAGATAATAATCTGCCTTCCTGTTCTTGCCACCAAAGTGGATAACCTCACATTTATTCACATTATACTGCATCTGCCATGCATCTGCCCACTCATCCAACCTATCCAAGTTACCCTGCAGCCTCATCGCATCCTCCTCGCAGCTCACTCCGCCACGCAGCTTTGTGCCATCCGTAAACCTGGAGATATTACATTTAACTCCCTCGTCTAAATCGTTAATATATAATGTAAATAACTGGGGTCCCAGCACCGAGCCTTGTGGCACCCCGTCACTGCCTGACATTCTGAAAAGGACCCATTAATTCCTGCTCTTTGCTTCCTATCTACCAACCAGTTCTCTATCCACATCAATAGCAATAATGTCCTTCCTCAAATTAGGAGAACAAAACTGCACACAATACTCCAGGTGTGGTCTCACCAGGGCCCTGTACAACTGCAATATGATCTCCTTGCTCCTACCCCCAATACCATGCGCTCTAATTTTACACACTAATCTCTTGTGTGGGACCTTGTCAAAGGCTTTTTGAAAGTCCAGATACACCACATCCACTGGCTCTCCCTTATCCATTTTACTTGTTACATCCTCAAAAAGTTCCAGAAGATTAGTCAACCATGATTTCCCCTTCATACATCCATGCTGCCTTTGACCGATCCTATCACTGCTATCCAAATGTGCTGCTATTACATCTTTAAAACTCGACTCAAGCATCTTCCCCCAATACCGATGCAAGGTTAACTGGTCTATAATTCCCCGTTTTCTCTCTCCCTCCTTTCTTTAAAAGTGGGGTTACAATGGCTACCCTCTAGTTCACAGGAACTGATCCAGAGTCTATAGAACATTGGAAAATGATCACCAATGCATCCTCGATTTCTAGAACCGAGTACTCTGGGATGCAGACCATCAGGCCCTGGGGATTTATCTGCCTTCAATCCCAACAGTTTACCTAACTGACAGACAGTGTGTGAGGCAGGAGGCAGAGAAGGGAAGCACTCAGACCCAACATGTAGGGGAGAAAGAAGAAAAAAATAATAAACAGAGAAGAAGAGGTGGTGGGTTTTTTAAATGTGTGAGCAGAGAGACAGAAGGGTGTAAAATGAGGGTAGAAGCAATAGGTAGCAAGGTGAAAAGTAAAAGTGGCAGGCAGACAAATCAAGGGCAAAAATATAAAGGGCCACTTTTCAACATAATTGTATAAGGGGTAAGAGTGTTGTAAAAACAGGAAATTAGAACTGCGTGCAACAAAGGGAAAACAGTTATAATGGGTGACTTCAATCTACATATAGATTGGGTGAATCAAATTGGCAGGGGTGCTGAGGAAGAGGATTTCTTGGAATGTATGTGGGATAGTTTTCTAAACCAACATGTACAGGAACCAACGAGAGAGCAGGCTATTCTAGACTGGGTAATGAGGAAGGATTAGTTAGCAGTCTTGTTGTGCGTGGCCCCTTGGGCAAGAGTGACCATAATATGGTTGAGTTCTTCATTAGGATGGAGAGTGACATAATTAATTCAGAAACAAGGGTTCTGAATTTAAAGAAAGGTAACTTTGAGGGTATGAGATGTGAATTGGCCAAGATAGACTGGCAGGTGATTCTTAAAGGGTTGACGGTGGATGTGCAATGGAATTTAAAGACTGCATGGATGAACTACAACAATTGTTCATCCCAGTTTGGCAAAAGAATAAATCAGGGAAGGTAGTGCATCCGTGGATAACAAGGGAAATCAGGGATAGTATCAAAACAAAAGATGAAGCATACAAATTAGCCAGAAAAAGCAGCCTACCAGAGGACTGGGAGAAATTCAGAGTCCAGCAGAGGAGGACAAAGGGTTTGATTAGGAAAGGGAAAATAGATTATGAAAGAAAACTGGCAGGGAACATAAAAACTGACTGCAAAAGTTTTTTATACATATGTGAAGAGAAAAAGATTAGTTAAAACAAATGTAGGTCCCTTGCAGTCAGAAACAGGTGAATTGATCATGAGGAACAAGGACATAGCAGACCAATTGAATAACTATTTTTGTTCTGTCTTCACCAAGGAAGACATAAATAATCTGCCGGAAATAGCAGGGGACCGGGGTTCAAATGAGATGAAGGAACTGAGTGAAATCCAGGTTAGCCGGGAAGTGGTGTTAGGTAAATTGAATGAATTAAAGGCCGATAAATCCCCAGGGCCTGATAGGCTGCATCCCAGAGTACTTAAGGAAGTAGCCCCAGAAATAGTGGATGCATTAGTGAAAAGTTTTCAAAACTCTTTAGATTCTGGAGTAGTTCCTGAGGATTGGAGGGTAGCTAATGTAACACCACTTTTTAAAAAGGGAGGGAGAGAGAAAACGGGGAATTGCAGACCAGTTAGACTAACATCGATAGTAGGGAAACTGCTAGAGTCAGTTATTAAAGATGGGATAGCAGTTGGAAAGTGGTGAAATTATTGGACAAAGTCAGCATGGATTTACGAACGGTAAATCATGTCAGACGAATCTATAGAATTTTTCGAGGATGTAACTAGTAGAGTGGATAAGGGAGATGTGTTATATCTGGACTGAGTGGATGTGTTATATCTGGACTTTCAGAAGGCTTTCGACAAGGTCCCACACAAGAGATTAGTATACAAACCTAAAACACACGGTATTGGGGATTCAGTATTGATGTGGATAGAGAACTGGCTGGCAGACAGGAAGCAAAGAGTAGGAGTAAACGGGTCCTTTTCAGAATGGCAGGCAGTGACTAGTGGGATACCGCAAGGCTCAGTGCTGGGACCCCAGCTATTTACAATACATATTAATGATTTGGACGAGGGAATTGAATGCAACATCTCCAAGTTTGCGGATGACACGAAGCTGGGGGGCAGTGTTAGCTCTGAGGAGGATGCTAGGAGGCTGCAAGGTGACATGGATAGGCTGGGTGAGTGGGCAAATGCATGGCTGATGCAGTATACTGCGGATAAATGTGAGGTTATCCACTTTGGTGGCAAAAACAGGAAAGTAGACTATTATCTGAATGGTGGCCGATTAGGAAAAGGGGAGATGCAACGAGACCTGGGTGTCATGATACACCAGTCATTGAAAGCAGGCATGCAGGTGCAGCAGGCAGTGAAGAAAGCGAATGGTATGTTAGCATTCATAGCAAAAGGATTTGAGTATAGGAGCAGGGAGGTTCTACTGCAGTTGTACAGGGTCTTGGTGAGACCACACCTGGAGTATTGCGTACAGTTTTGGTCTCCAAATCTGAGGAAAGACATTCTTGCCATAGAGGGAGTACAGAGAAGGTTCTCCAGACTGATTCCTGGGATGGCAGGACTTCCATATGAAGAAAGACTGGATAGACTCGGCTTGTACTCGCTATAATTTAGAAGATTGAGGAGGGATCTTATAGAAGCTTACAAAATTCTTAAGGGGTTGGGCAGGCTAGATGCAGGAAGATTGTTCCCAATGTTGGGGAAGTCCAGAACAAGGGGTCACAGTTTAAGGATAAGGGGGAAATCTTTTAGGACCAAGATGCGAAAAACATTTTTCACACAGAGAGTGGTAAGTCTCTGGAATTCTCTGCCACAGAAGGTAGTTGAGGCCTGTTCATTGGCTATATTTAAGAGGGAGTTAGATGTGGCCCTTGTGATGAGAGGGATCAGGGGGTATGGAGAGAAGGCAGGTACATGATACTGAGTTGGATGATCAGCCATGATCATATTGAATGGCGGTGCAGGCTTGAAGGGCCGAATGGCCTACTCCTGCACCTATTTTCTATGTTTCTAACACCATTTCCTGACTAATGTGAGTTCCCTTCAGTTCCTTCGTCCAACTAGATCCTCGGCCCCCTAGTATTTCTGGAAGATTGTTTGTGTCTTCCTTAGTGAAGACAGAATCAAAGTTCTTGTTTAATTGATCTGCCATTTCCTTGCTTCCCCATTATAAATTCACCTGTTTCTGACTGTAAGGGACCTACATTTGTCTTCACTAATCTTTTCCTCTACACATATCTAAAGAAACACTGGCCTCGGGCCAATTTATATGCCTCTTCCTTGGATTTAACACTATCCTTAATTTCCCTCGTTTGCCACGGTTGAGCCGCCTTCCTCGTTTTATTTATTTGCCAGACAGGGATGAACAATTTTTGTAGTTCATCCATACGATCCTTAAATCTTTGCTATTGCATCTCCACCGTCAACTCTTTAAGTATCATTTGCCCGTCTATCGTAGCCAATTCCCGTCTCATACCATCAAAGCCTCCTTTCTTGAAGTTCAGGACCCTAGTCTCTGAATTAACCGTGTCACTCTCCCTCTTAATGCAGAATTCCACCATATTACTGATATCTTGATAGCTCTCATAAAATTTGAGAATGTTATTTTTATGGCAGTGGTCAGGTTGGGTAAGGGGGGTTAAGTACGATGGCTGCAGGTAGTTCTGATACATGCAACAGTTGTCTCATGTTACAGAAAATCGTGCTATAATAACTATTGTTTTAATGGGGAAGAAGGAGTTAGAGGCTAGAGTTTCAGACTCAACATCCCCAAATTATAACAAGCTTGAGTAAAGTACATTTTGTAAAAGGTTCAGTGCACATAAACTGCCTAAAAGCTGCACCACACATGCAATTTAAACTGGGCCAATTTGTGAAAGCAATCAGCATGTTCAGAGAACATTTGGTAACCCAACCACAGAAAGTGGAAGCATTTTAAATGGCAATTTGAAATATTACATTGGAATTCCAAAAATCAAATAATTCTATAAAAATTGATTCTCAGATTCCAGTTACCATTTTTTGAAGAACTTACCCGAGGCTCATTTTCATGATGTTGATGTAAAGCATGCATCCTAATATCCTCAGTGTGCTGCCGATTTGGAATAGCTGTTGATGTTTGCCCTTTACAATGTTGAACTTGTTGAGATGGGCTCTTGGAAACAAAATCTAACCTTTTATATTTTGTTGACATTGCTGCCATTTTGTTTCCTGGCAAATCGTTCAAAGCAATATCTTGAGGCATGTTATTCATTCTACCTTTTTTCTTTCGGAAAAACTCTTTGTGTCCAGTAACGTTACTCATTTCGCAAACATCGTTAGCAATTTCTTCACAATGCTCTATATCAATGATCGCTTCATCACTGCTTAAGTTGCTGGAGTTCTCATCCTCTATTTCGACCCTCGCCTGTGTCCAGGAAGCTCCTTGATAAACACTTTTTCCGTCCATTTGATCTTCTGCATCCACAAGCTGCCTTTTCCTTTTTGCAGCTCTTGCGATTGCATGGTGTTCTTCACCTCTGGTATCCAACTGTTTTTCTGTCTCAAGTATATTATTTCTAGTTACTGTTGCATCATCATATGCTGCCATGCTCAGTTTCAATTGCCCTCCATTTATCATGGCTGACACAGGGGTTAAGTTTTTGAATGAGCTCACACAATTCAACCCACTGGAAGTAACTGATGAACCTGATAAAGGGGAGAGGTTTTTAAACAAATCATCATTAGTAGCACTAGTGGAGTTTGTAGATTTCTCTCCGTTGTCCTCCTCGAGCTCTGTGGCATATATTCTGTTCCTTCCATTCTCCGTGGCTGGTGAGCGCAAACGGCCTTTTGCACATTGCACTGCTGAACGTTGGGACTCATCTGTATATAACTGCACCGATTTGTCTAGATCATCCTGTGTGCCGATATCTGGAAGCTGGAGCCCAACAGATAACTCACTGCAAGCAGGAACGTTGACCAACATGGAGCAAAGGGCATGACTTTTCTCACCGTGCTTCTTACACGATTCTGAAGAACAGATACATGAAATACAAGTTTCTGGAATTAAACAAATAATCGGTTACATTAATTGAGCTGCTTCATTACATTTACAAGGTGAAAACAGCAATCCCTTCAACTTTATTAATAACTTACATCTGTTTGTAATGAAAATAACAATGCCATCCCTGGAGTACGACATATTAAAGACTGACATATTAACACAAGACAGTTTCCATCTGCAAAGGGATTTATAAACAAAATGTAAACTGTGCAAGAGTACAATTTCAAAAAAGTGTCTAAAATTACATTTCTACATCATGATTCACTTTCTCCCATCTTCTGGACTAATTTCATTTGGAAATTGCATCCGATATAATCCTATATGTGAAGCTAAGGAGATTAACTAGAGTCAATTACAAGTGGTTTGAAAATTCGTTTACTCATCCGTAGATATGCTTCTGAATGAGTGTATGTTAGGCGACGGAAAAAAGATCAATCAACCAATCAATTTTACTTCCCAACCACAGACATTTTCCACTAACCTTTGTAATGAATGTCATCTACAAATTCATAAGGATCTAATTAAAAATTCAAGGACACAAAGTGCTGGAGCAACCCAGCAGGTCAGCCAGCATCTCTGAAGAATATGGACAGGTGACGTTTCGGGTAGTCTTCTGCACGGGTGACGTCTCTGTTCTCCAGAGATGCTGCCTGACCTGCTGAGTTACGCCTGCAATTTGTGCCCTTTTATGTATTTACCAGCTTCTGCAGTTCTTTGTTTGTAAAGTCAAGGGACTGAACTTGCTAACTTCATCATAATAAAGTATAAAAATATTTTCTGTTGTTCTCCGCACAAACAAATTACCCATTCGTACCCTTTTCTAAAGTCACTGAATCTTGTGCCAATCTACCAATCTACCTCTCTGATCTGTTAGCTATCAGCTTGAAAACTATTTAACATTGAACCTGAGTTTCAGTTCTGACAAGTAGCTTGGCAAGAGAATAGCAGAGTCGAAAGTGCAAGTTATGCCCAAAATATACTCTCATCCTTTGATTAAAGTTCTCTTGGTGTCCTAGCAAACTGCATCTCTCAACCAAGTGCACTGGACCATGTTTGTACAGTTAATCTATTCCTTTACATATGTCTGCTCATCTGTTAGTGAATCCAAATTTTAAAATACATAAATTTTAAAGTTATATATTCCTTTCCATCTTTCCACTACTTATTTAGCAAAACTTTCCCCAGAAAGCTTTCCAGATGACAATAGCCTAAACAGAAGCAGTATGCAATTCCTAAGTCAATAGAAAATGCTATGATCACTGAAACTATATGCACAAATAGCATTGTCAATATGAAGATTGGAACTGAAGGTGTCAGGGAATCCCAGGAAGAGCAGGCAAACATCAAGATAGAAAATATTCCCTCAAAACAGCTGGGAGAATTTTTAAGCAAAAACATAATTTAACGGAGCTACAAGGTGCTTTTCAGGAATAGCACAAGGTAACAGTACAATTTTCAGTATTGACAATATTGGGTCAGACCATATGTTCATAAGACATAGCAGAATTAGGCAATTCAGCCCAACAAGCCTGCTCTGCCATCCAATCATGGCTGATCTATTTTTCCTCTCAACCCCAATTTCTCTTGCCTTCTCTCTGTAACCTTCAACACCCTTAGTATTCTAGAACCGATCAATCTTCGCTTTCAAAATACCTAATGACCAAGCCTCCACCACTATCTGTGGCAATGAATCCCACAGATTCACCACCCTCTGGCTAAATAAATTCCTCCTCTAAGTATCTTAGATCTTGATTTTTCAAGTTGATTTCAAAGTCCTAACATCTCCCTGGTTACCCACAGAAATTCACACTCCCCTTTGCATACTAAATGCTTCCTGCTTAGCAAAAAAAATCAATTAAAATCCAATTCTGCTGCAGAGGAAGGTGGAGTAAATAGCCAATTATTTTTCAAAGCAGTTTCTAAAAATCTGAAACGTTTGATCAACCAAAGCATATTACTCACCCCCTGAAGACGGAATTCCACCAAGGGAGACAGGTGATACCCTATTCCAAGGATTCTGTGAAGATGGATCCTCCTGCTCTTCTGCAACGCACATTACAATTAATTTTATTTATTTGTTTTATGGATTTGCCTTAAAGTGTTAATAAGTATGGGGTAAAAGAATTCTTGCAAGACAGAAATTAGGTGAAACTGTTAAAGTTGAGGTACTTGGAACAAACACATTCATGCAGAAGTTGAAGTATTTTAATTTGCCACTACCTCTATAAAGTTTGGTTTTCCTCTTTCCGTAGTGAATAATTTACTGCCATGAGGCAGCACGGTAGCGCTGTGGTAGAATTGTTGCCTTACACTGCCAGAGAACCGGGTTCGATCCGGACTACGGGTGCTGTCTGTACGGAGTTTGTGGGTTTTCCCCGGAAGCTCTGGTTTCCTCCCATACTCCAGACGTACAGGTTTGTAGGTTAACTGGCTTGGTAAAATTGTAAATTGTCCCTAGTGCGTGTAGGATAGTGTTAATGTGCGGGAATCGTTGGTTGCCGTGGACTTGGTGGGCCGAAGGGCCTGTTTCCACGCTGTATCTCTAAACTGAAACTAAGCCTGCTGCTGGCCCTCAAACGCCTGTTAAATGCATAAATTGGAATTTCCAAAAACAGATGCGCTTCCTACACGTCAACATACCTGCAATACCTGTGAATGTATTCATGCAGCTGTGATATTCAGATTCTGGATCTTCAGCGCACACAAAATCATCCTTCCATTCTAATGATGAAAAATAAGTATTTTCCAATAGTTTGTAACAACATTTTGCATTCTTATTTATTTTAAACTTTACAAAAGTAAAATAAGTGAGGCTAGAAGAATCTAACAGCGTCAGGATTCAAATCTGTATCAAAACAAGTGATTGCAGTTGAACGTGATCCCATCACCAGTCATATCTTCCCGTTCCCATGCCCGTCCACTTTCCATAGAGACCACTCTTTCCCACAATTCCTGGTTCACTCATCTCGTCCCAGCCAACACGCCTCCTCCCCATGTACTTTCCCCCGCAACCACAGTAGATGTAACATCGGTCCCTACACCTCCTCTCTCGCCTCCATCCAGGGACACCAGCGGCCCTTCCTGGTGAGACAGAGATCACGTGCACCACTTCAAACCTCATCTACTGCAAACACCCCAGGTGGCCTCCTTTACATCTTGCACTCTGTCCAACACGACCAATAGGTTAATCATTTTGTTTAACTAAAAATCATAACTCCCAAACAAATGAATTTCACTTTTCCCCCCCATTCATGGTGCTTTATCTCCAGTAATGGCATAAAACAGTACACAGAATTTGCCACTATGGCAATTTTGTTTGTAATTGAGTGAAAAAATACCCCAACACGGCAATATATTTTAAATAACAATTACATAAAGACTTGATCATTCAATTAGTGGAATAATAAATGTTAGCATAATGCTCAGCTTGCTCACCTTTTATATTATTTAGGGCTTTCTCCTGATCAGAAGAAATCATCAACATTGCTTCAGGAACAGTGAAAATGTTTCTCTTGTCCTATTAAAAACAGCAAAAATTAAAATTATGATTAAATATGTTCTTCACTAGTTAGTTTGAAACGGATTAAATTACAAACACAGTATTGAAATGGGCCCCTTAGCCCACTGAGTCCACACTGACCACCGATTACCCGATGACACTAGTTCTATGTTATCACACTTCCTCATCCACTTTCTATACATCAGGGGCAATTTACAAAGGCCGATTACCTTTCAAATCTACACATTTTTAGGACAGAGCGGAAGCCGGAGCAGCTGGAGTTAACCCATGCTGTCACATGCAAACTGCACACAGACAGCACCCAAGGTCGGATCAAACCCAGATCTATGGCGCTGCGAAGCAGCAGCTCTACCAGCTGCGCCACCATGCCACTCTTGCCCAACCCTGTGATATAAATTACATTTTCCAGTTCGTACCAAATATTCAACATTTCTCCCTTGAATAGTGGTCAATTCATGTAGCAATTAGATGTTGTAATATCTTCTTAACAAACATTTCTCATCCTTCATTTTTAATGCCTGGTTTGCTGTATAAATCATCTGCTCTCCCAGCATTCTAAAATTGTCTATATTCTAAAATTAATTATTAATAAGGTTCTAGTTTGCGACTATGGACAGATGAATAATTGTATCGTCCAGGTACATGTTGAAGTTGACATATTTTTGGAATATATAACTGAGCTACAGCATGCAGATGAGAAATACAAGGCAGCAAGGATCTCACTTGAAAGCCTCACTCCAAGTATTCTTGAAAAATCTGTATTTTATCAACTCACAACAAAAACATGAAAGTTTCAGTCAAAGTTTTATTATTTACTAAAAAGCCTGACAAATTCTAATACTTCACACACGCAACAGAACAAAAATAAACTCCTTTACCGTATTTTGTCTTCTCCTGGTTTTCCATCCTGTAGTTCGATTTTCTGAATGTGATGTGGATGCTGTAACTTTAGATGCAACTGGATCAAGGCAGAGTTCTGCAGCATGTTTTAACACATCAACTTCATCTTCCACTGCTGCATTAATCATATTTGATAAACTGAGATCTAAAAATTAAAACATAAAAGACAATTTTGTCATAGTTGTACCAATAAAAATACTAATTCCACATTTGTCAGTCTAAAGTGCCCTCCATAATGTTTGGGACAAAGACCCGACATTTATTTATTTGCCTCTGTACTCCACAATTTGAGATTAGTAATAGAAAAAAAATCACATGTGGTTAAAGTGCAAATTGTCAGATTTCAATAAAGGCCATTTTTTTACATTTTGGTTTCACCATGCAGAAACTACAGCTGTGTTTATACATAGCCCCATTTCACGGCACCATAATGTTTGGGATGCATGGATTCACCAGGGCTTGAAAATAACGGTTCCCGCCAGGCAACTTAAAAGCAGTGTCATTTTGCCCGGCAAGCAAAGGAAAGCTTGGCTGATGTGGACAGCGGACAGCCTGATGCAAACTGTGCCATCGTTTCTCAGAGAGCTCCTGCCTTATCCTTGTTCCCTGCCTTGCCCTGTGGAGTTGTTGCTTGTTTGTGAACCAGCAGCTCAGGCAGCGGATTGGCGCTCGATGTCGCTGCAAATTGTTCTGTTGCTGTTGTTCCCTTAAAGGGCCTGTCACACTTTGCGATTGTTTTCGGCGACTGCGGAACGTCAGTGACGGTTTTACGGGCGCCAGTCACTGACGCTCCGCAGTCGCCGAAAAAAATTGCAAGTATTGTATAGGTCTGGTCAGATAATAATACAGTAACAAGTATGTTACAAGAAAAAGAAAATCAAAGTACACTTCCATTCCCTTTATTTCTTTTAAATTACAAAATCCTAGAGCAGAAGGGATATATTATGTGTATATTTTTCCCCTCTTGATGTTGTTACTGTGTCTACCTTCAAATATGTCCAACAGATCGATTCAATTCTTTACCAACTTACCTTGCTGTGACTGGGCACAACAGAGATTGATGATTGAAGATTCAAGAGGAAAAGACCAATGCTATGGCCATGTCATGATAATTTTCAGTCCTTCACAAATAACATGCTTGCATCAATCTGTAGTGTGCATGGTTAAGCATATATGTTACCATGGTCCAGGATTTATTGACACAGGTTGATCATACGCTGAATAATCCAACCACATTTTTATTTAGAAGTGGAAAGAAACAATAGAAATTGCATTCATTGCAACGTGTAAAAAGAGTTGAGATACTCTATTATAATTTTGCTGTATGTCATTGTGGTATATATCATGTCTTGATTGGTGAATATGTTTAGTTTGTGACTTTATTTGAAGCAGAAATAATATGTGAATGCTTCATTGAGCATAATTCTGACTGGTAGCTACGCACTTCGTCCGGGCACATTATCGCACGCATCATGCAAGCTGTCTTAAACTGTCATTCGCCTACCTAAAAAGCTGCCTAGGTTGACCGGCTGGCAACAGTGAAAGTGAGACCCCGGTTCACAGGTATTTTTTGTAATTGCACAGGTGTGTTTAATTGCTTCCTTTATGCAGGTATAAGAGAGCTCTCAGCACCTAGTATTCCCATCACCTTTGGAAACTTTTATTGCTGTTTATTAACATGAGGGCCAAAGTTGTGCAAATGAAAGTCAAAGAAGCCATTTTGAGACTGAGAAACAAGAATAAAACTGTTAGAGACATCAGCCAAATCTTAGGCTTACCAAAATCAACTGTTTGGAACATCATTAAGAAAGAGAGCACTGGTAAGCTTACTAATCGCAAAGGAACTGGCAGGACAAGGAAGACCTTCACAGCTGATGGCAGAAAAATTCTCTCTATAATAAAGAAAAATCCCCAAACACTTGTCCGACAGATCAGAAACACTCTTCAGGAGTCAGGTCTTGATTTGTCAATGACCACTGTCTGCAGAAGACTTCATGAACAGAAATGCAGAGGCTACACTGCAAGACCACTGGTTAGCCGCAAAAATAGGATAGCCAGATTACAGTTTGCCAAGAAGTACTTAAAAGAGCAACTACAGTTCTGTCATCTTGTGGACAGATGAGACGAAGATTAACTTAGAGTGATGGCAAGAGCACAGTATGGAGGAGTGAAGGTAGTGCCCAAGATCCAAAGCATACCACCTCATCTGTGAAATACAGTGGTGGAGGTGTTATGGCCTGGGCATGTATGACTGCTGAAGGTATTGGCTCACCAAAGAAGACACCTAGCAACTGGTGATGTTCATGAATTGCAGACTTCAAGCAGTCACTGCATGCAAAGGATATGCAACAAAATACTAAATATGAAAATGTTCATTTACATGACATTGCTGTGTACCAAGCATTATGGTGCCCTGAAATGGGGGGGGGGGGGGGGAACTATGTATAAACACTGCTGTAATTTCTACATGGTGAAACCAAAATGTATAAAAATGGCCTTTATTAAAATTTGACAATGTGCACTTTAACCACATGTGATTTTTCTTTTTATTACAGATCTCAAATTGTGGAGTACAGAGGCAAATAAATAAATGATGGGTCTTTGTAACAAACATTATGGAGGGCACTGTATTTATGAAGGTATCATGAAGCATGAAGGTCTAAAATAACGTTTGACTGGAAATTGTTTGAAAACACTGGCATTTCAATGCTGAATTGATAGCATGTCTCATCCTTAGTGCTTCCTTTCAAGATTCCCACCCAAACGCAATGTCACAAATTTGCTGGCATGTTCTTGCTGATAAGTACTCTACGATCTTCATGGAGTCCACTGCCAGAATGAAAATTTGCTGCAATGTTTTGACAGTTGTGCTGTCAAAGGAATAGTAGATTTGTTGATTAAAATAAATAAGAACATAGAGGATTTAGGTAATTATGAGGCAATTTATATAATCTTTGAACTAAAAGCTTCTTTAAGTGTTATTATATAAATTAAAAATAGAATTATAGATAAAACATTTTGTTTAGAGGCTTGATAATGTTTTAAATTTGTTTAATTATTTCCTGATTGGTAATAGTTTTATCAACGTTTTTTATCAGGGCCAGTCAGCCAACTCAAGGGATGGCTTTGCCTGCGGTCAAAGTTTTTGCAGATCTGTTAGTTTGAACCTGCTGCCTGAAGCTATTGCAAGTAGCCAGGCCATTGTGGACACAACATCATTTCGAGGGTAGGACATTAGCTACATATTTTAAAATTAAACTTTAGAAAGACGCATCTTAGCAATTATGAAAACGTGATAGAATATACAGCAAGAATAAAAATCAAGCGGAAATTTACCGCTAAATGTCTTCTCTTGGGTGACCGTGTTATTTAAGTGATTTCTGTAAAATTACAAGAATATTGAGTTACAATTCAACCACAATTTTACTTTTCTTTTACGTTGTTTTAATTGTTTGTAGCAATGCAAAACATGATTTTAAATGAAACAAAAGACAGGCTAAATCTCAAACAAATTAGCTGGAATTCAGCAATATTAGTTGCCCTTAAATTATCAGATTCTCCCTATTCAAGTTTCTTCCAAATTCAAGGACAATCACATACAAGTTCCACAGATTGCACAGAGATAATTTATCCTGTAATTTTCCCAATTTTCCTTTGGGAAAGCGAGTTACATATTATTCTTGTCTCAGATTACTTGAGACGAATGGGTTTCCATTTTAAAATGCAGCATTATCTATGGCAAAATACACTGAAATATTAGTGTGCATGACTGACTCGCATCCTCTGACTAGGACATCAATAAAATCATAGAAACATAGAAAATAGGTGCAGGAGTAGGCCATTTGGCCCTTTGAGCCATCAACGCCATACATTATGATCATGGCTGATCATCCAAAATCAGTACCCCGTTCCTGCTTTAAATATCCCCTGATTCCGTTAATTTTCCATAATATTTTTGTAACTTGGTTGGCGCCCGTTACTTGCCGATTCTTGCATACTTGTACTGGTATGCAAACAAAGAATCTCACTGTACCAAGTACAGGTGACAATAATGTATCAATCAATCAATGTGAATCAATGGATCCTTTTTTTCAGTCCAGACTGGCTTTTTAATTATGTTTAACCCTATGTGCTAATGTACCATGTTAATGGGGCTAAATGTCCTTGGTGGCTTCACTGCCCAAGCAAAACAACATTACCAATGGACTGCAATTAAAACTGGCGACTGAAAACTTGGTTAGGGTTAATTGAGGAACTTTTGAAGGTAATAGAAATGTGAACAGTTGTGGGAAAAGAATCCTAAAGACAATTTTAATGTTACTCATTCTAGTGGGGGGGTTGAATAAATGAAACCTTCAGCAACTCAAGGCAACAAACTGTTTAGTTAATTTCTTAACTCTACACAATTCAAGGAAAGCTTACAAGCTTAAAAAATAATATAACATTGACAAGCTTACAAAATAATCTAAAGTAACACCTACTCCCAGAGTTCTCTTAACTTCTTCTGCACAGCAAGGTCCATGTTACTGAAATTTAAAATAATTTCAAAGTTTAGCTATTTAGCAAACTTATAAAATCAATAAATATAATGCTCCAATATAGTTGGAATACTTCCTACCAGGAGCATGCATCAGCAAAACCCATGTCTCCTGGCAAAATCTTCAAATCCTGAACCACGAGATAAAATTCACAATCCCTCTGAAGAAAAAGAAAAAAGAGAATAAGCATTGTTAATAATTGTAAACAACTGTACACAACATTGCAGCATCTAATGGGTAGTATAATCCCTGAATGCCTTACCCATTCATACAGAAAACAGGTAAATAATGGACTGGACTACTTTCAATCGGCAACAAATGCAGCGCCAGAGAACAGTTCTATTTTGTTCGATGTTCCTCTTAACGCAGTTAAAACAGCCTTTTATGATCGCTTCTCCTCTCTATCTATCCATTCCAACGTTGAGAAAGTAATTAGATACAGCCCCCTATTTTCTTCTTGCGAATGGAACATAAACCAAAGGAATAGTTAGATCTCAAGCCGGGTGTTGAGCAGTCAGGTTGTTGTCTCTGTGTCAATGTCTGCCAGGCCCTGAGCTCCATTTGGTGGGTGGTAGAGCAGGCACTCAAGAGATTACATGGTTGGCTGCCTGTTGTTCTGACTATCAATTAATCAGCCCCCTATCAATTAGTTCCAAGTCCCCTGTCAATCATCGCTATTTCAAAGGAACTCTTTAAACTTCTAAATGTTTGTTGACTCGACTTTAGTTGCATGGCTGTGAGAACTAAAACATGGTTGTGTGCTTTATCCCTTGGCCACACAATCATGGGTGTACAGGGAGTAGACCAAGTACAGCGTTTGAGTTCAGTTTAATGTCACGTGTACAGAGGTGCAGTAAATAGCTTTCATTGCGAGCTAACCAGTCAGCGTAAAGACAGTACATCATTACAATTAAGCCATTCACAGTGCACAGATACATGATAAAGGGAATAACTGGGATAATGTTTAGTGCAAGATAAAACCAGTAATGTCTGATCAAAGATAGTCCAAGGGTCTCCAATGAGGTAGATAGGAGTTCAGTACTGGCCTCTTATTGTGGTAGGATAGTTCAGATAACTGATAACAGTTGGGAAGAAACTGTCCCTGAATCTGAAGGTATACATTTTCACACTTCTATACCTTTTGCTCGATGGGAGAAAAGAGAGTGGCCAGGGTACGATTCATCCTTGATTATGCTGGTGGCCTTGCCGAGGCAAAATGGGGTATAAATGGAGTTAACAGAAGGGAGTTTGGTTTATGTGATGGTCTGGGTTGGGCGTTTCTTGCTGTCTTGGATGGAGCCATTCTCAAACTATGCTGATGCATCCCGATAAAATGCTTTCTATAGGGCATCTGAAGTTGACAAGAGCTGTTGGGGACATGCTTCTGAGGAAGTAGAGTCGTTGGGGGGGGGGGGGGTGCTTTCTTGCCCATTGCTTCAATATGGGTGGTCCAGGAGAAGTTGTTGGTGATATTTACTGCTAGGAATTTGAAGCTTTCAACCATCTCTACTTTGGTGCCGTTGATGCAAGCCAGTGCATGTATACCGCTTCGCTTCCTGAAGTCGAACACTATCTCCTTTGTCTTGCTGACATTGAAAGAAAGGTTGATGGTTCAACACCGGTCACGAGGTTCTCAGTCTCCTTCCTGTACGCCGTCTCATCATTATTTGATATCCAGCCCACGATGTTGGTGTTTTCAGCAAATTTATAAATTCAATTAGATTTATACATGGCTGCACAGTCATGGGTGTACAAGGAGTAAATAAGGGGGCTGAGAACACATCCTTATGGAGCATCAATGTTGAAGTTTTTCGTAGAGAATGATTTGTCCCCTATCCCCACTGATTGGGGTCTATCGGTCAGGAAAACGAGGATCTGCTGACCGTCAACTCGATCTTTAAGTATGACGATTATATAACTGTTGTCAGCCAGATCTAGATTAACAAGACAAAGTAAATGAGAGAGATCAAGGGCCTAGTGTCATAATGTCAGGACAATAATCTAGCCCTTAACATCAGCAAGCCAAAAGAGAAGTTGACCCAAGGATGCGAGGAGAAGAACACAACCCTTACACTCACCAACAGAGTTGCTGTAGACATAGTCAACACCTCCTAGGTTCCTAGGCATAACCAGCAACCAACTTGGTCCCTTCACACTGATGTGGTGATCAAGAAACTGCATCAACATCTTTACTTTCTTAGATGTGTGAGAAAGTTCAGCACTTCCACAAGGATATTCCCGAATTTGTTCGGAGGCACTATAGAAAGTATTTTGTTGGGATGCATTTCATCCTGGTATGGCATTGGTTCATCGTTTGACCTTTTAAATCATCAGAGTGATGAACAGAGCCCCGTCCATTAGAGGCCGATCACTTACTTACAACTAATCCATCTTCAAGGTGCTTTGCATTTGGAAGGCTGGAGGTATCAGTGTATAGATCCTTTTTTATTGTCATGTGTACCAAAAGGTACAGCGAAATACATATTTTGCATATAGATCAGTGAGATTATTGTCATACATAAAGACGATCCCTGATTAAATACACCATGCACTGAAACAGCCCATTCGCAATAGTCCATACGCAATAGTCGACAGACTTTCGTACCATTTTACAGTTTATTGTTTATTGTCACGTGTACCGAGGAACAGCTAAAAGCTTTTTGTTGCGTGCTAACCAGTCTGCAGAAAGACAATACATGATTACAATCGTGCCATCCACTGTGTACAGATACATGATAAGGGAATAACATTTAGTGCAAGGTAAAGGCAGCAAAGTCCGATCAAGTACCGAGGGTCATCAACGAGGTAGATAGTAGTTCAGCACTGCTCTCTGGTTATGGTAGGATGATTCGGTTGCCCGAGCTGGGAAGAAACTGTCCCCAAGGATGTCTGTTACCTTGGCCTCTCCCTTTTCTCTGTCTTACCTTCTGAGATAAGTCCAAAAGTCCAAGCTCCTGTTTCTTAAGTGCAGTTTCTTCCCCACTCCAATACGATTAATGCAATAATCACCTCTCACACCCTGTTCAGTGCTGTCATTTACACTTTAAACTCGGTTTTTAGAAGAAACCATGGGTTATGAGTAATTAATTTCTGATGATCAAAATAGGCTTAGACGGCAGGATAGCCTACTCCCGTTTTGTAAGCTCCAACATATAAACATCACTTTGGGGCACTTATGTTAAAGGCATCTTAAATATATGTTTTTGCACTTACTTCCAAAACCTCACTATTAATTAAAATGTGTATTTTGCTTTAATAATCAATGGATCTACCCATGAAATAAAACATTCAACCAATTTAAAACATGCCATTAACATACTTCTGTACCAAACCCAAAATCAACCTAAAAATTTCAGTAAAATATCAAAAATCACTTACCAATTCAAGCTCCAATCTGACCCGAATATTGAATTTTTTCAAAATAACAACTTTGTTTTTGAGTTGACTGAGTGTATAGTTCTCCTCCTCCCTAAAAGTTAATAGAAATAAATGACGCTGACTTTTGACAAACTTTTACAAACTTTTGTCAAGATATATTCAATGAGCTGCATTGTTTGACAGACAATTCTCAAAGAAGGTTTCTCTATTAATTTGTTTGAGTTTAGTTTATTGTCACGTGTACTGACCAGCCAGTGGAAATGCAATACATGATTATAATCGTGCCATCCACTGTGTTCAGATACATGATAACGGGAATAACGTTAATAACGTTTAGTGCAAGATAAAGTCCATATCTTTCACCCAATGGGAGAAGTGAGAAGAGCAGCCAGGGTGCGACTCGGCCTTCATTATGCTGGTGGCCTTGCTGAGCCAGCGTGAGGTGTAAATGGAGTAGATGGAAGGGAGGTTTAGTTTGTGTGATGGTCTGGGCTGCATCTAGAATGCCCTGCAATTTCTTGCAGTCTTGGATGGTGCTGTTCCCAAACCATGCTGTGATGCATCCCGATATATTGTTTTCTAAACTTCCAAAAGTACCATCATATCCCGAACCACTCTAGGTGTTGATTATTGTCATAGACATTGTATCCAAACAAAAGTTAGGATACCGTCAGATTCACTCTACCCCATCTATTGAACTGGTGAACTTCAATGCTGAGAACAATATTTTGCACTCTCTACCTTCCCCTTTGCTTTATCTAGTGTACTTGAGCTTGGCTTTATTGTATAGGGCCTGTCCCACTGCGGGGGTCTAATTTGCGAGTTTAGAAGAGTTTCAGAGAGTTTAAAAAAGTGTCATGGTCTTGTTGCATCACCGAAGTAGAACACCTACTACGATCTCCTTCGACTATGTAGAGAACCTCCTATGAATATGTAGAAGACCTCCTTCGACTATGTGGAAGACCTTCTTCGATCTCCTTCGACTATGTTCAAGACTAGCTTCAACTAGCTTCGGGAAAATTGGACGCCGAATAGTGGAGAGTGAAGACGACCACCTTCGACTATACTAATACTATCTACGACTACCTTAGATTGCCTTCGATTGCCTACGAATAGCATGCCGACCTGCTATGACCTACTTCAACTAAACCTACGAGTAAAAATAAACAAACAATTTTTTCCATGCCGACCAAATTTTACTGGCGGACAATTTTCAGCATGCTAAAAAATACTCCTAGACCAAACTGAGGCCTCGAGTATGCGGGGACTTCTCTCGAGCATGAAGGAGAGTTACATAGACCTCCTAAGACCATGTGTCGACCATGCTGTGACTTTGAATCAAGAGCAAACTCTTCTAAACTCGCAAATTAGGCCCCCGCAGGCCCTTATTTATGTATAGTATCATTTGATTTGATTAGATAGCACGCTTTTTTATTTACTTCAGATGCATTCTAACAGGGAGAAAGATAGTTAAACTGGTTTCTGGATATCTCTATGTGACCATGTGTCAAGAATTTCCTCTTTTCAGGAATATCAAAAATGTAACTTACTACATAAAAGTTAGATTTATTACTTGTAATCACTTACTGCTGCATGTTATTCCCAGCTTCTTCTGTCAGAACAGCTTTAATCCTGTATTTTAAATCTGATATATATACAACAACAGCAGATTGATATCCAGCTTCTTTAATCCAGTTCTCCAGTGGAACAAGCTGCAAAGAAAACCCTCATTTAAACATTCTAAAAATTCACATGTTAATAACAAAACTGACATTTTTTAAAGAACAATGGCTTCTTCGCAAACAACCTTAACTAACCTTGACTAATCTCTAGAAGTGGACTACATTGTCAATTAACTACACAAATATAACAAAGACTACTAAATTTCATTGTTAATTTGATGTTTTATTATTCAATTTCAAAATAAATCATATCCAATTACTTAGCACCTTTAGTTGAGTTTTTACGTTTTACTTTAGACCTACAGCATGGAAACAGGACCATTGGCCCAACAAATCCACAGCAACCATTAATCACCAGTTAACACAAGTTCTATGTTATCCTATCTTTTCACTGACTTCATACACATCAGAGGCATTTTTTTTAAAAAAAGGGGCAAATTAACCTAGAAACTGGCATGTCTTTCGGATGTGGGTGGAAACTGACATGGTACTCCCTACGGCAGCTGAGGAAGCACAATCTGCCACAGGCAATGATGGTCCAATTGTACATGGCCATCGTAGAGTCTGTTCTCACCTTCTCCATCATGGTCTGGTTTGGCTCAGCCACCAAGCACGACACCTAGACGCTGCAGCGAATTGTCTGATCAGCAGAGAAGGTTGTTGGCTGCAACCTTCCCTCCATTGATGAACTGTACACTGCAAGGGACAGGAAGCGAGGGGACAAGATCATCTCTGACCCCTCTCACCCTGGCCACAAACTTTTTGAATCACTTCCCTCCGGAAGGCGACTCCGGATTGTCAAAGCTGCCACAGCCAGACAGAATAACAGTTTTTATCCACAAGTAGTTGCTCTACTCAACAGCCAAAAATCTGTAGCCTTCCTTTGATCTGGTATTTTGTTGGTTCACAATGGTTCACAATACTTGATCAAAGGTGTTTTGTCATTAATGTTTTATTATTAATGTTTAGTGTTTTCCGAGTCATTCGTAATTGTCACTGTATGTCATGTTGTTACATGTGGGCAGAGCACCAAGGCAAATTCCTTGTATGTGACTACTTGGCCGGTAATCTTACTTACTTACAGGAAAAATGTGCAAACTCCACACAGACAGCACCCAGGATCAAACCCGGGTCTCTGCCACTGTGAGGCAGCAGCTCTCAGCTGCGCCACTGCAGGAAATGTACATTATTTACTTCAATTTCTGTCATGACTTATGATTATAAAACAATATACTTATCCGCACATTTGCACATATCAATAATACATGGCTGCAATGTATCTCAAGCATTATCTGTGAAAATAGTATGACAGAACCCAAACTGTTCACTCACGCAGGCCAATGTGCCGAAACATTGCTGTTTGTCATATTCATATGCTGAGAGAATGGACCTGCTGGCTTGTATACGCTGGAGTTTAGAAGGATGAGAGGGGATTTATTGAAACATATAAGATTATTAAGAGGTTGGACGCGCTAGAGGCAGGAAACATGTTCCCGATATTGGGGAAAACCCAGAACCAGGGGCCACAGTTTAACAATAAGGGGTAAACCATTTAGAACAGAGACGAGGAAACACTTTTTCTCACAGAGTTGTGAGTCTGTGGAATTCTCTGCCTCAGAGGGCGGTGGAGACCGGTTCTCTGGATACTTTCAAGACAGAGCTACATAGGGTTCTTATAGATATCTGAGTCAGCGGATATGGGGAGAAGGCAGGAACGGGGTACTGATTGGGGATGATCAGCTATGATCACATTGAATAGCGTTGCTGGCTCGAAGGGCCGAACCCCTGCACGTATTGTCTATTGAAACATAGCTAGGTGCACAAATATATGCAAAAATTAATTAAGCATGACAACTTTCAAATAGACTGAGCTCTGTTAAACAGATTTAAGCAAATATTTTAACAATTTACATTGAAATTACAAGACTGACATATTTTGGGAAAGGAAGTCATTTTCTCAAATAACCGTATCTCAATTTGATTAAATCTAAAAAAAAGGACAACATTGTCAAAAAAAAACACAACTGTGATGTCGCATGTAGTAGCAATGCATACATTTTTAAATCGTCATCCTTATTGACAAATCCCCACATGGTTTCATTCTATGCTGTGTGTGCATCATTCGCTAACCCGAAATAGAAGATCGTCAGTCTCCTGTCATTCTCCAGCCATTCACCTGCAACTCCAGCCCATCAACTTGCACAAACCGAAGGAAATGGATCAGCTCAGAAAGTAAACTCTCGACCAGTTTTATTTTACTTCACCTCAAAAGATTTCTCAGTGTACAATTCTTTAAAATCTTTTGCACACTGAGGAACCTTTATGACTACCGAAATTCAGTGTAAGGTAATATGTTTATGTTTTTATTCTATCTTGTTGTATTCTCTAGACTGGTGAGATCTTCAGTGACAAATCGTGCTGCCTAGAGTGGCCGCTGCTCATTCTGTGCTGCGGCCACTATGAGGGTCTTCCCCTGCTCACCTCTGTCACCTGAACCGGGGCCGACTTGGACCAACTCCTGGCGGTTCCCTGCTCCAGCACCAGCTCCGCGATCCAGGGCCTGTGGGCACGCTGGATGTGGGATGTCATGTTCAGCTGCACTGGGACGACACGCACAACATCGTCGTCATCCGAGCACCGGGGCCTCCCGAGCGCCGAGACCGTCCGAGCGGCCGCTTGGCGCCACCAGGCCCCTGGGCCCAAAGATGCGAACTCCCGCCCACCCGCGCTCATCCGCATGCGCATTAGCGACCCCACACACGGAGGCGGTTGAACGGCTCGGAGAGTAAGCAAATTGTGGACACGCTTTATTTCACTTAACTTCAAAAGTTTCCTCAGATTACAAAATATTTTTAATAATCTACACATATTAACAAAATAGTCAACAGAATAGAGAGAGTACAGAGGAGATTTACTAGAATGTTGCCTGGGTTCCAGCAACTAAGTTCCAGAGAAAGGTTGAACAAGTTGAGTCTTTATTCTTTGGAGCGCAGAAGGTTAAGGGGGGACTTGATTGAGGTCTTTAAAATGATGAAAGGGATAGACAGAGTTGACGTGGATAAGCTTTTCCCATTGAGGGTAGGGAAGATTCAAACAAGAGGGCATGACATGAGAATTAAGGGACAGAAGTTTAGGGGTAACATGAGGGGGAACTTCTTTACTCAGAGAGTGGTGGCTGTGTGGAATGATCTTCCTGCAGAAGTGGTGGAGGCAGGATCGATTTTAACATTTAAAAGTAAAGTAGATAGGTATATGGACGGGAAGGGAATGGAGGGGCATGGTCTGAGTGCAGGTAGATGGGACTAGGGGAAAATAAATGGTCGGCACGGACTGGAAGGGCCGAGAAGGCCTGTTTCCGTGCTGTAATTGTTATATGGTTATATGTTAACTGATACAGGGTAGACAAAAGTGCTGGAGAAACTCAGCGGGCGAGGCGGCACCTATGGAGCGAAGGAAATATACAACGTTTCGGGCCAAAACCCTTCTTCAGACCAAAGTTACTAGAGGAGTGCTCCTCTAGGGTCTTTGCTTCAGACCAAGATCCGCTCCAAAGATCCTATAGCGCTCCGCTTTAGGATCTTTGCTCCGCTCTATAATCTTTGCTTCAGAATGATGCAGGGTGGGGGCGGGAAGATGAAAGGACGAGGAGGAGGAGCCAGAGGGATGAGGGAGAGCTGAGGAGACAGCAATAGCTACCGGAAATTGGAGAAGTCAATGTTCATGCCGCTGGGGTGCAGACTGCCCAAGCGGAATATGAGGTGCTGCTCCTCCAATTTCTGGTGGTACTCACTGTGACCATGGAGAAGGTCCAGGACAGAAAGGTCGGATTCGGAATGGGAGGGGGAGTTGAAGTGCTGAGCCACAAGGAGATCAGGTTGGTTAATGTGGACCGAGCGGAGGTTTTCGGCGAAACGATCGGCAAGCCTAAGCTTGGTCTTACCGATGTAGATCAGCTGACATCTAGAGCAGCGGATGCAATAGATGAGGTTGGAGGAAGTGCAGGTGAACCTCTGTCACACCTGGAACGACTGCTTGAGTCCTTGAATGGCGTCGAGGGGCGAGGTAAAGCGGCAAGTGTAGCATCTCCTGCGGTTGCAAGGGAAAGTGCCCAGGGAGGGGGTGGGAAGGGAAGAATTGACCAGGGAGTTACGGAGGGAGCGGTCTTTGCGGAGAGCAGACGTGGGGGAGATGGGAAGATGTGGCGAGTGGTAGGGTCACGTTGGAGGTGGCAAAAATGCCGGAGGACTATTTGTTGTATGTGACGACTAGTGGGGTGGAAGGTGAGGACTAGGGGGACTCTGTCCGTGTTCCGAGTGGGGGGATAGGGAGAGAGAGCAGTGTTGCGGGGTATTGAAGAGACCCTGGTGAGAGCCACATCTATAGTAGGGAGGGGAACCCCCGTTCCCTTATACAGAATTTGTGTGGTCATAAAGATGGCTTTATGCCACCTTCAGTTTAAATTCCATTTGGAACATTTTTGGAGGACCAGGAAACCAAGAACCAAAGGGCCTGTCCCACTTGGGAGACCTCCACCACGAGATCTGGCGACCTTAAGCGACTTTTAAAAAATCAAGGTCTCGGTGACCACCTCCTATGACCTTCCTAGACTATGTGTACGACCTCCTACAACTATGTTGAAGACCTCTCTGGACTATGAAGAAGACCTCTTTCGACTATGTTGAAGACTGGCTTCGACCATGTACTCGAGTTTTACTCGAGGATTGTCTCTGGCAAATTGGTCCGTGAATGAGCACGACCCCCTTCCACCTCAGAAGACCACAACGAAAACCAACAACGACCAGTGACGAGTGTCTACAGCTCAAATGATCACCTGATAAAATTATGTCATGTCTGCATTTTTTTCTCACTTAAAAATGCTTGCCAGGTTTATTTTTTAATCATTCTGAACCATGCAAGCAAGGAAGGAACTAGTTTGGGGGATGTTAGTAAAAATACAACTACTGCTCTTTGCAGTAGCCCTTTTGCTTCAGCAGCCTTTTAAGAAAGGCAGAAAGGGTAGTGCAAGGCTGAAGAGGAAGCACGAGAAGAGGTATCAATGGGTGAATGGAGATGATATGATGGACTGTCCCGGTACACAAGATGACTGGAAGAGAGTGGCGCTGGGCTTTGACCAAAGATGGAACCTAAGCACACATGTGGGGTAGTGGATGGCAAGCATGCCATTCTTGTCCCCCTCATTTTCCTTTTCGTACAGGATGGCATTCTGCTGGAACCATTCCTCAAGGTCTCCCTCCTGCTGCCTGGTGAAGGTGTAGGGCATAACCTTCCTCGAGCCCTCCCTCACCACCAATGGGGTATCTGCCTCTGATGCTGTGTCAGACACAAGAGAAAGGGCTGCTTTGCTGCCTTCAAATGAGGCAGTGCAGGATGGGGTGGTTGTGGGGACATATACTACCACCCTGGTCTCCTCCAGGGGTTTCTCATGCAGGGCTACCTCCTGCACTATCACCTCCTGACACTCCTCCTCCTGGGTGGGCTACACCTGCATGGCAGGTTTTTTTAGGGTTGTGCCCTCCCCCTGCACAGCTGCCTTTTGGGTGCCATCTCTAAAACACAAGTCTCCTCTCCAAAAAACACTCCCGGAGCTATTATCTTTGTCTACCTTCGACCACCTTCGACTACCTACGACTAGCATCATAGACTACTACAACCGACTTCGACTAGATATACGACTAAAGAAATATTGATTTTTTCCCACAGCAACCTATTTATTAGTCGCGGTCAATTTTTGACATCTTGAAAAATACGCCGCGACCTAGCTGAAGCCTCGACTACGCGGAGACCACTCTCGACCATGAAGGAGAGTGACGAAGACCTCCTACGACCTCGTGGTGACCTTGCTGCGACTATGGGTCGCGGGCAAACTGCCCAGAGGTCACAGTGGAGGTCACCCAAGTGGGACAGGCCCTTTAGAATACAAAAGTTTGAAGATAATTTAAACATATGACATAGCTTGTGTCATTGAATTTAATTGTTCTATCTGTGGGACATATGAATCAGATTATATTCCTTTTCCCCAGAGATGCTGTCTTACCCGCTCAGTTACGCTAGCTTTTTGTGTCAATCTTCTTTTTGACAATAAAACATTCTTGACGTGGGTAGATGCACAGTCCCTAACTCAGAGTAAGTGAATCGAGGATCAGAGGACATAGGTTTAAGGTCAAGGAGAAAAGATTTAATAGGAATCTGAGGGGTAACTTTTTCACACAAAGGGCGGTGTGTACGGAACAAACTGCCTGAGGAGACAGGGACTATCCCATTGTTTAAGAAACAGACAGGTACATGGTTAGGACAGGTATGGATGGATATGGACAAAACATGGGCAGGTGGGATGATGTAACTGGGACATGTTGACTGATGTGGGCAAGTTCCCACACTGTATGAGTCTTGAGTACTCGCACAAAATTTTGGTATGCAAGGATTCCTCAGTATCCAAAAAAAATTTAAATAATCTAAAGCCCCTGTCCCTCTTAGGAGACCTAAACAGCGACCTCTGGTGACCTTGCCCGCCACCCAAGGTTTCCATGAGGTCACCAGAGGGTTTGGTCACTCTCCCTAATGGTCGAAAATGGTTTCTGCGTGGTCGAGGCTTCATCTAGGTTGCTGCTATTTTTTCATCATGTTTAAAACCGGCCTCGACTAAAAATAGATCGAGCAACTATCCAAATGGTGCCAGCACAATAGCCTGGCCCTCAACACCAGCAAAACCAAGGAACTGATTATGGACTTTGGAAGGAGTAGGTGGGGACCCACAGTCCCGTTTATATCAACGGTCGATGGTTGAAAGGGTCAAGAACTTCAAATTCCTGAGCGTGCACATCTCTGAAGATCTTTCCTGGTCCTAGAACACTGACGCAATTATCAAGAAAGCACATCAGCGCCTCGACTTATGGAGAGTTGGTTTGCCAAGGAGGATTCTCTCTAACTTCTACAGGTGCACAATAGAGAGCTTGCTGACCGGTTGCATCGTGGCTTGGTTCGGCACTTGAGCACCCTAGAGAGGAAAAGACTACAAAAAAGTGGTAAGCACTGCCCGGTCCATCATCGGCTCTGACCTTCCTTCCTTCCATAAATGGGATTTTTCACAGTCGCTGTCTCAAAAAGGCTGGCAGTATAATCAAAGACCCACACCATCCTGGCCACACATTCATCTCCCTGCTACCTTCAGGTAGAAGGTACAGGAGCCTGAAGACTGCAACAACCAAGTTCAGGAATAGCTACTTCCCCACAGCCATTGGGTTATTAAACCTGGCTCGGACAAAACTGAACATTAATAATCCGTTATTATCTGTTATTTGCCCTTTATCAGTTTATTTATTCATGTGTGTATATATTTATATAATGGGATAAGGACGCACTGATCTGTTTTGTAGTCAATGCCTATTATGTTCTGTTGTGCTGAAGCAAAGCAAGAATTTCATTTTCCTATCAGGGACACGTGACAATAAACTCACTTAAACTTAAACTTAAATAGGTTTCCGTTTTAAAAATCGATAATTTTTTTGTCACAGGTCTAGTCGAAGCCAGTTTTCTTCATAGTAGAAGAAGATTTTCAACATATGCGTGGGAGATGGTAGGAGGTTGCAGGTCACCTCAATCTTGATTTTTTTTTTGGGTGGCGGGCAAGGTCACCAGAGGGACAGGGGCTTAACAATTAACCAACAGGGAATTTCATACTCATAGCATTTCCTTAGAGTACAAAAGATTTTAAAGAATTAAAAAATATTAACTGGCATAGAATTTGACAGCATCTCTGGGGAAAAGAAAGGTTCCATAGAATATCAAACATTTTAGAATTTAAATATATTATTATACACAAAATGTTGGTATTCAAGGGTTTCTCTGAATACAAACTGTTTCAAAGAATTAAAAAATATTAACCGTCAGATTTCTGTCGTCAAAGTTGCTCAGTATACTAAAAAATTTAAATAATCAGATACAAAAGATTTGAAATAATTTAAACATATTAACTAACACAGAATTTTGGTAGTCATAAAGGTTCCTCAGAATACAAAAAAATTAAGCGAATTTAAACATATTACACAAAATTTCAGCATTCAAGGGTTTGACAGTATACAAAATATTTTAAAGAATTTAAATGTATTAACTGGCCAAAGTGGGACTAGATTAAGTGGGACCCATTGGGAGGGCTGGTCCCCCAACGCATTATTCCTCCTCTCTACCAATTCCAATATTGATGCCCAGTGGGGGGGGGGGGGGGGGGGGCGCTTTCTGGAGGGCTAGTATGGGTGTTGTGGGCTAAAGGGACTTTTCCAGAGGGCTAGTATGAACATTTTGGGCCGAATGGATTCTTGGGCTGGCAGCTCAGGCCTGGCGGGATGGCAGCTCAGTCACTCAGGCCTGGCAGCTCAGTCACTCAGTCCTGGTGGGCTGGCAGCGCAGTCGCTCAGGCCTGGTGGGCTGGCAGGTCATTCACTCAGGGCTGGTGGGCGGGCAGCTCAGAATCTGCCAGAAATTCTGCCCAAAACAGGTGAGAGACTCTGTGTGAGAGAGAAGGGGGAGAGGGTGGAGAATCCATTATAGATATTTTTCATCTTTTTCTACAGACCACAGCAATGAAGGAGGAGAGTCTACCCTGGCGTGGATCTCACAGGGAGCCAATGAAGGGAGGGAGGAAAATACTGGTGTGAGGTTTAATACTTACAGGGGAATATTTACTGATGGGCCAAAGGCACTCCTCCTGGGCTAGTGCAGGCCTGATGGGCGGAAGGGACTTTTATAGATCAAAAAACCCTGAGTGAAATCTCAGTGAAAGGCACTTTTTCTGGACTTTTCCTGGCCTGGCACGGGCCTGTTGGGCCAAAATGCTCCTCCTGGGCTAATACAAGCATTTCGGCAAAAGGGACTGGATTCTGGACTAATAGGGGCTTTGTGGGCCGAAATGAGTGATTTCAGGTAGACCAAAGGTGGGTTGGCAGTTGACTTACTCACGGCTGGTGGGCTGGCAGTTGACTCGCAGCTGGTGGGCTCACACACACACCCCTGCATTATATACACACACACACACACACACCCTCCATCTCACACACACCCACACATACCCTCCATCACACACACACACACAATCCATCACACACACACTCAGAGCCACACACACAGACACCCTCTATCAAACACACACACCATCACACACACAGACACCCTCCATCTCACACTCACACAATCCATCACACACTCACAGCCACCCTCCATCACACACACACACACACACTCACATAACATATATATGACAGTAAAACTCTTGAATATACTCACGCGGCTGATCGCGGCCTCTCCACTGAGTGGGACTTCCAGAGTGAGCGGGACCTTTAGACCAAGCACAGTGCAGGCCAACAATTCAATCCATTCCAAGTCAAGCACAGTGCAGGGCCTACAATTCAATCCATTCCATTTCAAGTCAAGCGCAGTGCAGGGCTAACAATTCAATCCATTCAATTTCAAGTCAAGCACAGTGCAGGGCTAACAGTTCAGTTCACTCATGGGGTAGGCACAGCTCAATTCACACACAGGGCAGGCACAGCTTAGTTCAATCAGCACGGTGTAGACACAGTTCGAATCACTCATGGGGAAAGCACAGTTCAATCAGCACGGCACAGACACAGTTCAGTTCAGTTCACACAAGGCGTAGAATTACAGTTCTGGACAACTCTCACGGTCTTCCGGGGTGACTGACTCACGTTCGGCCTCTGGGGCATTATTCTCCTGGGCCCCCGGACGGGGTGTGACCCTCATCATGGCGAATGACAGGTGATAAGACCAATCAGCTGATCTCGCGATTTGTTAAACGTACATAACTTTTTTATTATTTCACCGATCGGAAAAAAACTTTGGGGTGGTTGGAGGAGTGTAGGACGGTGAGTAAGATGGGTAAAAATCATAGCGATATAGGGTAGTGTTTTTTCTAAAATGTATTTACAACGTAGACAGGAAGTGGTCAAGATGAGACTTTTAGTAACAGTATCGATATAGGTCTTTTGGTGTACAAAAGATTTAAAGAGATTTCAGTGGATAATTGGTTTCTTTATCATCACGTGTACCAAGGTTCATTAAAATACTTTTTTTGCAAACAGATCAGCAAGATTATCACCATACATAAGCACAATCCCTCAGATTGTACAGACCAGCACAATAAGTCTATGCAAGAGTCACCATTTTGGTGCCATTTTACAGTCCCAGCTGCAGCTGGCCACAAAGGCCCGTTGCACCCATTGCCTCCATTCCAGTCATCTCTCAAACCATCGTCCCTCCCCTTACGCAGCCCAGCTGAGCCCTTGTTCGCCAGGGGGGTGTTACACGGGAACAGTTTCAAGGTTCTGACTAGTAGAACAGAAAAATGCTCACTCGTCTGTTCATTTACTAATCAGATTTATTGGCAAGAGAGAACAAAAACAATACTTGTCTCGGTATGTGCAGGGCCAGTTTTGGCGTGCGAGGTAATACACAAACGCTGCCGGCCACAGATTTGGTGCACAAAGGTTTAAACAAAGCGTTACCGGCTTGGTGCGTGGAGCTTTAAACAAATGCTGTTGGCCACAATGCTATCGGGCTTTAAATATAGCGCCACAGAGCACAGCGCCATCAGCTTTTAAACAGCGCTACCGGCCACAGCTCTATCAGTCATGGACTGTTCGCGCATAACTCATATTACAGGGGGCATCTTCTGCAACCGAGTGGGCCTTTATCCAGTGTACGCCGCCATCTTTCTTCATTCTCCTTTCCGCAGCTTCCCTCTTCAGGTGGGATCTCGGTTCCACGGTGGGCGAACCAGGCCTGCCTTGAGGAAATGGCCGCGGCTTGCCAGGAGTCCTATTTAAACAAATGTAAGCGTATTAACTGATACAGAATTTCGACAGTAATAAAGTTACACAATCTTAACTTGCAAATATTTTTTAATTGGTGATTTGATTTTTGACGCAAAATTTCAGTAGTCATAAAGTTTCCTTAGAGTACAAAATATTGAAAAAAAAATCAACATATTAACAGACACGGAATTTTCGTAGTCATAAAGGTTCCTCAGACAATAGACAACAGACAACAGGTGAAGGAGTAGGCTTTTCGGGCATTCGTCATGATCATGGCTGATCATCCACAATCAGTACCCCGTTCCTGCCTTCTCCCTATATCCCTCGACTTTGCTATCTTTAAGAGCTCTGTCTAACTCTCTTGAAAGTTAGAGAATTTTGGAGAATTGGCCTCCACAGCCTTCTGAGGCAGAGAATTCCACAGATTCACAATTCTCTGGGTGAAAACGTTTTTCCTCATCCCTGTTCGATATGGCCTACCCCTTACTCTTAAAATGTGGCCCCTGGTTCTGGACTCCCCCATCATTGGGAACATGTTTCCTGCCTCCAGCATGTCCAATCCCTTAATAATTATATATGTTTCAATAAGATCCGCTCTTATCCTTCTAAATTCCAGTGTATACAAGCCCAATCGCTCCATTCTTTCAACATATGACAATCCCGCCTTCCCGGGAATTAACCTCGTGAACCCAAGCTGCACTCCCTCAGTAGCAAGAATGTCCCTCCTCATATTTGGAGACCAAAACTGCACACAATGCTCCAGGTGTGGTCGCACTAGGGTTCTGTAAAACTGCTCTGATGTCCCTTAAGGACCTCTTTGCTCCTGCACTCAACTCCTCTTGTTATGAAGGCCAACATGCCATTAGCTTTCTTCACTGCCTGCTGTACCTGCACACTTACTTTCAGTGACTGATGAACAAGGACGCCCAGTTCTCATTGTACTTTCCCTTTTTCTAATTTGACACCATTCAGATAATAATCTACCTTCCTGTTCTTGCCTCCAAAGTGGATAACCTCACATTTATCCACATTAAACTGCATCTGCCCACTCACCCAACCTGTCCAAGTCACCCTGCAACCTCGTAGGATCCGCCTCACAGTTCACACTGCCACCCAGCTTTGTGTCATCTGCAAATTTGCTAGTTACTTATAATCCCTTCATCCAAATCATTAATGTATAATCAAAAAGGAAATAATCCTTATTTGAAAAAAAAATTGTTCATTTGAATTTTAAACACTTTCAAATCATTGATTTGACATTTTAATTTGAGAGCATGTTTCCTAGTACAAAAATGTCCAGATAACTTCCTGCTCCCTGGATATACACAACCATTGAATCTATGGATCCAGCTCTAAACCAAAGTCCCTCAAAGTGCAGATACTGCAGATAAGGCCATAATGGTTTCCATCAGCCCCTATGTTCTATACCTGTCCTGCCATCCCTATTTTAACTGAATTTAATCTGATCCTACCTCACCAAAGCCCATCACTTGCTTAAGTCAACCCTACTTACTTCACTCAGTGGGCTGCGTACAGTGTTCTAAAACGATATGTGCGGGATAAATAATACGCTTTGATTTTGAAAGTGTTTCAATTTGACCAGAAAGTGGCTATAATCTCAGTCTGGAGAAGGGTCTCGACCCGAAACATCACCCATTCCTCCAGCAATTTTGCCTGTCCCGTTGAGTTACTCCAGCTTTTTGTGGCTATCTTTGGTTTAAACCAGCATCTGCAGTTCCTTCTTACACATAATCTCAATCCACACTGGAATGGGACAAAATTCAGTCAGATAAACAGATAATGTAGTAGAGAACAGAGTCTGTACCCCAGTTTCTAGGTCTACACATTCACTCAATATTTGAGTTTCTCAACAGTTAGCTCTCAATTCTTGCAATCGTTTATATCCTGAGCCATTTTAAACTTTAAACCTTATACCTTAAAGCCATAATAATGAATCAGTCTGAATATTTTTTATGACTTGGTTTTGCAGTTTCTCTAATTAAGTATCATTACTCCGATATTTTGCATTTACATTTTATTACGGTTATCAATCTGTCAATTCTCTGCTCCTGAACAGGCAAATGATTACTACAAGTAAGTAATCAGTAAGTAGAACCTTGTCATTTATCATCCTGCTGTATAATATAAGGCCTGGAATCAGTGCCAAGAAGAGTCAGAAAGTCAATCGTAATGAAAAAGTGAATTGTGAGGAAAGGCTAATGAAGAAATGAATTGTGAGGAAAGGCCAGAAATTCTTGGATTTGTTAGCCTAGTCATAAAGTATCTGAGACAGGATCTTATTAAGATTTATTTCTATTAAGTGGAATATAAATCCTGACAATTAATTAAATTTAAACTATGCAAGGCAGGGACACCATCTCATAAAAGATAGGTTCAAGTCTAATGACAGGAAGTATTACTTCATCTAAAGTATGATTAATAAAGGAATGGTCTTGAAGATTGAAATAACAGCATCTTGCTTGGATATACTATCTTTCAAAACATCTGATGTCCCTTAACACCTTGCAGCAATGAAATGCTTTATAAATGTAGGCAGTTCTGCAATGTATGTAACGGTGCTGTCAATATATTTCCTAAGAACAGCAATATTACAATGACCAGATAATTTCATTTGGTGGGTATAGATAAATAATAAAAAATTACCAGGACTGTAGAGTGAACATCTCTGTCTTTTTCAGAATAGCACCATGTCATTTATTTTCTAGTCCTGAGAGAACTTCATCTTAATATCTTGTTTAAAAGACAGTTCATCCTGCAAAGTATATCTCAAGACTGCACTGAGGGTCCATAAATTGCTGTGTTCAGGATTTAAATTGAGCTTGAACTCCTGCCTCAAATTCAGAAGCCGGAATGACACGGTCTGAGCGACACTTAAGGGTCTGTCCCACTATGGAGACCTTATCTGCGAGTTTAGGAGAGTTTGTGCTCACCACAAGCTTGCAGCATGGTCGACACGTGGTCGTAGGTGGTCACTAGTAAGTCTCCTTCATGGTCGAGAAACAGGCTGAAACATTTTCTGCAGTAAAAATTGGTCGGCATGGAAAAAATCGATAATTGTTTACTTGTAGGTTTGGTCGAAGTAGGTCGTAGTAGGTCGACATGTTATCGTAGGTGATCGAAGGTAGTCGTAGATAGTGTTAGATAGTCGTACATAGTGTTAGATAAGCTGGTCGAAGCTAGTCTTCAACATAGTCGAAGGGGGTCTACATATTTGTAGGAGGTTCTCTACATAGTCGAACAAAGTCTAGGAGGTGTACTACTTAGTCGAAGGATGCCAAATTTTCGGCGATACAACAGGACCATGACAATCTCCTAAACTTGCAAATAAACTCGCAATGTTCGGACAGGCCCTTTAACAAACAACATTTCCTATTCTGGATGTGTCTAGAGCTCTGATATGTGCATTGCTGGTATTTATACATTCCCTCTTCTATTATTATTGTGAATTCCACAATTTCTTGTGAAATCTCTAATAACTAATATTCATTGTGCTTCACATCTCATGACTTCTAACTTTGTTTTCATTCGTTCATCCCAATGTTAAGGACTTGTATTAAAAATGGTTCACATTTTAGGTATGCAAACTGTGTTTGTTATATGTTTATTCTATTATACTGTTTCTTTCCAAACCTCTCCTACACCCATGCACTGTTCTTATTTCCAGACAGTTGCTTTATTTTCTCTATTAGTCTTTCTCTGTTCCATCACTTTCTCTGTTGCATCACTGTTTATTTGATCTTACTTTATTCTACCAAGTGACTGCCTCCCTCTCTTTCCAAACGACTACACATAATATTTATGCTGTGGGAAAAAATCAAGGTTACCCATCCTGCATTTATAACCCTTATCCTCCGCAAAAATCAATTAAATAACCGAACCTACTTTACAAGCAGCCGGTCAATTAAAGGGTCACTAGTTTTGCCACTTTATGTTCAATTTTAATAGATGAGCTTTGTACATTGTAAGACCATGAATCAATAATGACCCAATTTAATGCCAACAGACGGACATCATACCAATTTTCAATTTGCTCTTTTCCCATTGAAAGTGACTACCAGGAAAGGAGTGAGAAGATATTCAATCTATTTGGTGTGTTTTGGTGTAGGGGTATTTTGAAAGCATTCCGTCAGTAGTAGACTTTATAGCTATTTAATTCTGTTCTGCAGTTTGATGAGATAGTGTTGATTAACATCCTAATTCAACCGCCCACTTTGCCTCCACATCTTTAACACTCTTGGATTACAAAATTCTGTCAATCCCAGATTTTGAGTTATTAGTTGAGCTAGTATGGACACAGAAGAGACTGCAAATGCTGGAATCTTGAGCAAAAAAAAACTGCTGGAAGAACTTCAACTGGTCAGCAGCATCTGTGAAGGGCAATTAACAGACTGTGTTTTGCTTTGGGACCCTTCTGCATTCTGCATTAGTATCTGTTGAATTAGTATCTTGTTTTTTGTGTGCACTTCTACCATTATTTACATAATCAGGTGATCTCTTTCCATCTCACTTGCGAATACTCAGTTATGACTTCAATTTTATAACACTTATAATAAAAATTCTCACAGCAGAAATGTCCTTTGAAGATCCTAAAAGTTCTCAATTCAATTTCAGGTTATCTTCCTATTATGCAGTAAATACAAATATAATTCATAGTCATACAGCACGAAAACAGGCCATATGGCCCACATGCCTATGCTGACCATGGTGCCCTATCTACACCAGTCTCACCTGCTTGCGTTCCTATCCATTTACCTGTCAAAATGTTTTTTGCATGTTGTTATATACCTCAACTACCCCCTATACCCACTACCCTCTGTGTAAATCCCACCTCATTATGCAACCTATAGAGCCCTCAATACATTATATGCATTACGTTCATTGAATCTCCGTGATCTCCCTGGACTGACAATTGACTTGAACCTTAACTAGGTCAACAACATAAATTGAAAAACAATAAACTACAAATGCCGATAATCTGAAATTAAAAACATAAAGTGCTGAAAATTATTCAACAGGATATTCAATCGAGAAGTTAATATTAATTCAGTTTCAGTTTCCATGGATGCTTTCTGACCAGTACATTTTGTTTTTATTTCAGCCCTCTGACTAGTGTGACAACAAGGGAAGGTCAGTGGTGGTGTATTCTGTAGCAATAGATTTAATTCTTGTTTTAAAAAGCTATTCCACCCCCATCTGCAGAGCAAAAGATATGAGACTGTTGTAACATCCTCCACTTAAACCTGGATAAATGCAGGTCAACAATGCCAAAGAAGCTTAACACTATCTGGGATAAAGCAGCCTTCATGAGTGGCATCTTTTTATGTATTCGCTCTTTCCATCAATCCTGTAACGCAATATGTGCCATCAACAAGATGCAATATAGTTGATTCATGATCAGTGAGTTTTAAATCTATGAACACTCCATTCAGCACCATATGGACTGCAATGGTCCAATAAGGCCACTCACCATCATCTTCTGAAGGGAAATTGGGAAGATGTTATATGTATGATGTGAAAAAGGGGCACACAATTGGCACACATAATTTAGGAAACAATGTTGATTCACTTCTGCCATAAGAACATACCATTAGAAATGTCTCTGTCCTCTCAGCGTAACTAATGACCTAACCATATCAATCATTTGCCTTTACTTCCACGATCTTGAATTCCAACTAAATGACTTTTATATCAGCTCCTTGTAAGGTCTGGTTTGTGTCTTATTGCGTTCCATGCTTTGATTTTCAGGAGTGCAAAGCAAATGGGAAGTTTGCTTGTACAGGGATACAAGATACGAGATACAAGATACATTTAATTGTCACATGTACCACTTGGTACAGTGAAATGTGTGGTCGCCATACAGCCATACAAGGAGGGAGAGAAAATATGCTTCAAGATATCAAAGGGGCAAGTTAGAGAACAATATATGTTGCTTGAGCTTGAATGCGTAAAAAGGCAAGGAAACATGAGAAGCTTGATTTCAAGTTGATGATTTTCAGTATTAAATATTTGTTCCTGAAGTTTATACCTCAAACAAAAATATGAGATACCTTTGTAATGGCAACACAACTATTTTTTGGGGACAGTCTGTGAAATGTTTCATTTTCTGGAGTTTAATTGCTAATACTATCACAAAAAAACACTTCATTAATTATGTATATATTAATAGAGAATTAATTAAACACAAATGAATGTAAATTATCCATGGTTTGGGGATGTTCTATGATATATGGAATATTTTATTAAAAGAGTCTTAATGGTTACCTATTTTATAGAGTTATCTGGTATTTTTCTTCTAATAAATCTTTTCCCATAAAATGGTTTCAGAGTTAAAGAGATAATTGTAAAAAACAAGGTGATTTTATTGTTTTTGGCAGCAGACATGGACATGTTACCAATGGGTTACAAGTTAAATATATTAACTTATATAATAGTGCAATGGAACGTAAAATATAGGACATACTGTTCTATATAAAGCAGTGGAATCAAACATAGTTTGCATGGATTAACACATATTTGTTGCAGGTCACAAAAAGCAGAGCAGCAGGACAAGCCCAGCCCATTTCACAATTCCGTCTGAAGAAGGGTCTCGACCCGAAACGTCGCCTATTTCCTTCGCTCCATAGAACTGCCTCACCCGCTGAGTTTCTCCAGCATTTTTGTCTACATTCCTTCTTCTCCTTCTTTCGTGTGGCGTGCACAGCCTAAAGTTGTAGGACGACTTGTTCTATTTGATCTTCCGTTTGTGCACGTCGAGTTGATTGCATTAGTCGAAACAGGGCGGACCACGTGAAGGTTGCAATCTTCCACCTCGTCTACATGCCTAATCTAGGTTATTTTGTCAATGTTCTTCTCATCTAACTGCTTCCATTAACTAATCCACCAATCTTATTTACATGGTCATTCCAATTTTACCCTATCAGAGACAACTCTTCCCCCCCCCCCCCAACCCCAATCCACATGGCACAGTGACGCAGTGGTCGAGTTGCTGCTTTACAGTGCCAGAGACTCGGGTTCGATCCTGACTATTGGTGCTGTTTGTACAGAGTTTGTACGTTCTTCCCCTGACCATGTGGGTTTTTCTCTGGGTGCTATGGTTTCCTCCCACATTCCATTGACTTGTGGGTTTGTAGGTTAATTGGCTTCTGTAAATTGCCCCTAGTGTGTAGGATGCAAAACTGGGATTACATAGAACTATTGTACGGGTAATATGGGCAGTGTAGACTAGGTGAGCTGAAGGGCCAGTTTCCATGCTGTAGCTCTGAACTAAACTAAATCAAACTTCCTGCAGCGCAATAGGCTTCTCTCGTTTCATTTTTAGCTCTGACTAAAGATTTCCGACCTAAAGCATTGATTTTGTTTCTCTTCTTCATAGATGCAGGCTGATCTGCTGAGTATTTCCAGCATTTGCTGTTTTTGTTTCCTTCTCAATTTAATGCCCACACAGTTACTTTCGAGCAAATTGGCAGAGTTAAAATTAGATTTATGTTTCTCCTAGTTATAAATCAATATCTGTTATTATTACTGCTAGAAGCAATTTTTCATTTTGAATAACCACAAATCACACTTTAAACAGTGCTAAAAAAAAAATCACATTTCATTACATTAATTCAATTTTTTATAACTATCATGTTTTTTAATTTAGTATAATTGTCTTGGAAATCATGCAACTATAAGACTACATTAGCACTGAAAATGTTGCCATGACAACTCCAATAACAATTAGGAAGCTCAGAATCATCTTGGACAAAGTAGTTTGCTTGATGGGCATCCCAACAGCCTACTTAAATATTAATCAAACTGATTATTCCCATGCATCCTTTTAAATATATATTCCATCCACCACTGAAGCAGCACAGTTACAGCATGTACTGAGAGCCCATCTGCTCTCTCAGTGGATGTAAAAATAGTATTTCCAAGCAGAGGAAGGGATTTATCCCTAATGTCCTTGTGAAATCTCACTAAACTTTACAGAAATAAATAATTTGGTTGTTGTCAAATACTTGTGGGAGCTTGCTGTCATAAATTGGTTTGAATCTACAAGATGCACTGCAGCAATCAGGTGGCACAGCGGTAGCCTTACAGCGCCAGAAACCCGCTTTTGATCCTGACTATCGGGTAATTATAAATTGTCCCTACCAGTGTGTGTAAGATAGCGTTAATGTTCGGGATCACTGGTTGGCACAGACTTGGTGGGCAGAAGGGCCTGTTTCCATGCTGTATCTCAAAACTAAACTGAACTTATCAAGGCCTCTTGGACAGCAGCACCCATATCTGTAAGCTTTTAAGAAGGTGCCAAGCTTAATTTCAGTATAGCTAAAAGGTGAAGGTATCAAGTATTTGGGAACACCAGTACCCGTATATTATCCTCCAAGTCACACATGCTGAAAATATAACCTGGCTTCTTCATCATCATTGGATTTGTTTTGTTTTCTAAATAGTGGGCTTGCTCAGGTTTAAAAAAAATGGCATATCAGCCAACAATTATGGAGTGTATAAGAAGTGCTGGTTTTGTAAGGAATACCTAAATGGCATGGAAGTGATAAATACTCTCAATGTAAAAATGCAATGCTGTGTGCAACACAGTACTGTATTTTGTAATATCAAGTCCGATAAGCTTAACTAAATTAAACAGATTTCATGTGTTAAAGAAGGAAGTGCAGATGCTGGAGAATCGAGGGTTACACAAAAAGGTGGAGAAACTCAGCGGGTGCAGCAGCATATAAGGAGCGAAGGAGATAGGCGACGTTTCGGGTCGAGACCCTTCTTCAGTCTGAAGAAGGATCTCGACCCGAAACGTCGCCTATCTCCTTCGCTCCTTAGATGCTGCTGCACCCCTGAGTTTCTCCAGCCTTTTGTGTAAACAGATTTCATAGCTACAATGCACCACTAGGTGGCAATCATAGCACTATAAAGCAGAACAACCTTGTAATGTCCCATTTTTGAATGTGGTAAATAACAATGTTCAGATTGTTTCTCGAAGCAAGGATGATTTGCTTTCCACTTCTGATAGTTTTTTTTTGCGAGCTGCTGAGAGTCTGCCACAAGTGTTGCAGGAATGTTTCGATGAGTCAGGTGGGTGGGTTGTTAGGGGGGTGGTGCGTTCTTTCAGCAGCTTATGCTGAGAATCTATGTGCTCTCATTGCATGGACTCTCAATGGCATCCTGAATGCTCGTTCTCCATTTTGAATAGTTGTGTGCCCCAGAGTCAGGGGATGTCATACTTTTTTAAAAAAAGCTATCAGAACATTGATGACTCTTTTCTTGTAACCTCCTGATAGTCTCTTGCCGAAAGGAGCTTGAAATAATACATCTGTTTCAGGATTGGGATTTCAGGTATGCAATCAATATGGCCTGTCCATATTAGCTAGACTAAATAAAAATATCTTGTTTTTTTTTGTTATCATTATAGTGGGAGCTTGCTCAGGTTAAGAAAATGGCATATCAACAATTAGCTAGACTAATATGGATAGGTGCCCACTGTTCAGTTTGAACGTGGTGGCCCTAATGGCCCGTTTCCATGCTGTATAATTCTGTGACTATTGCTGCTTACATGCTGCCATGGAGCAGGCACAAAATGGAGACAAATTTGTGTGAGCAGCCGGAATTGCCACAGACAGCTGTGGAGGCCAAGTCAATGGATATTTTTAAGACAGAGATTGACAGTCTTGATTAGTAAGGGTGTCGGGGGTTATGGAATGAAGGCAGAAGAATGAGAGGGAAAGATAGATCAGCCACAATTGAATAGTGGAGTAGATTTGATGGGCCAAATGGCATAATTCAGCTCCGAGAACACATAAAAATTAAGAAGATCTGTCTATTATTATTCTCAACTACTAAAGGAGTCGAAGGCTCTTGATTTTTGTCTCCCAATAAATACCGACTGGTTTGATGAGAGTGATTAGGAAATCAAGGAGTTAAATAATTGAAAATGCCATTTATTCTTTGATTGGGAACTCTAACATCCCCCAAAAGAAAATATTTTTGTTCTACGGGTACCAGGAGTGGAGATCCAACAGAAAACTCAAAGAACAGATCATGGATGGACAGAGTACAAAAGATACATCAATTTGCTGCTTATTGGGATATTTAAAGCCATCGTTGGTCCAAGTATCCAATGGCCCACACAGCTGAGAGGACCGTTATCATGTCTGGAAGGCAGTCAGCACCCACTGGAAGGAACAGACTCAAATACCTCTCCACTATGACTCTGCTATTGACTTATGTGCACTTGACACCTTACCTGTTGCCGTTCCTGAATGAGAAGAAGCTGAACAGGTTATGTATCAACTGAAAAACAATAAGGCAAATGGCATCCCTGCTGAAGTTCTCCACCTTAATGGAGAGGAACTTCAGGTAAATTTACAGCTGCATTTACCATATCTGGGAAATTCCACATCTCATCTCTAAGCATCTCCAAAAATGCTGCCTGGCCTGCTTAATTACTCCAGCACTGTATATTTTAAGAAGTTCATAGGTTGCTCTGATAATCAGGTATTACCAATAGATGTTTTAGGAGGTGTGAAGGGCCTATATTTGAGGGACAGTACCAGAGATTGAGGATCGAGTGAATATATCAGGAGAGAGGTAAAGTTGTGGCTGGGATGAATTTAACCAACTTGGGGAAAAATGTTGCTGTGGAGATGTGGTAAACTATTGCAGGTGCACACAAGTGCAAGATCAGGGCTTGAAACATATGTCATCTATCAGAGGTTGATGGATCATAACTCTCCTCTGCTATATATCTTCTCCATAACATTAAAAATATATTTGTGCAGGCACTTGGATAGGAAATGTTCAGAGGGAAATGGGCCAAACGTGGGCAAATGAGATGAGTTTAGGTGGGCATCTTGGTGGCATGGACGAGTTGGTCTGAAGGATCTGTTTCCATGTTGAATGACTATGTAACTGCCACATCACAGAAGGAGAGGTTCAACAGTTTAACATCTAAACTGTGGTGAGGTCACCAAGTCAGGCAGGACAGTAGAAAAGCAAGCCACTGACAAAGGAGAAGTTGAAGGAACCCATGAAGGTTCGGGAAATATACAAAGCATTTACTGAACCTCCTTGAAACATCAACCCTCACCTTCCTTTTACTGATAGCTTTCCTAAGCTCCATTGGAAACCCATATGGCAAATATTATGTTTAAACCAGACTCTACATTCTGCTGACTTAACACTTTTCTCACTGACAGCAACATGCACTTCACATATTTAATTTATAACTTCACTCACGGGCATCCGCTCCTGCCCACTATGGGAAGATTATTATCAAAACCAATTAGTAATTATCGATGAGATACCGAGGCAAAAATCCAGTAGTGCTCAGCAGCAGTTTTCTTATAGGGAAAAGGGATTTTTTTTTTTAATTCACTTCAAATTTTAGGGATTGTGGGTTGTAGGTTTTATGTTTGTTTTTTTCTGTGATCACTTATTTGAGTTTTCTTTAAAACCAATCTCAATTATGAGTAAAATTATCATCTACTCAGTCCGACTTGAGACTTTGCTGGAGGCCTGAATTGCTTGAAGCAATGGCCCTGTTGTCATGCCCACAGTCCACATGAAGCCAGCCTCTGAATTCCCTTCATTGTCAATTAAAGCATATCAAGCACTTCCCCAGAAACCTCCATTCCCACTTTTGTTTGTGAGTGCTCATACAACATTTCACCAAACTGTTTGCAGGTTGAATACTTAGGACCTAATGTATTTTAAGTTGATGTTTTTGATCAGCAAGGAAAGCGCTGGCAAACATATCTGAACATTTGAAGATGATTTTAATACACATCATTCTAAAATTATTGTGATAGAAATTCAATTATGCAGCATTGTTTATTTCAGGATTTAAACAATTGGATGTGAAAGTTTGTCGGAGGGCAATGCAATAGCAACTGCCTCAGAATATGGAAATAGCACTGGGTTCTCTCTGGCATGAGTTATGCTTGTGCATGTAACAGGTTATCCAGGTCAGATATGCAGCAAATATCGTTATTCCCTATGCTCCTAAGAATTGCTGTCATTGGTCCACTACACACGTTCCATCTTTTTGGATCATACACCACAGCCTAAGGATGTAACTCCACACAATTCCTTGGTTTCCGCATCATAATTCACCAATCATGCCTGGTCCCCGATGCTCCTCTCTGCTCTCATCCTGACTACACCCTCTGACTGCCAATCATTTGATATATGGAAAAGTTTCCTGCAGTCTACCCCATCTGTCCTAGCTTCATTATTGCTGCCAAATTGATTCAGGTCCATCTCCTTTTGTTCCTTGCTTATCCAAATATCTGTCTAAATGCTGCTTCAACGTAGTGATTGTATCTCACACCACCAGTTCTTATTAGTGTGCTCCACACATTAATTATTCTCTGTGTAAAGAAAATACCATTCAGATGCCCTTTAAAAATCCTTCCTCTTACATTAGATCTATGCCCTCTTGTTTTCATACCCCTACCATGCGAGAAAGATTCTGACTATCCTATCAATGCTTCTGATAATTTTGTATACTTCTATCGTCATCTCTCAGTTTCCATCGCTCCAAGGGGAACAAACCCCACCTTTTCAAACTCTCCTTTTCAATGACACCAGGCAAATTTTTGGTGAATCTCCTCTGCATTCTCTCCAGCACAATCACATTCCATCCAGAAAGGAACAAAGGGATAAAGGAGGACCCGGAGTGGGGGGCCGCCATGAGTTTGGGTGGGGAAGAACAAAAGAAGACCTGGTGCGGGATACTTTGTACCTTGTTGGCGCCCTCTATGTGGTGACTCTTTGCATACCTTGGGTATGCAAAACAAAACTTTCACTGTGACCTACACACAATATTCCTAGTGCAGCCTGGCCAATGTTCTATACAGTTACAACATGGCATCCCAATGCAAAAGGGTCCCGACCCTGAAACATCATCCTTTTTCTCCAGAGATGCTTCCAGACCTGCTAAGTTACTCCAGCTTTATGTGTCAATCCCAACCCTTAAGGGCCTGTCCCACCAGCATGCAACTCTATGCGATGAACGCGATCAAACCGGCAGCGGGGGCCGCGCAGAGGTCGGGTGATCCCCTGTACAGGGCCGTTCCCACCAGCATGCGCCTGCATGCGGCAAGCGCAACTAAACCGGCAGCGAGGGCCGCGCGGAGGTTGGGTGAGTGGCGCAACGCGGCGCAAAGTGAGGCGAACTTGAAGCAAGTCCAAGGTAAGTTCGCCAGGACTTAGAGGGGTACACAGAGAGGGGCACCGAGACACACACACATACAGGGCCACGGAGCCACACACATAGAGGGTCACGGAAGCACTTACAAATAAGTTCACGGAGGCACGATGTCCGGGCGGTGTGTAAATGTCGAGGCGACTGCGAGCCGACAAGCCGTTGCCGCGCGGGATTTTTAGACATAGTCGGTTTTTCGGAGACCCACGCGGTGTCGGGACGAACTCGGGACGAACTCCGCACAATTCCGCGCGGCTCCGGCGATCGATGTGGGACCGGCCCCGCGACGCCGGACGGCTCAAGCGACCATGTTAGGTCGCGCTAATCGCGTAGAGTTGCATGCTGGTGGGACAGGCCCTTATACTTAATACCATGGCCTATGAAGGCAAGCATCCTGAATCCCTTTGTTACAACCCTATCCACCTGTCGCCATTTTCAGGAACTATGAATTTGCAGCCCAAGTTTTATCTGTATATCAACACTCCTGAGGTCCATGCCATTTACCGTATTGGGCCTACTTGTATTTGATGTCTCGAAAAAGCATTACCTCACACATTTCTGGATTAATTTCCATCTGCCGCACTCTGCCCAGCTTTCCCATTGATATATCTCTCTTTCACAACTATCTTCGCTGAATGTCATTTCACCAATGCCATGTTATCAGCAAATGTACTAATCAGTCCACCTACTGTATATCCTCATCCAAGTCATATATACTGTATATATATACTGTACATATATATATACATCAAACAACAATGGTCCGAGTACCAATCCCTGCAGTACATTGCTGTTTAAAGGATCCACTTTGCTAACACACCTTGGATCCCTTATGCCCAAGTCTCTGGACCAGCATAAATGCAGGATTTTTTCAAAGGCATGAATAAAGATGATGTAAACCACATCTAACAATGTTGCCTTCATTAATTTTCTTGGTTACCTTATCAAAAAACTCAATCAGATTTGTGAGACAGTAGTTCCCCTACAAAAAAAAACATGCTGTCTCTCACTAAATTGTCCCTGCCTTTCCAACTGAAAGTAAATCCTGTTCTTTACATGTTTCCCAATAATTTCTCTAATATTGATGTAAGACTCGACTGCATGTAATTTTGTAGCTCATCCCTTATAGCCTTTTTCAATAATTGAACACCATTAGGGAGAGAGAGGAGAAATTAGAAGAGGAAGAAGAAAGGGGAGGAGCTGAGTCGAGGGAAAATGCTACGGCTCACTACGATTGGTTCATAGACGCCAACTCTGAAGCAATGAAGAGTCTAACCAAAGTGAAGCGTGTGAAGAGAAGTTGCAACTCTGAGTTGTTGCAACACGGAAAGTAGTTGTTGAATGCCAAGAGGCCTACACTAGGAGCAGGTTGGAGCAGCTCAAGGAGGACCTGAAGGCGGCCAAATCCCAACTCTTTGATGTGTATGACAAAGAGTTGGAGGAGGAGGTTGCGAGAATGATAGAGGGGTAGAGGCAGCCAACGATGACAAGCGGTACAGCGAGGCATGGAGGGTCGTGAACCAGATCAGTGGCAGGAAAAAGGCCAAGTTAGGTCAAGTCAACGGAAACTCTCCAGAGGACCGAATCAACATGTGGTTCACCCACTTCAAGAACCTGCTTGGGTCATCTCCAACTGTCACTGAGGAAGATGAGGAGATCGATACTGTCCTCATGGATGTACAGATTCACGACGGCCCCTTCACCATGGAGGAGCTGCGAAAAGTGAAGACCTTGCTAAAGCAAGGGAAGAGTCCAGGCCCTGATAACATCCCTGCAGAGGTGTTGAAAATCTGTGAGCTCAACGACATCACGCTCAAGTTCTGCAACACAGCACTAATGACAAGCCAACACAGTGGTCACAATCCAACATTATCTCCATCCCCAAATCTGTGAGCCTGAACAAGACTGACAACTATTGTGGCTTCAGTCTGACATGTGCCTTGACCAAGGTCTACAACCGCTTGATTCTCAACCGGATTAGGGCGGCTATCGATCCGAAGCTACGTTACAATCAGAATGGCTTCAGAGAGAAGAGGAACACGGTCACCCAGATCCCTGCCCTCTGAAGAATCATTGAGGTGAAGAATAACAACCTGCCGGCCGTCCTAACCTTCATAGACTTCAGGAAGGCGTTTGACTCAATTCATTGATGCAAAATGATGAGGATTTTGAAGGCGTATGGTATCCCTCCTCGTCTCCTGAGTGCCATTGAGGATATGCACTTGGGCATCATGGCCAAGGTTATCACCCAGGATGGCGAAAGCAAAGTGTTTTGGATCCTTGCGGGGGTCTTACATGGAGACACGCTGGCTCCCTTTCTCTTCGTCATTGTCCCTGATTATGCCATGAGGCAGGCGCCCAATGAACATGAGAACCTCGGCTTCACAATCACCCCAAGGCATTTGAGAAGAATCGAGCCAGTCAACTTGTCAGACCTCGACTTCGCTGATCGAGGGTCGAGACGGAATGCGAGAAAGTGGGCCTCCGCCTCAATGCCAAGAACACGGAGTACATGCCGTTCAACGTTGGTGACCATTAGCCTCTCAAGACGAGTGGCGTTGCATCTCCCAAGAAAATGGAGGACTTCAAATACTTGGGAGTGCGGATGCAGAGCTCAGAGAATGACATCAAGGTCCGGAAAGTGCTCGCATGGAACGCCCTCAAAAACATGGGGAAAATCTGGATGTCTTGGATGTCTAAGCAGGGCCGGCCTTAGGGGGTGCGGGGCCCAATTGGGAACAATTTTGGTGAGCCCCGGGTTCCCAGCCAAGGTCTATCAGCCCTGTTATTTAGTATATATTATGAAATTGTACACTGAGGTGCTATGGATTATACACTATCTTAATCTCTCCTGCTCCCGTGTGACTGTCAGTACCTCCGCTGGCTTCCAACCTTTATCGTAGCTGCTAATTACCATTAAACTGCATTATGTGATTAGACTCAATGCCTTTGGAGACAGCGGCTGATTGGATGGGAGGAGACCGATTTGTTGATTGGACGGGAATTTTAAGGCAAGCTGGTTGGTAATTGGACGCAACCCCCTTAGAGACAGTGATTGATTGGCCGCCAAATAATCAGGCACAAAAAAATTGACAAATAGGAAAACAAAAATCGCTGGTCGATGCGAACTCAGTGGACTGTCTGCGCTGTATCTTCAAACTAAACAGTATAACATGTAGGTACATTCATTTAAAATAAAATTCAGTGATTATTTCACATGATTTCTCACTGTGTAAAGCTCAGTATCTCAGTATCTGTTTAACACGTTTGGTCTGCCATGAGCATTTTTCTCTCCCAAAACAGTTCATATCTAGCAATACAATCAACGAACCAGACAGCAGTTGGACGCAGTCATGCAATTAGCAAGTGAGTGACAAGATTTGATGGGGCACCCTGAGCTTTTTTGCACTAGTATTAGGGTTATTAAGTTATTGAATTTAGTCGTTTCTCATACGTTCTCATACAATCTATGAGTATTGTGTTTACACGCCTGTTATGCTGCTACAAATAAGAATTTCATTGTTCTGTTGTGGGTACACATGACAATTATACATTCTTGTGCAATAGAAAACGGGTAACCACAGCACTCTGCAGCAAGTTAAAAAGATTCAGCAGTTAGTCAGGAAGTGACTATTCGCCTCCAAAGAGCAACCATTTGTTAGGTGGCTTCACTAAATGGTGTGACTCAATATTCCTCCAGCAGTTTGTTTTATTTGCTCGAAATCTGCAGCATTTGCAGTCGCACGTGATTTAATATTATGTTCCGCTGCGATCTAACTAATAGATGGCCCATGCTGAAGCACACACAGCATTAAAATGCTAACACGACAATTAGCAAGAATATTGACCAATACAATAATACGTAGCTCAGAGGACACTGGGGTTTAATTTTACAAATGCCCATTTTCACGCAGCAAGTCACTTTTGGCAACGATACCAGTTTTTAAGAAGGCAGACTTTGCAATGACCACTTGAAAATAAATCAGTGGTTAACTGGCAATGTAAATGTGATGGTGTGCCTGCCACCAAAGCGGCAGGCACCATGGGAGGGAGGTGGGGAGAGGGAGATGAATGTGGACGGACAGGGGGTGAAACAAAAAGATAAAGAGCTGGTTTCAGTCCAACAGCAGTACACAACTTGAAACAGCTGGTCACAGGGCTAAGAGGCTGAAGTGCTTCAGGCTGCTGTGGAAATGATTCTGCCATGGAATCGGGCCACATTGCTATTGCATCCATTATCACAGAATCACTTCAAGCCCGGTCAATGCATTATAAGTGCAACATGAACAGTGATGGAAATGGGTTTTAGGAACTAGGGACATGCTAAGGTCCATGAGGCTGAGGTTGGGAAGGAAGGTGGGGGGGGGGGGGGGGGGGGGGGGGTAGATGCAATAAGCCCCCCGTGAGAAATTTTATGTCTCTGAAATTGACATAAAGACATAGAGCTGGAGTAAGTCAGCAGGACAGGCAGCGCAGCGACTCTGGAGAGAAGACCCTTCTTCAGACTGAACCGAACTCTCGTCGGTGAGAGTTCTTGTCATTGTCTGAAGAAGGGTCTCGACCAGAAACACAACCCTCTCCCCAGAGCCCATGCCCATCCCGCTGAGCCACCACAGCCCCCTGTGTCCATCTTCAACTTCAGAACCAAACAAAACACACACAGTGCTGGAGGAACTCATCGGGCAAGGCGGCACACGTGGAGGGAACGGACCAGGAGCCGCCACGGGCCAGGACTCCCCCCCCCCCCCCCCCCCCCCCCCAACAGGAAGGAACCACAGATGCAGCCGTCACTGCAAAACTTCTAAGAAGGAACTGCAGATGCTGGAAAATCGAAGGTAGACAAAAATGCTGGAGAAACTCAGCATCTATGGAACGAAGGAAATAGTCAACATTTCAGGCCGGGTCTGAATAAGGGTCTCGGAGCTAAACGTTGCCTATTTCCTTAGCTCCATAGATACTGCCTCACCCGCTGACTTTCTCCAGCATTTTTGTCTACCGCAAAACGTCAATGATTCTGGGAATGCTGAGGCGACAGGGTGAGAGAGACGAGATGGGGAGCGGGAGAGAGAGAGCGCGAGAGAGAGAGGGGGAGGGAGAGAGCGAAAGACAGAGACACAACGTGGGTCAGTAGGTGAATGACTAACCTGCACACCAAGAAGAAGCCCCTGCTCGCGAAGCCCTCAATCATGATGGTGAGTTTTAAGAAATTCTCAATGTGTCATCAATGCATCGATCTACATTCCTCAGTAAATGTAATTGTGTTTTGAACAAGTATTAATGATCCCGCGTGAATTTTATTCAAAGGAACGTGTCGTCATTAATACGTTCAAAACACAATTACATTTACTGAGAAATGTGGATCGATGCATTGATGACACATTGTGTAACTACTTGTTAACTACTGGCTGTTTACAAGTGCTAACAGTGGTAGTTAACAAATCGTTTGTATCTGATGGGCGTGCAGCGGTTGTTATCCATGTTTGTTTTTTAAAAAATCTTTATTTAACAAAGCAAATTCGTATTTCTGTACGAAATACTGAAAGTTAGCGTGGGGCCCCCCATTGGCGCGGGGCCCAATTGGGAGCAATCGGTCCAATCGGCTTAAAGCCGGCCCTGTGTCTAAGGGTCTCAAACTGACATTCTTCCATGGAACTGTAGAGACCATATTATTGTACGGGTGTGAGGCATGGACTCTCACTCAAGCACTGTCAAGGTCTCTCGATGGTACATACACCCAAATGCTTAGAAAAGTTCAAAATGTCAGTTGGAGGGACCACATCACCAACACCCTGCTCTATGGGGAGAATCCACATCTGAACCTAGAAGATCAGGTCGAGAAGGATGAGGCTCGCTGGTCACTGCCGCCGCCACTGTCACCCAGAAATGCCAGCAAACAAGGTTGTGCTGTGGGAACCCACCCATGGACGACGTGACCCGGGACAGCCAATCAAGACGATGCTGAAGACGTTGATGGAAGACGCATGTGCAGAGACAAAAGAGGAGCTTGGCAGCTACATGGAGGACAGAGATGTGTGGTGCGTCCGTCACCATGCCCGTCGGAAACCAGCACCACTGTGTCGCTAATGTTTTCAACGATTGAATAAAAAATAGAAAAATAAAGCTTTTGCCCAATCTTCTGGTCAAGTCAAGTTTTATTCATCACTTTATGTGCAAGTGAAATGAATTTGCCAGCAGCAGTACAATAAAAAAAGAACACACAATACACAATAAGCATTTAACACAAACATCCACCACAGCATTCATCACTGTGGTGGAAGGCACAAAAATTGGCCAGTCCTCCTCCATTTTCCCCCGTGGTCAGGATCTCAACCCCCCGCAGTCGCCGCTGCGGACGTACAGATGTTCAGACAAGGTAAGTCCTGAATCAGTGCCTCCCCACTGGAGATAGCGGCTTCAAGTTGGTGTAAGCCGCAGGCCAGCGGTGGAAGATCTAAAGTCCCCACCACACCGCAGCAAGAAGCACCATAGACTGCAGGGCCGGCGGTCGGAGCTCCTCTCCAGGGATCCCCGGCGAGAGACCCTGCTCTGGATGGTAAGTCCCCACAACGCCCGCGGTAGAAGTTGGCCGCAGGCCGGCGATCGGAGCTCTTCTCCCGGGTCCCCAACGAGGGATCCCAGGCTGCGGACGCTGCACCAGCTGGAGCTCCACAGACCGTGGCTTCAGGCTGCCGCGGGCCAGCCCCGGCGAGGGCTCGCCCGCTCCGTGACAAAAACGTCCTCACTGCGCCCACAGCCAAAGCCCCGGGCACATCTCCGGGAAAGGCAGCACCAATCCTTTGTGTTAGGCCAAGAGGGAGGGGACATGGAAAAAGTCGCCTCTCCGTGGAGGAGGCGACCAATGCAGTTTTTCCCTTATCCCCCCACACCACCCCCCGCACAAGATACACAGAGAAACATTAAAAACATACATTAAAACACACTAAAAAAACAAAAAAAAAGGAAAAAACTAACACGATGCTGGCAGGGCTGCCGGCGCGCAGCGCCCCCACCGACTAGTGGTACCTCACCCACGGCTAATGAAGATGCAAAAATCTCCGTAAGAGTCACAGCAGTCTCCTTTCTTGCTTCCTGCTACACTCTGGGAGAGATCCTATCAGACCTTGGGGATTTATCCACATTGAAGTGCAATTATCTGTAACACTTCCTCTTTCCTTGAAACAGAAATGTACCAGAATCAGCATACTCCTCCCTTAACTCTCCATCCTCCACATTCTTCTCCCCAGTTAATACTGATAAAATGTATTCATTTGGGATCCTGCTCGTATCTCCTGGTTCCACACAAAAAAAAATATTTTGGTTCTTTAAGATAATTACTCTTTGCCAAGCTAGCCTCTTGCTTCAATATATTTTAAAAGGATTTACTCGAGATATATTTCTGTCACCAATTTGCGTCGGAATATTGCTTCTATACGGGAACATTTACCTCCTGGGGACAGAACTGCTCAAATTAATCAGCCTGTCAACTCACTTATTAGATACCCTGAATTGTAAAAAGGGGCAGAGCTGCAGACATGTTAACATTATTGTATTGTAATTAATGTATTAGCCAAGTATGTAAAAACATACAAGGAATTTGATTTGCCATTGTCATACCAAAAAAACAACAAGATACACAACTACATAAAAGTTAACATAAACATCCACCGCAGCGGATCCCTCACATTCCTCACTGTGATGGAAGGCAATAAAGTCTTATCTTCTTTCCTGCTTGTTCTCCCGTGGATGGGGCAGTCGAACCATCCACAGTCGGGGCGATCGAAGCTCCTACGGCTTGGAGCTCCCGAGGTCGGTCCCTTACCAAGGGACTGCAAGTCAAGTCAAGTCAAGTCAAGTTTATTCGTCACATACACATACGGGATGTGCAGTGAAATGAAACGTGGCCTGCGGACTTTGTGCAAAAAACAAACAAACAAACAACCAACAAACTACAAACAGAACTACAAACAGAAAAGTTCCACGATGTTAAAGTCCGTAGGTTTCCGCGGTTGGAGCTCCCGGTCGATCCCAGGCAAAGGGATCCCAAACTCCACGATGTTAAGTCCACAGGCTCCCATGGTTGGAGTTCCTGAAGTCAATCCCCAGCAAGAGGCCGCCAGCTCCTCGATGCTAGGCCCCAGCGTGGACGTAGATATGATACGGAAAAGTCCCGTCTCTGTCGAGAAAAGAGATTTTAAAAAGTTTCCTCCCACCCCCCACAAAACTAAAGATACACTAAAACATACATTTCAACAGACTAAAAACCAAAAGAAGAAAAAGGACAAGACAGACTGTTGGCGAGGCTGCCATCGCACGGCGACACCTGGTAGTGGTCATGCATTAACTCCTGGGGTACCATAGGAGAGGGAACCACTTTGTTTGTTTCAATGGCATTGAGAGTGGGCAATAATGCTCAGACAAGTAGTGACGCTGAAAAAAAATCTAGAAATTGCAATGTTTTAAAATATTATTAGGTGCAGACTTCTATTAATCTATGTCTGTAATGGGAAGTCAAAACTTGCCCTTGAATTAAATTGCAGTCAATCTAGTGACAACTGAACAAAGAAGCGTCAGAATATCAATATATTTGGTTGTGTGTCTCCATTAATAAGAGCCACAATGATGACATTTTATTCTCATGTAACCAGACTCTGTAAAACAGTCTAATTGATTTCAGTCAGAGTAACGTCTGCCCATGGCTCTGAAAATTATCCACTGTATTCATCGTGGACATCTACCATTTGCAACTGGTGGAATCAGAGCCAATTGTGTTAAAATCTGCACGGACCAACTAGCTGGAGTGTTCACCTGTTCTTCAACCTCCCAATACTATACCCCGAGGTCCCTGCATGCTTTAAAAGGACATCTATAATACCCATGCCCAAAAAGAGAAAGGCAACATGCCTCAATGGCCACCAATTAGTGCCACTCACTTCTGTTGCGATGAAGTGCTTCGAGGTTGGTCATGATGCATATCAACTCTGACCTAAGTAAGGATCTGGACCCACTCCAATTCACCTATCAGCACAATAGATTGACAGCAGATGCAATCAAGTTCAAGTTCAAGTGAGTTTATTGTCATGAGTCCCTGATAGGACAATGAAATTCTTGTCCTATCAATGAAAAACAATGACAATGAAAATCTTGCTGGCTCTCCACTTTACACGGATCATTTGGCCAACAAGAACATATGCCAGGCTGTTTTTATTGACTACAGCTTGATGTTCAATGCCATTGTACCCGCTAACCTTATTGTCCAACTGAGGCAGCAGAGTCTCTGCACATCCATATGCAACAATCATATCAACTTCCTCATTGCAACAATCATATCAACTTCCTCATTGGCCAGACTTGAATCAATATGAATTGGCAACAACACCTCCTTGCTGACCATAGGCCCCTCAAGGCTGTGTTGCTAAGTCCCCTGCTCTTCTCTCTCTGCAGCCATGACTGTGTAGTCAGACAGAGCTCCAAAGCCATCTTAAGTTCATTGATACTACCACCATTGTTGAACAAATAACAGGTAACAACGGGTTAAAGTACAAGAGAGAGATCAATTATCTGGTTGAGTGATGCCTGAACAACAATCCTGTTCTCAATGTTAGCAAGATAAAGGAACTGATTGCTGACGTCAGGAAATGATAGCCGTCGCTCCATGAACTTGTGTTAATTGGCGGGACAACAGCCAAGAGAGTCCGTCCACACCTTCAAATTCTTGGCAATGCACATCTCTGTCGATCTGTTCTCCGCTCAGCACACTGATACAATTACAAAGAAAACTCGTCAATACAATTACTTCCTGAAAGGTTTCAAGGAATTTTGCCAAATATACATCAAATGTTTACAAATATATGGTGACAGTTATAGCATAGCAACCGATGCATCAAACCCTGATTCACCTCTTTTCTAGCTTTCCCCCCCCCCCCCCCCCACTACCACAATCAATCTGAAGGGTCCCGGCCAGAAGCATTGTCTATCCATCTCCTTCATAGATGCTGCCTGATCCATTGAGTTACATCAGGACTATCTCTTTGCTCAAGATATTCACAGCTTTTCATTATTTAAATACCTTAGGTTGTTTTACATTGCATAGAGTTCACATTACTGAAATAGATCACAATCTAATTGGCCTATGTTTATATTCTGCATGCCTTCTCCTATCTAACTTTATCTAAACCTGCCATCTCATTTTATTCCTTCCTCTCTCAAATGCTCAGACAGCTTCCAATTAAATATTTCTGTATTGTGCCATTATGGCAGTAATGCAATGGATGAACTGTAAAATAATCAGCTGAAAATATTTTAAGGTTGCTTTAAAAAAGTTCTCTAGCACCAGAACATAAGTCCATGATCAAGATGAATAATTGAATACCGAACATCAGAGAAAATTTCCATTTATGGAAGGGCAAATGGTTTAGAGTTATGCAGTCACAAAGCATGGAAACATGCCTTTCGGTACATTGATTCTGCAGTGACAATCAAGCACACTTACACTTATTCCATTGTATTCTCCCCACATTCCCATCAACCCCTCCCCAGATTCCACAAGGTGCCTATTCAGTACACATACTCCCGAGTTCTTGCCAGGAGCAATTTACAGTGGTCAATTAACCTACCAACCAGCCATCTTTGGGAAGTTGAAGGAAACTGAGGACGTTGGGGAAATCAAGAAGTCAGAGGGAGAGTGTCCACATACACACCAAAGATCAGGATCAGGCCGCTGGAGTTGTGAGGCAGCTGCTCTACCAGATGCATCACTGTGCTACCTAACTATAATACAACGTCAGTAAATCAACCACTATTCAATATAAAAAATAAATCTGTGATCCAGGTCATTGCCATCTCACAGAGGAAAACGATACACAGATAATCATTTTTGTTTTTTTGTTTTTTTGTTTAGAGATACAGCATGGAAACAGGCCCTTCGGCCCACTGAGTCCATGCCAACCATTGATTGCCTGTTCACACTAGCTCTGCCTTCTCACTTTCACATTCCCTCTCTACACACACTAGGAGCGGAGGATAATTAACCCATAAACCTGCACATCTTTGAAATGTTGGCGGAATAGAGCTCCGGAAGGAAACCCTTTGTGTGTGCGAGTCTCTCTCTCTCTCTCTCTCTTTTTCTCTCTTTTTCTCTCTCTCTCTCTCTCATCTCCCCCCCCCCCCCCCCCGGCCCCCCCATTTTTTCAAACAAATTAAATAATAATTATAAGAGTGAGAAAATAAATCTGGTACAATTGAGCCTGTGGTGGTGAGGTACTCAAAATTAGATTGGTATGAATGTACTTCCACCTTGAAGGGAAGTCTCCTTCGCTCCTTAGATGCTGCTGCACCCGCTGAGTTTCTCCAGCTTTTTGTGTAACAGCCCATTTTTAATGTAGTTCTGATCATAAATTGGCTCCAAGAAATCCAATGGACGTATTAATAATATTCAGCTTGGAATTTATATTTTATTTCTATTTTTGATTAGCAAGAGTTAACTTGAGTTTCGTGTACGCTGTTATTTTTATTTTTTCAAACCTGCTACAAGTCTAAAATATGCCTTTAAATGTATTGACAAAGAGAGAATATAGATTATCAAACAGATTCAATGACACAAATTGTGTCTCTCTTATCGTTTTATTACCTCTCAATTTAGTTCTGGTAACTCTTCTGCATTCCATTCCATTGACAAGTCACTGATAACATGGATAAAGCAGCTGTGTGCGCAACATTGATTCCACATGCTCCAGTGATTTAGTGTACACAGAGTTGAATTAGTTTCTCTCGGTGTCATATCTTTTATGACTGACTCTGCTGTTAATTTTCTGATCATAAAAAACTGGGGTTATACTGATTTAGATTGATCCAGCATTGGGGTGAAGAACCATCACATCCGTTCCTCATTAGTTTCAAATGACTGCATATTTCTGTTACCTTCACTTTCTTCCTCTTGGTAAGTTGATAATTTTCATGAGTAGCTATGGTCTAATGACTCAAAGATTCAGGATGCATCCATAAGGGTTTTTTTAGGCTCCATTGTACAAGATCATTCACTGTATAGATTAGAAAATACACTAAATGTTCAACTCATTTTCAATTGTCAGCATTCGACAATATTGGTCAGTCGTCATTTCACAAACAGCTATCACCATCTACGCACTTTTTAAGGCATTCCGTGAGATACAAATGCAAAGTCTTGTCAACTGAAAGTAGTGTAAAGGGCCTGTCCCACCAGCATGCAACTCTATGCGATTAGCGTGACCTAACGTGGTCGCTTGAGCCGTCCGGCGTCGCGGGGCCGGTCCCACTTCGATCGCCGGAGCCGTGCGGAATTGTGCGGAGTTCGTCCTGAGTTCGTCCCGACACCGCGCGGGGCTCTGAAAAACCGACTATGTCCAAAAATTCCGCACGGCAACGGCTTGTCGGCTCGCAGTCGCCTCGACATTTACACACCGCCCGGACATCGTGCCTCCGTGAACCTATTTGTGTGTGGCTCCGTGGCCCTGTGTGTGTGTGGCTCTGTGCCCCTCTCTGTGTGCCCCTCTCTGTCCTGGCGAACTTACCTTGGACTTCACTCCAAGTTCGCCTCAGTTTGCGCCGCGTTGCGCCACTCACCCGACCTCCGCGAGGCCCCTGCTGCCGGTTTGGTTGCGCTTGCTGCATGCAGGCGCATGCTGGTGGGAACGGCCCTGTACAGGGGATCACCCGACCTCCGCGCGGCCCCCGCTGCCAGTTTGATCGCGTGCATCGCATAGAGTTGCATGCTGGTGGGACAGGCCCTTAAGATCTTCCTGGAAATGAGCAATTCCTTGGCTCGCAACAGTTGTTCATAGGGACAAATGACACTGTGCAGGTGGCCTGATTCTTTGGTTGCTGTGTGCACAGATATCAGAAGCAGCTGATGGGGGAGTCTCGGCATGCTATCGTACTGAGAGTTAATGCATCTTCAGTAACCATACAAGCTAAGCACCACCTCAGTATGACACTGAATAAGGGTTGCATCAGAGTTAAGACCAGGAATGAGAACTATGAAGACCCTACTCATGATTCTCTCCAGCTAATGGCCTAGTATGTCAAACTGATAAGTGTTGTTCATTCTAACCTAGAATCTGTCCTCATTGGCATCTGTGAATTCATAGAAGAATCATAAATGTCACTTTAAAGCCTCTTCGATGAGAGCAGCTCTGCTGCATGTCCCTTGCATCTGACAAATGGTGTGAAATGCAAGTAAGTGCAGAGTCACTGTCATTACTCCATTGCTCACTTATTCCCTTTCCATGGCTGATGTCGGAAACTGGAAAATGTCAGCTTTAAGTTTGCAATATAATTGGCATGGTAAAGTGCTCAGGTGCTTGATTTGTTTATCAATAAAATAAAGAAATAAAGCAAAAAAAATGGTTCAGAACTGGACTGGTTTTTCTACTTCCTCATCTCCAGCTCCCTTATTGTTGAGGATTTGTTGCAAACCTTCCAGTTTAGGCTTTGTACACAAGTATTAAGGAGTCTTCCTCCTACTTGTGTTCTGGCTTTTGTTACAAACTGATATCTGTTGCAAGCATAACGGAGGAGATAAGAGCTTACAATTGCCATAATAATATACAGTGTTGCCCAAGTGTCAACACGCGGCCCATAGTGGGTTTGATAAAGTGCAATACTGCTGGAGCTTTGGAATGAATTTAAAGCACTGGAAAAAATGAGTGAAGGAACACTTTAAGAGGAAAGGCAATAATGCTGAATGTACTGTATACATCATGGACATACATAGCTAACACTAGCCATGACTTACAACAGAAGTTATGGAAATTTCAGAGGTGATGTGGTCAACATACTGGTCTAACTGCTAGTTTATGCCTTGTGGAGAATGCAGAATTGATTGGGCAAATGGGTCACTTATACAATGGATGCATCATTTGACAGGATGTCCACTGGTTTGATGCAAAATTCCTACCCTGTGGAGGGGTGGTTTGAAGGGGCCAACTTGAAAACATTCTGCTGATGTGCATTTTTAAAGAAACAAAACAAAATATTTTGTCAAATATTTTGTCATAAGACCTTGTGTAATTTACCAGAAACACAAAAATAGGAATGTTGGTTATTTAGGTGGTGGTCTAATTCCTTGAATCTTCTTCCACTTCCTGTTGCACGATTGGTGGGGAGTATTTTGGAAGGCCATTGTATTTTCAGCCCTCGTACTAGATTGGAGTTGGAGAAGTCATATTGTAAATATATTGAAAGGTGACCATAATTTCTTAGTTTAGCCAATCCTGTAAAGTAATTTGGCTTTTCCTGGATTTTAATTTAGTAAGAAGATCAGCTATTTTACTTCTTCCCAAGTTGGAAATGTAAAATTCTAGATGGCTTAGCTTTAAGCTGAGAAGGGGAAAGTTTAAAAGTGATATGCAGACAGTGGTAGTTGTATGGAATGTACTGCCCGGGAAGATGGTAGAAGCAGATACTATAGCAATGCTTAAGAGGTATTTAGACAGACACATGAATGGGCAGGGGATGAAGGGATGAAGACCATATACAGGCAGGTGAGATTGCTTCAATGTAGCATCACAGTTGGCACAGACATGGTGAGCTAAAGGCACTGTTTCTATGCTGCACTTTTTTATGTTTTATGTTCATGACTGTGGATGCGATCTCACTGGCTCTCCACTCCACTCTAGACCACTTGGACAACAAAAACTCATATGTCAGGCTGTTATTCATTGACTACAGCTCGGCGTTTAACACAATCATCCCCTCCAAGCTAGTTACCAAGCTCTCTGATCTGGGTCTCTGCGCATCCCTCTGCAATTGGATCCTCGACTTCCTCATCCACAGACCACAGTCTGTCCATATTGGTGGAAATGTGTCATCCTCGATAACAATCAGCACGGGATCACCTCAAGACTGCGTGCTCAGCCCCCTGCTGTACTCACTCTATACTCATGACTGTGTAGCTGGACATAGTGCAAACTCCATCATCAAGTTCGCCAATGACACCACTGTTGTGGGACGAATCACTGATGGTGACGAGTCAGAGTATAGAAGTGAGATCGACCGATTGACCAAATGGTGCCAACACAATAACCTGGCTCTCAACATCATCAAAGGAACTGATTGTGGACTTTGGAAGGGGTAGGATAGGGACCCACAATACCGTTTATATCAACAGGACGATGGTGGAAAGGGTGAAGAATTTCAAATTTCTGGGCGTGCATATTTCCGAACATCTTTCCTGGTCCCAGCACGCTGATGCAATTATAAAGAAGGCACATCAGCGCCTCTACTTCCTGAGAAGATTACGGAGAGTCGGTATGTCAAAGAGGACTCTCTCGAAATTCTACAGGTGCACAGTAGAGAGCATGCTGACTGGTTGCATCGTGGCTTGGTTCGGCAACTTGACGTCCAGGAGCGTAAAAGAATGCAGAAAGTTGTGACCACTGCCCAGTCCATCTACGGCTCTGACCTCCCCACCATCGAAGGGATCTTTCGCAGTCGCTGCCTCAGAAAGGCAGCCAACATCATCAAGGACCCACACCATCCTGGCCACACACTCATCTCTCAGTTGCCATCAGGTAGAAGATACAAGAGCCTGAAATCTGGTACATCCAGGTTCAGGAACTGCTTCTTCCCCACAGCCATCAGGTTATTAAACTCGCCATCAAACAAATTCTGAACTATAACAGCCTATTGCACTTTATCGGTTTATTTATGTGTATATATATGGTCTATGCTATATAGACACACTGAACTGGTCTGTATTTTTGCTCACAATATTCTGTTGTGCTGCAGCAAGCAAGAATGTCATTGTCCTATCTGGGACACATGACAATAAACTCTCTTGACTTGACTTGACTTGAACTATTATCCCAGTTTGTGTTGGCCTTCTTATGACTTCCAACATTTTCCCACTCAAGTTTGTATGATCAGTGAAAGGAGGTTTGATTACTCTGAAGCCAATAACTACACTCTTACCTTAAGATTAAAAAAACTATTTTCGCAGTGGCTCTAAAGCTCCAGGCCTCAATTAAGCTGGAAGATGGGACCCTTCATAACCACAGTTTTGTGATGTGAGTGTATTAATAAAAAACTGACATTCCACCCAGTCAGTGGGCAGAATGATTGAAAATCAGCCACATTACGCTCCTGGTTAAAGGCATGGAAAACCACTCAACTTTGTAAACCATGTATCTCTATCAGAAAATGCACAGTTAGTTTAACAGCAGTTGGCTATTTACTGTTTGACTGTGTCTTTTAAATCTTGTCTTTTAAACTTCTGTTGAAGAGGAAGAGTATACTCTCTGGCTCATTTGGCATCTCTAATATGATGCTTTGTTCTTGTGAGATGCAATTTTATGTAAACATTCCAAAATTAGAACCTCAAGCACATACTTTCTATGTTGAAACAGATATGTTGTTACGAAATATCAGGATACAAATTCAATCATCTGATTCACCTTGCAAATGCCTTGTGATAGATTTGAAAATGAAAATCAATTACTAAAACAGTTACTAATAGGGCGGCATGGTGGCGCAGTGGTAGAGTTGCTGCCTTACAGCACCAGAGACCTTGGTTCGATCCTGACTATGGGTGCCGTCTGCATGGAGTTTGTACGTTCCCCCCATGACCGCGTGAGTTTTCTCCAGGTTTTCCGGCTTTCTCCCACATTCCAAAGACAAACAGGTTTGTAGGCTAATTGGCTTCAGTAAAAATTGTAAATTGTCCCTAGCGTGAAGGATATACCGCTGGCGCACGGGGATCATTGGTTGGCCCGGACAACGTGGGCCGAAGGGCATATTTTCCTGCTATATCTCTAAGCTAAATCTAACCGCACTGTAGCCTTCTGCACATTTGACTTTTCTGTGCACACAGTTTGCTAGACGCACAGTAGAGGTGCAATATTTTGATTAACATTGCTGCTACAATTTTGTAGCTTGTCTAGGCACTTGAGAAATGACCTCAAGTGCTGGAGCAGTTGTGGCCTTAGCCCTCTCAGAGTGCCTGTAAGGGAGTTTGCATTGCCAAGCTGTGGAACACTCTCTGATGGACTTGAGGACCGTCCACGCTGATTAATTGCCCACTTCCAACAGCACAATATCCTTTTGGCCTTTGGACACATCCGATGCATTCTCCCGCCTCCTACCCTCCATTTGCAGTGAAAGCTGTCCCAACTTCCCCCCACTTTCTTAAACGGTGTAATTAAAAAAATCACCTCCCCCCCAAATTAAACATTTTGTATCGTTCCCTTTTTCATGTGCAGAGATATTCGAGACAATCTTTGTTACAGTATAAATATGACTGTTCATCCTGGGACTTGATATATTATTCCCTGAGTGGTTGGAAAACCATTAATATTTGACATACCTAGTAGTTATTGAACTAACTGACCAGATTAAGCACTTATAGGGTTGCCAGTGAATCACAGTGAATTGAATAACAATAATAGATTATTGACCAAGCATTCCAGCTTTCGTTAAATGTCCCACTTGGTACATAAAAACTCAAGTGTAATTGCACAGAACATTACTGCATGGATCCAATCTGTTTGTCCCATGAGGTTTGCTGTTTTTGTTCGCTTCACGTGAACCCCTTCAAGGGCAATTTCCAGACTTTGTATTTCTTTTGGATTACTATAAATGTTAAAAGCACTTACAGGATATTGGAAAGACAATTGAATATGGTATTGCAACCATTCAAATTAGCTTTGTGCACTGCTGGGCCCTGTCTGTGTGATACTGGGCACACGGTAAAGAGGAGGGAAGGTGAGGGAATAAGTAACAAAGCTTAACCCGTTTCTCACCTTTGACCAACTATCTCAGTTCCACGCACTGTTGGCAGGAAATGGGCGACAGTGTGTGGGTTATGGAAAGGGGACAGAGGTAGATCACCTGGGGGAAGGTTGGCAGGAGGTTACAACATCAGTCAATGGTTCATTTACGATCATGGGGTTCAGGCAGGGGCGTTAGTTGGGGGTAGTTTGGACATCAGCTGCTGAAAGGTCAAAATTAGGTCGGTGGTAAGGTGCAAATTTATAATCACATTTGGTGAGTCACAACCAGAATGGTGTACCCGCGGGTGATAGGAAACCAAATAACAATAATGTGTTATATCTGGACTTTCAGAAGGCTTTCGACAAGGTCCCACATAAGAGATTAGTATACAAACTTAAAGCACACGGTATTGGCGGTTCAGTATTGATGTGGATAGAGAACTGGCTGGCAGACAGGAAGCAAAGAGTAGGAGTAAACGGGTTATTTTCCGAACGGCAGGCATTGACTAGTGGGGTACTGCAAGGCTCAGTGCTGGGACCACAGCTATTTACAATATATATTAATGATCTGGATGAGGGAATTGAATGCAACATTTCGAAGTTTGCGGATGACACAAAGCTGGGGGGCAGTGTTAGCTGTGAGGAGGATGCTAGGAGGCTGCAAGGTGACTTGGATAGGTTGGGTGAGTGGGCAAATGCATGGCAGATGCAGTATAATGTGGATCAATGTGAGGTTATCCACTTTGTCAGCAAAAACAGTAGGGTAGATTATTATCTGAATGTGCAGCAGGCTGTGAAGAAAGCGAATGGTATGTTGGCATTCATAGCAAAAGGATTTGAGTACAAGAGCTGGGAGATTCTACTGCAGTTATACAGGGTCTTGGTGAGGCCACACCTGGAGTATTGCGTACAGTTTTTCTCTCTTAATCTGAGGAAAGACATTCGTGCCATAGAGGGAGTACAGAGAAGGTTCATCAGACTGATTCCTGGGATGTCAGGACTTCCATATGAAGAAAGACTGGATAGACTCGGCTTGTACTCGCTGGAATTTAGGAGATTGAGGGGGGATCTTATAGAGGCTTACAAAATTCTTAAGGGGTTGGACAGGCTAGATGCAGGAAGATTGTTCCCGATGTTGGGGAACTCCAGAACAAGGGGTCACAGTTTAAGGATAAGGGGGAAGTCTTTGAGGACCGAGATGAGAAGATCTTTTTTCACACAGAGAGTGGTGAGTCTGTGGAATTCTCTGCCACAGAAGGTAGTTGGGGCCAGTTCATTGGCTATATTTAAGAGGGAGTTAGATGTGGCCCTTGTGGCTAAAGGGATCAGGGGGTATGGAGAGAAGGCAGGTAGAGGATACTGAGTTGGATGATCAGCCATGATCATATTGAATGGCGGTTCAGGCTTGAAGGGCCGAATGGCTTACTCCTGCACCTAATTTTTATGATTCTATGATTCTATGAACACCATCTTGACAGATCAAACACCATCTTAACAGAATCAAAACACTGCAGTCCCACCACATTTGGTTGTAAATGGTGGTTGACAATTAAACAGCTGATGGGAGGAGATGATTCCAAGAACATCCCTATCCTTAATGATAGTGGGACTCAGCATACTAGTACGACTAAGGCTAAAGCATTTGAAACCATGTTTAGCCAGAAGTGCCAAATAAAATATCCATCTTGTCTTCCTGTTGAGTTCACTAGAATCCAATCAACCACCAATTTGATTCATTCCATTTGATTCCAGGAAACATGGATATACCAAAGGCTGTAGAACCAAACAACATCCCAGCAGTAGTACTGAAGACCTGCACTCCAGAACTAGCTGCCCTTCTAGCCAAGTGGGCCCAGGAGAAGTACAATGCTTATATCTTCCTGACAATGTGGGAAATTGTCCCAGTAGATACTCTCACAAACACAGCACATGTGCAATTCAGCCACTTACTACCCAATCAATCTAATCTCAATCATAAGCGCAGTTTGAAAATATCATGGACAATACTATCAAGTACCACTTACTTACCAATAACCTGTCCTGGCTTTGGGTTTGCCAGGAAGATTTTATTCCAAATCTCAACACAGCCTCAGTCCAAATATGGTCCAAAGCGATGAATTCCAGATGTGAAGTATGAGTGAGAATACTTGACATCAAGGGAGCATTTGACCATATATGACAGCAAGGTACTCTGGTAAAATCAGCATCAAGCGGAAAACACTCCAATATGATTAGAGTCATATCTTATTAAAGCGTTTGTGGTTGTTGTTGATATAAAAAGTGAGAACATGTCTTATAGTTCCTCAGGGCAGCGTCCTCCACTTAGACATCTTCAGCCGCATCATCAATGATCTTCCTTCCACAATAATACACCAGAGACTACAGATGCTGTAATCTCAAAAAAATGAAACTGCTGGAGGAACGGCAGGTCAAGCAGCATCAAGAACCTGTATTAGGACCATACTAGTTAGGGTTACACTAGTCTGGTTGCCTGTAATTATGTTAATGTAAAATTGGATCCTTAAATTTCAAATGACAAAGATCTGGTTCCAGGATCTTCAATGATGATTTCTTCAGAACCCAGAGTCTTCTCCAGGCACTGCACGTCATGAAGATGGAGCTGAGTGTTGCATGATCTAATATTAAATTAGCTGAATAGCTTCTCTGGCTTTTTCCATCTCCACATCATTATGAAACACCAAGTACAAAGGAATATCTAGAGATAAAATCATCTTAATTTGTACACTTAAGAATTCCCTTACGGTTTTGCCCCATCCTTTTGTCACAGCTTCCTTCCTTAAAATGGTACCGTACAGACCTTGTGATTAATACATCAAAGAAGAGAGGTGAAAATAAATCTTACAGCAAAGGCTGTTCTACCTTTATACCCACACATGAATCCTTCCAATAATTTGTTGGTGGTTGTCAGGAATACTTCCTGCCCTTGAAGTCATTTTTTACCAGTACTTACCATTTCTGTTCTCATTTTCAGTGGATAGAATCTTAAGGCTAAAGTTTTCTAAGCAAGTATTAGAATTGCTGCCGGACACATCAAGAAATCACAAATGTGGGGTCAGTTATAGTGTCATCACGTGGAAACGGCCCTTTGGCCCATCGAGTCGACACTGATCATCACAAACACATCACACTAAACATACCCTAATTTCATTTCATTCTCTTACTATTCCTCAGATGTTACCACTCATCTACTGCACAAACTGGGAGCAATTTACTGTGGTCAGTTAACCTTCCAGCCTGCACTTGTCTAGAAGGTGGCAGGATACTGGAGCACCTTGAATAAGCCTATACAGCCTTAGGGGGGGACATGCTAAATTCACACGGACAGGACCAGGAGTCAGGAGAAAACACAGATTGCTGGAGCAATGAGGCAGCTGATTTACTAGCTTTGCCACCATACTGTTCTAAAAAGTTAAAGTAAGCCTTACATGATGTTGTCATGTTTGATTTTATTGGTCTCTGCACAGTCGGAAATGAAATGCTCTTGTAAACTCTTGGTTAATCTTAACACTAATGCTTCCACTTCATTTTGGTGAAGGAGGATCATTTGCAGGTCAGAATTGAAACCGAACCAGGTCACTAGAATTGTGATGCGGCAGCTCTGCCAGCTGTGTCACTGTGTAACTCGAAGGGTGGGGAGGAGAGGTCTTTACGCCACATTGTGTGGCAGTAATTGAGGTCTCATTTGTTTTTCACAGGAGCTTCCACTGTGTGCACTTTAGCATCAGGACATTTATTTATATGGATGAAAATCAGATGCAAATAATTTTCAGTTTGTTTTATAATTCATAACTTGCCCCTAATCTTGAGACAGCTTAGACACCAAAGTCAGTTGTGTTTTCTACAAAGTAATTATATTGAGAATAAATGTTTCTAATTATGTTTAAATAAATGGAGGTAATAAGTGACTTTAATCTTGACTATCCAGATAAAATGAAGCCTTCTTTTAAATACCACTGCATCTACCTTACGGACTTCTGCTGAATCCGCATCCATTCCTCCCTCACCCCACACACTAATTCTCAAACATTAACCCTCCCCTGAATCATCTACTTGCATTCCAACCTATCCTTGGGCAATGCTTTGAAGTCTGGCTGGTGTGATTTTGATGAGATTTATTTTTGTTGCTCCAAGTTTGTCTTCCTTCAATGCTAAACTTGAAAATGTTCCTCTTTAGTTCACGACAATGCGATGGAACTAAAATAACATTTATTGAAGTTTTAAACAAAGTTTTCCACAAATCTAACATTCAAAAAATCCCTCTGGCAAGTGTGTTTTTCAGAACCAGTAGAATAATGACAGATAACTGGTTTGAAATACTAACCCTATTTTACTGTCTCCACAAATACTTCAACTATAGACTGCTTTTGGTTGCACGAAGACTTTGGGCTTTTCGCACTAGTAGTGGAGTTATTCGTTTATTAAATTTTTGCTTATTATATGTACCAACAGGGCTGTTACACTGCTTCAAGTAAGAATTTATTTTTCCGCGCTCGGTACATATGAGAATTAAACAGTTGACTCTTGGCTACCTTATATTTCTAGCAAGAGATTGTTTTTGTTTCACATTTCCACAGTCTCAAAAAACTCTTAATAGATGTCTAACATTAGTTTGCATTTTATTCGATCTTTATGGCATTTCTCATCAATCAGAGAGCAGTAATGAAAAAACAAAAACAGAAAGTGCTGGAGGCGCTCAGCAGGTCAGGCAGCATCTGTGAAAAGGAACGCAGTTAATGATTCAGGTTTGAGACCCTTTTGTTACATCTGCTCTGATGAAGATGCAAGTTATAAACTGAATAATAAACGGAATGAGATGAACAAATGAGTGGGTGGGTGAATCATCCTTTAGATTAGATAAAGCTACAGTTTTTCAGTTGGAGAGTTGACGTAAGACGTGGGCATGTGATTATCACTCGACATTCAGACAGAAAAGCCTCTGCTTATTCTTATGCTGTTTGAATGTATGAGGCTCGTTCTTGCAGAAATACAACCTAACGAGAAAGTATTTGCTAATGATTATCTTTTGTCAGAATGAGAAGGGAAAGATAAACAATACCTTTGGATGTGGTTTAATTGCGATGTGATTGAAAAGATTTTAAACACTTTTCTATTAGATCATACTTCCTCAAAAACTGCAGTGCCTTATAGAATGTGAGAATGAACCAAAATAAATTCGAGGCCATTTCTCCTCACCCATAAATATTTATGTCTGTCTGGGTTGCTTGTGCTGTGGACAAATGGAGAGACTTTCACCGGACTTAATTGTTACTGGATTTTTAATCTCCTACATTTAAAACCCCATTGGCTTTGTCAATACTGAATTATGTAACAGTAGCCTAATATTCTGTTACAATCAATTCTGGATTTGAGGTACAGAACAGGATTAATGATCACTTGTAAAGGCAGGGACTAACTAATCAGAGACCCAACATGGCTTAGTCAAGGGAAGATCCTGCCAATGTCACATACAGAGATGCAGTGAAAATCTTTGTTTTACTCTCCAGGCCAATCGGACCACGCTGAGAACAATAAAACGATACCCAAGGAGAACAGGTAGCAGAGAAAAACAAGCAGAATGCAGAATATACTGCTATTGCGACAGAGAAAGTGCAGATAAAAAAGTGCAGGTCCGCAACAAAGCAGCCTGGGAGATCAGGACTCCGCCCTTATCTTTTGAGAGGTCAGTTCAATAGGCCGCTAACAGTAGGATAGCAGTTCCTGTGTCCGATGTGACATGCTTTCAAGCTTTCAAGATTCCATTTTTGAAGACGTAACACAGAATTATGATGAGGGCAGTACAGTTGATGCAGTTTACATGAACTGCACTAAGGCCCTTGACAAGATCCCACATGGTTCTAAAGGTTAGTGCCCATGGGATCCATGTAGAGCTCCGTCTAATTGGATCCAAAGTTGGCTTAGTGAAAGGAGACAGAGAGTGATGGTAGAAGGTTGTTTTTAAGACTGGATTCCTCTGTATAGTGGTGTTCCACAGGGATCAGTGCTTGGATCTTTGCTGTTTGCTATATATGTGAATGAGGGAGGCGGGATCAGTAAGTTTGCACATGACATGAAGATTGGTTGAGTTGTTGATAGTGTGAAAGGTAGGCTTAGGCTATGGGGTGATATTGATGAATGGGTGAAATGGGCTGAGAAATGGCAGATGGGCTTCATTCCTAATAACTCGGAGGTGATGGATTGTAGGAATAATTAGACCAAGTGGGACCCATTGGGGCGGCCTGCAGCATCACACACACACTACCCACCCCCCACACACACACTAACTACCCCCCACACACACACTACCCACCCCCCACACACACACTACCCACCCCCCACACACACACTAACTACCCCCCACACACACACTACCCACCCCCCACACACACACTACCCACCCCCCACACACACACTACCCACCCCCCACACACACACTACCCACCCCCCACACACACACTAACTACCCCCACACACATTCAGACACACACTAACCGCCCCCCTTGATATTAGGGGAGGAGAGAGGGGGGGGAGAGGGGTGGAGAGAGGAGGGAAAGGGGGGGAGAGAGAGGAGGGGGAGAGAAAGGGGGGAGAGAGAGGAGGGGTAGAGGGGGAATGGGGGAGAGGAGGGGGAGAGAGGGGGGAAGAGACAAGGGGGAGAGGAGGAGGAGAGCGGGGCGGCAGCTCGCAGGGGATGGCAGCTCATGTGGGGGGGGAAGCAGGTCGCAGGGGGGCAGCAGGTCGCGGGGGGCAGCAGGTCGCGGGGGGCAGTAGGTCGCGGGGGGCAGTAGGTCGCGTGGGGGGCAGTAGGTCACGGGGGGCAGTAGGTCGCGTGGGGGGGCAGTAGGTCACAGGGGGGCAGTAGGTCGCGGGGGAGCAGCAGCTCACAGGGGGGACGTCGAATTTTGACTCCAGGGGATAAATCTCTACCGGAATAAATAAAAATTTTCCCATTAGCGCGTCGTTTCTTCGAGTAGCTGTGATCACACACAAACAAATAAATACACACACACACACACACACATCCACATCCAAGATCAGAGTTTTATAAAGATAAGGATAAGGATAAAGATAAGGATAATATAGCTAGGGGGAGAGGAGGGGGGAGAGAGGGGGGAAGAGAGGAGGGGGTGAGGAGGAGGAGAGTGGCGGCAGCTCGCAGGGGAGAATTATAGTCTGAGAGAATAATGAGGAATAGATAGACTTTTAGAATCCAAATCCAAATATCCTTGAAGATCGCAGCGCAGTTTTAGTGCTTGAAGATGGCCTTCATTATTCAGGACATTGAATACAGGATAAGGTAGGTTGTGCTCCAGATTTATAAAACATTGGTCAGACATCAGATGGGGCACTGCGTGCAGTTCCAGTCACCACACTATGGGAAAGATCCGGACGGGATTCATCAGCATGGTGTTTCAGCTATGAGGAGAGAAAGGAGATGCTAGGTTTGTTTTCCCTGGAATGGAGGTAAAGAGGGGAAATGATTGAGGTATATAAAATTGCGAGGTAAGGTAACCTGCAGGAAACGTTCATCATAACAGAGATACATAACTCTGGCAGGCATAGAATTAGTGTAAGGATTAGGAAATTTGGCAAGAATCTGATGGGGATCTTTATCACCCAGAGGGTTGTGAGTACCTGGAATGCGCTGCCAGAGAGAGCGCTGGAAGCAATGGTTCTGACAGCATTTATGAAATATCTTGACAAGTAATTAAAATTGGTTAAGCATAGAAGGCTATGGGCCAAATATTGGAAGATGGAATTAATATAATTGCACTCATGTAGGGTATAACCTGCCTGGATTTTTCATTCTATCTCAGGACATGTGACTAAATAAACCATATCAATACCAATAATATAGATGGGTGCCTACTGGTTGGCATAGACGTGGGTGGCCAAATGGTCTGTCATGATGACTATGATTCAATTATCTAAATGAGTAATGGTGAAGCACATTCCCCAAGCAAAGTGAATGAAAACAGAAACTCATTGGAATTTAGACCTCAGTCCTACACTTCTACGTTACGTGGCAATGTTTACGGGAGTGGGAGTGTGCAGGGAGATAGCAGAGCAGTTTGTTGACTTTTCAGTTCTTAGTCAGTGAGTCAGATAATGGTGAATGTGCACTATTTTTTTTAAACCAAGGAAATGAACTTACAGTTATATAGCACCTTTCACAAGACCAGCAGGACCTAAACTAAAATAATATTTATGACATGTACGCATTGTTTTCCTCTTCTGCATTCCAAGGAATAAGGATGGCTTGCAGCCATTCCAGTTATATGTGTTCTGAGGTTGCAGACTTTGTCATTGATGGGCTGGAAGTGCTTAACAGACAAGAATCTGTGGAAGATCTTTGTCATGCTCCCATGGCTGAGACTCAAATTGCGCAAAGAGCTGGTCCCACGCCTGCATTTAGTCCATATCCCTCCCCACCATTCCTATCCACATCCCGGTCCAAACGCCTTTTAAATGTCATAATTGCACCCGTCTCCACTACTTTCTCTGGCAGCTCCCTCTGTGGCAAAGAGATAGGAGGAATCATTGCCCAGTGACCTCTAGGTTCGAGAGAGAGAGAGAGGGAAATCAGCCAGGGATCCTGCTCCCCATCACATCCCGGTGACCTACGGATTTAAGACAGAGGTGGTATCAGTCAGGATTCCTAATCACTCTCCATCTCTGTCCTTTGATCCCCTGATTAGAGAAAGTATGAGAATGCCCTTTGAAACATTTCCTCTATCCTGGAACTGTATTGGTGAATACAGCTTGGAGTAGGGCAGGGAGATGTCCAGCAATAAAGTTAGTTGACCTTGAGGAGAACCTATGCGCTGGGGATTTTAACTTGGGCAAGGATGCTGACACTAGTTTGGCTTTCCTGCCAATGGATTTGGAGGATTGAGTGATGAGAGTGCTGGTGTAATTTCTTCTGAACTTTCACATATTTGCTGTAGGTTGTCCATGTCGGAAACTTATCACTGTCAGATCACTACTGCTCAAAAGTGTGCGGATGGGTTGGAGGTCTAGTTCTTTGTTCATCCTTTTTTTCAGTCATCTGAAGGCTCTGCTGGCACTCTCGACATAGTGGTAAATTCACCAAATTATGGTTTTTCAAAATATGGATAGCGATACACGCATTCCAAGGATGAGGACAGGCTAGTACAAAAGGGGCAGCTTTTTGCAAGACACTTATTCACATGTTTACTCTTAAGTCTCATACATTTGTACCCTTAAGGGGAAGAGTCGATTTACATGGAATAAACATGCAGCTGTTTCTGAACGCACAAATATCTGCGCAATTTATCTCAATGACTGACATTAGGTGATCTTGGTTCTGGAGTGGAGATGTCATGGACTGAACCGGTCCTTGTTTAATCTGTACATTCACATCATTCCAGTATTCAAGACAAGATACGTATAATTCCCACATAGCGTATCTGCTCTTACTGTATACACTGTACATCAGTTAATAAAGGAAAGGATGGTTGCATGCATTTTAACCATTTTTTTAATGGAACTGTGACACTTAAGGATCTGTGAACGTACATTTCAAGGATCCTTTGTTCCTCCACACTACTTTACATCCTTCCGTTTATCATGTAGTCCTCTGCCATATTCAACCTTCCCAAATACACTGTCATACTTAAATAATTTTACAAGGATGTTGCCTGGACTACTTTGCGATTATGTGTCCCTTCTCTGGATTAAATTCCATTTGTGACTTTTCTGTCCAACGACCAAACCATCTTTATTCTGCCTCATGCTGAAGCTTTCTTCCTCACATTTATTCACTCAGGCATTTTTTTGATAGATCTGCCACCATCATCATCCATTTAAGTCTAACTTGTTAATATGTATTACAAAAAGGAATGGACCAAATACTGAGCCCTTTTGAAACCTATAAGTGACAGCCTTTCAGTTTCAAAAGCATGCATCAACTTTCCACTTTGCTTCCCACAATTGGACCAATTCTGAATCCAATTTATCATTCTTCTGTATATTCCATGGGCTTTTACTTTTTAATCTAAAGGACACAGAACATTGCAACTTATTCCTTAATTTGCCAACTTTCTTACTCAATGCCCTGACTGATGAAAGCAAGCTTGTTGTATTTATTATTTACCATTCTATCCACTGAGATGACTTTCAGAACCTATGGACTTGCACCACAAGATTATACTGCACATCAATGCTTATGTGTCCTACCATTTAGAAACATAGAAACATAGAAAATAGGTGCAGGAGTAGGCCATTCGGCCCTTTGAGCCAGCACCGCCATTCAATATAATCATGGCTGATCATCCAGAATCAGTACCCCGTTCCTGCTTTCTCCCCATATCCCTTGATTCCATTAGTCCTAACAGCTATATCCAACTCTCTCTTGAATACATCCAGTGAATTGGCTTACATTGCCTTCTGTGGCAGAGAATTCCACAAATTCAAAACTCTCTGGATGAAAAAGTTTTTCCTCATCTCAATGGCCTACCACTTATTCTTAAACTGTGACGCCTGGTTCTGGACTCCCCCAACATCGGAAACATTTTTCCTGCATCTAGCCTGTCCAATGCCTTAATAATTGTATATGTTCTATAAGATCATCTCTCATTCTTCTAAATTCCAGTGAATATAAGCCCAGTCGATCCATTCTTTCATCATATGTCAGTCCCGCCATCCTGGGAATTAACCTGGTGAACCTACGCGGCACTCCCTCAATAGCAAGAATACTGACATATGGTAATTTGCCAGAGGACCTATTAAAATGCATGCAGCCCACATTAAACACCTTGCCCTGATCAACTTTCCCCTTACCTCAAAAAACGTAGTTAAGGTTACTATGATAACTTGACTTAACAATACCATGCTGGCCATCGCTGATTAATTTGTGTCTTTGTTATATACTGCAACGTAGTGTAATAATTTGTTTCTGAGATGAATATTTGGTCTTTTTATCATTTATCCCACCAAAGTAAGCCGGAATTATATCATGTGCAAGAAGGAACTGCAGATGCTGGTTTAAACCGAAGATAGACACAATACCTGGAGTAACGGCGGGACAGGCAGCATCTCTGGAGAGGAGGAATGGGTGATGTTTTGGGTCGAGATCCTTCTTCAGACCCTATATCATGTTAGTCTCTATCTGTTAATATCAGAATCAAATTATGAGATGGTTGAAGTGTTTGTAAAAAAGTCACAGGCTCAAATTATTCAATTACCAAGTTGGAAACCTCAAGTTATTACTCCCTAATAAGTTTTCAATGCATTTTCAAGGTAACTTGTCATCATTATATGGGTAAGATCTTTTCTTTAAAAAATCCCCCTCATTCTCATTTTACCATAGTCAGCACCAGCAAATCCTGTCGCATGAGCGACAAACAGGGGAAACTCATCAGATTTCAGATTGATGTTAATTTTATTCGACGTTTAACTTTGAGTTTCTTAATTGTAGAATACATTTAATTTCAACACTAGGTGCGGTAAACCACACTAATGAGTAGGATTTGTGCGGTATGCATCTTCTTTTGTTACATTTTGACTAACAAACATGGACCATGTGACAAACAATCAATGTCTCAACTATATTAAATTTGCTATTGGTTTAATCCGCAAATAAAGAAGAAACATTGGTTTTCCAGACTAAGCATAATAACCCATGCAGAAATGATTGCAGAAGCTGAAAAGAAATCCAATATACAAAGCTGTGTAGCAAGGCCCGAGTGAGGTATAGTCCATGATTACAACACTGAAGAATATTGCTGAAATTACAGTTTCCCAAGGAAATAATAAAAAAGCTTCTCTTGCGAGACATTTTGAGGGAAAAAAGCCATCTGAAATGGAATTATTGTTCTGGAAAAAGCAATATAAAATCTCCAAAGATTGAAGTTGTTTTTACTTCTACACATAATATCTGATAATAGTTGAGTGCCAGCTAAGAATAGGGTAGATAACTAAACCAGATGGGCCTCCAGATAAAGTCTAAAATGCCATTGATCCCTTTATGTAAAAAATGGAACTCAGATGTTGGTTGACAAAAAAAGACACAAAGCGATGGAGTAACTCAACGGGTCAACAAACATCTCCAGAGAACATGGATAGGTCCGGACCTTTCAGACTGCTTGTGGTGGGGCAGGAAAGCTGGAAAGCTGAGGGGGGGGGGGGTGAGAGGCAGATGGTTGGACAAAGGTCAGGGATGAAAGGATAAAATATGCATGATTAGGATAGAAGAGTTGGGAATTATAAAGCCAGAGGAAGGAATGTAGGTGGAAGGAAAGGGCAGGGGAGGGGAGAAATGGTTGTGAGTCCAGGTTGGGCATGGGGAAGATAGAGGGAGAAAGGAGGAAGGGGAGAAAAAGGGGGGGGGGGGGGGAAGAGGCATGGGATTTGGTTAGCTGCCTAAAATTGGAGAATTCAATGTTCATACTGTTGGGTTGTAAGTTACCCAAGCGGAATATCTAAATGGGGTATCTAAACAATGACTATTGCCTGCTCCCAGTTTGCTGGAGTTCTCCCGTATTCAGCATTGTTGGCCTCCTCTGCACTGAACATCCCCAAATGTCTTGAAGTCTTGATACTTTCAAGAGAGAGCTAGATAGGGCAATTAAAGATAGCGGAGTCAGGGGATATGAGGAGAAGGCAGGAACGGGGTGCCGATTGTGGATGATCAGTCATGATCACATTGAATGGCAGTGCTGGCCCGAAGGGCCGAATGGCCTACTCCCGTACCTATTGTCTATTGTCTATTGTCTATTCTTGCTACCAGTGGTATGCTTAACTTGCATGGCAAAATCTGAGCTTTCACAATGTGTAAAATAGCCAAATGTCAGCCATCAAATGCGATATGATGGGTGGATTTCCAGTTGCACAAATGTTGCTCTGCACTGCTCTATGCTTCTATGGATAGGTTCCATGCTGTAGAGATACCTGTGCAAAGTTTTTGCTGCATGTTATTGGGCATCTTATCATTGCACGCACAATTTCAGGTGAGCCTGCCAAATTGCTCTTTGTGCACATAAGTTATTTTTCTTAAAAGTAAGTCCATCTTCATTGGCCTACCCCAAAGTCATAAGCTCAGTCATCTGCAACAGGATCCATGTAAACCTTTTCCTAGGGAAATTGGGATTTCCTCTCTCGGTTTGCTTGCCTTGTGCTCGGGATTCATCATGTGTAGAACCCATCACTAAACAAAGCAGTATATGAGCTGGTAGCTGGGTGTTTTAAATCAAGCTTGGGAATGTATTTTTCCCTGTTCTCAATATATTACTATTTACCTGGCCATAATGCAGTTCTTGCATTTCAGAAATGAGAAAGGCATAAGGTTGATTGGAAGAGAAAGGGAGAATTAGAGGTACATCCAGCTATAGTTTGCAAATCAGAAGAGATTCTGATTTGCAAACTATGTTCACGGCGAGTCAAGTATATCGCTCGCCGTGAACTCACAATTACAACCTATATACAGTGCGCTTCATGATGGTGGATTTGTGTTCGAGCACCTCTTTACTGCTGCATTCCCCCGTGTCTTTCAGCCTGAAGAAGGGTCTCAACCCATCACGTCACCCATTCCTTCTCTCCAGAGATGCTGCCTGTCCCGATGAGTTACTCCAACCTTTTATGTTTATCTTCACCTGTTGAATTTAGTTTATTTAATTAAACTGTCCCTGAATCTGGAAGTGTGCGTTTCCACACTTCTATACCTTTTGCCTGATGGGAGAGGGGAAAAGGGGCTGTGGCCAGTGTGACTCATTCTTGATTATGCTGCTGGCTTTGCCGAGGCTGCGTGAGGCATAAAAGGAGTCAATGGAAGTGAGGTTGGTTTGTATGATGGTCTGGGCTGCATCCACAATTCTCTGCAGTTTCTTGTGGTCTTGGATGGAGCTGTTCCCAAACGATGCTGTGATGCATTCCGGTAAAATACTTTCTTCGACACACCTGTAGAAGCTGGTGAGAGTTGTTGGGGACCTTCTAAGCCTTCTAAGGAAGTAGAGATGTTGGTGTGCAATTGTATCCTCAACTGTGTCTTTTGTCAAATCATCGTCACCTCGATAACAATCCCCACCTTCTGCAGGCACACTAAACCTTCCCTTTTGGAAATGCTTCTAGGATTTTAAGTAATGCAATGGGACCCTCACCAATGGCGAAAACGCTATCTGGGGCACCAATAATGTTGACTGATTAAAGTAATTATTATATCAAATAAGCTCCAAGATTTGGCGACCTAACCGAATCACTGGGAGAGAGGGCGGGTGTATTAAGTTTAACTCACTGAGTGTTGGTCACATTGCTATCTGTAAAAGTGTTGTTTTATACAAACATGGCAGTTACTTTTGCTTTAATGAATCTCTGGGTAGCATGTTAATCATTCTACATGTCGCAGTTTGAAATGATTCAGGCATGACGAAATGACATATGAATGCAAATTTGCTGCTGCTAGGTATTTGAAGGGCTTAACAGAACGATGTGAACATGGGAAGCGTGTTCTTTCGCCCTGCCTTACACATCCCTGGGAATGATTCATTCCGAACGATACTTTTACAATCGCGTTCCACTGTTGCCATCGTTACTCGACGGCAACATTCTTGATGACATCACAATGACACCTGTCCCGGCCCCGCCCCCGCTGCCACCAGCAGCCATTCATTAATTTCAGGAGGCGGGAGGCGTCAGCGTGCAGTGACGCAGCGGCAGTAGCAGTATCGAGCGGTGGGTTGTTGCAGGAGTCAGTCAGTGCGATACTGTAACAGTGCAGCTACCTACCTGCCTTGTGCCTGCCTGCCTGCAGTGGAGTTTCCACGGTGCATGGTTCACGTATACAGCGGGGGAGAGAAGACCATGTCCAAGTACCACAGGACGCCCGCCAGAACTATGGACAATCTTATCGAAGTGAAGAGCAAGGTAGAAACGTGTTAATTGCTGGATGCATTTATGTAACTTTCAGCATTGTCCTCAGTGCTAGATTTGAATGCATGCTTTTAAACGCCGTGAGTTTTTTTTAATAATAACCGAAGGTAGCTCGGATTATGCAACAATGCAACAAAACGGTCTTGGTTCAACGGATCGTTCGCTTATTTTCGGGATATTTTCCAGGGACTGCGTGTGTTTTATCCCTAAATGCGTGCGGACCACAGTTGCTTGCGCCGCGCTGTTCCTCGGAACGAATTGATCTCGCTATTGATGTAAACAAACCTCACCTTAAAAAAAATTCCAAGGCGTTTGCAGCGGTTAAAATATGACTGGGTTTTTTTTTGTTATTGCGGCTATTTTATATTTCTGTCAATGTTCTTCCCTCTCTGGGCACTCGTAAGGCGACGATGCCCGTTTCTCGCCATCATAATTCGCATTATTGGCTGTTATTATTGGAGCCATATTTAATGATATTACGTGTTAGAAATAATTTGAAAGGTTGCGCTTAGATTTGGTTATAAAAATAGGCAGATTATAAATCTAATGTTTGGGATTCGCGTATTATTTTCACATTCATTGGGAGCCTGCCTGGTTACGTGTGTTTAGAGAGACGCAGGTGCTACAAACTCTTCATTTTTCTCCCCTCACAGTTCGATGCTGAATTCCGAAGATTTGCTCTAAAACGTTCCAACGTCGGGGGTTTTCAGGAATTTTACCAGCTGATTCAAGCCGTCCATCAGATCCCGTACGTGGATGTATTGTTAGGATATACCGACATCCACGGGGACTTGCTGCCCATCAACAACGATGACAATTATCACAAAGCGGTCTCCTCTGCCAACCCTTTACTGAGAGTCATCATTCAGAGACGGGGTAAGTCGAACGCAGGAGCTACCTTCCATTGGCGCCTGAATTATATCCCATTTAAAAAAAAATAACAATCTCGAGATACATAACTGGTAATGTCGGATGGTGCCTTGGCATTTCATGTGACTTATTATAATCTGTGTATAAATAGTCGCGGCTCTTTAAGTGCTCAACATAGTGCGCTTGTCTTTTTAAATGTAGGAGGTATCTTAACACCGACACCTCTGTGCACTGAACGGATTCCGCTATGCAAGGAATTCGGTTAATCTTAACCGACACCCACCAGTCTGAAGAAGGGTCTCGACCCGAAACGTCGCCTATCTCCTTCGCTCCTTAGATGCTGCTGCACCCGCTGAGTTTCTCCAGCGTTTTGTGTAACCCTCGGTTAATCTTAACTTTTTCTAAAGAACCGGGAAAGGGTGGTGGTGGTGTCAGGAGAAAAGGTCGTGGCGTTGTAAGTCACTTACAATGAGATCTATTTTTAGCAAAATATTTCTCCATTATTCATGTTCCCTTGTTTTATCTATTTTTAGCACAAGGCACATTGACTCGTCGCTATTTGTGCCAGAAATGGGTGCGTTAAATAACTATTCCACTATTATGCAGGTTAAGCAATTAAACGTGGTCTTGGTTCGTGCATGTTAGTTATATGGGTTACATTTTATTTTTATAGTGTTTGCTTAAAAAGCAAAACCTCATGCCATAACAACCATTATGTTTGTCCAGATACAAACAATTGCATTTTCATTCCACATGTAAATCATTAGTCTTCATAAAGCCTAAGTTTTCAAACTGAAGGGTGAGGTAAAGTTAGATTGGAATTGCGGGGGATTACCTCAGATATGGAGTGGAGCAAAAACCTCTTTGAAACTGTATTGCAGAAATATTCTGGCCCTTTTTTGCAATATAATCCTAATATTTTCCACTCTTCCCTTTCCACGGGCAGATGAAAATCGTCAGTCCCCACATAAATCAGCTTTGTCGTGGGCAGCAAACTTTGAAACAATTAAAACAACCTCCTAATCAGTTCCTTTCCTCCCACAACCCTAACTGTATTATCACTAATTGGAGAACACAGCTGAGGGAGTCCCAGCTGCTAATTGCTTTGCCTATATGGCCTGCAAATGATAGACACAAAATGCTGGAGTAACTCAGCGGGGCAGGCAGCATCTCTGGAGAGAAGGAATGGGTGATGTTTCAGGTCGAGACCCTCCTTCAGGTTTGCAGATGGGTGGCCCATGATGCCCCTTCTAAACTTTTCATTGATGCTATTGTAGTCGTCTCTGGAGCGACCTCCAGTATTTTGTAAACAACAAGGGCAAGGTGGTTTCATATCCTCTGCAACCCATGAATTGAACGTAGTTTTGGATTACAATGAGTGCATTTATTTTGCAAATTAGATCTTTTAATTGCATGTTCTTTTTGTTTTGAGCTGCAGTTCCATTAGAAGTCCACTTCTTGTGAATGATATTGATGATAAATGCAATAAGCATTTTTTTTCTTCTAATGTTAGATGGGATTGAATTTACACCGCATAATGATGTTGGTCTCGGGCTTTACCTTTCTGAATGGAGAAAATGTCAAATAGTTCATGGCTGGTAAAGTTGCAGCCTCAGTGCCAGTGACCTGGCTTTAATCCTGTCCTCTGGCGCTGTTTGTGTCCCCCAAAACTCCCTCCCCTCTTCACCCTTCCTCTTCTTTCCCCTCTCCTCCTCCCCTCCCCCAATCTTTTCCTTTCCCCTACCCTCACACCCTCCCTCCATAACTCCTCTCCCACTGCCCTCCTCGCCCTCTATTTCCCACTCCCTACCTCCCCCACTCCTCTCCCTCTATTTCCCCCTCCTCCCCCACCAGACATGAGACAGGAAACTGAAAAAAGAGGAAGAGATAGATTTCTCCACTGATTTTGAAATTTGGCAAGGCCCCACTGCCGCCGCGAGGCCCCCACCGGGTCGGACGAAGCGGCCGATGGCGCCCACGGCTGGGCACCATGGAGGCCGTGAAGTAGGCTTGGCTGCTCGCCACCACAGAGACACCCGCAGTTGCAACTCCAGCCAGTGGCGCGTTAGTGATGCTCAATCCGCTCCTTCTGCTTTATATTATCCTCGCCGGGCGAGGTGGACTCCGCCCATGATTGACAGCGGACCCGGCCAATCAGTGCGGTGATCGTGCAGGGAGGGGCGCCGCCATCCTGGTGACTGACAGGAGAGGAGACCAATCTGCGCATGCGCAGTTTTGAAGATTTTTAAACATTAATAACTTTTACAATATACCATCAATCGGAACAAAACTTGTTGCCCTTGTAGCACAGGTAAATGGTGAGTAAGGTGGCAAAAAATCGTAGCGTTATCGTGTACTGTTTTTGTGCAAATAGAAAAAACCGCAAAACCGGAAGAGCTCAAGATCAGAGTTTTAGTTATGGATAGATAGATCCTCGCCTCCCTCCAGGGGAAAATGTAAAACAAACTTAAAGGTTATTGCTGTATTATTTTTTTATGCCTGCCAGGTGAACGTAGTATACACACAAAACTTGAAGCGAGTTGAGCAACCATTTACTTTAACTTATTAATTTGCAATCCCCAACAATAGGAAAATTCCTGTCTTTACCAGCACTTAAATCTGAATACATTGCTGAGTACAATGTTATGAACAGGACATTTGAATTCATGTGGTTCCATTGATCATGTTACTTCCTTTAAACTTGCGTTTATAAGTTTGTTGAATTCCAGGGTTGCAGCCACAACAGTTCTCTATTTTTTCGGTCAAGCCCACCACATGGGATGTTGGAGGCACTGCCAAGATGCTGCTTTCGCACTCTATATTTCAATATCAAACTCACCTAGAATATTTTCCACAATCAATCACGGACACTTTGTGCACTATCCATTTCTGTGACAACTTCACCTTTGTTTACCACCTTGTGCAACCCTCAAATGTTCTACAAACTTCTAGTTCTTCTCCTCCCCCTCCCCAGTGGCAGCCATTTTTAATCAAATATTACTTGTCTATGTGACAAAATCAAGTGTTCACTGACTGTTTTATTATTAAATTATTCTCCATTACATTTTAAAGTGGATTGTATTTTTGGGGAAGCGCCGAAGCATTTTTATAACAAGATGCAAAGTGATTAACAGTTGCTAAATCTTTACAGACTGAAGAACTGAATCTGAGTTTATTAGTGTACTTGCTTGTGTTAAGTGCTTTGGGATCTTTCTCTGTTGAAAGATGCTATATTTGTCATATTGCTCCTGGGGTAGGGAAGTGTATCAGTGAGCTGCAATTTATCTTTCAAACTGTAGGTGATCAAGTCTGATGTTTGCTGATGATGCAAAGAGTCACAAGCTTGGTAACTTCTGACCTTTTAAAAGCCAATGGCACTTTGTCTTCAAGTGCTTCAATTAGCTAATGTAGCAATACTGTGGACATAAAACTAGGCAGCAGGAATGATTTAGTGTGTCTGATGGAATTCCTTGATAGTTGCAAGATTAAATGTGGTTGTGCTCTTCTTCCCAACTTCTCACCAATTTACAATAGCTGAATGGCAGACTTTGTAAAGTTTCCAATACATGGTCCGGATGATGGACCTGGGAATTGTGGCTTGTGTTCTAAATCGCGTCTGAGTTGGTGGCTAGAAATTGGTCTATTCAGTTCTGGTGTGATTAGAAAATTTAGTGTGTACTTATGGAGGAGGGAAATACTCTTTTTGGCATACAGCTATAACTGGGAAGCAAAATATCTGATTATGTGGAGGTTAAGATGAAGTACATCACACACTTGGATATTGCCATGCTATAAATTTTCACTAGAATAGGTCCCTTTCTGGAATTATTTATTCAGATTTATGGTTGTGTCTGTGAGCGTTAGGTCTCCATAATGTGATTGCATTTTGTGTCCACAGATGGATTTCTTAACCCTTTGTGTCATTGCTTTGTACATAAAACTGGCGTGGAGTCGGTTTAAAATGTTGCTATAATTGTAAAACTGTCACTGCTACCTGTGATCATGGGAAGCTTGAAACTATTCTATTATGGTGCCCTAAAATATGGGGGGGGGGGGAAAACTATGTATAAACGTGTAAAAATGGCCTTTATTAAAATCTGACAATGTGCTCTTTAACCACATGCAATATTTTTCTATTACAAATCTCAACTTGTGGAGTACAGAGGCAAATAAAGAAATTATGGCTCTTTGTCGCAAACATTATGGAGGGCACTGTATTTACTTGCACTGACCTGACACTATGATTTAGTTGATCAAATGTTCAGGCAGTCCAGTGAACTAGTGTATATTGAAGACTATTTATCTGAATCATCTGTACCATTGATACTCTTGTCAAATCTTATTTGTATTGTTAGCTTACGTGGTCCACATTCAAATAGTAAAGAAAGTTTTGTGGTTCATTTATTCACTGAAGTTAATTGAGATATCTATTGGTGCTTTTGAATGTAATATTGCAACTTGCCTTTTCTCATGGTATGCTGGTATTTCCCGGATGGATGCCAGTTTAGGTCTAGATTTGGATACTAATGAAAAAATGTTTACCTCGTCTGTTGCACACAAGACCATCTCATTTTGAGCTTTTATATGACTGGATTTTACTCGTTTTAAATGGTACCTTTAGTGTTCCCTGAAAGGCAGGCACATGTAATCGCTGTTACAAAGCAAGAAATTGTACTGACCACTTTGTACACAGCAACGTGATCATTTGGTCAAGGATTTGGCAACTAATTTGCTTTTTGAAATAATATTGGATTTTGCATGCATCTGTGGAAACACAAGTGGCTTTATTTGAAATGTTATCCAAAGGATGACTCCTAGAATGTAGCCCCCCCCACCCCCCCACCCCCCACCAGTAATGCACTTGAGATTTATGATGGGGGGGTTCCTCTTGGTAACTCGAGTCCAAGCCAGAACCTTTTGACTTGGGTGACAAGTGCTGGCCCTCGGAGAACAATAATTTCAAGTTAGGACATTTAAATATTTCAAAAACGACTTGATTGTTAGCACATAACTCGCGTTTTAAAGATCTGTGATGAAAATCACTTGCTAAATTGCTCATTTCTAAAATGACTAAAATCACTTGAATAGACACAGAGTACTGGAGTAACTAAGCAGGTCAGGCAGCATCTCTGGAGAAAAAGGATGGATGATGTTTTGGGCCGGAACTCTTCTTTAGACAGTCTGACCCGCTGAGTTACTGCAGCACTTTGTGTATATCATCGGTATAAACCAGCATCCACAATTCTTTCCTACAGAAAATCACATGGATGCATATTTTTCTAAACATCGTTTAATTGCATGGTAAAGTCTAAATCGCTTGTTAATCAGCCTTTTAGCTAATTTGCTATGAGGTGGGAAATGATGCCTTGTTCTAATAACTCTTGAACAACCATTGATAACTTGTAAAGTTCCCTGCTAAGTGAGTAGAATGCCATATGTACATTTGTTTGAAAGCTATGTGAAAACAAAAATAATAATTTGTGTGAGTGTCAACATGGAAATTATTTTTCTTACTTGATGTTGATGTAACTTGAATAAAGTTAATCTTTCAGTTAGAGACTGGGGGTTATGCGTTCCACTTGAGATGTTGGGGTGCTTTTCATGTGTATGAATAGCCATTGCAAGTAGCAGTTTTGCAAATACAATGTGTTTATTGCAAAAGATAGACACAAAAAGCTGCAGTAACTCAGTGGGTCAGGCAGCATTTCTCTTGAGAAAAGCAATGGTTGATGTTTCAGGTCAGGACCCCATCTTTGGACCCTGAATGCAAACCAGTTTTTCTTGAATGCAAGTTTTGGCAAACCTGCAACTTTGTGGCTTCAGACTGCGTGAGCATGGTGCACTAAAAACTTACTGCTCTTAATATTTGATATTTAATATTATGAAATTAAGTGACCTCTGCTAATATTTCTCAAACTGGACCTTAAGATATTTGAAAATGTTCTTCACAAGCACATAAATTAGTGTGGTTTCTTTCTTGTCTAAACCTGTATCTAGTTGCAATTCTGCAAATGCCCTTAATTTGCAACTAATTTGCATCAGTAGTTTTAATAGGACAATCTCTATTTAGAACGGAACTATCGGAGTTCATTTCTACAAACGTAGGTTTGATTAACTTCAAGCTTGTAAATCAAATTGGAGGCTTTGGCATTGGTATCAAAAACATTTTGATGAGATGAGAGAACTTGTTGGTGGCAGTGTGGAGAATAATGGAAACTTTGAAAGTTGGTAAAGTGTGGTTAGTTCATTAATCAGGTCATTTATGTTTGATCTCAGCTGGTGACAGCAAAACACCATCTAAAGGTGGGAATGACTTAACAGCATAGGGGTTTTGAAGTAAAAACTTCACTTACAACCAAATACTTGTATGTTAATTTTTGCTTGTTACAACTATCAGTGAGGTGGAAATATTAATTACTGGAACAGTATCCCAATGAGCAGTGCTTATTACAAAATAAAATTGGGAAGGAAATCTTGTTTCCAGATTTAGTTTTGGGACAATAACACCATGTCCACAAATTAGCAAGTTTTCAGAAGTCACATTGACCATTCATTGTGTAGGCCACATCTGTACAATAACAAAAAAAGGGCATGTTACCACTTGAAATATCGAGGATGAAGTAATTTGGCATAGCTTTTTAAAAACAATCCAATGCTATTTTGTTCTTGGATACTATGTACTGTTCACTATGTGGGGACACAAGACCTGGCATTATTAGTTGTTTGTCTTTTTGGTTACCTTGCTCATTTGGTAAATTAGATTGAGTTGCATGACAATTTTCACCTACTTGCACCAAAAAAGGCAGCTGTCTTGATTTTGGGGGAGAGGAGGGAAATAAATTAATTATAAAATCATAGCTGATTTTGGTCCACAAAGCAAGTAAATCATTCGCTAAAGTTTAGAAGTACAAGTCGCAAGGTTGTCCTTGGTATCCATCAGTTTCTTTTACATGTTTACATTTTTCTTCTGAGACCTTGATGGAAAGAGAAGGGAATGGAATGGAAAAGACACAAGTCTATAACAATGCTAAGCAGAACATACTGCACTTGCATAGTCAGTTGATTAGTACGTGTAGAGGGACAGTATTTTGCACCAAAAGCTGTTTTTAATTTATATTGGGGCAACGCCAGGTGATCATGTTTATTACATGCAACCTTGTCTTAAACACAGCAAAAGGCAGTTTGTGTCGCACACAAGCTGTTAACAACAATGCGATCGTTGTGGTTGCAGAACCTGCACCAGGTTTCGGTTCAAAGTTGACCATTGGAAACAACTAGTTAAAGTACTTAGAATTTTTTTTTTCCCCATTTGTCCTACCCAACATCATATAACACAACACAAACGGGTTAATAAAGCTCCTTTCTCTTTTAGGTATCTGAATATGCCTTCCATCAATATTTGCTTTCCTTGAGTAAGTGGATTCCCAGTCTGTATGTTTTAATATTTATTATGGTTGCTGTGTAACTCCTACAGTTGGGAGTTACCTTGCTGCTTTTCTAATGGACATATTGTTCCATTTTTTTGTGGCAGAATTCTTGCTCTGTAGCCAGTGGTCAAACCACATTCCAACAATCAACTTTTTGACTTGGTTGATAACACACTTTGATGGAGTTCATCTACTCTCCTAGTGATAATGCTAGGCTAAAATATTAGTGCAGTGATGTAGTGTGGCAATGTGGTAGGCGCTAAATTTTGGGTGAGATGTTAAAGTGCAATATGTAGATACAAGATCCCTCGGCACTGCTCTGTAGAGAAGGTCTCCCTGGTGGTCTCCCCAAATCTTGATTAACATGGGTGACCTGCTTATTATTCCAAGGTAGATAAAAATGCTGGAGAAACTCAGCGGGTGAGGCAGCATCCATGGAGCGAAAGAAAAGGTGACGTTTCGGGTAGAGACCTTTCTTCAGACTGATGTGGAGGTGGGAAGAAGAAAGGAAGAGGCTGGAGGAGCTGGGGAGGGAGAAAGCAAGGACAACCTGAAATTGGAGAAGTCAATGTTCATACCACTGTGGTGTAAACTACCCAAGCGAAATATGAGGTGCTGCTCCTCCAATTTACGTTGGGATTCACTCTGGCCATGGAGGAGGCCCAGGACAGAAAGGTCTGATTCTGAATGGGGGGGGGGGGGGGGTTGAAGTGCTGAGCCACCGGGAGATCAGGTTGGTTATTGCGAACTGAGCGAAGGTGTTGGGCGAAGCGATCGCCAAGCCTACGCTTGGTGTCACCGATGTAGAGCAGCTGACACCTGCGGATGCAGGTGAACATCTGTCGCACCTGGAAAAGGCTGCTTGGGTCCTTGGATGGTCAAGGGGGGCGGAGGTAAAGCGACAAGTGTAGCATTTCCTACGGTTGCAAGAGAAAGTACCGGGGAGGGGGTGGTTTCGGTGGGAAGGGACGAATTGACCAGGGATTTACAGAGGGAGCGGTCTCTGCGGAAAGCCGAATGAGCAGGAGATGGGAAGATGTGGCAAGTGGTGGGATCCCGTTGGAGGTGACTTATTATTCCATTAATGTTTGGGTGCTAGCTGTGAGCAAATTAACTGCCAGGTTTCTGTCATCGACTAATCCTCCGATGTAGGCTATAAAGAGAGCTTGTTTAATATTTGCATAACCTAGTTTGTGCTGGGATGATATTTTAAAAGTTTTGTTGTAGCTGCTATGCTGCTTTCTTAAACTTGTGGGCTAAAATTTCAGCTAGTAAGAACAGTTGTATCAAATACATACACGATGTTCAGGTTTTACAGTTGGGATTGGTGTTTATGTGTGTGGGGTATCTGCAGAGTTTTAATGTGTTGAAAATTTGTTGATGTCCTTTTTTTACATTTATGGCACGGTACCCCTTTAGGTGTTTGTTTCTGGGAGAAATGGGTTTTTGTATTTGACATGCAGATTTGGGGGAAATCAAGATTTAACAACATTTCAGACATGCCATGTCTGTCTTAAGATTTTGTTTCCAGTCATGGACTTTTCATGTATTGATTTATAGCTAATAGCCTTGTCTCACGGTACGAGTTCATTCCAAGAGCTCTCCTGAGTTAAAAAAAAAAATCAAACTCGTGGTAAGCACGGAGAATGAACATAGCGGGTACGTCGGAGCCCGGGGACATCACTTAGCGGCTCGTAACGCTAACGGCAGGTACTCGGGAAGACTCGCTAATGGCAGATAAGCACGGGACGACTCGTGAAGATTTTTCAACATGTTGAAAAATGTCCACGAGAGCCCAGAGTACCGACGAGTAGCCATTACCGTAAATCTCTGAGTTCGAATCGGGGCAAACTCGGGAGAGCTCTTGGAATGAACTCGTACCGTGGGACAGGGCTTTAACTCGGAGTTGCAGAATCTCCTCAAGCATAACTTTACAAGGAACTAATGGAAGTGATCTTTGAATATCACACCCAAAATAAATGCATTCAAGATTCTAAAAGACATTGAACAAATCCACTTCTGGATCCCAGTGTATCCCCACTAAAATCCAATGCTATTTTGACTCTGCTTGGTGATCATTTCCTGGTAAATGTCATAATGGCAGTATGTTTTTTGCTATTTTTGAAATGCCGTAACTATTTAAATGTCACCAGTACACGATGTCCAGAGATTGTGAATGATAACTCGGACCCCAAGGTATGCACAGTTTTGATTATCACGAAAGTGCTGCACTTTAACAAATCCTCGTTTAACAGGTCTAATTCTGATCTGCTTGTGCACTGTTTCATTACTACAGGCAAGCAAACTGTTAAGGTGCATATTGATCTTTTGCTAAACAAAAAGAAGATTCAAAACGTAATCTGCACTTGTTCTCTCCCGTGCACTTCCAGCAAAAGGCACTAGAGGCTCAATAATTTGTGATTTAATTCCAAACTCCCAAATTGAAAATGCAGATGTTCCCTGTACAGAGCTGGGGTGAGCTATTGACCTTTTAGTGAACAGCAATTAAAATGTTTTATTGACTGTCATACTTGATGTGATAGCTCTAAATTGGATATCCTTAGTACTTCTCTTATTCTGGCCTCCTTCATAATCCCAAAATTGAATCATTCTGCCATTGGTTGTTGCATCTTTAGCTGCCAGGGCTCTAAGCTCTGAAATTCTCTCTAGCATGATCCTCTCCTCGTAAAATATTCAATATTTTGGTCATCTGCCACAACATTTCCTGTTGGTTCAGTGTTTACACTGTTGAGAAAGACCTTGACGCTTTCTATATTAAGTGTACACCATTGTACGTTGTTGGAATTGGAACCAAGCTGCACAATATGGTCAATTATTACACACATTTGGACTAATGTTTCTGCATTAACTATTCCCTTTTCCTGCATGTGATTAGACTTGCCTTCAGGGACTGTCCAATTGACCACTTATTTCTGCCTGTTCAGTCACACAGGACGAGTTTCTCATCCCTCTTTCTCCCAAGTCCCACCAATGAATGCCATCCTGTAAATGTGCCTTCATTTCTAATAAAACAATTATACATGTCATCCAGTTTGTAATTTTTAAAAAGCACATGGCAACTGCTGGTTTGAACGATAAAGGCAGATTATAGATTACCGAGTGGAAAATTTATGTTAAGATTTGATCCATATAGGCAATTTTAAATGAGGGCAATAGAGATGGGTGAAAAAGCCTTGTACCAAATTTAGAGGGTGTAAAATAAAATTAGGGGACAGAGTACAGTGGATGTATTGAAAGTAACGGCAGCACCACTTTAATGCTGCCAAAACTAAATTGAGTTGGAGGATGAGGGGAAGGAATGACTCTCAAATTTGTATTCTGTTTAGACTTTTGCTAAAGATTTTAATTTGATGCTAAGTTTGCTTTGTGCTAACATTGACCTCTTACTCAATTTTCATCTTTCTTAAAGATGTCAATGTAGGATTTTCTATTTTTAACCAGTAACTGCTCCCTGTCTTTGTAACAAAGAAAGCATCACTTTTAATTTGCTTGTGACATCAAGAGATTTGGAAGAACATTTTTAGGTGGGGTCTAAACCAGTGAGTCAAATCGCCATCGACTCCAACTGACTTTTGTACTGGATGTGACTGTCTTTACTGACTCATTCCTCAGGCAGTAATCTGTGCATTCTACTCAGCATTCTACTACGTCACAGCTTTTACAGTGTACCTGTTTTGTTAGCAATGACGGAGTTACACAAGGGTGTGGTGTGCTCTTAATTGTAGTTGGCAAAGCAATGTTTGTTTCTGACTTGACATTGCACAATGCATTGTTACAGAAATAGTTTATCTAAAAGTTACTGCTGTGTACCTTGTGTTTGGTGACGGAAGTTCCGGAAATTCTTGTATCGAGGTGTGTGCGTAAGTGGGGAGGGAGGGTCATCACGTTGGCATAATAAAAAGGATTCGGGAAGAACATTAGCTGAATTGAGGCAAATGTGTAATCTAAATCAGTGCATTCATCTTTGTAATCTACGCAACGTTTCCTGTCACTTGTCTTGTTAGTGGGCTTCATCAAGGTCACCAGAGGCCAGCAACTCCCTGAGAATGATCTCCCTCTTGCAGGTCTAGTGTCCAGACCTACGGACTGTGATGTGGTCACTTGTTGAGCCGGAGATCTCGGGCCTCTTGCCTTGCCCAATCCCATTTGTTGGAATGGGGTCGCTGACCTTGAGCACGAGGGTTTATTTCTCTTAATTACAGAAACAGTCTAAGAAGGTTCAAAGGTGTCAAGGTTGTGGTCTTGGGTCACTGCTTGGGGGCTTGCTATGCTTTTAATGAGAATTCTCTGGTATGGATTATTCGCTCAATTGGCCCTTTCAGTGGACATTCAGGTTGGGTAGCTGGCTCTATCTTGTGTGGTCCACTCCAGTGTAAAAGACAAAGCTTTCATTGCCTGATTAAATGGAGAGGATACAAAGCCTATTTCTGCCTAACCATATTATTGCATCTGACCGACCTATAGTTGCAGTGCTGGAGTAACATGGTGGGTCGGGTAGCATCTCTGGAGATAAAGGATAGGTGAAGTTTCTGGTTCAGACCCTTCTTCAGACTTATTATTCACTAGGTTGCTCTTGACAGCCTAACTGCTAAAATCATAAGTCTGAAGAAGAGTCCCGACCCAAAACGTCACCTATTCCTTTTCTTCAGAATGTTGTCTGACGCACTGAGCTACTCCAGCTTTTTGTCGCTCTTTGGTTTAAACCAGCATCTGCAGTTCCTCCCCACTCTTTTGCTATGTACTACCCAACTCTGGAGTTACTGAATGAAAATCTAGATATATGCTTTGTACTTGGATTTGAAAGATGCATGGAGTAGCTGCCATACACTTTATTTTGAATGTTGTAGTTTTCAAGCTGCTGATTCATTCTGAAGATTTCTGGTTTATTCCCAAAGTAATCCACCTACAGCTGGATGCTAGAAATTTGCTGGGCAGCTAATAACGAACCACAGGCAGAGCATTTTCAATAGCATTTGGTGTTTGGATAATGCAAAGTAATTTGATCCATCCATCAAAATATTTTTTTTGCAGAGTGAATGATATTGGAAGCCATTATCACCATTTCCTACAGGTTTGGATGTTTTGAATGCTCTCAGGGGCTCAGTTATTAGACTAAAGTGCAAACGTTAGACTAGACTAATTTAATAATCCAGACTCTTGTGCAAAGCATGACTTTAGCAGCGAGGTTGTCAAGAGTCACCAAATGAATAATAAGAGCTCTGGGCCCAGACAAGAAAAGTTGTATATTTCAGTCAGGCCATCAGTACTGGAAGTCTTGTGGAGTGCTATTCAGATTTGAAGGTACATAACCATAATGCAGCCCCTCATGGATTTGGTACTGATGTAATCCTAGCGCTTTGCTGTAGACAAATGTTTAAAGCTTCACTAGAGTTGGCGAGGAATTAAAAACCAAATACATGAATCAAAGATGATGTTGGCAAGACGGACGGATGATGGTCAGAATGGGTTTCGAAGAGGGCTTGGGAGAACTTCAAGGTTTTGAAGGTGAAGCTGGCTGTTGTGGGCAAAATGGTAGCTAGTCGTGGGTAGAATGGTTAAGTTACTGTGCTGGCAGGTGGAATCTGAACCTTCCCTCAGACACACTGGTTTGATTTTCAAGATGGATGTTGCAGAATGTTTAAATAATTCAAAAATCTTTAACTATCTATGAATACAAACAATACAATAATACTTTATTAGCCAAGGAATTTCATTTGCTAAGTCAGTCGTACAAATAAAAAGCAGCGGAACACACAAAATACATTCTACAAACACCACTTCCTCTCTAATGTACATCAGGAAAGAAACTATATCTTTACCCAGTTTGGCCTGTGTGACTCTAACTAGGATCTATACAAGGGTACTGCTTGTGTGGAGGGAGCAATTGAATTGACCCTGGTCATTGTACCATAGTGACTGACAAAATGTATGCAGGCAGTCCAAATTAAATGTGGGTGGCTAGAGCTTTGAGGCAGCAGCCTTAAAACATTTACAATAAATCTGGGATTGACATTTTTGATCTTGTTACTATGAAATGTTCATGGCATTAAGATTTAATTGCTGTATTTAGAATTCAAAGAGGTACTTTGATATCGGTGCGTGACATAAAATATGTTAATGACAAATACTAGAACTTTATCAAATATCATAGACATGGAGTGCTCGTTAAGCTTTTACTTGGTTAATGCAATTAAAATGTTAAATAAAAGAGGATAATGTGCAGGTGTAATATTTTCAACACTTGGTTAGTTTAATATCAGGACATTATATAATTGACATTTTATGAAAGGCTTCGTGTTTATACTGCCTACAAACTGCTCAGCATGTATGTGATGTATCTATTATAATTGTAAATGATCTTTCAACTTGACGACAATTCAATTAGAGTGTCTAATTTTTTTTTCTAGCTAGTATAGTATTGTGATGCTTTTTCCTGAGTACTGACTTGAGTTATGAAAGCACCCTGCCTCAACTTGCCGTATCCAGCTTCACCTGGTCGTTTTCTTGTGTATGGCGTCCACAGCCTAAAGTTGTTCAATTTGATCTTATTTGATTGTGCACATCAGGCTGATTGCATTTGTGGAAACGGGGCAGACCACATGAAGGTTGCAATCTCCCACCCCAAGCTTCATCTGGTGTACAGCTGTTTGTTTCCCAGCTCTGAAGTATCTGCCTGGTGTCTTTTCGATGCTGGCTCCAACTACTGAATGGTCTGGTTAATGGGTAAAGACAAGGAGTGCAGCCCAGTGCCAGATTTCTGGCAGACAAGCTGCATTGAAATATGTGATCTGGAAAAAATGCTCTTGAACTCTTGTTGTTAGGACACCTTACTTTATTGTGAAGATTAATTTCCTTGCAGATATTTAAAATTATTTTTCGGTGCATGTGACATTTGGGTCGAAGTTTAAATCCCGTGCTGCAATGTATTATTCTAAAAAAAAAACTGCTTCCATTTAAAATGTTTATTGCAGACAGAACAAAATTTGTGGAAGATTCTTTATTGGTTTAATAGTTTAAGAGTATGGTGTACAATTTTGGTCGCCTAATTATAGGAAGGATGTCAACAAAATAGAGAGAGTACAGAGGAGATTCACTAGAATGTTGCCTGGGTTCCAGCAACTAAGTTACAGAGAAAGGTTGAACAAGTTAGGTCTTTATTCTTTGGAGCGCAGAAGGTTAAGGGGGGACTTGATTGAGGTCTTTAAAATGATGAAAGGGATAGACAGAGTTGACGTGGATAAGCTTTTCCCATTGAGGGTAGGAAAGATTCAAACAAGAGGGCATGACATGAGAATTAAGGGACAGAAGTTTAGGGGTAACATGAGGGGGAACTTCTTTACTCTGAGAGTGGTAGCTGTGTGGAATGATCTTCCTGCAGAAGTGGTGGAGGCAGGATCGATTTTAACATTTAAAAGTAAAGTGTATAGGTACATGGAAGGGAATGGAGAGGGTATGGTCTGAGTGCAGGTAGATGGGACTAGGGGAAAATAAATGGTCGGCACGGACTGGAAGGGCCGAGAGGGCCTGTTTCCGTGCTGTAATTGTTATATGGTTATATTAAGTTGTTGAGATGATAACGATCAAAGTTTAGGAGCTGATCTGGCTGGATTGAAACTGTGTGACAGAATTTAGGTGCTTGAATCTAGTTCCAGCAAAGACAATGGTGAAAATTTGACAGCAGATGAGTTAAGACACATGCAGATTAAGTTGCCTTTCTTGAACGTGAATACCTCGCATTCCTTTGGTGCTCTGCTTCTGGACAGTTGCCATAACAAGTATTACAATTTGTTATTTGTGGATCCAATCTGGGTGACTTTATATTGCCTCAATTGAAGCCCACCTACACTTGACTGAAGCTCCTTTTTGTCTCTTTCCCTAACCTTTTGTCACACCCACACCTCAATATACAACATCGCATTGCACAAACGTTCAAAGGTCTTTTATTGTCATGTGTACCAATTAAGGTACAGTGATATTCGATTTACCATACAGCCATACTAAAAAAAAAAGCAACAAGACACACAACTACATAAAAGTTAACATAAACATCCACCACAGTCGAACCATCCTCAGTCAGGGCGATCTAAGCTCCTGAAGCCAGGGCAATCGAATCCCCCGAGTCACGGCGATCGAAAAGTAATTTCCAGAAACCTTAATAAAAACATCCTAAGATGCTCTCTTAACACTGATCACTGACTTTCTGATTTGGATTGGTTGGATATGCATTTAAACATCTTAATTTTTCAGGTTCTCAATCAGTGATATTCCAGTAACTTTTCCACAATTCGGCAGACAAGCCTAGTTTCATTCTTCCCTCTTAGTGCAATCATCTTGCACTCCTGAAAAATGGATACAAACTACAAATTGAATAGATCTGCTACTTTTCTTTCAAGCTGGTTCAGCTTGCACGTACGGTCGAATAATATCTTGGATTTTTGTAATACTTTATCCATTGGTTTTCCCCTTGTTTTACTGTGAGCTACCTTCATATGATACAATTCCTGTCTCATTTTCTTCATGGGTATTGCCTACCGCACACCATAGATTATTTAAAACTACTTTAAGTGATTTATGCACTTAATTATTTGGGATACTTTCTCTATTCAGCCAGGTTTGCTGTGGCTAATTAATTTCTCATTCTTTTAAGTCTGTCTTACTTAGCTTTGGCACTGTTTCTGTGCTACTCCCTCGCATACTTGGTGTTAGGTGCATAATCACTAAAAGGGCAAAGGTAAAGCCATGGTATGTAGTAGACTTTGTGACAGGTTTAAAGTTATGGTCACAGTTAAGGAAGTCTAATTCCAGTTGATTACTAAATCCAATTATATCTTGGGCCATTATTGATAATGCAAACAAACATGCAATATTCCACATATTCATTGGCTTTGCAGCTCCAAACTATTCTGTTCCTCTCAGTAAATGTTAAATATCCCTTAACTCTCCATTACACCCTGCTTATTTCTTTGTTTCCCCCTAACCCTGTATTCAAGACTGTTAACAATACCTTTGCCCTGCACACTTTCTCCCCGTTTCCAGTGCCTCGCCACTCGTGTTAATCTATCTCCTGCAATTACATCTTTTTGTCACATTACAGGAGAAAGATGTATTCCTCCCCCTCCTCACTTCCTATCATCTAATTAAAAATACGGCAGCCTGCGAGAGCAGCTGCCTCAGAGTGGCAGAGACATGAGGTCAATCCTAACCACTGGTGCTGTCATTGTCGTGTTTTCAGGTTCTCACTGTGACTGAGAGTGTCCTCCCACATCTCAATGCGTGTGATTTTGCAGGTTAATTAACCTTTGCCAATTTCCCCTGGTGTGCAGGGAGTCAATGAGCAAGTAGTGTAATATAGAACTAGAACAAATGGGTGATAAATTCTTGGCATAGTTTCAGTGGGCCGAATGCCTTTTTTGCATTTCTCTATACTTAGGTTGGATTTAACGGATTGGTTCACTTTTCATTGTAATGTTGTGTAATCATCAGATTATGGAATCCAATTTTGCAAGCCCGACATTGGAATCCAACTTTACAAGCCTGTCATAGTTTGAAGAGACTTGTGACGCTTAAATTGGGGAGTTGACCTAGAGCGGAGACCACTTTCTCCAAACCTTGTTTGTAAAAAAAATATTTTGTGATCCTTCTGCCTAGGCACATGTACCTTCCTGTTGTGGCCAGGACACTGTAGGACAGCAGCAAGGGCTACAGGGGGCTCCGAAGGAATTATTTGAGTACTTGCAAGCTCTAGATGAAAAGGCTCGTTTTTTTTTGTTTAAATGTCTTGTAACCTTATCAGGTAATTGGTCACCTGACTGGATTGACCTTGCTGAGAGAAGGATCATGTCACATGAAAGTGATCCTCTTTATTGTACTGAGAATGATGCCTCAGTTGCACCATCAGGCACGCCTATTTGCTTTTGGCTTCCCTTCCATTCTGTCCTCGCCAAATGAGAATGCTCATGGTTGAGCCAATGCCTTTTGGCTGAAGTACTAACGTGCCTTTTGGCTTATTCTCTGTCCGCACATTTTGTCTGTGATCAGTAATTTAGTGTAAATGGATGCATTGAAACTAGTGGATGAAATATGCTTTGTTTAGAATTACAACACTAAATGGAGGCTATATACGTACCTTGCATGTTATGTGCTTACTGAGTCATTTAGACTTACAATCTTAAATAGAGTTACAGTATGCTTACCAAGTCCAAAAGCGGAATCCTAATTGCAACCTTAAATAACACCCTTCCTCTAGTGCTTCATGATACTAAACGATCCATGCATTATGGTTATTTAGCATTATGATACACAATTTAAGGTTTTAATTTGAATTCAGTTTTTGGACTTGGTAAGGATGTGCAGTTCAGATTAAGAAAGAAATGAATGTGAAAGATGTTGGCTTGCTCCAAATTAATTGCTTTATTTATACAATACTATACCACAGGACATGCTGGTAGTCACAAATTAATTTCAATGGATAAATTATGCATCTAATAGATTCTTAAAAATGAGCATTTTTTTTCAGTAAATGCAATATCATTAATTCTAATCAATTAAAATGCAAATTATACTGCTGTTGCGATCTAATTTGGTAGACTGCCAGTGCAATGCTGTGGCATTTTTAATTATCATTGATATGTGCTATGAGGTGGACATCAATGATCTGTAGTACAGGGAGACTCGTGACAAATGTTCAAGGCTATCCATTTAAACAGCAAGACTGGATCAAACTTCACAATTTCCTGTTGTGATCTTCATGTCGTGAACAGATATGATTTCATGTTTGGAAACCTTTTTCAATTTGGAGAACAAGAGGAGCTTTTGTAGCTCTACATAGAAATCCGTTGATATAACATTTCTCCCCTCCAAACATCAAATTACATCAATTTTATCGAGATGCATTCAGCGAATGGCATAAGATGGTGGTTTGTACTACAGCTCAGCAAGTCAGTCAGCGTCTCTGGAGAACATGGAAAGGCAACGTTTTGGCTCGGGATTTTTTTTTAATTCAAGGGTCTGACCCTCGAAACGGAATCCAGATGGGTCCCAATCCAAAACATTGCCTTGTGTCGACAATTAATTGACCAGATTTTGTTTGATTTGAAATGGACAGATTATCCCTGTCTATCAAATGGCATTGTCTATGGCTTCTTGATAAATTGGGAAAGTTTCCATGTCTAATCAAATGGACTGTTTTATTAACTATGCGGATATTGTACTTCTATATCGAGATGTGGAAAAGTCATAATTAGCACGAGGAGGATAAAATGAATTCTCTCTACTCTCTGTAATAGCAATTTATGCAGTCCTACCAAGCTGTCTGCAGATTTACATGCAAGTATTAATCTGGATTAATTTTTTTCAAATTGACAATTGAATCTCTCCTGTCATCCTTTCAAACATTTTAACAAAATAAATATACAGGAAATTCAGTACGCCTTTAGGTACAAGGCAACGCATTCATTGTCATTAAAAAAAAAAAAGGTTTGTCCAGTTTTTAAATTATTGCAATCATAAAATGGCCAGATGTGGGTGGTGCGAATTTGAGCGGTCTCTTCACTTGCTGCTCCAGTTGATTTTAAGCAAAATTTCAACAGTGCAGGTCTGTCAATCAGATTATCCTGTTGTCATATTAAACCTAATACTGGTATGGTATATCTGGAGAGTATAGAGACAATCGGGATTCAGTTTTGAGTTGGCTGTATCTTGTTGCGTTTGTGCGGTGGAGAAGGTGTTAGATTTACAGCAGGCCACATTCCAGAAGTAAACCAACTGGTCTGAATAGTTTTAGATTGGGTACGCATTCAACAATGCCAAAAATGCAGGCTGCTTTTACTGTATATTGTTGACTGGCTGTTTACATTATTTGAGCTTGTCCTTTTGAGTAGTTTCATATTTCTCTCTCATTACTAGCGATAATACAGAGCTGGTGAGAGACTTATTACGATTTTTTTTATCCTTGTGATACCCTGCCTCGGATGGAAGATGGGCAGCATTTAGAAATGAGAGGGAAGAGCAAGGCAGAAGCTAGTACTTGATCGATGGAACCAGATAAGGCAGAGACTATGATAGATGGAACCAGGTGGGGGAGGGTGATGTTTAAGTAACGATGGGAGGAAAAGATGAATAAAGGGAGAGAGATCCTGGGTGGGTTTGCATCATTGGGAAAGGGACCGGACTTGCAGTGAGTTACCTGAAATTGGAAATTCAATGTTCATGTTGTCAGGCTGTAGGTACCTCGAGTGAATTGAGGTACTGTTCTGCTGGTTTGCGTTTGGCCTCATTGTGGCAGTGGGCAAGGCTGTGGATGGACAGATGAGAGAAGAGCTAATGCTGACATTGCTAATGTGGGTGATGAAACATAGAGACCATTCTTAAGTATTAAGCAATCTATCATCACTTTGAAATTTGATTTTATTCATTAAAATAATGGCAGTCACTGTCAGACTGAGGGTAATTTGTTTTTTTTGTTAAAGACTACATATGATTAAATTGTTGCAGCTTTTTTAGATAATGGGGAATTGGAAGGTTGGGGTTTTAAATCACAATCTGGGTCTTCAAATGGCTCATGAGCAAGATAGAGCTGGCAATATTATGGACTAGATCCCATGCAATGCTCTCTGCAGCGCCCAGAATCATCCTTCCTCCAATGTTCCCTGCCACTTGCCTGGACCAGATGCCAAGTCTGATCTAGCTGATTATCTGAAGTAATTAAACTTTAAAACACAGTACTAATAAATAATGGCGCAAGCAAATAATTGAGAGATCTTGGCTTCATCGTTACATACTAATTGGAGAACCTAGAATCTCCACTTGATATCAATGGATCTTGATTGTGCATTGTGTACCAACTGTGACCTGACGTGGGTCGGAGAGGTTTTTTTTTTTCTCTGCGAAATTCAAGCACGATAGTCTAGACTCCAGATGTCTGACAAAGTGGAAAAATCTCTCTCCTTCCATTTATTAGCAAGCCCTGCACCTGTATCCCATGTAGTAATCCAGAACTTAGTTCCATTTATATGGCTGAACCTTGACCTTCCGATCCATTGCCACAGCCATCATAATCTAGCCCAGGAGTAAACACTGGGATATGATGACCATTCTAACGCGCAGAAAATAATATTCTATTGAAAATTACATGTGAAGATTCTTGTGGTACACAGCTCAGTACTGGGACGTTTGTATTGCTGAGTTTATGAAATATTGTATCCATAATTTCCTTGCTTTCATTTATTGATCAGCAAATTCTGCAGTGGCAATGCATCTAGCTATCCAGGTCTTGAACCAAGGCTATTACTGATCAATCGATATAGGCAGCATTAACTGTTTCTGCAATCCTAATTATGGTGTAGATTTTAATATTGTTCCTGAATCTTCGCCTGTAACTGGTTGCAAATGGACAGTGAAGATTGCCCCAGGGTATCTTGAATCCTGACTGTATTAAGTAATGGAATTTGCATAAAACCGTATCGCACCAGTCACTTCAAACATTTGGCACATTTCTTGGCAGCAAAGCATGAAGATGAATGGTCTATTCTGTTTGTCAGAGAAATGGTCCCCAGGGCACTGTATTCTACAGGGCATTTGAATCTACATGGAATCCTCCATAAAAGGAGTTGAGTGCAGAGAGTCTTGTTACAGCACAGGTTATATGCATGCCAGTGACCAATTGCATGTTTTTTTTCTTTAAACAAATCTTTGCATTCACTTTTTATCAAGCCCCTTCCAGTGCCAGAATACCAATAATCACCACAATAGCAGTAAATGCACAGTACATTATTCTTGATTCTGTGATAAATCGTAAGGTTGTTCCTAAATTAAATTGCCTGGGTTGAAATCTTAGCCTTGAAGGCGATCGGCTGCAGAGGCAGTAGGGGTTCCCCCTCCCGCACTCGTGCCCCCCCCCCCCCCCCCCCCCCCCCCGAACTTCATGAGTCCAGCTCTCCTCATGAGTTCCATTGTACCCTTGTTATGTAGCTAAGAAATAATTCTCAGAAGCCGAGAGCCAGGTACATGTCACTTAAAAAATTGAAGCACCTTTTGGTGCCAAAAAAAAAAATCTTTTGAATATAAGAAATTTCATTTCACACGTCATATTTCCTCTACCATTAGGTCATTAGAACAGGTGCACGGGGGTGGGGGGGACAGTTTTAAACTGGAATAACTAAAAGGTTTGCACTTTTGAATTTCTTCCTTTTTGCAAGGTTATTCTTAATGTAAATATACATGGACAGGCTTGTTACTTGAGAGTTAATTTAGAAAAAAATCAAGATAAGGCATTAATTGCTTAAATTCATGATTAGTTTTTTTTCTCCCGGTGATATTTTAGTCAATCTTGAATTAGCATAATTCTCCTCCAGATCAAATGTAAACATTATTTCTAGGCCCTCTTCCATACTGTTTTTGGCTTGTAACTACTGTTGGCTTTTGCTGTATTTAAAATTGCAGCTGGCTTACAAGGACAACATTTCTAATCAGAATTGATCAGATTAAAACTGACAGTGACTGCCTGAGACAAATCTAACTGAACAATGAAGACGCAAGGAACTGCGGATGCTGGAATCTTGAGCAAAACACAAAGTACTAGAGGAACTCGGCGAGTCTGGCAGCACGTGGAGGGAATAGACAGGCGACATCTTCAGACTGACTGGATGGGGGTTGGTGAAGGCTTAAAAAGAAAGTTGGGAACAAAGCCAGCCAAGTGTTAAGTGGGTACAGGTGAGGGGGTGTGATTGGCAGATGGGTGGAATAAATGACAGTCAATGGGTGAGAAGGAGAGATGGGTGTCTGATAAGCAAGAGGGAGCAATGGTGACATGTAAAGCTGGAGGAAGGGATGTGGATGGAAGGGAATCTGAAATTGTGGTGAGTTTTGGATGATATATGGGACTCGTGGCTTCTCCTCCCTCTTTTCCACCTCTGCCCCGACTCCATCTGTCTGAAGAAGGGTCCCAACCTGGAACATTTTCTATTCATTCGCTCCACAGATGCTCTCTGACCTGCCGGCGCCTTCTCGCACTTTGTTTTTTTAGGTTGAAACTGAACAAGGTGTTAGACTTGATGCGTTGTTAACTTCAGCTGGGTGGTTATTCAGTTTTTTCCACAGTGTTAGTTATGTGAGCTGTGTGATATTTGGATTTTGGATGTTCGAAGCATTTAAGCAGCGGTTTATTGTCGTGACTTTTTTTTGGGGGGAAGGGCGGGTGATCATTTTTCAGCACTACAATATGCAAATCATCAAGTTTTAGCAGATTGGATAAGAAGTAGGTTGCACATGTGTGAACTCTGCAAATGTGCAACGTACTACGTATCCAGTTCCCTAAAACCTGATTAAAATCTTCAATTCAGGACATCTTATTTATTTGCATTTAAATTGCTTCTCTGCTTCTAGAATAAGCTGAAGTTATGTGTATAGTATTCCAAATGAGAACTGACAAAGACTTGCTCTATAAGCTTTCAATTAAGGTAGTGAACACAACTTGTGCCTTGCAGCCTGTGGTTGTATTAATCAGATTGGCTTAAGGCCTGTTTTCTATCTTGATGTAGATCCATCATTGCTGTCTGCTGTGCAACAATTCATCCATACTGCCAGCTGTGTGATTTATACATGTCAAGTTTTTTTTGTTCCTGGATATCGAATATGAGAAGGAGAGGCAGTTTGAGGATGAGGTGACTTTTTTTAACCCTGTGTTGGAGCTTCATATCCAATTGCTAATTGGATCATGATCCTGTATTTTTGACCGTAAGCCCAGGAATTTATAAGTCGACATTACTGCTGCCATTGCTGATGTCTACTTGGTTGGAGCTCTCGACTGAATGTTTAGTTGCACCTTGCATTTTTTCAAACTGCTCTGTGGCATAGTATTTGCAGAGCAAAACTGGGACACTTAATCCAGTAGTAAGCGTTTCACCTTAACACTTGAGGTTGAAGTCATGGAATAATGGAGTATGGAAATAAGCCCTTTGGCCCAACCCGTACATGCTGACCAAGATGTCTATTTGAACGAGTCCCACCTGCCTGATTTGGCCCATGTCCCTGCAACTTTCCTATCCATATGACTAAATATCTATTAAACACTATTTTTACCCACCTCTGGCAGCTTCCTCTGGCACTTCGTTCCATGTACCCACCTGCCTCTGTATGTAAATGTTGCCTCTCGAGTCCCTTTTAAATGTCTCCCCTCTAACCTTAAACTTATACCCTCCAGTTTAGACTCCCCTATCCTAGGAGCGTAGCCATCAATCGCCTCTGCCCTTCATGATTTAATATACCTCTATAAGGTCAGTCTTCAACCTCGTGCGCACTTGGGAAACAGTCCCAGCTTCTCCTGCAGAGATTAATTCCTGGTACAAATTAACAATGCAGGTAAACACTGGTTCTGTTTTATTGCTTTTTGTCACCCCATTAAAGTAATTGGATTTTGAAGAAAAAAGAAAGCATTAAACACTTATTGGTCTGTCCAGATTTTGTAATTTATAGCAGAAATGGGCCATGCATTCATGATTGTTGGTGCACACAGCTGTCTGATCTAGCAGCAGTGCTCTACAGGGCATTTTGGCTCCCGGTACAGCAAGCAACATTCAGTCATTCAGACTGAATTCTCACTGAAACAGCATAAAAATAATATTTACTTTAAAACATAACGTTACAGAAGGGGAAAGAAGATACGATTAAGTATTTAAAATCTGCATTATTTGAAGAACACTTTTTTTTCCCTCTTCCTGAAAATGGACCTTTGCTAGAATCCAGTGGCATAAATACCAGCAGCATTCCTTTACCTTGGCAAATGCATATTCCGCATTGGCATGCTCTGATTCCTGCTTGAAGCAACTCTGTTTTGCCCTCTGATATTGACAAATTCTTTCCTTTAAGATCACAAGAGTGTAGAGCGGAATTCTTACTCGAGACTCTAAGTACTATTGCTCAATGTTCTTGTATCAGAGACGGGATGCATGCGTGGCCAACTCGCGTGAATGCATCATGGCCTGTGTTTTTCTTTCCACTGTTATAACTAATAACGACCACTTCAGTGTGCAGAATTTATTTAACCATTGCTTCTGGTATATTTCATTATCTTGGATGCTGATTAACTGGTTGTTTTGTTTGTAAAAAAACTCCCCATCCCATCTTAACAATTTGCTATTTGTCATGAATGGGATCATATTTCCATTGTGGACAAATCAACAACTGATTGCTACAGGTATCAGGACCTGAAGTGTTTTGTGCCAGTTATCGGGTCCACGTTTCCCATGAGGCCTTCCATTAAGTCACACAGCACAGAGGTAGGCCTTTCAGACCACCTTGCCCAATGGTGACAAAGTTGGCGTTCCAGGTAGTCCTTTTTGCCTGCATTTGACCCATAGCTCTCTAAAACCCTTCCTATTCATATATTTGTCCAAATGGCATTTCAAAATTCATAGTTGTATCTGCTTCTATAGCTGCTTCTGGCAGCTCATTCCAGGTATGAACCACTCTCTTAATGGAAAAAAGTTGGCCCTGTGGCCCTTAAACCTCTCCCTTCTCATCTTGAACCAATGTTCCCTAGTTTTAGAATCCTCTATCCTGGGAGTAAGACTGGGTGTTTATCCATGCTTCTCATGATCTAGTACACCTCAATAAGGTCACACTTCAGCCTCCTGCACTCTAAAGAAGGAAATCCAAGCCTATCTAATGTCACCCTACTCAAGCCAGCAAGTGCAGGTAATGTTCCAAAATGTATTTCTTTCCCCCCGCCCCCCTCAAACACTAATCTGATTTATTTGTGATTTTGAATATTTCATATACGTACAGCAAATTGTTTTTTCAATGTAGCTCTTCCTACAAAACCAATAAATGGCCACGTTTACTGAGGTGTGTTTTCTATTCTAAAATAACTTGAGAATCTGCTTTTTTTTTTAAACTCACTACTTTTATCTCCTGTTTTCTACTGGATCAGATAACGTCTGTGTCACATTGGTTTGGTTTTTAGTGCAATAAGAAAAAATAAATTAATAATTTAAGGATCTTAATATGATCTCGAGTCGTGACCATCATGAGGCAGTTGTCACAATAAAGGTTTTAGCAATGCAAGTTTTTCAGGAATTGAAAATCTCCAGCATCTTGGCTGCTTTGTTCACTGCAGGTCACATTTGTAATGAAGCTTGGAGCAACTTTTAGAATGAGAATTGGGTTAAATGGATTGTGGACAATCTGAGGAAAGGCGGGCAGATAATAACTTTATCCATCATGTGTTGCATTCAGTTACTTGTGGCTCTTCAGGAGTTTTTAATTTGCAATAAACATTCATGCATGTAGTTTCCCATTACATTTCTAATTTCTGGCCTGTAATACTATAACATAAATGCAAAGATAATGAAGTAAATGGATTTGTCCATTTTGCTCTATCTAAGCCATCATCATTTTATACACTGCAAGCCTACTCATTCCAAGGAAGACTACTCAAACTTATTCAATGTTCTTTTCATAATTGTGATTTTCCACTCCAGTCAATATCTTTGTAAATTTTCTCTCGATCACCCTCATTGCAGTCATATCGTTCCTCTAATTGGGTGACTAAATATTATTCTGGCCCAACCCCCTCTTTTTTTTTAGTCGCATGCAGAATACAAGAAAATCTCTTTATACCTTAACCAATGTTCTTGTTGACCTGTACTACCTTAAGCATTTGTGGTCATGGATCTTCACACCATTCAGTGTCTTGCATATTCCTTTCCCTTACTGTACATCCCATGTGCACCGTCTCATTTTGTCATGGTCTTATCCAACTGACCAGACCATCTACATGTTATGCAATCTAAAACGTTGCTTCACCAGCCATGTAGTCGATTTTTTTCCAGTGTGCCAACTTTTAATCTACTTTGCTGCTCTGCCTTTGATCATGTGAACTTTTTGCAAAAGTGCCATGTGGCACTGTGTCAAAGCCTTGCTAAAATTCCATGTAGTCTACATCAAATATACTGGCCTTGTACACCCACTTTACCTTTTAAAAGAAAATCAATCAAGTTTGACATGACCATCTTTTAATACATCCATTCTTGGAGTTGCTGATGAATCTGTACTTTTCCAAATGAATATAGTGTCCCTTGGAATTTTAGTAATGGTTCAAAGATTATCAGCCACTTGGCCAGAACTGATCAGGCATTTTACAGGCATTAGGATTAGTTGTCGATTAAATTCATTTCGCAACAAATGCAGTAGTTTTATTAACAATTCTTGTGTAAAATCCAATCTTTCAAAGCATGAGCCGTACCAGGAAAAGTAAAGACCATGAATATATTGAATTGTTTAAAAACCCAAATGATCCCCCATTAATCCGCTTCAGAAAACTCTCTTGAATACCATATATTGCCTCTGTGGGCCTCAATTCCATGCTGTTATTGCCGCTTGATGTCTTAGATGTTTGAGGATAAACGTGGTAACACATTCCGAGACTTATCTTTCTTCTGGTTTTTAATAAAAGCATGTTCTGTCTTCAACTTTTCCTCCTTGGGTTTCATTTTTTGTGATTGAGTTTTAATCTCCCCGCCCACCCTTCTAGTTTTCCTCAGGATATTAACAGCGTGTATATTTTTGCTGTAGATCTATTCTCTCCTTCCCATATCATCAATTCCCAGCTTTTAATGAATATCTTTATTAATTTGCTGCCCCTCGGTCTTGTACATGTGAGAAGGAGTGAACCTGCTTTGGTAACTAGCGCAAGTAAATTCCATTCCTATTTTTTTTTCATATTGGAATGTGCTTTATGGAAATTGCTCATTCTAGGACATTAAGTAAAGCTTTGTTGAAGCCACTTGTTCTCTCTTAAAGAAATACTCACCTTAAGTGTCAGAAAAGGATAAATATTTCCTTTTTGGAGAAAGACAAGCAGCCGTTTAATTTGGTAGACTTGTCGAATCAGTCTAGGACTCAAAATAAAATGAGGAAATGTAGTCAAATTTTAGTAGAGCAATAATTTACATTCACATGTGGATCTATCTTGATGTCATTGTTTGGATTAGAACGTAATAAAATTGATTAATTTTTAAACTCTGTTCTTATTTTAGAACATCTGTTGAGCAAAGCAGAAATAACAAATCTGCTTTGGAGGCTTGGCTTGCCTCGGAACCAAGAACAATCTTTGAGGTTGCGTAACCAGGCACAGTACTGTCATTGTCACACACTGCTGATTTAAGAACTCTGTTTAATCATGCCATAGATTTGCCTTGGAGGTATACGGTTTGGGTTCCATTCCACGAATGTTGCTATATTATCCAGACCAGGGTTTTGAATTGCATTTATTCAGTGGGCCTATTTGTGCTTTGGCTTGTCGTGCGAGTGTTTGGCAAGTGTTATCTGGATGTACTGCTAGAAACAGCATGTATTTTTGTTTCTTTTGGCCAAGCATGCAGAGTGCAAGGTGATGCTGCTGGTGCCCCCCCCCCCCCCCCCAGTAAACTGGATTTGATCCAGATAATTGATGTCTACACATCTCCTTGTGATCATGCGCATGTCCCCTGGTAACTTGGTTCCCTCCCGTTTTCCAGAGAGTTGGTGGGTTAATTGAGTTCTGCAGATCCCCCCTCATTGTAAATGGTTCTTGAGAGAATTGGTACAACCGGTACTTCTGAAAGAGCAGGTGATTAGAAGCGGAATGTGAATGGTTAGGGTTGCTTGGACAACCAGCATAGTATTGAAGGGCTGAATGGCAGCCTCTGCTGTAATAAAATGTGAGATGAAGAAGCATGAGTATAATAGACCAAGCTTCCTTTTCCAGCACCTTTGTTGTTCTTGGGCACACCTGCAATTAGTTTTGTTTAGTTTAAATCTGCAATAAATGTTTCTGCACCCGTTCTAAGAGCTTCTGCCCTGCGTGGGGAATAACCAATTCTATAAAAGCCTGTAAGATTCTCCACACTTTGCGCTTGCTTCTCACTTCCCACAACTGTCACATTTACAATTGATCCCCTGCAGATATGGTGCTGTGAAACACTTTGAGGTGTCCACAAATATGACAGATGGAGTAAATGTGTGTCTATTGTAACCAAAGGTGCCTCCTGCAGCATGAGATAGTTCTGACTGGAAGAAAACCTGATCGGTTGTTTGCAGCTTGCTTTAAAATTTACTTTCTGGGTGAGTTGCAACGTCGTAATTGTAGAAAGGATTGTAGAAACCAGGAACTGAAAATGCGAGAAAATGGCACAAAGTGCCTGACTAACCATTGATTGTGTTTGTTATCTATGGAAGTGTTTATCTGAATGCTGTGCAGGAACTTTATCATAGCTGTGGAAGCAGTCCGTCCAGCTAAATGCCTGCTCTTGCTGGAATAGTGAAGGGTTGATTTTTTTTTTTAACTGAAGTTCGGGCCAACAGCACATACCTGGGGAAATTCTGATTCTATACAAAATATCTGAAGAATGTTGTAAGCAGTTAAACATAAAACGACATTGGCCCAAATGTTGATTTTTTTTTCTTTTTTTTTCTTTTCTTTAGAATTTTGGTATTTAGATTCGCAATAAAGCACTTGTAATTTATTGAACAATGCTTTTGTTAGTCTTTTGGGAGGTTGGTTACAGATTAGTCCCTGAAACCACAAAACGTTAATCAATTTTTAATCTCGTTTGGATTAAACTTTTATTAGTGCAATCATGTAGTCGGTTTCCTTGGTAATCTAAGTTTCTGGTTACCTTATCTGTTTTCTTGTCATGTTTGTTTTCTTATCAAATGTATTTTCAGGTGGTGGCCTTTTGGATTTCTTGTTCTCCATCCCGTGGGAAATATTTTAACTTTGTTTGTGTTTGGGCCTAGCCAAGATCACAACAGCACACGTACAAGTGATCATTTATTGGAACTGTCTCTGGTTTGTTTGCATGCTTATCACAATAATTTCCATTATTATTAGAGACAAATTACTGAAATATTCATGCTGTCGAAATATTTGCACGTCTATCGTGTCATGCGATTATACATGCTTGTTTCCTGTCAGCTCTTAAAAATTCTAAGAATTTTATTTCAATTAATTTGCTTTCAGTTTAGTAGATAGATAATTCTGGGGAAATGTAAAGAGTTGAATCTTTCAGTTTAGGTTATAGATACAGCGCGGAAACAGGCTCTTTGGCCCACCGGGTCCGCACCGACCAGCGATCCCTGCATATTAACACTATCCTACACCCACCAGGGACAGTTTTTACATTTACCAAGCCAATTAATCTACATACCTGTACGTCTTTGGAGTGTGGAAGGAAACCGAAGATCTCGGAGAAAACCCACACGGGTCACAGCACTCGTAGTCGGGATCGAGCCCGGGTTGGGCAGCAACTCTACCGCTGCGCCACCGTTACAAAGCCTGGTCATAGTCAACTATTTCAGAGGGTGGAGGATATATGGGACAAGCTGCCAGAGGAGGTAGTTGAGACGGGTACTATCACACATTTAGATGGCTCAATGGAAAGGCAAGGTATAGAGGGATATGGGATAAACATGGACAGGTGGGACTGGTGTAGATGGGGCACCTTAGTTGGCATAAGTAGGTTGGGCCGAAGGGCCTGTTTGTGCTTTATGCTCTATAACTTCAGACTCTATAACTCTAAGAGGTCCTCAATGTGTGGAAGAAGTTTTAAACTTGAGTTTTTTAAACAGGGTAAAAGCTTTTTTCCCCCTCGTCAACGAATGAAAGGGCTTCAACTGACCTTTTGCCACTTTCTAATACTTAATTCCCTTGAGTCCATTGAAATTGTTGCCTCGTACAAAGCTGTGGTCAAAGATCATGAAGGAGTTGAGGATGTCATATTATTTAAAAACCATAGAGCAAAATGTACTTGCAGCAATACCATATGGGAGACTACTATCAAATTTGCATGAATTGGGTGATGTAAGGAGACCTTGGGCATGGTCTTGGTGACAGCAAAGTAAATGTACTGTTTAACAAATGTGTCTTGGCTTGTTTTGACTTAAATAGCATTCACCTTTAACACTGACAGTGGATGGGGCGACCAAGCTGCAAGGATGAGGGAGCAAAGTTTAAACAATCAATCTATGGCCCAGATCATGTTTGTAATACCATTCTTCTGATAGCTGACAATATTGCGTAGGCCATTGTAATCCCTGCTTCCTTGCTGTGTGCTGTCGGAGTTGCTACTGCTCCACTTGGCACTTGCTCGATTGTCCCTGGCCCTTCTGCTTTGCACCAGCCCAGCAAAATCCCATTCATTTCATTTGGATCACTGACGTTGCGTGGGGAAAAATAATTGGTTTGGTGTTTCATTTAGTAGCACTTAAAATTGACTCGTAAACAAAATATTTAATATTAAATCTTTCCAATGTCCAGTCCGACATATTGGAAGTGGTTGGAAAGGCCACCTGACGACACAACTTATGGCCATTTGGGTAGGGCCTCGTCTGCCGCCTGCGAACTGCTCTGCCTCCTGAGGTGACTATGGCAGCAATGCTTCCAGCTTCATTCCACCTGCAACCCTGTGGATCATTTAAAGTACAGGTTTGCGCCGAGCATAATTTGTCTCCAGTTATCGGGAGGGGCAATATGAATGCCTCGACCTGATGTGAATCTGTTTGCTGTTAAGAGTGTCTTGGAATGGACAAAATGTGGGAGTGGCATTTCTTGGTACTGAGGGGTTGTTTTTGCCCAAAATCGCTGAACGGATAAAACCTGGACTGGAGCCGAGGGAAGATATTAATCTCACTGAATAAATACATCAAGTAGCACACTGATTTATTTGTGTTCTGGGATGGGAAGTACATGCATTCCAAGTATTTGGTTTGTGAAAAGCAAGGTATTGCAGGAATGCATAATTCCAACCAGTCATTCCTCATTCTTTACCTGAATGTCTTTGCTTAATGTATTCCTTTCATGTACTGCTGGGCAGTGTGCGTAATCGGATTGCTCACAACAACTGATTTACTGATAATTGAATCAGGTGATTCATCGCTGTATTGAATGGAATGTGTAGTCAGATACCACAAGTTGCACATCATTCCGTGTATGCGGTGCGCAGGCACACTTCGCTATGTTACAGCAGTTGCATTGTTTGCTAGTAGATAGCTAATGTTTACAACAAAGCCATACCCTATTCCCATCTGTAGCAATCATCTCTGACAATGCCGGGAATTATGTTTTTAGCGTAAATTAAAATATTATAGTGCGGAATGGTTCAAGAATTACTCAGCAGAACAGGTGGTTTTACCAGCTTAAAATTGCGTAATAGTTGAGGTGAATTTAATATTTTGGTCAGCCCACACGGTCAAATGCCTAACATATCACTACATGCAGGATTCTGAATAAAATCAATCCTCAGTTCCTTCTGATAGGCCTGCTGTGGTGAATGCTCCTGAGGATTTTAAACACTGCAGTGCATTTTCAGGATAATTTGACGATTTTTACTTTTGGCTTGGAGGAGTCCTCGCCCTTCAAGGTTGGCCTAGTATTAGTTTGGGGTCAACTGCCATGCAAGCATTTAGTTGCTCCAGCACATCAAGTGAATTGTACACTTGGAACCCAAAGCGTCATCTGTCCACTCTCTCCACAGATGCTACCTGTCCCACTGAATTACACCAGCATTTTGTCTTACTGATATAAACCATCATCTGCAGTTCCTTTTTATTACATACGTGAGCAGTACACTAGGGGAAATGAATGTATCAATACTAGGGTACTAATAGTACTTACAATCGTAAAGCTGTTAACTGGACTAGAGTGGTGCACTACTCCAATTTACTTGTATTTTCCTTAAGCGTGGCAGGGTGTACATTTGACACATTCGCATCTGGTACCAGTCTGAAGAAGGGTTTCGGCCCGAAACATTGCCTATTTCCTTAGCTCCATATATGCTGCTGCACCCGCTGAGTTTCTCCAGCACTTTTGTCTACCTTTGATCTCATGTGACATGTCTAGCTTTGTGTTATGTTCTGTTTATTAGATGGTTAAAAATTGGCCGTTCTGGATGTATAGTATGTGGGCTAGAGTGGGCAAAAATCTGTGAATTCCCTTTTCACACGAGTGAACATGATGAGCTCTATGAATCTGCAAAGTTGCCATCCTCTATTATTGTCAGTAGATTTTAATTATCTGTTGCTGCTTTAGCCAAATTTTAAATTCTCCATTATCTATTTTGATTTTACGTTTGTGTCAGTCTAGATCTATAGGTATAGCTATTGATGTGTGACTAATATCTGGATGGAACTGCTTAAGCATGTAGGTTATGGGTTAAATACCTGGTAGTTAACCCTTGATCTACATGCGTAAGTGGAACAACCGGCTAAAGGGCCGGAGGCAGTTAGGGTTGGGATACAATCTTGTTTAGATTCTGTACATGCTGTCTCCACTAGTCAATCAGTATTCTTTACATCACCTTTTACACCAGACTATGTGATGCTTGCCTCCGTCTAATGTCCTGTGATGTGGCTGCAAGCTGTTGAAGCGCATTGTGAATAAGCATCCTGATAACCGGACATGCTATTTAATATATTTGAAGGAAGTTTAATACATTTTTCATTCTAAACCTAAAACAATTGGTTGGATAGGTGTTATATGAATATTCCTGGAGGGGAGAATAATTGGACGGTTCCTCTAATTGGGGAAAACTCCCTAAACCTTGCAGTCGCATAAATGAGATTCTTACAGTTATGTGTTTTAATTGCTGCAATTTTGCTCGGATCTCTGGTGTGATAAGACTATTATCAAAAGGGGGTCTGATGTGATCTTAATGGTTTTCTGGCACTTTGGCTACTTGTCCGTTCAGATTTGTCCCAAGAAGAGACCTGACTGAGTTCCTCCAGCACTTTTTGTTTACAGTAGAAATGGGATGTCAGGTCAAGGTTGCGCATGTGAATGATGTGGTCAGTCCATGTGGTCAACTGAATGACTAAAGCTGCAATATTGTAGATGTTAACCTGGGAGAGGATGCTGCTTGTTGGTCTGCTTATTCTTGGAGAATTCATTGGAGGATGTGAAGGATTTAGCAGCAACCCATTTTGTGATGTTCCGTTACCTAGAGATGCCGGCTATGAGACGTCCAAGTCTCAGTTCAGTTTATTGTCACGTGTACCGAGGTACAGTGAAAAGCATTTGTTGAGTGCTATCCAGTCCAGTGAAAGACAATGCATGATTACACTCGAGCCCTTTATAGTGTATAGATGCATGATAAAGGGAATAACGTTTGGTTCCAGGTAAAGCCCGCAAAGTCCGATCAAGGCTAGTCCGAGGGTCACCAAAGAGTTAGATAGTAGTTCAGCGCTGCTCTCTGGTTGTGGTAGGATGGTACAATAGACAATAGGTGCAGGAGTAGGCCATTCGGCCCTTCAAGCCAGCACCGTCATTCAATGTGATCATGGCTGATCATCCCCAATCAGTACCCCGTTCCTGCCTTCTCCCCATATCCCCTGACTCCACTATCTGTAAGAGCCCTATCTAGCTCTCTCTTGAAAGTATACAGAGAACTGGCCTCCACCGCCCTCTGAGGCAGAGAATTCCATGGACTCGCAACTCTCTGAGAGAAAAAAGTTTCCTCGTCTCCGTTCTAAATAGCTTACCCCTTATTCTTAACCTGTGGCCCCTGGTTCTGGACTCCCCCAACATCAGGAACCCGTTTCCTGCCTCTAGTGTGTCCAAACCCTTAATAATCGTATATGTTTCAATAAGATTCCCTCTCACCCTTCTAAACTCCAGAATATACAAGCCCAGCCGCTCCATTCTCTTAGCATATGACAGTCCCGCCATCCCGGGAATTAACCTTGTAAACCTACACTGCACTCCCTCAATAGCAAGAATGACCAGGTTCAGTTGCCTGGTCATTGATGCCTGACAGACCATGAGTTTTATGCCAGGTCAAGTGCATTGGTGAATTTTATTGATGTCTGCCTTCACCTGAGAGGTGCGTCTACCATAGGGGAAATGGTACCATTGTCTTTTTTTTTAATTGTTAGAGGACTATGTGATGCAGCTGGGGAAAGGTGTTATTTCAGAAGTATTAGCAGTACATCTTAATTATTTTAACATATTAAATGAATTTATTAGTTACTGTAGAGTCTTCCACTAATTCTATTCTAACTGTACATATCCTCCATCTAAACTAATCCTTTGAAGAAAATAGTGCCATTACTCATGAGAGTCAATGGTGACTAGTATACAGTGTAGCTGAAACTGTTTTGAATCCAGGGTACTAAATTGTAAAGAAAAAGCTCTTTTAACATTTGTTTCCTGTCTGTGCTGCTGGCTATTGTGTAACCAGCAACAATGCTGAAGAGTTGAACAATCAGGCAGCTATATGAGAGTTGCTCTTTTAGCAAGAAAGGTAAATGCTGTAAATTTGAGCCATTGCTGGGGTATTTTTGGTCCAGAAAAGCATGATACTTCAGGAGGTAAAATAGGCTTAAAATTAAGACTGCCAAATGAGATTTAAACGACCTAAAAACTTGCTTGCACAGATGAATTCTTGAGGGAAGGGTGGTGAAGTAGAAGATTGCTTGGGGAATTCCACAACAAACACCAGGCTGTGGTGAGATAGCAACAATGGAAGAAAGGGAGTAAGGAATGCACGAAAGTTGAGTTATACAGTGTTTGGGCAGGAAGTTGAAAATAATTTTGTGCAATGGGGTGGGTTGGACCAAAGGTCATAGAGCGGTGCAAGATGCTCCACTCCTACGTAATCCAACGCACTGAGGTGTAGTACGTAACGGAGCGTCACGGCCTCCATCTTTCAATGCAAAACACGACTTGCGTTATGCCTCTCACAGTGTAATCCGTGTTGTTGGGGAACAGTGTGTGATGTAGCTCATCTATCACTTCACATATTTTAGTTAATTTTATTTTTAAATGTTTTCCCCCTGCTTAATCTATATTTCTGGCCATTTCATTCCCATTCTTCCTCCCCAGCCCCCTCCTTATGCAGTTTCCCTAGTATTGCTTTAGCACGCATTGTGCACAAAATAAATATATGTGTGTGTATGTGTATAAGCTAAACAGCACATAAAGATATGACATATGGGGTCAAATTTCAAATTCCTTGACAAGCACTTTATTGGGTTCATGACTAACATAGTATCAACAACAAATATAAGAAAAGATAGCACATTGACGGCAAGTCTCCGAAAATAGCATCAGACTACACAAATACATTTTGTGTAACAGTTGTCGCGTGGTGTCCACCAGAGACCTGGTTGGCACAGTAAGTGCACATATTTCTTATTCCTTTCTATGTTTATGACAGGCACTTGCCGTGAGCAATTAGTCAGGGTAGGCAGTCAGTATCTTTGGTCAGTCGGCTTTTAAAGCAAATCTTGAAAACCGCGCATGCGCAGATTGTTCTCTCCCCGGTGAGCTGTCAGTTGGCTTTTAAAGGAAACTTGCGCTGCACACGCACATGAGCAGTGCGCTGCGCAGCACATGCATGTAGTTCATGTTGTAAAGGCAGAATTTCAACTGCCTTTATGGACCGTTGCCACTGACAGCTTGAAGCAGCGTAGACGGCTTCCGCTTGGTAAATGTACTGCGGATGAAAGGCATGGGAGAATTATGCCTACCTAAGAGATCGATCTCTTTTATTTGATTATAAAAATTGATTATAATGACATACCTGCAGAATGGATGATATTTCACTTAAGTGCAATTGTTTTTAGTTGTGGGGAGAGACCTGTAAATTGAAGATGCATTTTGCCGTTACTATTTATACTTAATAGTTACCATTTTATAATTTTATTCAGGGTAGGCACTGCCTACCTTGCCTACCCTGACGGCACTGGCCTGATTGATGAATACCACATGGAACAATAACATTGCAAACACCATTTCCACTTAATTCACCTGATCATGTAGTAGAATACTGCATCCATCTGAGTGGACACCGCATGTGATCTAAACGGTACATTACCTTATGGATCTGAGTGCCATAGATGGCTGATGAGACAGTGTGTTGCCAAATTGCAGATCGGCTCAGTTTCTTAGTTTTGATGACCAATATTATGTAAACAATTTACGATATAGATGTATATGTACAAGGAAAAAACTTATTTCCGTTATTCATGGCAATATTTACATAATTTACGTTTTGTGTGCTAGATATAGAGGGTTGCAGTATTTTGCATATCAGCTAACCAATGAAAGTGATGTAAAATTCAACAGATTTTAAACAATGATAGCCCCACCCCTTGCTTACCCCAAAGGACAAAATTTCCAACTATTATACAATAATAAATAAATCGTCATTTGCACAATTTTGTGTGGGTAACGGGAAGTTCTCATTCTTCCTCTTGAGTGACCTGCGTTTGGAAAACAGACGTATCGACGGGTTAGGGATGTCAAATAGCGTTGGAACTGCATTCCAATTTAGCCTGTTATTGGTCTGTCTGTTGGAAAACTGGTCAAGTTCAGTGTTCAGAACAAAGAGAGCAGGTGTTTGACAAGTACACCGGAGTTCAGTGTAGTTCTTGAGTATTCTGGACCCGCTGTCGACATCTGAAATTACAGAAAATATCATATAGGATTAACTAATAAGAAAAAAATTGATTATAATGACATACCTGCAGAATGGATGATATTTCACTTAAGTGCAATTGTTTTCAGTTGTGGGGAGAGACCTGTATATTGAAGATGCATTTTGCCACTAATATGTCAATTTACCTTAAATATAGAAGAGCTTATTAAAATCTTCTTACATAGACCATTTAAGTATTTTCTTTCTATCCTCTTTTGGACCTAAGACACTAGCAGGGCTGCCAACTCTCAGGCAGAGAGAGCGACGGGGGGGGGGGGGGGGCAGATAGGGCAGAGGCAGAGAGAGAGGCAGATAGGGCAGAGGCAGAGAGAGAGGCAGATAGGGCAGAGGCAGAGAGAGAGAGGCAGATAGGGCAGAGGCAGAGAGAGAGAGGCAGATAGGGCAGAGGCAGAGAGAGAGAGGCAGATAGGGCAGAGGCAGCGAGAGAGGCAGATAGGGCAGAGGCAGAGAGAGAGGCAGATAGGGCAGAGGCAGAGAGAGGCAGATAGGGCAGAGGCAGAGAGAGAGGCAGATAGGGCAGAGGCAGAGAGAGAGGCAGATAGGGCAGAGGCAGAGAGAGAGGGAGGCAGATAGGGCAGAGGCAGAGAGGGAGGCAGATAGGGCAGAGGCAGAGGCAGATAGGGCAGAGACAGAGGGAGAGGCAGATAGGGCAGAGACAGAGGGAGAGGCAGATAGGGCAGAGACAGAGAGAGAGGGGCAGATAGGGCAGAGACAGACAGAGAGGAACAACGGAACGTTATAACGCGCAGCCGTCCCATTCTGACCGCCGCTGATCCCCACCGCACCATTGCACCCTTCTTCACGGCGGCCCAGTGATGTCTCGGCTTTGACAATTCGAGGGATCTAACCGTTATCAACACTAAGAGCAGCCCCGGTCCGCCGCGCTCCCCGACTCGAATCTGAGCTTGAAAAATCTCATGATGGCCTGATGTGTCCCGCAGGCCATATTATGGAGACTCCTGCCTTACAAGAACAAAAACTAAAATGTACAGAAGTACAAAAATTGATGACTTTATTATTGTGGTAAGTGTAGATCTATTAAAAAAAAATCTAATAACTTTCTAATGTACCGACAAGCCTAGTTTCCCAATGACCGTTGATGGTGGAACAGAAAATAACATTTTCAGAACAGAATAACATCGACTGAAAACAATAATATTTCCTCGCCTTTTATGTTATTTGGGAACCTGAAGAGAGGCGGGCAGGGTCCTCTACATTGGCGATTAGAGTAATTTATAGCAGAACAGTCAGCTGTAGATGTCGACGCTATGACAGTATCGAGGCAGCCCAGTAAAATGACGCTAACAATCACCCATGATGTACTACGCTTTTTTTCGCCGAATGTCGTATCTTGCTCCGCTCTATGATCTTTGGGTTGGATTAGAGTATTAATGTAGGAGTGATGACAAAATAACTGGCCTTTAGGGTAAGGGCACAAAGTGCTGGAGTAACTCAGCTGGTCAGGCAGCATTCTGGAGAATGTAGATAGGTGATGTTTTGGGAAGGGATCCTTCTTCAGACCCAAAATGTCACCTATCCATGTTCTCCAGAGATGCTGCCTGACCTGCAAAGTTACTCTGGCACTTTGTCCATTGTCTATTAACCAGCATCTGTTGTTCTTTGTTTCGAACCATTTGGGGAAAATTAGCTGGAGATGGGAGTACTTTTGAGAATAAGGTGTTGGATTTTCAGCAAGGGGTTCAGGGCATTGAAGTAGGCCAAACTGTTTGGCTGGTCTTGAGACATTGGCTGGGAAGAGGCAAGGATTTGGCATTAATTATACAGGTGCTTTGGCTTCAGCCTTCGAAACTGAAGGCTTTGTGACTCTGCCCGTGCACAGGCTAAGCAGGGTGACCACATGCCGGTAGTTGAGACGAGTGCTGCCCGAATGTGGAAGCAGAACACCATCTATTGCCAAATGAATGCCATGGAAGAACAGTAATTGTTGAAGATGCCATTGGCTGCTTAATAGTCAAAACAAGTGACCAGTCCCAATTGATTGGCGTTGGAGGAAGAAGTAATTGTCAAATCTGCATGAGATTGAGGATTTTTCCAATATGCCATTTGAAATGTTTGCGCCATTTAAGTAATTTAGGAATTTTAAGTAACGTTATGGGCGTAGAGTTGGCAAGGAAGATCGTCTAACACGGGTGATTTCATTGTCATTGCAAGTATTTGGAAATTAAAATTAGTCAGCCTAAAGTTTTAGAAATGTGTGTAAATGCATTGAACTAGTGTGAATTGACTCTTTCAATCCTCTGATTCATTCATGTTGTATTCACTGAAATGGAATTTGACTAATCTGGGGCTGCTGGACTACTGACGTTTCCCATGCACCTTTTAACCTCCGGTATTCTCAGCATGAAGATGCTCTGCTGTGGCTTTTAAAATCTGGTTTAAAAATAAAAAAATAAAAATAAAATGTTTCTTGTGGCTTCACCGCAAGTGCCCCGTCATGACCAGAGCATGAGATTCTTGAAGCAAGTTATAAAATTGTGAAATAGCTGTACTGAGAATCCAGTTTATATGGGAGTGTAAGTTTTGAAATGCCTTCGCCAGTAGTGCAGCAGCTTGTGACCTGGTATCTAAGCAACTGTATCTAAATTTCACTATAACCTTGTGTTGTAACCTATCTACAGAATTGAGTTTGCTGGTGCAAAACAAAAAGGCAAGAATCTTTTGGGGGTGTGGGTAAATTGCTGGCTGTTTGCAAAGCAACGCCTGTACAACTTGTGTAGCTGTACGAGGACTTGAGTTTATCATTGCCGTACTTTAAAAACTAAAATTTAACACAACACTTTGATGCAAGGCTTCTTGATCGTGAATAAATACCATTTTAGAACAATATCGGGGCTTTTTATGTTTAACTTTAATTGACTACTTGAGAAGCTCAAGATGCTGGAGCCCCCTTCAGTAGCCATGACAATGTACAAGTTTAAATCGCATGAAAAATTCTTCCACGAGTCCTTTTATAGCTAACTAGAATCTTAATGCATGAAATTCAGCCTTGGCTACCAAATTAAATTTTAACCAAGAGCATTTTTTTAAGAATCTAAAATAACATTAAGTTTGAATTTGGTGTCGGCTCATGGATTTGAGCTCCATTTGAAGACCTTTTGAATTTAACAGATGTTTCGGTGGTTTCATGCTTATGTATAACCTTCAGGACTCTATTGGGAGATCTAAATCCCTATCTTATCAATGTCCTGAATAATACTTCTCTCAGTTGCAATATACAAATGGATTACAATATTTCTAACAAAAGTAATTTATTGTCTGTGACATAATGTTTGAGAACAAGCTAAGTAGACATTTTAGAAGGGAGCCACAATTAGATATTCTGGGATGTTACAAATTGTGCACTTTGCTTTGCGACTTGGATTTAAAGTGGCAAGTTTAAACTTGAGTGGAATTAGCACTTTACATTAATCATTGACCATAAGAATCTGAAATCAGATCCCAAATTCTCAAAGCTCAAGGTTATTTTTAAGTATGATCTGATGTTAAAATAGATTCTTAATGGTTAAACCATATCTCCAAAGCTCCATTGTACTGGTCTGTATGCAAATGCTAGTCAGTATTGATTTCCATTCTTGTCCCTTGACATAAACAATTTGCACTTGAACATGCAGCACTTGAAGAGAAATGTTCCTGTCGAGTGTTTCCAAACAATGTAATGCAGAGCCAAACATATTGAGGGATATGCTCATTGTTGTAGATTATTATGATTGTGAGCTAGAGGCAGTGGTTTGGAAAGAAACCTAGACCTTTACCATATGCACCAAACGCTGAGGATTATGTGTGCAAAATGAGGACTAGAGGACCAATGCCCATTGCTGTTTGTGGTTTATATCAGTGATGTAAATGAGTGTGCAAGCATGATTAGTAAATGTGCAGTTGACACTGAAGTAGGTGGTATCATAGACGGTCAAAAGGATTAACAAAAATTCCAGCAGTATCTTGATCAGCTGGGCAAGTGGGCTGAAGAATGGCTCGTGCAGTTTAATGGAGATAAGTGAAAGGTAACAATTTTGGGCAGGATCTTCACAGTGAATGGTAGACCCTCGACAGTTATAGGGCAGTGGGGAGCTTGGAGTACAGGTGTTCAGGTCCCTGAAAAGAGAGAAGAATAATGCTGTTGCATTAATTGGTTGTTTTGATTACAACTGAACGAAGAAAAGTAGAAGAACGTATTTCAACCACTCAACACACAATGAAAAGGATACTGATTTCACTTTGGCGTGTCATACCAGGGCAGGATTTGTGCAGTAAATGGTAGAGTTCTGGCGAGGGCGGCATGTCTGAGAGCTAGCGGTATGAGTGCGTGGTTCCATAAAAGTGGTGAGTCAAGCGGACAGTGCAGTGATGGCAGCATTTGGCGCACTTGCCTTCATTGGGAAGGATATAGAGTACAAATGTTGGGACATCAGGATGCAGCTGTACACGTCATTGGTGAGACCACACTTGTTAGTGAATATCAAACGCAGTAATGGTTGCTCAACCCATATCATTAATTCGGAAAGGGTTCCGTAGAGATTTACTGGGATGTTACCTGGGCTTGCGAGGTTCAGTTATAGGGAGAGGTTGGATAAGCTGGGACTTTATTCTCTGGAGCCTATGGGGTGACCTTGTTAAGGTATACAAATTCAAGAGGGGCATGGTTAAAGTGAACACGGTTTTTTTTTCCCCAAGGTAGAGGTTTTTAAAGCCAAGCCAAAGGGCATAGCGTGAGGGGCGAGATTGAAGAGGGACCTCAGGGAAACTTTTCACTTGGAGGACATCTGTATCAGAATGAACTGCTAGAGGAAGTTATAGAAGTGGATGCAATTATAGTTTATTAGAAGCATTTGGGCAGATATATGGATAGGAAGAGTTTGGAGGGCTATGGACCAAATTCCAGCAAATGGAACCAGCCCTGTATACCAACTTGATTAGCATAATAACAGATTGAAGGACCTGTTTCCTTGCTGTATAACTATAAGACTCTGTTTACTGAGAAGGGGAAAATTCCTTCCTCGTGATTACTAATACACACGCAGGGACATTGTGATTTTAGAATGCTGTCTCTCTTTGATGTTTTAAAGGCAATTAAGGGTCGCATTTGTGATCCATTATTTTATTTAAAAATAAAGCGGCTAGCAGATGGAGTTGGTTATTACTTGGCTCATTGATGCCGCAGTTGCTTGTTCTTCAGCAAAGGCCGACAAGCTAAATGTGAATTCTAGTAGTAAATTACTAGATTGTATGAAAGATCTATAGATGCTGCTGTTTGAAAGGGAATATTGAGCTTGCATACTAATAATGTTAGCTGCTATCATTTGGTATGATATGAATCTTGAGAATTTTGGTCACCATTACATGGCTTGGATGAGGTTACTGTCTTGTATGAGTGCCCAATATCTACTGTTCAGTTATCTTGCTACAGTATGCTACATTTCAGACTGTAATCACAGCTACTGCAAATCTGTTGGAAAAGGCTGTTTTGCACTCGTATAATATTTGCAGTCAAGAGTATTATTGTCATGTGTCCCAGATAGAACAATGGAATTCTTACTTGCAGCAAAACACAACAGAATATGTAAACATAATACACTGTAAACAATATAATGGACGAGGGAAAAAAGTGTTAAGAGAACAGCCACGAAGCACTCTTTTCTACGTTAAAACAAATGTCTTTTGGGTACAACTCCAAGTCATTAAAAACCTATTGAAACATACCAAAATAGCCTGCTTTCATATGGAAGTCTAGACTGTGGGAATTTGGTTGAACTTTGATTAGAGGTGGCAGTTGAATGTAGCCCAAATGCTGCATTTTCTGTTAAAGAACTTCTGTCCCAAGAGTCCTGACTCGATGTTGTCTGTCCATTCCTGCACAAATGAGTTCCTCTGACACTTTGCGTCTTGTTCATGTTTCCAACATCTGTAGTTCCTGCTACTGCTGGAATTGCTCAGTTTATGACCGATCTAGGGTGATGCCTGGCAGCAGGGAGGATAGCCAATATTTTTCGGGATTTAAAAAGCATACTGGGTGTACCATGCAGTATAAACCTATGAGCAGCCCCACGCTGGACCTGAGCTTGATCAATGGGGGATTAAGACAAGTATCAATTCCCTTTTATTGCATGTGGACATTGACATCCTGCTAACTGTCCTGGTTGATATCAATTATTTTGGGTCATTAGTCCAGAACACTAACATTTGCAGTATACACCCCTCTGGAATCTGCATTGGGATTTGGCGGAGGTTTTGTTGGGATGTGGGGGAGGGGGAAACAGCAGCTCTGCCCAAGTCCCCAAGAAATTGCAGAGAATTGTATATGTAGCCGGGTCCATCACACCGACCAGACTCCCCACCACTGACTTTATGCTGCCTTGAAGAAGCAGCCAACATAATCAAAGACTTGTCCCCGCCACAGTCATCCCTTCTTCCTGCTCCTCTCTGGAAGATGATGAAGAAGCTTGAAGGCTCTGGAACAGCTCCTTCCCCTCTGTTATCAGGCTTCTGAACAATCCATTCATAAGCGAAGATGCTGTCCGATTCTCCTCTTGCCTATTGAGCTTTGGGCTTTATGTGAAACTGATGCGCTACCATGCTGAGAACTATATTCTGCACTTTGTCTCTTTCCCTTTACTTTTTCTATTGCACTTCAGTTTGTCTGTATTTATGGGTAGTATATGATTGGATAACATGCAAAACAAAGCTTTTTTTGCTGTACCTCGGTACACAATAATATACCTAGTCTAGTGAGCTTGAGCTTTATCCACCCAAATCAATTGCATCTCTCAATTTCAATATGGACAAGTAACCATCTGTAAGTAAAAACAATATTGAACAATGCAGTCTTTGGCTAACCTTTGTTCAGTAATGCATGCTTTCAAGAGACCTTGTTCAACTACCCATTTGAAACAGTTGAGAGGCAATGGAATGATGCCCAAATGTTGGGTTGTCTTGTTCATGATGCCAGGCAACTGTTGCCAAAAGGAGAAATGCCCAGCCAAATAAAGCTCGAGGGAGAAGGCTAGCTATTGCTGGAGCTACAGTGGATACCTTCAGCAAAATAGACTTGGAACATTACCAAGTGTAATATACCAGTCACAAGATGTTGTTTGTAGCATTTGGCCGGGGATGTTTCAGTGTTGTGACGAAAATGGAAGCTCTGGAAGGATTTAATGGAATATTTTGGGACAGATGGACACTGTTGGGAGGTGAACATCTGAAGTTCCTGCTGTTTAAAGATGGGTTAGGAAATGAAAAGGATAATTTAGTTTTTTTTTGTTAAGGGACTCTTTTTACAGAATGTATCATTCCTGTTTCAGCATGATTGAATTTGAACAAACAACTATGTACTGTACAAAGCCATAACCAAATATACCAGATGCTGAATCTGAATTTAGCAAGTTGGGTAGATACTGAGGAGAAAAGCCCAAGTGGGCTTGTTTCCCACAGGTTTCGGATGGAACGAGAGAACAATTGTTTCAAGCCAAATATCACAGAGCTACTGTACATGGCTTTCCCTGAACTTTCGGATGCTTTACCATTAGCGTTACATTATTCTTGATTTGTTTTTGGCAGAGCCTGCTTCTGGCTTTGGTGCGTGGTTAAAACATTAGAAATCACCAGGTAAACAAACCAGCATCTGCAGTTCTTTCCTACACATTAGAAACCACCAGTTGGACAGAGCAAAGTGCAAACTTCCATCTTTCTGGATTCTAAATGAAACAATTTGACAAAATCCTTCAGGAAAATGCTTCCTGGCTGCCTTCAGTTTTTCATCTACCTTAGAACTCAGCAGTTATGGAAACCAAGGGATGTCAAGTCATATAGGCCTATCTTTCTCTCTACATCCCCTCTCCCTTCTCAGTTCTCCCGCTAGTCCTACTGTCTCCAACTACGTTTTATCTTTGTCCCGCCCACTCCCCTGACATCAGTCTGAAGAAAGGTCTCAACTTGAAATGTCGCCGATTCCTTCTCTCCAGAAATGCTGCCTGTCCAACTGAATGAGTCAAGCGTTTTGTGTCTATCTTCTGCCTAAAAGACTAGTCTGTGGGGCCATTCTTTGGATAGTGAACCAAAATGTCTCACACAGATGGCATTACATAAAGTTATAAAATTCTTGTAAGAGATTAATCTTATTCATTGCTATTTTCCTACCTACAGACCTATAATGTATGTCTGCTAAAGACATCAACATTTAGCTTTTTAAAATTCAGTTTGTAAGATAAAACTAAGTTATGAAAAAAATGCTTCCATGTGAGGTCACACACGTGACCAGTCATATTTGACCTCTGACCTTAAACAAACATTGTCAGCATAACCTAAACATTTCACTTGATAAACTTTAAAAAAGAAATATGGATCATATATACAGTACAAAACAATATACCTGTAATGCTTTTAGAATTAGAAGAGATGTATTCCACAATTTTTCATATCTTTGGTCACACACGTGACTAAGAATGGGCCTATCATAGAAATCAAGTCGGGTCAGTGTATTTGTTTGTAAACTATTGGCCAAATAGTGTATACAGCGGTTTAAATGGTTGCCACTCAGTTCAGTTTGCATTTAAGGATGCCTGAAATAATGTACTTTTAAATGTGATTGCCATTTTACACAATATAGGGAGTAATCTTTCTACAGCGCATTGGCAAGTTTAGATTTGATCGTCAGTTAATGTAATCCATCATACAACCGTGACTATTGCTGTAAGCGAAATGCAAAAATTCTGTTCCAATGTGATGTTTGGAATGAGAGCTGGAAATGGAGCACCTTGAATCTGCAACATAGGGCAAGCACAAGTATTGTAAGCATACTGCATCCTAGTGACAGATCCACTGATACATATTCTGCCCCATTTGTGGCAGTCTGTGGATCCTGCATGGAATCCTGCAGTGCCCACACAACTGGAGTGGAAGGAAGTTCACCTCCACCTGAAGGAACAGCCAAATGAAACTTTCTCAATCAATATCAGCACTATGTTGTCACGTTGTTTGCAAGATACCATTGAAAGCAAAATATTTACATTTGTGACTAAATTTAAACTGCATGTTTGTTTGCTTTGATAACGTGGGTTTTGAAGAGATCTGTTTGTCTTGCCTTGTAAATTTTTTTTAATTTGGACTAAATGTTAAAATTTCCTTTTTTGAACAATTGAATGAGCATCTTTAAGGGACTGTGGATACAGGTGATGGCAAGCTTCCTGGTCTGAAGTTACCAGCTTGTCTTAAACTCTAAACAAGAATGAAGATATAACCTTGTTTAAATACACAAAAAACCTACCTGCTGAAGTTATAACAATGATCACATTTGTATTCTGGGCAAGTCTGTGGTTTATACTAGAACTTGTCAAGACAGGTTCTCATCTAGGTACCATGCCAAAATTATTCACGGGTGAATGGGGGGAAAAATGGATTTTAAAGTGTTGAATTGTCTCCTAAATGAACAGCTGATAACTGAATTTGTCCAAACTAGGTAGTTGATTCTTTACCCATTTCAAAACTTGGACAGAATCACTGTTGATCAAATGTAGCTCAAGCAGCACATTTTCCAGTCTGGGCAAAACCTTGTTATTTTGTCCCAGCGATTAATTTTCAGTCACTTGCTATCTTGTCTGACCAACGAGTAGATTTGTTTCTTTCATGTCCCTGAAGTCTGCATTAATTTTGCTGTGTTCATTAGTTCAAAACTAATTTTAGTTTAGTTTAGAGATACAACGCGGAAACCCTTCAGCCCACCGGGTCTGCCCCGACCAGCGATCCCTGCACATTAACACACACTAGGGACAATTTTTACATTTACCAAGCCAATTTACCTACATGTACGTCTTTGGAGTGTGGGAGGAAACCGAAAGTCTCGGAGAAAACCCACGTAGGCTACAGGGAGACCGTACAAACTCCGTACAGACAGCACCTGTAGTCGGGATCAAACCCGGGTCTCCGGCGCTGCAAGCAACTCTACCGCTGTGCCACAATACAATACAATACCGTTTATTGTCATTTGAGCCTCATTGAGGTTCAAACGAAATTTAGAACCGGTGCAGCCCCAGGATTTCGAGAAATACTGTATTGCTATATTATTTAATTCAAATGTTTTTTGCTGCCAACTTTATTATCCAAACTGCTCTGCCTGTTTGCAATGCCCTTTTTGTTCATGGAAAATGGATTTAACCAACTAGGCTAACATTTTGTCCTTGATAGCCCTTGACTCGCTACAATCAGTAATACAATGCACGCTATTATATTATTTAGAGTGGAATGTGTTAGTGGCTCCAGGTATCTCCTGCCCTTGTCCTTTGTGAGGTTGAATTTGGGAAGAGCTACCAGCAAGCTTGCTGAGGTGGAAGTGTAATGTGTAATAGATAGAGAATGCCTAGAGTGGTAGAGGGGATGCCAATTACTGTAATTTATTCTGGATGACGTGGAGCTGCCCTCTATCCAATTAGGATGTATAACTCGTGACCTTTTACAGCAAAGGATTAGAAGAACAAATCAGCAGAACACTCGGCCTCTGACCTGCTTTTGGTGCTATAGTTTGGGGGCTAATCTCAATGAAGCAACCCCCGACTTTTCTTTTAAATCCTCTGTTATTTTGTTTTCACACCAGACCTGGCTTCAGTTTTGGTAAATGCTGCCCACAAGTTTTTGCAAACTTATAAATTCATTGGGAAAGTCTTGCGGAAATCTTTCTGGTCAGTCTTGTGCTAATTACAAAGACTGGAAACTACATTTGAACGTTGCCTTTTTAGCCCCATGAAAACATTTCGAACAATTCAGTGCTCATTTTCAGTGTGTTGCCCCCCCCCCCCCCCCCCGTGTGTTTCCATAACCTGTTAAATCAGTGGGCAGTGGTGTAAACAGCACAGGGATGAGGGCAGATTTTGAAAACCTTCAAAATGAAATTACCAAATTAAGTTGGTATTGGTTATAATTGTTCTTGACATGTTCCTTTTATAAACATGTTAACATACAGTTGATGTGAATCTTCCCTGATGTTCAATCCACAAGTGCTGTTTACAGATCACTATATATACTTGTCTAATACTAATTAAAAAAAAACATGATAAAAGTACAATCTAAATGCTTGTGTTTATGAATGCTGCATCTATCTGAACTGTTTCCAGCTAGATTCCTATTTCAGATCATTAACTACGGAGAAGGGGATCTGATTAAGTGGATTGATTTTGAATGTACTGTACATCTGCTAAGAGTCGTATCAATCCAATAGTTCCATAGGAGTGTCACGTTCAGCAGGAACTTTTATCGGGTTATCTATTACAAAATATCCTCTTTATAATCTCGTGTGCTGTCTCCCCGACGCAAATTACGTCACGCATGTACTCACCGCAAACTCCGCTTCCGTTTGGTCGCGCCAAATGCATGCAAGTGGGACAGGCCCTTTAGTCCCTAAATTACAAGTTCTTCCTCTGTGATGGTTTCTTTGAAAGGACTGTTGCAAATACAGTCCTCTTGACATTGAATTGTAAGTCTATGAAATAAAACTAGCTTGCAGGAAGTATAACTGTTAAACTTGAGATTGGCATGCAATGGTGCATGTTTTGCAAGAGCAACTGAGACTACATACTAGGAAGCAAAGCAATTGGTCATGTTATGACAGATAAATGAGCGCAAAACCACCACAGAAATTAGGGTTTTTTTCTACAACTGTTAATTTTTCCATTTATAACATTTAAAAAGCATGCCTACAAAGTCTCATTAGAACATACTTGATAGTTAAAAAAACATCAATGGAATCAATGGGTCTGGCAGCATCTCTGGAGAACATGGACAGGTGACTTTTCGGGTTTGACTGAAGGGTCCCAACCTGAAACATCACCTATCCATGTCCACTAGAAATGCTGTGTGACCCAATAAGTTACTCCAGCACCTTTAATCTCTTTTTGGAAACCATCATCTGCTATTCCTTTGTGTCTCCATACTTGATAGGTAAACCTGGCAGCAGGAAGCAATTTAAAGTAACCTGAAGTCTTGGCTAGATCCCAAATGCCAATCTGCATTGCAACCTGCCAAGAAATTGCAGTTTGAATATAACCTGAATGGGAACATATTTTCCGCATCATTGCTATTAGCAAATTGCAATTAACAAGATTAGTAATAGCTTTGTTCTCCTGTGAGCAATTTCTGGTTCCTTGCACGTAAGCAATTACGTGCATTTGTATATTGTCTTTCTCATCCATCACTGGGTTGCACCAAATTGCACCGAGACTTCTTGAGCCAGTGAAGCACTTTTGATGGCTGATCATTTATAATACTGGAACTATGGCAGCCAAATCGAGCAATGAGACTGCAAGCAATGACAGGGGACATGGCGATGAGATGTGTTTTTTAATAATGCCTGCAAAGAAGACACCTGTGCTCACCACCTTGCTTTTATTAATGTCATAGCTTTTTATAATCCATCTGAGAGTGCATTTAGTCTCTGTTTAATGACTCTTCCAGAAGATGGCACCAATCACACTAAAGATTTTAAAAGTAGGAACAGGTTGATCTTAATAATCACTTACCCGCACTAATCCCACAATCTTTTGATTCTCTTCAAGATTTATAATTGTGAATATGCCGCAGTTCTCTTGCATAAAGAATACCAAAGATTCACTACCTCTTAAAGAAGAAATGTATTCTCCTGAATGGCTAGTCTTTTATATTGGGACTGGGACCTCTGTCTGTGCAACCTACTTCCTCCATCTCAAGCTTAGATTTGTTTTTTGTGATTTACTGTCTGGAGTAGGACTTTAGAAACTACAGCAGTGAAAGGCGAAACTGTTGATCCTGATAATTTGCAAAAAAAAAATCAAAGTTCTTGGAACTTTCTAAAAACAAAATTTATGTACTAGAATCCAAATGCCTGTAATATATGAACAGAACTAAGTGTATCAGTTTGCACTTATCTAATTATTACCCAGTCTGTTTTTCTATTGTGCTAATTCCCTTATGGGAAGCAGCATCTGATACTGCCAGAAAATGTGTTGTCTCCTACTATCTGTGAAAACTGAATCCTATCGAGTTAGTGTTGCTGCACTAGAAAAGTGTGCCATCAACTATTAGAGAGATACAAGACTGCAGATACTGGAAGAAAACAAAGGCAATGACATGACAATAAAGGCAATTCAATTCAATTCAAAGGACTGGAGGGCATCTGTGGAGGGAATGGTAGACAACATTTGGGTCCAGCTGAAATGTGTCTGTCCATTTTCCTCTAAGGATGTCACCTGACCCAGAGTTCACGTGGCAACTTCAATTCCTTTGAAATTAACAACAGGAGTTTTAAACAAGTATTTTTTTCCAACTGTAACTTCCATCTTTTATGGGAGGGGTCGGCATAGAGGCCAGGTGGCATGTCTGAGCGGATGGTGGGCCACATCTATCACGTGTTCACATAGATCCCGCCCCCATCCGGCCCCGGCTGGCAGGCATCAAATCACATGTTCACATAGATCCCGCCCCTTCGAGGACGCAACCCGGAGCATTGGCCCAAAGTTACCGGTGCTCACGAACATGGCATACCTACAGTCCATTGCCTTGGCTCTCCTGAAGGCGGTGGCTCAAATACTCACACTCTCTCGTCCCCAGCCTATTGACAACCCTGATCCCGATAGTGAAGCCCAGACACAGAAGCTGCGCGGCCGTGCTGGCGGCTTTGCACAGGATGCAGTACAGCCAGAGCTCTGCCCCGTTCGGGCGGATGACTACGAATAAAAAAAATACGCCTGCAGGACGGATAATTTCGGCCCGCGGGCCATATGTTGCCGACCTGTTTTATGGCCTAGGTTAGTTAATGCACAATGTAAAACAGATGCCATATGATTTACCTCACCAAGTATTTAAAGACTATGGGATCCGTTTAAAATCTAGAAATGCCAACAGCATAGCCCATCCCACTCAGGTGACCCGTGCGGGCCAATGGAAACTAGTGTCAGAAGGTTTTTAATGATTATAGGAATGAATTGTGCTTAATCTTCTACTTCCTTCTCCCCTATCTTTGTCTGTCCTGCTCTTTGTGGCCAATCTTGTCCATTGTGATTATGGGGTTGATTGTCATGAGGCCTGGATTCCACAATTGTCCAGGAGGCAGCAATTGGACCACCATCAATGTATTCTAAGCTTCTGACTCCTGAACACACGTGGCCTGGGACAGCATACAACATATTGGATGCCTTTTGAACTGCTTTTAAGAAATCAATGAAACCTGATTTCAGAAGCTTGGTAGAATACTAAAAGGCATGGGTTAGATCAGGGTAAATTAGACATTCACTGTCACTCCAATTGTTCACTTTCAATTAAGTATATTACTGAGAATCGGGTGTCACTTAAGTGGTGCAATGTCAGGTCTAGGTTAAATGTAAGAGCTTATTTCCTACAGTATCAGGACCAGGCTGCCAAGTTATGTGGTACAATTCCTTATTCCAAGCACTGGAGCAAATTAGAAGGTACTTGAGAAATTTGGGACTTTGTTCTGAGCCTGATTCTTTTTTTCCCTTTTTGATTGGCTGGATGGATCAGGAAACAGGTCTGGCTTTTTCCCCCTCCTGGGGAATTGCAATGTTTTTGGTGGGGATGGAGGCAAGCATATGTAAATGAGGATGATATGGGAAGTACCAGTTTTAATTCCGTGTCGCACTGCATTTGAATGACCTATAACATTCCAGACCCAGCAAATGAAGCCAGTGCACTTTGAGAGCCTTCCGCATTGAGCACCACTAGGTATGAACTTTGCACATAACATCGCAGGGTTGTGCATCTTTTGCACTTCACATTATATATCATCTTGCCTACATTTGTCCAATTGGGCATGGAGCTATCTGTTGCTTGCAGCAAGGTCTAGTTGTTCTTGACAAGTTCCCACAAGCAGCAGAGTACAAATTATCAAGTTTAAATGTTGCTGCTGGAGGGATAAGTATAAAGAGTGCAAGGATAATTCTATTCATGTTCATCACAATTAACTGAAAGAAGCAAATGGGATCTTGGTTAAACATCTCATGGTCAGTACTGCACTCATAATCAGCAAGGTGTGTGCTAGATAGATGTAGGATGGCACCCACGCCAGGCAACTCTCTGTATGCTGGTCCCAGAAGCGGATCGGCAATCATTCATAACAATAGCTCCACTCTTTTAAAGCTCTACTCCGAGAACAGAATTGTTTTACTCTAACTATGCTCCAAATGATATTCCCATTGTCCTGTACTCTGGATAGTACTCGTGTATAGTCTTTCTACTGAATGGATAGCACACACTTCACTGTACCTCGGTACACGTGCAAATAAACTAAAAGAAAACTGAAGTGCTGACCGGCAGAGTGAAGACCACTTGCTATTTCTGTGATATTATTTTTTTTAATTCTGCACAGCCATGAACTGAAACCACAACCATTCTGCATGGTCTCCCACCTTCATTCAATGAACCTCCTGTGTTACTCATTGACATGCTTACGTAACCTGATCTGACTGTTTCTGTACTATAAAAAGAGCATTGTACTCGCTGCCAGATATGTTGAAATGTTTGCACCTAACTATTTCTAAGTTGTTTTGAGTGTATCACTCTTAGTAATCCATTGGAGTATTAGCCTATAAAATAACGCCTATTGGTCTATGGATGGTAGTTGTGCGGGAAGCAACTGCAGATGCTGGTTTATACCGAAGATAGATACAAAATGCTGGAGTAAGTCAGCGGATCAGGCAGCACCACTGGAGAGAAGGAATGGGTGATGTTTCTGGTCGAGACCCTTCTTTAGAATCTGAAGTCTGCATATCTTTCAGAGTCCAGAGCAGGGGTGGGGAACAGTTTCATGTTGGAAGGCCGCATTAAGTTAGCTGTAATCTAATAAGGCCGCATCCCAAAAAACTTCAATTAGATATACTTCAGAATGTACATTATTTGGTAAAAATCTAACTACTATGTACTAACATCAAGAAAATGAAAAATAATTGTTAATTCTAAAGTTAATTAACCTTTTAATGACTTGTTGTGACTGCTTTTTGTGGGAAAGCATTTGAATATTTGGTTGCAACATGGAGGTATGCAGTTTCCGCTGATCTTCTAGATGGGTATCTGTCATTTGTGATGACCTTAAGGGCGTCTTGATTTGGGTTGGGTCGGAGAATGTAGATTCGCAGCAATAAGTGGTTGAAAAGCAAGAAAGCATTTTCCGTGCATGTTAAAGTTAACGTACATTCTAGAGTCGCATTAGAACTAAATCATGAGCATAACAGGTTTTAAAATGGCCCGCATGACTTGCTAATGTTTGAATTGTGGGCGTCAGTCGGGGAGGATTATTTAGTTGAATCTTCCTTCACTCTTTGGTATTTTAAATACGTTCATTTTAAGATTAAAATTAAAATAATAAAAGACGAACAAAGACATATTAATGAAAATAAAAGGATTTGTTCTACAAAATTTGGATTCATTCAAAAGGCCGCACTTAATGGCTTAGAAGGTCGCATGTGGCCTTAAGGCCGCAGGTTCCCCACCCCTGGTCTAGAGTCTGAAGAAGGGTCTCAACCCAAAATGTCACCCATTCCTTCTATCCAGGGATGCTGCCTGTCCTACTGAGTTATTCCAGCATTTTGCGTCTATGGATAATAGTTGCTGTGTGAATACTTTCACCCCTTTATTTTAATGGACTAACTGCTGGCTGGAGTACTGCAATAATTTTTGATATTCAACATGGAATATATCGAATTTGGGTAATGAGTCAGTACCAACTATAAAGTATCCATCCATTCCAAACCCTTGCCTGTTCAGCCCCATTTTTATCCACTTCCCCTGCCCTCGTGCTTGATGTGGGACCAACTCCCAGACCATACAAGGTCGTGGTGGATGGTGTGTTGGATCTGAGGATCATTTATACCAGAGAATGGGGCTTGTTTGACTGCAGTCGCTATGGGGTGACTGGAAGATGCACTGCTGCCTGAACAAAGGGATAACACCACAGCTTGATAGCGGGGCCCAATCAGTTAGGATCAAATCGGGACGGACAATTTGAGTACCATGCAAGATTTGTGTCAATGTAAAATAAAGATTCCAGTTATATAGATGTTTTCATCGTGGTGCAAATAAAGGAGGAACTGAAAGGGGGATAACGCCTGATGGGTATATTTGTGCTTGAATGAGATTTTTTTAACCTGAACAAGTTGAGTCTCAACTGACCAAGAAATTAAAAATTATTGAAATTATACATTTTTATGCAGCATTAAATTTTCAATGCTGAATAAAGTGTTTAATTTTGTACATTCCAGATTAACGACAACACACTTCCACTCGAGGGTCTCAATTTTCAACCACCCTGTTAGTAATTTTGTAATCCAAGAAAATTATTTTCTCTTCCAATGATAGGAGGAAAGAAATATGAACATATTGTGGTTGCCTTTAACTAGATGTTTTAATATGAAATACATGGAAGTTTTTCTGTCCTGCAGTGTAGTCAGTCAGAAGGGCCATGATGTGATGACTGAATAAAAGCTGCTCTAAAGAGATTCATTGCGATTTAAATCGTCTCTTGCAGTGCTGTCAATAAATAATATCCTATTATGTCATCAATGAACTGCAGCATGGGAAGAGGTCACTTTGTGCATTTCAAGTACTAAATCTGATGTAACATGAATTTTAATTTTTTACTATGATGTTGAAAAGCTACTTTATGAAATGTTACTAATCGCATCTGAGAGTAATGTTAAATCTAAATGCATGCTTCAGTCAGCTGAGCAGTTCAAATTCTGGAATTTACAGCAGCAGTAGACAGTTTAATGATGTGAACAGAAATCAAATGACATTTATCTGCTTCTCAAATTGTCAGCTATTGCTTTAGCAAATCGGACCATAAAAATAATTCAACCATGTTCTTTAGTGGTCTGGCAGAGTAGTAGTTGCAACAATTATCTGACACTCAAATTAACAACAAGTTAACAACAACTTCAACCATTTCAAGATTTTTTGGCCGAAGGATCTGGAACATAATGGGTGGTTTTGCATCAGGGGATGGACAAGCTGTCAGGCACCAGTTGAAGTGTAATTGATTGTTAGATGAGGTACTGAAGAGGGAGCAGCGACTGTAGTGATCCTAAACGCAGTATATTTCTTAAATGCCTCAATATGCTTTTAGTGTGCAATCTAAATGTTGCTTGCTTGCATTAGGAAGCTCTTCCTCTAATTAAAGTAATTCTATGGCTGTGTGTATTTAGGGGTAGTTGGAAGAGGGGTGAGAAGGAAGAGAACTGGACCTAAAACTTGGAAAAATTTTTGCCTATGTGTCCATTATACAAATGTTTTCCATGAAGATGTGATCATTCCTAGGTATTTTCCAGTATATTTTAGATGGTAGTGTATCCTGCAATATTGTATTCATTTTACTGAGAACAAATATTTCTGACTCTCCTGGAATCTAAATTGAACATAAAAGATAGATTTGGAAAATGAATGTCTTTTGTTCCCTCGGTATTAAAATTCTCTATGGTTTTACCAAGATAAGTGATTCTCCCCTTTTGATCATTCAATATATCTAAACTTGATAAAATGAACTTAATGCACTGGCTTCACTTAAAGCTAATACTTTAAGTTCTTAATATAAACCCAACAACCAACCTTACTACAACCAAATCTCTGCCACATTCTTGCTAGGTAACGCCTGGGTTTTAGGGAGAGTTCTAACACCAGCTAAATCTGGTGGAAATATTTATTCTCTCTGATTAGGACGTGAGATAAGTGCTGAATGCTTTTGATTTGACTTAATTGATTTGATTTAAAATGAAAAGCTCAAATGTTGCTTCAGAAATCTAACCAAACATTTGCATCTTTCTGCAGCTGAAGGTGACTGTGGGGCGTTTGGAACGAATTCTCTCCTACGCAAGAAGAAAGGTCTTCACGTGCTACGGCCTGTCTATCACAAGTCAAAGCCACACATCTTGATTGGAATGCCCCAGGATTTCCGACAGATCTCTTCCATTATTGATGTGGACATCCTTCCAGAAACTCACCGCAGAGTCCGTCTTCACAAGCATGGCTCTGACAAGCCACTTGGATTCTACATTCGCGATGGGGTGAGTGTACGGGTGGCCCCTCAAGGGGTGGAAAAGGTGCCAGGTATCTTCATCTCCAGGCTTGTCCGAGGTGGCTTGGCGGAGAGCACTGGCCTGCTTGCGGTGAACGATGAAATACTCGAGGTCAACGGGATCGATGTCGCCGGGAAGTCACTGGACCAAGTGACTGACATGATGGTAGCAAACAGTCACAATCTGATCATTACCGTGAAGCCAGCAAATCAACGCAATAATGTCATTCGCAGCAGCAGGGCCTCTGGCAGTTCTGGTGTTTCCACAGACAGCAGTCCAAGCCAGCACAATGTCATAGCTACTTCACACTATGCCAACCACTACAGTGCAGCCGAAGGAGAGAGTGAAGACGAAGGCGATCTAATAATTGAAAACGACATGCCATCATACATTCCAAAAACAATGTTCCCAAATTATGTGAATGGAGATCTTACAAAAAAGCTGCAGCATAACCTCTCCCTAAACAGCCCACTGTTGGACAGCAAAGAAAACAAATATAAAGGGTCCTTAAACTCTTTGAACACACACAGTGACAGTCCTGGCAAAATAAGTTCAAGCCATGGAAACATGCGAGAAGATGGAACAATGATCACACTATAGACAATTTTCCTTTATAATCACTTTTATATAACATTTCCAAGTCCTTTGTGGTTAAGCCTTGTTAAGGAGGTTGGAATCCAATCAATTTTCACAAAGATATTTGATGCCGATGGTGAATCTGGAGGTTAGAAGTATTTATGAAAGCAAAAGAAAAATCATAATTGCTTGTATGAAGGATCTTTGAAGAAGAATTGTGCGTATTCGCATCATGTTTCATTTTCAATCGCAATTAAATGTCCAAGATTTTGTTTAGAAGCCAACCTCTTGAACTGGTTCCTGTTTAATAAAACTGGAATGCATCACGTTATGGAGCACCATTTGAACAGATGTTACCTGCAATTGGAGACACATATATCTTGTGAAATTGCAATACAAGCGTTTTTAAAAATGCGGGTTCACTATCTTCATATCATGGAACCTGTACATCGCATCAGTGACCTCATTGTTACGAATGTAAACTTGCAAACTACTTATTCAGCATTATTTGCATTTATCCAATTTGAGAGCAGGTGTCCCCTTTTTCCTATGGAAAACAATTATGAAACTGATTAAACGTGGACAGGATTTTCAGTGGAGCATAAACCTTTCGTGAAGTAGCTGCTCTGCTCCCTAAAAGGATATTTGAGAGCTTTGCAATTTTAAACTTGTGGATTTCCTGCTGTAAGGCAGATTCTTCCTTGGTGGTATGAGGGTGTCCTGTATTGTATTTTTTTAACCTACCTGTATCTTAAATTTTAAGAAACCCTGCTGGCTTCAGTACCTTTTAAAACCATGCTGCTTGACATATTCTTTCTGTATTGCACACATTTTGTACTTTCCTCTCCTTAAACAGAGCACTGTTCGACACTGAGATAAGTAACCATCAATAATACTCCAACCTCTGTGTACATTAGATGACAAAGAGCACTTTTTGGCATATTTTCAGAAAAAGGTCAGTGTAGTTACTTCCAAGGTTAATTTATCTACAGTGTAGCATAAATTAATTAATAGATTAAAATTGGTCAAAAGCTTCTGATTTTTAATCTTTCATTAAATGGAAACTCACTGACAAACCTGGGGCACACAAGGCAGCATTGTCATCTAAAGAGCTTTACAATGTCTGTAATTGGGTTTAAATTATATGGAAACACTTGGGAATGAATTTGAAGACATTTCACTTTTTATCCACATAAATATAGAGACAATTGTTGTTGCAGTTTTGGGGTAGTCTAAACTTGACAAACAGGTTGGTAATTAGAAGATAGGCACAAAGTGCTGGAGTAACTCAACGTGTCAGGCAGCATCTCTGGAGGAAAAAGGATGCATAATGTTTAGGAAATCCACAGAAGGGTCCCAACCAGAAACGTCACCCGTCCTTTTTCTCCAGAGATGCTGCCTGACCCGCTGAGTTACTCCAGCACTTTGTGTCTATCTTTGGTATAAACCAGCATTTGCAGTTCTTATCTATACAGGTTGGTAGTTTAGTATCGGCACATTCTTTTCCAGCAGAACTGGATGCACTTTGTTAGAGTATAATTGTGCAACTTTACTAATCGTTTAAAAATAGTAGAAATTAAGTATGAGCTCCTTGTATGGACCCTGTATGGGATCTTGGTAACCTGGAGCCTTTAACAATTAAAATGGAGAGCACATTGTCAAGACACAGCAATTAATTTTAGTCTAGTCCATCCTGTCATTTTCGAGGCCTAATCCATTACTTTAAACCTAGAGTCTGATCATTGTTGACTGCTGGATTACCAACAATAATCAAAATGTACCTCTCTGCACACTTAAAGTATTAAGCACAATGACTGCAGTTTTCATAAGCTTCCTGTAGAATGAGCAGCTTTTATTTTCCATCAAAATAAAACTGGGAATGCCAAAATCTTTGATATAACATTTCCTCTACTTAGTAGTTCTTAAGTGAGGATGAAAACCACTGTGGAAATGCTTCCGGTAATTGTAAATTGTCATTTAAATGTTATAGGGCTATAGCAGTCAATTGATTGATTGATTTTTTTTTGATCATTTTTTGTAATTATTTCTGCTGCACATCACTACATTTAAAAGTTTTTCTTTGTGGTAGTTCTGAGCCAGCAGGGTTCGATGGTGGGGTGTGACTTTGCTGGATTTCTTTTAGAACATGTACGTATTTTCGATTTGTTATGCATCAAATCTGTTTAGTAAAGAGATGAGAGCAATTTTATCTAACTGGGGATATTTTGTAATTTTTTAATGAAATGAGGGCAGTATTTTTCTTACTTTTTTGTATTTGACCCCACTCAATCCTTGGTCTCTATTTGACTTCCCATAACCTATACTACCTTGTATTTATCTTATTTAACAGATGAGCAGTCGTGAAAATTGAGACTGCAGAACATTGTGAATGTTCCATAGATGTACGTTGATTATTCAAATAAAAGTTCTAACATGCACCAAAACTTGTTTTCTTTAACATCTACATCACTTGTAGTATCTGTGATGGACTAAACAATCCAATGTACGTCACAGAATGGCACATGGAGTGTTACTGAGTTCAGAACATGGCTGGAAGATTAGGTTTGAGGACTGGCGACTAATGGAGAATTAAAGGATTTTGGGGTTGAAGTTCCAAAGAGTATCGAAGATGCATGGACCATTACAGCTCCCAGATGCATGGACCATTATCTTGTTAATGAAATGAAGGGTATGCATTTGATTTAAGGGACTGGAATGTTTGAAGTACTAAAAGTTGAACCCATTGATTTAAAGATGGGATGAAAGCTTTAAGTTGGAAGCATTCAGTGCCGGGTAACTACTACCCAGCAAGGACCAATGGGGCTACTCATGGTGCATTAGTCCAACTGTTCTAACAACATTGATTCTGAACTCTGCTCTCTGTATGGAGTTTGCATGTTCTCCCTCTGATTGCAAAAGTTTCCCTCAATTGTTTAGTGCTTTCTCTGACACTCCAAAGACATGCTAGTTGGCAGATTCATTCGCTGCTGTAGATTACAATTATAACTATTCCTTGTGGTTCGTAGGGGATGGGTGGTGGTAGAAACTTGTTAGTTGTTAATGGCCAATTGTGAGAGAATATTTTACAAGTGATTGCCCTGAGAACCAACTTAGACTCTGAGTCAATTGGTTTAACGTCATGAGGAAGAATGGATAATAAAGACTGATGGCAAATGTGGTACAAGATTTTAGCAGCAAACAAGTATTTGGAGAATGGGATCTGTCAAGCATTCAAGTGGCAAATCTGAACACAACCATTCAAATCGGTGATGGACACAAAGCTGGTGTAAATCAGCGGGTCAGGCAACATCTCTGGAGAAAAGGAATAGGTGATGTTGCGGGTCGAGACCCTTCTTCAGACTGAAAGGCAGAGGACTTGACAGGCTGGTGAGGTAAAAGCAAAATGTTGATGTGAGATACGAATACCAACTTCGGCTTGGTCAGAATGCTAAACAATACAATTTGGTTAGATTGGCACAGCAGCATAGTTTGTGAGAAGCCACTTGGTACATTTCAATTATCTCTCCACTGAAAATGGGAAGAAAGTTGCTACCAATCTAAACGGTTTACCTGACTTCAAAGATCACAGCGAGCGGCAATTAACCAGGTTTGATACTGGACATAATCTTATAAATGAAGCCCAGTCGCCAACTTATTTGTACGGTTTTTATTCTACAGTGTAATTACTGACTAACCACCAACCTTTATTTTCATTTGGGGAAGTAAAAGCAGAATGGGCTAAAATGTGGGGATGGTTGCCCAAAACCTGTGTGATTTATTAATTGTCGCGATTCTTTTGCAAGGGCAAATGTGGCTTTGTACAGACAGGAAAACACAATGATCTCTTTGGGGAACTGGATTGGAGCTTAATGCATATAAAATATGTTGATCTAGCTCTGCTAAATTGGATAATCCTCCTGACCCAGTTTGCCCAGTGAATAAATGCTCAGACAAGTTACAATTTGATTTAAAAGATTAAAATATTGGCAGTCCTTTCATGTGTATGGTGACTATATACCTTTATCTCTGGCTTCCTTTGCCATCTTTACACTTCTCTCTGGTGCTGTCATCAATATGTTGCTGCCTGGCAATATTTCCTCTGTTCACTCTGCATTAAGTTTGCAATCCCATGATGTTTATGCTTCACACAACGTGTCTCGCCCTGCTTCGTGTAATACCAATACCACAGCATGTCTTCTATGCATTGATAGTGTCCTTCACTGTTGGTTCACTGTATCCTGTTGTTTTCACTCTGTGCTAGTTGGCATGTATTGGACACATGAAATTAAAAGCTGATGCTGGAGAGACTGTGCATGTCAGCAGTCATCTACGGAGGGAAACTGTTTCAAAGATGCTGTCAATCCTGCTGAGTACTTCCAGCAGCTCTGATTTTTTGCTGATTGATTGTTGGAAGTTTAGACTCTGAGGTATGTCTTTTTCTAAGCCAACATCAGCAGTTCCTTGTTTCTACCTAGTCCCGGAGTAACTCGGCTGGGTCATGGATAGGTGACATTTCGGGTCTGGGGTAGAGGCAGGCAGTAGTACTGGATGAGGAGGGGGCAGGACAAAGCCTGGCAAGGTGGATGTAGGTGAAAGGGTTTTTATTGATGGGCAGATGGTTGGACAAAGACCAGAGATGAAAAAGACAACAGATGTGAGATAAGGATAGAAGAGTTGAGAATTGTGAAGCCAGTGGTAAGAATTAAGATGGGAAGGGAGAAATGGGTGTGAGTCCAGGTGGGAAATGGGGAAGGGGGGGGTGGAAAGAGGGAGGAGAGAAGTTTCCTGAAATTGAATCATTCAATGTTTTTGTTGGGCTGTTGTCAGTTTCCCAGCTGACAACAAAGTTCTGATCCTTCAGTCTGCATGTGGTCTCGCTCTGGCAACGTAAGAGGTCAGGGACAGAGGGGTCAATATGGAAATGAGGGGACAATTAAAATGGTTATTTTCATAGCGAAAGGATTTAAGGATTTGAGTATAGGAGCAGGGAGGTTCTATTGCAGTTGTACAGGGTTTTGGTGAGGCCACACCTGGAGTATTGCGTACAGTTTTGGTCTCCAAATCTGAGGAAAGATATTCCTGCCATAGAGGGGGTTCAGAGAAGGTTCACCAGACTGATTCCTGGGATGTCGGGACTTTCATATGAAGAAAGACTGGATAGACTCAGCTTGTACTCACTGGAATTTAGAAGACTGAGGGGGGATCTTATAGAAATTTACAAAATGCTTAAGGGTTTGGACAAGCTAGATGCAGGAAGATTGTTCCCGATGTTGGGGAGTCCAGAATAAGGGGTCACAGTCTAAGGATAAGGGGGAATTCCTTTAGGACCGAGATGAGGAAAACATCCTTTACACAGAGAGTGGTGAGTCTCTGGAATTCTCTGCCACAGAAGGTCGTTGAGGCCAGTTCATTGGCTATATTCAAGAGGGAGTTGGATGTGGCTCTTGTGGCTAAAGGGATCAGGGGGTATGGAGAGTAGGCAGGTAAGGGATACCGAGTTGGATGATCAGCCATGATCATATTGAATGGCGGTGCAGGCTCGAAGTGCCGAATGACCTACTCCTGCACCTATTTTTCTATGTTTCTATGATATGGAGAGAAGGCAGGCACGGGTTATTGATAGCGGACGATCAACCATGATCACAATGAATGGCGGTGCTGGCTCGAAGGGCCGAATGGCCTCCTCCTGCACCTATTTTCTATGTTTCTATGTTAGCCTACAGGCGATCCAGAAGGTCTTGGTGGACCGAGCGCAAGTGTTTGGTGAAACAATTGCTGAGTCTACTCTTTGTCTCGTCGATGTAAAGTAGGTCACATCTGGATCAGTCAGACACCTCCTTATACTTACCCCTTGAGCCCACAGAGGCCCGTCATCCAGCACATTCTGACATTTCTGCCATCGCCATGTGATCTCACTACCAGTCATATCTTCCCATATCCACACTTTCTGACTTCCAGAGACTGCTTCTACAACTCCTATGTCCACTAATCCCAACCAACCCTTCCCGAGGTTCTTTTCCCTGAAACCGCAGGAGATATAACACCTGTCCCTATACCTCCACCCTTGCAGCTATCCAGGGACCCCAACAGCCCTTCCAGGTGAGACAAAGGTCCATGTGCACCTCTGAGCTCTTCTACTATACATGGTGTTGCTGGTGTGTCTCCTTCACATCAGTGAGACTTGGCAATCTTTTAGCCAGGCACTCTCACTCTGTCTGCTGGACATCCCAGTTGCTAGCCATTTTAATTCCTTTTCCCATTCCCATAATGACCTTTCTGTCCTGGGCCACGTACAAATTGGAGGAACAACACCTCGTATTACACGAGGGTAGTGACAACCCAATGATATGAGCATTGAATTCTCCATTTTTTGGTAACTTACCAAAACCCCTTCCACCTACATCCCTTCCTCTGGCTTCACAATTTGAAATTCTTCTATCCTTGTCTCACACCATTTTGTCTTTCATCTGTGAGCTTTATCCAAACACCTGCCTTTTAACCCCTCCCCAACCATGTTGACATGGATAGAAAATTGGTTGGCAGACTGGAACCAAAGAGTAGGAGTGAACGGGTCCTTTTCAGAATGGCAGGCAGTGGCGAGTGGAGTGCGCACGGCTTGGTGTTGGGGCCGCAACTGTTTACCATATATTAATGATTTGGAAGAGGGAATTAGGAGCAACACTAGCAGGTTTGCGGATGACACAAAGCTGGGTGGCAGTGTGAACTGTGAAGAGGATGTTAGGAGGTTGCAGGGTGACCTGGACAGGTTGAGTGGGCAGATGCGTGGCAGATGCAGCATAATATAGATAAATGTGAGGTTATCCACTTTGGCTGCAAAAACAAGGTGGCAGATTATTATCTCAATGGGGTTAGGTTAGGTAAGGAGGTATAGCGAGACCTGGGTGTCCTTGTACACCGGTCACTAAAAGTTGGCGTGCAGGTACAGCAGGCAGTGAAGAAAACTAATGGAATATTGGCCTTCCTAAAAAGAGGATTTCAGTAGAGAGGTTCTTCTGCAGGTGTATAGGGCTCTGGTAAGACCACATCTGGTGTACTGTGTAGTTTTGGTCTCCTAATTTGAGGAAGGACATCCTTGTGATTGAGGCAGTGCAGCGTAGGTTCACGAGATTGATCCCTGGGATGGCGGGACTGTCGTATGAGGAAAGATTGAAAATACTAGACTTGTATTCACTAGAGTTTAGAAGGATGAGTCTATAGCTTATAGAAACATATAAAATTATAAAAGGACTGGACAGGCTAGATGCAGGAAAAATGTTCCCAATGTTGGGCGAGTCCAGAACCAGGGGGCACAGTCTTAGAATAAAGGGGAGGCCATTTAAGACTGAGGTGAGAAAAACTTTTTCACCCAGAGTTGTGAATTTGTGGAATTCCCTGCCACAGAGGGCAGTGGAGGCCAAGTCACTGGATGGAGTTTAGATAGAGCTCTAGGGGCTGGTGGAATCAAGGAATATGGGGAGAAGGCAGGCACGGGTTATTGATTGGGGACGATCAGCCATGATCACAATGAATGACGGTGCTGGCTCGAAGGGCCGAATGGCCTCCTCCTGCACCTATTTTCTATGTCTGTTTCAACCCCGCTCATCTGCATCCATCTATCACTTCCCAGGATAGACAAACAATGCTGGAGTAACTCAGCTGGACAGGCAGCATCTCTGGAGAGAAAGAGTGGGTGATGGTTCAGGTTGAGACCCTTCTTCAGACTGATCAGAAGTGTCTCGACCCAATAAGTCACCCATTCCTTCTCTTCAGAGATTCTGCCTGTCCTGAGTTATTCCACCATTTTGTGTCTATCTTTGATTTAAACCAACACCTGCAGTTCCTTCCCACACATTCTATCACTTACCAGGCATAGTCCTGCCCCTCCTCCCTTCTAGCTTTCTGCCCACCCACCCAAATGCAATCCATCTAATTAAGGGACACAACACAAAATGTCACCTATCCACGTTCTTCAGCAATGCTGCCAGATCCACTGAGTTACTCCAGCAATTTATCTTTTCCTCTATGTGGCTAATGACCTTTGGAAATGCATTGCCTGGGCACAAGTTTGCTATGTCTGTGCAAAGTGCCAGGGACTATTCATAAAAAGCAGAAGCACAATTAATGTTTAAGACCGCAAATTATCAGTTTATCGTAACTGTATAACCAGCTGCCCACTATCTCATTTTTGATGTCCTTATTGTGTCAATGTCCATTGTTATCTCTTCCCCCACTTGTCATCAGTTATCATCTGTTTTTTTTTTGTGGAGCTAATTGAATTTTTGTTTAATGCCCAAAGCATTAACAGAATTAAAAAATCTTGCATCTAAATATAGGGAGACTGTTGATTAGTGTGTGCAGTAGAAATGGTGCATGTGAAGCAGATTTGAAGTGTAATGTGCTGCTGCTCTCAGTTACAAAATGCTCACTTGCACACGCGTGACAAAAATCAGGTATTTCAGTTGACACGAAAATTGGTACTTTCTGATAACGTCAGCTAAAATAGTAAGATTAAATGAGAACTTACCAGTTTGAAGTTTGATCCTTATTTTATGAGGAGTTACGATCAGGGATTTCGTGAAAACCCCGCCAGCACGCATGCGCGACATTCTTCAAAGCAGCGGTGCGAAATCACAGATACAAGTATTGACTGAAGATAGTAAGATTTAAGAGAAACTAACATACCAGTTGACCTTATGATAGAGGGTTGGGAGCGGAGGGCACGAAATCCCTCATCGTAACTCCTCATAAAATAAGGGTCAAACTTCAAACTGGTAAGTTCTCGTTTAATCTTACTATTTTACTTCGGCATCACGTGAGTGACTTTGTGAAGATTTCAAAGCTCTGTGATTTCATGCCCTGGAAATGAGTCCATGCTCACACACTGCTGTCATGACTGATGGAGAAAGTATGTTAACGTATTTCAGACTTGAAAACAGAGCTGAAAAATAATAATGTATTTATCAATAAACAAACAATAAACCCCTAACTTCGGGGAGTTTTAGGAAACAGAACTTAAAACAGTGTCTGCAAACACTGCGGGTGTGGCCACAGGTTTATTATAACACCGCTGAAATGTGCCCACATTGGCCCAACCCGCTGTTGCGAGGATGTGGTCCATGGGTACCTCCATGATCCTCGCCGCTGATGTGGACGCAGCCCTGGTAGAATGAGATTTAAAAACATCAGTGTCTACCCCTGCTGCACCCAACACCACCCTGAGCCACCTGGAAACCAGTCTCCCTGTACAGTTACCCTATGGTGAGGGCATTTAAAACTGATAAAAAAGACCTACTTCCGTACCCCTGACACTTTTGGTGACATCTATATAATGTCGGAGGCTATACAAAGCCGTTTATCAACAGGATATGCCAGAAATTCCAATTTTAGACTGGTAGTTCCTGGTCTGTGGTGTGTTAGTAACATCAACAAAGAAGGTTACTTTGGTGGGAGTTGTGACCATATTATCCAGTTTTAATTTGTGGAGGGTCTGGACCCGTTGTGCAGTGACGAGTGCCATTAGCATCACTACTTTGTAGGTGAGCTTAGCCAGTGGGAGATTTGAGACTGGTGCCCAACTCCTGAGTAGAGACAAGACCAGTCTGATATCCCAGGTCATCGTGTACCGTGGTCTGGGAGGGTTGGAATTAAAAATACCCCTCATAAGTTTGGATACCAAAGGATGGGATCCCACTCCAAGCCTGAGGTAGGATGACAAAGCACTCCTCGCACTGTTGATAGCACTAACTGAGACCCTCATTGTAGTGAAGGCCCGCGAGGAATTCCAGCACATCCGTGATGGTGGCAGAGTTGAAGGTTGTACCAGCCCTGGAACAAAACACCTCCCATTTCCTTACATGGGTAAGGTATTGCCTCCTTGTGGACTCTCTGCACGATGGCGTGATGATATCCATGGTCCTGTACGACAGGCCAAACTCCAGAAGTGGTCTTTTCAAAACCTGCAAGCCAACAGGTTCATATGACTATGGCACGGATGATTTTCCCCCGTTATGGGATGAATCGGGAGGTTCGGGCGTTTGGGAACCGGAAAACACCTTTACCATGTCGTGAACCACCGGGAACCATGGCTGTGTAGGCCAGTCGGGTACTATCCGTATCCCTGAAGCGGAATTTAATTGGATTTTCCGCAGTACCTGACTGATGAGGCACAAAGGGGGAAACGCATAGAAGAACAATTTCCCCCAATGTAGCGAGAAAGCGTTCATCGCTACAGCCCCAGGGTCTGGTTCCCATGAGACATGTTTGTATCTGATGGTTCAGTCTGGATGCAAAAAGGTCGATATCTGGTGTTCCATACTGAGCTATAATGTCAGTGCCAAATTATGTTTGCCAATTCATCACAAGATATCGACTTGATACCACCCATATGATTCAAATATGCCACCACTGTGGTGTTGTCTATTTGTAGACAAACATGCAGGTGATGCATATTTGTACAGTAGGCCCGTAGCCCGTGAAACGCTCCCAGCATTTCTAAATAGTTTATACCTCGTGACTGAAGTAATGTAGATTCATGCAAGTTCCATCTACCGCCACAACTGGAGGTGGTGTCGGTAGCTCCCCAACCGTGAGCGCTGGTGTCAGTTTGTAACACGACTGAAGGATTTGTAACTGTGATGGGATTAAGGCAATGTCGAATGTTGCTAATCCACCATCGCAGCTCTTTTTTTGCTTTGGCCGGTAGCTGCATAGGCCTGTCAAAATGCCCAGCATGAGACTTTAGTGCTGAGATTTTTGCTCTTTGTAAATTTTGATAATGTAATGGTCCATAATGTGCAGCTGGAAATGTAGCCACAAGTTTCCCGATTACCCTGGCAGCATGTCGAATGGTTAGTTTGCTGGCGCAAGCAAGGCTATTAATCTTTGCCTCTATTAAATCATCGTTTTGTTATTTGGTGAAGTGACAGTCATGTGAATTGTGTTAATCGTGAACCCCAGATAGTCCATTACGACAAAGGGTGTTAACTTGGACTTGTCTGGATGGATGACAAACCCCAGCTCTTGAAATAGTAACTTGGTGGCTGTCACAGCTAATTTAGCAAATTCGAAGATTTTCCCCACAATTAGAATGTCATCAAGATAAGCCATGATTATGTGGTTTTGTTTTTGTAAACATGCCAGGTTTTGGTAAATAACCTGGGAGCTGTTGTTGGTCCATTAGGCAGTGCTCTATACTGCCACAGTTGCTCCATCCAGACAAACTTCAAATATCTGCGGTGATCTTTATGTATGGGTACTGAATAGGATGCATCTTTTAAGTCAATGCAGGCCATGAAGTACCCTCTGGAAATCGGTTGTTTGGCAGTTTCAAATGTTTCCATCTTGAAGTGGGTATATTGCACAAAAGTATTCAGTTTGGTTGAGTCAATAATAATACGACATCCACCATCTTTTTTTGGTTTTGGTAAAGATGTTTGATGCAAACTCAAGAGGTTCATGTGTTGTTTTCTCTATTACTCCCTTAGCATATAATCTAAATAGTTCTGCATGTCCTTCCACTTTCTCTTTTTTAGAAAGCAAAAATTTCCAGCTAGGTACATGTTGATCTGGAGGGAGGAGTTTGTTGATGAATTCAATTTTATATCCCTGAATACTGTGTAATATAAAGAGGTCAGAAGTTATGGAGCTCCATGCATCCCCAAACAGGCGCAACTTACCTCCCACTTGTGAAGTTATACATGCAGTATTCCCAAGGGAAGCAGACTCCGTTACCTCCATGGTGGTGTTTGGTCTTCCGTCCTTGGTTCTTGGGAAGAGGAGGCGCTGTGGTGTGGGGTTGACGCATCTTCCATGCAGGTCGCGCTGGGCCCTGGCCTAAAAAAGACCTTTGTGTGTATGGCGCAACCTTTGGATTTGCACCCGTCGTCCTGTCTGGGTGGAAGCGGGGCCTGTTGGGTGTTGCATAGGGATGCTGCCGCCGGTATGCTGTTGGCCTGTTGGTGGAAGGTGGCTTTATCATGCCCACTGCTTTGGCTTCCTCATCCAGGTCCTTGACCTGTTTAGGCAGGTTATCCCCAAACAGCAAATTCGGCGACAGTGTGGCGCTGGCTTTGCACAACCCCGCAAATTTGGGGTTGAGCGTGGGAAGGATCGTGCTCTTCCTGAAACAATTGATTTCATATTGTGCGTTGCAGAACAGGGCTAATGCGTCCTGTTGCTCCTCCATCATGTCTGTGCCATCTATGGACCTGGCAAATGCAGTGATTCCAGCGGTTAGCAGCTTTAGAATTTTCTGCATTCTTAATTCTTGTGCTCTGATGTCAGGGCTTATGTTCCCCCAAATGGGAGTGTTGACAGTAGGCACATTCTCCGGGGCCAAATATTTGGCTGTAGTCTCGGTTATTACCTGCTCCTGTAGCTGGTGCGTAGTCAAGTAATTGATACTTGCTGCTAACCGTGGCTGAAGTGGCTGCCCTTTCTGGGATGGCTGTGCAAATTTGGACACCATTCCCAGATGTTTCTCTTCTTGCATCCCCTGCAATTTTGGGTCTTCTGTCAACCCCTCTTCAAAGTCAGCCCAGCTTCTGGCACTCCCCTCCGAGGAGGGAGAGACATTGGACAGTCCTGGATGGGGTACTGTCGTGGGTCTGTGATGCGGTCCACGGGGACCATGCTCCTGCTGGCGTAGGTCCCTCTGGAGCAATTGCTCCATCATCCGCTCCATGCGGGCAATGCGATCGCCGTCGCTGTCTGGCCACAGTCTTCCGGACTGGAGCGGAGGAGAGTCGGGGCCTGCCAATAGAACGGGGCTACCCGACTTCCACGCTGCCTTCCCGCCAGTCCGCGGTAGTCTTCGGGACTGTAGCGGAACGGGGGCTGCCGTATATTCAACGGCCAGCTCTGACGTGCCTGGAAGCAGCCCTTTTCTTGCTTCGAGTCTTTTCCATTTTCAGCTCTGGGTGCTTTGTAATAGAAACAAACACAGAGCGCCAAACCAACTCAAGGCTAATAAAACTTACCTGGAGTGTCTTTTTAAAGTTGCTGGTAGAGGAGCTGCGCTCACGTGACTCCGAAGTAAAACCAGTCTGGTTGAAAATTTACTCCATTTTGTGTGAGTGCACATCAGAATATTTTTATTTTCCCTTATTTTGGAGTTGTACATGGAGGTCTTTCACTTGTTTGATGCCTCCTTAAATGATGGCAAGATGGAAACAATCATTTGAGAGGCAATCCTGTCAAATAAACACAACGTATCACACATTTACCTTTGGTTGTTCCCATTATCTGCTCTTAGTCATAGATTTTTTTTTAAAGGTTTAGTTTAGAGATGCAGCGCGGAGACAGGCCCTTCAGCCCACGCAGTCCGCACCAACCAGCGATCCACGCACACTAACATTCTCCTACACGCACTAGGGACAATTTACAATTATACCAAGCCAATTAGCCTACAAACCCATACATCTTTGGAATGGAGCCAAACAATGTGGAAATGGGCCTTTCGGCCCCTATTGCCCACACCGACCAACATGTCCCATCTACACTAGTCGCACCTGCCTGCATTTGGCGCATATCCTCCTAAACCTATCCTATCCATGTCCCTGACCAAATATTTCTTAAAACATGAACTTGTTGAAATGCAGAAATTAACAACCATCCCATTTTCTCTAATTTGCCATTCCATGTTTAATGAAGCTAAATTGCCTAATTATACGCTTTTTTTTTGCCAGTGTGCTTTGATAAAGTCATTGTTAAATAAGGTCTAATTTTATTTTTTAATTTTACCAAAAAGTGTGAATGCATAATTAAAGATTAATGTTTGAATATTTATTAACGACAAAACCCCATGGTAATTTTTATATGTGTAGATAGATGCAGCCAGCCACTGGAGAGGAGCTAAACATGGTGTTAGGATTCTTGTGAGAAAAGGGTAAATAATACTTTGTTAAATTATGTGGGGAAGGGGCTGGAGAAAATGTGTTTTGGTCGGTCAAATATTAAAATATCGGAGCGTTTTTTCTGCAGGGTTTAAGGATTGAAAATGGTGTCAATTTACAAAGACTTTGTACTTCAAGCAAGGATATGGCAACAGGACAAAGAGGTTTTTGTGTTATTCTGTCTTTTTTTTAATAGTGTACCAAAGATATTATTGTTTTCCCGCAGAACAGAGTCGGTTAGTAATACTGGAAACACTGTATCATTGTGATCGGATAGCAAACAGTTTGTATTGGGCAATGCATTAAAAAAAATCTATAAAAACATTGTAACGTGCGACCTGCCTTTCCATGCTTGCCCCGGTGTGTTTCACAAATATCATAATTTAGGTTATTTCTTAAGATCATAAGAGATAGGAGTAGAATTAGGCCATTCAGCCCATCATCAAGTCTACTCTGCCATTCAATCATGGCTGATCTATCTCTCCCTCCTAACCCCATTCGCCTGCCTTCTCCCGATGACCTCTGACACCCGTACTAATCAAGAATCTATCTATGTCTGCCTTAAATATATCCACTGACCTTTCCACCACAGCCTTCTGTGACAAAGAATTCCAAAGATTCGCCACCCTTTCTTACCATTGAATGTAATTGATAATGAGAAAAACAATTAATCTTCTGATAGACAAGCAAAATCATTTTAAATTATCAAGATAATTTATTATTAAATTAATTTATTAATTAAATTATCAAGATAATTTAAAATACTCAATTTTAATACTTCCTATATTATTTATCTATTAAAGGTGTATTTCCCACAATCTGTCATTATAGACAGTCAACCTTATTGTTTGGCCCGGCCATTATGGGCCGAAGAGCCCGTTTATGTGCTCGACAATTCTCAGACTGATGCTGCCTATTAATTTCCTCCACAGATGCAGCCTGGCCTATTGAGTTACTTCAGCACTTTGTGATTTGCCCAATATATCAGCATGTGAACTTGCTTGTGTCTCTATGCTCTGATGTCTTTCTCAGTTAGTGAAGTACTTAAAATGCCAAATTTTGACTCCTCGATAGAGAATGTGATTTAATAAGATGCTGTCTTTTGTGAATTCATCAACTATCTCTTCTTTAGGAACTTCAAAGTCCTGTTTATGGTCTCTTTAATAAAACCTTTCCTTCTGGAAACTGAAGACACAATTTAATAAATTACATTAAAAGAGGCGCATGACACTCAAAGTTCTAGATAAATCCAGAACTTCAAAAAGTAAAACAAATGCCAAGGAAATATTTAAATATCTTGTCTATCAGCAAAGTAAATAAATAAGTAATGCTCACTGGGCTGAATTGAGGTGACCTACCGTCAGTGGTTCTGAAGGCAAATAGCAGGTCCGATACCTGCAGCTCAGATAGTTTCAAATTTCTGTGCTTGCCCCGGCCACAGTAGTGCAGCGGTAGAGTTGCTACCTTACAGAGCACCAGAGACCTGGGTTCGATGCCGACTACGGGTGCTGTCTGTACAGAGTTTGTACGTTCTCCCCGCGACCGCGTGGGTTTTCTCACAGATCTTTGGTTTCCTCCCACACTCCAAAGACGTACATGTATGTAGGTTAATTGGCTTGGTGTGTGTGTAAATTGTCCTAGTGTGCGTGGGGTAGTGTTAATGTGCAGGGATTTTGGTCAGTGCGGACTCGGTGGGCCGAAGGGCCTGCACATTAACACTACCCCACACACACTAGGATAATTTACACACACACCAAGCCAATTAACCTACGCAGTATAAAGAAGTGAGAGGGAGGGGTGAGATAGAGGCTGGTAGATGAGAGGTGAACAGAAGGAAAAAAAATCAGATGGATCAGGGGAGGGAGAGCCTATCTCTACCTGCCTCTAACTTCTCTGTTCTTACGTAGTCATTCCTGTAACAGTTTCAAAAGTATTTCTCAAAATTGGAAACTGGACACTTTTCTGCCTGTTGTAAACTACAAATGACATGGTAAATAAATCATGTTATAAATCTGCAATATTTCCACTTGACAGCATGAACTGAGGTTGCAACTAAATGCCCGTAAATGACTGCATTCGGCTCCACCAGGAACGTATTGCACATCTTAAAGAGAATGAGTAAATGCAGAATGGAAACCTTGTATTTACGACTTGACTTTTGTCTGCGGATATGTATTTGTATCACAGTTGCCACATTTTCATTATCGGCCCCTCTCCCCCTTTTAGAACTGAGCTGTGGGAATTACTGCCATGTCGCAGAGGGATGGTAATGAATTTTATTTGAAAGACAATGAAAATATATCAGAGGTTCTAATTTGACCACAGGACAAATAGTGCATTTCATTTCTCTGTATTCACTCATCTGAAGTTGCTCATTAAATAACGTGTTCAAGTGCACTTCACAGCATGTATTCTGACCTGGATCTTCACTGCAGTTCAAAGTGGGTGCTGCGCTGTTAGAAAGGCCATCTTTTTGATAAAGACCGACGTATCTTCAGTGGGCGTAAAGAATTTCTGGAATCTATTTGAGACAGAGCAGGAGATTTCTGCCTTTTTAGTCAGGGGAACCACGGACTACATGGCAACAAGGCACTGTCTTGTAGCAATTAAGGCTTCACCCACACAACAGAAAGGCCATGTTGAAGATAATCAACAGGAAACCAGGAACAATATGAATTATTTTGCATAGATTAATTATCTGTGGTAATGAAGGATGCTAGTGAAAATCCTCAGATCTCTCATGTCCTCTTTATTCGTTCTTGCCGCATAACTGCTTGTTCCCATTCCCCGGCCAGCCTTGTTTTAGTTATCAACCCTGCTGTAATAATTGAAACAATTACAGAATTTCCTGTTCAATGCTGGGTTCCTACCAACTTTCTGATCTGCTTTACTTTTTTATTGCAAAGAATTTTATAGGAAGTGGACTGGAAGGTAATCTTAAATGAGATTTTACATTTGTCATCAATTGCCAACCGTATAAAACCTTACCATTTGGGATATGCATTACTCGGAGAGATTTAGGAGCACATGGAAATTTAGCAAGTGTCACACTACGGGTGATGTATTAAATTATTCCATGTCGGGGCACGTTTGTGCCATGTGCATTGTTTCTATAAAATGTGCAGATGTTGAAAATCTCAATTAAACCGGCCCAGCAGCAGCTGTGGAGAAAGAAACAGTGCTAATACCCTAGCTCCCCTCATCATGTATTGTCATTGGCCCAAATAAGCGAGTTCAGTATCTCGACAAACGCAAGGAATCATGGGATTTGTCAAAGGTCATTTGGGATTTGAAAAAAAGCGAACGCAGCGCTCTATAAACTGTGTATAAATTGTTAACTATTCGACCAAGGAATTAATCTGGAATTCTGTCAACTCAATAGCTTCCTTTCTTGTTCTGCTGTTCACACACTATTTACACAGTCCCAGTTCTAGTTCATTCATTAATAGTAAGATTAAACGAGAACTTACCAGTTTGAAGTTTGATCTTTATTTTATGAGGTGTTACGATGAGGGATTACGTGAAGACCCCGCCAGCACGCATGCGCGACATTCTTCAAAGCAGTGGTGTGAAATCACAGAACAAACAGTCACAATGACTGACATAGTAAGAGAAAAAGAGAACTTTCATACCAGGTGATCTTTATAATAGAGGGTCGGGAGCGGAGGGCACGTAATCCCTCATCGTAACACCTCATAAAATAAAGATCAAACTTCAAACTGGTAAGTTCTCGTTTAATCTTACTATTTTACTTCGGAGTCACGTGAGTGACTACGTGAAGATTTCAAAGCTCTGTGATTTCATGCCCTGGAAGCTCCATGCTCACACACCGCTAAAGCTGGGATAAGAGGATGGACGTGATTCAGACAAGACACTGGCTGAAAAACAAAACAGGTATTTATTCATACCAAACACAATATTGTGTCCCATAAGGGTTATTTATCTGGCAGCACTTAAAATCCTCCCTGCATAATTGCCAGGGGAGGTCACGGGTTTGTTGTAAAAGCGGTGGAAGGTTTTCTCATTGTTCCAACCCGCTGTGGCCAGGATGTGATCCAGTGGTACCTCCATCCTTCTAGCCGCCGAGGTGGATGCTGCCCTGGTGGAGTGAGATTTATACACATTAGTATCCACCCCCGCCGCATCCAGAACCACCCTTAACCATCTGGAAATGGTTTGCACCGTGACCCTGTGATGAGGCTTCTTGTGACTGACAAGCAAAGCTGTTTCCGTGCCTCTTTAGTGACTGAAATGTATCGCAGAATCAATGTAACGATACAAAGACGGGTGTCCGCTGGGTAAGCCAGGAACTCCAACGTATGTCCAGACACTCCGGGTCGATCTTGCTTCAATAGTCCCTGCACCTGGAATGTGATCTTCCCACTGGTAATTGCCATGGCATCCAGACTGAGTTTGTGCAGGGACTGGACCCGTTGCGCCGTGATCAGTGCCATAATCATGACCATTTTGTAGGTTAATTTGGCCAAAGGGAGTCCCGTGTTCGGTGTCCATCCTCTCTGCATCGTCAATACCGTGCTGATGTCCCAGGTATGGCTATATCTGGGCCTGGGGGGATTGGAATTAAATATTCCCCTCATAAATTTGGATACTAGGGGATGTGACCCAATTCCCAATTGGTCACTCCCCTTGCCCAAGTAAGACGATAGGGCACTCCTGGCACAGTTAATGGCGCTGTAGCTTAGACCCTCATCGTAATGAAGGGTAGCCAGAAACTCCAGCACTTCCGTGATGGTGGCGGTTTCGTATGTTGTTTTGGTAGTCACGCAGAATCCTTCCCATTTCCTGATGTAGGTCAGGTACTGCTTCCTTGTGGACTCTCTGCAGGCTGCCGTGATGGTATCAATGGTCCTGTTGGAGAGTCCGAATCCATGAACTGGCCGTTTTAAAATCTGCAAATCAATAATCCCATGCGGTCATGACATGGATGACATTCTCCTGTAACAGGATGAACAAGCAGGCTAGGTCTTTTATTCACCCTGATACAGGGTTCTGTGGCCATCTTCTGTACCAGAGGGAACCATGGTTGAGTAGGCCAGTCGGGCACTACCAAGATACCCGATGCGGAGTCTTGCTTGATTTTTTGCAAGACCCGACTGATGAGGCAGAAAGGGGGGAAAGCGTAGCAAAATAAATCCCCCCAGTGTAGCGAGAAAGCATCCATCGCTACTGCCCCCGGGTCTGGTTCCCAAGCAACATACGTTGGTAGTTGGTGATTTAGCCTGGACACGAAAAGGTCGATATCTGGTGTCCCATAACGTTCTACAATATCTGCGAACACATTCCGATCCAACATCCATTCTATGTTGTCGTTGAATTTCCGTGACCTGGTGTCTGCCACTGTGTTTAGTTTACCTGGAAGGTAAGTTGCGGAGATCCAAATTTCTCTTTGCAGACACCAGTGCCAGATATTGTTGGCCAATGCATCACACGATATCGACTTTACACCGCCCATGTGGTTAATATAGGCTACCACCGTGGTGTTGTCAATCTGTATTCTAACATGAACTTTGTGCATGTTAGTGCAGTATGCCTTAAGGCCGTGAAATGCTGCCAGCATTTCTGAATAGTTAATCCCTAAGTTTTTAAATAGGGTTAACTCTGGTGCACTCCATCTACCTCAACAGCTAGAGGTAGTGTTAGTAGCTCCCCACCCTATGGCACTGGCATCCGTTTGTAAGGTGATCGAGGGGTTGGTGATAGTAATGGGTTTGGAACAATTTTGGGCATTACCCATCCACCAATATAATTCGGCTTTTGCCTTTCCTGGAATTTTCATGGGCCTATCAAAATGGCCAGCATGATTTTTGAGCGCTGTAATTTTGGCTCTTTGTAAGTTTTGGTAATGTAAGGGCCCATGTTGTGCTGCAGGAAATGCAGCTACTATCTTCCCAATCACCCTGGCCACCTGCCGAATGGATGGGACCTTAATGCCAATGAGGCTCCTGCAAGCCTCTATCAGGTCTTCCACCTTGCTTGGTGGTAACGTGACAGACATTTGCACTGAGTCAATAATGAACCCCAAATATTTCATGGTGGTAGAGGGTTCCAATATTGATTTATCTGGATGTATCGTAAACCCCAGTTTCTGAAAAAGATGTTTCGTGGCTGTGACTGCCAAAGTAGCCATTTCCAAATTCTCCCCCACTATGAGGATGTCATCAAGATAGGCCATAACAGTATGATTCTGTTTCCTTAAATAGGCCAAAGCTGGTTTCAATATCTTGGTAAACAATCTGGGTGCTGACGATAGCCCATTAGGCAAAGCTTTATATTGCCATAATTGTCCCATCCAGATAAATTTTAAGTATTTCCTATGATCCTTGTGTATGGGTACTGAATAGTATGCATCTTTGAGGTCAACGCATGCCATGTAGTACCCATTGGCTATAAGCTGTATAGCAGTGTCGAAGGTGTCCATTTTAAAATGAATATACTGGACAGAAGTATTCAGGTCGGTCAAATCTATGATGATGCGGCAACCGCCATCTTTTTTGTTTTTAGTGAATATATTAGACACGAACTCCTGAGGTTCTTTAATGGCCTTCTCAATTACCCCTTTTTCTCTCAACCTCTGTAGTTCAGCATGCCCTGCTGCCTTATCTCTATGAGAAAGGACGAATTTCCGACTAGGTGCATGCTGTACCGGGGTAGGGAGTTCGTGAATAAATTCAATTTTGTAGCCCTGAATACTCCTGAGTATATAAGGATCAGAGGTAAAAGTGAGCCAATTCTCGAGGAACATGTGCAACCTGCCCCCTATGCAAAGTGAATTTGGGCCAGTAGTGTTCCTGGGGATCCCAGACCCACCTACCTCCATGGTTACTGCCGGTGTGGTGGTTTCTGGCCTTGCTTCCTCGGCTGGTTGTAGGTGTTCTGGGAGTGGCGCATCTTCCAAGGAGGCCGGCCTGGGCCTTGGCCTAAAAAAGACCGCTGAGCAGGTATGCCGGCCTTCGAGCTTTCACCACCGGCAGACCTGTTAGGGTAACTCTGCCCGGTGGGTGCGTAGGGGTGCGTTCTGTGTGGGTGATGAGGCTTAGTGTACCCAGGTACTTTAATAAGGCCCAAAGCCTTAGCCTCCTCGTCCAGATCTTTAACCTGTTTGGGGAGATCTTCCCCGAATAGCAGGCTTGGAGGCTGCGTCTTCCCAGGCTTACACAACCCCGCGAACTTGGGGTTAAGCGCCGGCTTTATAATGCTTTTCCTGAAATTATTTATTTCATACTGTGTGTTGCACAGTAAGGCCAAAGCATCTTGTAGTTCTTCCGGCATATCCACTCCCACTGCTGTTCTGGCTACTGCAGTAATCCCAGCGGTTAGGAGCTTCAGGATCTTCTGAAGTTTCATCTCCTGCCCTCTACTCGAGGGGCTCATGTTTCCCCATATCGGGTTGTTTACCGCGGGTACATTTAATGACTTGCAGTTTTCTGGCGCCATGTATTTGTCTGCTGTGGCATTGATGGCCTGTTCCTGAAGTTGGTTAGTGGCCATATAATCAATGCTGGCAGCCAGCTTGGGGTGGATGGGTAGGCCCTTCTGGTTGGGCATGGCATGTTTGCTCACCACATCCATATAATCTTCACACACCCCTGACGCTGCAGGTGCTTCAGCCAACTCCCCTTCTTCTGGGTCAGCCCAGTTCTGACCCTCAATGCTCCCCTGTATAGAAGGGGATACATTTGGCAGTCCTCTAAGGGAACTTGCCGTGGGCCTACTAGGCGTCCCACTGTGATCCTGCCCCTGCTTTAGCAGGTCACGTTGGAGCAGCTGCTCCATCATCCGCTCAATGCGGTCAAGGCGACCTCCGTCGCTGCCTGCGAGCGGGGTGCCCTCGGGACCGGACTCCGCTGAGTCGGCCCCGGCCGACTTCCGGGTAGTTTTCCCCGACCGTGGCGTACCTACGGTCTCAAAGTCCGAAAAGTCGGGAGCTGCAGGTAGAACCTGTAGCTCTGGAGAGGCGGTTCTCCGTTGGCTGCTGTCCTTAGCCGCTGATTTGCCCGCCGCTCTCTTAGATTTTCTCCCTTCCATAATGGTCGACTCACTCCTTCGGTGAGACTTACCTGGCGTGAGCTTTTTAAACTCACGCTGGAGGAGCCCCGCTCCTCCCGACCGTCGCTTCCGCATGCGTACGACGATATGTCGCGCATGCGTGCTGGCGGGGTCTTCACGTAGTCACTCACGTGACTCCGAAGTAAAATCTGTAATTATGAGATATTCAAAAAGTTAAAGAATGTATTATTTTCATTTAATCCTTAATGTGTTTGCTACTGGAATAAGAAAATCTTACTTGTGTTTGAAACATTTTCTTATCTTTATTCATAATTTATGTGTAAAAATATATTTAATCTGAGGCAGACAGTGACTGTATCAGTGTGATGTGTGCTGACGCAGTACCTACAGATGGTGTGAATGTACTGTTAAGGCAAAGATTCATCTCCGAGGAAAACTGAGTACAGGGTAGGCCCTGTGAAGGAGCTGCCAATCCGATATAAGACATTTAACAGCGAAATGCCTGCCTTTTAGTATTGGATAGATTGAGTCTGAATGAGAAAATGCTCCCATTACAGGTATAAACACTCATATTGCAGGCTGGCTCCACATTTGCCCACTCACTGGGGCTGACGGCGCCTCCTTCAAAGGGAGCGAGGAAAGGTCCCATCAGCTGGGGAGCTGCGACCCACTCCTGAATGAAGCCTCTGGTTTGGCTGCGGTTCAAATGGTTGCAAATTCTCATAATTATCACCGCCCGGTCACCCGGACCCGGCTCCCTACTGTGTGTCCTGACAGACTGGAACCAACCCCAGAGGTTAAAGCGACGGCATCTTTATTTAAGCTAAAGGGCCTGTCCCACCAGCATGCGACTCCATGCGGTGAGCGCGACCTAACGTGGTCACTTGAGCCGTCCGGCCTCGTGGGGCCGGTCCCACTTCGATCGCTGGAGCCGTATAGAGCCGTCGGCCCGCAGCCGCCTCGACGCATTACGCACCGCCTCGACGACGTGCCTCTGTGACCCTCTCTATATGTGCCTCCGTGACCCTCTCTATATGTGCCTCCGTGACCCTCTCTCTCTGTGCCTCCGTGACCCTCTCTCTCTGTGCCTCTGTGACCCTCTCTATATGTGACCCTCTCTATATGTGCCTCCGTGACCCTCTCTATATGTGCCTCCGTGACCCTCTCTATATGTGCCTCCGTGACCCTCTCTATATGTACCTCCGTGACCCTCTCTATATGTGCCTCCGTGACCCTCTGTCTGTGTGCCTCCGTGACCCTCTGTCTGTGCCTCTGTGACCCTCCCTCTGTGCCTCCGTGACCCTCTCTCTGTGCCTCTGTGACCCTCTCTCTGTGCCTCCGTGACCCTCTCTCTCTATATGTGCCTCCGTGACCCTCTCTATATGTACCTCCGTGACCCTCTCTATATGTGCCTCCGTGACCCTCTCTATATGTGCCTCCGTGACCCTCTGTCTGTGTGCCTCCGTGACCCTCTGTCTGTGTGCCTCCGTGACCCTCTGTCTGTGTGCCTCCGTGACCCTCTCTCTGTGTGCCTCCGTGACCCTCTCTCTGTGTGCCTCCGTGACCCTCTCTCTGTGTGCCTCCGTGACCCTCTCTCTGTGTGCCTCCGTGACTCCCTCTCTCTGTGCCTCTGTGACCCTCTCTCTGTGCCTCTGTGACCCTCTCTCTGTGCCTCCGTGACCCTCTCTCTGTGCCTCTGTGACCCTCTCCCTGTGCCTCCGTGACCCTCTCTCTCTATATGTGCCTCCGTGACCCTCTCTATATGTGCCTCCGTGACCCTCTCTATATGTGCCTCCGTGACCCTCACTCTGTGCCTCCTTGACCCTCACTCTGTGCCTCCTTGACCCTCACTCTGTGCCTCCTTGACCCTCACTCTGTGCCTCCGTGACCCTCTCTCTGTGCCTCCGTGACCCTCTCTCTGTGCCTCCGTGACCCTCTCTCTGTGCCTCCTTGACCCTCTCTCTGTGCCTCCTTGACCCTCTCTCTGTGCCTCCTTGACCCTCTCTCTGTGCCTCCGTGGCCCTCTCTCTGTGCCTCCGTGGCCCTCTCTATATGTGTCTCCGTGGCCCTCTCTGTGTGCCTCCATGTCCCTCTCTGTCCTTGCGAACTTACCGCGGACTTTGCTCCAACTTCGCGCCACTCACTCGACCTCCGCGTGGCCCCCGCTGGCGGTTTGGTCACGCTCGCCGCATGCAGGCGCATGCTGATGGGACCAGCCCTGTACTGGGATCACCCGACCTCCGCGCGGCCCCTGCTTCCAGTTTGGTCGCGCTCACTGCATGGAATCGCATGCTGGTCGGACAGGCCCTTGACTCACCTCGAAAGTTTAACCAGCCTGTTCGAATCCAATCTGAACTTTCCAACCTACCCCCACACAGCTCATTCTCCTAGTTTTCTTCAATCCAGGAAGGTTGTTTTGATAGGAATGTAAGAACTGTCTCAAATTGGTTGACCACACAACTTGTAATTCGTGTAAATCAATATCGAATTTGAATGGCTGTGACTCTGGCTAATGCCAGGGATTTGATAATTGACAGGTTAGTTCCAGGCATTCTTGTGTTTTCAAGGCTGGTGCTATATTGAGTCACTAATTTAAATAGAGACAATTGTGGATTTGTGCAGCCTACAGTACGCTGTGGCCTACTGCTGACATATTTGACGGATACATTTATTTATAAATCTCATTGAATGGAATACGCAGGTCCGTACACACAGTAGCTCAGCTGACGAGAATATTTATCCCGAATAACCCATGACCTGGGCATGTGTAGTTGTAAGACCGAACTCGCATATTGCCAAGGGTGTCCATCTACACAAAAAACAGCTAATTCTGAAACATTAGATCCGTTCTCTCTTCACAGATGCTATCTGAGCATATCTGGCAGGTTCTGGTTTTCGTTCAGTTTTGCAGCATCTGTAATCTTTTGTTTTCAATATTTAATATGATATAGTTTGAATTTTCAACAAGGTCCTGTGCTGTCATTGCTACATGTTTGAAGCAAGCTGTGGCTGCTGTTATTTACTTAGTGTATTACAATTCTATTAGAGTTATACAACATGGAAACGGCCCTTCGATCAAACTGGCCCATGTCGACCAAGATGCCCTATCTACACTAGTCCCACCAGCCTGCGTTTGGTCCACATCCCTTTCAACCTTTCCTATCCATATACCTGCTCAAATGCCTTTTAAATGTTGAAACAGTACTTACCTCAACTACCTCCTCTGGTATATTCCATATACCAACCACCCGTTGTGTGAAAAAGTTGCTCCACAGGTTCCTGTTAAATCTATTTCCTCTCACCTTAAACCTATGCCCCCCTATTCTGGGTAAAAGACTATGTGCATTTACACGATCTATCCCCTTTTATATACCACTGGCGGATTTTCCTTTGAGGTTTGCTGCCTTCAGCTTTCCCTGATTGGCCCAATGCTCCAGGCAGTCGCTCTCACCTTGCCTTGGGAACTCTGGAAAGCAGCTTACATTTCCTTTGCACATATCTGATTCTTTGACATCATATTCTTGTCTGTCCTAGTTCTAACAGTCTTGATTCCGCCTGGGTAGCTAACAACATAAATGTATGGACATTAAATTCTCCAATTTTAGGTAGCCCCACCAATTATTTATTTTTACTTATCTTTACCCCTCCCCCTTCTTTCTTGCGACAATTGCCTCCCACCCCCTCACCTTTGGTGTGCAACCAACTCTCCACTATCCCACCCCCTCCTTCCCCCCCCCCCCCCCAACCTCTTCCACCTATGTCCCTCCCTTGGGCTTTACTTTTCACTCCTCTTACTCATTTTCTCTCCTTATCTAACACTCTTTTTTCTCTCTTTCATCTCTGGCTTTTGTCCAGCCATCTGTTAATCAAAACCCTCCTCAGCTATATCCTCCTCTCACTTGCCAGACTGTGTCTCACCACCATCAAGAATACATCTAATGTATTCAATAGAGTTAGATATAGCTCTTAGGGCTAACGGAATCAAGGGATACGCAGAGAAAGCAGAAACACGGTACTGATTTTGGATGATCAGCCAAATAGCCTACTCCATCACCTATTTTCTATGTTTCTTTCTTCCAGCACTCTCCCACCTACTACAATCCGTCTGAAGAAGGGTCCCCACCCAAAACATTGCCTATCCATGTCCTCCAGAGTTGCTGCCTGACCTGCTGAGTTACTCCAGCACCTTGTGTTCTACGCAAGATTCCAGCATCTGCAGTTCCTTGTGTCTATGTAAGACATTAAATCTGTTTCTCTTTCCACGGATGCTGCCTGACCTGCTGAGTATTTCCAACATCTTCAAACTGATGTCCATATTATTTTGCATTTCCCGCATCCATAGTATTTTTTTGATTTTGATTTTCTTTAACTGCTGCACAGCATCCAAGCCTTTGTTAATTCAATTCAAGTCAATCATTTTAAAGTGCAATAGGGACCTGGTCCATTGGGGAAGTGTGGGAAGGAACTACAGATTCTGGTTTAAATCGAAGATAGACACAAAAGCTGGGGTAACTCAGCAGGTCAGACAGCATCTCTAGAGAAAAGGAATAGGTGACATTTTGGGTCGAGAGCCTTCTTCAGACTGAGAGTTAGGTGAAAGGGAAACAAGATATAGAGGCGATATAGAGAGAAATTGAACAAATAAATGAAAGATATGCAAAAAAGTAACAATGATAAAGAAAACGGGCCATTGTCAGCTGTGGGCTAGGTGAAAACAAGTTATACAGATAATGAAACTGGGGAATCCACTCGGGAAGTACCTGTTTCATTTATGAAGTTTCTCTAAGGAAGCTGCCAGAATCAACAAACTCACGACTTTGGGATTGCTGGATAAAGCACATATACAGTATTACACCTATAATGTTGCAGCTTCTCCAAGCCGCATTACTGATTTTTTTTATCCCCCTAGTGTTTTTTCTTAAAACTAATTATTTACTCTCTACCCACCCCCTCTGCTGGTGGCTGGACTCCTGTGGATTTGCTGTTTCACAGCCCGCACTAACTTACCAACGGCAATTCTCCACGTGCAGGCCTAATAAGCACAAGTTGTGAATTTTTACAATCCTTTCCTTGGTTTAATTAAATGATCAGATGGGATCTATCCCCTGGACAAATTGAATGCTAATTTACATTGCTAACAGATGCATTATATTGAGCAGCTGATGTTTCCTCTAATGTTTTTCCTCGTCATTCTCTCTCTGGTTCCCCGCCCCCCCACCCCACCATTATGACAGTGTCAGTGTGCTAAGCTACCACTCAGTTTCACTGGGATTTTCTACATTAAACTGGTCTTTAGAATCAAGCTTTTATATTTCCATCTCATTGTGAAAATTGTGCACTTCTGATGCAGAATCAAGAGTTAATATACCACTTTTCACAAATACATGTTATCCAGGAATATTTAAATATGTTTTGGTGTACAGCCACATTAAATTGTTCTAAAAATCTTGACTTCAAAGCAATTAAGAGATTGAAAACTGGTGGTGGATTGAGTTGAGCGAATCTGTTTTAATTGAATTTTAACTTAAATGGAAGAGCCTGTGAAATGTACGTGTCATGTTTCAAATTGACATAGCTGTACCGAAGAAAAAGTGAATTAAAACCTCCAACCAGTATGGGCAGGATTACCAGGAGAAATTATTACAAAGAATAACTTCCTCTGATGAGCTTATCCAGTTCTTATTTCCAGTAAAAATATTTTGGGGAGACGCCAACATTTAGTGGTTTTATAAATAAGTACATTAACTCTTAAGAGTGAAAATCCAATGTGTTATTTAAAACCCAGTGATTCAAATGAAATGTGACAAACAGCAACAGCACATTTAATAAAGTAAATATATCATTGACAGGGTGATAATTATTGGGTAAATCAACAAAAGGAAAATATTGGCTTCGTTCTTGTGCTGTCGTTTTCTATGGTTAATGTTTAGCATAGACATTGTGGGCTGAAAGGCCTGTTTTTGTGCTGCAGTTATCTATGATTTATGTTTGGTATAGATATAGTGGGCCGAAGGGCCTGTTCTTGTGCTGTACTTTCTATGTTCTGTATATTTGTCAGCTGTTCATAATATTACATCTTTAAGCAAAACTAAGCTGCATTATTTAGTACTACACTTTGCAATATGAAATGTGACCTACTCGAGCATCTTCGCAGGTGGTCCTTCGCGATCAAAGATGACTTGCTTTCATTCTGATTTTGCGGGTTCTAAGGAGAGCGATGAGACCTACATGGGAATCTCCTACATATGAGGCTGATTGTATGGGTGGGACATTAGTTTTAGTTTTTAGAAATAACAGTGTGGAAAGAGGCCCTTCAGCCCACCGAGTCCATGCCGACCCGCAATCACCCATAAACTAGTTCCATCCTACACCATGGACAATTTACAGAAGCCAATTCATCGTTAAACCGGCACGTCTTTGGTATGTGGGAGGAAACGGCAGCACCCAGAGAAAACCAACACAGTCACGGGCAGAACGTATAAACTCCGTACAGACCGCACCCACAGTCAAGATCGAACCTGGGTCTTTGGATCTGTCAGGCTGCAACTCTACCACTGCGCCAGTGTGCTGCCCTGTGGGACTGTGGTATGATTCTTCTGCCCTTTACCGGGAGCTTTGGTATAATCCTGTTGCATGGTCTGGAGGTTCCCAATACCATTCTGAATACTCCTCCTCCACTTTGACCAGTCAGGGGCCAAGTATTCCCAAGAGTCTGTGGCGACGAGTGCATCCCTGAACCTTTTCCTCTTATCTGAAAGCTAATCTTTTCCCGTAAAAGAGCTTGGAACAGGGTCTGTTTCAGGAGTCTGACGTCGGTCACGCAAACAATGCGCCTGTTTAGTGTAGCTGACGGAGTATAATGAGGGCCTCCTGTGCAGCAATATTGATCTAAGATCAGGAGCTGCAGAAAATGTAACACTGCTGTAACAAGACTAGCTGCTGTTTGCAAATACATGCACCTTTCTTGTAATTCACATAGCACGTAGCAGCTGGAAATTCTGCAAAGATTTAAATATGACTGGAAAATTTTAATCTCAACCTATTAAGAATTTTAGGATTGACACATCTGCTGGAACGAATTTCAAATCCTGAATTACACCATCACTTTTTCAAAATTATCATAAGACATAGGAGCAGAATTAGGCCATTCGGCTCATCGAGTCTGATCGGCCATTCATTCATGGCTAATCTATCTTTCCATCTTAACCTCATTCTCCACGTGACCTTTGACGCCCTCACTAATCGAGAATCTATCAATCTCTGCTTTAAAAATACCCAATGACTTGGCAATAAATACCAAAGATTCACCCCCCCCGGCTTCAGAATTTCCTCCTCATCTCAATTCTAAAAGGTACGTACTTTCAATCTGAGGCTGTGCCCTCTGGTCCTAGACCCTCCCACAACTGGAAACATCCTGTCTCCATGCATTCTAACTCGGCCTTATAGCTAAAGCAACCTGAGAAACTTGTGCTTCATTATATTTTTCCTCCCAAATGGCTCATTGAGTAATTTTCCCAGCATACAACAAGGTGAATAAGGTCTGGACAATTGCTGAAGGGATTTTGACAACCAATGCTTAACAAGCCTTTGCTTGCACAACTCTATAATCATGCAATAGAAGACATATAGAAGCCTGATGTGATTCTAGATTAGCTAATAAAGAGTTTAAAATGTTGCTTTAAACCTACAACATTTTTTTCATCTAATGCTTCCACCTTTCACTGAGATTAAAGCAGCCCATTGAAAATTAAATATTTACACATTTTCAATAGGGCTATGAAAACAGCACAAGCTGTTCTAATGGAAATTAAGTTTTTATGTAATACTGTTAATTATGGACTCTGAAAATCATCGTGAGTTTAGTGTTGGAGCAGCTAATCATCCCATCGAGTCGTACAGCCCCATGCAAGAGCAATCCAGCTAGTCCCACTCGTCTGCCCTTTTTCCACGCTCTGCAAAGTAATTATTCCCCTTTAAGCATTTATCCAGTTCCTTCAAGACACAAAATGAAAGTTTATTAAAAAAATTTGCAGTTGCTGGAAATCTGAAACAAAAACAGAAATTGTTGGAAAATCTAAAGAGGGGTCCCGACTCAAAAAGTTCCCTATCTAGGTTCTCCAGGGATGCTGCCTGGCTCCCTCAGTTATTCCAGTTTTGTATACCAGTCATGGCTCCTTCCTCCCTCTGGCTGTGCATGCCAGATTCCAACCATTCTCTATGTTGATAGTATATCCTAACGTCATCTTTGACGTTTCTCTCAATCTACTTCACCGTGAACATTCCTGATCTTAACTGTCTCTATCAGATGTCCTTGCACCTTCTTCCTCTGTTCATATTTCGGCCCATCAAGTCAACTCTGCCATTCAATCATGGCTGATCTGTTTTCCCCTCTCAACTCCATTCTCCTGCCTTCTCCCCATAGACCTGACACCCATACTTATCAAGATTAGTCTCAAGGAGACCAGTCCAAGCTCTACCAGTCTGTTCATAAAACTCTTCATAAGTTTAGTCAATCATTTCTGCACCCTCTAAAACCTTCACATCTTTCATGCCTAGATCGAGACTCCAGTTATAGCTGCCCTAAAGTTTTTTATTATTAAAAATAGATAAATCGTGACTTCTTTGCTCCTGCATTCTTGTCTCTTTATTGTAAAGGTCCCCACCCCCTAGATGTTTTAATTATGTTGTCCGGCTGCCCAGCCAATTTCAACAATTTATACACATCTAGTTTCAGCACAGCATCTGTTCCATCAACTTTTCCAATATCTTCCTTCTAAATTATCTACCTATTCCACCAATTTAGTCTGCTTCTGACTCCCACACAATTTTCTAAATGTTGTGCCTTCTGCATATTATAAAGTCATGCCCTGCACACCCAAGTGTAATATGTTCAGAAATACTGGATCTAGCACAGACTCCTGAGGTGCTGGCTTGAAGGGCCGAATGGCCACTCCTACATTGTTGATTGTCTATTAACTCCAATATATGGTGTTGTTAATATTGTTGTCACTACTGGTCCTTTTACTAAATTGACTTAAATCTTAATGACAAATTCATGGCATGTTATCAAATATTTCTGAGTTCCTTTGCCCAACATCAACTGCATTTCCCTCATGGTTATCCCCATCAAAAAATGCTGGTATTTTACTTGAAAGTGATTTGCCTTGAATAGGTATTTTCCTAATCACCCTGCATATGTCCAAGTGACTGCTAATTCTGCCCCTAGATTATCCTTTCTAAATGTTTCCCCATCGCCAAGAATAAATTGATTGGCTTCTGTAAATTGTCCTTGACGTGTAGGATGCAAAATTGGGATAGCATAGATTTAGTGTATGGTTGATTGCTGGTTGGCAGCGACTCGGTGGGCTGAAGGGCTTGTTCTACGCTGTGTCGTTAAACTAAACTAAATTAAATCCAAATCACCATTGAAAAGGTGGTAATGAGCTACTTGCTTGAACCACTGCACCTTTGGTGAAGGTGTGTTGGTGAGAGAGTTTCAGGATTTCAACTAATCTACAATGAAGGGAGACAGTGATATATTTCCAAGTTAGGATGGTGTGAAATTTGGTGGGGAAACCTGCAAGTGATGATGTCCCCATGCACCTCTTGACTTTGCCATCCTCTGTGGCCTCACAGTCACAGATTTGGGACACATTCTCAGAGTGGCCTGAGTATGTAGCTATGGATGGTACACACTGTAGCCGCAGAATGCCAGTGACTGAGTTATTTTGGAATGAGGGACCTAAAGTCTTTTTTAAAAAAGCTCTTAAATTTATTATCTTCATCAGTAAAATATAATCTTACTAAATGGACCAATTTAAAAATGGATATAAGGCTCATATTACACGATATAATGTACCATTAACAAACCTTTTGGTTTATAGCTGTTATAAAATTATAATTCCTTTGTATAAAAGATTGGATTATCATTTATTTTTGTCTATTATAAAATGTATACATTTTCTACACCACATGATAAAGTAAAGCTGGAACTCGGGAGATTCGCTGAAAGCATTGATAATTCATCCGAAACACTCTGAATGGTCTAAAATTTGTGAACAGTACATCCTTTCCTTTATGATTTATCCGTTGAAAATGGCTCCTGTGAGATTAGGTAACCTTTCTCCCAGTTTTGATGTACGACACGGGCAATGTCATCAACACTGAGATGGCGCTATTAAGGATGCAATGTGGGAATGATTTATCTGTCACTTGTCCATTCCAATTAATGAAAAACTGAATTAACACAGAGACAAGGTAATAAACATTGCACTTTGCAGAACTATCTGAAGATCTTTAGTGAGTGTACTAAAAACTGTACTATCTCTTTAAAGTGATTTATCTGATCTTTGCAAAATTATTGTAGAATTATTTATATTCCTGTAAGCTATTTTCTTACTAGCAGAAGGCTATATTTTACAATAATAAACCAGACTTTAGCCATTTGGAGATAAATAAATATACTGGCCTCTCTCCTAGTCGTTTAACCTGTTCCTCAGCTCTCCACATTGTATCTCTCTTGAATAAGCGAGTTCAGTATTCCGACTGCGCATGCCCAGGTCATGGGTCACTTGCGATAAACATTCTCGGCGGCTGTGTGGGTGCAGACCAGCATTTTGTCCATGGTCGGGATTGGGCCCGGGTCTCTGGCGCTGCTGAGTTGTTGCTGGGCCATCCCTGTCCCCTCCCGGGTGTCCTGTCCCTGTCCGGGGGCGGCCGGGGATGTCTGGCGTTGGCCCGTTGCGGTAGTGGCGCGGGCTTGCAGCCGACATGGAGAAGAAGTGCGAGCTCCATTGCTCTGTGCTGGTGTCCCATCAGGACAAGCAGAGTTGAGCTGGAGTTGGTGCTTCTTCTCCACGCTGGCTGTGGGCCTAGGACACCGTTGCAGCGGGCTGGTGTCCCGTTGGTCCGGGGTCGCCTGGACAGGGATGGGGCGCTGGTGGGGGGGGGGGGGGGGGGGGGGAGACAGTCCAATGGCAGTTCGGCGGCGCCAGAGGCCCGGGTTCGATCCTGGGGCGGGTCTCTGTGCATGCGGCGGCGAGGTTGCCGGGGGTGTTTATCACGAGTGACCTTTGACAAATTCCATGATTCCTTGCGTTTTTCAGAATACCAAACTCACTTATTCACATCTTCCCTAGCCAACAATGGCCCCACTAGGGCACCATCCTGCCGGAGGCTATTTGTGGCTGGATCTGGTCTTTTCTTCTTGCCTCTTGTTCCTCTTAACTCCCAAACCCAGTTCCCAACTGCAACTAAATTTAAAGTGGCACTTTCTTCCCAATAACTCTCTCTGGCTAACCACCTCCAGTTTAAATTCCAGTTGGCATATTTTGGAGGACCAAGTAACCAAGAACCCCAATCCCTTACTTTCAGTCTGAAGATGGGTCCCGACCCAAAAGGTCACCTATCCTGTTTGTCCAGAGATGGTGCCTGACCAACTGAGTTACTCTGGCACTTTGTGTCCATCTTTGGTATAAACCAGCATCTGCAGTTCTTTATTTCTACTGAAATTCACATCAAGCTAAATTTTAACTTAACCTTTCACTTCCAGGTATTTGAAACAGGTTGTGAATATTTCCTGCTTTTAATGTTATATTTTTAGAACGTGCTTGTCTATTTCAAGATCACATTTATACGGTCAAACTGTCAAAAAACTGGATTGGAGACACAAGGAACTGTAGATGCTGGAATCTTGAGCAAAACACAAAGTACTGGAGTGACTCAGCAGGTCAGGCAGCATCTGTGGAGGGAATGAATAGGCAATAATTCGGGTCGGACCTTTCTTCAGAGTCCCGATGAGAAACGTCATCTGTCCAGTTCCTCCACAGATGTTGCCAGACCTGCTGAGTTACTCCAGCACTTTGTGTTTTTACTCAAAAAAAAACATTGTTGGTAGGATTGAATTTATCGTTCGAATTAATAATTATTGGGGGAAAAAAAGCCTTGATTATATCAATTTTTTTTATTTGCAAATAAAATTCTGTTGGCTATGATTGCCAAAACTATCTTATTTGCAAAAAAAACTTGTAGAGTGCAGGGCTTTTGTTTAAACAATATATTTGCTTGAGCCGTCAAAATGAGAGCATGATGATGCTGCGGTTAGTGCTGAAAGTTGAATCCTGACCCAGGTGCTGTCTGCACATAGTTTGCCTGTTCTCTTGGACAGTGTGAGCTTCCTCCGAGCTTTCTGATTTGCTTCCATGTTGTAAATGTGTGCTGACAGTTTGATTGCCTCCTGTGAACCACCTCTTAGTTAATGGCAAAGAAGAATCAAAGGGGAATCTGATGGGGATGTGTGAGAGACAGAGAATAAATATAGGGAAGTAAGAGGGGGAACAGGACTAATAGGATTGCTCCCCAGAGTCTCAATGAATTGAACAGAATAGCCTCCTTCTGCATCATTATAAATAAAAGATGAGGTGTGGTAGATCAAATTTGTGTGTGGTTATATAATAGAGTAGTCTTTACCATCACTAGAAGAAAATACCCTAGGATAGTAAAACTACAGGCAGCAGTGTGCAGGAATTATTATTTAGTTGCAATTTATTATAGGGGACAGTCAAATAGTTGGATAAACTGTCAAAAATCTAAATTGGAGACAAGGAATTGCTGATATTCCTAGTATTCCTGACAAATCCCGTCCGAAACTGTAATTTAAGCCTGCAGAAAGCCTCCAGGAACATATAAAGTGTAGTGGTGAACTTAAAGGATAACTACAAAAGCAAGCAGGGCATGGAAAATTACCACAAGATAAAAATGATTAAAAAAACAAAATGTGAAGATGTTTCATAGGAACACAAAAAAGGAAGTGGAGAAAAACAAGGAAAGAGAAAGGCTTTTACAGACCTGTGGGTGGAGGATGAGGATAGGCTTTTCTGCTGAATGCCTGGCAGATAGCTGCAAATCCTCCAACGCTTTTCAGTGGAATAGATGTTTGACTCCGGTTGTCAGGATTAGACGGTTACTATGGCAACGACCACTTGTTGTACCTACATACCATATAATCACCAACCTCACCTCATCCACCCCCAATGCCTCCCCCTCCGCACCCATACTACAGAATCAACTCAATTTCAGAACGCAAGATGAGCAAATAAAGCAGATTTCTTGAAAATTAAGCCTACCGTTGGTTGTCAGAGAGCAATGTTTAACCTATCCAGGTAACTTTAATTTCGGTAGAAATGTGAATACTTTGACAAAAATCTTTTAACTGTGGACTGAAATACAAAAATACGGGAAGGTATTACTTGATGCATTTACAGTTGAGGAGGAAAGCAGTCTTCTGATTGTTCATTAGTTGTAGGAGCAGAATTAGGTCATTCGGCCCATTAGGTCTACTCCGCCATTCAATAATGGCTATCTTTCCCTCTCAACCCCACTCTCCTGCCTTTACCTCATAACCCCCGATGTCATTAATCAAGAACCTATCAATCTCCGCCTTAAAAATATCCATTGACGCCCTCCACAGCCATCTGTAGCAATGAATTCCATAGATTCACCACCCTCTCGTTCAAGAAATTCCTCCTCCTCTCGTTTATGAAGGTACTTTTTTTATCCTGAGGCTGTGCCCTCTGGTCCTAGACTCTCCCAGGAGTGAAACATCCTCTCCACATTCACTCTATCCAGGCCTTTCACTATTAACTGTAAAACAGGGGAACCATAACGACCTGGAGGATGTTTAACGGCTGCTTAGTTTACAGGAAAATGCAAAAGCAAACCTTTACTGCAGTTACATAAAATCAATTACGAAATACTTTATTTTTCATTTAAATAAAGAATCAAAGTTTTAAATCAAAAACTAGTTATAAACTACTATTCTGTGTTGACCATAATCTAACATTGTTAATATAATAAGTTTAAACAAGAGATTATTTCAGGTAGTTACATTGGCCAAGCTGCAAAGACTGGGCTGTTCAACCCTTTACACGGTTAAATACTGTCACAGAGAAAACTGCACCATTAGTATTAGCAGCTTCTAGGCTAGAGTAGAATGAGCCCTTGACAACTTAGCAGTTTTAATTACTGAAAATGGGCTTGTACAAACTGATCACTATTACAGCATTATGTTGGGCAGAGACATTGTGGGCCGAAGAACCTGTCCCTGTACTGTGCAACGTTTTATGCGGCTTGTTACAGTTATAGCATCATACAGAGATAGAGCATGGAATCAGGCCTTCAACCCACCTACTTCTTGCCAACCATCAAGCATCCAGTTATATTAATCCATCCTAACCAATTTTATGATCCCTACAATCCGATCAACTCCCTTCAGATACTTCTACTCATTAAGGGCAATCAATAGCAGACAATTGACCTACTAACCTGCACATCTTTGGAAAGTGGGAGGAATCACAAGCCCCCAGGGGAAGGTGCAAACTCCACACAGACAGCGTTTGAGGTCAGGATTGAGACGGGGTCACTAATGCCATTGAATGGATCTCTCCTCTTCCCAATTTCCTACTTCCCACAGTGCATTTGTGACATTTACTGACACTGTTGCTGATGCAGCATTTCAACAGGAGAGACTGAGTATCTATCAGTCCAGATGATAAACAGATGTCTATTTGCCACAGTCCAGATGTAGTTGACTAGCTACTGCTATCTCCAGACTTGGGATCAAAGTACCTCAAACAGTCTCAACACAAACAACAGATGTCTTTGAGAAGTGCCATGCCAATCAATACTATCATCTCATGGTTTTCATTTGCCAGGTTAAGCCATATAAACTAGCAAAATATTAAAAAAATCATATCTGACAATATTTCCTGGCCAGTCACTCTTCACAGTTGCAGTGATCATCATGTTGTATTTCTGGTTACTACTTCAACAGAAGCCGGCAGTAAACAATATTTCTCATGGTTTGCTCTATTTTAATATACAGAATTTGTCTACAACCATTTGAAATTCTGAGGCTACAATGATACTCCTAAAAGCCCTGTCCCACAGTACGCGTTCATTCCAAGAAATCAAACTCGTGGTAAGCACGGAGAATGAATGTAGCGGGTACGTCGGAGCTCGGGGACGTCACTTAGCAGTTCGTAACGCTAACGGCAGGTACTCGGGAAGACTTGCTAACGGCAGGTAAGCACGGGAAGACTCGTGAAGATTTTTCAACAAGTTGAAAAATGTCTACGAGAGCCCCGAGTATCGACGAGTGGCCATTACCGTAAATCTCCGAGTTCAAATCAGGGCAAACCCGGGAGAGCTCTTGGAATGAACTCGTACCATGGGACAGGGCTATAACTCCTTCACAGCAGAAGGGGCTGCACTGTGGTAGAGCTACTGCCTTATAGCGGCAGAGATCCAGGTTCAATCCTGGCTACGGTTGCTGTCTGTGCAGAGTTTGTACATTCTCCCCGAGACCTGCATGGGTTTTCTCTGTGTGCTCCGGTTTCCTCAGACACACCAAAGAAGCAGAGATTTGTAGGTTAATTGGCTTTGGTTAAATTGTCCCTCGTGTGTGTAGGATAATGTTAGTGTACAGGGATCGCTGGTCGGCGTGTACTCGGTGGGCCGAAGGGCCTGTTTCCGCGCTGTATCTCTAAAACTAGACAGGAAAAGGCAGTGAAGCTTTCCTATACATTTCTACGATTAAATGATGCACGTTATGAGAAAATGTTATGGCTTTAACAGTGATCAATTCAATTCCATATTTTTTAATTTTTTAATTAATTTTATATCGTCTTTTAGATGCAATTAAAATCACTAAACAGAAATTAACTATTACGATTGATATTGCAGCATTTAAATTGATTGTGTTATCTTTTCATATTTACATTTTTGAGATACAGTGGTGCTAAATGTTTTACCTGAGCCAATTGAAAATGAGACCCTTTTCTGCTCTGGACACATTTACAATGTTGCCCTATGTAATAAATATGTGACTTACTGTATGAATGCTTTTAATCATTATGGAGCTGCAGACATCAGATACCACTCACTGGTTTCTGTCAGACATCCCCTCCTCACACAGTTCTCGTGTTGGCTCTGTGATGATATGGCTGGTGTTGTACCAAACCACACAGATAACAGATGTCCCAGATTTCATCCCGTCCCTGCTGAAGTAAACAAGCACTTTTGTTTAAAATATATGATCGCAGTGCAGGACATTTTCAACACAGCTCAGAAATGATAGATCAAAACATTAGCTTATCTTTGTACGGTAGAGACGCAAAGCTGGTTGAGAGATTAAAAAAAAAGATACTCTCCTTCTGACCAGTAATGGATCCAAATATCAATTAACGTACTCATTTCACCTCACCATTTGTGGTCAACCACAGGAAATACCAATTTTAAATGAGGCAGTCTGTATGGAAAGGATAAATAAAGCAAATTTTGACAGTGCAGATTGTATTTCCTGTGAGTTAATTATACAAGAACATTACAGATGGAACGGTAATTCACAATCACATGTCTTGATAACCAAAGATGGTGCTTTGAAAAGAAATTCAGATTCATATTCAACACCATGCAAGAAAAAAACTGGAACTAATTGTGATGGCTTTGCCATTTCTCTTGCATCTCCCATCTCCATTTGGATTTTACATTAGACTTTCGAGATACCATGGGGAAACAGGTTCTCCGCCCACCGAGTCCGTGCCAACCAACGATCACCCTGTATTGTACACTAACCTACACACACTAATGACATTTTTTTACAACTTATTGAAGTCAATTAACCTACAAACCTGGGGTTACACAAAAAGCTGGAGAAACTCAGCGGGTGCGGCAGCATCTAAGGAGCGAAGGAGATAGGCGACGTTTCGGGTCTAGACCCTTCTTCAGACTGGTCAGGGATCAGGGAAACGAGAGATATAGACAGTGATGTGGAGAGATAAAGAACAATGAATGAAAGATATGCAAAAAAGTATCGTGAGACCAAGCGGAGGCTGGGCGATCGTTTCGCCGAACACCTCCGCTCGGTCCGCAATAACCAACCCGACCTCCCGGTGGCTCAGCACTTCAACTCCCCCTCCCATTCCGTATCCGACCTCTCGGTCCTGGGCCTCCTCCACGGCCAGAGTGAGCAACACTGCAAGTTGGAGGAGCAGCACCTCATATTCCGCTTGGGGAGTCTGCATCCTCTGGGCTTAAACATTGAATTTTCTCAATTCTGTTAACCCAGACTGCCCCCTCCCCCTCCCCACCTCTCCCTCAGCCCTCGGGCCCTGACATTCCTTCTCCATCTTCCTTCCCCCCCCCCCCCCACCCAAGTCGCACTAGCTTCTCATTTTCACACCACAAACAGCTTACAATGGCCTGTTTCCTTTATCATCAATGCTTTTTTGCATATCTTTCATTCATTGTTCTTTATCTCTCCACATCACTGTCTATATCTCTCATTTCCCTGATCCCTGACCAGTCTGAAGAAGGGTCTCGACCCGAAACGTTGCCTATCTCCTTCGCTCCTTAGATGCTGCTGCACCCGCTGAATTTCTCCAGCTTTTTGTGTAACCCTCGATTCTCCAGCATCTGCAGTTCCTTCTTTAACCTACAAACCTGTACGTTTTGAGTGTGGGAGGGGAAGTAATGGGGAGACAAACCATGTTAATAGCAGAGGAGAAATGAAATCTCCCTCGTATAGTCAATAACATTGATTGTAATTATTACATCCCCTCTGAATGGATCGTTATTACCCTGTGTGCTGCTGCATCAGGTTAAAGGTATCTTGGGAACCACTACTTTCTACTGTTTTATCTTTGCAGGTTATGAAGACATAGTGTATGAAAGAAAAGATTCTCTGTTTTCAAACTATGGTGACCTGAAGCTAACTGGATGGGTCGATAAGGTGAGTAAGAAGGCAAACGGGAAACAGATTTATTGGCCGATGCAAAGAGAGAACTTTGCGTAAGCAGAGAGCTCTTGCTATAACTGTATAAAACAGTAGATGGACTAAGTGCGGGGGTACTGTATACAAATTTCAGTTAATAGGTAGAAGAATTAAAAGGGAGTTGAGAAATTATTATATGTGAAACTCATTGCACAAAAAAATGGGTGTAGCATTTGTTGAGGTCCTCTGAGGGAGCGCTGAATGTATGTATTTATGTATGTATTGTTAGATCTATGCACCATTGTACGTAGCACATTACCACCTGCACTGATGTAAAGCACTTTGGTCAACGAGAGTTGTTTTTAAATGTGCTATAGAAATAAAATTGACTTGACTTGATTTAAAAAGTACCTGGATGAGAATTTGAAGACGCATTCTCAAGGCTGTGGGTCGAAGCTGGAAAGTGAGTTAAACTTAAAGACAATTTTTGGCTGACATGTATAGGATGGGCTAAGTGGCCTACTTGTAGGTATGTTACAAAACTTACCTTCAGCAGCGCTGCAGTTCTGCTGCTCCCCATGTGCGCGACTTTGGCGCCTCTCAGAGGGGAGCGAGCTTAAAGTGTCGTTTTTCTTCAGACTGGGCAAATCGATCAATGTCGGGCGATTTCGTTGCGGAAGAAAAATCGCTCCGACATTTCATTAATGAAGGTATTTTTAAATTACGCTAGATTATTTATTATCTAGAGTAATTTAAAAATCACCTTCAAAATCCGTGAGCGCCGATAACGGGAAGGATTTTGCGTAGGGGAGAAAAAAAGGTACACTGTTTATTTTTATATTAAAAGTTGGTTTTTATGGAGGCTTTAATAATATTTTCATGTTGCGAAATGGGGTCCAAAAAAAATGTATGAACCGGCTGTATTTTTCATACCGACTTCACAGCAAACCGCAACGTTCCAATCCACCGCATTCCACTAAAACCCACTCGCTAGTTGATTTAAATGGCCATTAATTTACAGGCATTAAACACTAAAATCCTTCCATTTGGCCCAGAAATTCATGAAAATGAGATTTATAAAATTATGTTATATTGTGGATTATTGTGTGAATGTTATTTGGACACTTAGGCAATTAAAAAAAAGTTTGTCTTTTCTTAAGAAATGGATAGATGTTTAGATCTACTCATTGAATTTTGTAATTAGCTACAATTAGATAACTAACTAATTTTATGCTTTAATTTCAGGTCATCCAAGTAAGATTGTTTCATATTTGTTTCAGAATGCTTCAATCTATAATAACTGAAAATTTCATTGAGTTCTCTTAATTTTTGAGAAAGTTATGGGCTTTTAACAGTTCCAGATCACAGCTTTTGAGTTAAGTCAATTGAAAGGCAATGGGGAACAATATGCTCATTTCCGAGTATTAAAATAGTCATAACTTTCTTAATACTGAAGATATGAAAGTGAATTAGGTGTCAAATTAAACTTATTTTTATGCTTTATCTGATGGGATAAATTGCACACTTGATTTTTAAAATCTCAAAATTTTGTAACATTGCTACTACTTGTTATAGTAAATATCTATGATCTGATCACCTGTTGCTTCATCTATGCAAAAACATGTCCACTTTCCTTTTTCGAGTGACAGACTCAGAGTACAGCACAGAAACAGGCCCTTCGGCCCACTATGTCTATGACGACCACAATGCCCAACTAATCCCACTTTCCTACGTTGATTCCATATCCTCCATTCCTTGCTCATTCAAACCTGTCCAGGTTGCCCTGAAATGATTTTTTTGTTCCTGCCTTCACCACCTCCTGACAGCTCATTCCTGATACTAACTGCTGCAGATGTGTAAACATTTACCCCTCAGATTCCTTTTAAACCTCCTCCATCTCACTTGACGAAGCATTAGGGGAGGGGGAACGCTAAGAACAGAGGGACTATTGGAGACTACATTGAAAACTTTGTCGGTGCCCTATTCATGGCGAGTCTTTGCATACTTGCGCATGGTATGCAAAACAAAGAATTTCACTGTGACATGTTACATGTAATAATAAAGTTTCAATCAATAAACCTATGCCCTCTAGTTTTGGACAAACTTATCATGGAAAGTAGATTAGCTGTCTATCCTATCCAAGCCTCCCAACTTTAAATACCTCTATCATATCACCTCTCAGCCCTTCATTCCAGGGAAAGTAGACCAAGCCTATCCAATCTCTCCTGATAACTGAAGCCCTCCAATCTAGGCAACTTCCTTGTGAATCTTTTCTGCACCTCCCTAACTTAATCATGTCCTTCCAAATCTGCACACAATTCTCCAAGTGCAGCCTAACCTGCATTTTGGGCAATTATAACATTTCGTCCAAACCCTTATGACATTTTTATTCCCCAGTTGACTGCTCGGTGGTCTTTTAACAACAGCAAGCAAGTATCTATTTCCCTTTCGGTTATTTTCTTATTTTCTTACTCCTTATTTCTCAACATATCTGACATGTTTTAATTTTTTTCGTAGTTGCATCTCAATCTGGCAGTCAATTTCAGTTATCATAGACCTTTCAAATAACCACTTAATCCCTCAACCCAATTTTGGGGTTAGGAAAGTGTATGGTACCTGGCATTGCATGTACAAATTCCACTTCAAATTAAGAGAAAGGTATGCACAGTGAATGCATGAAATAGGAGGAGGAGGCGGCAGAAACCTTGCAAAATCATAGCTCGCTAGTACAGGAAGCCCCCTCACGTTCTGAAAATATGCTATTCAAAAGCATTCCTCCAGGTCCATCTCTGGGCAATGACAAGGAAAGGGCAATCTATGAAAAATACAAGCTCTCAATCAACAGAAACGCCTTTTAACCACCACATTTCTTAAGCAAAATGCCTGGAATTCTAAAACAAGTGCTCAGCATTTGATGTTGATTTTCTCAAAAAATATTGGTCATGAAATTCTGCTGCTATTTGTTCACAGTAATCATGGCTAGAGCCCTGAAAATAAATAGCCAGGATCCTTTCCCAAATAAATGAAGCATTCTGAATCGTCGTTTAGGTGCTCAAGACCCTGGGTCTTTGTTTTACCCCTGAATCAGTAAACCCACTGCCTCTCACTTACAACTTAAAGAGCTACTGACCTCTATAACCCTTTGACAATTGATTGTTTATTTTCTGTGAATCACTACTTCCTGATACTTATCCTCCATTTCACCTGTAACGTACCTGAATTCATGCTGTACAAAGGCATACTAACTAAAACAAGTAGATTTCACAAGACATTCTGAATAACAAATCATTCAAGAGTTAAAAGCTACAAGTTCAGCTCATGTAAATGCACATTGGGATTACAGTTTTGAACTACTCATTTATCAGTAATCCTCTTTGAAACCTACACACTTTAGTTTGCAAATCACAGAGTGCACTGCAATAAATCCTACCTTGTTCTATCAACAAGACAAACATCTTTGGGCAACGGAAGTTAGTTTAGTTTATTGTCACATGTACCGAGGTAAAGTGAAAAGCTTTTGTTGAGTGCTATCCAGTCAGCGGAAAGACTACACATGATTACTAGTGCAAGATAAAGTCCAGTTAAGTCAGTTTAAACATAGTCCAAGGGTCTCCAATGAGGTAGATAGTAGCTCGGGACTGCTCTCTAGTTGTTGGTAGGGTGGTTCAGTTGCCTGGGATAGTTGGGAGTTGGGAAGACACTGTTCCTGAATTTGGAGGTGTGTGTTTTCACACTTATATACCTCTTGCCTGATGGGAGAGTAGAGAAGTGGAAGTGGCCAAGGAAGCGTTTCCCACGCTGTAGCACTGTGGTAGAATTAGTTGTTTGAGATTTAATCTTCAGTGCATTTTCTAGGCTGTGACATTCCTCTTATATTTTTCCACAGAGATGAAAATAGTAATGCTATTTACCACCCTTTATTTACCCTCCTTAAACTGTTCAAAATGAGCCATTTTATAGTGAAAGCTTTATGGAGGATTGCTCTGCCTCCCACAAACAACCTAACTGCTCCCGGCTAATAGAGCCTCTGGAATGTCTTTAATCCCCAGACTCCCATTGCATGGGCTTTCAGGTAATGAATGACCTGCCTCACAGAAATACAATGTTGTGGACATTTTCCCATACATTTTTAAAGCATTTATATCAAACCAGTAATAATTATACTAACAAGAAATGCAATTCGAAAAGATGATGTTTATTTATTTACCTTTTTCATATAAATGTTGTAACAGTGAATTATTATCCATATCCCAGATTTTTTTGGTAGTGATTAGTGAATTCCATAAGGCTGTATTTCTGTTAAAGTAACAGGGTCGTCTGTACTTGTGAAAATTCACCAATTTGTTCTGGAAATATAAGAAGTGATTGAATAGGCTGGGCCTCTGTTCTAGTTGTACATTAAATGGCTGCTAAATGTTACCCTGACTGTGGGTAAGTAGCAGGATAATGTGAAAGGGAACAGGTTACTGGGAAATAAGAAGAGGATTGCAATAGATGGGAATATCTAAGAGTCCGGATAGAGTCAGGTTGGGCTGATTGGTCTTTACTTTACACTTTAGAGATAGATACCCTTCAGCTCACTGAGTCCGCGCCGACCAGCGATCACTAACACTATCCTACACACTAAGGGCAATTTTACAATTTTATTTTACCAAATGCAAGATTTTAACAAACAACCCCATACCTCTGGAGTGTAGGAGGAAACTGGAGCATCCGGTGTAAACCCACACGGCTACAGGGAGAACGTAAATCTCCATACAGGCAGTTCCCGGAGTCAGGATCGAATCCGGTTTTCTGGCGCTGTAAAGCAGCAACTCTACTGTTGTGCCACTGTGCTGTTTCTTCTGTGTGAAAACAGAGATTGTGTTAAAAGTCATGATTGATAGATTTCTGGACATTTTTAGGAATTAAGAGAAATGTGGAGAGGGAAGAATGGCATTGAGGAATAAGATCAGTCGCAATCTTGTTTAATATTTGAGCAAGCTCAAGGGACAACTGGCTCACTCTTACTACTATTTCTTATATTATATCTTCAATTTAAAAATTGGCAGATTCTGCAGATCTATCTGGAATTTTCAACCAATCGGGTCCCACTAGACTGCAGTGGAAACCAGTTACTTGTCCTCTGGAGGACCTGCTCATGGCTAGACCCTGGAAAATGTGGATAACTTTCCATAATTGAGGAACTACCTCGCAGTCAAAGCAGACACTGAAGTTGAAGTTTACCACCACCTCCAGCGCACCAGAGTAGCCTTCAGCCAAACAGATATTTGAAATGAATAAATTTCAAATGTGTTCAAGATCTACCAAACAGCAATTACCCGCCCCTTTCAGATAGATAACCTGCAGAAAACACTTCAAAGTACTTCCAACGATGACTTTATGACGTCTTCCAAATCCATTGTCAGAACAAATAAATGTCCTTTCCCAAGGCCATACCTGCATAGAGCCAGAGACCCGGGTTCGAAGCTGACCATGGTTGCTGCCTATATGGAATTTGTATGTTACTCCTGTGACCGTGTGGGTTTTTCTAGCGGGGAGATTTGCAAAGGCTATTGGGAAGACTTTAAACTAGAACGGTTGGGGGGAGGGACTCCAATAGAGAAAGCTAGTAGACAGTGTAGGAGGCAGAGAAGGGCAGCACTCAGACCCAACATGTAGGGGAGAAAGAAGAAAAATATAATAAATAGAATAAGAGGTGGTGGGTTTCTTCAATGTGTGAGCAGAGAGACAGAGGGGTGTAAAATGAGGGTAGAAGCAATAGGTAGCAAGCTGAAAAGTAAAAGTGGCAGGCAGACAAATCCTGGGCAAAAATCAAAAAGGGCCACTTCTCAACATAATTGTATAAGGGGTACGAGTGTTGTAAAAACAAGCCTGAATGATTTATGTCTCAATGCAAGGCGCATTCGTAATAAGGTGGATGAGTTGAATGTGCAGATAGTTATTAATGAATATGATATAGTTGGGATCACGGAGACATGGCTCCCGGGTGACCAAGGCTGGGAGCTGAACGTCCAGGGATATTCAATATTCAGGAGGGATAGACAGAAAGGAAAAGGAGGTGGGGTAGCGTTGCTGGTTAGAGAGGAGATTAACGCAATAGAAATGAAGGACATTTGCTTGGAGGATGTGGAATCGATATGGGTAGAGCTGCGAAACACTAAGGGGCAGAAAACGCTAGTTGGAGTTGTGTACAGGCCACCTAACTGTAGTAGTGGAGTTGGGGAAGGCATCAAACAGGAAATTAGAAATGCGTGCAACAAAGGTAAAACAGTTATCATGGGGGACTTCAATCTACATATAGATTGGGTGAATCAAATTGGCAGGGGTGCTGAGGAAGAGGATTTCTTGGAATGTATGTGGGATAGTTTTCTAAACCAACATGTAGAGGAACCAACAAGAGAACAGGCTATTCAAGACTGGGTATTGAGTAATGAGGAAGGGTTATTTAACAGTCTTGTTTTGCGTGGCCCCTTGGGCAAGAGTGACCATAATATGGTTGAGTTCTTCTTTAGGATGGAGAGTGACATAATTAATTCAGAAACAAGGGTTCTAGGCTTAAAGAAAGGTAACTTTGACGGTATGAGACGTGAATTGGCCAAGATAGACTGGCAATTGATTCTTAAAGGGTTGAAGGTTGATAGGCAATGGAAGGCATTTAAAGACTGTATGGATGAACTACAAAAATTGTTCATCCCAGTTTGGCAAAAGAATAAATCACGGAAGGTAGTACATCAGTGGATAACAAGGGAAATCAGGGATAGTATCAAAATAAAAGATGAAGCATACAAATTAGCCAGAAAAAGCAGCCTACCAGAGGACTGGGAGAAATCCAGCAGAGGAGGCCAAAGGGATTAATTAGGAAAGGGAAAACAGATTATGAAAGAAAACTGGCAGGGAACATAAAAACTGACTGCAAAAGTTTTTATAGATATGTGAAGAGAAAAAGATTAGTTAAAACAAATGTAGGTCCCTTGCAGTCAGAAACAGGTGAATTGATCATGGGGAACAAGGACATGGCAAACCAATTGAATAACTACTTTGGTTCTGTCTTCATTAAGGAAGACATAAATAATCTGCCGGAAATAACAGGGGACCGACGGTCAAATGAGATGGAACTGAGTGAAATCCAGGTTAGCCGGGAAGTGGTGTTAGGTAAATTGAATGGATTAAAGGCCGATAAATCCCCAGGGCCAGATAGGCTGCATCCCAGAGTATTTAAGGAAGTAGCCCCAGAAATACTAGATGCATTAGTGATAATTTTTCAAAACTCTTTAGATTCTGGAGTAGTTCATGAGGATTGGAGGGTAGCTAATGTAACCCCACTTTTTAAAAAGGGAGGGAGTGAGAAAACGGGGAATTACAGACCAGTTAGTCTAACATCGGTAGTGGGGAAACTGCTAGAGTCAGTTATTAAAGATGGAAAGTGGTGAAATCATTGGACAAAGTCAGCATGGATTTATGAAAGGTAAATCATGCCTGACGAATCTTATAGAATTTTTCGAGGATGTAACTAGTAGAGTGGATAAGGGAGAACCAGTGGATGTGTTATATCTGGACTTTCAGAAGGCTTTCGACAAGGTCCCACTCAAGAGATTAGTATGCAAACTTAAAGCACACAGTATTGGGGGTTCAGTATTGATGTGGATAGAGAACTGGCTGGCAGACAGGAAGCAAAGAGTAGGAGTAAATGGGTCCTTTTCAGAATGGCAGGCAGTGACTAGTGGGGTACTGCACGGCTCGGTGCTGGGACCCCAGCTATTTACAATATATATTAATGATTTGGACGAAGGAATTGAATGCAACATCTCCAAGTTTGCGGATGACACGAAGCTGGGGGGCAGTGTTAGCTGTGAGGAGGATGCTAGGAGGCTGTAAGGTGACTTGGATAGGCTGGGTGAGTGGGCAAATGCATGGCAGTTGCAGTACAATGTGGATAAATGTGAGGTTATCCATTTTGGTGGCAAAAACAGGAAAGTAGACTATTATTTGAATGGTGGCCGATTAGGAAAAGAGGAGCTGCAACGAGACCAGGGTGTCATGGTACACCAGTCATTGAAAGTAGGGATGCAGCTGCAGCAGGCAGTGAAGAAAGTGAATGGTATGTTGGCATTCATAGCAAAAGGATTTGAGTATACGAGCAGGGAGGTTCTACTGCAGTTGTACAGGGTCTTGGTGAGACCACACCTGGAGTATTGCGTACAGTTTTGGTCTCCTAATCTGAGGAAAGACATTCTTGCCATAGAGGGAGTACAGAGAAGGTTCACCAGACTGATTCCTGGGATGTCAGGACTTTCATATGAAGAAAGACTGGACAGACTCGGCATGTACTCACTAGAATTTAGAAGATTGAGGGGGAATCTTATAGAAACTTACGAAATTCTTAAGGGGTTGGACAGGCTAGATGCAGGAAGATTGTTCCCGATGTTGGGGAAGTCCAGAACAAGGGGTCACAGTTTAAGGATTAGGGGGAAGTCTTTCAGGACCGAGATGAGAAAAACATTTTTCACAGAGAGTGAATCTCTGGAATTCTCTACCACAGAAGGTAGTTGAGGCCAGTTCATTGGCTATATTTAAGAGGGAGTTAGATGTGGCCCTTGTGGCTAAAGGGATCAGGGGGTATGGAGAGAAGGCAGGTAGGGGATACTGAGTTGGATGATCAGCCATGATCATATTGAATGGCGGTGCAGGCTCGAAGGGCCGAATGGCCTACTCTTGCACCTATTTTCTATGTTTCCCCGGATGCTCCAATTTCTGCCCGCATTCCAAAGACGTACAGGCTTGTACATTAAATGCTTTGGTAAAAATTGTAAATAGTGCTGTGCACAGGATAGTGCCAATGTGCAGGGATTGCTGGTCGGCACTGACTCGGTGGGTCGAAGAGCCTGTTTCCATGTTGTATCTCTAAACTAAACTCCAGTATTACAGGGTACACAAAAAGCTGGAGAAACTCAGCAGGTGCAGCAGCATCTAAGGAGCGAAGGAGATAGGCGACGTTTCGGGTCGAGACCCTTCTTCTGTATTACAGCCCTGATCACACACAACCATTTCAGATGGAGGACCGTATTGTCTGCATGCTATCGACAAGCACCTTCCTCCAGACTCCCTCAGTGTAAGAAATTTCTCACAGAGTGAAAACACTACAAGATTCTTCTCAAAGCCAAGCAGACAGAGATCACATGCAAATGGCGGAAGGAGTGTGCACCAGCCCAAATTTCCTACCCATCCCATTATACACCACTTGCCCCACCTATGGCGGAGTCTGAAGATCTTTCTGGGGGTTTCAGCCACCCTAGTCCTACCAATTTGCAGCACAAACCAGTCACTTGCCATTTGGAGAGACTGCTTATGAAAACATGAGGAAAAATTGTCAATTCCACTGGTTCCTGCAGGCATATTTCAGTGAGAATGAGATTAAAACATTGGATTGGTGGTAGTGCACAGAATGTCTTTAATTGTGTGTGTATATATATATATATATGGACTCTAGCGATGTCTCCTTCACCGCCGCGGTCTTGATGCCTCCTTGATGGCCGCTTAAAACCCCAGCCGGGGTGTCACAGGTAGAAGGCCTGGTCGGAAAAAGTGGATCGTTAATTTAAATGCGGCCATCCCCCTGACATCACTGGAAGCCGGTGGCCACCCACTGCCCCTTGGTGGCCGCCCACCTCCCCTTTGTGACGTCATTGAAGGTTTGCCATTGGTTTTCGCTATTTTTAAAATGGTATAAGTTGTGAAATATAGCATGTAATGTGAAGTGAATGGGTTAATTTTGTTGACTGGGTTAATGTGATTAATAATGTGTGAAAATTTCTGCGCTAGCGCATGCCGTTTTGACAAAGGTAGAAAGACACAGACGATACACACATGCATACATACATACAAGATGAGTCTTTTAATAGTATAGATATATATATGCATACGTAACTCAGATGCATGGGTCACCAAATGAATGGCACAAGAGAGGGAGGCTTTAGGTTCCTCGGATACTGGTTCTGGGAGAGGTGGTACCTGTACATGAATCGGTTGCATCTTCTGTCCTGTACCAGTATGATTATGGGAAGATTTTCCAGTGACATTTGAAAGGGCAGAGGAATGGGAAACTGAAGGTAGTGTAAGAAGGAATTGAGGCACAGTTGGCTTATGGACATTTTGATTATTATCTTAATGAGAATTGCCACTTAAATTTGATTACTTTGGCAAGAACAATAAAGAAAATGTTGCAGCTGTGCATAGATTTTGATTAATTGATGCAATAGACCTTAACTAATTTTTTAAATTATTATTGAAGAGCAATGGAAAAGAAAATGTATAAAATCGTAAAATGTGCCACGATTTGACAATATATTGAATTGCTATATTAGATCTCAGATTCCTCTCAGTCTTTGCTGAAGGGAGCACAGCTCCAGAGAGTCCAACTCCAAGGGTGTTTACCACTTCGCTCACGTTCTTGCCTCCACCACCAAACCTAAAGGCTTAGGTTATCCAGTCTTCTTCCCTCCTTATTCCTAATCACTGAAGTAAGTTGCAGAGACCCTGTCACTATCATAGCAGCGATCTGTTAACTGGGGGATAGAGCCTGTGTCCTCCACAGACTACACTGCTCAACGATGGATCATTCAATGTAACTAATCACTGAGTAATCAGAATTTCTAACATTTCAATGGTTATAATACTATATTTGGAAAATCATAGCAATTACTATGCTATAGCGATGTTTCATTGGGACATTAAATCTTAGACAACATTTATTTTATTTTTTAAAATAACTGTGGGCGACACAGTGGCGCAGTGGTAGAGTCGCTGTCCCACAGTGCCAGAGACCAAGGTTCTGAATCTGAATCAAGGTTCGATCCTGACCTCGGGTACTGTCCGTATGGAGTTTGCACGTTCTCCCTGTGACCACTTGGGTTTCCTCTGAGTGCTCGGGTTTCCTCCCACACTCCAAAGACGTGAGCATTTGTAGGTAATTGGCTTCTGTAAGTTGTCCCTACTGCTTAGGATAGAACTAGTGTACGGTTGATCACCGGTCGGCTGGCGGGACGGTTTCCGCGCTGTATCTCTCAAATCTCAATTTTACAGATAATTGTGAGAAAAAAAATTAATCTTAAAATAACCAATAACTATCCTGCCTGTTTACCTTTAGAACTAGCAAATGCTGCTCAGATTATCGCAGATCATGGTTTACACTAGAGGAAAATAATTGTTAAATAATAAAATAAGGTCAATCATCTCAACTGTCATTTGGCTTTGGCTTTTGTGCATAAATGTGTGCATTTGCTTCATTTTGCATTTGAGCACACCGAAAGATTTCTAGGCTCCAGCTTATTCTGCAGCTCTTTGTTTAAATCCTGCACATTTGATGAAGTGTCATTAACTCCTGGGACCAGCTGCTCCTTTCTCTGCTGGGATCGCAGATGTACATTTCAAGGCTCTAATGGTTTTGCAGCTACGTTGACAAATTTAATTTGCCCCATGTTGATACTGTAATGCAAACTCTGCAAGTAAAAGCACATTCTGCCAGAAATGGAGCCAAGACATGGAAACTCTGACATGCAGCTTCAAAATACTCTTCCCAAATAAGAAAGGCAGCAAATATGAGCTCATTCAAAATTCTGCTCTGTGTATCCAATTCACTCCATTACAATTACATCATGTCATTGGTTAAAAAAGAGGGATCAGTTCCTGCAGAGATATTCTAGAGAGCCAAGAACAAGGTTAAATAGTATGTAGTAACATATATCTTACACATGTAAGCGAACACAAAATAGTCAGAAGAAACGTCACCTTTCCACCAGAGATTCTGACTAACCTGCTGAGTCACTCCAGCACTTTGTGGGGGGATTTCTGTAAACCAGTACCTACAGTTCCTTGTGTCGACAAAACAAAGGATAATGCAGATGAGCAGGTATGCACAAGAGTTTTTGATTCCTAAGACAATGCTTGTGGGGGGGTGGGGGCAGGGCCGGATTTAGATGAAGAGAGGCCCTAGGCTATTCCAATTGTGAGGCCCCTCCCAATCCCCCACCCCCACGACGAGAGGAAGATGGAAGAGTCCACCAGATTGACACCGATGTGCAGCCGAGCGTGGCCAATGAGCTAAGGGCTGGAAAGCTGTGCTTTTTATTTACTGCCATTACCAGTGTCGAGTTATCGGCTTAAAACATTATTATTCCGAAATGGAGGGCAAGGAAAATTACTGAAGTGTTGTTTAAAGACTACAGTGCATTGTGACAGCATATGTAAGAAAGGCCTATGAGTGTCAAAACTATTATTCACCAGGCCCGTACGAAGCTTTTCAAAAGGGGTGTGGCATGGCAGGATTACAAAATTGTCATGTGAAATAAGTGCACGTAGTGCATATCACAAACGCAAAGGTCAAAGACACTTGCGGCCGGGATCCAGGGCCCTGGAAGCTCTGAGGTTTTAGATGCTCTCTGGTGCATTCTGAGCCTTATTTTGCAGCATTTTTACACCAAATTTATGACTAATATTTCAGAAATAATTTTGGTTGAGTCAAGAATAATGAGTGGGTCATTGTTGTATCCATTTAAAAAAAATCAAGAATTGAAGCTGAAGATTTTAATAATCAAGGGTACACAAAAGGCTGGAGAAACTCAGCGGGTGCAGCAGCATCTAAGGAGATAGGCGACGTTTCGGGTCGAGACCTTGTACTGTAAAATGTTATAAAGGAGCATGCAAATAAAATACTGTACGTTTTTGCAGTAAATAAAACCTTTTTTTAGAAAATGTCTTGTGCGTTGGTTTGATTGCCTGTTACTGTTCGACTGTGTTAGTGTGTGCACATTAAAAATATAATGCAAAATGAAAGTCGCAAACTATGGAATACATATTTTTCACTATTGTTATCAAGGAAAATAAAGCAGTTCCAAGTGTTTGATATTATTCATGTGGAAGAGAAAATATAATTGCTCTAAAGCCTACCTTAATTTTGCAATCTCACTAAAGATAATCCCCCTTTCCCTCTCCTCCCTCCTTCTTCCCCCTCCCTCTCCCTCAACCTCTCTCCCTCCCCATCTCTCTATCCCCCCTCTCCCCTTGTCCTCTCTCTCCCCCCTCTCTCTTTCCCCCTCTCTCTCCCTCCCCTCTCTCTCCCCCCTCTGTCTCAACCCCCCTTTCCCCCTCTCACATCCCCCCCTCTCTCTCCCCCTCCCTCCTCCCTCTCTCTCTCCCACCCACGCAATGGGGCTCCGACTCCAAGCCACAGACACTGCAGCCCCCCCCCCCCCCCCCCGGCCCGGAGAAATGGGCACTCCCGCAACGCAATATTCCACTAATTACCTAGTGTAGACACCTAGGATCTTTGGTAGGCACGAGGCATCAAGGTGATTATGTGGAGTGTAAATGAAGATCTGAACCCGCCCGGGCCCACTGCGCACGCGCGGAGAGACAGCGTCATTTTACGTCGCTACAGCGTCACTGGCTTCCCCCTACTACGCAGGTGTGGATGGTTGCAATTATTTTCCCCCCAAAACTTCCAGCGGGCTGAAACCAGAATTTCGGGTAATTTCCGTCAAAATGGGAATGCTGATAGCGCTCCAATTTTTTTTTTCCTCTGAATTTTTTTTACTCTGGGGGGAAAAAACACCTTGGCCGGAGGCCCCCTAGATTTTGAGGCCCTAGGCTTCAGCCTATGAAGCCTTTAGGTGAATCCAGCCCTGCCGAGGCCCCCCTAGATCTCGAGGCCCTAAGGTTAAGCTTGTGAAGCTTATACGTAAATCTGGCCCTGGGTGGGGGTGGGGAGTTGTTTGCAATCAGTTGCATGTCAAGGCACCTAGACGTGGAAGGTTAAAAATGGAAAACTGGGAATTAATAAACAAATTTGGAAGGCATACTAATCAAAACTTATAAAACATAGTGATGAACATTTTTTTGTTTATACTTTAATTGTATAAATGAGATGTTCATGTTAAACTATGATAACTATTTATGAAACGTGTCTTAACTGGTAGGAATAACCTCCCAACAATCCTCATTACCAACTTTTCTCTTCCATATTGAGAGAGATATCATGAAATAAAGTGTGTTACAATAAAAATGAAAATACCGTTAATATCCAGCCAGCCAGCCAGCATCTGTACAAGGAGAAAGACACAAAAAGCTGGATTAACTCAGCAGGACAGGCAGCATCTCTGGAGGACAGGCAGCATTTCATCACCCATTCCTTCACTCCAGAGATGCTGCCTGTCCCGCTGTTACTCCAGCTTTTTGTGTCTATTTTCGGTTTAAACCAGCATCTGCAGTTCCTTCTTACACATTTCGTCTGTACAAGGAGAAACAGGATGAATGTTGCAAGTTGATGACCATTCATCAGAACTATAAAACATGAGACAAAATTATATCTAAGACTGTAGCTAAATTAATTGGAACATTCCGATGAAAGGCAATTAATTTTAAATTCTATTGCCATTTTTTGCATTTTTCGCTCTCCACAGAACATGATTGAGTTCTTTCAGCATTCTCAGTTTTTATTTCAGATTTCCAGTATCTGCAATGTTTGAGCTTTGGGCGAAAGATTTAGATGACTTGAAGGAGGAAATGCTGGAGGGGGGGTCAACTAATGAAGCTATGCAAGTCAAATAACAGTAACCAGATAATTGGTGTTCTCTAAATAAATGGTACCTGGGGTTAAAGGCTAGGCTGGCCTGGCCTGTCACTCTGCTGCCTGTTACCTGTTTTTTCGTTAGTTTGACCAAAGCTTGGGAGTAAATTCTGCACAATGGTCCTAAAATTGAGGCTGCACTGCTGCTCAACTGTCACCATATCAATTGTAATTAAGTGGGAATTTCTCTCATTCCACATGTAGAGGAAATCTCAATTTTCATTTTGTCAGTGTTCATTTTCATTTTCACAGCATGTTCTGCTATAGCCTTTGTAGGTGCAATCAGAACAGTCAGAGTCAAGGCATTGTGGTGAAATTCAAATTTTCATGCATTGTTCTTGTTAATACAAATAAAAAGTGCAAATCTTGTTGAATCAGACATAATGGGTTTAAATAGCTTAGTCAATTACAGCAGCTCTGGCCTTGAAAATCTCAATTACCAAGCAGGCTGTTTCCTTCCTTTGAAATGTTAAAAACTCCCTGATTCTTATGTTGTCCAATGTTTGCCAGGGGTATTCCCAACCTCTGTTCTGTTTACTATGTAAGGATTCAAAATTGAATTAGTCAAGAGTGTTTTGTTGTCATGTCCCGAAACAGAACAAAATTCTTACTTGCAGCAACACAACAGATATGTAAACATAGTACTCAGGAAAAAAACACCATAATAAACAACAAAAGTTCAGTATGTGTGCATGTATATACATGTATAAAAAGGAATTGTAACAGCACTGTTATTTTTATTTCTATAAATAATACATAAATAAAAATAATAGTGCAATTACTATTCGTTTTTATAATTTCCTTTGCTGTTTTGTGAGAATTCTTCAGTCTGATCAGCCCATTTGATGCCTTCACTGTTACTAGACAGTGGAGATAACCAACAATTACCTTCAAATCCAAGTCATGTCAGAATCCATGAAATTGGTATACAAGAGTCATTAAGTCAGATATCTAACCCTTTGCCACAAATAGAAAAATCTTGGTCACCAATACTACATACGGAAAGGAAGTAGTTTTGAAAAAATTTTTTTTTATTGAGTCTGAAGGGTCACAACTCTAAAAGTCACATGTCCATTCCCTCCACAGATGCCGCCTGACCCACTTAGTTCCTCCAGCACTTTGTGTTTTGCTCTGCAGATCGTTGTCTCCATTGTCCCTTAACAAACATGTGCTGCCCTCTAATGGTTGTATTTCTCTCAGCAGGATCTACTTCAGTCAAAATGCAACAGATAGGACTTCTAAATACTGCTGCAGCTAAGTCATTAACTTGCTAAAACAATGTTTTCTGTGTTACACTATATGTTTCAATCATACAAGCACAATGATAAAACAGAAAGTCTCAGCATTTATTAACAATTGAGGTACTTCAAACTAGAAGAAAACATTCAAGGGAAGAGAAGGATTTCCTATCTAGCTACAATTGGTATTCTGTTTAAAGTCATACAGCAGGAAAACAGCCCATTCAGCCCATCATGTCCATGCAACCACTGGGCACGTATCCATATTAATCCTATCATGAGCACTTCAATGCAGAAGTTTAGTTTAGTTTAGAGATACAGCGCAGAAACAGCCTTCAGCGAACCATGGCCGTGCCGATCAGCAATCCCCGCACACTAGCACTATATTGCACAATACGGACTATTTACAGTTTTACCTAAGCCATTTAACCTTCCAACCTGTACGTCTTTGGAATGTGGGAGGAAACTGGAGCACCTGGGGATAACCCACGCAGTTATGGGGAGAACGTACACATTTTGTGCAGACAGCAGCTGTAGTCAGGATTGAACCCATGTCCTTGGCACTGTAAAGCAGCAACTCTACCACTGTGCCACTTTTTCTCTATCAAAACAAAACAAAAATAATTAAAGGCCGATCTAAAATATTAAGCAAATTATTTTAGATCAAGTTAAATGTGATCTTGAGAACATTGAGAATACACAAAATAACTCTATTTCTACAAGTTTATCGGTGATTTAGACCACTGATTTTTTTGTCTTTGTTATTTAAACATATGCTCTGTCTCTCATTTACTCAGATACAAGAGCTGGGATTAATTTCATGCATCATTTGGTCTCCAAAGCAGCGTTGGTTAATCCCTCAGAAGCAGCAGATTTTAATAATGTACCTCAGTCTAAACTCCTTTCATTATTTGATATCCACTACCATTGTACACATAATTATATTTTAGAACTTAATTGGGAGCCTGTAACCAATGAGGGACAGGTCCTCTGTCACCAATGATTAGTCAAAAGACTCAATACAGCCAATGAAGAATTTATCACACTGAAGTGTCAAGGATTAGAAATGTACATATTTTTCTGTAAAAACATTTAAATAATATATAGCCATCAGTGCTTGTCTCAAGATTATAAATTTTGCAGTAGCAAATAATAATGTTCAAAAATATATTTTGCATTTTATCACTTTTCAAAGTGCTACGTATAATAAATTTACCATAGTGCAATTTCTATTACTATGCAGATTCATGTTCTACAAGCAGAGACAAGATGAACCACCATCTATTTGAAGTTTCTATTCTGAATAATTGACACTAAAATATTCTCAGGACTCGCACCTAAAGCATCAACTTCTGTACTCTTTCCTCTGATAATTCCCTAACATGTATTTCCAATATCCTTTTTTTCTTCAGATTCCTCCATCTGCTGTTTTTTTTATGCATATCAGATATTTTATTTATCAAATAAATTTGAATGTATCTTTGAAACATTGCAACAGACACATTCAGCATAATACCCTGTCTGAAGGGCACCACCTCCAGTAATACTCTCCTCCTTCATTATTGTAATTTAGGTGATCAATTTAAACTAAATATAATTGAACACAACATTCTGGCCCAACGGAACCAATCTGGCTATCAGAGATAACAACCAATTCAGTAATGCCTTTCCTTGGTTACAAGATGAATCCAAGTGTACGAGTGCATTTCAACGGCACAGTGTGGCATTGTATCTTCTCAGGCCAATGTTGCATGGGGTTAATCCACTAAAGCCTTCTGCAGTATTGAAACTCAGCAGCCTTCTCCTGGCCAGGGTGTAGGCAGAGCAGTAAAACACTATTTTCAACAGTATTAATACTGACAAACACTCTCAAAATAAGCACCAAGGGAATGCAATGGGATTGTTTGGTATGTGGCAAGATTCATTTTATAAATTTGGTTTGGAATGTTTCTTTTATGATAACTTTCAATTTACATGATATTCATGCAGACGCCTTGATGGTCAGTAACACGGAATGTATGCTGTTGGTGAATAGGCAGTTGGAGTTGTGATTTACTGCAAACACGCACAGATGAGTTTGACATTGACTGCTCAGATATAAGGTGACTATCTAAATTGCTCTTCCCTTCTTCTTCCTCCACTTCTTTAAGCTTCTACAGCTCTTTAGCTGATGGCCAGGACTGTGCCCTCATGTTGGTGTTCTGTCATGCGTGAAATAGATTACCACAAGTCTTGACCTCACCTCTCCTCTTCAGTACTGCAGGGCACCTCTCATGTGACGTTGAAAGTGCAACCACTATTTTGGTGATCTGCTTTCTCACACTTTGAGCAGCAGAATGGCTTTAATTGCATCCACAAAGCCTACAGAAGCATAGTCTCTGCAATAAAATCATGAACTCTGCCTTCAGCAAATAGCTATTGTGTTCCTCATCTGGAAGACCAGCTATGTTGTTTCGGAATAAAGGCCACAAAGATAATAGATGGTGACCTACATGATACACTACCCTTGGTCATACTGCAATTAGATGCTGAGGGGACTTAAATCTGCAGTATAGAGTTGATATGAGGAGTGTTTGAAGTGCTGTGTATTTACTCAATGTCACCTTGTGCTATTAGGAAGTCTGAGATCCTCTGCCTGCCTACTGGTCTCCCAACAAAAGCAAATGAAATATAGTCAGTTCTTTTCAATATACACAAATGGATGTTAAATTTTGCAGTGCTGCAAATTTCTCCACTTCTGAGCACCTGGTAGGAGTCAGATACATAGAAACATAGAAAATAGGTGCAGGAGTAGGCCATTCGGTCCTTCGAGCCTGCACTGCCATTCAATATGATCATGGCTGATCATCCAACTCGGTATCTTGTACCTGCCTTCTCTCCATAGTCCCTGATCCCTTTAGCCACAAGGGCCACATCTAACTCCCTCTTAAATATAGCCAATGAACTGGCCTTAACTACCTTCTATGGCAGAGAATTCCACAGGTTCACCACTCTCTGTGTGAAAAATGTTTTTCTCATCTCGGTCCTAAAAGACTTCTCCCTTATCCTTAAACTGTGACCCCTTGTTCTGGACTTCCCCAACATCGGGAACAATCTTCCTGCATCTAGCCTGTCCAACCCCTTAAGAATATTGTAAGTTGCTATAAGATCCCCGCTCAATCTTCTAAATTCTAGCGAGTACAAGCCAAGTCTATCCATAAATGTTTATTCCCATTTCAATCTCAACCACATGGATTTAGTTCTGTTCTAATGTTGCATAAGAACTGCAAAGGCGGATTTCAGTTAATATATAAATATTCCAATGCCTCGCACATTATTTTGTTGCTTAGGTTTAAATAGGAAAATTACTCCTGGAACACTCTGAACAGATGAGGCCTGCAGAATGCTATTCTCCACTACGACCTTCATGTACTTCCAGCATATTAACTGGTTGCATAAATGGCCTGGTTTAGCAAATCGAAAGCTCAGGAACGAAGGAGATTATAAAAAGTGGTGAACACTGACCTGTCCATCATGGGTACTCCACTCTCCACCATCAAATGGATCTATAAGAGATGTCTAAAAAAAAACAGCCTAAAGCATCAAGGACCCACACCGCCCAGGCCAGGCTCTCAATTCATTCCTGCCATCAGGAAGAATATATAGGAGTCCAGGTTCAGGAACAGCTTCTTCCCAACAACCATCAGGCTATTGAACACTACGAACTTCACGCAAAGTCAAAACAACAAACTGCCTGGGTTGCACGAGGAACTTTGGGCTCTTCTTTGTTTTTGCGCTATATTGGGTTTTTTATTTATTGAACTTCTTTCTTTCGTTTTTTGTTGTTGTTTATTTTATTATCAATTGAGTACTGCATTTACAAACCTGTTTTCTGCTACTGCAAGTAAAAATGCCACTGTTCCGTTTCGGGACATATGACAATAAATCACTCTTTAATCTCTTGACTCTAGCTTGTCTGGTTGTGCTCCCTGCTCATTCTCCCTGTCATGATGTACTACAGTGGTAAAAGCTACTAATGCATCCAAGTCCGGGAACATATAGCGAGTGTCCATGCAGGAAAGCAATACATTTTCAGCAATTGCCATGGTAGGTGTCTGTAGATTTCTGCACGTCATGCCAACATTTGAAAGCAGCAAATGCAAGAAGAAAGAAATAGCCAACCAACCAGCAACCAACTCATAAATAGCTGATGATCTCTGCAGGTGATCCTAATTAGGGATCTTACTCACAGTTGAAGCCATGTTCAGGGTGGAAGATTGCAACCTTCACGTGGTCCGCCCTGTTTCGACAAATGCAATCAACTCGACGTGCACAAACTGAAGATCAAATAGAACAAATTGTCCAACAACCTTCGGCTGTGCACGCCACACAAAAGAAGAAGAAGCCACGTTCAACTACATCTGTTAAGACATGATGTTAGCAGGCCGTGTTGGAGACAAATCAGCATTGCATGCTAGTTGACATGAGCATCTGTATACACATACTTCCATTAGTTGTGCAGCACACACTAAAACACTCATCAATGTGCCATTTTTGCCAACCCAAAGAAAAGCCTGAACAGAATCCAATTTTATCCTATCTCATCCTTGAGTCTCAGCTGGTGCTTTTTTTTTTGCTGTAACCTTGTTCTTGTTCACAAGACTATGAAGCCGTTGGGAAATCTTTCCAATCTGCAGTTTTCTCAGAAGCAGGTGTGTGCCGTTTAATGGACTTTGCTTTATATATTGCCAAGAAAGATCAATAAAGGAAACAAGGGAGAGAAAGAACACCTCAGTGTAGTATTTACTTCAAAATATTACTGACACCTCCAACCGCTATGCACCTCAACCTCTCAACCGCCTCAACCCTTCCTTAGGAATACATAAACAACAATCTTGGTCCTGTGACGATTGCTTTATAATAGAAATGTCGGCTTCACTAAAAAGGTTTGACACGGTACTCTTACATGTTGCAGTCACATTGAATTAAAAGATAGTTATAAGGAATTGATGTATTTTGAAATACTTAAGTCAGTAATATATTTTTGAAATACTTAGGTGAAGGCCTGAAGGGCCAAATGGCCTCCTCCTGCACTTATTTTCTATGTTTCCTGTTTTCTAAGTAACAAGGTTTCAAATTTATAATTTACTAGAACATACAACAAACAGTGCAGCACAGGCCCTTCGGCCCACAATGTCTGTATCGAACATGATTCCAGGTTAAACTAATTTCCTGTGCCTGCATGTGATTCATATCCCTCCATTTCCTGCATACCCATTTGCCAATTTAAAAGCCTTTTAAAAGCTACCATCATATCTACCCCTCCACCTCGCCTGGCAGCGTTCCAGGCATCCACCACTCTGTGTTAAAACTTGCCCTGCACATCTCCTGTAAACTTTGCTGTGACGTGAACCCGAAGAAGCCTCTGTACATCAATGCTGTTAAGATCCGCCATTAACTGTATGCTTTCCAAGCAATGTCCCAAACACCTCATATTTGCTCGGATAAAACTCCCTCTGCCATTTCTCTGCTCATTTCTGTAGTTGATATATATCCTGCTATATACTTTGACAGTGCTCCCTACTGTCCCGAATCCCGCCAGTTTTGGTGTCCTCCGCAAATTTACTAACCAACATATATATTTATGTCCAATTTGTTCATATATATCACAAACAAAGGTCACAGAGGAACCTGATGGTGGTGGGTATAAGTAGGTATGTTACAAAACTTACCTTGAGCAGCGCTGCAGTTCTGCCGCTCCCCGTGTGCGTGACTTTGGTGCCTTTCAGAGGGGGGCGGGCTTAAAGTGCCGTTTTTCCACAGACAGGGAAAATCGATCCATTTCGGGCGATTTTGTTGCGGAAGAAAAATCGTTCCGACATTTCATTAATGAAGGTATTTTTAAATTACGCTAGATTATTTATTAACTAGAGTAATTTAAAAATCACCTTCAAAAGCCGTGAGCGCCGACAACGGGGAGGATTTTGCGTAGGGGAGAAAAAAAGGTACACAGTTTATTTTTATATTAAAAGTTATTTTTTATGGAGGCTTTAATAATATTTTCATGTTGCGAAATGGGGTCCAAAAAAAATGTATGAACCAACAGTATTTTTCCTCACGACTTCGCCGCAAACCGCAATGTTCCAATCCACTGCATTCCACTAAAACCCACTCGCTAGTTGATTTAAATGGCCATTAATTTACAGGCATTAAACACTAAATTCCTTCCATTTGGCCCAGAAATTCATGAAAATTAGATTTAAAAATTATGTTATATTGTGGATTATTGTGTGAATGTTATTTGGACACTTAGGCAATTAAAAAAAAGTTTATCTTTTCTTAAGAAATGGATAGATGTTTAGATCTACTCATTGAATTTTGTAATTAGCTACAATTAGATAACTAACTAATTATATACTTTAATTTCAGGTCATCCAAGAAAGATTGTTTCATATTTGTTTCAGAATGTTCAATCTATAATAACTGGAAATTTAATTGAAGTAGAAGGGGAGCATCACAGAGTTCTCTTAATTTTTAAGAAAGTTATGGGCTTTTAACGGTTCTAGATCACAGCTTTTGAGTTAAGTCAATTGAAAGGCAATGGGGAACAAGATGCTAACTTCCGAGTATGAAAATGGTCATAACTTTTTTAATACTTAAGATATGAAAGTGAATTAGGTGTCAAATTAAACTTCTTTTTATGATTTATCTGATGGGATAAATTGCAGACTTGATTTTTAAAATCTCAAAATTTTGTAACATTGCTAGTATAAGGAATAAGCTGCAAGAGGAGATAGTTGAGTCAGGTCACAATAACATTTAAAAGACACTTGGACAGTTACATGGATAGGGAAGGTTTAGAAGGATATGGGCCAAATGCGGGGGAAAGAGGACAAGCTTCCATGGGGTATCTTGGTTAGCATGGACATGACATAGTGTTGGAATTGAGTGCAATTAAATTTGAGACGATAAAATGAAGTACTTTGTTGAAATATGAATTAAAAGGGAACTGCCCTTACAAACTGGACTTTCACGCAACGTTTTGTACAGCATCCTTACCCGGCTTCCAGTTGAGTGACCGTCCCTCGCGTTGCGGACACACTCACGTTGCGGAAACCCCGGGCGATCATTCGATCCGGTCGAGGATGCGGAGCCGCCACTAAGCGGCCATTCCCTCCCGCGGCGCCGCTGCCCATCGTCCGTGAGATAACGGAAAATATGTCGTCCACCGAAAGTAAATCCGATTCCAACCCGCGCAAAGTGCCGGCGGCGCGCTTCTTCGCCAGGCTGTCGACGCTGATGGAGAAGCCCGAGGTGCGAGGCTTCAGTGTGAGTAACCTGCGCCCCGTCGCCCTGGCAACCTGGTGCCGCCCCTCGGAGCCTGGGCCTTGCCGCTGCTCGGCTGCTTCATCCCTTCACAGCGAGCCCGGCCCGCTGCTGCTCCCGGCCAGCAGCGATGCCCAGCCCACACATTTCTACTTTAGGCTTTAGGCACTGCATACTTTCCTTTAGATGGGCATGTGCATGTTGTGACGAGTTTGACATTGACCCTTAAAATGCAAAGATGTTTCAATATTGAAATTTATTTCCACAATTTACAACCAATTAAACTATATTTCCAGCTTAATCCTTATTTCTTGTCTCTGCCATGGTGTAATTGGTCAGTGGGGTCAATGTCAAGCAGTGGTACATCAGATCGAGCACAGTTCAAGTCGATAAGTTTTTTTTACTAACCCTTCTTATCTTTCTCCTATGGATCCCCAATAATTAGTTATCAGCAGAGACCTCAGCTTCATCTCCATCTTAAAGAATTCCATGCCCAGCATCATGTTGAACTCTTATTCCTGTCCTATGTCTACTTCTAGCATCAGTAGTCTTCACTACAAACTTTCCAATCTACCAGGGCCCCTGCCACTAGCCTTTTCGCTTGATCTTTTCGTCTCTTGAACATTGCTTGTCTCGATTTTTTCACTCCACTTACTCATTCTAGCCTGCCTTTTTTGAAATGGCAGAACTCCATTCACAAAGAACAATGCTATCACCATCATGAAACCTACTTACAAGGATAGCACCATTCCAGTTTGAAGAACAGAACCAAAAGTCAGCCCACAGACATGTCTTCAGATTTCCCCAGGACACCACCAGTGAACATCAGGATATCAATTCCCAGATCTTCCTTCATGGGCTCTGGCCTTGTATACCCTCAGCCCTGCACAGTCCACTTCTACTTTCAGCCCAAGATCCACAACCAGGATTGTCTGGGCAGGCTAATAGTTTCATTTTGCTGTTAAAGAAGGAACTGCAGATGCTGGAGAATTGAGGGTACACAAAAGGCTGGAGAAACTCAGCGGGTGCAGCAGCATCTAAGGAGCGAAGGAGATAGGCGACGTTTCGGGTCGAGACCCTTCTTCAGACTGGTTTCATTTTGCTATTACTCCATCAAACTAATTTCTTCCTACCTTTACTGGATCCCATTTTCCCTGGTCCAGTTCACGTTTGCAAACATTCATGCCATATCTAATGCCCTCTGCCACTTTGACAGCTTCCAATCTCCTGGTCCCAACCAGCTCACCTTTACCATTACATCTCCACCCCACACTAGGAGGAATTTTTTCCTGCCAATTCCTATTGAACAGGTGCACAACCAGTTTCACTCCATCGATTTTGCCTGGATGAACCTGTCCTCACATTGAACAATTTCTTGCACTTTCTCAAGATAAAATATGTAACAATGGGAATTCATATCATAGGTACTTCTGTTATTTTGTGGGAAACATAGAAAAATTCTCATTTCACTCTTAAACAGGCTACTTCCCTCAATTTTTCTTCCATTGCATTAACAACTATATTGATGTTGCTTGCTTCAACCAGACACAAATAGAAAATGTAACAACTTTTTTTAACCAATTTCCATACTGTTGTCACCTTCACTTCATGCATCTGACTTACCTGCCTCAATCTCTCCGTCTCAATTAGAGATTGCAACCTTCAATTGGTCCACCCTGTTTCGACGAATGCAATTAACCTAGCGTGCACAAACAGAAGATCAAACAGAACAAGGCCGTGCGCGCCATACGCAAGAAGAAGAAGTTAGTGAAAAACATCCATCGCGAGCAAATAAACTCCCATAGCTCTCAACTATACTTCCTCCCATCGAACTTCCTGTATGGACCACATTGTTTACACATCATTGTTGCTGAAGACTTTTCATACAACTGCGTCTGAGATATCTTCCTTCTTCTGGAACAATGGCTTCCACTCTATTATTGACATAGCCCTTGAAAGGTTCTCATTTATGTCCTGTACCTCTGCTATCACTTCATCTCCTCACATCAGAGCAAGGATAGTATTCCCCTAATTCTCAATTTCCCATCCACCAACTTCAACACTCACAGATCAATCTTTGCAATGTCTGCCATTGATGAGATTCCACCACCCAGACACATCTTCCTCCTCTTTCAGAAGTCTGAAGGGGCCATTTCCTTTATCTTCCACTTCTAATGAATCACTCCTCCTTTCACAGCACATTCCCATGCAACCACACGATGTAAGATATGTCCTTTTATCTCTTCCCTCGCCACCATCCAGAGCCACAAACAGTCCATCCTCTTGCACTTCTTCCAACATATATTTTGGGCTCCGATGTGGTCTCTTCTACAATGAACAAACCAAATGAAGATGGGATGACTACAAAGCACTTGCTCAGCTCAAGCCTCAGCTTCAAATTGCCTATAAATTTAATTCTCTGTCCCACACGAACTTCTTTAAATATTTACTCCTGCACTATTATAGTAAAGCTCAACTGGACATGTTGCAGTCTTCTGGACTCCATATTGACTTTAATTATAACAATTTCAAATGTAAAGAACAAGGGGTCACAGTCTAAGGATAAGGGGGAATTCCTTTAGGACCGAGATGAGGAAAACATTCTTTACAGAGAGAGTGGTGAGTCTCTGGAATTCTCTGCCACAGAAGGTCGTTGAGGCCAGTTCATTGGCTATATTCAAGAGGGAGTTGGATGTGGCTCTTGTGGCTAAAGGGATCAGGGGGTATGGAGAGAAGGCAGGTACGGGATACTGAGTTGGATGATCAGCCATGATCATATTGAATGGCGGTGCAGATTCGAAGAGCCGAATGGCCTACTCCTGCACCTATTTTTCTATGTTTCTATGTTTCTAAAGAATAATGACCAAGTAGTGAGGGATTATTCAAGCCATTGCATTTTTAAATTTAATAGACAGCAATTTATATCTTGGATTATGGCATAATGAAGGAACCATTTCCTTAGGAAACAGAATGTACATGTTAGGCAAGCATACATATGTCTCCTCTATTTAAAATATAGAATATTGAAAAAGTGAAAACAGGAATACGCGGGAACCAACATGGGAACCAATTTTGTTCCAGAAATCTCAGGAAGATTCAGACTCTTGAGTGATCTTATCAAATTCATAGTATGTGGCATTTTTGGTTTGCTCCCTTGAAGCATATCTCCAGGGGATTTCTTTCAGATCTGCAGGGAACCTATTTTCAAACTGTTGTAAAGTAGACAAGGTTCACTCTCAAAAGCTATTTTGGCAAGTTCCCATGGATTTTCCCATGGCACAGGGATAAGCAGAAACAAACTATGATTCCACCCTGCCCTGGTAGATTTGCCCTGGATTCTGAGAAAGATTTTTCTTTCTCAGAATCCAGAATGAAATAAGTATAGATTGACTGAATGGGTGATTTATTGTGACTAAGGTGCACAACATATTATCAAAAATCACATTGTGGGTTTGTGGTTAAAGCTCTTCATCACGGCGTTTTAGCATTTTAGTGAAAATAACTGGTGCTGAGGCCTTGTTATTTTTGGGATGTGGTATGGTGGTTTTGACTTCTTATCACATTCCACTCAAATTCCACTTGGGTAGCTTACAAAGCAGTGGTATGAACGTCGAATTCTCCAATTTCAAGTACTAACCCACATACTCCCTCTCTCTTTCCCATGGCCCCCTCCCTACCCCACTGCACATCCATTTCTCCCACCATCACCCACACCCAGTTCCTTTTTCTTCTTTCATTCACTCATTTCCCATCTCCATTTTCCTTTCATCCAGCATCTGCGTATTCCAGCATTTGCAGTTTCTTGTGTCTTCAAACCACAACCATTGCTCTATTTCAACCTTTCTCACTGATAAGTTGTGTCTCACCTCCAACAAACTACTCCCGTAGGAATGGAACAAATTTTCTTTATTCCCGGGAAGCTATGATGACTAAAGTAGTCATCGATGTGAAATTCACCACCATCATTAGTGTGTCAGATCAGCCTTTGGTTGATTGAGGAAAAGGGTATCTGTACATCAAAACCTCAAACTTGGCACATAGTCTATTGGGAAGCAGTCATCCCTCTCTACCTCTGTGCTTCTACGACTTTGACTATGTACTGTAGGTATTTCAAATACTCCGCCAGTCCAGATGAAGGGTCCCAACCTGAAACATTGACTGTCCATTTTCCTCCACAGATGGTAGCTGACCAGTTGAGTTCCTCTACCAGCTTGATTCTGCTCCCGATTCCAGCATCTGCAGTCTCTTGTACCACCAATACTCCTTTGCAAAATCCTCCAAATTCACAAGGACAAGTGAACCAATATCAGTATTGTCTCTCAGGCCAACTTATCATCCTTGGCCTGATCATCGAAGGCTTTTGAAATCGGCTACATTAGGCAGGCCATTCCTTTCAACAGACTGCAGAACGAGTCACTCTATTTGAGGTATTTAGTGAGAGAAAATTACATGATGGACAAAAGCAAAGTTCAAGGATGTACTCAAAGCATTGTTGAAGAAATGTAGTATGCTCAGCTACTTCTGCAAATATCCAGCTTACGGCTGCTCAAAATGGAGAAGAAGCAATCAGAATGATATTGAGAACTTTGCGACAATGCAGTGGGAGTACACAGAAGGCATGAATAAGCACACACTACCTCACAAACTAAGCAGCCATTCACCCCATCAGCCACCTTCCTGCCCCAACTGTGGAAGAGCCTGCAGTTCACACGAAACTGGACATTGGCAGCAGAACACACAAAACTAGACTGGAAGCAAGTCAATGTAGATCCTGTCTCAGGAGTAAGGTGGTGGAAGTGCTAGAGTTCTCAGTGTACCCTCTCAGTTTCATGTTGATGTGGGTATCGTAGAGATATGCAAACACGAATAAAGAAGATGGGAGTCTTATAAAAACAGACTTCTTTAAAATACTGTACTTCAGTAAGGAAATATATCACAATGTGGAGTTAACTCCTGGTTTATAATAAACAATGCTAAAATAGTTTTGCTGTTATCATTCTGTTTCAGTGGGATGAGAAAGGAAAAGCAGTTCTTGTGAATGCAAAGGTTTATGAAGAAGAAATCAAAATGTATGGGGAACTACTGCCCGAGCTGAGGAACTATCAGAGTATGTCCATGCTTCACAGCTTACTATGTACCTATGGATTTAAAAAGAAGATGGCAAAGTATGTAATTGAATTGAAAAACATTGTCAACATAAAAGTGTTGACTGTATAGCAAGGATATTGAATAATTTGCACAATTTGTCTTCTCATAGCATTTTTGAAATCCTTAATTTCAAATAATACTTTCTGCAGAACAAATCTCCAGAACAATAATTGCAACAGCAGAAACATCTGTTCCAGTAATTATTCTAAATTTTATAAAGTAAAATTAAAGTGATTACTTAATTAAGTAGCACAACTGAACATCTTCATTTACAATCTCTCCTTTGAATACAGTTTCCTGGTTACACCTCCATAGGGCTGAATATGTTATAGAGATTTAGCAGAGCCTTTATTGGTAACTTATAGAAGAAGGTGGAATCCATAGTGGAAGTCATGAAGCAAGGCTTTCGATACTAAGATGAAGGGAGTGGGTGCCCAAGGGAGAGAAATAAGGAATACGACTCGTTGAGGGAGAACAGGCTTGTAAAATTGGGGAAAGTTACAGAGAATGGATAGTCAAAGCTGTGGACCGATGAAAAAAAAACTAAGGGCATTATTAAAATATTTCACAAAATGACTGTATTGTGTATGCAATTAGTTTAATTCAGTCTCAAATTAGTATAAATAGCAAAAAAAAACCTTCAAAAATGTCTTTTCAGTAAAGCACAAATAATGACATTATAAAACCATTAGTGCTTTGAGGTTATTAAGGAGGATTCTCCAGAGCCTCTTTAATCTCTGTGCCCTATCTGAAACATGGCCTATAACTGTGTTAGCATCTTACATGGTAAACTTGCATTTAAATATAATTAACTCAGACATTTCCCCAGCTGCAGTCTCATGGTAGTGTGTGTTTCCTGGCCGTCTTTTAGTGAATGCAAAAGAAAATATATTTTACAGTGCCCACCATAATGTTTGGGACAAAGACCCATAATGTATTTATATGCCTCTGTACTCCACAATTAGAGATTTGTAATTAAACAAAAATCACATGTGGTTAAAGTGCACATTGTCAAATTTTATTAAAGATATTTGGGAAGAAAGTCTACAACGTATACATCGTTGTTCGTTAAATGCCAGACATACCTTGATACAATTCAAAGTATTACATAGATTACATTATTCAAAAACGAAATTAAATAGAATTTTTCCTAACATCTCCTCTATTTGTGATAAATGTCAGAATTCAGAAGCTAATTTAACGCATAGTTTTGTAACATGTATAAAACTTAATAGTTATTGGACCGATATTTTTAAAATCATTTCTGTAGTTCTTAAAATCAAATTGGATCCCGATCCAAACCTAATAATATTAGGAGTTTCAGATTCAAACCTAATATTAACAGTAAATTAAAGACATTTCCTTGATTACTGTTTGATAATTGGAAAAAAAACAATATTAAAATTCTGGAAGGAAACATTATCCCCCACAATTAAAATGTGGACAGTGGAAATGTCGGAGACGTTGCATTTGGAGAGAATCAGGTTTGTCCTAATGGACAAATATGAATTTTTTGAACAAATATGGTCTCCATTCACTGACTATTTGAAGGGGTAGCTGAGCTTGGCATTATAATTCAACAAATACGCAGTTGTAGGATTAGATGAAATGATCTATTATGAGATTTGTATACACGTCTCTATAGATATTGTTATGTGAAATTGTTCCATTCATTGTTAAGATGTATACTTTAATCTTTTTTTAATTATGTAATCATTGTTTGCTTATATTATTTTTTTATTTTTATTTTTATTGTTTTGTTTTTATTTTAATTTTATTTTTTTGTGTTTGTTTTTATTTCTCTTATCTAATCATAATCAATATTATTTAATCTCCATCTACCTTGATTATACACCTATTCTTTTACTTCTTTACTTTCTAAAAAAAATAGAAGCTTACATAAATCATTTCGTGATATTTGTATAACTCTTGAAACAAGTTAAATGTGTATTTAAAAAACTGTTATATCATTGGTAATATGCACTGCTTCTAATAAAAATATATATTTTTTTAAAAGTATTAAAGGGTAGTTTTATACATTTTGGTTTCACCATGTAGAAATTACAGCTGTGTTTATACATAGTCCCCCCATTTTAGGGCACCATAATGTTTGGGACACATGGCTTCACGGGTGTTTGTAATTGCTCAGGTGTGTTGCCTCCTTAATGCAGGTAAAAGAGAGCTCTCAGCACCTAGTCTTTCCTCCAGTCTTTCCATGATCTTTGGAAACTTTTAATGCTGTTTATCAACATGAGGACCAAAGTTGTGCCAATGAACGTCAAAAGAGCCATTCTGAGACTGAAAAACAAGAATAAAAATGTTAGAGACATCAGCCAAACCATAGGCATACCAAAATCAACTGTTTGGAACATCATTAAGAAGAAAGAGAGCACTGGTGAACTTACTAATCACAAAGGGACTGGCAGGCCAAGGGACACATCCACAACGAATGACAGAAGAATTCTCTCTATAATAAAGAAAAAAACCTAATCACCTGTCTGACAGATCAGAAACATTCTTCAGGAGTCAGATGTGGATTTGTCAATGACCACTGTCCACAGAAGGCTTAATGAACAGAAATACAGAGTCTACACTGCAAGATGCAAACCACTGGTTAGTCGCATAAATAGGATGGCCAGGTTACGGTTTGCCAAGGAGTACTTAAAAGAGCAACCACAGTTCTGGAAATAGGTCTTGTGGACAGATGAGACGAAGATTAACTTATATCATAGTGATAGCAAGAGCAAAGTATGAAGGAGAGAAGGAACTGCCCAAGGTCCAAAGCATACCACCTCATCTGTGAAACACAGTGGTGGGGGTGTTATGGCCTGGGCATGAATGGCTGCTGAAGGTATTGGCTCACTTATCTTCATTGCTGATGGTAGATACAACTGCTGATGGTAGTAGCATAATGAATTCTGAAGTATATAAACACATCCTATCTGCTCAAGTTCAAACAAATTCCTCAAAACTCATTGGCCGGCGATTCATTCCACAGCAAGACAAATGATCCCAAATATACTGCTAAAGTAACAAAGGAGTTTTTCAAAGCTACAAAATTGTCAATTCTTGAGTGGCCAAGTCAATCACCCTATCTAAACCCAATTAAACATGCCTTTTATATGCTGAAAAGAAAACTGAAGGGGATTACCCCCCAAAACAAGCATAAGCTAAAGATGGCTGCAATATCTGTATGGCAGAGGATCACCAGAGAAGACTCCCAGCAACTGGTGATGTCCATGAATCGCAGACATCAGTCATTGCATGCAAAGGATATGCAACAAAATACTAACATGACTACTTTCATTTACATGGCATTGCTGTGTCCAAAACATTATGGTGCCCTGAAATAGGGGGACTGTGTATAAACACTGCTGTAATTTTTACATGGTGAAACCAAAATGTGTAAAAATGGCCTTTATTGAAATCTGACAATGTGCACTTTAACCACATGTGATTTTTTTCTTTTACAAATCTCAAATTGTGGAGTACAGAGGCAAATAAATAAATGATTGGTCTTTGTGCCAAATGAATGGCACTGTATCTAACTACAACAGGGCTACTCTTTTAAAGCCCAATGCTTTCTCATAAATTAGAATATATATTTTCTACATTACTTGTATTAGCTTCATTTCTGTACACGATTGATCAGTTCAGATGTAGCGTGATTTATATAGCTGCAATTTGATTTAGTAATTATTGTTTATAATATAAATCCCAAAAAAGGTCAAATATAAAATGTCAAAGAATAATTAGGAAATTATGTTACAATATAACATATTTAGCTCCAAATTATTTTCCTGGAATAAGTGCAAGTATCTATCAACTGCAATACATGTTCATACAATAGTTTTCCTTTAATATTTGCCCATACAATGCTTTCTTGAGATATAGTAATGCTACTTTTGGTAAAAATGATTTTAAAACATTTCTTAAGATAGGATGTTTAAGTATCTTAGGTGTGTGCCATGCAGCTTGCATTTGTTCAAACATGCCACAGGTTTGATACCTGGTTTGTACGAAAGTTTTCCCAAATAGCAAGTTCGTTGTTATGAGCTCAAAATAATTAAGAATTTACTATAACCTTGGATTCATGGGTTAGGGAACCATTAGAGGCTTTGTAACCAAACATTGCCCGTTCCTGGGCAGGGAAATTCAACCGGTATGCCTGCTCCAGAAGAGTACCCTGCGACCCTTACTACAAAACTTTGCTTTAGCTTTGTTTATTCACCCCAACGTGCTAATCATTGTGCTGTGGAGATTGGAGACCAGCCAACTCTCCTGAGGTCTCTATGGGTAGTGACCAGTTGAAACAAAAAATAATTCACTTTTCTAATTATAGAATATGTGAATATCATGCAAAAATTGAAAATATAATTTAAAAATGATCCCAAAATTGAATAAAATGCCCAAATTACTGTCACGATTCACTGGTGCTATGGAATACATCTAGCTAATAATCTATATTGGAGACGGTGAGGGAAGAAATTCGTGAAAAATATTGAGACTGCACCAGAAAGTAACCTTTAATTTTCACACATTGTTGCAGAGAACGTTTCAATTGTTAATCAGTAACAACGGGAAGGAAAAGTTCCTGACCTCCTGTACTTTTTCAAAGTTTACATAGACGTAAGCATAATATAAATAAAGAAGCTTAATTCAATATCCATTACATCAGGTAAAATATGTTATATAATAATATCAAATTAAGTGGATTGAACAGTGCAAAAGATATTCTATATTAAACATGCAAGGAGCAGAAAAGCTATTAATAAAGCTATTGTAAAACTATTATATAATACTATTAATATTTTAAAGGACTATCTCTTTATCAACAAGATTCAATGCATGTACATCTCAGGAAAAAAATACTACATTCTTAACTGTTAACAAAATTGTGGTCTTGAAATCCAAGGGTTGCAAGCCTCTTTTCCAAAGTATACCAAAAGGTTTTCACAGGCAAAAAGGTTGTGGTTTGCTTTGCAAGGTGTAAAACCTATAATTTAATTTAGCAGTTTAAAATGATATAATCAAGAAATTCTAATTTCGTATTTAAAAAAAATAAAAAACCATAAATCGACTTTTATAATTAATTACATTAAAAGCGAAACAACGATTCTTAAAGCGAGGTCTTAAACCACCTTTCTTAAACGCAAGCCTTTTAATTCCTAAAACTTTGTCCAATAATTCTCATTGAAATGAATGAGATCTCAGCCTCTCCGCCAGGTCTTCTGTGATTCATATTCTGAGAATTCCTTCAGCAGCACCTATCGACACCACCAGTAATAGACAGTAAGATCTGTTCCACCGTATCCTATTTCCCGAATCAGAACGGCAGAAGGGCAATTTTGGATTTAGTGTTGTCCAATGAACCAAATTTTATAAGAGAACTCGAGGTAAAGGAACCACTTGGAGGTAGTGATCATAACATGATTAGTTTTAATCTGCAATTTGTGAAGGAGAAGGTTAAATCGGAAGCGGCAGTGATGCAGTTGAACAAAGGGGATTATGAAGGCATGAGAGAGGAGCTGGCCAAGGTAGACTGGAAAGGGATACTAGCAGGAATGACGGTGCAACAGCAATGGCAGGAATTTCTGGGCATAATCCGGAGACGCAGGATCATTTCATTCCAAAAAGGAAGAAAGATTCTAAGGGGAGTAGGAGGCAACTGTGGCTGACAAGAAAAGTTAAGGATACAATAAAACTAAAAAAAAAAAATGTATAACACAGCAAAGAGTAGCCGGAGTAGAAATAGTGGATGCATTGGTGATCATTTTCCAATGTTCAATAGATTCAGGATCAGTTCCTGTGGATTGGAAAATAGCTAATGTTATTCCACTTTTCAAGAAAGGAGCGAGAGAGAAAGCAGGGAATTAGCCTGACTTCGGTGGTGGGAAAGATGCTGGAGTCAATTATTAAAGAGGTAATAATGGGGCATTTGGATAGCAGTAAAATGATTAGTCCAAGTCAGCATGGATTTGTGAAAGGAAAATCATGCTTGACTAATCTTCTGGAATTTTTTGAGGATGTGACGATCAGTCATGAACACAATGAATGGCGGTGCTGGCTCGAAGGGCCGAATGGCCTCCTCCTGCACCTATTGTCTATGTTTCTAGATAATAACAAGGAATAACAGGGTGGTGAGGAAAATATGGTAGAAAAAATGCGAAATTATATTTACGGTGTAAATATTATTTGCCTCTTGCTGCGAAGCCTGGTCTGTGGGGGCGTCTCCAGCATTTGTGTTAATATATATTAAATGACTTTAGATTGTAGCTTTCTACCTCAGTGGTAGTTTGGGACCTCAAAGTCAAAGACAGTTTGACTTTGCACTGTCGGTATTAGCCTGAAGCTGCTTCTAGGTGGGGATGCCTACACTACATGTAAAATCGGAGTTAATTATTGTAAACGTTGAAACAAAAATATAAATGTTGGAAATACTCGGCTGATCCAGCATCATTGGTAGGGATAAAATCAGAGGAATAATAAAACAGATTATTATTCAAATCATGCACTAAAGGTGGCAAATGGATTGTTTTTCAAAGGGGAAATGTGATAGACGTCTATGAGAGGCACATAAAGGGTAGACAGTCAGAACCTATTTTTTTCTAGGGTGTAAATGTCAAAAGGCTAGAGGACAGATATTTAAGGTGAAAGGGACAAGTTTAAAGGTGGTGTGCGAGGCAAGTTATTTTACACAAATAGTGGGTGCGTGAAAACGAAGTGATGGTGGAGGCAGATGCGGTAGTGGCATTTAAGAGGCTTTTAGATAGGCACATGAATGTACAGTGAATAGAGGGGTGTGGATTACGTGCAGGCAGATAAGATTGGCATCATGTTTGCACAGACTGAAGGCCGAAGACCTGTTCCTGTGCTGTACTTTTCAATGTTCTATGTAAAGAGATTTGAGGGTCCTCAAGTATGAAATGCTTAAAGCTAGCGTACTGTTGCAGTGGGAAGTCTAATGGAATGTAGAAACAGGGAACGACAGATGCTGCTTTACTGAGAAAGACACAAATGCTGGAGTAACTCAGTGGATCAGGCAGCACATCCTTGGAGAACATGGATAGGTGACATTTCAGATCAGGTCCCTTCTTCGGACTGATTGCAGGGGTGGGGGGAAAGAAAGGAGAGCTAATGGAATGCTATTTTACTTCAATTGGATTGGAGTATAAAAGGTAGTAAATCTTGCATCAACTGTATAAAACGCTAGTGAGACCTCAGCTAGAGTACTGTGTATGATTTTGCTTTCCCTATTTAAGGAAACATTATGATTGGAGGTTGTTCATGGAAAGTTGAATCCAGGTATGGATGAGAAAAGCTTGAACAGGTTGGATTTATACTCAGGGCTTAGAGAGGCAATCTATTGAAATATATTACATTCATAGGTCACACAAAATAACTATGCAGACCATTTCTGATCCATGGTCATAAGATTGCAGGCCAGCATTTCTATCATTTTGTTTTGATATTCTGAAAAAACTACCAAAGTTCTTAATAATAACATTTTTCAAAGAAATCTATTGAAAGCAAGATTATTAGAGCTATGCTTTAAATGTTACTTTAAGTTAATTTTGTTGGATTTTACAGATACGAGATAACTCTTTCGGGCGGGTGGGATTAGTGTAAATGGGGCATCTTGGTTGGTGTGAGATATTAAAAAATCACAAACGCTGTTTGAGACAAAGTCAGCAAAGAAGCTTTTATTAAGATAATATTCTGCAGAATAGGTGCCTCTCCTTTGCTGTCCCCTAGAGGCACACCAAAGTCAGGAAAGTAAAGCCCCTTTATACACACAATTCTTCTGGCTTAACCTCCCGCCTGGCTCTTCCCAATCAGAGCACTGAGGTGCACAGTCTATAGGTACGTCCCTCAGTACCTCCCTCATCATACATCGCATGTGCATGGTAATGAGCAATTTTTCAACCAGGGGCGTGTAAGTAATATTCATTTATTTCATTAAGCATGCTCAGTTGCAATTGACCTGGCCTAGTTTCTTGTATTTTAATTGAAAAGCTAGTATCTGGTGAGTTTGTTACTTTTTATCTCGAATTTCTCTCTGTTCTATCTATCGTTACTTTCTATTCCACTAACAGTCTGGCTTTGTTGAAACCTTATTTCTTTCTAAGCTATATTTTTCTATTCCTAGTTTAAATCAACCATGTCTGTTAACCCCTTTTCTCACAATCCATCATTTTTCTTTTTGCCACGCAATTTTTTGATTTACACTATATCCTCCTTTTCTAATGCTATCAACAGATTCTTCGCCTCCATATCCCCCTCTCGTTGGTCATACTGTGTTCTGAAGGTCATTATGGTGGCAGCGCTGTTCTTTGTCAGGGCTGTTTCTAGCAATCGCTGGGCCAACCCCCGTACGCAGGGAATGATACAGCATCCAAACAAACACAGTAACCCCATCATGACTACCACTGATGTTAGGTTTGATGTAAAGATGTGCTTCCATTTCCCAAACCAGGATTCTAGAAACCCAGTCCAGGAGGTGTCTACTCCACAGTGCTCAGCCAATTCGATAGACAGAGAGGTGAGACCTGCTAGGGCTCTTGACACTGACCCATCCGGAGCAGTGTTGTTGGGGATGAATGTGCAACATTGTTTGCCAAACATTACACACACCCCTCCCTTGTCAGCCAGTAGCATGTCCAAGGCCATGCGAATTTGCCAGGTCATTTGGCTGGTAGCTGTCAGTTGTTCCGCTAATCCTTCAACTGCATCTCGAGTGTAATTTATAAAGCGTTGGTGATTGTAGTATAAGTAGTTGATCCAGTCCACATTTTTATTAATTGTGGACCACCAGAAGAGCATGGACTCAAAGCCCGCAGCTATCTGGTTTCTGGCTTTGAATTAATCGGGTACCCCTCTTGGCACTCCTAACGCATCTATATAGATGTGTGTGTCGAATGATCCTTTCATCTTTCTCTTTTGTCGTCGGTTTCCTTCCTTGAGTTCTACAGCATGTTCTACTGCTGTGGTAAAGGGCATCATCAGTTGTATGAGGGTACAGGTTCCCGTCCATGACCCTGGTAACCGGGGCCACAGGGTATTCTTCCCACACCACCAGACATCAGCTCTACTGACTATCTGCTTTCTCAGCCAGGAGCTATTGAACAGTGGCCCCTGTTCCTCAGCCGTTATGTTATACGTCGGATTGCAGTTGAGCACCTTCCCCATGTCCTGTCCCTCTGGGTTATCTCTTGTAGAGCACTCAAATCCCTCCTCCCCAAGAGGAATGGTAAATGGAGGATTTCGGCCCTTCGTACTGTTGTTACTGGTCGGAAATAGGTAATGATAACTCTGGCATATTGCATTCTTTGGTAAGAGGGGATTCGTGAATAGCTGTAGTATACATGACATAGCCCCAGGTGTTCTATCCCAATTCAGGGGAAATGGTACTGGGACCATCTGAGGCCTGGCTCCGGCGCAGGCATAACAATTGGTTCGTTGTATACTTCTGGCTGTGTACATCATCCAGGCTAGCCAGGTGTTGGCTCCTTGTCCCCCTGTTGGTATTCCCTTCTCATATAACTGCCTTAATCCTGTTTCTCCTGCTACTATCATTATCTTCAGATCCTTAGACTTATTTTCCCTATTTACATTGCTGACTGTTGGTGGTGCTGGTGTTGCCCGGGGATCCCTATTCTGACTGTCATCTATCTTGAACACCTCTCCCTTCTCCTCGTATCTTACCATCTCTCCATCCCGCTTCACTTCTATCTCAAACTTCAGACATGCATCCTTCCCTGTTCTATCTGCACATATCCAATACCTACCACTTTCCTGCATTTGAACACTCTGTATGCTCAAATATATGCGTCCTGGTAATTTCTCGTTCGGGTTTTGATACACTTTCCACCTATCAGTTTGATAGGTGGTCCGATGCCACCCATATTTTGATGAAGTGAACACCGCGTGCCAATCTTTACAGGGATGGGTGCATTCATACATTCTATAGCCGCACCATAATTTTCCTTTACATACATCAAATATTCCTAGTTTAAATCAACCATGTCTGTTAACCCCTTTTCTCACAGTTGGCATGAGCATGCTGGGCCGAAGTGCCTGTTTACGTGCCTTATGACTATAAAAAGGCAAAAAGGAGACATAAAATATCGAAAAATAAAAAATCTTTTTGCCATTTAACCTTACTCATGGCATACATTGAATTATTTTCTATTAGGCGCATTCAACTTAATTGTAATTTGGTTAATGAATTGCATTGTTTTTGCCTATACTTCTAGGGCCAGTGCAGAAGTCCACATTTTCCAGCATCCAGATTTCACAAAGGAACACTCATACAAAGATCTTGAGAGTGAAAGCAGTAAACCTGATGCTTCAGCAGTTACTTTCCAGCAGAAGAGAGCCCATAAGAAAAAGCGACGCAATGACGGGGTGGTGCTGCTAAACAGTACAGCAATTTCTCCAAAAACATCCACAGTATCCCTAGAAAATAACAGCAAAATATGTAAGTTAAATAAATATTGTGCATTATCTTTTTGCACCATGAACATTTCTCAAACTTTAAATTAACTGTAGTTTACAAGCATGAATATATTCACAAACCAATTATGTCAGAGATTGGGGAGTGTAATTAATAAATCCACTTCTTTCCCAGTTAGAATATAATCCAAATTGATTATGTAAATTTTCTATCCCTGCCAGCGTAAATATTCTAAATAAGACAAGCCTGACCACTCTTTCCACTCCCTGTGGATCACAGCGAAGTTCTGACAAATGCGCCCCAAATTAATTATCTTGCTTGAAGTGGGCAATAAGGACAGCTGAAGTGGGAAATGGACCTATCTTCAGAAATTAACTTATGCTGCAATGGTGGCACTTACTATTATGCATGTTGTATATTGCACCCATTAAATTTGCCATGGTTATATGGTCAACTACTTACGTTCCACCCTTTTCTGTAAAATGTAAAGATGTGGAATCCCAAAATATTAAATCCAAAATTTATTATTTTCTATCACTATATATACAATTTTTTTTAATATTCAGTTAATCTGGTGAATTGTCCAGTGAGATGAACGGTAGATAGGGTTTATCACAGCACATTAATATAGCACCCTCAAACACAGAAAAATGTTCCAAATCATTTTGACGGTCTAATCAGACTGAAAGGGCACAGCCACAAAGGAGTTGTTATCGGACATATGAACAACCATTGGATGAGAGAGTTAGGTTTCAAGAGGAGCCAGAAGGAAAATAATTGGGGGGATTTTCAGAACTTGATGTCTTGAGAATTGCAAGACTCTTAATGGCGGAGGAGAGTGTATTAATGCTTTTAAAATGGAGATTAATTAAGAGGGGCAAGAGTGTTTTGAGTTACAAATATCAAAGTACTTAACAGGACAATGAGAGATGGAAGTGTACCAGTATAAAATGCAGTTCAATTGCAATGTGAGTGATAGACGAAAACCCAACTTCGATGGTTCTTTCAGAGAATGCTTACCAGTTTTGATTGAGCTGACATTTATGGGATTTGGAAGATGGGAGAATGGCAGACCATAAGACACAGGAGCAGAATTAGGCCATTCAGCCCATTGAGTCTACTCCGCCATTTATTCATGGCTGATCAATTTTTTTCCACCTCAACCCCATTCTCCTGCCTTCTCCCCAAAACCTTTAACATCCTTCCTAATCAAGAACTTACCAATCACTGCCTTAAAAATACCCAAATGTTTAGGCTTCCACGGCCATCTGTGGCAATGAATTCCACAGATTCACCACCCTCAGCTAAATAAATCCCTCCTCATCTCCATTTTGAAGGAATGTCATTTTATTCTGAAGCTGTGCCTTCTGGTCCTTGACACTCCCACTACTGGAAACATCCTTTCCACATCCACTCTATCGAAGCCTTTCATTATCCGGTAGATTTCAATGAGATCCCCCCCATCACTCTTCTAAACTCCAGCCAAGACCAGGGGTACAGAGAGTTAGTAATGACATTTGTATCATGAACCAGATGTCAGCTTAATATTCATGTTCAACTACTAAAATAAAATATATACCTTATCCTGTCTGCCTGGGTGTCCAGCCAAAATATTTATTCTTTAACCAACATTCAAAATGGGTTCACAGCATCAATGCTATGTGTGGGACCTTGTAAAGCACAAATTGTATCTTGAGTTTCTCACCCAGAACTGTGTCTCAAATTCAAAAAATCTTTTTGAAAGTAAAGTACTTTGATATGTTGTGAAGGATGGTTTATAAATGAAAGTTTCTTTGTAGAAAATTATGCAGCGATATCTCATTACAAATCTTTACAGCACAGGGTGTTCCATTTGGCCTAATTAGACAATAGACAATAGGTGCAGGAGTAGACCATTTGGCCCTTCGAGCCAGCACCGCCATTCAATGTGATCATGGCTGATCATCCCCAATCAGTACCCCGTTCCTGCCTTCTCCCCTGACTCCGCTATTTTTAAGAGCCCTATCTAGCTCTCTCTTGAAAGCATCAAGAGAACCTGCCTCGACCACCCTCTGAGGCAGAGAATTCCACAGACAGTTTATGTAGTCTCCTATCGTCTATTATTTAAAAAATCAATATTCAGAGGTTTGGTTTTATCGGTTAGTTATAATGATTGGCAGTTCATCTGCTTACATTCGAGTACATTTTTTATTAATGTTTATATGATAAACGTTTTATTTACTGACACATTATCTTCTGCAATTTTCCAATCAATTCCATCATAAATGGTTTCAAGATTAATATAAATTGGTAGCCCTTAAAATTATATTTACTGACAATTATATTTAACTTACTTTGCTTGACTATTGCTAATTTCAACAGAAAATTTAGGTTTTTAGTTTGCTTCATGTGCACAGCTCTCGTTTTATAGTATCTGCAGGAAAACAACGGCGGATGTTATACCAATACATCAATTTTGATAATCCAGAATTTAACATAATTACTGCTGCTGAGAGTGATAAAGAACAGAGCATACAGGAAAATATTAGTGAGAGCAAAGCAAAAGTACCTATTCCAAACCATCCAACAGCGCGACCAACAGGTAATTCCAAATTCACAAATGCACAGTTCAATTTATTTAATTTCATGTATTTGCATTTGAAGAAAAAAATGTTTTCTCTGTCATCTACATCCAAATCTTAACTAGCAAGAACGGAGGATGGGATAGTTGAACTGAGACAAAATCAAGTTCTGTGATACAGAGTCTCAGATTCTGCCAAGTGCTCACTTTGGAAGTCGGTTGTGTTATGGTAGATGGAAGGAGATAGAGCTGAGATAAAATAATCTTCCCAACTTTTGTGGTACAAGACAATAATCAAGAAAGACACAAAGTGCTGGAGGAACTCAGCAGGTCAGGCAAGATATCTGGAGAAAAATAATGGGTGACATTTTGGGTCGGGACCCATCTTCAGAATGAATGCAGGGGTGGTGGGGAGAAGGGATGGGAGGTGAAGAGCTGGAGACCTGAACTAACCAGGGAACCAACAATCAAGATAGCTGTGTGTTAGGTTAAATGTTCTATTGATTATAACCCTACAATACTGTAAAGGATTTTCAGCATTCTGATCCTTTCAGATCCTCTCAGAAAAATTCAGTGGTCTCCAGGTGACAAGAACATTTGGCCCAAGGAGACTTTTTAAATTGTGGTCGTTTAAATAAAACATGAGGATATTTGGCATATCTCAGACCTCAGGCATCTTTTTTACCCGTGAATTAAATGTAATTGTTCACTGTCAAATGTCAGAGGGAACATTCAGATTTATGGAAATATTACTTTTTCTTTGACTCCATATTGGTAAAGTGTTTCTGTCCATATTACTGGCTTTCACCTTTCACGTGTTCATCAATAACAATGTGTTTATTTCGCTTAATCATGCACTTTCTAGCAGAATAGGAATTTTTCATAATTACTAAATGTTTTCATTCAGTCAATTCAAAACATTTAATTGTTGCAGAGATCAAGAATAGCATTATTCCATCGTTAAAAATCTTCACATCAATGCCAATCGTATTTCAGGTCTAAAAGCCAAAATTAAATGAAATACAGTTTTGTTATATGTCTTCAAAGCCTTATTGAAACCACAGATACAGTGCATTCAGAAAGTATTCAGACCCCTTCACCTTTTCCACATTTTGTTACATTATAGCTTTATTCTAAAATGGATTAAAAAAAAATTTAAATCATCAATCTACACAGAATACCCCATAATAATAAAGCAAAAACAGGTGTTTTGAATTTTTTTGCAAAGTAATTAAAAATAAATTCCGGGTTGGACATGGGGTGAACAGGTGTGTGTGAGCGTGGCTCCTGGTTTCTGCTCAAAGTCTACCTGTTCATTTTTGTCATATGCTTGAGGTAACTCACTATTGAACATTGTGTACGACTCGAGGCATTGTTAGACACTGAAACGGCAAATAAAATGCACCGCCGAGCTAAAACTGGGGGAAAAGACGGGGAAGTCTCAAACAAGAATGCTGCAGCCATGGCGCCATTGCCTGGTGCTGGACCTTAACTAGCAGAGGATCTCGAAAGGCTTCGTTCAGTACTCCTTGCCGATATGACACAAGCGATTAACTCTGCCCAAAAAAGAGAACTTGAAGATGCTATGTCACCGGTGAACACCACTACTACGAAACACATGATGAATGCATTTGCATGGTTGAAGACGGCCTCAATGACCACAGTGACAGACTGGTAAGAGTCGAAGCCTCCATAGCTACATTACAGAGTGAAAACACACTTTTGAAAGGGAAGCTAGATGACCTCAAGAATCGGTCGCGGAGATCCAACCTAAGGGTGGTCGGGATTCTCGAAAAATTGGAGGCTTGGACCCTGTCAAATTCATGACTGAGGTTTTTGAATAAGTGCTGGGGGCTGATTTCTTCCCAAGACCTCTCATGCTTTCCTGTGCCCACCGAGTTGGACCTACACCAACGAACGTCCCGAATACCAAGCCATCTAGACCAAGAGTGTTCCTGGTTCTCTTTCACAACTTTCAGGACAAACATTGCATCATCACCAGACGGAGGCAGGAGCTGTCCTTCCACGGGCACCGGGTGTTTTTTCATGAGGACTTCAGCGCGGAGCTGGGGAGAAAACGTGCAGCTGTTAGGGAGATAAAATCCCTGCTCTATGAGAAAGGGGTTCGGTTCGGCCTCCTGTATCCTGCCCGGCTCAGGTTACTCATGAAGGTAAAAAACATTACTTCAGTACACCAGAGGCTGCCAAAGAGTTTTACCACTTGCGCTGGGGAGATGACGGCTGTGAAGAGCAATGACGTTTTAGAATATTCATGCGGCATTGGCACGGTCTCCTGCGGCTGTAAACTGTTAATTTTTGTAAGATTTGTTCATTCTTCAGTCTAATTTGTGGAACTCGATTGAGCTGAACTGCTATGCTGCTGAATCTGATTAATGAGTCGAGAACTTTCAACCAGCAAAAATGTAAACGTCTTGAAGTGCTCTCTGGGATACAACTTTTCTTTCTTTCTTGTAATGCTGTGTTATCTTTAGCCTATATACCTTAAAGGTAGAACAAACGACCGTATAATTTTCAAAGAAGGGAGCCACCCTCAATTGGATTTAAAGTTTTAGTTAGGGAACACTTTGGAAGTGTTTTGTTTTGTAATGCCTGCGATCGTCCTCAGTTGGGGAAGAAGATTTAGGTTTTGGGGGTTAAATGTTTTTTCTTGTTATTGTAAGGGGATGAGGGAAATGTTTTGGGTAATGGCAGCTTATTCTTTGAATGTCACAAATGCACTAGACTTTATTTTTTCTCCATTGTGTGTTTTCACATGCAGCCTGCGCATTGTTTTGGATGGCAGGCCCTGTATGTATTTTTGAAATATGTATTTTGAAATATGGCTAATGGTGACATTGATGGAGGCCATCCTGTGAGGTTTATATCTTGGAACGTAAAGGGTCTTAATGGTCCTGTTAAAAGAGCTAAAGTTTTTTCTCATCTAAAACAATTAAAACCAGATATACTACTTCTACAATAAACTCATTTAAGATTGGAAGATCATAATAGACTGCGTAAAGCGTGGGTTAGTCAGATTTTGCACTCTAGATTTAATAGCAGGTCCAGGGGTGTGGCAATATTAATCGCCAAAAGAATACAATTTACAACATTTAACGTAGTCAGTGACCCTAATGGCCGGTTTAGTATAGTTTCCGGGTCTCTTTTTCAAAAACCTGTCGTCTTAGTGAATGTTTATGCCCCTAATTGGGATGATGTCCACTTTGCAAATAAGGTTTTGTCATTAATACCCGATCTGAACACGCGCCAGCTAATCTTTTTGGGAGACCTGAACTGTGCTACTGATCCACTGCTGGACAGGTCTAGTTCTAAGGGGATATCTTCTGGTATGGCAAAGACCTTCTCACTGTTTATGCAACAAAATGGTTATGTGGACCCCTGGAGATTCTTGAACCCAACTGCTAGACAATTCTCTTTTTGTTCTCATATTCACCGTTCTTTTTCCAGAATAGATTATTTATTTATAGACAGCTCCTTTATTCCTATTTTTAAGAAAATTGAATATACTGCTATAGTAATATCAGATCACTCGCCTGTGATACTGGACCTAGGCTTTCCTTTAAACATTAGAGAACGACCTCTTTGGAGACTCAACCCCCTTTTGCTTTCCAATGAGAAATTCTGCAGTTTTGTATCGGCTAACATAGACACATTCCTCCAGACTAATGAAACTGAGTTGGTATCATGCTCTTCACTTTGGGAAACTTTAAAAGCTTACTTGAGAGGTCAAATCACATCTTATACCTCATACGCCAATAAGGAACGTTAGAAGGAAATGCAAACCCTGTCACATCCATCTTGGTTCTGGATGCTGTTTATCCTGATGACCCACGACTGTTGTGCCAGGTTTAGTACAAACCACATCATGAAGTACGCAGATGACACAACAGTGGTGGGCCTCATCCGGGACGACAATGAGCTTGCTTACAGGGAGGAGGTGAAACAACTGGTGGACTGGTGCAATACGGACAATCTGATCCTGAATGTCGAAAAAACAAAGGAGGTCATCGTTGACTTCAGGAAAAACCGGCACAGTCACTCACTATTTCACATTAATGACAGCGATGTGGAGTTGGTCAGTAGCACTAAATTCCTGAGGGTGCAGATCACTAACAGTCTGACCTGGTCAAATAACATCACATCAATAGTTAAGAGAGCGCAGCAGCGGTTGCACTTTCCGCGCCGGATGAGAAGAGCTCACCTCCCCCATCCCGTCCTCACCACTTTCTACAGGGGCACCATAGAGAGTATTCTGACCAGCTGCATCTCTGTCTGGTTTGGGGATTGTAAAGTCCATGCAGAGAGTGGTGAGGACGGCTGAAAAAATCATTGGGACTTCTCTCCCCTCAATCGGGGACATTGCGAGCAAACGTTGCTTGTCTAAGGCCAGCAGTATTATAAATGATCCCACACATCTCCATCATGGACTGTTCACTCTGCTGCCCTCGGGCAAAATATATCGTAGCATAAGGAGCAGAACATCAAGGTTTTGCAACAGCTTCTTCCCATGAGCCATCAGACTCCTGAATGCCGTAATGGGCCGCCACCATTATCTATTTTATCTTTTTATCCATTTTATCTTTTTATCCATTTTATCCTTCTGTTTATTTTTGTGTTGCACGGGGAGCCAAATGCAACGGAATTTCGTTTAGAATTGCATATATCAATGAATTTCTGAATGACAATAAAGTTTTGATTGATTGATTGGACAGGCAATACTCTGCTGAATTATATAAAGGCTGTGCTGATTTACAAGCAAAATTCAATCTTCCATCTACTAACCATTCAGAACAACTAATTCCCACTACTCATGGTCTCTATTATGAATATGGTGACAAGGCGAGCCGGCTTATGGCTCAGCAGCTGAAGCGTCAAGCCGCGTCACGACTTATTCCTCAGATAAGAGACACACACCAAGACATAACAAGCTATCCAAAAGAAATTAATAGTACTTTCACAGCCTTTTATTCTTCTCTTTAGACCTCAGAATTCCCCTAAGATACAAACGAATATGGAAAGTTTTTTAGATGATTTGTGAATACCCACTCTGGAACCAGAAGTGGCAGAAGATCTAGATCAGACTCTTTGGCAGGAAGAGATTAAGAATGCCATTATGGCGATGCAGAGTGGTTAGACCCTGGGCCCTGATGGCTACCCATTAGAATTTTATAAGAAACTAGACTAAGTGGGACCCGTTGGGTCCCAGCATCACAAGGGAGGGCTGGTCCTCCAACGCAATATTCCACTTCTCCACCAATTCCAATATTGGTGGCCAGTTGATAGGGGGGGGGGGGGGGGGCTTTCTGGAGTGCTAATATGGGTGTTGTGGGCTGAAGGGACTGGTTTCCAGAGGGTTAGTATGGACATTGTGGGCCGAATGGATTCTTGGTCTGGCCGTTCAGTCACTCAAGCCTGTTGTGCTGGCAGCTCACTCACTCACGGCTGGTGGGCTGGCAGTTGACTCATGGCTATTCCTTGAAATTCCATTTCAAGCAGGGTGCAAGCCCACCAAATTCAAGTGCAGTTTCATATCATTTCACGCAGGGTGCAATGCCACTAAGGACCGCGAGTCACGACCTCTCCCTCCTCCATCTTGCAGAGACTGAGCCACGCCCACACTTCTGGGTTTTATAGCCCCTCTCCCTCCCACCAGAAGGGGTGTGGCCTTCGTGGTGTGATTGACAGGAGAGAGAATCTCAACATTTTTTAAACTAATAACTATTATTTTTCATCGATGGGAAAAATCCTCGGCATCTGATGAACGGAGGGGGACTGAGTCACAGCCGTACGTGGTAGCGTTTGTTTCTAAAATCGCAAACAGGAAGTGGTCAAGATTAGACTTTTAATTATATAGAAGACAAGGCAACTTTAATTAGGCAAGGCAACTTTAATTAGGCCAGGTAACTTTAATTAGGCAAGGCAACTTTAATTAGGCAACACAGTTTTTGCATTTCCAAACCAAAGGCAACACAGCTTTAGCATTACCAAACCAAAGGCAACGCAGCTTTAGCATTTTCAAACCAAAGGCAACACAGCTTCAGCATTTCCAAACTATATTTTCAAACCACATTAAGGACACTGACAGGTCAGTAAAACCACTCACAGTTTAGTAGATATGTGTTCAGTGTTATTCACAGCTCAGACTGAGAGACGTGACCCTCTCGCTCCCCCATCTTGCAGAGACTGACTGAGGCACTCAACACTTACGGGTTTTATAGTCCCTCTGGAAGAGGTGTGGCCTTCAGGTGAGAGAATATCAACATTTTTTAAACACTAATAACTCTTTTATTTTTAATTGATGGGAAAAATCCTCTTGTCCTGCGCAACGGAGGGGGAGTCTGAGTAAGATGGCCAAAAATCACAGCCGTAAGTGGGAGCGTTTTTTTCTAAAATCAATATACAGAACAACAGGAAGTGGTGAAGATCAGACTTTTATTAATATAGATTTAAGGATAAGCTCACACGAGTTCTTCTAGAAATGTTTCAAGAATCTTTGGAAAGTGGTTCCTTACTCCCCCACCCTGTCACAGGCATCTATTTCACTTTTTCTCAAAAAAGACAAGGATCGGACTCAATGTGAATCATACCGCCCCATCTCACTTCTGAATGTAGATGTAAATATTTTGGCAAAGGCGCTGGCATACCGTTTAGAATGCCAACTTCCCAAAATAATCTCAGAAGATCAAACAGGTTTCTTTAAAAATCATCATTCCTTTTCTAATATCCGTCGACTGGCCAGTGTGGTTTATTCGCCCAGTGCTTCTCCGCGTCTGGAGATTGTTATCTCTTTGGACGCGGAAAAGGCATTTGATCGAGTGGAGTGGCCATACGTTCAGAATCTTGGAGAGATTTGGATTTGGCAAAAAAAATTGTAGCGTGGGTTAAGCTATTATATCATTCACCTTTACCATGTATACAGACAAATTATTCGCGATCTGATTATTTTCCATTAACACGTGGCACTCACCAAGGCTGCCCATTGTCTCCGCTTCTTTTTGCGATTGCAATTGAGCCTCTTTCTATTGCACTTAGTTCAACCACATTAGTCCATTAGGGGAGGAAACATGGAGCATCGTGTGTCTCCATACGCCGATGACCTCCTTCTTTAGGTGAGCGACCCTGCAGCTAGCGGCCCTGCAATTGTGTGCTTTGCAGTTTGGAACTTTCTCTGGCTATAAACTAAACCTCCAAAAAAGTGAATGCTTTCCCATCAACTTAGCTCTACAGATCCGACAGGAATACTTGCCTTTTCCCTATCTCAATATACCTTTGTATATCTAGGAATACACATTAACCGCTCTTTCACATCTCTGTTTGAAGCTAATTATACGCCTCAAGTTAGGCTGACTTTGAGAAATGGCGTAGTCTACCCCTTACTATGGCTGGGAGAGTGCAGTCGGTGAAGATGACTGTTTTCTTTATTTGTTCCAGTGCTTCCTAGCCAAGTCATTTTTTAACTCAGTTAACCAATCTATAACCTCCTTTATATGGGGTAACAAGGTTCCAAGGGTTAATAAGTGCACTCTCCAAAGAGGTCGTGAAGTAGGTGGACTGGGCCTTCCTAGCTTTATTTATTATTACTGGGCATCCAATATTCAAAAGATATTATTCTGGCTCCACCGACCAGATACAGACTGGTGTCTGCTTGAGTCACAGTCTTGTTACTCCTCGCCTCTTCCAGCTTTAGTATATTCCTCCCTGCCATTGAAACCCTCTCCATTTACATCCAACCCTGTCGTACCATCCACCCTTAATTTTTTTAATCAATTTCGCTGCCACTATAAGTTCACATCAGCTTCAGTTCTGGGTCCCATTCACAGTAACCATTTATCCCTCCTTGTACACTTGACTCAACCTTGAGTGGCCCAGCCATAGCCTGGACTTGAACCCGATCGAACATCTCTGGAGGGACCTGAAAATAGTTGTGCATCAACGCTCCCCATCCAGCCTGACAGAACTTGAGAGGATCTGCAGAGAAGAATGGGAGAAATTACCCAAATACAGGTGTGCCAAGCTTGTAGCGTCATACCCAAGACTTGAGGCTGTAATCGTTGTCAAAGGTGCCTCAACAAAGTATTGAGTAAAGGGTCTGAATACTTATGTAAATGTGATATTTCAGTAATTTCTTCTTAATTACTTTGCACATTTTTCTAAACACCTGTTTTCACTCTTATTATGGGGTATTGTGTGTAGATTGATGTTTAAAAAATGAATTTAATCCATTGTAGAAAAAGGCTGTAACATAACAAAATGTGGAAAAAGTGAAGGGGTCTGAATACTTTCTGAATGTACAGTATATCCTGAATGCACCCCTTAATAGCTTCAAGATATCCAAGTTAATGTAAAAAACCTGGTATGTCACGTGCCTATGAACTCTTAAGTTTTCCTTATTTTTCTTGTGGCAGAAGGAATTCAAGTTTTTATGCACAACATTTGGTCACATTGAATAAAATCTACCCAAACAAGTACCTGCAATTTGTTTAATATGTATATTAATCTATCTATCAAAGCATACAAGCTTAATGAATAAAAGCGATTTCATAAAATTATCTAATTTTATATTTACAGATCATGAAAGCAAAGAGGATTCCCTTTTACGAACGTCACCAAGTTTGTCTTTAGGTACTCCAGAAAAGTCGGAGCCCAACAAATCATCACAAGTCTCTCTGGATATAAATAAGATGCTTAGTATTTGTGCGGCTCCTTTGGTACCTCCACTTTCTCCACAGCCAAAATGTTAATTTGTGAGAAAATTTTGAATCACCTGCAAGTTCCACTTTTTAAACTCTTAATTTGTAAAATTATCTGGGTGATCAATTCTGCAGTGGATCTGCAGCAACAACAGAGTTGGAGGTGTATGAACAAACACATTTTTGTGCGTTATTAAATGGACAGTAAAGTTTTGAAGCACAATAAATGGATTTATTAAAATGTGTTGTTAACAGAAAATGAATATTGTTGTACAATAATTATGCCTTTAACAATTTATAGCTTCACTTAAAAGTATATCAGAGTTCACAGGAATAACCATAAGTTACTCAGCCCCCTTGAACCCATTCTGCCATTAAATTACATTTTCATTATGAGCCTCATCTTTAATTAATAGTCTTATCTTCATATAATAACCCTTAATTTTTTTTAAATATTTTTACAAAAAGGAGGAAGGGTGATACTACTGCCTGAGGGAGACACTTAAGAGAAACATCTTGGATTATTTATTTGATGCACTTTATTTCAGACACATCTATAACATTTCGAACATTTTGGAGCCTTTCCAATAGTTCACCAAAACAAACTGTTAAATCTAACCCTCACAGTCATTTCATAGTGGTATTACTAATCTACCCATTCCTTGTTCTCAGGACATATGACCAAAAGGGCATTGTTGCGAGATGGAAGCTCAAGACGCTAAATAGTCAATGACAAGGAAGAACTCTGCTGGAGAGTTCACCTGCATTTAGTTCCTGAAGTTAGAAGTTGAGACATTCTTGTAAAAATCCAAGACAATCCAGCGAATGCAGCGCCAGAGACCTGGGTTCGATCCCGACTACGAATGCTGTCTGTATGGAGTTTGTATGTTCTTCCCGTGACCTGCGTGGGCTTTCTCCGATAACTTTGGTTTCGTCCCACACTCCAAAGCTGTACAGGTTTGTAGGTTAATTGGCTTGGTAAATGTAAAAATTGTCCCTGTTATGTGTATGTGTATTGCCCCTTGATAGTGTTAATGTGGGGGGGAGGGGGGTTGCTGGTCGGCGCGGACCCAGTGGGCTGAAGGTCCTGTTTCCACGGTGTATCTGTAAAACAAAACTTGTTGTCAAAAACTCCAATTTCTCTCACATTGCTTTAGGTTAATGAGTTATTAGGGATAATTCATTTTGAATTTTTATAGATATATTCATGTTCGTGAGATTTAAAAATGAATTCAATACAAGTTGCAGGCATTACAAGCATTTATTGTTCATTGTTAACAGCACCCAGACTGAAGAGGAGTTAGAAGCCATCCACATCTAGGCAAGGTAGATCTAGCATACAAATGCTCTCACCGATGTAGAGCAGTTGACACCTGGAACAGCGGATGCAGTAGATGAGGTTGGAGGAGGTGCAGGTGAACCTCTGCCTCACCTGGAAAGACTGCCTGGGTCCTTGGATGGAGTCGAGGGGGGAGGTAAAGCGACAAGTGTCGCATTTTGCTGCGGTTGCAAGGGAAAGTACCAGGGGAGGGGGTGGTTTGGGTGGGAAGGGACGAATTGACCAGGGAGTTACGGAGGGAACGTTCGGTTACATATAATCTTCCGACATTTTTGCCACCTCCAACGGAATTTCACCACTGGCCACATCTTCCCATCTCCTCCCCTTTCTGCTTATCTTCGATTTTCCATCATCTGCAGTTCTTTCTTAAACACATCTAGGCAAGGTTGTGTTCCCCAGGGATCTAATGAACGATTCATTTTTATATATTTTAAATTCTCCAGAGATCATGGTGTTATTTGAACATCGTTTTATCAATGTTCCAGGATACTGGTTGCTAGAATGATAACTTAGCCACTATATTATTATTTTATTCAAGTGATAACTGTTAGAAATTTCAGCCACTGAGAAAGAAATGAACAAACATTCCTTTCAGAAAGCATGTTGGTTGGCAGTTGTCCACAATTAAGTTTTACACAGGCACAAACCATAATAAATGAGGTAGATTTGCAAACATAGTAGATATTGCATGAACATTTCATCCAGACGTAAAGAAATAAATGTCATAAACTTCAAGAAATGTCATAAACTTCATGCAATTTAAGTGGGACATTTGCTTTAAAGATCTAGTTAACATTGCTAGGTAAGGAAATTTAGAATATATTTCAATGAGGTAGTAAATTCAATGTTAATGCTTTTTTCTCTCTTCTCACCAAAGTTGCTCACTGACACTGAAGCAGTGTCCAACCAGCTACTAAGTAGAAGCCCACAACTAATCTGAACAATAATACAAAGTCGAGAAATATGCAGCAGCTTCCGGACCTGAATATTACCAGCATCCGCAGTATTTTGCTTATGAGCTGTCTGTTGGGATCAGAGGGTGTAACAGGCAAGTCTCAGCTCACACCCATACACCTTCCAGCTGATAACGAAGTAGGAAAACACTCCAGTGACTAACAGGCTGATTGCAACACCCAGTTACTCAACAGATCATATTAATCAACCAACGCCAAATGTTTCTTTAAAAAAAAACACTAAAAGGAAATTTCAAGGACAGAATCATGAACAAAATTTGGTAAATGTGGAAGGCAAAGATAGACACAAAAAGCTGGAGTTACTCCGCTGGACAGGCAGCATCAATGGAGAGAAGGAATGGGTGACATTTCGGGTCAAGACCCTTCCCTCTTCAGACTAGTCAGGGGAGAGGGAAATGAGAGGGAGACTATGATGTAGAGAGATAAAAAACAATTAATTAAAAAGATATGCAAAAAATAACGATGATAAAGGATCAGGCCATTAGCTGTTTGTTGGGTGAAAACGAGAAGCTGGTGCAATTTGGATGGGGGAGGGATGGAGAGGGAATGCTGGAGTTACTTGAAGTTAGAGAAATCAAAACTCATACCTCTGGGCTGTAAGCTGCCCAAGTGAAATATAGAAGGCAAATGGGTAAACATTCAGTCAGAGGTTTTAAAGGGACACATTGAAAAGGTAGAGAAGCGAACAGGTTGGAAGAGGAATCCCAAAGGAGAATACTCGCATTCAGGTGAGATGAATTAGCTGTCTTCACCAGTGCAGACATCAAGCATTTCAAAACAAGGCGAATTTTATAATCAAGGCACTGCTTAACTTGGATTAACATGCATAAGAGTCATAGGTGCACAAGTGTTAGTGTGCAGAGATTTAAATATCCTCAAGTTTACAATGGGTAGGATCATTAAGTCAGAGTAAGCCAAGCCATCAGTAAGTTTCTTGGAGTTATCGTCCACAGATAACAAAAAGATATATTTGAGTATTTCAACAAATAAAATCTGGAAGAAATGAAATAAGATAGTTTAGAGACTTCGTTTTTAGTTTTGGAGATACAGCATGGAAACAGGCCCTTCGGCCCGCTGTCTGCACCGATTAAATATCACCTGTACATTAGTTCTATCCTACACAATAGGAACAATTGACAGCTGCCAATTAACGTACAAACCTAGATGTCTTTAGGATGCGTGGGGAATCCGGAGCACCCGGAGAAAACCCATGTGGTCACAGGGACAACGTGCAAACTCCACATAGACAGCACCCGTGGTCAGGATCCGTGATCAGGTCTCTGGCGCTGCAAGGCTGCAACTCTACTGCTGCTTGACTGTGTTGCCCATAATGTTGCAGGGTATATTTTGGTTGCATGGTTTAAAGCTCATCCTGGCCCCCATTATGACAGGAATAAAGATTGATAAAGTTGGTAGTAAGGGAAAGGAGTTAATATGGATTGTCGATATTAGCCAATTTCAAGGATATTTCTGCTGATCCAATACTGATGTGCCAAAGGTAGTTTGACAAATTAGATTAGACGGTGACAGGATCAGCTGGGTATGGTTGCATACTCGTGGTAACTAATGTTATATTTCCACAGCAGAATCAAAATTAAAGGTCACACCAAAACTACAATGTTGCAAATCTATAAATTAGCAACAGAACAGAATTTGAGATAAAGTATTAAATTACTTGGTCAAGGTACTCAATGCTGTGATGTCAACCACATACAACAGCCTTGAACAGTTCGTAATAATTTTCTTTAAAAGAAAAATCAAGATGACCAAAATATCAGACTTAAAATGCAATATTTTTTTTATTTTTCAGGGTACATAGACTACTGGCTCAGAAACTTTAAACATTTAATATAGTAGAACTGGAGACAGAATATTTAACAGGCACATTTTCCAAAGCAACATATCCCGTCTTCTCCAAACACAGGACACAACAGTAGTCAAACCAGACAGACTTTGTTTTGTCAATGTTTCATTTTATGCTTTATTTGCACTGCTGAGCACCACCTTCTAAAGGATCCCAATGAACAGTTGTCCAGAACCATTTTATTGATTAAAATACAAAGTTGTCTTTTGAACAATAAATTTACATAAGTCAAACATAAATGACACAAGAACACAAATCTATACCCCCAAACCTAGATATTACAAATTACTGCAAATACATTCACAAAATTGTTAAATAAATCTTTAAGCTTTCACATAGAAAATCAAGTTTAACTTTGTGCCCATGATTTGAAACAAAAATCTCAATATAAATAACGCACATCTGAATTTTTAACCAAAAATAAATAACTATATAGGTAACCTATTTTCTGCACAGTTCAACTATTTCAATGAAACAACCTAGCTGTATATTTGAACGCCAAATCCTCCCTCCCTCCCAAATTTCGAACAATCCTGCAAAGCAAACATGTTTCAATATAATCACTTGATGATGTAATAAATATCTATGCAATCAACATATACAAAGTTTGGAAAACTAAATGTAATATTTAAAAACTATGACAAAAATATTGTACAACTTGGATTTAAAAGCCAAGACCTACAGGTCCATAAAACAAATACTTAGTAATTTTCCATATTACAAAGTGGGGAAAAAAAACACATTACAAAAACATTCCAGCCATTTTTGCAATGTTATCTCAAATACAGTATATACACATTTTGAAAACAAAATTTGACTGCCACTTCCCTACTGTTCTTAACTCTAACGAGCTGTTCATGAACCAACTTACTTCAAATTTGGAAATAAACAAGCTATTCAGATATGCAAACTACTGCTCACCATTTATTTTACTCAAAGTCCTATCAGTAGCCAGTTTCACAAAATAAATATTGGAACTAGAAACATCAGTTTGTAAACATTGTATTAAACCACCAAAATTTTTGTTGTAATTGCTTAAATACTAAAGTATGTTCTGTCATGAGATGATCACAAGCAAGGGTAGATGAGAGAAAAACAGCAAACAGCTGGACAAAGTAGTGTTTGGACATCTGGTCTGTAAGTGCCTGAAGGTGGTAGAGGTGTAAATGCTACCTACTACTTTCATTAGCTTCTTCTCCCTTCCCCCACCCAGCCCCATTCCAAAATGTTGCACTATGAATGGCTGTATATCTTCAGAGATCTATTATGCTTATCATAATTTAGTGTAAGCCTAGTGAATTTTAAAGAACTTTAAAAACAAATTTTAAATGTCAACTCAACTAACAAAGTAATTTGGATAAATTGCAACAGCATCACCAAGGTCAGAATTTATTTAGCCTGTGAATCATGGAAAATTAGTTAGTCTCAAACTTTCATTTGTGACTTGGTGATATATTCACCTTTATGCATGCAATTTTAAAACTGGGAAGAGGGAAAATCTTCCAGTTAGCACTGGGTTTCTTTTGGAATACTGGACTAAAACATTCACAGTCAGGCAGCAATGCTAAACAAGGAAACACATAATTCACAACCTGCCACAAAATTCAGTGTTTTCTTCCCATGTTTGAATTTTAAATCCCCCCCTTCCCAATAAATGTTGATTTACAGTAGTTACCGTAATATTAATTTCCTTCAAGTAAATTTAGGAATCACCAAACACACCAGTATTAAGTCTGAATATGTTCATTCTTTTGAATGACAAGTACTGCCAAATGACAGCATGTTAAAACAATTGAGTTGGAAGAAAATCAAAATTGAGTATGTTTAAAAACAGAATATGGCGGTTTCACATAGTGCTGACCGTACATGAGAGCAATCAACAGAAAGCACCACAGTAAGAGCGCTATACCCTTATTTTACCTGCAAAAACTATTTTTGGTACCTTAAAACAATAATATTAGTTTGAATTGATTTTGATGGAATTATATCTCATGTATTATGACACTATTGTTCATCATAGATTATTACGTTGCAAAGCATCACATAGATTCTGATTGGAATCGGGTTCTTCTGCTATCACAGCAATGACTTCCCATTCTCCAGATCTGCTTGATCTCTTAATAGCATCCACAACGCTTTGCATGTAAAGACCATCCTCAAACGAAGCAGCCATAGAAACCGGCTTGTCAGCCCAAGTGCGCCGATCCTCCTGATCCTTAAAAGACTTGCTCAAGGCTTGCACCATGTAAACAATTCCCTTTAGATACAAGAGGGGAATGTCACCAAATGCTTTCTCCAGCACACCAACTGCATTTACCAGCATAGTGTCAGCAAAGAGCAGCTCCTCTTTGAAGGTAGTGTTTTTCTGGCCGTATAAGTCCGTGCCTCGAGCAACCAAACGCCCTGCAGAGCCCACAACCATGACTTCGTGAATAAAGGGGCCAGGCATATTAAAATTGAGTGTAACAGTGCCACACACACCTCCGTTCATTAACATTTGAAAGAAGCAGAAATCGTCACTGGTGACATGCCGAATACCATGGATGTTGTCATTCTGCTTGACAAAGGTTTTCAGGAGGCCATGGACCTTCTCGGCTCTCTTATTGGTCAAGTGGGTCAATAGGTCCACGATGTAGGTGCCCATTGTGTGAAGGCCACCTCCACCCATCAACTCGTCACAAATCCAGTTGTACTTGCTGCTGAGTAGACTGCCCCAATAAACACGCACATCACAGATCATGACATTACCAATGTAGCCTTCTTCAATTAGCCGCTTCATTTTGATAAATGCCGGCAGGAACCGAAGGACATTGTCTACAATACTCATGAGCTTAGGATAGTAACGAGCTGCTTTCACCATTTTGAAGGCATCCGCCGAGGTAGCAGCCTTTTCACAGATTACATTCTTCCCAATACCTTTTGTACAGACAAGGAATAAAAAGGAAAATAGTTAATCATGTAAAAATCAATTATTAAGCCTGGTGATTGCAAACATTACTGTTAAAGGTTTCAAAACAGCTTCAATTAATGATTGGAAAAACATTAATGTATGCATGCATTCGCAGTTAAGCTTTAAATCCTAAAAATAATGGTGAATAGAAACCACACAGAAATAATTAATAAGATAGAGATACATTGTGGAACAGTTAATAAATGAATATAGAGTTCCTGGTCAGAAAAATACTTAAATTGTTAACAAAATGGTGGAAATAACAGACATGGTGGATGGGGAATTGAACATTAATAGAAGGATTTTAAAATGGTAAAGAGGTTTCAGGAAAACAAAGGGAGATGGCAGGGTCAGGGGCTGAAAGAACAGTTATCTGCAAGACAGGGGAGGGTGCAGATGAATGGAAATGGATATTAGGTACATTTCCAAGCAGTAATACACACTTTGAATGGAAACAGAGGTGGCAGAAGGGTTGTGTGTCAGCCCAGCAGGGCATGGCAAATGTAAACAAACCAAGAGATTTTAGGATAAGGATGCGAGACGTAGTATTCAGTATCAATTAAAAAATAAATCTGGGTTGCATCAGTGAAGGAGGGAAATAAAAGTTCTCAGGATTGAAAAGATGCAGATTAAAGTTGGGCCCATTCACTTCCTCAAACCCTATACACCCCACCCACCCACACAGTTTTCCTTCCTCCCTCCCTATACACCACCCACCCTCACAGATGTCTTCCTTCCATCCTGTGCACCCCACCCTTCACAACATCTTGTGGAGAAAGGGCCTCAGATTGAAATTGAGTAGCACTAATGCTGCAGTTCAGAGGATGTGCTCCCAGGAGTGTACTCTTCTTTCACTCTCATAGATGAGTGAAAGAAGAGTACACAGAATATTCAAACCAGACACTGAAGAATCCATCATTTATTTTCCTCTATGGCTCTTTTAAATTTCAAAGAATCAGTAAAAGTTGGTGAGGTAGGTTTGTTCCGCCCAAGATTGTTTATCCATTTTTTGTCTATCTGAAGCAACAAAGTCCCACGTGATTCCATTTAATTCAGTTGCCAGTTATTTTCCAGAAACCATTACAGGCTTCAAAACATATTACAAAGACGACTGGACTAACAAACAACCGTACAATATAACAGGAAATCTCAAACTTTCAACATCAAATCAGGAAACATATTGAAAGCAAACCAGAAACACAGCAGTCTGGAGAACAATCAGAGACATTTACGAGCAATCTTTCAAAATAAGCTCAGATTCAAGGGCTGATACAGCAAACTTATAGAAATAAAAATCTCTCTTTTCTCCCCCCATTGAGAGCAACTTTGCCAAGATCAGTAACTTGATGCCAGTTTAACACCTCAAATCATCCCAGCAACCTTCTAAGCAGCAGACTTCCTCCATATCATACTTTCATCAATTCCAAATCAATGTTGTTTGTAATTATCAAAAACTACAGAATCAGAAGAACGAATTGAAAATTTACTGACAAGACCTTATTGAGGGAAAGATCACTAAGACACAAGATTCCTCATCAATAAATATGTTTTCTTTCCATTATTTTTATTCCTAATGGAGCTCACCGATTCTCTAAATTAGTAACACTTGCCATGTATCTAAAAAACAGATTAGAGATATAGCGTGGAGATAGACCATTTGGCCTACGGAGTCCACGCTGACCATCGATCAGCCATTCACATTAGTTTTGTTATTCCACTTTCTCATCCACTTCCAAGGGACAATTTTACAGAGCCAATTAATCTATAAACCTGGGATGTGGGAGGAAACTGGAGGACCTGGGGGAAATATACACAGGGAGAACGTGCAAACTCGAGGTCAGGATCAAACCAGAGTCGATGGCGCTGTGAGGCAGCAGCTTCACCAGCTGTGCCAGTGTTGCCCTTCTTATTGGAAACAAAATTAAAAATTCATTTTAAGTTTGGTCATAGGGTTGATTTCAGTGAATGCTCACTAATCATGGTTAAGCTGTAGTTGAAATTAAAGGTTTAAATGAAGCACAAAACAGGGATCTTTGTTTCATGTGGAATTAATTCAAACCTCCCACTGCATAGCCTAATTGTAAGATAGCAACAAATGATATATTCCTTGTCACTTCTGATTATTAAGAATAATAATTACTATTTCTCTTCAATGAAGCTACAGGATGTTTCTACTGACAACCGAACTGGCAGCAGCAGAACGCTTAAGTCAGCATATCCTATCAAAATATTTCCTGGGTTAACTCAGGTTTATTACAATACATTTGTCTGAAGTCATTCCTTTTCTAATAAATCACAGGAACCCATTTCTAACCCTTACATCAGATTCCATGTTTGGTCACCTTACCAGCCACGTCATTATATTCAACTGGAGAAATGAGTCATAACATAAATCATACCAAAATGTGTAGGAAAAAACTGCAGATGGTGGTTTAAATGGAAGGTAGACACAAAATGCTGGAGCAACTCAGCAGGACAGGCAGCATCTCTGGAGAGAAGGAATGGGTAACGTTTCGAGTCGAGACCAAGGATCTCAACCCAAAACGTCACCCATTCCTTCACCAAAATGTGTAGGAAAGAACTGCAGATGCTGGTTTAAATGGAAGGTAGACACAAAATGCTGGAGCAACTCAGCAGGACAGGAAGCATCTCTGGAGGGAAGGAATGGGTAACGTTTCGAGTCGAGACCAAGGGTCTCAACCCAAAACGTCACCCATTCCTTCTCTCTATAAATCACACCAGACTGCATACAGGAGAATTGGGACAATATAATTTAAATCTTTATATACAGGGCAAGAAGCCAAGAGGAAACTGGAGCTAAAGGTCATTAGAAACTGGCTAGCATTTCGCTTTCCTTCAGCTTCCTAAAATATACATTCAACAATAGCTGAAGTGTATTTCAGTTTGGAAGTCTGTATAATATTTAGCACATTAATAATATTCACCATTTTCTGGCCATTTGTCAAAAGAAATGAACTGCACAATGCAAGTAACTAAGTCTTCGAAAGAAAAATACTGCATGTAACATGAAGAACAGCAAAATACACCACCTTGCCATATCTAAAGGTACATTAAAGCAGGCGGCTTTTCCTTCTTAGCAAGTTCATGGCCACAGCAAACTATCATGAAAAAATCAATCTGATCATGAGTGAGCAGATTTGCTAGGCGGTGCAGATAAAACTCAGCAAACATAATGAAAGACCCTTTTTTATACAACCGAACGACCTGTTGAATCAATTACCACTTTGTCAGCACTCATCAACACATTCACTGAAATTTGCAAGCCAAATATTTGAGGAAATAATGTGCATTGTTTAACATGATAATTTGCAATCAAGTTCTCACAGCTGAAACAATCTAGGACATTGGTCAAATTTTGTGAATACACCACCGCACTAATCTCAATTCTGTGAAATTCCATCATCCCACGGATAAGCAAAGTATCTGTATTGCAGCCCTTCTCCGTTTCACAGTTTTTGCCTATGCCTCTCAATTTTTTTCCCAGATTGTTTTCTTGTTCCCTCCAAGTTGCTATGCGCCATGAAGACCATGCAGTTTTCAATCAGGATTTGAAACTTAAATAAGGACCAAGCATGGGGCCGAGATCTGAGGACTTGAAATAGAAAGATTAAATTTGCTTCATAATGTTCTTCAAAGGCACTACTGTATTACACAAAACAACTTCCTCACTGACTCCATAGGAAGACAAGCAAAACTGAAATCTTTATGAGCATTAATAAAAAGGGAAAGATTAAAGAACAATGTTATGTAAAAAAAGCATTTGTTCTCTTATTTACTGCAATGCATGGTAATAATCTTCAGAATGTACAACAGTGGCATTATGTGTCTGAATGAACTGCAGATGCTGGTTTAAATCGAAGGTAGAAATAAATTGCTGGAGTAACTCAGCAGGACAGGCGGCATCTCTGAAGAGAAGGAATGAGTGACGTTTCGGGTCGAGACCCTTCTTCAGGCTGATGTCATGGGAGTGGGTGGTACAGAGATAAAATGTAGTCAGAGACAGTAAGTGGTAGGGGAACTGGGAAGGGGGAGGGGATGGAGAGAGAAGAAAAGCAAGGGCTACTTGAAGTTTGAGAAGTCAGTGTTCATACCGCTGGGGTGCAAGGTGCCGAAGCAAAATACGAGGTGCTGTTCCTCCAATTTGCGCTGGGCCTCACTCTGACAATGGAGGTGGCCCAGGACAGAAAGGTCAGTGTGGGGAATGGGAGGGGGAGTTAAAGTGTTGAGCAACCAGGAGATTAGGTAGGTTTAGACGGACTGAGCGGAGATGTTTAGCGAAACGATCGCCAAGCATGTGCTTGGTCTCGCTGATATACAGGAGTCCACACCAGGAACAGCGGTACAGTAGATGAGGTTGGAGGAGGTGCAAGTGAACCCCTGCCTCATCTGAAAAGACTGCCGGGGTCCTTGGACGGAGTCAAGGTGGGAGGTATAGGGACAGGCGTTGCATCTCCTGCGGTTGCGGGTTAAAGTACCTGGGGAGGGGGTGGATTGGGTGAGAAGGGACCAGGGACTTGCAGAGGGAATGGTCTCTGCGGAAAGCGGTGGAGATGGGAAGATGTGATTAGTAGTGGGATCCCGTTGGAGGTGGCGAAATTGTCGGAGGATTATGTGCAGTATGCAACAGCTGATGGGGTGGAAGGTGAGGACAAGGGTGACACTGTCTTTGATACGAATGGAGGGTTGGGGAGCAAGAGCGGAGCTTCGGGATATCGAAGTGACCCTAGTGAGAGCCTCATTGATAACGGAAGAGGGGTACCCCTGTTCCCTAAAGAATGAGAACATCTCTGATACACTTCAACCTGGGCACAGATGCGGCATCGACGGAGGAATTGGGAGTAGGGGATAGAGTCTTTACAGGGAGCAGGTTAGGAAGAAATGTAGTCAAGATAGATGTGGCAGTCAGTGAGTTTGTAATAGATGTCAGTCGATAGTCTGTCTCCTGTGATGGTGACAATGAGATCTAGAAATGGTAGGGACATTTTGGAGTTGGTCCAGGTGAATTTGAGGTGACGCCTGAAACAGTGATTGTTCTTCGTACAAAGAGTCAAGCATTGCCGGGACCTATGCGAATGCCCATAGCTATGCCTTGGATTTGGAAGAAATGGGAGTAAGGACCAGCTCTGCTAGGAGGAGGAGGGTGTCAGTAGACGAAAATTGGCTGATTCTGCGGTCGAGGAAGTAAGGGAGGGCTTTAAGACCTTCTTGGTGGGGGGGGGGGGGGGGGGGGGGGGGGGGGGGGGGGGGGGGGGGGGGGTGGATGATATAGAGTGGCATTATACTGTCTGTTCTAAACCCAACTCTGCAACAGCAGACTAAATTTCAAAAATAGCTGAAGAACCTGTTTTATTAATACTCATGAAGTTGTTACATGAGACAGATTTGGCTTTACAACTAATAAAAGGCTTCACAGCTAATAAAAGGACTTGCATTGATGAATATTGAATCAGCAAAAAAATAATTAAACCAAAAGCTCACTGCAGCTTTATGGTAATGGTGTTTCTGCCAAGTTTTCACCATATCCTTTGTAATAATATACTCTTACAATAATTTTTGTAACAATTTCAGCCATAACTCGCATATGAACATAGAACAGTGCAGCACAGGAACTGACCTTCCAACCCACAATATCTGTGCCGAGCATGAAGCCAAGTTAAACCCCGTCTACACATTATCTATATCGCTCCACGTTCAGCATATCCATATGCCTATCAAAAAGCACCTTAAAACACCACTATTGTATCTGCATCCACCACCACCCCTGGTAGCACATTCCACGCACATACCATAGAAAGTAGGTGCTCGGGTAGGCCATTCGGTCCTTCGGCCAGCTCTGCCATTCAATATGATCATGACTAATCATCCTTTGACCTTGTGGATTTTCTCCAGGTGCTCTGGATAACATGGAACTAGTGTGCAGGTGATTAATGGTAGGCGTGGGCTTGGTGGGATGAAGGATGTATTTCCACACTGTATCTCTAAATTAAACTGCTGCATTCAGTTTTGGTCACCCTGGTATAGGATGGATGACATTAAGCCAGAAATAGGGCAGAAAAGATTTACAAGGATGTTGCACAATTCTAGTTATAGCGAGAGGTCGGGCAGTTTACAACTTTACCTTATAGGAGACAGAGATGATTCTTTAGAGACATAAAAAACAACAAGGGACATCGATTGTACACAACCACCCTGTCTTTTCTCTCCCCCCCTTCCCAAAAGCTGGGAAAATTAAGAATTTGGGGGCATTGGTTTAACCAGAGGGGAGAGAGTTAATAGGTACCCGAGGGACAACCTCCCCTCCCCACCCCCCTGTATATGGAACAAGTTGCTACAGAAAGTAGCTAGTGCAGGTACAATAACAGCATATAAAATACATTTGGACATATACATAGATATTAAAGTCTTAGCGGGAGATACACAACTAAATAGGGCCAGCTTAGATGGGGCATCTACGTCACATGGTTAAATTGAGTTCCTGTGCTTTATGACTCTAAGTTCTAAGAGTAATAAGTTGCGATAAGTTGCTAAACAGATAAACTGATAAAAAATATCACAACCATCGAAACCCAAGATCCAAGTGAACAATCAACTGTCCAACTTAACCAAACAAGTTGAAGTACTGCACAATCTAACACCCAAGAAAGACAAGTACCGTATTAATATAGCACCGCTCACAACTTCAATGTGCTATAATGTGCATTAAGGGCCTGTCCTACCAGCATCCGTCTCCATGCGATGAGCGCGATCAAACTAGAAGCGGGGGCCGCGCGGAGGTCGGGTGATCCCCTGTACAGGGCCGTTCCCACCAGCATGCGGCAAGCGCAACCAAACCGGCAGCGAGGGCCGCGCGGAGGTCGGGTGAGTGGCGCAACGCAGCGCAAAGCGAGGCGAACTTGGAGCGAAGTCTTAAGGTAAGTTCGCCAGGACAGAGAGGGGCACAGAGGCACACACACACAGAGGGCCACGGAGCCACACACATATAGGGTCACGGAGGCACCTACAGATAGGTTCATGGAGGCACGATGTCGAGGCGGTGTGTCATGCGTCGAGGCGACTGCGAGCCGACAAGCCGTTGCCGCGTGGAATTTTTGAACATAGTCAGTTTTTCGGAGCCCCGCCTAGGTCGGGACGAACTCCGCACAATTCCGCACGGCTCCGGCGATCGAAGTGGGACCGGCCCCGTGACGCCGGACGGCTCATGCGACCACGTTAGGTCGCGCTCATCGCATAGAGTTGCATGCTGGTAGGACAGGCCCTTTAGACCCAGTGAAGTACATTTGAAATGTTGACAAATTGAACATGTTCAACACAACTTTTTGAATGCTTAAATGCGAGAAAAAAAAGTCAAAGCATCCAAATTTTGAAAGATTTACAAGAGTTATCCACACATTTATTATAAATTAGATTTAACAAACATAGCATCCATTGTATTGTTAAGCATCTGGGCATACATACAGGTGGTGTTATCCCGGTACACTATAATGGTGCTTTAACGTTGAAGGGAGATTGCTATTCTAGTTTCCTGTCTAGCTGTTCCAACAATTTAGCAATAGATTTATCATAACAGGCTGTCATATAAACAAGATATTTTATTTTTGCTAATGGACCAAACAGTCAAGTATTAATATTACAATATATGAATTGTACAGAAGCCACATCAGTAGATCAGTGAACACTCCCCTGCATTCATAGGCAATGCCTTGATAAGATCTACACAAAAAGCACCCTTTGAGGTAGATGATGGATAACCTCAGCAGAACAGGAAGTTGTTCAATAACTTGCTTATTCTAGAAATGAAAGCAACAGCATTACTCAAACAATAATAATGCATGTTTGCAGAAGTAGGACTACATCCAACAATTTCCTCTATTTACATAATGTCCACATTTTAGATTCATGTCATTAATACAAACTACTGTTTCCTTCTGGAGGTGTGATAAGCTTACAATAGACAGCAGAATCTTATCACGACAGTTAGAAAATAACTAAACAATTGCTTTATTCCTCATCGTCAACTTCAAATAGCAATTCAGTCTGGAGATCCATAATCCCTGCCAAACTGCACAATTTATATCATGAAACTATAAATGCTGGAATTTTGGGCAAAGTACTAAGCGCTGGAGGAACTCCGTAGATTAGGCAGCATCTGTGGAGGAAATGGACAAACGATTGGGTTGGCAATCTTCATCAATCTGTCCATTTCGTCCACAGATACTGCCTGGCCCGATTTCCTTCAGTGCTCTGTGTTTTGCTCAATCCATTTCAACGTTGTCTTTATACAATATTTCTACTAATATGAATATAGCGTCTGTCAATTGTTCTTTGGAAAAGTTTTGGAAATCAGGTTTCAAATGTTTAATGGTCAAACATTTACTCTTTCCTAAACCAGTATCTTAGAATAGGATATGATGCAAAGGAGTACGTTTCTTTCAAATGTCTAAAGTTACAGGGAACCAGAGGCATGCCAAGTAATGCAAGCCAGGCCAATAAGGCAAAACATCAAGTATAATACGCATGATTATAACCCAGGTATCAAGAGTTGTGGGGAGAAGGCAGGGGAATAGGTTTGGAGGGAGAGAATGATCAGCCGTTATTGAATAACGGAATTGATTTGATGGGCCGAATGGCCTAATTCTGTTCCGATCACTTATGACCTTAACCATTACAAAATATTTCCCACTCATGACAGTAACAAGTCTGGAAATATCTTTGTGTCTATTGTTCTCATGCACGTAATGAAAGACCAATAATTCTACAATCTCTTTAAAGAGAAAGACTGAAGAGTGGGAACTACAACATATTTAAATAAACGTTTTACATAAAATTAACATCCTCTGATGATTAATCCACGTTTGGCCTTGGAACTCCTAAAAATTTATGACAAGACAGTTTTCTATGGGTTCGATTAACAATGTTCAGTTGCAGCTTAACTTCAAAATAAATCTGTTATAATTGAGGGGGAATTGGCTCAGACAGTTCTCCCTAGCTTGCCCACATACATTACAACATACAATTGCCAAGAATGTTATAAAAAGTCAATTTTACGGGCGTCTTTGCCAACTTTCTTCAGTTCATTGTTTAGTAGCTGAACAACTGCCAAGATCCCACTGGTCTTACAGCATTGCTGCACTCTATAAGCAATTTTTCTAAACTTTTCACCAGATTACAGAGACTGCATTACATGCATGCCAAATACTAAATGCAGCATTGAGTTACAGACCAATGAGTTCTTTTGATAGAACAAAATTCACAGTGACCTTTAAGAACTAGTGAAATCCATATAAACAAATATTTAGCTAGACTCATGCAGCAATATCCCAACAGTTATCCTAAACTAATGACATTAATACAATTTATCAAAAACAAATCTTTAATTTGAGGAGACAGTTATCTGAAACTGATACTTCATTTGTCCTGGAGCACGCAAACCAGTGCCATAAAATGGCAGATGAGCTTACACAGCAGCAGAACAGGCCCTTTCGCCCACAATGTCAGTGGAGAACACAATGTCAAATCTTCTACATGCAAATGATCACTATCTCTCCATCCTCCGTGTATTCATATACCTATCCAAATGGTATCCTAAATGCAACTATCATATCTGCCTCAACCATCACACCCAGCAACACGTTCCAGGTATTCACCACCCTCTGTGTAAAAAATCCGCTCCTCTCACCTTAAAACTATGCCTTCTGGTATTTGATTTTTTTTTTCCATCTTGCGAATAAAGTTCTGACTGTCCGTGCCTCTCATAATGTTATGTACCTCTATCAGTCTACTCACAACCTCTAGCAGTTCAAATAAAACAATCCATCTGTCCAACCTCTCCCTGTAGCTAATACTCTCGAATCCACAATAGGTGCAGTAAGCCATTCGGCCCTTCGAGTCCACACCGCCATTCAATGTGATCATGGCTGATTATCTCCAATCAGTACCCCGTTCCTGCCTTCTCCCCATATCCCCTGACTCCGCTATCTTTGAGCCCTATCTAGCTCTCGCTTGAAAGTATCCAGATAACCGCCCTCCAAGGCAGAGAATTCAGACTCACAACTCTCTGTATGAAAAACATCATTCTTATAAATCTCCTTTCCAAACCATCCACATCCTTCCTGTAATGAGGCAACCAGAACAGTATGCGATACTCCAAATGCAACCTAACAAAACTAGAGAAATCATTGTGCTACAAAGTCAAGATGCGTTATGCCAGATGGATTCGAACATTTAGGACAATGAAAGGGTTTACAAATCAACTATAAATAGGAATAGATAAAATACAAGCAGTCTGCCATATTCTGATTGGAATAGATATAAGAATATTTAATTAGAGCTTTATAAATTTAGCATTGGAATTTCATCTCACTACATTTCATTCACACAACACATACTGAAGAACTCTGCAGTAGCCATTTTTAAAGCCTTTTAAAATCTCAGAATGGCAATGTGAACATCAGGATTTTGCTTATACTGATTAGAGGGAAATACTGTACCTAGTGCCTTGGCAGCAATCTGGCATGTGAGAGGTGGAGGAATATTGATGCAGATCAGATCCACATCCTGGTGGAGCAAAACATCATCAGTGCGACTTGTGTAGAAGGAAATGTTCATTTCCTCTGCCAGCTGCTTGGCTTCTTCCTCCGTTCGGCCCCAGAGTGCCTCGATGGTGAAGCCTTCAGCACGCAACAGTGGGACCAAAACCCGGGCAGTGCTCCCTGTCCCAAACACGCCCACCCCCGGGAGCATTTTCTGGTCTGTTTGATCTATTGATAATCAGCTTTCATAGGAAAAAGGAAGCAGGTCAAGTCTCCTAACTCACAGCTGGCGAGATCTGTGGGTGTGCTGTAAACAGAAAAACAAACAAGACGATATTAAGTGCAGAAATCATTTCCTAAAACAGTTAGACCTAAATTAGTTCTAATCTAAACTTAATTATGTCCATTACATAGCTCATTAAGCATTGATTAACTAAATCTGGTATGAAATCCTCTCTTAAAAAGAGGCCTTGCACAGCTAGAAGTGACCCTCAAGAGCATGATAAAACAAAGCATTTACTTCCATTATGTTTTCCCTAAAGAAACTCACTGATAAGGGGAGCCCCTTCCTTGTTCTGACTGGGAGGAGAGGAGGAAGCATGGAAGTGCAACAAATGGAGCAGAAGCAACCAAATTAGAAGATGCCATTGTTCAGGTAAAAGCAAAAAAAAATGCAGATACTGGTGTGGAAACTCTCGTGATCAAAATAAACGCAGAAGAGCTAGAGAAATAGACTAGAGGAAATTCATGCCAGAAGTAGGTGAGTCAAGTTAGCTGTGGGTACGCCCTAGCGTATGCGCAAGGGTCCTGCCCAAAATGTCACCTATCCTTGTTCTCCAAAGATGCTATCATTGGTTTACCATGAGGAGGAAAAGTTTAAATGAAATGTGCCGGGAATTATTTCTGTTGACAGAGAGTGGTAGATGCCGGGAATGTGCTGCCAGGGAATGTGGGAGAAGCAGAATCCGGGGAGATAGATAGGAATGTAGGATCAGTGTAAATGTGCCGTTGATAGTCAAAGTGCCCCTTTCCATATTGCCCCTCTCTCTAGATCCATGGGAATGATGCGCTAGTTGGAACCAGGAAACTGTCAAAGTGGCAAAAGTATTAAGTTGTCTTGGATAAGTCGGAAGAGATTGAACCAAGGAGAAAGAATACAAGAAAGAAAAAAAGTTCTGCATGACAGACTAGGAACTGCAGATGCTGGTTTACAAACAAAAGTGTTGGAGTAACTCAGTGGTTCAGGCAGCATCTCAAGAGGACATGGACATGTTTTGGGTCAGACCCTTCTTCAGGGATTGTGGTGGGGGGGTGGTGAAAGAGAGCTGGGGGCAGAACAAAGCCAGGCAAGGGAAAGATGTGAGGGGGGTTGATTGGCAGATAGATGGAGCCACGGACTGGCTGTAATAGAGTTCTGCTTTCCAGGACAGATCTGCATGCAAGTCATATGAAGGAAGTTACAGGATATAAGGGGTTGGGATAGCCACAGAATGTTGAGGGAAGTCTTCTTATGAGGTCAAAGTAGAACATAGAAAATATAAAAAAATACAGACCTATTCCTTCTCTCTAGAGATGCTGAGTTACTCCAGCATTTTGTGTCTGCTGCAGTTCTTTGATAGCCACAAAATGTTGGAGTGACTCAGCGGGTGAGGCAGCATCTCAGGAGAGAAGGAATTGGCAACGTTTCAGGCCGAGACCCTTCTTCAGACTGATGTCGGGGGGGGGGGGGAAGGGGGGGGGGGGGGGGGGAGATAAAGATAGAATGTAGGCGGACACAGTAAGACTAGTGGTAGAACTGGGAAGGGGATGGAAAGAGAAAGCAAGGGCTATCTGAAGTTAGATAAGTCAATGTTCATGGGGTGTAAACTACCCAAGCAAAATATGAGGTGTGGTTCCTCCAATTTGCGCTGGGTCTCACTCTGACAATGGAGGAGGCCAAGGACGAAAGGTCTTTCCTATACACAGAAAAATACAACACCGGAATAGTTCCTCTGGCCCACATTGACTGTGCCGAACGATGCCTGGATAAACTAATCTCATCTGCCAGTTTATGATCCATACCCCCTCCATTCCCTGCATATCAATGTGCTTATCTAAATGCTTCTTAAATGCCACAATGCATTTGCCTCCACCATCATCTTGGCTGGCAACCACCACACATCTCCTTTTAACTTTGCCCATTTCACCTGAAAAATTGGAGGAACGATTCTGACTGTCTATCCTATCTATGCCACTCAATTTTATGTATTATCAGATCTGTGCTCAACTGTGACATTCCAGGGGGGTGGGGGGACAAATCCACCCAACCTTATCGATAATACCCTCGACTATCCTTGCTGCATGGAGTACTCCAGATGCAGCCTAACCAACGTCCCATTATGCTGCCTCAGATTACTTGACTCATTGTTGAATCAGACAATATTAACTCATCAATTGACGATAATGCAGACACTACCATTAAGTATTAAAGCATACTGAGGCACACCACAGGAATGCTAGCAAACAAAATTTCACAGAGTAATGCAACAAAACGTAAAGTTAAAAAAAAAGGACTGGAAAGATTTTCAGGAAAATTTTCAACATGCAAGCCCAGGCAGCCAATGGCATGAGAAGTAATCAGCACTTTTATTTAAAACATAGTTCAGATTTACAGTACAAAAAGCTGCAAGTTAGACCTTGCAATCTAGAATGAACATTCAAATTCAGCTTTTATGTCTTATGGTTAGGAACCTGGAACTGTGAAACTGAACATCAAGGTCAGAGGTTTCACGTGGTTCAGGAGATTAGTACAGTGTGGAATTGGTACCCATTAGACTTCATCATACAGTTAATGTTCCAAGATTACTAAGAACCCAAGTTTTCCAATCATTTCTATATAATCAGTTGCATTAATATATTTAGAAATTTCCTTTCAATTTCAATAAAACGTAAACACCAAATCCCAACAATCCAAACATTTCCTCGTATAAATATAACATGTGTCCTCTGCTAAAGACCTTTTATCTTCAGGGTAACTCACTTACAGACCTCCAACTATAAATAAAGCCAACTAATCTAGACACACCATACGGTAACATTACCAACGCCTCGTGGACGATTGACCACAGGAATTCCGTATATCAGAAAACGTCACAAATTATTCTTTATACAATCCGTGTTTGTGCTGAGCAATTATCTGAAGCTTGATTTATTCGCCACGCTATACAATAACCAGGTTATTGGCGAGAAAGGTACGATTACTGAGAACACAAGCAGAAACCGATTGTCTTCCTCATCACTCGGGACTGAAGGTCCTTCTCATGAAGCCGGACCGCAGGGATGGGGTGGAAATGTTCCTCAAGCCCACATCACCTCCCCAGTGCCACCTCCGCAGGTACGAGCATCTCTCGACGCCAGCCTGCAGCCCTCGATCGCCGCGGCGCCGGCTCCGGCCAACCTGTCGACGGCCGCCACACAACAATGTACAGGCAGACAGGTTGGGTCGGCGTTCACCGCGACGACGGACGGCGAGGCCTCGCCTACTCCCCGCCCTCCCGCCGCTCCAGCCTCAATCCGCCGCCCAACCGAGCGAGCGGTGGAGCACGGTCACTGTACCCGCTGCCGCGGCCTCATCTCCCGGCAACGGCTCCGTCCTCAGCTTGCTGGGGCCCCGGCGGCGGAGGTGGCCGGTTCAGTGGGTCCGCCGGACCGCGCTCGCGCTGTCGCTGCCCATGGAGATGCCCCGCCGCCCGGCGCGCTCCTGCCGTCCCTCCGCTGCCACCCGACGCGGCACTGCGCATGTGAGCACACTCACACCCACTGCGCGTGCGTCTCTGATCAACCGACGCTTGGAGCTGCCCCCTGCTGGCGTCATCGCTGTATTAGCATTCCTGACCCGCCCAACCTCCTACATTAGCATAAATGACCCGCCCATTCCACCATATTAGGATACATGGCCCGCCCATGCGCCACTTTATTAGCCACTGTTTCCGACATTTCCCTACCATTCCTTGACCTCACCATCTCTATTGCAGGTGATACACTCCTGACTGACATCCACTACAAACCAACTGACTCCCACAGCTACCTGGACTACTCTTCCTCCCACCCTGCTTCCTGTAAGGACTCCATCCCCTATTCCCAATTCCTCCGTCTACGCCGCATCTGCTCCCAGGATGACGTGTTCCACACCAGGTCATCGCAAATGTCCTCGTTCTTCAGGGAACGGGGTTTCCCCTCCCCCACTATAGATGAGGCCCGCACCAGGGTCTCCTCCATACCCCGCAACACTGCCCTCTCTCCCCATTCCCCCACTCACAACAAGGGCCGAGTCCCCCTGGTCCTCACCTTTCACCCCACCAGCCAGCGCATACGACAGATAGTCCTCCGCCAGTTTCGTCACCTCCAACGTGACCCCTCCACTCGCCACATCTTCCCATCTCCCCCCCCGTCTGCCTTCCGCAAAGACCGCTCCCTCCGCAACTCCCTCGTCAATTCTTCCCTTCCCTCCCGCTCCACTCCTTCCCCGGGCACTTTCCCTTGCAACTGCAAGAGATGCTACACTTGTCCCTTCACCTCCCCCATCCACTCCTTTCAGGGACCCAAGCAGTCATTCCAAGTCCGACAGAGGTTCACCTGCACCTCCTCCAACCTCATCTACTGCATCCATTGCTCCAGATGCCAGCTGATCTACATCGGTGAGACCAAGCGGAGGCTGGGCGATCGTTTTGCCGAACACCTCCGCTCGGTCCGCAATAACCAACCCGACCTCCCGGTGGCTCAGCACTTCAACTCCCCCTCCCATTCCGTATCCGACCTCTCGGTCCTGGGCCTCCACCACGGCCAGAGTGATCAACACCGCAAGTTGGAGGAACAGCACCTCATATTCCGCTTGGGGAGTCTTCATCCTCTGGGCTTAAACATTGAATTTTCTCAATTCTGTTAACCCAGACTGCCTCCCCCCCACCTCTCCCTCTGCCCTCTGGCCCTGACATTCCTTCTCCATCTCCCCCCCCCCCCCCCCCCAGTCGCACTAGCTTCTCATTTTCACACCACAAACAGCTTACAATGGCCTGCTTCCTTTATCACCAATACTTTTTTGCATATCTTTCACTCATTGTTCCTTATCTCTCCACATCACTGTTTATATCTCTCGTTTCCCTGATCCCTGACCAGTCTGAAGAAGGGTCTCGACCCAAAACGTCGCCTATCTCCTTCGCTCCTTAGATGCTGCTGCACCCGCTGAGTTTCTCTAGCTTTTTGTGTAACCCACTGTATTAGCATATCGGGCACGCCCATTCACATCTGTATTAGCATGTTAGGCCCGCCCATTCCCCCATATTAGCATACCAGCACCGCCCGTTCACCCCCGTATTACCGTACTATACACACCCATTCGCCTCCGGATTACCATACTTGCCCCGCCCATGGCCATCACACATGACTAGTCCTTGCAATGGTCAATGATGTACATTATCTCAGGTTGTCCTCTATCTCTGGCAGACCCATGGATTCAAATCACTCCAGCTCTGTGAAGTGAGTACAGACGTGGGATGGACAGAATTTGCCACAGAAAAGCTCACAGAGAGCAGATACAAGGAACTGCTTATGCTAGTTTTACTAAATAGGCACAGAGTGCTCGAGTAACTCATCAGGTCAGGCAGCATTTCTGCAGAACATGGATAGGCAGTCCCATGGACTGCAGCGTAAGGAGCAGAACATCAAGGTTCTGCAACAGCTTTTTCCCACGAGCCATCAGACTCCTGAATGCCATGTAATGGGCTGCCACCATTGTCTATTTTATCCTTTTATCCATTTTATCCTTCTGTTTATTATTGTGTTGCACGGGGAGCCAAGTGCAACGGAATTTCATTTGAAATTGCATATATCGATGTATTTCTAAATGACAATAAAGTTTATTTGACTTTGACTTGACTAGGCGATGTTTTGGGTCTTGATCCTTGCTTGGTGGAGCAGGTGGGTGGGTAATTTGAAAGGCAGCGGAGGAAGGAAAACATGCCCTTAAAGACTCATTGAACACAATGCCACATCTCCACTATCTACCCATTACTGGTAGCATCTGATAGCAAACTTTGATTATAACTCCAACTTCCCATTTCAGACTATCAGATTTATTAGGAATTAACATGTCTATTTGTAGCTATTTGTACCTTAACTTGTTTCTATAGTGATCCATTCATTGTAGTATCTGGTCATAAGAGCTTAAACATTTTCAGTGATAATTTTACACCATTTGGTTCCCGATATTGGGGGAGTCCAGAACCAGGGGCCACAGTTTAAGAATAAGGAGGAAGCCATTTAGAACGGAGACGAGGAAACACTTTTTCTCACAGAGAATGGTGAATTTGTGGAATTCTCTGCCTCAGAGGGCGGTAGAGGCCAATTCTCTGGATGCATTCAAGAGAGAGCTAGATAGGGCTCTTAAAAATAGTGGAGTCACGGGATATGGGGAGAAGGCAGGAACGGGGTACTGATTGGGGATGATCAGCCATGATCACATTGAATGGCGGTGTTGGCTCGAAGGGCCAAATGGCCTACTCCTGCACCTATTGTCTATTGATTGATCCATAAACTAATAATGACCCCGATGTATCCACCAGGTGGTGCCGTACATGGCAGCCTCACCAACAGCCTGTCTCGTCTTTTTCTTCTTTTGCTGTTATGGTCTGTGTTTACTTCTATGTTTTTAATGTACTTTTAGTGTTCCATTATGTGGGGGTGGGGGTTTGGGGGGAAACGTTTTTATCTCCTCGACGGAGACCTTTTTCATTGTATCTCCGTCTGCACTGCGGCTTTAACATCGTGGAGCTAGCAGTCCCTTTGTTAGGGATCGACTGCGGGTGCTCCAACCGCAGGAGCTTCGACCGTCCCGATCACGGGAGGTTCGATCGGTGACTGCGGGAGCTTCGATCGCCCGGACTCCGGACGTTTCGATTGCCCCAACCGCGGGAGGAAATAAGTTCTTTGCCTTCCAGCATAGTGGGGAATGTGAGTTCGCCGAAAAAACAAGATGGACGTGCTGCCTGCACTGGTGAGGACTCGGAGGGAGTGCCGTGAGTGCAGTGATATCTGTGTTTTGCAGGGACATGGCTCCATGAGGACATCCCGGAGTCTAGTGCGAGTGTGGACGGCTTTCTGACTGTTCGGGCAGACAGGAACTGCAGAGAGAGTAACAGCGGTGGGTACAACGCTGGTCACATCATGGCGAAGGATCATGTGTGTGGCCTGGACATTGAACTGATGGCTGTGGGTCTTCACTTATGCTGTGTGTCCTGGGGATTCTCACACTTTGTGTGGTGGCTGTTTAAGTTTATGTTTAATTTTTATATGGTTATGTACCTTTGTTGCCTTTTTTGTATGACTGTTGGCAAATCAAATTCCTTGTATGTTTACAATCTTGGCTAATAAATTAATTACAATTAAATTACAATTATGTATATTAATTGTTAAATATCGTTCATTTATCTTAACCACATTTAGCTGAGTAACTGTATATGAAAGATCTTGTTTGACGCAAACTTTGGCACCTGCCAACTCTCCTTACAAATGTATTAGTTTGGTTTTGAAAAGTTATTACCGAATAAGAACCATCTTGTTTTCTTACAACTATTGCTATAATTGGCATTGACCCGTTATTCTGCCTGATCATCATTTGAATTTTGTTACAATTTATCTAATCTTCATCCACCATTTTTCTCAGTACAGGCTGGTTTGCACCTGGTTTTATATTGACATGAGTATTATAACTTGCAGTCCTCACATAGATGTTCTTGAACTTTCTTAATAGTATAAACACAATGAACATTGAGGCATCCATACTCAGTACCTTATTCAATCAAGTTTCAATCTTTTGAACCTATCTTCTCCCGTCAGTGTTGGCCAATTAATGTCATCTGCACTGTCATTTGCTGACGGTTATGATGCACTAAACATTTAATCGAGCCTAATGTATTCAGTGACTTGGTGAGTATGTTTTCAGGTTCAATGTAGTCTTTGTTAGTTCTTGGATAAATGTATTTAGATATACATTCACAAATAATCAGTTGATGCACTGATTCTTTACCATATTGTGTGCCTTTAAGTTATTCTGCATTTGCTTTTGTCATTGGTGGCATAGATGCTCCACAAGCTCATTTCTCAATTTCCCACCCAAACCACCTCTTCCCCAGGTACTTTCCCTGCAACCACAGGAGATGCAACATCTATCTTTATGCCTCCCCCTTAACTCCATCCAGGGACCCCAACAGTCTTTTCAGGTGAGACAGAGGTTCACAGGAAACTCCTCTAACCTTATATTCTGCATCTGGTGTGCCTGGGGTGGGAAACTTTTCCCTCTCCTGAGCATCCTCATCCTTCTGTGTGCTGATCCAAACACAACATCTCACTGTTGCTGTGAAAGGTGATGGCCAGCCTCATGATGAGTTATACCCGCCAAAAAACACCCTAGCCACTTATCGGTTTGCAATGTATGTTCAAAAGATCTCTGACACCTGTCAGGAGGCGTTTGCTAAATATTTGATCAACAAAACAGAACGCCCTTGGACTTCAGTATTAATGCATACAGGCCAGAGATACTCGGAGAGCAGAGATTAGCCACTCTGCCGGATTTATGACCACTTCTATCTTACTTTATCTCTACTCTTAATCCTTGTACATACAAGGGAAAGCAAGAAGGGAAATAAAATAACACAATCAAAGCAAAGAGAGGAAAGGTGAGAATTCTGAGGCAACGACCACTTCGAAAATTGTGAAAATGCCTTTGAGCGAAAAGTTGTTTTTAATTCGCTGGGAATGTTAGCCTCTATTCTGATTGAAGTTCCAAGTTGGATGCACAAGTAATCATGTTGTGGTGTAATGTTTTGGCCTTTTGGTGTAATGCTATTTTGGCAAAGCACTCTTGGAAGTATAGGCTTTTGAATAAGATAATACATTTCTCCAATGTCCTTTCCTACAGGGGAGATCAAATTTCAAAGGGGCCGATTCACCAGCAAGGTTAAATTATTGTATGGTTGTAATAACAGCTCGAATTCTTTCAATTTTAAAATTTGATGGGAGATTTAATGGAGGTACTTAAAAGATTAAAGTACAGGAAATGACATTTAGTTCTGTCATTCAATGATATTATCTGAACTGTCCTTTACATATTTGCCTTTGCCTCATATCTTTTAGTACCTCTGGCCAATAAAAATCTGAAATTCAGATTTAAAATAAACACTGACGAGGAACGACAGCCATATGCCGAATGAATGTCTACTAATCAATGCGGGTAAAGGTGTTGCTTTCTGAAAAACATGGGAGTTATCTTTAACTCCCAAATAGCAGAAAGTTTCTGTCCACCTCAGCATGGAAAATCAGAGCAGGAGCTGCCCTGTTGTGCCTCCTCAGCCACTCCACACGCTCGCGGAGAATCTGCAATCTCAAAACCATTTTACCCATCTCTCCCCATTCTTTTGCATCTAGAAATCTCTACATGAACACACCAACCTGACTGCACAGCTGCCCGTGATACAGAATTCCAACCACTGAGGCAGAAATGGCTTCTCATCCCAGTCCTATCTTATTCTGTAAATTGAGATTGCGACACTTAATTTAAAACCCTGCAGCCAACAGTCTGTCAAGCTCTGTCAACATTTTGTACATTTCAATTAGATCTCTTCTCATTTTTCAGGAGTATTCAACCCAGTCTCTCCTCATTCAACAGTTCCACCATCTCAAGGAGACGGGGGGGGGGGGGGGGGGGGGGGAAATTTAGATTTTTATTGGCCGGAGGTACCAAAGGATATGCGGCAAAGACAAATAGGTAGGGACAAAATGCTGGAGTAACTCAGCGGGACAGGCAGCATCTCTGGAGAGAAGGAATGGGTGACGTTTCGGGTCGAGACCTTTCTTCAGACTGATGTCAGGGGAATCTGCGGGACTGAAATAGAATGTAGTTGGAGGCGGTAGGACTGGTGGGGGGGGGGGAGAACAAAAGAGAGGGGAGAGAGAGAGAGAGAGAGAGAGAGATTGAAGTTAGAGGAGTCAATGTTCATACCGCTGGGGTGTAAGCTACCCAAGCGAAATATGAGGTGCTGTTGCTCCAATTTGCGCTGGGCCTCACTCTGACAATGAAGGAGACCCAGGACAGAAAGGTCAGATTGTCAGAGTGAGGCCCAGCACAAATTGGAGGCCTCCATTGTCAGAGTGAGGCCCAGTGCAAATTGGAGGAATAGCACCTCATATTTTGCTTGGGTAGCTTACAGCCCAGCGGTATGAACATTGACTTCTCTAACTTCAAATAGCCTTTGCTTTTCCTCTCTCCCTTACCCCTTCTCCCACCAGGCTTACTGTCTCCGACTACATTCTATCCCTGTCCCACCCACTCCCCTGACATCAGTCTGAAGAAGGGTCTCAACCCGAAACGTCACCCGTTCCTTCTCTCCAGAGAAGCTGCCTGCCTGCTGAGTTACTCCAGCATTTTGCCTACCTTCGATTTAAACCAGCATCAGCAGTTCTTTCCTACACAAATAGGTTGGGGACAGATCAGATAATATCTCATTGAATTACAGAATTAAATGTATTTTCGTGCACCTTCAGTTTGGTGATTATTTTTTAATATCTCTTAAGTTAAGAAGCCCAAAATATTCAATGTTCCAAACATGGCCCTGTACAATATCTCCATGTTTCTGCACTAAAATATCATACAATTAAGTGTTAAAGAAGGAACTGCAGATGCTGGAGAATCGAGGGTTACACAAAAAGCTGGAGAAACTCAGCGGGTGCAGCAGCATCTAAGGAGCGATCATACAATTAAGTCAGGCTATATGAACAGAATAAGAAAAAGGATGTGTCATCATTTTATCTCAGTCCAAGCAAAGAGTGTGGGCTGCTGGACATGAACCGAAGCTTTGGAATGAACAACCCTTTACAGAGATGAAGAAGCTCACTGTGCTGGTAACAGTCCCCATTAATTAATTTGAACTCATCCTATCAATGAAATTCCCTTTGTTCTGTTCATCCCTTCCCCAGCTACTCTCCTACGCAAACTGTTATTTTTCTCTTTCCCAAGTCTGTTGAAGGGTCTCAGATCTGGAATGCTAACCGTTTCTCTTTCCACAGATGCTGTCTGAGTACTTAAACTGGACACATCCCTATTTGCTACTTTAATTATTCCTCCATAAAATTCAAGTAGGCTTTGTAAATAGTAAAAATATTTACTCATCTTTGGAATCCTGATGTTACCAGCAAGCTGCTGTTTATTGCCCTAGTCAGATCGTTCTTGACAACATGGCATTGAGCTCCCTTCTTGAACCGCTGCATATCGTCTGGTGAAGTTATTCCTACTGCACCATCGGTGAGAGTGTTCCTGGATTTAGACAGTTATACTTTTCCAAGTCAGGATGTTGTGCAAATTGCACAGACCGTGCAGTAGGTGGTGTTTGCAAGTACCTGCTGCCCTATTCTTCATGGAGGGACATTCTTTGGGTTAGGGAGGTGCTTTTGGAGGATGAAGGAAGCAACTGCAGTCCAATTTGTAGATGGGGCCAAACTGTAGCCACCATACACTGATGATGGAGGGAATGAATGGTTTAGCTGGTTGACAGGGTGCCAGTTAGGTATAATGCATCATCCTGCATGGTTTTAAATTATTTTGAGTATTATTGGAGCTGCATAAATCCAGGCCAATTGATGATATTCCACCACATTCCTGATGTGTGCATTGTAGTTGGGAAACTCAGCAAATGAAATGCCATTGAACGTCAATAGTAGGTGGTTAGACTCTCCATATCTGGATTGTCATCTTTGGCCCATTCAATCTATACCGGTTCTTAGAAAAACCGTATTCCCCACCTCATGTCCCTCAATACAATATATTCTCTTTCACCTGCCCATTAATTCCAAGTGATTTCCCTGCTACTAACTGCACTACGGTATTTTACAGTACCCAATTAATCTATTGTGTTACATGGCTTTGGGATTTGGGAGGAAATTGGAGTATTTAGTGGAGACCCACATGGTCACACAGATAACATCATATATCAGGATTGAACCTGCTTTGCTGTGAAGTTCTAGCACTACCCACCAAAACCTATACCGAGGACTTGTGAATAGAATTAACTGTTGTGTGATTATCAGTAAACCTTTGGGCAGGTCATAGATGAAGTAACTAGTCCTAGTGAAAGTTTGTAGCTGGAATGATTGGCCTCCAAAAACCAAAGGCTACCCTTTGATGTTTTGTCATAGACCATGGAATCAGGCCCATCTGCCCAACTTGTCACACACCGACCAACGTCCCATCTATACTAGTCCCACCTGCCTGTGTTTGGGCCATAATATTGATATACGTTTTAGCAAAGCTCCTTGATGCAACATTTGTTCCATTACTTGCTGCTTTGCTATTTTGAATGTCTGTGTTGAAGCTTCACCAGGTTGGCACTTGATTTTAGGGAAGCCCAATGCTACTCCAGAAAAGGCCTCTGCACGCCATATCGAACAAGGACTGGTGCCCTAGATTGATGGAGAGGAAAAGGTCTATGATGTTAATTTCTGTTGCGGGTCCACAGTACTCCATGGGTGCCTACTTTTGAGTTGCCACACCTGTTGAGAATTTATTCTATTTACTGCAATTCTGGTGCTATTCAATAAGACAAAGATATGATGAAGGGAAATCTCCATAAATTACTTCTACCAATGCTACCATGGATTGAAGCATCTGTCTTAAATTGGGTGCAACAGAAAGATCAATTACATTTATTCTTCAAAGCTGTTCACTCACAACCTGCCATAAGCTAAACCTGGCCCCCATGTTCTTCAGAACCCAGCTAATCAACGTTGGTGGTTTGTTGTATCAGTGTGATGGAATGCCCCTAAGCCTTTTGCTGGAGGATTCTGTAACTACTCTGTAGGAAAGTGCTCTAAATTTAGACAACAGCTCCCCTATGGTTGTGTGGGCAACAAACAACCCCCTCTCTCTGATCAGCTTTGAAACTTCACACGGTTTGTCATTGTATAATTAATTATAGATTGCAGTAATTTCCTGGCAACAGATGTAAGAGTAATTGCTCTTTAAGTTCCTGATTTCTTCTCTCTCACCTTTAGTAAGTAGTGAAGTGGCATGAACAATTTTCAAATCTAAAGGGCCAACTCCTGAACCAAGGGTAGTTTGTAAGATGGAAATAGCTAGGATATCAATAATGTTCTCACATAGTTCTGTTAAATTATTGTGATGAAACCGTGGTAATTATTTATGTAATAGTATGAAGAGAATTACTTAACACATTGTTATTTGCCATTTATTAATTACTATTTTCAGTTTCAAATGTATTCCAAATTGTATTGATTTTGATATCTTTGTTTCTTTTCCTCTTTTCCTTTTGTGCATTTATCTTGTTCTTTGCATTTCTCCCAGTCATCAGCAATTGGTCATTACACTGGGTGCACAAATCTCTGCATTAGCGTTGTATGTGCAAATGTGTTGTGGTCATATTCAGATTTTGTGTGGTTTAATAATCCTAATTATAAACAGTACACATATGTGTTTGAGCATTTAACCTTGGATTGGGTCCCAAACAATAAGTAAATCTTGTGATAAGGAACATTTTGGTCCATCAGGTTGAAAATGAACTTTCCTTGATTGTTATACCGACGGAAGCAGCTAGTTGAACAGTATGGTAAGTCAAACTGTACAATAAAATTCTAAATTACATATATACTTAAGCTACTCATTGATTTTCTTCCTCCCATTACCACAAAAAATACTTTGACACGTCATGAACAGCCTGAGGAACTACATACGTTTTTTTGATTGATTGAATTGTAAGATATATCACGTAAATAGGTCCTTCAGCTCACCATGTCTATGCTGAGCAGCGATCACCTGTTCACTAATTTTATGTTACCCCACTTTCTTATTCACTCTCTTCACACAAGGTGTAATTTTACTGAGGCCAAGTAACCGACAGACCTCCACATCTTTGGCATGCGGGAGTAAACTGGAGCAGCCAGAGGAAACCCACGCAATCACAGGAAGAATATGCAATCTCCACACAGACAGCACCTTAGGTCAGGTTCAAACCTGGGTCTACGGTGCTGTGGGGCAGATGTGCTGCCTTTTTCTGTGAACCTCCGAAAGAGAGCCCAGATATTTCACACAAGATGATTAGCCCATCACATGCCCAGTCATCTTCGGAATAAATCATAAATGAAATCTTGCAAGTCACATATCATAACCTGATTACATATTAACGTCACTTCCACATTACCTCTGCTAATGCTATTTGGAAATGTTTTGGGCTTCAAAGGTTGCAGCTGCAACGTAGAACAGAATATCAACCATATTCAATGAATCAATTTGTTGTTTAAAATGTATAGTTTGTATCTGTTGAGAATCAAGTGAAGTGGCCTACAGGTTTTCTTGTCCCATTTGTTGGGGAGGAGCTTGTCAACTGTCTCAGATCCGAGGCAATCTACTTCAAAACTTCTTAACTTTCCCCCATTCTGATTGCAATACTCCACCCACCACTCCTGCGCTTGTCACAAAAACAGAAAAAGACTAAAAATTCTTAACAGATCAGGCAACATCACAGGAGAAAGCCAGTAACTTTGGTTGATTAAATCAGCGGGTGAGGCAGGCAAAATATTTCCTTTGCTCCATAGATGCTGCCTCACCCGCTGAGTTTCTCCAGCATTTTTGCCTACCTTCGATTTTACAGCATCTGCAGTTCCTTCTTAAACAAAACATTGGTCGATTGGTGTTTTGGAGGTCATCAAATTTGGTGAGGGCATGGTTTCACTTACCAGACGCTGCCTGACCTGCCAAGTATTTTTAGCATTTTCTGTTGCTTCAGATTTGCAGCACGGCATTACTTGTTTTTCAACCACTTCTCTGGCATTATAATGGTCACCTATGAACCTTAAGTACAAATGCACTTGGCATCTTCTAAAATATTTAACACACACTTTGGGTATAAAACACTTTTGCACATATTTACGTTGTAAATGGTAAAGAATCATAGTTGCTCCTTTATTTGGGCCTGGCCCTGACTTTTCAGCGTCAATTTCTGTTGGTGAATCTTAATTTATACCAGTTTCTGTCTGAGACTAGACCTGCCATTTTATATGTTTCTATAAGATTCCCTCTCACCCTTCTATATTCCAGTGAATTTGCTATTGAATTCTGTGTTGGATGGAACTGCAGATGCTGATTTATACTAAAGATAGACACACAAGCTGGAGTAACTCAGTGGGTCAGGTAGGATCTCTGGAGAAAATAAATAGGTGACGTTTTGGGTTGGAACCCTTCCTCGGACTGAAAGACAGAGAAGGTCAGAACGAAATAAGGCCAGCAACAGATGACCTCAGTGGAGTGGAGTCCATAATAGCCCATTGTTGGCTGGGGAAGATGTGCTAACGACAGGGATACAAGGATGGGAACCGTGGAACTAGTAGGGTGACTAGGGTGGGGGAGAAGAAATGCAGGAGTTACTTGAAATTAAAGATTTCGCTAATTCTCTCATTTTTGATTAAAGAATTTAACTAATTCTCTCATTTCAAGTAGCTCCTGCATTTCATCCCCACCCGGAACTGATATCAATTAAGGAAGTTCCACAACATCATGGGAAAACTCTGCAGCTCTTTTATAGAAATACCCCAAGAATACTGACTCATTGACAGTCGATAAATATTTCTGAGATTTAATTGTGCTCCCCAGGTAATTATAATTAGTCAAGTTTGAAGCTTTTTTTTCCTAATCCCATTATATTTATTCAGGAGCTAATGAGAATGATAAACTAAAAACGGTTTTAGGTTATTTAATTAAAATATGCACACTCTCAACATAACACTGCAGAAATGACAGTGCACGAGCCAATTCAGTCCATCTCATTCGCTGTTTAATTGTGGTGGTTCCATTCTCATCCAATGCACCATCCTTTCCTTGTAATTTTTAATATTCTTTTGAAGAACTTTACCCAATTTTATTTTAATTTACTTTTTCATTTTTGCAAGAATTAAACTCATCAAGTTCAATTACCACATGGTAAGAAATTCTATCAATTCCTTCTAAAGCCATTCTGCGGATTTACTTCCTCAATGGCCAGTGGGGACAATTTATTTAGATTATTTGCAACCACAAAATCTTTCGCGATTTTGAAAACTACTTCAGAATCTACCCTCAGCTCTCTTTAATCCTCTACATCAGTGAAAACAGTTATGGCTTTTTTGGGGCCTTTAATAATAATAATAACTGAATTAAAAAAAATTAAGAGTTGAAAGCTCTCATTCACAGTTAATGGAGTGATCAGCTAACTAATAGCTTCAGTGAAAAGAGCTGCAGACTGCTTTACAACATTTCATTAAAAATTCAGTTTAAATAGGAGAATAATTAGATATGAAAGCAGCCAAATTAAGACCAATTGTTTCTTTAGGACCTATGTGTGACAGTAAGGAAAAATAATAATCATTCACTTCAGACTGCATTAGGTCTGGATTTTAGAGGTGAATGTTCAGTTTTAATCAAGTCTTTGATCTCCATCAATAACTGCATTTTTATTTTAATTATGTCAACATTGCTGTTAACATGTATTTTATAGACCAAATTTGTAGCAAACCTATATTGATAACCGATTACCAACAAACTGAGGGTCAAAGTTACAAAAAAATAACAACAGGGATCTTAGCACATGACTGTGTATTTTAATAAAAATAATTCTGTCAAAATACAACAGAATACATTTCATTTTAACATATTTCTAGTACATATTTTCTTTTTTTGTGTTTTGTTTTTGTTTTAAAAGTTTCTCAAATGTTCATGCTAGTACTGGGTAATTTTTGCTTCACAAATACTTACTATGCTCAAACTGAACAACCATTGTACTTGTGCACAGCTTATGTGTTCATTTTGACTTTATAACAAAACTAAACTGATATTGAGCATGGAGCAGAAATTAGTTCATGAGTTTTGTGCTGGTAAAAACTAAACACCTTGCTTCACATTCCATGCTGTAAATTGTATGTAACATACCTGAGTTTGGAGCCACAAAAGAAAATCATTAAATTACAATGTATACATTTTATACTGTATACAGAATTTAAAACGTTATTAACCCTTCCCTTCCTTTAAAATGACGTTATAGTTTCAAGCTGAGCACAGTTAAGTACACAAAACTAGAATTACTGGTTAACAGAATTTTTTAAATCTTTAAATAGTGTCACACCATTTTTACTGTTTTATTCTAAAAAAGAAAAAAATAATAAAAATTTAAAAAAAAATCAGCATTAGTTTTGCAGAACCCAACCAAGGGGGAAAAGACCACACAAAAAAAAAAATCAAAGCCATGCTTCAGTACACTTCAATACGTCAGGTAAATGAGACCTCCTGTTCCCATATTTCAAAGTGCCTGGTATAAACTCAAAAGCGTCAACCTCAGGGTATTAATGTGAGTGCAAATGAAAGTTAAAATGCAGCATGCTCATCTTTCCAATTTGATGTGTGGTTGTGTCTATAATGGGAACTCAATTGTGAAATTTAACTGAAAGAGAAGATAAGGGAGGTAAATTATCACACTTTTTCCAATGTGCCAGACCATGAAACGTCTCAGACATCAGCAGAAACACGTATTGGGAGTAGCTGCATGGTTTGGAAAGTTGGACTGAAAGCATGCAAAGCAGAATGAAGATTAAATTGGTGCATAATTGCAGCTTTAAGACGTTAGTGAGACATTTTACAAATCAACAACATTGTTTCCAATAACAAATATCATTAAATGAAATCAGAAACTTTAATTCAAAATGATTTCAGATTGTCTCTTGAAGGTGAAAACATCAACCTTGCCACTGATTGATCGACATTAAAAAAAATTACATGGTTTTACAAAGCTTTTAGTAGCCTATCATATAGTATGAAATTGCCACTCACATTCACACTTACCTACGACACAATACAGTTTTCCAGCAAACAGTGACAACTGGGATGAGACTGCAAGTAATCAGCAGTACTCTTTCCAACACTACGATTGCTGGCCTTTCAGTTACTTGCAAATACACAATACTGAATACAAGTTCAAGTTGCTGAATTACAATATTTCAGGATTTTCAATAGCAGTTTGCAAATAAATCAACTTTGTGTACACTTAGTTGAATATCCATTTGTCATTTTAATTTTTTACTGCAAATATTTTTTGGGGAACAACAGTATGTAGGAATTGGCAAGTAAGTTGTGGTGTTCGCCAGTGTATTTTTGATTTACAGCAACCGGTCAGAAGCAAAATGCTTTAAACTCAATTTATCTTTGAAAATTTAAGAACTGCATGCCATTGTCATTCTGAATGAAATTTCACGACTTTTCGTGTCTGGATGGGTGGACTTCCAATAAGGGGAAATCTAGTGTCAATCCTTAAATTTTAAACCAGCAGCAGATTACGAGCTGCCCACCTTTGAAAATGACAATCATCTGTTTCTGGTACAATTTATTTTCAAACGGATCGGCGCCCAGTGAAAACCTCATGAAGAAAACCTGGGAATTAAACATTACAAAAACTATTTGCTTAATTACTCAAAACAACATTATCTGATATATGAAACCACCAGCCATATCTGATAACATGGGAATTAACATGGCTAATTTTAGTGGCTTTTATTCATATGGAAAATGCACCTGTATTTTATTCCTCCATTATTTGTTGTGAAAATGGTGACAAAAACAAGAGTTTTCATCCTTGAGTGCTTTACTTCCTTGGTTACTAATGGTGGTAGCTGTGTGTGCGTGCGCAATGCAAAATATTTACAACAACATTTCTCTCATTGTTTGCACGGAAAATTTGATTTAATTCAGTGCATCTGGCTAAAATTGTGTCACAATAGCCCTGAGGCTTGCCAGTGGTTGCTCTGGGAAAATATTATCATAACATCTTGTAGTCTTCTTTTGTTGACCTAATTTCTTATGTTCTTAAATTGTTGATCTTTTCTAACATAGCGTTTCAGGTTCTTGATCGAAAGACGTGGTTGAGCGAAAGAAACAACCAAACTACTAAACTTAACCCAAACCACCGAAGGAAAATGAAATGTAAATACAATATACTGAATAAGATGGAGGACTGAAGATTATCATTAATGTTAATGTGATGTTAAAATAAATTGCTTTGTTAAGATGGTAAAAACTAACTTTAATGTCATACTTAAAAAAAAAAGAGATAAGAGACATACTTTCTTTTTCTGATTTACTTTCAGAAAATAAAACTATCCAGCAATTGGAACTAAACTCGAACCAACCTAATCTGCTATCTAAATTCAAATCTTACAATCAGAAAAATCTGTGAATATATTGGTGTAATTCAGCCTATAAGTATTTAAAAAAACCTGTATTTATGCTTTAACAGTGGGTAGAGGCTGACTGAAGAATATTTTATTTTTGTCAAACCCCTCTCCCCATTTGTGAAGGAGTATTGTGTGCAACATGCTTCACAGTGATGTCGATGAACTTATAACGTGTGGAAAATTACCATGTCTGCTTGAATGCTGTTCTTAATCAAAAATGTGCCAAAGTCAAGGCCAAGAATAATGAGATAAGGATGAGAGGTGAACCATCATCAGTGTCATTAAAAATAATATTCAGATTGTGGATTAACTCCACATATATCCCTTTTAATTAACCCCTGACAAATTCAAATACAAGGCATTAACTTTAAGGTTAGATTCATTAACATTGTCATACTTTTGTGTATATAAACAGAATCTTCCAAAAGATGAGAGCTGAACTCAAACGGGCTCCAACACCCTCAAGAACATTATGGAAAACATTGCATAAAATTAGAATATTAATGCAGTTGTTATTCTGCTGAAAGCAAAATTAGCACATCTAAACAACACCTTAAACCACATGTGTTGCTCATTCTGCATGTACATATGCCTTGTAAAAATGCAAAATGGTCAGATTATTTGAAAACTGTCTTAGGATATCCAACAGTGATGCAGAAGATCAACGAGCTGACATGGATGATGCAGAGGCATTGATAATTTCAAATTAATTTAGAAGTAACAAGTCTGCACAAGGAACACGTGGATTGAAATTCATCCTTGTTAAATGTGCAATACATTAGCAGCTGTGCATTGAACTACACATCCGAAAATCTGATTCTATCGATTTTAGTGGAATCAAATTGGCACCCAAATGTTAGAAGAATGCACATTTGGCTGAATTCCTTCCCCTCTGTCTCCTATAGTTAGACCATAAATTTCTAGCAGTTTTGTAGCTCTCAAACATCAGTAGGTTATTGCCCCCTTTTCCCATTTATTTCTATAGCAAACTGTTCTACTTTTAAAGTTCCACTACACATTTGGAGGGAACATGTACTTAGTTATCTCTGGTTTCTGATTTTTATGAACACCTTCGAAGTATCTACACTAATGTCGGATGTTCATAAGATAAATTCAGCTCAGTCAGACAGTGACCAGAATATCCAAGGTAATGCACAAGCAGCATAACTCCAGATATCTTTGATGTTTTGGTCGGCTCGGCTAGCCTTCCTCCTTTCATCACAGGCCCAAACTAATATGGTTTTGTAGTGAATGAATAGTCTTCTCTATGTACGAGTTCTTGCATGCATGAGGAAAAAAATCCATGCATAACAGAACAGTTCCACTTGTTTAGCTTTACCCTGCCATCCACACCTATCTAACCCACACACTATCCCATCAAGAAATAACAGGAGCTAATGTGGAAATATGATAGGAGAAAACTCTGAGATCAAATTACTCTATCCATGTACAGAATTAAAACTTGGTTATGTCAGTCATTGTTCTACAATCTGGCGTGTGTTAAATTTGTGTGCACAGAACTGCTCATCTCTATTTGATCAAAAAAAAGATAAGAGAGGACTGTTTCTCTTTTTAAATATACCATGACCTTTTAAAACTTAGCATCCTCAAAGCATTTGCAAGGATCTTGAATTAATAACAAACTATTCCTTCAACTCTGAGGAGTGCACGTGCTTAAATATTAAAATGTACACTGCCAAAATAAAATAATCAGGGTGTGTGATGCTGCTGCAATTCCTGGACAAATGCAATATCTACAATGTATTAAGCTGGAATTTTTGAGGTATAAAATTTGCCGCAGAGAACACGTTGTATGCTGCAGCAGTGAGTAATACAATGGACAGTCATGAGGCATCACTGTATGTGAGCCGTTACAGGGACAGGCTGAGAAGAAAACACCAAATACCATCAGTTCTGTATATTTCCTTGTGACAGATTAATGTGGAATAGCAAGGAACTGGGCAAACAGTTTCTCTGACCTACAGGACTGAGGGGGATGATGGAAAAAGAAACGGTGCAGGGAAAATAAATAAAAGAAATATGGAATGGATGTTCTAAAATAAAGTAACATAATTGTAACCATTTCAATTAGCCATCATATTTATGAAACTAAATGAAAAATACCATGAAGTTAATTAAAAATGTGCTTCCTGCAGATGGACTTATCCTCAATTCATCTTATCCTGTACTATTACCTTCTTTGCAGAGGTTTGATTAATTTTAACTTCTATGAAACTGATAATTTCTTGTCCACAATGTAAAAAGCCCTTAAATGGCAGCATGCATTATCTGAACCCAGATAGTTCATCCTTGTTCAGTCACACGCTCCTCATTTCCCTTCATATTTTGCCAAAATGGTTTCTGCTTTTCACTGATTTTATGGTTAACCGCACCACCTTCTCTTGCAACATACATGTTTTATTGTTTTGGTTCCCCCAATATGTAGTTCTATTACAGGAGCTTCAGGCAAGTCAACAGCACAAAATATATCAAGTTAGAATAGGATCATGCAGGGATCCTCCTGCATTAAAACCTCAAATATTGGAGAGGTATTACTTCATTATAATCTACAGATGTGTCCAAATATTTGCTGATCCCAAAACAACTGCATTTCTTTCTTGAAATCATAATTGATTTAATTTTACGATATGATGAAGGAACTGTATTTAGCATCAAATTCTGGAGATAACTCACTGAATCCAACTTAGACTAGCACCAATCTAATGGAAATCTGAGGGGATAATGGCCTATTTAAAAACTAGTAAAATGCAACACCTTAATCCATCCTCCTAGGGAACCTGCACTGTGCAACTGTTCCCATGTCACAAGTGGCACACGGCAGCTCTCATTCCATCTCTTCTGGCTATGATTTACTAATCAACTCACAACCGTAAATTATTCTGTCTGAATAATTCTTCACCTATACATCTGCCAGACGTTCAAGCAATTAGATTCATTTTTTCCTGATATTTGAGGTTGTTATAAGAATCTTCGGCACTGTATAAGCTTCTTGGTTCATGTGAGGAGCTTTGTTATCTGGAAAGTTATTTTAATGACATGGTAATAATCTGTCAACATTGCTTTTAAGTGGGACAACCACATTGACATGACTCTAAAGCTTGACATTTAGTAGAATAAGTTGTTCAATAAACAATATTGCAGTGCTAAACTGGAACTGCTATAATAATCAGGCATTAATGGAATCAGTTAACCAGCTTTGAGGTTTATCTGATTTATAGCAAACCCTTCCAAGAAAAGTTTTGTAAACTTACAGAAATGTACGTCTTCAGCTACTGTAATTAACGTTTGCCTTGATTGCTCCAGAAACATACTAGTTTTGCACCCACATTGTCTGCCTGCCATTACTTCCTTTGCAACCCAATTCTACAGCTTTCTGACAAATGACCCAAGTTATCGTTTGGGAAGGCCCATTGGAATTGTCAGTTTAATAATGTGATTTGAACTCACAGCTGGAAGTTCAAAACATACGTGGGAATAACATGACATGATGTGGATTTTAAAGAAAGAGTCTCAAGTGAAAATTATGAAAGAGTAACTGAATAACAGAACGAAAAAGCAATGTGATAATGAGCAGCATTGTTCCACATGAATATACACAGGTAGAATATGGAGAAGATGTAAACCAAACATGGTTGATTCTTAGGGTTGTAACAAATCCACAGTTGCATTTTTTGGCAAAAACTGGGATGAAAAGAAAGGATAATTAAAGTGTTGGCAACAGTACACTCCAAAGCTTTGGGTGTCTGTGAGATTTAATGCTAAAGGAAGTGGGGCTTGGAGTTGAAGCTGCATCAGTCACACAATGCTGCTATAAATCCAAGGCATTACTTGAGTCTTGTTAAATAAAATGAATGGAGTTTTAAAATATGTAAATTTTGTTACAGCCCTAATTATAACCAGTAAACAACAGAGGCTAGCACAGGACAAAACCTCCAGGGTTAAATACTGGTGGCTCAGTGACTAAGAATTCAGAGCGGAATATGCTACATTTATACTGTGCACTACTGCACCCATGATCTCTTCCAAAATGCAATGCTTTCAGTCGTGTAACCTGATAAAATGTAACAAGGATGCTGGCAGGAAAGAAGATCAGTCAGCACCTGTCTTGTGGGCAGTGCGATGGTCTTCGAGACAAGGGGAAGGGTTGTTGTAGGTCTTGAATAGGAGGTGAGGGGGCAGTATCTGAGGTCTTTCCACTGACACAGCAGCTAGTGCAAATAGTCATCCACTCTGGCGAAGGAACAGGATCCAATCCCTGTATGTGCCATTAGCCGGAGGCATTCGGATGCCTGGCCTAGTGCAAGCATCAATGGTGGCTGCTTTGGCAGATTCTGAGATTCTGTGCATAAAAGGTGGAGGAAGAATAAACAGATATTAGTTTCCAGCACTAAAAACACAAAACACATTACCGTCATAATTTATCCCCATTTAAAATACAGCATTTTTATTATTTCTTTTTAGATTCAGATTGTTTTATTGTCATATTCACCATGATGCAAATGAAACTTCTTGTTCACATCGAGAACATAGAATATGATATAATGATAGATACAACAATATATACTATGATAAATTCAAAACGGTACAATGGTGCAAAGGTTCCACGCTGTATCTCTAAAGTCTAAAGTAAGAATGGAAAAAGCCTCCTTCCAATGATGAGGCTGAAATTTTCAGCTTCAGGCTAAGAATAAATGGCAAACCCGATAATGTTATTATGTTACACATCTTTCAGGCTTATTTTGCAGAAGGAAAGATTGGCCCATAACAGTCTCCATTGAATTGGTGCAATAAGGCCTAATTTCTACCACGTGGATCATTGATTTCAACAATTCATATCTCATTCACTTTTTTTGAGCTGCTTACCTAAAATAGCACTATTAAGGGCAGCACAGATAGGTTCCCTCTGGATAGGATCAAGCTGTTGCCCAACTGGACAGCCCCAAGGATCAGAGTACGCTAGCAGGCTAAATGCATCCTGGAAAAGTAAGATACAAAGTCACTACACAAGTTCAAAAGGTTTAATACCGCATAGGAATGATCCCACTGTCGGCTCTCACGCCCCCACCTCTTCAGCTAGAGAATGTGCGACAAGAGCTTATAGAGTTCTGGCTTTTTATTGAAGAGACACAGAGTGCTGGAGTAACTCAGCGGGTCAGGCAGCATCTCTAGAGAAAAAGGATGGGTGACGTTTTGGGTACCAAAGATAGACAGACACAAGGTACTGGAGTAATTCAGTGGGTCAGGCAGAACCTCTGGAGAAAAAGTATGGGAGCTCAGCGGGTCAGGCAACATCTCTGGAGACAAAGGATGGCCTTTTATTGACAGCTGCTCATCGCAATAGGGCAATAAGCAAGGGGCAGATGTAAGGAACAATGCTGTATTCCCAATTTCATGTGATGCACTCTTCTGATACTTAAGCACATCATTGTCATTCAATACAACTGGATTTTTTAAAAATGTGATTATTTGGAATTTTTGTTTGCTCAGAAAAATGTATAAAGTTGCATTTCGGTGTTAGGCTTCCAAGTAAAAACATGCTCTCTTTTTAAAAAAATATATATTTTTATTAGTCTGTCTCAGCAATTGACAAAAACGTTTTTTTTTTTCTGGGAGGCTCTTGCTCCTGGGTACCATTGCAAAGATCATCTCACGTGGGGTAATCAAGAATAAAGATTGATATTAAAAGAAAGTCAGAAAGATCTCACTGATAGTAATATTTTAATAAAAGCGATGAGAAAACAGGCTTAAATTCAGAAAATTAGAAAGTCGGGTGGGAATTAAAAGTTATTATGCCTCAGTCAACCAAGGTGATTGAATAATGTAGGAAGGCATTAGATCCTTATTATTTGGTAATATTTCATGAGGCCAACAAGTACTGACAAGCCAACTCTGACAATTAACAACTGTATGCTCTTTGTTAATCATTGTCTACATGGTCAGACTAATAGAAAATTGATTATTCCAACAAATTGAAAGAATGGTGATCTAATAATATTTTTGAACCACCTTCTGTTGTCTGGTAAAGTAAGGAAATTGGAGACAGTGCTGTCAATGAAACATCTTTGGAGATATAAACCTTTTAAAATAACTAACACAATAAGACCACAATCAATACTCAATCCTGTAAAGTTTGAAAAGAGTGAGCATGGGATACCTGCAACATTTTTTTGTGTGTGGCATTCTTTCCATATTCTCTGCAAAGTTGTTCACTTAAAGCCTGCAATTCTCGTCCAAACTGGATCATGCGTTCGGTTGCAGCTTGGTTCCCTCCACAAAGCTGACGTTGAGGGCAGCTGTCCTCTAGATTGGGAGAATTAAATGAAACAAAGGGAATATTAAAAAGTTCATTACAATGATGCCCAAAACTAATTCCAAAGATTTTGCCACAGAATCAGAGCTACATGTTCATCAACTGCTGCATTTCAGTTAAGGCTGCAATATAGTTTGCACCCCATAGAATCTTATTTTTCTAAAAGAAAGGAATGTCCAACTTACAGTTGTGCTATGCAAAATTTCTCAACTGCTCATGGACGTAGAGAATAGTGAAATGAGACTATAATGTTTTACCGAAAAGTTGAAATGCAATGTTTTTTTGTACCAGCGTTCTAATAGCATTTGATAGAAGTCTTTAGATTCTCTCCCTCTTAGTCATGTTGAAGGTATTGCTGAAGTATATAGGTAATAATACATTGCGATGACAAATCAGTCAGGTGAAGTTCAGAGTTAGTGGTCTCAGCTGATAAAGTATGTTTAAGAAAGCACTGCAGATGCTGGAAAAATTGAAGGTAGACAAAAATGCTGGAGAAACTCAGAGGGTGAGGCAGCACCTATGGAGCGAAGGAATAGGTGACGTTTCAGGTCGAGACCCTTCTTCAGACTCCATTTCGGGTCGAGATCCTTCAAAACATCAATAATTTTTGGTGATGGATGTTGTAAATGGGGTATGTAAAAATTTAAGTGGGGGTTGAGCTTGCAAAATGGGGAGGCAGAAATGGGAAGCAACTAAAAAGTGCTTTGGTGAGTAGGGTGATGTGAGATTACGAAAGGGGTGAAAAATAAATGAGTGGAGTTGAATTGAGAAAGTGAAAGGAACAAAGAGCTGAATTACACATCCACAACTGATTTTCCAGAAACAGGTAGTTTCCGCACCTCCTTTAACCCACACAAAATTACAAGAGCACATTTGAAATCCTCCCCCCCCCCCCCCCCCCCCCCCCCAGAAGTTCCCCCGAACAGGTGGCGCCAAGGCCGGGTGTGGCAACCGATCTCGACCTTTTGGGACTTCTGGGCGGGTCGAATTTGCCCACTGCGAAAGCCGGCAGATCCATTCAATAGCCAATTTCCGAGGCCGACATTGCAGGGATTTAATAAGCGGAGTCTGAGGTGATGGGGGCATGATGGTCAGTGGGGCATGTGGTGAGGAGGGGATAGCAAGTTGGAGGATTAGTACTGTGGATTGAGGTTGGATGTCTTGGGAGAAGCAGTCAGGCAATGAATCAGTTTCCGGAGGAGGATCCATGAGGTTTGTGACATAGGTGCTGGGTGCCATGATAGGTAAATATATCACCCATAGAGGACCTTCATGAAACAGGAACCCAGCGCCAGTCTCCACTGCCAGGGACGTACTCAGGCAACCGTCTCTTCATATTACTGAGGCCTCACAAGTGTTTATGTATGTATGAACACATCAGCACACAGACACTGCCTATATGATCTAAAATACTAGAATTCTGTAATGCAAGCCACAGTACATTCTATCATCCACGTTTTAGCACTTCACATCCACAAAGAAGGAATGTGCAAAGGATATTCCTATATATCGTTCATTGAAATTGAACGATGTAACAAATAAAAATGTGACACTCCAGAAAAATAACCTTCAGGAAAATAAAATTGGGCTCTTGTTTTTCAGAAAATAGTTCACAATAGCAGTCTTTGACTGGGAAGAGATTTGACAAGGTGTATGCATCCATTTGATGGGAAGATCAGAAATAAAAATATATACATTTAAGATGAAGAAGGGTCCCAGTCTGAAGAAGGGTCTCGACCCGAAACGTCGCCTATCTCCTTCGCTCCTTAGATGCTGCTGCACCCGCTGAGTTTCTCCAGCTTTTTGTGTAACCCCCTATACATTTAAGATGCTCACTAATAAATTCATCTCAGATTGTAGTCAACTGGGCTGTATTAATAAGGGTTAAGCATTTAGAACGGAGATGAGGAAAAACGTTTTCACCCAGAGAGTTGTGAATCTGTGGAATTCTCTGCCTCAGAAGGCAGTGGAGGCCAATTCTCTGGATGCTTTCAAGAGAGAGTTAGATAGAGCTCTTCACAGAGGAGATGCATGAACAGATAAATCTGGTGCTGAGAGACAGATACTTGTACACAAGCATTGTATGGTAGCAGAACAAGTTGTGATGACTGATAAAAACAGAAACAATTCTTATTTATAGAAACAAGGACATGGAGCACAAATGCAAGGCATACTAGAGACTTTGTGTATGGTATTATCCGTGCTTTAGAAAGACATCAAGGGCTTAGATATATTGCATGAGAGAATCACAGGCGAGAGACTAATTAATTGCAGAGACTGGAGAGATTTCGTTATTTTTTGAGCAAAGAAAATTAAGGGGAACTTGCCAGAGGTGTTAAATTCATGTATGACTTTGGCAGTAAATAAGAAGAAACCATCTTACCCAATTCAACATTCTGTAACCATTAGACACAGATTCAAGGTAATTGGCAAAAGAACCAATGATAATGTAAGAAATACTTATCACACACAAGTTGAATGCACTTGTTGAAATTAGTTGCAGCAGTAACTTTGAAAAGGGATTAAAACAAATACTTGAGGGGAACAATTTAAGGCCACGAGGAAACCGGGAATAGAACTAAATAGTTAGCTTTACTAAAGCTCAGCATTTAGCCTTGGTTAGTTTTTTGTCTAGTTTAGAGATCAACGATCATCCATACACTAGTTCTATCCTACACACGAGGGACAATTTATAACAGCCAATTAACCTGCAAACCTGCATGCATTTGGAATATGGGAGGAAGCCGTAGCACCCGGAGAAAACCCACACTGTCACAGGGAGAACGTACAAACTCCGTACAGACAGCACCCATAGTCAGCGTCTCTGGTGCTGTAAAGCAGCAATTCTACTGCTGCATCTCTGCCACTCTAATGGCTTGTATCATTTATTTGAATCTAAAGTTCACCTTGGTGTCGTTATACATTCTTTATCAGTATTGAATCTTAGGATATGCGGAAGTAAAGACTCTCAAAATCTTGGAATTTGCATACCAACGTCTGATATCCTTATGCCCGTCCCACTTAGGAAACCTGAACGGAAACCTCTGGAGACTTTGTGCCCCACCCAAGGATTCCGTGCGGTTCCCGGAGGTTTTTGTCCTCCAGCAACCACCTTCAACTAACATCGCAACCGGCTTCAACTAAAAAAATGACCCATTTTTAAAACGGAAACCACTTTCGATCATTAGGGAGACTGACAAAAACCTTGGGTGGGGCGCAAAGTCTCCAGAGGTTTCCGTTCAGGTTTCCTAAGTGGGACAGGGGCATTCGAATACATAAAGTCATAAGGTCATAAGTGATAGGAGTTGAATAGGGCCATTCAGCCCATCAAGTCAATTCTGCCATCCAATCTTGGCTGATCTATCTTTCCCTCTTAACCCCATTCTCATGCCTACTCCCCATAACCTACTGACACCGGTACTAAACAAGAAATACAAAAGGTGATACAGGACTTAAACAATGACTGTGGATAGGTAGGTACTGCAGGCAGAGGAGCAAATAGTTGTTCAAAGGGCAGCACAGTGGTGCATCTGGTAGAGATGCTACCTCACTACCTCAGTTTGAATGTTCTCCTTGTGTGACTGCGTGGTTTTGCTCCAGGTGCTCAAGCTTTCTCCCACATCTTAAAGATGTGCAGGTTTGTAGGTTAATTGACCTTTGTAAATTGTCCCCTAGTTTGTACGGAATGGGATAATATTGAAGGTAGACAAAAGTGCTGGAGAAACTGAGCGGGTGCTACAGCATCTATGGAGCGAAGGAAATAGGCAACGTTTCGGGCCAAAACCCTTCTTCAGACTGAAGAAGGGTTTTGGCCCGAATCTTTGCCTATTTCCTTCGCTCCATAGACTGAAGAAGGGTTTCGCCCCAAAACGTTGCCTATTTCCTTCGCTCCATAGATGCTGCTGCACCCGCTCAGTTTCTCCAGCACTTTTGTCTACCTTCGATTTTCCAGCATCTGCAGTTCCTTCTTAAACGGGATAATATTGAATTTGTGTGAACGGAGCTCTATGGTTAGCATGGACTTGGTTGGGCCAGTTTCCAAGCTGTGTCTCTCATTAAACAAATGTTAGCATTGGTAATGCAGTCAAATCTGCTAACAGGAGCTGGAAGGTAATTTGAAAAACAAAATCACGTAACCACTTATTTATATTTCTGGGGAAGAAATTCCCCTCCCCCCCCCCCATTTTCAACAGAAGAGGAATTCAATTTAAGGAGGATTTAAGTGGGAAGAGGGTGCAAATGCTGAGAAAAAAAGAGATTTCCATATGATAAGAAAACTTGGGTATAGAATCTCACTCTCTCTTAACCTCTCGTTAAAATATTGGCCTACGTATTTCTTCCTTCGTTTGTCACCCTCCCTTTCCAAACATGCATGTCCACAGATCTATCACCTGCCCCCTCCTTTGCTCACACAACATGCCCACCACTGTCCCCATGTCTGATCCTACCCATGCTGGACTCGTCAGTCGGCAGGATTTCTTCGTGTTTATAGTTGCCATTCATTATTCTAGTCGAGGAATTTTCCAAGACTCCATTGGTGTAGTGCTCTGGTTCCATTTCCATTTCACTGTCACTGTTGAACAATAAAAGTAAATCAGGCAATAAAATGCTCTGACTCAATTCAGGCAAAAATCAGCTAAGGTAGCCACCCAAGAACCTTCCCCCTCAGCAAAGGACAAAGCGCAAATGTTTTCCCCTTCTTCCTTTCTAACTTTCATTTATTCAAACAACTTAATCCTAGTCTCATCTTTTTATTCACCATAATTACATGACCATGAGCAGGGCTTTATCAAGTCAGGAATCAGAGACTAAAAGCCCTGTCCCACTGTATGAGTTCATTCAAGAGCTCTCGTGAGTTTAAAAAAAAATCAAACTCGTGGTAGCACGTTGAATTAATGTAGCGGTATACGTCGGAGCTCGGGGACGTCTCTTAGCGGCTCATAACGCCAACGGCAGGTACTCGGGAAACGCGGTAAGCTCGGGAAGACTCGTGAAGATTTTTCAACATGTTGCAAAATGGCCACGAGAGCCCCGAGTACCGACGAGCGGCCATTACCGTAAATCTCCGAGTTCAAATCAGGGCAAACTCAGGAGAACTCTTGAATGAACTCGCACAGTGGGACAGGGCTATTAGGCTATTCCCATAGTCTATTAGAGCTAAAACAAGCAAAAGAAAAAAAAAGTCTCAGGTTACCTTCCCTATTTCCCAAGTATCATGTTTAAAGTTAGATTCCCTATTCCCAGGTGCCTGAGATACAAAGGCAGTGTATTATTTATTTTTTAAAAGCTCCTTGCATTTAACGCACAATATCAAGGAGCATACCAGTGCCTGCACAAATAATGAATCAAAAATAACTCATTGAAAGTTAATTACACATTTCGCTCGTCACAAAGCTATTGCACAAGAATTGCCAAATTATCTACTTCACCTGGCTGTTTGTTTGTTGGTTGGTTTATTTTCTTTCAAGTGGAGTTTGCTATAAATGAGATTTTGGAATTTAACGGGAACGTAAAAACAAATTAATTCAGCACCAATGATGACACAGCTGCGCTCTCTCCCAAGACAGAACGTCTAAAATAGAGGCCACTTTCCCCGTATTTATTCGCTGTTGTATTGTAATGAATGCTTAGCGTTGGAGGACAGGTAGCAAGACATTAATTATAACTATGACATGTATATCAAACTACTCGATAAACATCTGACCTTGCTTAAATATATTACAATGATTTTCAAATAATAAATAATTGCACTCTACGGCAGTCAAATCCATTACAAATTCAGATTATCTATGTTATGATATTTTTCAGCATCTTCCTTGCATTCATAAACTCCAAGACTGCGCTGTTTAAATTAGCCATTTTAATGCCAGACATGATCAAATCACGATACAGATAAAAATAACTTTCATCTGCAAACACCTCGAGCCAAAAAGGTTGTGATCAACTTACATAATGCACCAGCATTGCCGACTCTCCACTATCAACATCTCAGGGATCATCAATAACCAACCAGAAACTCTAATGGTCTGGTCACATAAATCCAGTCATTACAAGGGTAGATCAAATCTTAAAAAAGGACAAAAAGTGCTGGAGTAACAGCGGTTCTTACAGCATCTCTGGAGAACATGGATAGGCGACTGATAGGGAAGAAGGGTCCCAACCCAAGAGTCACCTATCACGTTCTCTAGGGGTGCTGCCTGACCCACTGAGTTACTCTAGCACTTGTGTCTATTTTTATAAACCAGCAGCTGCTATTCCTTGTTTTTAAATCAAATGCTATGTAATCTAAGGTGTGTATGTAATACTGCTTTATGACACAAACTCCTGGATACCTCATTCACAGGCATTAAATATATCAAATCTAATTTTTACAAGAAATTTTTCAAGGGGTGTGTTAAGTGTTTGAGTGCTTGCTTTCTGTGAATACGTGAAATGGAAACAGAATACCCCATTAGTCTGCAACGGTGCTCTTGCTATTCTTAACCGGAAAAACTTAATTGTAGTCAACTGGGCTGTATTATATACCCCTTAATAAGGGATAAGCTATTTAGAATGGAGATGAGAAAAAACTTTTTCCCCCAGAGAGTTGTGAATCTGGAATTCTCTGCCTCGGAAGGCAGTGGAGGCCAATTTTCTGGATGCTTTCAAGAGAGTTAGATAGAGCTCTTAAAGATAGTGGAGTCAGGGGATATGGTGATAAGGCAGGAATGGGGTACTGAATGTGGATGATTAGACATGATCACAGTGAAAGGCGGTGCTGGCTCGAAGGGGCTACTCCTGCACCTATTGTCTATTGTATTGCGGACCTGGCATACCTGGTTTCTTGGTTACTTGTACTACTGTGTTGCTGGGATTTGGAAGAGTCTGTAGAATTGGACTCTGAATAGTTTACAGAGGAAGGTGAAGAGGAGGATGAAGAAGATGAAGACGATGAACTTATAGCTGGATATTTGTTGTGGATCGGTTTGCTTTTTGACGACACAATCCCATTGCTGCAGTTTGGACTATCTGCTCCTGCAAAACACATAATAGATTTAATGGACAGAAAAAAAACTTCTCACTAACATGATTACAAGTTGCCAGAGGATGGCGGAAAGGCGGCTACAATTACATTGTTTAAAATACATTTTTACAGATACAGGGATAGGAACAGTTTAGAGGGACAAGGGCCAAGCACAAGTAAATGGCATAGATCGACATCTTGATTAGCATGGAATTGAGATCCAATTATTACAGATTTGTATTTAAATTCAGTTAATCATCTGACTTTTTTTAAAAGGTAAGCAAAGTCATTAAAAATTTTTTTTACAAATTTTCAGTCATACTTACCTGGTATGGAATGTAGTTGACACTTAACTGCCCTCTAAATGGCTCAGCAAAGCTTCTACATTAATTAAGAAAAAGGCCAAAACCAGGTGGACTACCTGACATGGACCTCAACATCAAATAAGATGGCATTAAGTCCCCGCCCAGCCAGCCAACCTCACTAAGACTTTCTGATTCATGTCTCAGGAACTGGGAAGACATCCTTTACACAACTCAAGCAACAGCCCTACACAACCATACTCACAAATTCATATCTCATAACAAACCAGATTATGCCAAAAAAAAAAAATAATAATCCATGACTGCATCTTCTCACCAGTGGCAGCCAGTGGTAATGAAGTGGAGGTGGCAGTTCTGTGAGGCCAGAAAATCGGCCACGTGAAATTCCAGATTCAACCGTATTCAGCTGCCTCAGGAATAAACTTCTGTCAGAGGGTCAGAAGTGGGAATATTCACTGATGACTGCACAAATTGACAATTTTTAAGCAACCCCATAGCAAATAATTCACGTGACATGCAACTCCTCAACAAATGAAGCGGTACATACTTGCATTCAGCAGGCCCTACAACATCTAGGGATGTGCTGTTAAGTGGCAAGAAACATTCATGTCATGGGTGTGCCAGACAATGAATAATTTAAAAAAGGGTTTACCAGCTACTAACTAACTTTACTACCCTAAATCTTCCTCCATTAATGTCCTGCAGGTCACCATTGACCAGAATCTTAACCGGACTAGTCATCTAAGATATCTGAAGATACAGGAAATCTGAAAAAAAAAGTGAATGCCTGAAATAGTCAGCAGATCCATAGAGAATAAAATAGTTAGATTACAAGAAAAGGATATTTCATCAGAACTGAGCATTTGATACCCAAAAGCTTGGTAGAGATCGCAGAAGGGCTGTAAAGGTTTAAGGTCGTGGCTACCGCCATTTTTCCAAAGGTAATGGGAAATGGACAATAAACGGTGGCTCGCAACGACAGTTTATTTTCCTCAGAAATGGAATTTAAAATAGTAACTCATGAATATAGATATGAATTTTACATAAGATTGGAGTTGCCCTGATGGAATAACTGTAAAAAATGTTTCAGGAGATGTTAATAGCACCTGAAACCAGACTTCCCATAAGTACCACACAAAACCAAGTGATTTGATGTAAACTGACTCATCTTGTCCCCGGCTGTCCTATATCAAATATTGTCATCCAATATTCAGACTAAATAGAATACCAAGTGTTATGATCAAGTTGGAGTTAAAAAGAGGCTTGGGTGGTGTGAATGAGGAGACAAGTTCATTTGTGGTCAATAATATTGTTTGAATTGAGAAAGAGAAATGGTTCCATACTCCACCTGCATTGTTGATGTGGGAGTTATTGGCTCCATGCCTGGGGCTCATGTTGGGTGATCCAGGGTAGCTACCTTGAGACTTGGGACTACGAGCACTGAAACAGCGCACTTCACTGTCTGTACCGTTCACCATCTCCACAAACTGCCGACACCTACATACAATTACCAGAGTAGTTATTGAGCAAAATATTAAGAACAGGCAACATTAAAGTAAAAATCAGAGCAATATTGAGTTCCATGAAAATAACAAATGATTTTCAACTGCCAGCTATTTATAAGTCATCTGGTATGTAGTACTTCCTTGGAAATTGGGATTCCTCTTTGGACGTCTGACTCTATAATGTCAAAAGGAACATAGAACATAGAAAATAGGTGGAGTAGGCCATTCGGCCCTTCGAGCCTGCACCGCCATTCAATGTGATCATGGCTGATCATCCAACTCAGTATCCCGTACCTGCCTTCTCTCCATACCCCCTGATCCCTTTAGCCACAAGTGCCACATCTAACGCCCTCTTAAATATAGCCAATGAACTGGCCTCAACTACCTTCTGTGGCAGAGAATTCCAGAGACTCACGGCTCTCTGTGTAAAGAATGTTTTCCTCATTTCGGTCCTAAAGGAATTCCCCCTTATCCTTAGACTGTGACCCCTTGTTCTGGACTCCCCCAACATCGGGAACAATCTTCCAGCATCTAGCTTGTCCAACCCCTTAAGAATTTTGTAAGTTTCTATAAGATCCCCCCTCAATCTTCTAAATTCCAGCGAGTACAAGCCGAGTCTATCCAATCTTTCCTCATATGAAAGTCCTGACATCCCAGGAATCAGTCTGGTGAATCTTCTCTGTACCCCCTCTATGGCAAGGATGTCTTTCCTCAGATTTGGAGACCAAAACTGTACGCAATACTCCAGGTGTGGCCTCACCAAAACCCTGTACAACTGCAGTAGAACCTCCCTGCTCCTATACTCAAATCCTTTCACTATGAATGCTAACATACCATTTGCTTTCTTCACTGCCTGCTGCACCTGCATGCCTACTTTCAATGACTGGTGTACCATGACACCCAGGTCTCGTTGCATCTCCCCCTTTCCTAATCTGCCACCATTCAGATAATAGTCTACCCTCATGTTTTTGCCACCAAAGTGGACAACCTCACATTTATCCACATTATACTGCATCTGCCATGCATCTGCCCATTCACTCAGCCTATCCAAATCACCCTGCAGCCTCCAAGCATCCTCCTCACACCTAACTATACCCCCCAGCTTGGTATCATCTGCAAATTTGGAGATGTCGCATTGAATTCCCTCGTCCAAATCATTAATATATATTGTAAATAGCTGGGGTCCCAGCACTGAGCCTTGCGGCACCCCACTAGTCACTGCCTGCCATTCTGAAAAGGACCCGTTTACTCCTACCCTTTGCCTCCTGTCTGCTAGCCAGTTCTCTATCCACATCAATACTGAACCCCCAATACCGTGTGCTTTAAGTTTGTATGCTAATCTCTTATGCGGGACCTTGTCGAAAGCCTTCTGAAAGTCTAGATATAACACATCCACTGGTTCTCCCTTATCCACTCTACTAGTTACATCCTCAAAAAATTCTATCAGATTTGTCAGACATGATTTACCTTTCGTAAATCCATGCTGACTTTGTCCAATGATTTCACCACTTTCCAAATGCGCTGCTATCCCATCTTTAATAACCGACTCTAGCAGTTTCCCCACTACCGATGTTAGACTAACTGGTCTGTAATTCCCCGCTTTCTCTCTCCCTCCTTTTTTAAAAAGTGGGGTTACATTAGCTACCCTCCAATCCTCAGGAACTACTCCAGAATCTAAGGAATTTTGAAAAATTATCACTAATGCATCCACTATTTCTGTGGCTACCTCCTTGAGTACTCTGGGATGCAGACTATCTGGCCCTGGGGATTTATCGGCCTTCAATCCGTTCAATTTACCCAACACCACCTCCCGGCTAACCTGGATTTCACTCAGTTCCTCCATCTTATTTGACCCCCGTTCCACTGCTATTTCCGGCAGATTATTTATGTCTTCCTTAGTGAAGACAGAACCAAAGTAGTTATTCAATTGGTCTGCCATGTCCTTGTTCCCCATGATCAATTCACCTGTTTCTGACTGCAAGGGACCAACATTTGTTTTAACTAGTCTCTTTCTCTTCACATATCTATAAAAACTTTTGCAGTCAGTTTTTATGTTCCCTGCCAGTTTCCTTTCATAATCTATTTTCCCTTTCCTAATTAAGCCCTTTGTCCTCCTCTGCTGGATTCTGAATTTCTCCCAGTCCTCCGGTAGGCTGCTTTTTCTGGCAAATTTGTATGCCTCATCTTTTGTTTTTATACTATCCCTGATTTCCCTTGTTATCCATGGATGCACCACCTTCCCCGATTTATTCTTTTGCCAAACTGGTATGAACAACTTTTGTACTTCATCCATGCAGTCTTTAAATACCTTCCGTTGCACATCCACTGTCAACCCTTTAAGAATCACCTGCCAGTCTATCTTGGCCAATTCACATCTCATACCTTCAAAGTTACCTTTGTTCAAGTTCAGAACCCTTGTTTCTGACTTAATTTTGTCACTCTCCATCCTAATGAAGAACTCAACCATATTATGGTCACTCTTGCCCAAGGGGCCACGCACAACAAGACTGCTAACTAACCCTTCCTCATTACTCAATACCCAGTCTAGAATAGCCTGCTCTCTCGTTGGTTCCTCCACATGTTGGTTGAGAAAACTATCCCGCATACATTCCAGGAAATCCTCTTCCTCAGCACCCCTGCCAATTTGATTCACCCAATCTACATGCAGATTGAAGTCACCCATTATAACCGTGTTACCCTTGTTGCACGCATTTCTAATTTCCTGTTTGATGCCATCCCCAACTCCAATACTACTGTTAGGTGGCCTGTACACAGCTCCCACTAGCGTTTTCTGCCCCTTAGAGTTTCGCAGCTCTACCCATATCAATTCCACATCCTCCACGCTAATGTCCTTCCTTTCTATTGCATTAATCTCCTCTCTCACCAGCAACGCTACCCCACCTCCTTTTCCTTTTCGTCTATCCCTCCTGTGCAAGTGCAAAACACGCTTCTAAACAGGTCGCTATGTACCAGTTTTTAAGTACAAATGGTTGGAATGTGATCAGTTCCCAGCAGAGAGCAGTCTAACTGCTTTTCATTAAGGGACTGTCAGCTACAAAAACATCTTGGATCAACGTTTCTCTGACCATGCAGATGCTACACGTATGTACTGCTCATCTCCCACAGGGAGCTAGAGGATTTTGTAGTTAAATAAACTGTTCATTCATACAATTTAATCAGCTTGCTGACAATTTGAAAAAAAACTCCAAGCTGTAGAGCACTCAGTAGGTTGTGGATGTACCATCAACTTTGCTCTAGATTTGGATCCTTCTTCCTTACCAAATCCCCACCACACATGCACCTTACATTTGGTATGCAATGTCCTTACTTTAACATGAAGAGCAAGTTTGGGTTACGCTCCAACAGTCCTGGATACAGTTGTTGTGTTGCCTCTATAGCTTCGCCCACTCTTCCTGCTAAAACTAGCTTTTGTATTCCTGAAAGACAGAAGGTGATAATTACGATTACTAGCCAGTTTCAGCTTCACACTTGGCATTTTGATTAAAAAGATAATTATTTCCAATGCGTCAGAACGTTCATGGCTTGGATGAATTGCACCATCACTAACAGGAACCATCATCTGAAAACAGTTCCAGATTAATTGTGTAACTAGATACAGACTGGAAGGCAAGACCAAAAAGGCTCTGTCCAAATTCCATTATGCTGTCTTGATTCATTCCATTTCCACTAAACATAGTGGAATATCATTGCAGAAAAGGGGTTCCTAAACAACAGTACTTTTGCGATGTGGTTATTTGCTAAATATACAAATGCATTTCTATGCATATTTAATTTGGTAGTGCATGCATTTAATTAATATCGCACCTTATAGGCAATAATTCTCACAATAGAATTTAACAATTCACATTCCTTCAGAGGAATATTACATGCTCATTTATTGCAATGGCTTTTGAACTCACAACTGTTTGATTCAGAGCTGTGAAATCTAGTACTGGGCCATACTGATGCAGGTTATAAAGTTTCTGCTTTCCTCTGCTCAAAGCTCTGAGGGGGTCTTTAGACACTCGGCAGCCATTTTGATTTGTCGCTTTCAATTTATTCTTAGTACCACTTTGGTTTGTAGTACAATATAAATAAAAGCAAAATGGTGTTTGGGTGCCTAGGAGGAGCAAACACTGTCTCGCAAAGTCTTGATAGTCAAACAAACAATTATTTTACATCTACAAAGCCAGATTGGAGCCAAAATATTGCCCAACTATGAACTAGTATGGAATTATTAGCGTAGGCAAATCAGGAAAGCATTATAGATGGTTGAACTAACTGGTTTTCTTTTTGTAGCATCGTAACGATTATTAATCAATTGTAGGTTTTATTAATTAGTTGAGCTTTAATGTTTAGTGTTTCCTGCCACAACGTATTCTGATGTGAACATTCTAGATATCTATTTCCTTGTTTTCAACACACAAGATTTCACTGTATTCTACCTCCACGTGTTTCATTCTTGTGTGCCTATAATGTAACTCTATTCTTCCTTTTTCACTCAAGGAGCCATGCGAAAATCAAGAAACCATTAAAACCATAAACATTTGGACTGAACTGAAAAGGGCAAGGTGAAATTAGTACTTTCTAATTTATACTTGCAAGAGATAGATCAACTAATAAATACATTTATTATTGAATATGAAAAATCAGGAGATTAGCGGTTATACAGGAAAGGAGCTCTGAAGTAAAAGATCAGCCACGATCATACTAAATAAGGAGCAGATATAAGGGACTAAGTGGCCTATTCTGCTCTGAATTCAAAGGAAAATAGATACACTGGCGATTTCACACATAAGATATAATATTGATTACAATATTTGTAATTATTTGTTCAAGGTTTGCGATCATCATCAGCATTGTTCATCCCCCAAGTGCCCCCCTTGTGCTTGATGGCTCAATAGGACTGTTCAAGGTGGTTAATAGACAATTGTATTGGTGCGACAAAGGTCAAAATGAATGTGTGCCAGAGTTAATTCGTGAACATAATTACATTAGTGAACCAGCTGAGTTTTTAAATAACAATCTGGTCGTTTCATGGTCTCTGCTACTAGATTTTTTTTCTGATTTATTTAATTACTCAAATTGAAATTCCGAGCTGCCATGCTGGGAATTGAACTCATACCTCCACATAAATAATCCAAACCACTGGATACTAGTAATTATACTATGGTACCTAAAAAACAAATGTATTCTTTCGCTCTCCCATTTTATTTGTCTATTACCATGAGTACATTCATGTTACAGTGCAAGTCCTCAAGTACTAACAGTACTTAGATCAACTGGTCATTTCTCACACATGGTATTCAGCACACAGCCCAAGTGTAAAACTGGCACTGCAAAGCTAAAACAGGCAAAAACTGTCAGTGGGTCAAGCAGATTCTGTGGAGAACATGGATACATGATGTTTCAGGCCAGGAATCTTCAGACTGATTGTGGTGATGGTGGGGAGAATGGGATGGTAGGGGAGGTGGGTGAGAGGAGGGGGGTGGGGGAGAAAGCTGGAAGAGAGGAGGGACAGGACTAAAGTCTGGCAAGTGATAGGTGGGTACAGGTGAGCAATGGTTTTGATAGGCAAGCAGTTGGACAAAAACAAAAGGCATGAGATAAAGATAGAGGAGGTGCAATTTAACAAGTCAGAGAAAGGAATATAGGTGGAAGGGTAGGCGTAAGAGATATATTGGTGAAACATAGAAAATAGGTGCTATTTTCAAGGGGCATTCAGCCCTTCGAGCCAGCACCGCCATTCAATATGATCATGGCTGATCATCTAAAATCAGTACCCTGTTCCTGCTTTCTCCCTATATCCTTTGATTCCGTTAGCCTAAGAGCTATATCTAACTCTCTCTTGAATACATCGAGTGAGTTGGCCTCCACTGCCTTCTGTGGCAGAGAATTCTACAGATTCACACCTCTATGGGTGAAAAAGTGTTTCCTCATCTCCGTTCTAAATGGCCTACCCCTTATTCTTATACTGAGGCCCCTGATTCTGGACTCGTACAATTGGGAACATGTTTCCTGTCTCTAGTGTGTCCAATCCCTTAATAATCTTAAATGTTTCAATATGATCCCCTCTCATCCTTCTAAATTCCAGCGTATACAAGCCGAGTCGCCCCATTCTATCGACATATGACAGTCCTGCCATCACGGGAATTTACCTTGTGAACCTACGCTGCACTCCCTCAATAGCACGAATGTCCTTCCTCAAATTTGGAGACCAAAACTGCACGCAATACTCCAGGTGTGGTCTCACCAGGACCCTGTACAATTGCAGAAGGACCTCCTTGCTCCTGTACTCACATCCTCTTGCTATGAAGGCCAACATGCCATTTGCTTTTTTCACTGCCTGCTGTACCTGTATGCTTACTCTCAGTGATAGATGTGCAAGGACACCCAGGTGAGTGTCCAGGTGGGGCACGGGGAGAAAGGAAGGGGTTGGAGTACATAAAATTGGAAAATTCAAAAGTTTGTACTGAGGTCGCAAGCTAATGGTGTGCTGATTTGCTATGCTTGTTGGTCTACTTGGTGGAGACTGGAAATCTGTGTATCGCCAGAATGTTTTATCAAAGGAGGCACCACAGGAATCATTTTCACTGTAATGAGGGATATTGAACATAGGAAGTCTTGCTGTACTTTCTTCCTCTTTCATTGTAGTGTGGAGATTAACTCGCATTAACATTAGGAACTGATTTCATTTGAATGATGGGAGGGTTATTACGTATTACTGATGGCACTGGGCCTGTACTCACTGAAGTTTTATGATACAATACGATAGAACTTTATTTATCCCAGGAGGGAAATTGGTCTATTGGAAGGATGAGGGGGTCCTCATTGAAACTTACCAAAATAATGAAAGGTCTGGATAGCATGGATGTGGAGAGGATGTTTCCACTAGTGGGAGAGTCTAGGACCAGAGCCCATAGATTCAGAATAAAAGGATGTACCTTTAGAAAGGAAATGAGGAGGAATTGATTTAGTCAGAAGGTGGTAAATCTGTGGAATTCATTGCCACAGGAGGTTGTGGAGGCCATTCAATGGATATTTTTAAGGCGGAGATTGATAGATTCTTGATTTGTACGGGTGTCAGGGGTTATGGGGAGAAGGCAGGAGAATGGGATTGAGAGAGAATGAAAGATCAGCCATGATTGAATAGTGGAGTAGACTTGATGTGCAGAATGGCCTTATTCTGCTCCTATAACTATGAACTTATGGGCAGTGCTGTTGGCAATTAAGATCACAGGGATTTAACATATAAGTTACAGCTGTTTCACATAAAGATATTGCTGGCAGCCTTACGCTGTCTGTTTTTGATTGAGTTCTGCTCCTCTTGAATGGTCTGCCCTGTTGCTCTGGCAAAGGCAGTTGCTGTCGCACAGTAACCGTGATGCACCAGGTAGGACGACACCAAACTGCAAAACAAATTCTCACATAATGAGCTAGTTTAAATGTGGTACAAAGACAATTGGCTAACCCACTATTTATGAGAAACAAGGAGCATCATTTCTTACTTTTGCAGCATTGTCTGCCACTCCCCTAATCTGTCACCGATGGGGAATCGCTCAATGGTACCATGAATCTTTGCTCTCCACTCCCGCATATAATCTTCAATGTCAAACACAAATGGCTGCTGCCCGAAGTTGGCATCTACTATTTCACCAGGCGTTTGTAGCCCCACTGTTGGGTACAAGTTAGGCTAAAAGACAAAATTATTGAAAGAAAATGCGAAATGGCAAACTCCACAGTTCAACAATGCAGTTGTTTACTATTATATGCATTTTGTGGACAGAGAAGTGTGGCGCTATTCAACTTTAGAGGAAGTAAATTGTCCACCCCAGCCAATTTTCCTTTTCATTATCCCAACATTGCTTATTCCCTCCCCCCCATTCCTTTTAATATTAATTGATGGTCAAGTAAGTCATGGCCTCCTGGCAGCTCAAGCTAAAATCCCAATGTTTTAGCACTAAAATATTGGGTAGCAGGCTGTTACCATTTACAAGCATTCTTGTCCTTACTCGCTTTTAATTCTAATATTAAAAAACAATTGCTTTCCTCCAAAATGTTTCATCTATGTGGAACAAGTGAACATTGCAGAGATTCTAGTCAGTTCATGTATTTGTAGCTGCATTGTCTTCACCTCTCTTTTTGTACCCTTTGGTATTTTGTGCTTGCAGATGGCCCATGAATAAGCCACACTAATTGGTTGACGCTGGTGGACATCTGAAGCCCAAAACTGAGCTTCAAATACGTTTTCTTTATTCCTTTATTATCCCTCTAGAAGACAAATCTGTTTGCATACCCAATGCTAGCAGACCATAAGTCAGATAAAAAAACAATTGGAATATATTGATTTGGCTAAAATAGGATTTATTTGTGTGATTGCTTCACTGCCGATATATATGGGCACCTGGGAAACATGGAGGCTAAGCAATTAATCAGCCAGGCATAAAATGAGCATATGTATGCTTCTGGAGATAAAGCAAAAACTGTTTTGGTTGGCTGCAGATTCTGTTAGTGGCAAGTAATTGTACATCTGTACATTGTGGATGGCTCAACTGTAATCATGTATAGTCTTTCTGCTGCCCGGTTAGCACGCAACAAAGGCTTTTCACTGTACCTCGGTACACATGACATTAAACTTAAACTAATTGGTGTTTCCTCAGTGTTTAAAACCTGCAGTAAAGCATAGACATCTCAAACGGCAATGAGTTTACAATAAACAAAATAACAAATTGCTATGCTTCACTTTGGCAATCAAGAATTCTCAAGTCTTAAATCAGCGTTGAGGCGAGTCAATTATGCCATAGAATGAGATGAACACTTTAAAAATTCCAATTTCATGTGGCAAGCAGAGATTTCCTAAATGCTTTTAAACGCACTCAAATCCTACGTCAGCCCTCCCGGTAATTCAGGGTGTTAACGCAGCACCTTTTGTGATGCAATGTCATATTGGCCAGGAGCTCCTACTTTTCAGTGCCAGGCTCAGCTGATTATGACGATGATACAATTAGTCCGTATATATCAAGAATGCTGAGGCAGAACGAAAGGGATTTCGAGCAGGGCTCCAGCTCATGATTTCCAATTCCAATTAAATATGTTGAAAAGTAAACTGATTAAATGTTGGGCGAGGACAGCATTAGCACAGCTATAATTTACCTTATTTCAGTTAGTACATGCAGCTGCAAGGCTATTTTCTAGCATTCAAATCCTTTGAGGATTGTGATTTTTAAAAATAATTAGCCCAGATTTGTGTACAATTCTCTTACAGCTAACTCGGAATTATATATCACCCATATCAAGAAACACTGTCAAATATTGCAAAGATTATGCAATGCTATACATGATATCAATGCAAATGCATAGTGTGCTGCTTTACGGTGATACTTAAGGACATGTGAAAATTTACCAACCTTTAAGCAACACCTCGAGTATTACAAGAAAAATGTCAATCATAAATATTAATATGTTATGCCCATTAAAAAATTACAATAATTGCCTGAATTAAATTATTACTAGCAAGATATTTCGGCCTTTACATTTGGTTTGATATTATTATGGCACAGGTATTAACGCAGAACTTTAGGAACTTAAAGCTGAAATTAAAAGTACATGAAGTACTGCTATAATTTCCAAGTAATGGAGAAATGCAACTCTTGTGGCTGAAGGCAGTGACCGAGATCAATATGGTATACTTGGATTTCAAGACATTTAAAAAAACCATCACAAATGCAACCAATCCCTTTGGTAACAATTGTCTTTAATGTTTATGGGAATCTATTTGTGATTTTTATAAAAAATTAAGGAAAAAAATTGCAAATACTTACAGGCAGGTCCGTGAATGCTATTCCTGAAAAAAATTCAGAGACAAAGGATATCAATAATTATTCACAGATGCAATAACTGAAATCTGAAACATAGATTGGTATGTTTACAATTTTAGGTTTCTCAGGTCGAAGTAGAAAACCACAAATTAGATTGCTTTGGGCACTTTCGAGTATGCGACATGCCGACTCAGCCAGGCATATTCTGAATGTCAAACAGCTTCTTTAATATTATTTCTGCAGAATTTTACTGTCCTTATGAGACCCATGTGAAGACTTAATCAGAGTTGAGGCCTGCTTCCAGCATTAGGCACAGTGTTCTACCTCTTTGGACTGATGCAGGAGAGTCTGCAGCATCTATCTTTTTCTCTACTGGTACATGTTAAAAATATCTATCCTTATTCATGTGCATCTCCCTCCTCTAGCTACTGTTGACCTCAGTACTCTCCTGAATATTTACCGTACCTGACCTGACCCAAGCATCTTCTATTCACTTCCCTGACCCTATACACTTCTGTCCTGATCTCACCCACCATCACCTGCCTGCTTCTGACCCACATTCATTGGCTTGATCACTTTCTTAACACTCCACCAAAATATTCTGCTTAAATGCAAATGAACCCAGAGGAAATGTTACTGCATGCAGTAACACTAAGAATCCCAAATATTCTGCAGTAGAATATTAGGGACTCTTTCATGGGCCAATCTACGAATCGCAGTAAACAAGTTTTGGCCAGCGGGTCATAGTTTGGACATCCATGATTTGGATTATGCAATACAGAATTGCTTTTTTGAGAATTATGTCACAAGGGCACTCTTTATCAATGCACAAATCTTACAACAAAACCTATCCTCGATAATTGGCAAGGCCTTTTTCACTTGGACAGAGGGGACCAGTCGTTACTTTTGACGTGTGTGTGTGTGCGCATTATATCTAGTAAAACTAACACAGTCCAGGAGTTGGGAGCTTATCCTCGAGAAACTCAAACAAAACCACACTTAACAAGAAAGTTCACCCTCTATTTGTATGCACGTTAATCCTGAGGAAATGGACAAGATACTGCAGTATCACAAGTAATATCCTTACTTTCTGACCAATAGATACGTTTGCACTGTCATCTCTTGCTGCTGTTGCTCTGGAGTGACTGGGTAGGACTCAAACTCATTTCCTACAAGAGGAAAGTTTTCTGCTAACTGATTATACTGAAACACTGGTAGAGAGAGATAAAGTACATACCCGAACTATCCTTCATAGAGGAAAATAAATTGCGAAGACAAAAGGGCCTGTCCCACTTGGGCGTCATCATTTACGCGACACGATGCGCGCGTTGTGCCGCGCACATGATGCACATGCATGGTGTGTGGTGACGTGGGAAGTGACGCGAGGTCGCGTGCGGCACCCCAGGATTTTGGTATGTACAAAATCTTTGCGCGCCATCTGCGTGACGCGCAAATAACGCCCAAGTGGGACAGGCCCTTTAAGGTGCGAATACCTGTTTAGCTGCTGCCAACCATTATGGGTTCCACACCTGTAGAGTGCACACACAGACTCAAAGGCCGTACGCCACCAATCTTAAGCGCAGCTTACTCTATTGCAAGCTATTCAACATTCCTCAGATGGCTAATATCATCAAAATTTAATATGCTTTTACAGTTTTTGTTACAATCTCATGGAACAAGTTGCTTTATATCTTATGGTAATATGCACATTTTTTGAAAAAATGCAGTAAGGCACCATGTAAAATCTTTCATCTTTTGCCCATCAAAATTCAACATAAACACAGGGGAAAAAAGGCACTAAATTGTTGCTCTTCTTGCAATAGGACATTCAGGTGTTTTTAGATTTATTCAACTGCCCTTAAATTCTAAACTCAGCATCAATATGACAAGTACTCAGTAAAAAACATTCAACTTCATAATTTACATATAATTGAGCACAGGTCTGTCATCTGCCAGTAATGCAGTACACCTGCTAAAATTTGCAGGATGTTCAATATTATCTAAACAGCTTCTTTCATAAGAGCTTAGATCACAAAACAACCAGTAAAAAATAATTTGGAGATACTCAAATGAAAGATAATCAAAAAAGATAATAAAAATAACAGTAGATTGATATCATGAGAATCACATGGTACTAGTTTCACTGCCGTCCTGTTGAGTTTCACTGTCTGCATAATTCGTCATCACCTAGCCAACAGCGGACCATTGTAGGCTCAACTTTTTCTTGATCATTGTTACTTTTTGCATATCTTTCATTAATTTGTTCTATATCTCTCTATATCATAGTCTATATCTCTTGCTTCCCTCTCCCGACTCTCAGTCTGAAGAAGGATCTCGACCCAAAAAGTTGCCTATTCCTTTTCTCCAGAGATGCTGCCTGACCATCTGAGTTACTCCAACTTTTTCTCTCTATCGTGAGAATCATGCTGTTAAAATAGGGTTAGTGAAGAATCTGAAAACTTGCGCCAACCCACTCCCATAATCAATACAAGTATTCACTCGGCTGTATCAGCTAGCTACTCATTATTTCAATAGTTGTTGTCTTAAATATGTCAGTAGATGTCCTCTAAGAAATGTGTGACGATGAACAAAGATGATTTATGACCGAAAGGTCATTCATCTACAATCCTTTTATGTGATCTTCTGAAAGGAAATCCAAAATGTTGACTATAACTATGTTGACTAAGTTGTGAAGTATAACGGGTTTGTTGTGGATTACAAAATAGACTGGTTAAGTTAGTATCCTATAATGTTTTCTTAATACGTGTATTGCAAATATTTTTTCCTGCTCAGATATTCAATACAAGCATGTTATAGCCAAGTCTTTGTATCTTTTACCATTCTCTTTCCTTTTTCACCTCATGCACTTTAACTTGCTCACGTGATCGCAACTTACCCTGCGAGACCGTTGTCACTAAATAACTGACTATCCAACTTCCCTTATTTGCTCTATGTTAACTGATACCATTAACTATTGCCTGTCTTGACCCCTTCAATGCCATTTGTCTCACTTCCAGTTTGGGAAATTGAATATTTGTAAACCAGAAGCTACAATCTTGCTTACTGTCACAAACTCATTTGTAGTCAGGGATTCTTTCCAGCAAATTTATGAGACAGTACCAAATCCTTTGTAACGTTGTTGACTTGCTTGACTTAACGCTATGGTTCTGACGCTATACCCTTTCCATTATGAAGATATTACAAAAATTCTAATATCGTCATCAGCTACATCCCAGGTTGTGGCAGTCCCTTTCTATGCGTCTATGCATCTCAAGGGTTCTAATCTTGCAAGTTAAACTTGCTCTTACAAACTTTTTAACTACCTATTTTTGTGGCTCAAGTAAAATTATGCACGATAAGGAGACACCGAGCTAGATTTTAATAATGGTAGAAGAACCAGATATATTTCACAGGAAATCAGATAACAGCGTACCAAAGAACTAAATATTAAAAATTATATGGAAAAATAACCAAGAATTAGATCTCAGCATAAATAGCTCCTCAAAAAGGAAAGCTATTTCTAACTCAAGTAAACTTATAAATTCTTTCATTAACTCAACTAACGTTAAGGATATTTGGAGATTAGAGAACCCTTCCGGACGAGAATATTCTTTTTTCTCGCCCGTATTCGGAACCTACTCGAGGATAGATTACTTTTTAATGACTCAAACCTGCTTCCCTATGCATACAATGCAAAATATCACAATATTATTATTTCAGATCATGCACCATTAACATTTAAGATAAAACTAAAAGATATATCTAATAAAACTATGACTTGGAGATTTAATCCTCAGATACTGAAGGACAAGGATTGTTGTAATCATGTGACAGAACAGATTAAATTATTCTTTGAGACAAACGACACACCTGAAATTTCACCATTGTTACTTTGGGATACATTTAAGGCATTCATGCGTGGTGCAATAATATCGGCACAAGCATATTTTAATAAAGAAAACCGAAAGAGGGAACAGAAGTTAGAAATGGAGATAAAACAACTAGACAATGAGAATATAAAACACCCCTCTAAGGAGTTAAGTAATAAAATTGCAATAGCAAAGTATAGACTAAACGAAATATACTCTAATCAAGTCATCAAACTTTATCAACAAACCAAACAAGTGCATTTTGAATTTGGAGATAAACCGCATAAATTGCTAGCAAGACAATTAAGAAAATTAGACGATGAAAAAACGATACATGGAATCAGATCAATGCAAGGAAATATACTGACCATACCAAAAGATATTAATGATAGATTTTTACAATATTACCAAAATCTTTACTCATCAAAATTAACAGGACAAACAGATGGAATGGAAACATTTCTAAAAGAATGTCAAATTAAGAGTTTAGATCAGGAAGGGAGACATTTGTTAAATGCTGAAATATCAGTGAAAGATATCGCAGAATCAATTGGTTCGTTAAAGAATGGAAAAGCTGCGGGGCCTGACGGCCTGAGTGCAGAATTTTATAAAAAATTTCAAGATCTGATCTCTCCAAGACTACATACAGTGTATAGACATGCATACGAACAAGGAAAATTACCAGACTCTTTAAATGAATCCACAATTACACTTATACCTAAGGTAGATAAAGATCTGGAAGATCCTGGTTCATATAGAGCGATTGCCCTTCTAAATACAGACCAAAAAATATTAGCTAAAGTTTTATCTAGGAGACTAAGTTTGGTGATCTCTAAATTAATACATTATGATCAAACAGGTTTTATTCCAAAACGCTATTCGTCTCATAATTTAAGACGCCTGTTTAATATTATATATTCTAAAAGAATACGAGATACGGAATTAGCAGTCATATCGTTAGACGCAGAAAAAGCATTTGACCAGGTGGAATGGTTATATCTATTTAATATAATGGAAAAGTTTCAATTGGGGGATCAATTTTGTAAATGGGTAAGAATCCTATACTCAGATCCTACTGCAAGAATTCTAACTAATCAAATACTATCAGTTAAATTTAAACTCTTTAGGGGATGTAGACAAGGATGTCCGTTATCGCCTTTATTATTTGCCTTGGCGATAGAGCCTTTGGCGGAAAGAATTAGGTCAGAACCTGAAATATACGGTTATAATACTGACAGAACAACTAATAAAATATCCTTATATGCAGATGATGTTTTGATTTACATCACAAAACCTGAAATTAGTATTCCAATGTTGTTTGATGTTATAAATAAATTTAGTACATTTTCTGGATATAGGATTAATTGGAATAAAAGTGATATTATGCCAATAACTAATATAAATTTAAACATATTACAACAATATCCATTATCAATAGTTACTGACAAAATTAAATATTTAGGAATTAATGTATCTAAATCACATAACTCATTAATTAGATCGAATTATCCTCAATTATTAGATAAACTTAAAAAAAATATTTTATATTGGAAAACACTGCCTATATCTTTGATTGGTAGAATAAATGCTATAAAGATGGTTTTTCTACCACAATTATTATATCTGTTTCAAGCTATCCCTTTTTTCCTTCCGAAAACCTTTTTTAAAAAAATTGATAATATTGTTAATAGTTTTATTTGGGATTATAAAAATCATAGAATAAGTAAAAAACATTTATGTAAGTCAAAGATAAATGGAGGATTAGCACTTCCAAATTTTTTATACTACTTCTGGGCAGTACAGATTAAGAATATGAATTTTTGGTGGGTAAATACGGACCTGGAACCAACGTGGCTAAAGATAGAAAAGGAAGATTGTTTGCCTTTCAACGTAGATTCAATTATTTTTGCCCCAAAGGAAGTTCAAAAAAAAACTTATAGGGACAATCCAATCATTTATAATAATAGACGTATTTGGAAACAAATAGTCAAGACTTTACAATTAGACAACCTTTCATTTAGATTACCAATTATGAATAACCCATTATTTAAGCCCTCCACATTGGATGGAGGGTTCAGACATTGGGATAATTTAGGAATTACAAGGGTAGAGCACCTTTATAGAAATGGAAAATTTCTTTCATTTCAGGAATTACAAGATATCTACGGATTGTCTTCACAGCATTTGTTTAGGTATTTCCAAATTAGAGATTATATTAAATCTAATACACAGGATTTTAAAAATAAGGAACCAGGATTATTAGATGAATCGTTTAACTGGCATCCAACCACAGAAAAATTAATAGCTTATATATATAACATCATTATGGATAATGAGAATCCAATAACTGAAACATATCGTCAAGCATGGGAAAATGAAATTGGATCACCTATAACCAAAGAAAATTGGGGAGAAAGTCTACAACGAATACACCGGTGCTCGTTAAATGCTAGACATATATTAATACAATTTAAAGTATTATATAGATTACATTATTCAAAAGCCAAATTAAATAGTATATTTCCTAATCTCTCCTCTATTTGTGATAAATGTAAGAATTTAGAAGCAAATTTAACACACAGTTTTGTTACATGTCCTAAATTGAATTATTATTGGACAGAAATTTTTAAAGTAATTTCTGAAGTTCTTAAGGTTAAATTAGAACCTGACCCAAAGCTAATAATACTGGGAATTCCAGAGGCTAATTTGATATTTACACCAGACCAAAGAAATTTCCTTGATTATTGTTTGATATTGGGGAAAAAAATAATATTGAAATTTTGGAAGGGAACATTATCCCCAACAATTAAAATGTGGGCATCAGAGATGTTGGAGACGTTGCAGTTGGAAAGAATCAGATTTGTCCTTTTGGACGAGTATAATTCTTTTCAACAGATATGGTCTCCATATATACAGTATTTAGAGAAGTAGCTGTTCTTGGCATCACGGCTCGACTGACACCCTGCGGGATTTGATGAAAATAATGTATTGGTATACCAGGATATATGCATGTCTTTACTGATATTATTATTTGTAGTTGTTTCATTTATAATATATTGTGTGGCTTTTAATTGATATATATACATAATATGTCTTTTTTCTTTTTTTTCATTTTTTCTTTTTCTTTTATACCAAATAATTATTAAGGAATTATAATTTTATTGATTAATAATGGTATTTCTCTATACCCACTTTTATTTTCAAAAAAAAAATAAGATAATAATCATTAGAGTACAAATATTGATTTAAGTGGATGTTTATAACTCAGTTTTAAACATTGAGAATTGTTTATTGCTAATAAAAAAAATTATTCAAAAAAAAAAAAAATAAATAGCTCCATTATGCATTTATCACCAACAAAAGCAAAACAGGTTGACTGGATTCATTTGGTGATTTTTTTCCCGCACCCGTTTTTTTGTTGTTGAAACTTTCCATTTTCTTCATGTTCTTTTTAATCAGATGAGTTTTAAGCTCAGTATTTTGTTTGTTGTATTCTTACTGCTCGTTAGCAGGTAAAATTTAGTGCCCATAATAATAAATGAATGGAGAACAAATAGGTCATACACATACCCCATGAATAGTACCGAAATAGCTCAAGCATAAAGCTCAGAAAGACTCATGACCTATTGTAGAGTTGAGGCTGAATTGTTCAATCATTGTGGAGAGGCAACCAATGAAGTGTTGAATTGAACAGTCAGAATAATACAACCTACGTCAACAGAAATTGTAATCAAAGTGGAGGAGGTTCTGGTCAGATTGAATTGTGTACCGTGTCTCTTTTCTGGTTGCTAAGGTATTAAATAAGATAATGAAGTACTGCAGGGAGGAGTCAAAGTTAATTCACATTTGACATCTGAAAGGTAGGGAAAACTTTGCTTGTCCCAGTTTGGAAAGGATATGCCTGAAATTATATGGAGGTATACAAAAAAGTTCAAAGTATGGTAAAAAAAATAAATAGAATGATATCTTGTAAATTTGTAACAGCAAACAATTTGGGCACTAATTCAAATTAATAAAACATCATTGTAAAGCTGAAGATAGACACAAAGTGCTGGGGTCAGGCAGCATCTCTGTTGAAAAAGGATGGGTGACATTTCGGATCTGGACCTTTCTTCAGATTCTGAGAAGACAGCGTCTAAAGAAGGGTCCTGACCTGAAACGTCACCCGTCCTTTTTCTCCAGAGATGTTGTCTGTCCTGCTATTTACTTCAGCACTTTTGGTTTATCTTCGGTATAAACCAGCATCTGCAGTTCCTTTCTACACATCGTTTTAAAACTATTGTAAAATTCTTAGAAAAGTAAATATAAACCATCTGAAGGAGTTTTATGGGTGGATGAATTAAAATCATTCAAATTACTTCCTCCTCTCTAAATGATACTGGTTCAAGCAGCTGCCAAAATCCCAACAGTGTTGCAACATCCAATTCCAGGCAGCAGAGGGAGCTCTGCAAAAGCTACAGTGTTAGTGTTTGCTTGTTCTTTGGATGATACAGTACGTTCAGTGACTTCAATAGGGCGTAATGATAATAGAATTTAAGCAAAAGCCTCAACTTCAATGGAAAAGCACTGAATTCTCAACAGGAAACCAAAAGTGTTCTGCTGAATTGGTAGTTTGGGAGAAAAATACAGCACGTGCCATCTTATGCTTTATGAAATCAATGTATAGGCTTGTTTAAAATACATTTTGAGAAATGTTGGCTACTCTGCCCTTGAACTTGTTTCACCAGTCAATTAAATCATGGTTGATCTGTTTCTTAATTCCGTTTAACCGCCATGGTTACATAACAGCAAATGTTTTTATTTCAGATTCCAAGAAGCCACAGTACTTTTGTTTAATATTAAGTTTGATAAATTTAGCTTGATGATGAAGAGGCCATTGGTTCCTCCAGAGGCAATTATCCTGTAAAAAGGTCTCTGGTAAATAGCAACATTACTCAGTTTAAATAATTCCAAATTCGTTTTTAAGGAAAGTTGGGGTGGTGGTTTTGCTTTGGAAGGATGGACTTGCATGATTCAGATTCACATTTATTGTCACACGCACCAATTAAGGTTCAGTGATATTTGAGTCACCATGCAACCATACAATTAAAAGAAAACAGCACAATTAAAAGAACGATAGAACTTAACAAACATCTACCACAGTGACCACTGTGATGAAAGGCAATAAAGTTCAGTCAGTCTTCCTCCTTTTGTTCACCCGTGTTTGGGGCCCGAGTCTGAATCTGAGTGAATAATGAATGTTAATGCATAATATTACACTCCATAATCAAAGATAGAGTGGGTCCAGCGGGTCACAATGCACAAGTCCATGATCAAAGGAGGCAAAAGCATGCCTAACCTCGCCCTGACTTTGATCCGCACCGCAGTCTAGGGTCCTTCTGCTGCTCGACATTGAGGGGCAAAGTCCATAGGGGATATCCCGCAACAAGGGACTGTATATTCCCTCACACAAGGGGCAAGGGCCGCATGAGTGGCATGGGTGTTTTGTGTAAAGATAGGTGCAAACACTACTGAGTACGAGATCATTGAATGCATGGAGCCAAAGCACGTGGGCACCAAGTACCGTTATTCGCCGAGGTTCTACCTGTCCCCGGTGTTGCAAAACGTGGGCCTGGAACCACTGCCTGTAATGTGCCAGTCAGCTGCACATTACGCACGACCGCAACTTTGTGGACAGGTTCTTCCAGACTACCATCTTTGACCACGTCCATTGGGTAGTGGTCAGCCCGGAATATCCTGCAGGCACTGCAAAACTAGGATTTGATTAGTCCTGCGGCGTTGTTTACCGAGTAGACGGCAAAACTGACCACCAGGTGCCGCCGAACGATGCCTGCCTCGCCAACGCTCTTTCTCGTCTTTTTCTTTCTTTGTTGTAAAATGTATGCTTTAGTGAACCTTTAGGTTTGTATTATGTGGGGGGGGGGGACACTTTTAAAATCTCTTTTCTCGACGGAGATGCGACTTTTTCCATATCATATCTCCGTCTGCACTGCGGCCTAACATCATGGAGCTGGCGGCCACTTGCTGGGGATCGACTTTGGGAGCTCCAATCACGGGAGCCTGCGGATTTAACATCCTGGGACTCCCAGTCGGAGCCCCAAGCTGCAGGAGCATCGATCACTGGCTGCAGGAGCTTCGATCGCCCCGACTACGAATGGTTCCACTCCCCCAACCGCGGGGGAAAAGGAGGAAAGAAGATAAGACTTTTGCCTTCCATCACAGTGGGGAATGTGGAGGAGCCACTGTGGTGGATGTTTATGTGAAATGTTTTATGTAGTTGTGTGTCTTGTTGCTTTTTTGGTATGACTGTATGGCAAATCAAATTCCTCATATGTTGCAAAACATACTTGGCTAATAAATTATGACTATGATTATGAAATGCCTTATTGCCTGAATTCATCAACATGCCTTATTGCCTGAATTCATCAACAAACACCAAGACCTTGTTTGGCTGGCGGTGATAATGGGCAAACCAGTCAGATCCGTCCTGTACTTTCAATGTCTTACTACCAATGCAGGCTGCCCTCGGGACGGCTGGTATGGAGAGATGGTTGCCCACCTCTTTACATTGTGTGGATTTGCCAAGAGGGTCTGGAGAACACTGCAAGGGCCCTTGCATCCTGAGCAGATCCGTAACAAATGACTCTCTGATGCTACGGGCTGATCCCAGGACCACATTTGGAAAAGAATATCAAAGGTTGCTGGAAAATCATCAACTTGGTGGAAGATGCTCTTTGATCTGCCGAGAACTTGGTGGTCTCCCCAAAACTTGCTGGTTTCTCAGGACAGCAAGATGGTTGCAAGGGAATGTTGCCGAATGGCCCATGCCGAGGCTCTGTGAGGGAGGACCACACTCCAAGGTCCTTCCACTGCTGGACATTGAGGGACAGAGTCCGGAGGGGACACCCGTCATGCAAGTGGAGGGATATCCCCTCAAACAAGGCCTGGATAGAGTGGATGTGGAGAGGATGTTTCCACTAATGGGAGAATCTTGGACCAGAGATCATAGCCTCAGAATTAAAGGACGTTCCTTTAGGAAGGAGATGAGGAGGGATTTCTTTAGTCTGTGGAATTCATTGCCACAGAAGGCTTTGGAGGCCGTCAGTTAATACTTTTTAGGCATAGATAGATTCTTGATTAGTACAGGTGTCAAGGGTTAAGGGGAGAAGGCAGGAGAATGAGGTCAAGAGGGAAAGATAGATAAGCCATGATTGAATTGCAGAGTAGACTTGATGGGCCGAATGGTTTAATTTTGCACCTATCACCCAGACAGTTGTGAATTTGTGGAATTCTTTGCTGCAGAAGGCAGTGGAGGCCAATTCACTGGATGTTTTCAAGAGAGCTTGATATAGCTCTTAAGGCTAACAAAAGCAAGGGATATGGGGAGAAAGTAGGAACGCGGTACTGGTTTTGGATGATCAGCCTAATCATATTGATGGCGGTGTTGGATCGAAGGGCCGAATGGCCAACTCATGAACCTATTTTTTTATGTTTCTATCACTTATGAACATGCAAAGGGGCCACATGAGTAGCATGGTGTTTGTATAAAGATAGGTGCAAACACTACTGAGTATGACTCTGTTGAATGTGTAGACTATTGATTGTATAGGCACTGAGAATGTATGAAGAGTTTTTGCAGTTTTGTATATATTTTCTATTCTGACTTATTTTTGAGAAAAAAAATTACACTCCATATTCAACCACCCGGCACGGACAGATACATAGCCACTCAGATATGAACAGATTTCCACCGCCTATCTGTTCCTAGTTACCAGCTCCACCAATGACCTCTAGAGATGTACTCATCTAATTCTCGCCTCTCGATCATCCCCAAATCTAATCATTCCAACCTTCAACTGCCATGACTCCAAGGTCGGGAACTTTCTCTTTGCCTCTGCTTCTTTCTTTCTTTCTTTCTTTCTTTGTAAAGCTGTATCAGTCGTACCACTTTTCACTTTTTTGTCATTAGCCATAGTATGTTTTTGTGCAGCTCACCATCAAATTATATTTAATGTCACATCCGTGAGATTTTTAATGATTTTTATGATCATAAGAACTGGAAAGAATGAAGCAATTTGGCCCCTCATACTTGCTCAATAACGTCTTGGTTGGCCCAATTTTCCTCAAATCTACTTTACTGGCCTCTCTGCATAACCCTTGATTCCCAGATTGATTTTCTCAGCTTTCAGTCTTTTATGTGGTAATGAATTTGCAAAAAAAGTGGAAGCCTTTAAGAGAAGAAAATATTAATCTGTATCCTAAATAGGCATTGCCTTCATCTGAGATAGCGCCGTCTGGTCATGAGGAGAAGCATCCTCCCAACATTTACCAAGTCAACCCCATTTGAATAAGATCACCTCATTCTCTAAACTCTACCAAATGCAGAGCCAACATGTTCAGAGATACTGCCTGGAAACAAGACCGTCAGCCCACTGTGCCCACAATGACCATCAACCACCCATTCAACAAGTTCTATGTTATCCCAGTTTTGTATCCTGCACACGAGGGGCGATTTACAGAAGTCAATTAACACATCTTTGGAATGTGGGTGGAATCCGGAGCAACCAGAGAAAACCCACGTGATCACAGGGAGAATGTCAAACACCGCAAAGTGTTGCTTCCCATAACTCTATAAACATTCTGAGAGACTCTGCCTCCATCACCTTTTTAAGAAGCAAATTCCAGACCCTCAAAAAGATCTGTACGATGTTGAGAATGAAAGGAAAATCACAGCTTTAATAAGCATAGAAGTGTGAGGTAAGCATCATGTGCATAAGCCCTCAAGTCGCATGCAGCAAGGATCAGCTTACCTAAACTGTGGCCATTCTTTGTATAGAAGCAGGTATTGTTTATGAGGTTAACGCAGCAACCAATGACATCTCCAGTGGTGAAAGTGGGACCGTATGGCTGTCCTGTGCCCGAAGAGCAGAAAGAATGTCCGTCGTCTCCATGGTAGCCGTATGAATGTTTGTCCCAACCTGCAAAACACGGAACAGAGACAAGAAATAATTTAAATGCGTTTCCATTAAACAAACAAGATTGGATAAAAAGTATTATTACTGTTAATAATTGCCATTTTACTCTTGGCAGCTAGCTGCAGTTGCCGCTCAGTTAAAAGAACAACCCGTCAATTGATGTAAATCATGCAGTATAAATTCACCATTTTCAAAGATAAAATTTTGGTTGAAAAACCTTAATCATAACAGGGAAAGAAAGCAAATTAGTTTTAAGGTGCAGAAAGGGTGGAGAGAAATTTCATGAAACAGTAAGAATTATTATTTTCCTTTCATTCACTCACTTTCACCCGAGAGTACATAGGTTTATCGCACAGCATCCATTAGAAACACATTCCAATAAATGGAGACATTTTAAGTTGACAGGGCAGGTATACAAAGTACCCTATAAAAGGCAATACTTGAGGCACAAAAGATGCTCCATAAAAAATCTAGGCTACTTCAAATGTCAGATGTCACTCAGTTGATAGCACCCTTGTCTCTGCAGATGTAGATTCCAATCTTATTCCAGTGACTTGGGTACATAAATCTGGACTAATGCTCCAATGCAGTATTGAGGGAACAATACAATATTGAAGTCGAGAAATTAAATCAAGGCCTGACTAGTTCTCCGGTGTACACATAATAACACCCATAACATTATATTGAAGAACGTAATATTCTGGTGAATGGCCAATATTTATCTCTCAAAATCATTACAAAATATTGAATGCCCATTATTACACTGCTGTATGTTAGGGCATAAAAAACACAAATTGGCCCCCATGTTCTCAACATTATAATAGTGACCATAATTCTAAGCTAGTTTTTTAGGACATCCTTAGGGCGTGGAAGAGTTTGCACAATTTGAAGTCTTATTTTCCCCAAGGGTTCATTCTTAGCTCTTTCCCCTCATTCCATCTAAAAACAAAGTCCTTGTATGGATCTGCAGGAAGCACTGCTTCAGGAAGATAGCTAATAAACAAAGACCCACACCATCCTGGCCACACTCTCATCTTGGTGCTACCATCAGAAAAGTGGTACAGAAGCCCAAGAACTTTTGCCTCCGATTACAAGATAGCTTCTTCCCATCAACTATCAGGCTCTTGAACCACATAAGCCCAATTTACGTACTTTGGTTACACTATTATCTGAGGAATCTCCACCAAATCTGAGGAAGGACATTATTGCCATAGAGGGAGTGCAGCAAAGGTTCACCAGACTGATTCCTGGGATGTCAGGACTGTCTTATGAACAAAGACTGCATAGACTCGGTTTATACTCTCTGGAATTTAGGAGATTGAGAGGGGATCTTATTGAAACTTACACGATTCTTAAGGGGTTGGACAGGCTAGATGCAGGAAGATTGTTCCCGATGTTGGGGAGGTCCAGGACAAGGGGTCACAGCTTAAGGATAAGGGGGAAATCCTTTAGGACCGAGATGAGAAGGAATTTTTTCACACAGAGAGTGGTGGGTCTCTGGAACTCTCTGCCACAGAGGGTAGTTGAGGCCAGTTCATTGGCTATATTTAAGAGGGAGTTAGATGTGGCCCTTGTGGCTAAGGGGATCAGAAGGTATGGAGAGAAGGCAGGTACGGGATACTGAGTTGGATGATCAGCCATGATCATATTGAATGGCGGTGCATGCTCGAAGGGCCGAATGGCCTACTCCTGCACCTAATTTCTATGTTTCTATTATCGTCCAGTTACCTAGTATTGCTGATAATTTGTAGTTTATCGATTATTGTGTATTTGTTACGTTGTCATGTCAACATGCCTGTAAATGTTCTATAGATTTAGGATCAGTTCCTGTGGATTGGAGGGTAGCAGGGAATTATGGACCAGTTAGCCTGACATCGGTGGTGGGAAAGATGCTGGAGTCAATTATAAAAGATGAAATAGTGGTTCATTTGGATAGCAGTAACAGGATCGGTCCAAGTCAGCATAGATTTACGAAGGGGAAACCATGCTTCACTAATCTTCTGGAAATTTTTGAGGATGTAACTTGGAAAATGGACAAGTGACAGCCAGTGGATGCAGTGTACCTGGACTTGCAGAAAGCTTTCTATAAGGTCTCACATAGGTTAAAAGTAACATTAGCAAATTTGCGGATGACACTGGATGGCAGTGTGAACTGTGAGGAGGATGCTATGTGTATGCAGGGTGACTTGGACAGGTTGGGGGAATGGGTAGAGGCATGGCAGATGCAGTTTAAAGTGGATAAATGTGAGGTTATCCACTTTGGTGGCAAAACAGGAAGGCAGATTATTATCTGAATGATGTCAAGTTGGGAAAAGGGGAAGTACAATGAGATCTGGGCGTCCATGTTCATCAGTCACTGAAAGTAAGCATGAAGGTACAGCAGGCAGTGAAGAAAGTGAATGGCATGTTGGCCTTTATAACAAGAGGAGTTGAGTATAGGAGCAAAGAGGTCCTTCTGCAGTTGTACAGGAACCTAGTGAGACCACACCTAGAGTATTGTGTGCAATTTAGGTTTCCAAACTTGAGAAAGGATATTCTTGCTATTGAGGGAGTGCAGTGTAGGTTCACGAGGTTAATTCCCGGGATGACGGGACTGTCATACGCTGATAGAATGGAGCGGCTGGGCTTGTATACTCTGGAATTTAGAAGGATGAGAAGGAATCTTATTGAAACATGTAAGATTATTAAAGGGCCTGTCCCACTTATGTGTCCTTGGCACCAAATAACGATACCTCGTGGTCGCGTTGAGCCGCGACGCTCCCGCGCGACTTCATTCGACCGCACAGCCGTCTGGAGCGCGTGACGTCATTTGAAGTCGGACACAAATGCTGGAGTAACTCAGCGGGATCAGCAGCATCTCTGGAGAGAAGCATTGGGTGACGTTTCGTGTCGAGAATCTTCTTCAGTCTGAAAGAAGGTTCTTGACCCGAAACTTCACCTATTCCTTTTCTCCAGAGATGCTGCCGGTCCCGCTGAGTTACTCCAGCATTTTGTGTCTATCTTCAATTTTCTTGGCCCTGCTCTGGGAGTAGAAGTGGGGGTGGATCCGGATCTGCAATGGCCGTGAGCCCCATGCCGAGTTCGGCGATCGTTTGCCTGCTTCTGCTGCTATTGCAGGTGAGACGTTGCGTCGCGCCAGGATCTTGGGCCTGTCCCACTTTGGCCGTCAGTTACATGACAGGCAGTTGGCGTGCAAAGATTTTGTTCGCTACAAAAATTTTGGAGCCCCGCGCGATATCACACACAATTACATACCCCTCTGCTCTTCTCAGTGGGGTCGGCCCCGCGCGGCCATACGATGCTTGTGCCTCAACGCGACCATAAGATCGCGTAATTTGCGTGCCAAGGATACGCAAGTGGGACAGGCCCTTAAGTGTTTGGACATGCTAGAGGCAGGAAACATGTTCCTGATGTTGGGAGAGTCCAGAACCAGGGGCCATAGTTTAAGAGTAAGGGGTCAGCTATTTAGAGGAAAATCTTTTTCACAGAGGGTTGTTAATCTGTGGAATTCTCTGCCTCAGATGGCAGTGGACGCAAATTCTCTGGATGCTTTCAAGAGCGAGTTAGGTAGAGCTCTTAAAGATAGCGGAATCAGGGGATACGGCGAGAAGGCAGGAACACGGGGTACTGATTGTGGTTGATCAGTCATGATCATATTGAATGGCGGTGCTGGCTCGAAGGGCCGAATGGCCTACTCCTGCACCTTTGTTTATTGTCAGCTCCCAGGAGGAGTGAAATGTAAAGCCTGAGGGAGGGATATAGGTGGAAGGGGGCAGGGGGAGATAAAAGAGAAATGTACTCAGGGATGGGAGATGAGTATGGGAGGAAGAGGAAAAGAGCAGAGTGACTGGGCAGGAGGGAGAAATATGTGCACTGTATGGTTAATGTGGGAATTGGAAAGGGAGTTAAAACGGTTCGTCAGCGGAGGATCCAGTGGGCCTTGGCAAAGAGAGTGCAAGTATTCGGCAGAATGGTCATCTTATCTAAGCTTGGTCTCACCAATTGCAACTGTTCTGTCCTTGGTCACACTGAGGCCACAGGCAAACTGGAGGAACAACATCTCATATTCCGCAGCTTACAACCCAAAGGTATGAACACTGATTTCTTCAATTTACAAGTAATATACCCCTACGCCCCACCTCCCTTTCTTTCCAGTGCTTCTCCACCATGGTGCGTACATATTTCTCCCCTTCATCTTCCACCCCCCCACCCCCACTTATTAACCCTAGTCCTTTCGCTTCCTTCGAATTCTCCATCACAAGTCCATTTCCTTTTCATTTGCCCTCTTCCTCATCCCGTCCCCTTTCAGCTATCTCCCTCCCTCCAGCATTACATTTTACTCCTCCTCTTCTCTCCTTATCTGATACCCTTGTGTCTCATTTTCAACTCTATCCTTTGTTGTTTACTCCAGCCATCTGCCAATCAAAACCTCCCCTTCATCTTAATCCACCTATCACTTGTCAGGCGCTGATCACCCCCACCTCGCTTTTGCAGCTTTCTCCCCCCCCTACTCTAATCAGTCTGAAGACGGGTTCTGACCCGAAACTTCGAGTTTATTCCCTTCACAGATGCTGCCTAACCTGCTGGGTTCCCCCTGCGCTATGTTTTGCTCAAAATTCCAGCATCTGTAATTTCTTGTGTCTCAATGAAGACACAGAGTACAGCCTGATACCATGGTGTCAAGACACCCATCTCTCTCCCATGTGGCACCAAAACAAATGAGCTGGTCATCAAGTTTATGAGCAGTGTAGCACCCCAGTCTGCATCATTGGTGCTGAAGTGGCGATGGTCGAGATCTTTACTTTACGAGGTATAAATATAAGCAACAATGTGTCTTGGCCCAACCACACTATGGCTAAGAAGGCACATCAACATCTCTACTTCCTCTGAATGCTAATGAAATCCTCCAATGTCTCGAATGACTCTCACCAATTTCTGCAGGCCCACCATAGAACACATCTAATCCGGATGCACCACAGTTTGGTATGGCAACTGCTCTGCCCCAGAAATTGTGGAGAATTGTAAACACAGCCCAGTCCACCATGTAACTCAGCCTTCCCTCCCATTGCCTTTATCTCTAATTCACACAGCCTCGATAAAGCAACCAACACCCCACACACTCCCCGGTTATTCTTTCTTCTCCCCTTTTCTGTTGAGCAGAAGATACAAAACCTTAAAAGCACTTACTAGATTCAAGAACATTTTTTCCACAATCTTATCAGTCTCTTGAATGGACTCCTCATTTGTTAGGGATGAATTTCCCAATCCTCTAATCTACCTAGTTTCAGCCCTTGCAATTTTGTATCTGCACTTTCTCTGTGACTATCACAATATTCTGTGCAGTTTATTTTCTCTTTTCCACCACTCGATGTACTTATGTCCAATATGATTTGCCTGGATGTCAAAAATCAAAATCAGCATTTGCTACACACCAGATTCAGTAGCAGGAAGAAGAGAACCCAGTAAATATCACCAATGCTTATACATTAAATACCAGGCTTAAAATACCGATCACTTTGTAAAAAGAGTAAAGAACACAAGAATCCTGCCTGAATAGAGCCTTATTGAATCTGTGGCTTAGCAACATCTGACGCATGGATTTGACTTTTCCTCAAAATTAATTTCAGTTATGCTGATTTACTGTATCTGAAAATTGATTATTTATTCGTTTGTTTAATGTGTCCATAAAACCGCCGCTTGTAAGAATTTCATTGTTTCGATCCCAATGAATATGACAATTAAAATAGAGCTTTGAGTCTACCGCTGGCAATATCCAAGGCATGGACTTCACCTTTCCTCAACATTAATTTCATTTCGACATGAGTCATCTGTACAGCTCTGTCATCCAGCAACCGTGGTGTCATCCGAGTAAATTGAGCAGCCAATCACGCTGATGAATTCGCAACTCAAGAAAGTGAAAAGCTCTCAATCTTTACCTCATTTTCACACGGTGTAGGAGAATAAAAAGATTAACACATGCACATCCGTTTAAAAAGCTGACATATCATAAAAATTAAAATATTTTTCAAGAATCATAGTGTAACTAAGTTAGAATATACATTACTCCCTGCAACCTTTGTTAGCATTGAAAAATAATATATTAATATAGTGTATCTGTGGATTCTAATCCCCTCAGAATGATTATTTATTTTCAAATACATTTTTGGGAGGATTTTATGGTTTGCAGGATTTTACTCACTGCAATATCTAGATTTACACAGTTAACTGCAGACGTCACAATTTATTGTCAGTGACATAGTGAGCTGCTCTGAAAATATCAAGCTAGGCCACAGTCTTTTGACTCAGAAAGAAATCTGTTCCCAACTCAGCTAAACAGGCAATTAAGCCTGAACATCCAAGACCAAACATGTATTGCAACAGCAACAAATATTTAAATTTTAAATTTATTATAAAGAGCATTTATTGCTGTTGCAATAAATTCGGTATAAATGTGGTATATTAGGGTTCAAATAGTTGCACAGTTCCCCAGTCAGGTGTTCAAAGGCAAAGAACCAAATGTATGCAACATCCAAGTCCATCTAATTCAAGATAACCACTTGCCAAAAAAAGCCACGCATATATTTGTTCCAATGTTGTTATAAAAGGCAGCAAGGGCACACAAGTTTGAACCAACGGGTGGACTTATAATTGCCAGCCTTCTATAATAGATCTGAAATACTGCACAGTACTTGTTAGCTAGAATAAACTGAACATATTAATGCAGACACAGTGTACAAAGAGTCTAGTCACAAGATGATGAAAGGTGTCTGATTACACAGTCCAATACAAACACTCTTCACAGTAGGCTAAATATATCTCCTGACCAAATTAGTACTTATTAGCTGCAGCAATGGAGCTCTGCTGCAGTGTGACATTAATAAAACCTCCCCATGCCCTTATACTCCACTAGATACCACTACATGTCAACAAATTCACTGACGACAGAGAGGGCTAAGGAAGCACTGCATTCCAGTCCAGGTCCATATTTCCACTATCATCAATGTATCTCTGTAAGAAGCTGACTGAGACTCCTTTATTGCTATGGAACTATAAACATCCAAATTCATAAGCAGCCCACCTGAGAACATGTTCTCAAGCCCACTTGTAACATTTGAACAATCTTCTGAGGCGGTTGCTCAAGATTGAGCCTCCATCCAGTTCTGTGATCACAGTCCTGAAATTCCTGTCTGTCACTAAGAATGTTACATTTCTTCCAAGGAATCAATGAGACCATTCTTGAGTTGTTCCCTCTGTCCACCTGATGCTTAAAATAGAGTGTCAGTTTCAGAAGTGCGGAGTCGGACTAGCAAGTAATATAGTCTGCCTATTGGAGATGGCGGTGTGCAATCTGGGCCTCAATGCTGGGAATATTGGCTTGGACAGGACTACGGCTGCTGTTCACATCCTGCCAGTAGCTAGGAGAATATCAAGCAGACAGCTCGGTCATATTTCTCCAGTGGGCTAAGGTGCTGATAGTAGGTATTCCATGCCTCCAAAGTATCAATTTGCTTTGCAGTCAAGCAGAAGGTGCATGCTCTGGTATGCTTCAGAAAAACAAATCAATGAGTAGAAACTCAGCCACCCATTGTGCACATATGCAAACATCTTCTGCTCAAGATTCCAGCACCTGCCACATCACTGCTCCACTGTGAAATATTTTCAATGTATGCCTACTTTGTCGAAGTTCTCCCCCTCCCTCAGATGGGAGTTCCGCAAGACCCTCGCTCACTGCAGTTTCTTGATGCTCTGCTATCGTTATCCACCTATCACGTGCCAGGCTTTGCCCCACCCTCACCTCTCTTTTTCAGCTTTTTAACCACGTACTTCAGTAAGTCTGAAGAAAGGCCCCAACTTGAAATTTTGCCTGTCAATTCTCTCTCCAGATGATGCCAGATACCGAGTTTGTCCTGCATTTTATGTTTTGCTCAAGATTCCAGCAATTGCAGTTTCTTGTGTCTTCATACTCTGTCTACTTTGGCTCAAGGATTGAAGTTGGAGTAACCTTAGTTCTGGAGATAGTTTCTCATTGGTCCCATTCCACTCTCCCTGTTCCATTCTACCTGTTGGAGGTGATGTACAGCTTTGATGCAAGAAATATTGAGTAGAGTGTTGGAGCAATGATACAGCCATGAATCAGTCTTCCAGATTAAAATTACACCAATATGGAACAGACAAAGAATAAAAATGAGTTTCTGCTTTAGGTCATTGAGAAGGAGGTTCCATAGTCCTTCTCCTCTGATGGAATCAAAGCTTTTATGAGGAAAAAATAATCATGCAAGGTTTATGGTCTACGATGCAGCAGTGATGACTATCATAGACCATTGGGGGGGGGGGGTATCTGATAAGGAACCTAGCAACATCTTTCCCTTTGTAGTCACCATAGTTAGATTTGCCCCTTTTCTTCAAACAGATCCAAATATTGAAAACTATTACTGTCACTGTGTAAACTGTGGAAGATAAAAGACTAACGCCTCTAGTTTTAGTTTAGTTTAGAGATATCGTGTAAACAAGCCCTTTGGCACACCGAGTCAGTGCCAACCAACGATCACCCATATACTACACACTAGGGACAATTCAGAAGCCAATTAACCCAAAAACCTGCATGTCTTTGGAATGTGGGAGGAAACCTGAGCACCCGGAGAAAACTCACGTAGCTACAGGGAGAATGTACAAAGTCTGAACAGACAGCACCAATAGTCAGGATCGAACCTGGGTCTCTGGCGCTATAAGGCAGCAACTTCTGCTGCACCAATGTGCCGCCCCTAAAATGTGTATTCTCATAACTAATTTTAAACATGCCATGGTTTTCATTCTTATTTTAGATTATATGCATTTAGAAACTTTCCCTTTATTTTATGTAATCCTTTATTAGCCTCAGAAAACATAATCATAAAGTCAGTCAAGAGGAACTTCCAGAATTGTGACTTGATATTCCAGTGTATCCTATTTTTATTCTGAAATTAAACAAAAGGGAACGATGTAAAACCTTTTCTCAATAAAACTTTTAACTAATTACATGTGAAAAGATATTTAAATTTAAATTATCTATCAAAACCATTGCCACACGATCCTTACCCTATTGTTAACTGTTCTTTTTCACCTCCAGAAGTGATTTGGTTGCATACTTCTCAGGTGATTGAAAAAATTGTGATTAATCATGTAATTAAAAAATAAAATCAATAAATCATGCTGTTAAACAATAATATTGCTTGTATTTTTGAACGGAATTTGCTTTGGTTTTATAACCTGTAATAAGCAATATAAAATTACTTTCATGTTCAAAATCTGCCAAGGCTTGCCTCCCCTCCACATTCCTCCAATTCTGGTCTTTTGCACATCCTCAGTTTTCTTCGCCACTCAATGCAATGCAAGGGAGGAGTGAGGAGCCTGGGGAAATGGGTAAGACGCAAGAAAGCTGAGTAAGCAGATCTAACCATTCCTCATTCTCTGCCAAATGCAAGATGAACTGCAGGCAGTTTCAAGGTGATACAAAAGATATGAAACGACATTAAGATAGACAAAATGCTGGAGGAACTCAGCGGGACAGGCAGCATCTCTGGAGAGAAGGAATGGGTGATGTTTCGGGTTGCGACCCTTCTTCAGACTGGGGGGTCAGGGGAAAGGGAAACGTCACCCATTCCTTCTCTCCCGAGTTCCTCCAGCATTTTGTATCTATCTTCGGTTTAAAGCAGCATCTGCAGTTCTTTCCCACACATGAATCGACGTTAAATTGGATCTCGACCCACAAAGCTGCAGGCCCAATGTTGGGGTTTGCCTCAAACCATTGATTCAAACTGAGCTTTAAGCCTTCAAAAGAAGCCAAGACTACATGTCTCTGATTTGATCCCTGTTTGACATGGTTCAGATGCATCCTTTTGTCCTGCCAGTCCCTCCTCTCTCCATTCCCTCCTTTCTTCCCCTTCCTCTTCATTCCTCTCCCCAACTCAAAAATGTAATTTTTTGGAATACCGTCTCTAAAATTTCTTTCCTACATTCTTTTAACCTAATTATTTCCCCTTTTAATTGTGCAGCAAGTCTGCTTGCTGACTCTCAGCATTAAATGCAAACTCTCGCAAGTTTTTAAGTTGAAGTTTAGTTTAGAGATATAGCATAGAAACAGGCCCGTCGGCCCACTGAGTTCACACCGACCATTGATCACCCATACACCAGTTCTATCATCCTACATACTCGGACCAATTAACCTAAAACCTGCATGTCTTGAATGTGGGAGGAAACCGGAGAACCTGGAGAAAACCCAGGCCATCACAGGGAGAATGTACAAACTCCACACACAGAGCACCCACAGTCAGGATTGAATCCAGGTGTTTGGTGGTGTGAGGCAGCAGTTCGATCGCTCTAAGTGGAAGAAATTAAATGCTTGTTGTCATAATGTACCAAGTGTTCAACTTCCAGTCTGTAATCAGGAAAGCTCAATCATGTCATTTGTAATAGTACTGAGACAACCAATGCAGCAAGGATTCCGTCTACACATTTCAATTTTGTAAGAGATTATATTGGATAAGAAATAAATGACAGCAAAACTTCAATAAACTGGCATTTGATTGTTTGCAAATCCACATAGTCTAGCATCTGTCTCACTCATTAGTCTGGAACGTGAGCAGGGAGCCAGAGTGCAAGTGGGGTGTGGGCCAGAATCGGGGGTCCAGAGCATAGTTGGAGCAGGGGTCCAGATGGAATGGGGGGCGCGGTTCTAAACACCAGTGGTCAAGAATGTAGATCAGTTAGCAGCCAGAGTACTTGGATATTATATTTTCCAAGTTCACTGGAAAACATTATATTACCAAGAAACATGGAAAAAATAAAAATAAACTAAATAAGTGCTTGGATATTAATAAGAGTAACATTGGTAATGTCAGACAGCAGAGTTTCCAGATTGTTCAAAGTCCCAAGGAAACCAGATTTTCAGAGTTTAAGTGTATTTTAAACCAATAAAAATAACTAAGCTTAAGATATTAATCACTGTAGTTGGCCACAAACATACACAATGCCAATTTTCACCGATTACCAATAGCACCCACAGGTACAGGTTTAAAAGTTCCAACTGCGGTGGTGTATTCAGTTTAATCATTTATACATATCCCTTTCTTAAAACTTGAACTCAGAAAAACAAATATAATGACATGTTTAGTCTTCTATGAAAATTATTTTTGTTAGTTAACTTACACCGGATAACTGTAATGTGAATATTCTGTCGCAGTTGAACTAGTAACAGATCGCTGTTCAAGCATGCAGCAGAGTTGGCTGTGGCTTAAGCAAACATCCTGCTCTAATCATCCCTGCTTATGCAAGAGCTGGAATGTCGATACTCCAAAATATTTACTGAGCAGATGTGCCATTTGAGCGCACTCTGTTCCCCGTAACTCGAGAGGGAACAGGGGGAAAAAAAAACACTGGCAGGTTACCTTGTCCTTTGCAGCTCCCTTGCAGGCAAATAAACATGGTAGCTGTGATTCCAACAGCAACAAGGTAGACTGGGGGAGAAGGATCGGTCAGTAAAAATACAAGAAAGGCAATGTTTTGGTGAAAGAAGGAACTGCAGATGTTGGTTTACAAAAGAAGACACAAAGTGATGGGGTAGCACAGGTAGTGTCTCGGGAGACCTTTCGGGGCTGGAGAAGGATCCCGACCTGAAACATCATCTATCCATGTTCTCCTGAGACTCAGCCTAATCCTACTCCAGTACCGTATCTTCGCATGTTTTAACTTGGGTTAACATTTAAAAGGAACAGAGGCACACACTGATAAGATTCATAACTGAAATCCTGAATGCCTAGGAAAAGATTTCACATTTAAGAGGAATGTGGAATTCACTGTGGTGGATGTTTATGTTAATGGGCCTGTCCCACTTAGGCCATTTTTCAGCGGACTGCTGACTGTCAAGTTTCCGGCAGTCGCCTGAAAAACCGGGAACTGGAACGACGACTGTCAGAGTGGAACACACAAACACATTGCAAAGTCGGGGACCAGGGCAAGCGGGAGAGTGCTGTCTGAAATTCACACGGTACAAAGCCCAGGTGATACACCAACCGCGATGAACAGGAAAGTTGGTGCTGTAGTTAAGACGGCTAGCACAGTGTCCTTTAAAAGAGGGTGGGAGATAAGAGGGGGGGGGGGGGGGAGAGAAGGAGTGGAGACAATTTTTAATAAGCCAGAGATGCACAGCTGTGACATTTGGCGAACATTTAACATTACCGGTCGGTTATCCTTGGTTCTGAAAACTACCGCTTACGGTTTTTTCTCCCCAATGAGCCCATGAAAATGACCGGTCAGCAAAGGCGATAAACTAAAACTACCTACAACTACATGGCGACCCCACTACAACTGTACCTACGACTACAGGATTAGCGATTGTCTTCATGGCGACCAATCTTTGGTCACAGAAAAAAATTCAATATGTTGAAAATACTGAGGATGTGACTAGTTCCCAGAATGTGTGAACTCCTCGTGACCTTGAAAGAGACTCACCAGAGACCACCAGCAAACATGTGGCGACCATGTGGCGAGCACAGTCTCCTGACATCGCCTATAAAGTCGCCTATGTGGGACAGGCCCATAACTTTTATGTGGTTATGTGTCCTGTTGCTTTTCACTTAGTACGGCTGTATGGCAACTCAAATTTCACTGTACCTTAACTGGTACATGTGACAATAAACTGACCTTGAAACCTTCACCTTGAACTTACTGCAAGGTTAAACAACATGTACGGTTTCTCTTCTTTAGCACAAACTGCTGGATGACCACACGTTAAAACTATCATTGCTTGGTCCATCCCGAGTCCTGGTCTCCCCACAGGAAGGATCCACAGGAGGTACCGCCTACAATGATCCACACCATGCTGGCCATGCCGTCTATTTGCAGGTATCTTTGGGAAGAAAGTAAAGTGGCCTCCAGTTTCAAGTACAGCTTCTTCATCAAACATCAGTTTCCTGAACCACCATGCACAACACCAACAACAACCCATACCTTATCACAACACCACGTATTAGAAGTATTTTGGTTTTTGCACTATCATGGTCTGATTACTACTTAATAACTGATAATTTATTGTATATTAACTGAAGAAGGGTCTCGACCCAAAACATCACCCATTCATTCTCTCCAGAGATGCTGCGTGTCCCGCTGAGTTACTCCAGCTTTTTATGTTGTCTATCTTCAGTTTAAACCAGCATCTGCAGTTCCTTCTTACACATTTATGCTATATTTATTGTTGTTGTATTTAATGTAGCTGTAAAGCTGCAGCAGGAATTTCAACGTTCCAAATCAGATCTGGTGTATATGACAAGTAAACATTCTTGATAGCTTTTCCAATACATTCTAGATTTTTCCATTGTACCTGCACCTCACCATACATCTGCGCATGACAATAAACTTTAAACTATTTTCAAACTTGTGCACAATAGTTTTAAATCTATGATCATGTGTCTTTGCTGTCCATGCCATGATCATATTGAATGGCGGTGCAGGCTCGAAGGGCCGAATGGCCTACTCCTGCACCTAATTTCTATGTTTCTATGCCAACCCCAGCAATTATAAGATTGCTAACTAAAACCACATGAACTCAAGGAAATACAGATGCTGAAATCTTGAAAGCACAAAGTGCTGTTGTAACTCAGCGGGACAGGCAGCATCTGTAGAGCAAATGGATAGGCGATGTTTCTGGTCAGAATCAGACGTGGGGAGAAAGCCGGAAAAAGGGAGGATTGATTTGCAGATGGATGGACAAAGGCTCAAAATGAAAAGGAGACAATAGGATGTCAGGTAAGGAGTGATGAGTGAAAGACATAGGAGGAAAGTTACATGGAAAAGGGAGGAAGAGGGAAAAGTGGGGCGGGATAGTGAGAGAAATCAGTGTGCTTTGGGGTGATGGGGGGGGGGGGGGGGTAGCACTGGAAAGAGAGAGGGATATAAACATCAAATTCTCCAATTTTAAGTTACACCACACTTTTCACTCTTTCTGTCCTGTGTCCTCTAACCCTAATGTATCCATTTCAGGTTGTAGGTCCAGTGAGAGAATTAAATCACAGATCTTGAACAATGCTTCATTGGGATACTGGTCTGTTCAATTCAGTTGCTTCTAAAGTGATTTTTGAGTCAAATATCAATTGGTCTTAAGTTCCCTTCTGTATTTTAAATCGTTCGGGGTGGGCTGATGGGAAGGTGGGGGGGGGGGGGGGGGGGGCAGGGTAGAAGTCACTGGAATAGACACACCATCAGTCTACAAAAAGTCAAAGCAAAGATTAGGTCAGAATAAATTTTCCTGGCCTCCTAAAGAATCAGTCAAAATGTACTAACCATCTACAACCAAGGTTCCAAAAGAATTTAGACACAAAAAGCTGGAGTAACTCAGCAGGAAAGGCAGTATCTCTGGAGAGAAGGAATGAGTGACGTTTCGGGCCGCGACCCTTCTTCAGAATTTGCTTTGTTGAGTACAGCTGCAACAATCAAGAAAACAGCACAAGTGATCCACTTGATTAATGCAGCAACACATGATTCAATATACACCCTTCCTTCACCAGACCACAAAATACAGGACACGCGCCACAGGCAGTCAGTGAAATAGTTCAACAGCATCTAACTGGTAAAAATCACAGACATGCAGCAAAGTTATGTCACTCTCACCTCCAATTCATGCCCAAGTCATGACCAGAACAATTTGTACAAAGAGTTCCACACTCATGTTTGTGCTGGGTCAACATCAATGCAATCCTGATTGAATACCGTCACCATAGGACTGCTGTTGTTGATTCAAGAGAGCCTCCTGTCAAAATTATCTGAGGACCATCCAGGCTGAGCAATAAATGTTACATCAGCCACCTCCTAGGAAAAAAGATTTCCCCCTGGAACCACTTTTCCCTGTTCTCAGATTACTAAATAAAATTATTTATGGAATAATGTGGAAATGTAGCAGATAATGCTCTTTGCAAATTCCCTCAATAGAGTGGGGCTGAACTTCCTCCTTGAACCAAAGCAGTCTTTATAGTGAACATATATCTACCATGCTGCTCTGCAGGAACCTTGTAAGACTCAACAACAATCTTAACTTAAACTTACATCTTATAACAACCAAGAAGGGGCCATCTGGTTCACTGGGTCTATGCCAACTCCCAACATAACAATCTCTGTCCTTTTCCCCAGTCTAGTTCTACCTCAAGACTGAAACGGAACTGAGTTTCACTCTTGTACAAACAAGGAACTGCAGATGCTGGTTGACAAAAAAGGACAGAAAGTGCTGGAGTAACCGGGTAGCATCAATGGAGAACATGGATGGATGACTTTGTTCGGAATGATTGCGGGCGGGAAGAATGCTGGACGAGGATCGGAAGAACAAAGCTTGGCAAGTAACAGGTGGATACAGATGCAAGGGGGTTTTGATAGATGGTTGGACAATGACCAGAGATGAAAAGGTAGAATGTGTTGGACAAAAAGACTGAAGAGTTGCGAATTGTGAAGCAAGAGGAAGGGGTTCAGGCTGTGCAGGAGAGGAATGCCTGGGGGGTGGGGAGGGGGTCATGATGTTCCCCGGATGAGGACCTCTTTCTTGAGTAACAGTGGCTCCGCCTGTTGTCAAAGATGGACTCCTCACTGGTGTCTCCTCTGTGTGCTATAGTTATGCTCTCACTATTCTTGCCCCCAGACAGAACAAGGATAGAGTTCCCCTGGTTCTCACCTTTCACCCCACCAGCGTCTGGATTCAACACACCATTCAGCAACATTTCCATCACTACAGGTCACATCTTCCCATCTCCACCCCTCCTCGCCTTCCGCAGAGATCGCTCCCTCTGCAACACCTTGGTTCATTCATCCTTTCCCATCAAACCCACCCCATCCCTAGATACTTTCCCTTGAAACTGCAGATGTAACACCTATCCATACACTTCCTCCCTCACCTCCATCCAGGGACCCCAATAGTCCTTCCACGTGAGACAGAGGTTCACATGCACCTCCTCTACTGTATCTGAGTTCCCGAAGTGGCCTCCAGTATATCAGCAAGACCAAGCATAGATTCGCAGACAGTTTCACCGAACACTTGGGCTTGATCCGCCAAGGCCTACCGTATCTCGCAAATGCAAACCATTTGAACTCCTCTTTCCATTCCCATACTTAGGTCACATGCAAGCTGGAGGAACAGCACCTCATAATCTGCTTGGGTAACTTACAATCCAATGCTATAAACATTGAATTCTGCAATTTTAGGTAAGAATAAACCTCACCCGCTGTCCCCTCTTCCTCCTCACCCTTTCTTCCTCCCCCTTCCCCAAGCCAGATCTGGACTCGCACCTTTCTTCCTTCCCCTTACATGCCTTCTTCTAGCTTCACAATTCCCCACTCTTCAATCCTTTAGTCCCACACCTATCTTTTAATCTCTAGCCTTTGTCCAACCACATGCCTATCAACCCCTTCTCACATATAGCAAACTATTATTTGCGAGGCTTTGTCCTGTCACTCCTCTCTTCCAGCTTTCTCTCCCCACCCATCACACTGAAGAAGGGTACCGATCCGAAACATCACCTGTCCACATTCTCCAGAAATGCTGCTTGATCCACTGACTTACTGCAGCACTTTGTGTATTTTTTAGGAGTTCCAATCTTAATTTATTATTCAAGTCTCTGCGGAGGAACTTGCCTCATCTTCTGACCCATGAACATAACTGCAATCATTGAGCTGAGAAAATGAAAACCAGCTGAAGCTAGATTAAGAATAAGATGCTATAGCCAAGGCAGTGAAAAATACTGTGCATTCCATGGAAAATTAAATTCAAGAAAACACAATATGAAGATGTTTGGCAGATTTTGATTTGCATGTAAAGTGCCATTTGTTCAACGAATAAATGCAATTAAAACAAATGTTCATGATTTATAGCAAAATCACACAAATGTAGAAAATTTGTCATACACTTGTCAAACTAAAAACTACTCTATCTTTAGAAATAGCAGATTACTATCAATACAGCATTGAAAATGTCTATTAATACATGCATCCACCAGAAAATGAATTTGTTAATGTACAATAATATTTGTGAAAAATGTCCAAAGTGTAATTTCTATTCTGCTTGTATCATTTGAAGTGGCACATGAATCCTAAGATCATAATCCAGCCATCCCTACTGGAATATGTCAGTTAAATATTTCATGTAACTTAGTATTCTCTTTTATTTACATGGGATTTTTCGACAGTATGATTTTATGATGAATTGAAACTCGGGCTAGCGGCATTTTCAAAGCAAAAAAACACTTCTTTCCAATTATCATATAAACTTGCATGCAGTCACTGAGACTACTGCAGATGCACGTTGTTTCTTGCTTTATTAGTCACCCGTCAACAATTTACCTTCATGTACCATTACATCTTTGTGATCATTCAATTAAACAGAAGCATGGTTTTAGCTTTTTTTTTTAAAAAGCGAAACAGAGATAGGAACAGATACACAGAAGCCTGCTGAAGCATGACAAATCCAAAGATTCATTCACAATGTAGATTAATCTCGCCAAACTGGAGAATTATTTTCTGGATGATGAATTATGCTTCTGTTGTCAATACAACAACCACCACTGCACCCAGTTCCTTTACTTATAAACCGCCTAATGATGCCTAACATCATTACACAGTTCACTTCCCACTCCTGCCAAAGAACTGCTAAGTAATGCACAACCGGTATATGTTTACAAGTATTTCATAATAAAATCCCATTAAACAAATATCAAGCCAAACAACAACTTTTCTTCCAGCACCAAAACATGTTGATGCAATGAACTGTGACAGAATAGTAATAAACTTTAAGAGAATATAAAAAGGCTGATGAAATGGGTGAACACATGTCAGGTGAAATTTAATGGAAAAAAGAGTTATATTCTAGATTTCAGTAAGAAGAAGAATAAATGCACACTGGATACTTTACTTTATAAAGAGAGGATAAAATACAAGAGCAAGGATGGCTTGATGAACCATTAGGTTGTCTTGCTGAACCATTACAAAATGCCAGTTCAGCCACAACTGGAGCCGTGTGCTCAGTTATGGGCACCATACTTTAGTAGAGATTTGAAGGCCTTGAGGGGACATGGGAGAATTTACCTGAATGATTCCAGAGATAAAGAACTTTAATTACACAGAATGTCTGAAGAAACTGGGGTCATTCCCTTTGGATCGGGGTTGGTTGATGAGGGATCTGATGGAGAAAAGTCAAGGACCAGAGGGCATAGTGTATAGGTGAATAATAAAACAGCCAAAAAAGGAAAAAACACTAGAAAATGGTTTTAAATCTGGAAAACACTGTCAGGAGATGTACTGCGCGATTCATACGTGGAATTTAACAGGAAATTGAATAAGTACATGAAAATAAATAGTTTGCAGGGCAATGGGTTAAGGGCAGCTGCAGAACTTGCTGAATTGCTTTTGCGAGAGTCGACATGAACTCCATGACCTCCGAAATAGCCTCCCTCGACAATATAATCTTTGTGCAATTCTATCCTATATCCATAAATGGGCCTTTCAAAGGTTTAGCGGGTTTATGCTGGAAGCCCCAAACCACCCCCCCACAGAAAATACTGGAAACACTCAGCAGATCAGGAAGAATCTGTGGAAAGAGAAAAAGAGTTAATGTTTCAAGTCAAATACCTCTCATCATCAGAACTGCCTGACCTGTTGAATGTTTCCATCATTTTCTGTTTTCATTTCAGATCTCCAGTATCTGCAGGTTTTTTTTACATTTTCAGTGCATGCTGAAAACCTGAAAGGAATATCCTTTTCATGGTGACATACCTACAATGTAAATAGATGGGTATGGCAGCATTGTGTTTGAATTACTAGAATAACAGCTAGAGGTAAGAGATCAAATCCACAATGGCAGATTTACATTTTATTTAATCTTGATACGGATAATTAAGAAAAATAAAACTGGATTGTTGCAAAAACCCCATCTGGTACATCTATGTCCTTCAGAAAAGGAAATTGGCCAACTCTACCCAATGTGCTGTCCTCATAACTGCAGACCCTGATCCAAGGAGACCGACCTTAGCTTCAGTGTAGGAAGGAACTGCAGCTGCTGGTTTACACTGAAGATAGACAAAATGCTGGAGTAACTCAGCGGGTCAGGCAGCATCTCTGGAGAAAAGGAATAGGTGACGAGAAAGGTTTTGACGCAAAACATCACCTATTCCTTTTCTCCAGAGACTCTGCCTGATCCACTGAGTTATTCCAGCATTGTGTGATTTTGTGGTCTTTGTCTAATTAAAGTTCAAGGGCAAATAGGGATGAATAATGAATGCTGACATTGACAGTGACGTTCACATTGTATGAACGAATTGAAACAAAATTTAAAGACTTTATACGGCACTGCAAATTCTAGCGGTTGAAGCAAGAGGCTTCCATGACAATGTTATCTTCACTATTGACATTCATTTTTTGACTAATATAAAGGGAGTAGAATTTATTTTTTAAAGTAATTAAAGAACAAGTTCTATAAAATTATAAAAAGATGAAGATTTTAAAATCACTTTTCTTTGAATCCTTCACCCTTGGTATAAAACGGATTTTAAAAATTCCAGTCATGCAGAGAAAGCCAATTTTACCCAAAGTAATGGTTAACTTCAGACCCTTTAATTGACATCAGTACCATACAGAATTTGCTTCCTCAGGAAAGAAGTAGTTACACTGAATAATCACCCGTACAATAATCACAAGCCAGGAACTAGTGACCATTGCGCTATTTTTTTTCATCCTTTATGGTCAGCATCCTTTATTTTAATTAGTCCTGGTTAGTAAATCAATCATGAAGTTATGCAAAATAAATTTCCTATTAGTCTTTGAAATCAATAGACTTTTACGATTATTTGTTCAACTGAGATGAATACAGTACCAAGGCAGGATAAATATCGACGGTGTAATATTGCTGACTTTATCCTAATTTGCCTTCAAGTGCTCGCCCCTTAATCAACAACTGCACCGTACACGAGTACCATTCTCTCACGTCACTGCTTAAACTTATTCAACTTAAAAACATTCCAAGTTGAGTTAACATATCGTGTTCCATTTCACTTAAACCTTATTTTGCATTCCCCTCCTCATTCCAAAGCAACAACTCGGAACATATTTTTGTAATCACCTTCCATTCTTAGATCATTTGTCAAAGCTGTAGTAAAAAAAAGTAGGAAATATAGCACTGGTGGACACTAAAATTTTATAAAAAGGTTAAAGGAAATGTGGCTAAACAGATGTTGAATGGTTTCAATAATATAAAAATACAATAAACTAGACCAAATGGGACAACGCACGGTGCGGGGTGGGGGGAGGGGTTGGGGTTGGGGCAGCGGTGTCTCATTTGGTCTAGTTTATTCTATTTTTATATGATTGAAACCATTCAACATCTGTTTAGCCACATTTCCTTTAATTTTTTTATAAGGAGGGGGGGGGGGGAAGGGAAGAGGATGCCTTCCACACCTCATTCTTCTATATTATACCATAGATGAGGCTCTCACCAGGGTCTCTTCTATACCCCGTGACTCTGCACTCACTCCCCATCCCCACCACTCGCAACAACGGCCGAGTCCCCCTTATCCTCACCCTACCAGCCGTCACATACAACAAATAATCCTCCGACATTTTCGCCACATCCAGCGTGATCCCACCACTTGCCACATCTTCCCATCTCCTCCCCTGTCTGCTTTCCGCAGAGACTGCTCCCTCCGTAACTCCCTGGTCAATTCGTCCCTTCCCACCCGAACCACCCCCTCTCCGGGCACTTTCCCTTGCAACCGCAGGAGATGCTACACTTGCCGCTTTACCTCCCCCCTTGACTCCATTCAAGGGCCCAAGCGGTCTTTCCAGGTGCGGCAGAGGTTCACCTGCACCTCCTCCAACCTCATTTATTGCATCCGCTGCTCTAGATGTTAGTTGCTCTACATCGGTGAGACCAAGCATAGGTTTGGCGGTCGCGTCTCCAAACACCTTCCGCTCGGTTCGCAATAACCAACCTGATCTCGCGGTGGCTCAGCACTTCAACTCCCCCTCCCATTCCGAATCAAACCTTTCTGTCCTGGGCCTCCTCCATGGCCAAAGGACCTCAATAAATTGGAGGAGCAGCACCTCATATTTTGCTTGGGCAATTTGCACCTCAGCGGTATGAACATTGACTTCTCTAATTTCAGGTAGTCCTTCCTTTCTCCTCCCCTTCTCAGCTCTCCCTCAGCCCTCTGGCTCCACCTCTTCCTTTCTTCCTCCCGCCCCCCCCCACCCCCTCACATCAGTCTGAAGAAGGGCTTCCACCCGAAACGTTGCCAATTTCCTTTGCTCCATAGATGCTGCCTCACCCGCTAAGTTTCTCCAGCACTCTTTATCCCTTTAAAGGCTGGCTCCTGACACAGCAACTGTGAGGCTAAGTCCCTACAACTGTGAGACCCTACAACAGATCAATGTGCTGAAATTGACATAGAACAACTTTACATTGAAATCCAATAAAGTTGTTTGGTGTGTAAGAAAGGAACTGCAGATGCTGGTTTAAACCGAAGATAGACACAAAAAGCTGGAGTAACTCAGCGGGACAGGCAGCATCGCTGGAGAGAAGGAATGGGTGACGTTTCGGGTCGAGACCCTTCTTCACGAAGTTGTTCAGAGAACCTCTGCAAATCTTTGAGACCTTTAAAAGCATTAGCTTTATATGTAATGCCATTTTAACACCTTTAAAAAGTAGTGAAGGAATTTCTAGGCTAGAACAACTTAAAGATAGATACTTGCCAAGTAGAGAGGAATGCAAACAATTAAGGAAGCTGTGTGTCAGAACTGAACATAGCAATTATGACTGCACTGAAAAAAATGCCAATTTAAATAAGGTGCAGCAGACAGGAGACTTAAATTCAAGAGAAAATAAAATGTATCAATAGCAACAATTCTAAATTAAAGAGAAATGCAGCACAAATCTCAATAAATATTCAGACTAATATGAACAAAGCACTGGTAAAATGTTGTGAAAGCCACATTTATGGTTTCTTCCAAATGCTTATTTAAAAAAACCTCACTGGAAATCAAAACAGTTCAGACAAAAGCATCAATTATATTAGTCCAAGTCGATAAACAAAGTTAAAATTGTTGACTAATTGAGAAATAATTGCGTAATTCTTATTAATACAAGGAATAAATGAAGTTAGTGAAAAAAAAAACAATATTGAAGTGCGGAAAATCAGGGGTGATGTTTGTGAAGTATCCAAGGATCAAAAGAATCGAGGTAAGAGCATATTAGAAAAAAAAGTCCATAAATTATTTCCCATATGTTCACTTTGTAATGAAGTGACTGTAGGCTCAGTTGAGGTTTTTGAAAGAAACAGTACACGGTTACTTATTGGACTTATCACAGGACTGTCATCACATTATTCGTCACAGGATTATTATTGCCAAGCTGTTTGTCAACCGATACTACTGGGTATTCAAACCAAAATGGATCATTTCCAACACAGTGCTGTTATGAAAATTGTCATTACTAGGGGTTTTATCTTAAATCAAACGCATAGGCCTGGATAATCTGGTCACTAGTAATGAGATAGCACTTGCCCCAGCCTCAAAGCCTTCTGTCGATAATGTTAAAACAGCGTTTGTGTTGTCTGTCACTTTTTTGATCAAAGCTTAAACCAGACCCTAACTACATGACATCCACGTGAAAAAGATTTTTTTAAGTAGGCTGATAAAGAATTATCACTGCTACAAGTTATTTTATTTTAATTTTGAAACATTTTCCAGAAGAAAAACATATTAGGTTGCATATTTGGGATTAAGGTCGAGCCAAAATATTACATTTAATTTAATTTTGTTAAAATAAATATATAGAATTTTAAAATCATGATAGAGAAGAAATGATGCTTCAGACTTGACAATCTAGTAGAAATAAGCCATTGAGGTTGTTTAGCGATTCAATAACGTATGATGACAAATTCTGTTACATCGCGCCACAAAAGGTAAAACAATTCTGATAGAAACATGTGCTGCATTTCTCTTTAATTTAGAATTGTTGCTATTGATACAACATTTTATTTTCTCTTGAATTTAAGTGTCCTGTCTGCTGCACCTTGTTTAAATTGGCATTTTTTTCAGTGCAGTCATAATTGCTATGTTCAGTTCTGACACACAGCTTCCTCAATTGTTTGCCATTTGGCCCTTCGAGCCTGCACCGCCATTCAATATGATCATGGCTGATCATCCAAGTCAATGTCCCGTACCTGCTTTCTCTCCATACCCTCTGATCCCCTTTGCCACAAGGGCCGCATCTAACTCCCTCTTAAATATAGCCAATGAACTGGCCTCAACTACCCTCTGTGGCAGAGAGTTCCAGAGACCCACCATAGTTTTAATAACATGGATAATAAGAGGTTAAAGACTATTTCAAATCAATGATTCACTTGTCCACATGTACAGCAGCAGGGTATCAACAACAGATACTATAGGATGTATGTATTCAAATGTGCACTTGCAGACTCCACAAAGTGCTGCTGATTTAGACGTTATATAATTGTCTCTTCTGCAAATTCCAGTTCAGTTTGAATCATATCAATGCCTAATTTAAAAGAGTCCTTGCCGTAAAGTAATTTTCATCAGATTAACAAGAACGGCAACGATGCAAAGCTCAGAATGACCAGAAAGCCCATTTTAAAGCCAAGCTAAGCAACTTGCTAGTTGGTTGCAACTTGCCAACATGCTAACGTATGATGAGAGTTTGACAGCTCTGTGCCTGTACTCGCTGGAGTTCTCTGAAACTTACAGGATAATGAAAGGCTTGGACAAAGTGGATGTGGAGAGGATGTTTCCACTTGTGGGAGAGTCTAGGACCAGAGGTTACAGCCACAGAATAAAAAGATGTGCCTTTAGAAAGGAGATGAGGAGGAATTTTCCTTTAGCTAGCGAGTGATGAATCACTGGAATTCATTAACAGACAGCTGTGCAGGCCAATCTTTTTGTGTATTTTTAAAGCTGGGATTGACAGGTTCTTGATCAGTAAGGCGTCAAAGGTTATGGGGAACAGCCAGGAGAATAGAATTGAGAGGGAAAGATAGAACACGCAACAATGCAAAATGATTGAATGGCAGAGTAAAATCAATGGGCCAAATGGCCTCATTCTGCATCTATGACTTATAAACTTATTATGAACTTGTTTCTCATGTTTAAACAATAGTAAACATTCAACCAGTGAGAATTGTGTACTTTCCAATGGTTCACTGTCACAAAAACACAATCACATTTCTGATTCTACTCGGAGCTGAAGCAGCTTAGCATCAGCAGAGATGACATCTATACTATGATATCATCTTGATAAAGAATTTCCAATGTACGTTTTTTTGGATTATGCTGCAGAAACAGACGAGCATTGGAGCTTGAGTCACTTTAAGTATTTGTTAGTAACCCAGATACATAACAAAATAAGTTATCTAATCTTGGGCATTGTGCAACAAAAGTGCCCAAACAGCTTTCATTGTTTTTGCTTTTCAGCAAAACGAATTACACAAATTTACTTGGAAGACTATATAGCTGCATTTTCTTTCCTGCCCTTTCAAACATCACCAGACCAAGAATGACACGATGATACCTACCTTAAAAAAAATGTACACAAAGGCATTAAAAAAATGTTTATCAGCCAATCTTTCTAATTCCTATACCATTGCCTCATTGTACAGGCACAGGCCCTTCTGGGTTACGAACACCTGACTTATGAACCAGCAACAACAATCAGAGCTGAGAGGCTGAGCAGAATCACTTACTCATTCACTGGGTCAGTGAGGCCGGCTGGCGAGTTGCCCTCACGCAATCCCACGCATGCTCACTCTCCTGAAACAACTGTTTCTGTGATCGTCTCAACGCATGCTTTCAGTTTATTTCCAACTTACAAAAAAATCTGGTGACTAACAGTTCGCAGGAACAGAACCCTTTTGTAACTTGGGGTCTGCCTGTAATTAAATATGATCCAGAGTTTCTCCACATTACACAAAACACTTCCAACTTCTCCACTATTTAAAGGACAAAGTGACATTAGAAGTTATCCATTCCATGGTGATAATTCAGTTTTGAAAAGCATGACCAACAAATCCACAGTTTGCTCATGCTTTAGTACCCAATTTGGAGAACAACTTCTGGAATAGGTCCTAGAAATTTTTCTGACCTTAATCTCATTAGTTATACCATTACTTTTTTTTAAAATGGATATTGGATTTAATTTCTTCCTCCATGCTTTAGTCTTACTTGTATGTTTCGTATTCTATTTTCTTCCTTTACGGCAAAGTAAATATTACACAAAATAAAGGAGCCAGCTCCACAAGCCAGTACTTGGCCCATTCCACCCCATCACCTCTCTATACAGGCCGTCTCCCCTTTATTCCTTCAGTCCAGATGAAGGGTCCTGACCAGAAACATTTATAGTTTCGCTTCTTCCGCAGCTGCTACCTGGCATGTTGAGTTTCTCCAGCTGTTTGATTTTTGGACAACAAAGGATACATTTCTACATTAAGGGAGCTCAAATGATTGAGCAGAAAACTGTGGGTTGATATTTCGTGCATATGGTGATCCCGCCTGCAAAGGTATTAGGCATGCAGTGAAACCAAACAGTATACAATGCTCATTTATCCTCACTTTTGCAAGATTTTCTTGCAAATACATGGGCAGTTAAGACAATAGGTGAAGTACGCCATTTGGAACTTCGAGCCAGCACAGCCATTGAATGTGGCTGATCATCCATAACCAGTACCACATTCCTGCCTTCTCCCCATATCCCTTGATTCCGTTAGCCCTAAGAACTATATCTAACTCTCTCATGAAAACATCGAGTCTTCTGTAGCAGTTAACCGGATGCTTGTTTACAGTCTAAGGAGCAGGCTTTACTTACAATTCTTATCATTCAAATGTCCAAATACCCATCACCAACAATGTACACAATAACCTTCTGAACTCCCTACCCCATTTCTGTTCCCACTCTAGTCCTCTTCTTCATGATGTCTGCCCCACTGTGATGTTGGAAGAGTGGAGAGGGAAGCCATGAATATTCACTGGGACATGATGCCTCAAAGCTTATGCAGAGAAAAGAATAGACACAAAAACCTGGATTCACTCAGCGGGACAGGCAGCATCTCTGGAGAGAAGGAATGGGTGACGTTTCGGGTTGAGACCCTTCTTCAGACCCCATTTCATGTCTCGACCCGGAATGTCACCCATTCCTTCTCTCCAGAGATGCTGCCTGTCCCACTGTGTTACTCCAGCTTTTTGTGTCTATCTTTGGTTTAAACCAGAATCTGCTGTTCCTCCCTACATAGAGAAAAGAATAGGCTAATATTAGTTGTTATACTGTCGTTATTAGAATAGCAAATATTGATCAAAGTTTTAGACTCTAGCATCATGAAAAGCAAATGATATACTCCATTGAAGCTCATATTAGGCAGTTTTTTTCAAAGCAGTAGACAAACAATCTGGCTTTAGTTAAAACAAGCTGAATGAGGATGCAATATTCCCAAAAAGAGAGGGAAAAAAAAGAAAAATAACTGGCTAGGATTGGATGGAACATAGCAAACTAATTAATAGCAAGCACGTTAGGCTATTTATACCGTACAATCGTTTTTAGGAATCCAGTTTGAACAACAATGTGAATATGAGGTCAATTAATTTTGAATAATTTTTTTATTAGCAATAAACAATTCTCAATGTTTAAAACTGAGTTATAAACATCAACTTAAATCAATATTTGTACTCTAATGATTATTATCTTATTTTTTTTTGAAAATAAAAGTGGGTAAATAGAAATACCATTATTAATCAATAAAATTATAATTCCTTAATAATTATTTGGTATAAAAGAAAAAGAAAAAATGAAGAAAAAGAAAAAAGAAAAAAGACATATTATGTATATATATCAATTAAAAGCCACACAATATATTATAAATGAAACAACTACAAACAATAATATCAGTAAAGACATGCATATATCCTGGTATACCAATACATTATTTTCATCAAATCCCGCAGGGTGCCAGTCGAGCCGTGATGCCAAGAACAGCTACTTCTCTAAATACTGTATATATGGAGACCATATCTGTTGAAAAGAATTATACTCGTCCAAAAGGACAAATCTGATTATTTCCAACCGCAACGTCTCCAACATCTCTGATGCCCACATTTTAATTGTTGGGGATAATGTTCCCTTCCAAAATTTCAATATTATTTTTTTCCCTAATATCAAACAATAATCAAGGAAATTTCTTTGATCTAGTGTAAATATCAAATTAGCCTCTGGAATTCCCAGTATTATTAGCTTTGGGTCAGGTTCTAATTTAACCTTAAGAACTTCAGAAATAACTTTAAAAATTTCTGTCCAATAATAATTCAATTTAGGACATGTAACAAAACTGTGTGTTAAATTTGCTTCTAAATTCTTACATTTATCACAAATAGAGGAGAGATTAGGAAATATACTATTTAATTTGGTTTTCGAATAATGTAATCTGTATAATACTTTAAATTGTATTAATATGTCTAGCATTTAACGAGCACCGGTGTATTCGTTGTAGACTTTCTTCCCAATTTTCTTTGGTTATAGGTGATCCAATTTCATTTTCCCATGCTTGACGATATGTTTCAGTTATTGGATTCTCCTTATCCATAATGATGTTATATATATAAGCTATTAATTTTTCTGTGGTTGGATGCCAGTTAAACGATTCATCTAATAATCCTGGTTCCTTATTTTTAAAATCCTGTGTGTTAGATTTAATATAATCTCTAATTTGGAAATACCTAAACAAATGCTGTGAAGACAATCCGTAGATATCTTGTAATTCCTGAAATGAAAGAAATTTTCCATTTCTATAGAGGTGCTCTACCCTTGTAATTCCTAAATTATCCCAATGTCTGAACCCTCCATCCAATGTGGAGGGCTTAAATAATGGGTTATTCATAATTGGTAATCTAAATGAAAGGTTGTCTAATTGTAAAGTCTTGACTATTTGTTTCCAAATACGTCTATTATTATAAATGATTGGATTGTCCCTATAAATTTTTTTTTGTAGGTAAATTAATTTTGACATCTTAAATTCACCATAGCCAATTAAAGAACCTGTACGCGATGACCAGCTTTGCAAGATGTAGACACTGACAGATTTTACAAAAACCTGAAGATTGCTTGGTGTTAACTTTGAGTTTTTATGCCTTAACCTATTTGAGTTATAATGGGACAAAATACAACAGGTTCATAAGCGTCACAGGCTTACTTACATGTCTTACTGAACAACTACTTATAATAAACTGCAAACTAAAGCAATTTGAATAAAATTGGTATCAATAGCCCACAGGTAGCCGGTACACAATCTTAACTTTAAATATGTTCAATTAAAAACTCAGCTGGACAAGACAATTTGTTTCCTTCTCTAGCTGCATCAGATAAAACTTTAATTAATCTCTTCACTAGGGTAATGTATAACAATGCAGCTTCCCCTCCATGGAGTTGAAGGGGCTGCTCCTCAGACACTGGTTGCACTTCAGCCCCAAGCTTCCCATCTTTGAGTACCCGGTTTTGAGAGGGTCATCCTTGTCAGGATGCTTCTGGGTCTTGCCTCATGGTTGTTCATATGTCCAGGCAACGGACCATGGATGGTCCATCTGTACCAACTGCTTATTCCTCTTCTGAAGTTACATTCATGCAAGAGTGTCCATGGAGAGAAAGCACACCATCAGAGTATAGAAGTGAGATCGACCGATTGAACCAATGAACTGATTGAGGACGTTGGAAGAGGAAAGGTGATGACCCACAATTACGAAGATTTGGTATTTCAGTGAGGATTCTCTTGAACTTCTACAGATGTACAGTAGAGAGCAGATTGACTGGTTGCATCACGGCCTGGTTCACCAACTTGAACACCCAGGAGCGGCAAAGACGGCAAAAAGTTGTGAACACTACCCAGTCCATCACCGGCTCTGACCTCCCCACCATCGGAGGGTTTTATCGGAATCGTTGCCTCAAAATGGCAGCCAGCATTATCAGAGACACACACCATTCTGGCCACACCCCTGCCATCGGGAAGAAGGTACAGAAACTGTAACGTCCAGGCTCAGGAACAGCTTCCTCCCTACTATTAAACAATACCTCAAATAAACTTGGAACTTCAATATTATTATTATTACTAGACAAAGTGGGACCCGTTGGGTCCCTGTCACACGGGAGGCCTAGTCCCCCAACGCAATATTCCACCACTCATCCGTTCCCCCAACGCATTATTCCACCACTCACCCATAGCCCCCAACTGCGCAGACGCAGCTCATTTCCCCTCATCCCCCAGCTCTCCCTCTTCTTTCCCCTCTCCTCCTCTTCCCCAATCCCTCTCACCTCTCCCTTCCCCTACCCTGTTACTCCCTCTCTCCATAACTCCTCTCCCCACCCACCTCCTATCCCCCTATCCCCCTCACTATCCCTCCGGATCTCCGCCACTGTCTTCCCCTCACTCCATTCCCCATTCCCCACTCCCTACCTCCACCCCCCTCTCCCTCTATTCCCCCACTCTTCCTCCTCATCTTCACCCACTTTCCCCCCTCTCCCTCCCTACCCCCTCTTCTCCCTCAGTCCCCCCCACTCTCCCTCCTCACCTCCCCAGGATCTCTACACAACCAAGGACATAGGGAACAGGCACAAGTGACCACCACCTCCAAGTTTCCCTTCAAGTTGCACTCCTTCCTGATGTGAAAATATATTGCCATTGTTGCCGGCTTTAAATTTAGCAATTCTCTCTCCATCCCCCTGGTTCCACCCACTCTCTCCACAACAGTACCACTATCAGAAGGAGTGCAGCTGTTCAAGTCAGTGTCTCAGCTCAAACCTCTCAAGGTAATTATTGTGCAGGAATTGCTAGTGACATTCAGGTCCCAGAAAATGACAACATTAAAAAAAAAGTACATTCTGTGCTAATGCAACTCTCAGTGTTCTGTATCGAGAAGTACAAATTAATCTGCTGAGTGAAGACTTTGAGTGTAGTTAGCAGGAAATTTCTTTGCCCATATTTGACCTGATGCTATGGCACTTTATGAAGTCCAGAATCAATATTGTTAACTCCCTGGTATAATCCTTTCTGACAAGATATCAATGTGCCACCACCTCTGTGCAGCTGGTGGACTAGGATGATAATAGGTCATCAACTCAAAAGAGTAACAGTTTCTCTATGTGCAGAAGCTGTCTGACCTGCTGGGTATTTTCAGCACATTTGTGATGGAGCATTGGAAATTGATTTTATGGTAGGATTCCATAAATATGGTGTGATATTAGTGCTCGATGATTCAAGCACAGGCAGACAAAAATACATTATGTGTGTAGAAACGAACTGCTGATGCTGGTTTACACCGAAGTTAAGACACACAATGCTGGAATAACTCAGCGGGTCAGGCAGCATCTCAAGAGAAAAGGAATAGGTAACATTTTGGGTTGAAACCTTTCTTCAGACTGATCCTTCTTAGTTTCTCAGAAATATTACCTATTCTATGAGAATAGATTGCTCCAGACACTCAAAAAGCCAAACTCTCCTCTCTCAATTGAGATGCAGATCTAGAGATGTTATAGGGGCACTTTACAAGTTTAACTAGACTTGGAGCAATTTTGGTGTGACTGATTCTAGTAATTGATACCGATTGGCTATTCCGTTGTTATTAGTAGGTAGAGAAAAATGCTGGAGAAACTCAGCGGGTGAGGCAGCATCTATGGAGCGAAGGAAATAGGCAACGTTTCGGCCCGAAACGTTGCCTATTTCCTTCGCTCCATAGATGCTGCCTCACCCCCTGAGTTTCTCCAGCATTTTTGTTTACCTTAGATTTTCCAGCATCTGCAGTTCCTTCTTAAACTGTTGTTATTAGTATTCTGTTTCAATGTGGTACCTTTCGTAGATAAATTCAGAGGGTGGTAAAAAGTCAAGCACGTTGTTGTGTTTCTGCTTTCACAGTTAAGGCAAACTGTGTAAAGTCAAGGAACATTGCCTTTCCCAAAGGGCATTCTTAAACTTCCCGGGGAGCCTGGAAGTGTCCCGGGGAACCACGCAGACCAGATCCACCCGCCAAACAACCACACGGACCAGATCCACCCGCAAACGACAACCAGAACGCGCCCGGCAGGCCCAACTCACCCCACAGGCCTCCCAGGGGACTGCGGAAAAGCTGGGCGGCAAGGCCAGTCTGGGCCGAAGGAATCTCAGCGTTGAGTCTCAGTGGCGGCAGCAGCGTGAGCGTCGATAGCAATGGGAGCCTCGGCGGCAACGAGAGCCTCGCGATCAACCCGTGATCCGCAGTCGAAGAGCGTGGCGGGATGGGAGGACAATGGGGAAACAGCGTGGGGGGATAGCCGTGAGGAACAATGGAGGACCCGGCGTGGGGGATGGGGGGGCTAGTTCTAGAGAATTCTAGTTTTAGAATTCTCTGCCCAGGGGATAAGTCTGCATTCGTTTGTTTGTTTATTCGTTCCGGTTAAGGCGCCAACAATCGCTTGGCTTTTTCTTTTTTTTTTATATCACTTTTAATTTAATTGTAATGTCAAGTTTTCATGTACCTTGTTGTGACTGTTGGAAGACCAATTTCCCCCGGGGATGAATAAAGTTTTATCGTATCGTAGAAAAGTTTTCATCACATGGTCAATGATGGTTGAACTGATATCTATTTATACATAACTAAAACTCTGATCTTGTTATTTCAATTCACTCACCGTTCTCCTGTGCTGCGAGTGCGCCAAGTTTCCTTCCAATCGGTTGAATGTCGTAAAAGTTAGAGAGGTGTAAAAAGCTTAAAACCCGCGCCTGCGTAGATCGATCTCTGCTCCTGCCAGTCAGCGCCGCGTGGATTAGTCTCTTCCCCTGTTACTCCCCTGGACGGTCCGCCCCTTCCTGCGCCATCGCGTCTTTACTGGAGCTGAGGGTGGCCGGCGAAGGTTTCCAACCGGACTTTCGGAGGGACCCGAAGCAGCCCAGCCCAGCCCAGCGTGGGAGACCCAGCCCAGCCCACTGTTGGAGACCCAGCCCAGGCCGGAGTCGGAGATGTCGCCAAACGGAAAGCGAAGACTCGGATCCCAGCGGAGGAGAACGTCCAGCAACCAGAGCCCACTGTGAGTCCCCATCGCACTACCAATTCCAGCCACTACCACTCTGGTCCCGCTCGCTGGCTCCTACCCCCCCCCCCTGTGATTCCCCCCTCTCTCCCATGGCTCTTCCCCGTCTTTTCTCCGAGCTTACTCCCCGCCGCCCAATTTTTTTTGCATAATTTTGAATTCATGTTTACAGATTTAGTGCAGCCCCATGTATTGCTGATCAAGTAATTTAACCAGTGCAGCACCATTCCAGCTAAAGTGTGGAGTAACATATATACTTAACCACGTAATTAGGTACTAAATTAAGATTCAGTATTGGTGGCACGAGTCAGTACTCTGATCAGGCTGTTAACACACATCCAACAGTATGTAATCACAGAGGCCTTTCACAACTCATCATTCTAGATGCTCCTCATACATACTGGTATAGGCCAAAATAAATGTAAACATTTTACATAAGAAATAGACCAGTAGGGCATCTGGCCCCTCAACAACCATTTCAGAGCACTTCAAGATCATGTCCAATCTTTTACCTCATCTTTTAACACTCTTGACTCTTGATTTTGCAACAACATCCTCTAATTTGTGACAACTTTGCCAAGGTAAACATCTACCTTGTTTGTTAAAGAAGGAACTGCAGATGCTGGAGAATCGAGGGTTACACAAAAAGCTGGAGAAACTCAGCGGGTGCAGCAGCATCTAAGGAGCGAAGGAGATAGGCGACGTTTCGGGTCGAGACCTTGTTTATATGTTTCAGTGAGATTACCTCTCACTCTTTCAAACCTGAGAGAGTGTACAGCTCTACCAAATCTTTCCTTATTGGGAAAACCTCCCATCCCAATAGTCCCTCTGACGAGCTTTTAAAGCATTCCCGCCATTACAAATATATCCATTTTTAGGTAAAGAAAACAGACTTGTTTGTACACAACGTTCTAGGTGTGGCCCCACTGGGCTCCTTTGTAATCCCAGCATGACATTTTACATTTGTACTCAGAACTTTAAATATTAACATATTGTGTCTTCCTAATTTATTTCTGTAACTACACTTCAATTTTAAATGGTTTGTAAAGATGGAAAATCACATCCTCCTGAAGCCAAGATTATTAAAAAGTCTGCTTTCTGCTACTTAAGTACTTTATGCTTCCGATGTTTCCACAATATATTCCATCAGCCATTTCCTCACCATTTACTTAGTCTGCTTATAGACCCTTGAAGCCGAGACCCCAACACTAATCTATGACATGACACAAGTAATGAACTGAAAACGCCCCAATTACTCTTTTTTTTGTCTAATCAATCTCCATTCCATTCCAGCATATTATCCCAAATTCGGCGATTTAGTTTTAGACAATAGACAATAGGTGCACGAGTAGGCCATTCGGCCCTTCGAGCCAGCACCGCCATTCAATGTGATCATGGCTGATCATCCCCAATCAGTACCCCGTTCCTGCCTTCCCCCCATATCCCTTGACTCCGCTGTTTTTAAGAGCCGTATCTAGCTCGCTCTTGAAAGCATCCAGAGAACCCGCTTCCTACAGGTGCACAGTAGAGAGCTTGCTGACCGGTTGCATCATGGCTTGGTTCGGCAACTTGAGCGCCCTGGAGAGGAAAGACTACAAAAAGTAGTAAGCACTGCCCAGTCCATCATCGGCTCTGACCTTCCTTCCATCGAGGGGATTTACCGCAGTCGCTGCCTCAAAAAGGCTGGCAGCATCATCAAAGACCCACACCATCCTGGCCACACACTCATCTCCCTGCTACCTTCAGGTAGAAGGTAATAGGAGCCTGAAGACCGCAACAACCAGGTTCAGGAATAGCTACTTCCCCATAGCCATCAGGCTATTAAACCTGGCTCGGACAAAACTCTGATAACTAATAACCCATTATCTGTTATTTGCACTTTATTCGTTTATTTATGTGTGTATATATTTATATATGGTATTTGGGCACACTGATCTGTTTTGTAGTAAATGCCTTATATGTTCTGTGTGCTCAAGCAAAGCAAGAATTTAATTGTCCTATCAGGGACACATGACAATAAACTCACTTGAACTTGTCTCCACTGCCGTCTGAGGCAGAGAATTCCACAGACTCACCACTCTGTGAGAAAAAGTGTTTCCTCGTCTCCGTTCTAAATGGCATACTCCTTATTCTTAAACTGTGGCCCCTGGTTCTGGACTCCCCCAAAAACCTCTTAAGTGACACCCATTGAAGGCTTTCCAAATGTCCAAACATACCATATACATAGGTTTCCCCTATGCAAACAAAAATGTCAAAAATATTCTAAAAGCTTTGTCAAACATGATTGGTCTTTCATAAATCTATAACCTGTCAAATTCAATTATTTTGTCCAAGTGCCTAAATATTCCATTTTTTAGTATTTCTCCTATTACTGGTATCAAAACACCCGTCTTGTCTCTCCCCCATCTTTTTTAAATAATGGGTCTACATTCACTGCCTTCAAATTAGTGGGAACCATTCTGGAATCCATACAATCTAGGAAGATAAAATGGATGAAGATGACGATTAAATCAAGTACACCCACGATATGGTTAAACCCTTGGGATACATATCAGCAGGCCATGAGAAATTTTCAGTTTTGGTTCCCATTAACTTTTTTTTCAACTGATGTTAGTTTCTTTTAGAGACAAAACTGTAGATGCTAGAATCTTGAGCAAAACAGAGCTCTGCAGGAACTTTGTGACTAAGGCAACATCTGTGGAAGGAATCATGGTTCCAACCCGAGACATTGCCTGTCCATTCCCTCCACTGAAGCTCCTTAGCCTGCGGAGTTCCTCTATCACTTTGTTAGTTCTTCATTATCTCTAGACCTAAATTACGTTGCTCTGCTGTGTTATGTTCTTCTGTGCAGATAGACAAAATATTTGTTTAAAGATCTTTCCATTTCCTTAATCTCAATACAAACTTAACCTCAGTCTGGAAGGGACAAACACATTTATAAAAGCTTTTATATTTGTATGTTCCTCATAGGGTTCTACAACATAGAAACAGGCCCTCAGCTCATGCACTAATCTGATTAATCTCATTTGGTTTATATTAATTTTGTATCCCTCAAGGCCTTGCTGTTCAAATGGCTCTTAAATGTTCCTCTTCACCATTTTTACCATCTCCTCTGTCAGCTTATTCCATATGCTAATTAATTTTTGTGTGAAAAAGTTACCTGTCAGATCCCATTTAAACCTCCTCTTACCTTAAACCTGTGTCTTCGAGTTTTAGACATTTCCAACATGGAAAACAGACTTGGGCTACGTAACCTAGCCATGTCTCCAATGTTCCTCCAGCAGTATGTTTTGCTGAAGATACCAGGAGTTTTTTGTCTCTCTATGGAGTACCATCATTTACTGGTTCTACATCATGAGACACATCACCCTGACCTGGAAAAATTACAACCAATGCTCATGACCAGAATGGAATCCAGATTAGTTTGATTCCAGCATAAAATAGGCAGACAATTCAACAACTCCTCCTATGGAGGTTTGGCGGCGATGTTGCGCGAGGGATGAGATTTAACTTTGGCATTGCAATTTTCATTAGGCTATTTCCCTATTCCAACTTTATGAAAAAGGATGAAACTATCATCTTATAAAACTTACCATCCCATCATCCAATAGCCTACACAAGAGCTTCTCCAAATTGTTCATGATTTTTGTACTAAATAACTAGGTCACATGGCCTCTCCATTTTCAGGGAGTTTGCAGAATGGGGTGGGAGTTTGACTCATTTTCTTAGAAGCCAATGCACACTTTACAATACCAGCCGGCATAAAACCGGAGTGTCCTCCCTTTTTCTTTATCTTTCTCCTCCCATGAACTCGCACAAAAATTCCAGTACCCATAAATAGAAGAAAGATCCCAACATGAAGTCAACAGAACAGATTACCTCCTGAGCAACTGAGCTGAAAACAGTAGCATTGAAATGTGCTGAGTCACCCCAACAGTGAAGCTCCTTGGAGCATTTGCCTTCTGTTCAGGAGCGATATGTGTTGTTAACATATCAAGCTTAAACTCTTTCCTGATGTGTTAGGCACTTATCTGTATGTGGTCGTATAGATAAATGAGCCGCTGCATTTAATCTCTGTTTTGTGATGAGATGGCCAACTTGAAATTGGCAGCAATTAGCATGCCTGCACAAGCATGTCACATTTTGGTGCTGGAAAGAACACTGATTTTCCTTCCTTGATCACTTCTGGTAGTTATCAGTGAGCTGCTTCTTGTCCCATTTCTATGGTTGAACTGCCTGTTGATACTCCTTGTCACATGTGAATAGCATTATTTGAGTGAGGAACACGAGTGCAGCATCTGCAGTCTAGGAGAAAATCTATGAAATAATTTTAAAAAGCAATCAACTCTTTAAGAACATCACTTTTACATGGACAAATTGTAATTGTAGGGACACAAGAGCTAAAACAAACTGCTGGAGGAAACATAGAATCATACAAAAATAGGTGCAGGAGTAGGCCATTCGGCCCTTCGAGCCTGCACCGCCATTCAATATGATCATGGCTGATCATCCAACTCAGTATCCTGTACCCGCCTTCTCTCCATACCCCCTGATCCCTTTAGCCACAAGGGCCACATCTAACTCCCTCTTAAATATAGCCAATGAACTGGCCTCAACTACCTTCTGTGGTAGAGAATTCCACAGATTCACCACTGTGTGAAAAATTATTTTCTCATCACGGTCCAAAAAGACTTGCCCCTTATCCTTAAACTGTGACCCCTTGTTCTGGACTTCCCCAACATCGGGAACAATCTTCCTGCATCTAGCCGGTGCAAACCCTAAAGAATTTTGTAAGTCTCTATAAGATCCCCCCTCAGGAACTCAATGGATCAGGCAGAATCTGTGGAGGAACATGGATAAACTGATGTTTCGGGTTGGAACCCTTCTTCAAACTGATGGAGTGGATGGGAAATAGTTTATCCTATACGCATTCATTTCCCTCCAGGGATGAACAAAGTTTTATCATATCGTATCGTAATATAGAGTGGAAACAGCCCTTCAGCCCCTCTGGATTCATATCCATGTACCAATCTAAATGTTTTTTAACTGTTGTAATTGTGCCTGCTTTTATCAACTTATCTAGCAGTTTATTCCACATACCCACCAACCTCTGTTGCCCTCATATCCGCTTAAAATCTTTCCCCTCTCACCTTATATCAATGCCCTCTAGTTCTAGATTACCCAACCCGGAGAAAAAGCCTCAGTACATCCACCATATCTATTCCCCTAATCATTTTTTTTTTCACTTCTGAGGTCATCCTTGATTGCTCCTGAGAAAAAGTACCATCCTATGCAATCTCTCCTTAAAATAATGCAAGGTCTCAATGAAAGGCAAGGTCATTGTGAATCTTGTCTTTGTTCTCTCCAGTTTAATGACATCCTTCCTATAGCATAGCAACCAGATCTGCACACAATACTCCAAGTGCAGCCTAAGCAATGTATTGCATGAATGTAACATGACAGCCCAACTCTTGTCTAATGCCGCTGTCAATGAGGGCAAGAATGGCATTGACTTCTTCACCACCCTGTCAACCAGTGTTGCCACTTTCAGGGAACTCCATACTCGTACCCCTAAGTCGCTTTCTTTCAATAACACTCCACACAAAAGTACCATTCATTGTGTATGTCCGGTCCTGGTTTAATTTTCCCAAAAGGCTTCACTTCACATTAGTCTGGGTTCAATTCCATCCGCCATTCCTTTGCCACTCTCCCAGTTGATCAATAACCTTAGACAACCTTCTTCACTGCCCACTATACCATTTGTGTTGACATTTGTAAACTTGCTAATCATACCACCGATACGCTCATCCAAATTGTTAAATATGATATACTGACAAAACCTGAAAACCAATTTACTGGAAATATGACACAAAACTTTAAATAACATTCTAAATGAACATCTTTCTGAAATCTTCTCCATCTGAGTAGCAGACAGGTAGCATTTAAAATCAAAATTAATACTCCTTTTCATAAGAAAAATAGAAGAGCCTTAAGTTGTCTCTTCAAACAACATAATTATGTTAAAATAAAAAGCAGAATGAAAACCAGTATGGGCGAGACATTAGTAATGTGCATTTATGCTCCTAGAGAATTTACTTATCCAAAGAAATTCACTCGATTGATTGAACAACTTAACATTCCTCAGACAACTGCATCCTACAGCTTTATTCTCCCAAGAATATGTGAAGTACCATTCAAATGTTCTATTTTATCATATTTTTATTACTTGTTTGCCCACTTCCTCAAGCTTCTTAGATGTCATAACCAGCTGTCTAACATTATTAACCCCGTGGGTTTCCAAAATCATTCAAGAACACGTCCAGGAACAATAACATACAATTTGTAATCATCGATTGGTGATTAGGCGATTACCATCGGAGCATAGTTACTGCGGTGCTTGAAATTGAAAAACAAACCAATCCCAACAATTGACGCTGAAGTGTTTATTTCATCGAAACCTCATCCGTTTTTTGAAGTGTGTTGATATAACATTGTGTTGTTGACAGTCCTGGTTTCAGATGGCAACCAAGATAGTGATTAATGCCACGTCTGTGTATTCCAAATGAGACAAGGGCTTAGAAATTCAACTGAACTGCACCATGGTTAATGTGCACCACACAAGTAATTTTCAAATCAATTGCTATCATTGAAAGTGATTCGGTAATTACAAAATTCACAAAATTGATTCCAGATCCTCCATTCATGGAATAAATTAATTCAGAATGCCCAAAGCATCCACTGACATGGTCAGCAAGTGGACTATGTAAACCATTTATCCAGAAGTAGGCCTCCCCTAGTACTAGAAGCCTGCTTTTGCAATCTTTTAAAACATCTGTTTTACAGTGAGTAGGTTCTATTGCTGAGAGTCAACTGCAGGCAGAGGTTCCACGAGATTAAGGAAAATGACCGCTTCTCTATCTTTGCCATTTGATCACCGCAATGAAAACTCCTGCACGGTCCAACATAAAACCCTTCTTTTGCATTATCCAGATGAGCTGAACTAGTTCTCCCAATCAAAACTCGTCATGGTGATCCCAGGCAAGATAATTTTGCAATGCTAAGCCATTCAAACACAGAGATAATTGGCTCACCATCAGTGCCCACTTAAAATTCCATGGCTGTTGTCGAAGAATTTTAAGACCAAAGTATTTTGCCAAAGTCATATTCATGTTACTCTTGCCCAAATCCTAAAATATTACAGCGTGCACATCAACTCAGTAAATTACAAAAATTAAATAAAACCATTCAGTTTTCATAAGCTCCTTTCTTTGGGTTTGTTATAAATGACACACCCATCCCTGAACAAATGCATTTTAGTAAACAGATGCTACAATTTCATTCTTTATTGTGGTGAATGCCTGGCCTCCACTCATGAGTTCCACTGTAGACCAAAAATAAAATTGAAATCCAAGTTTATTCTGAGAATAAAACTGTATTGCGAAAGTAATATTGCAAATTATTTTTTCTTTAATTATCTGAGATATGAACTCTAAAAATTAGGATTCTTTGACAAATCCAATTCATTCCACAATAGAGTTCAATTAGTCCACACACATCAAACCAAATCATGTAACAACTACATTCTAGTGAAACAGACAGAAACAGCCTCTTGGAGTGGTGCCTTTTCCTTGGTAAGCGACCAAACAAAAAACAAACTATTTCCTCCTTCCAATCCCCTATGAGATTTTCAAAGACCAAAACTCATTGATGTTTATTATTCAACATTCTAGCTTTTTTTTAAATTTGGTTTTAGTCAAATAATAACATACAAAAGAATCCAATGACATAATTGAAAAGTTTCCACCAGTTAAGAGATACTTTGAAAAAGAAAACAATATATGAAGCGGAGAGAATTTGGATCTAACTGAAATAACTTCTCGAGTTATAAGAGTAGAATTAGGCCATACGGCCCATCGAGTCTACTCCGCACTCAATCATGGCTGATCTCTGCCATCTAATCCCATTTTCCTGCCTTCTCCCCATAACCCTTGACACCCGTTCTAATCAAGAACTTGTCTATCTCTGTCTTAAAAATATCTACTGACTTGGCCACCACAGCCCTCTGTGACAATGAGTTCCACAGATTAAATGCCCTCTGACTAAGAAGTTCCTCCTCACCCTATTTTTAAAAGAGTGCCCTTTAATTCTGCGGCCATGACCTCCCACCAGTGGAAACATCCTTTTAATATCCACTCTATCTATGCCTTTCATTATTCTGTAAGTTTTAATGAGGTCTCCTCTCAACCTTCTAAACTCCAGCGAGTACAGGCCCAGCGCTGTCAAATGCCCATACGCTAACCCTCTCTTTCTTGGAATAATTGTTGTAAACCTCCTCTGGACCCTCTCCTGAGCCAGCACATCCTTCCTCAGATATGGGTCCCAAATTTGCTCACAGTACTCCAAATGCAGCTTGACCAGCGTTGTATAGAGAACTTGAAGAACTTTCAGTCTCAATTGATAATCTCTACATATACCTGTTTTGGGTGATGTGATGGTACAGAGTAGCTGAAATAGTCATTCTTAACAGACATAAAGTGAGAATTAACAGGTGATGGAGTGTGAAAGTGTGGAGCTGATCACATCTGAATGAGTTCCTGCAGCTGATGTTGCAATGGTTTTGATTAAGTATTGCCAGTTTAAAATTAATCAAGGAATGAATTGCAGTGCAGAACAAAATGGAGGAAGGAAAGAAAAATTGTGGCCCATGAAAAATTCTCTAAGTCTCATCACAGTGGATTGGAGTACAATACTAGATATAAAACAGGAAAGTTCCCCAAATTTACCAAAGTAATGGGCCCATTCCACTTAGTTTTTCAGAAACTGCCGGTGACTGTCAAGTTGCCGGCAGGTACATCTTGCACCTTTACATTCCAATATCTCCTCCTTTGATTTGGTCACTGCCATCTTTTTGTCTAGTTCCAGTTGTTCCTTTCGTCTCCTCAGCTGCTCGTGTTGTCGTGTCATCTCTTCCTTTTCTCGCCTCATCTCTTCTTCTTCTTCTTGCTCAATCTCATGTTTCATCTTCAAGGCATCCGCTTCTATTGAGAGAGCGGCTAGATCAGCTTCAACTCCCGATCACAAACCCTTGATACCGAACTGGCTGTAGAACTAGGTTTATGCCCTGACCTTCGTGTAGATACTTTCAAGATATTATCTCGTGGTGTAATTTCATCTTCCATTGTTGTCTCGCACCTCCAGCTGTTAAGCTCGTAAGTTGTGGTATAATTTCAGATAACCACTCCTCTGCGTTATCCATGAAAGCATTTAATATCTTCACCTTGTCCTCACACCACTGGGTGTGTCGTATGTGTTCTTCCAGAGACGGCTGTGAACACAGCGGCACATTTTGTATATTTCTAACCACTTGGCAGAGGTTCCATAGTTGGCTCATATTAGATTTCACTTTGATCGCATTCTGTGATTGATTCCATTAGTTTCACTTTGATCGATTCCATTAGTTTCTTCTGTTTCTCAATTAATCTGGTAACCTGTTTCCATAGTTTGTTTCTCTCCTTCTAGGTTTCTTTCAGGTAGACGGCTTGTGTATTATCTGTTTCTTCTCGATAGATGAGTTTTCTGTAGCTTTCAATTGACTCGTTGACTTGTTGTTCCTCTGGCGTGGCTCTTTCTTCATCTTCTGGCTCCATGATTTTAAAGTGGTCTTGGCCGATTGCCAAGTCTTTACATAGAACGAACAAAGTATTCTCAATTCTGTGCCTTTAACTTTGTGTAAACATCTCTCTCAGGAACCATAACAATCTGAATATCCCGACAACATCCTTAACATCTATTAAACAAGGTTAATTCCTGGGATGGCGGGACTGTCATATGCTGAGAGAATGGAGCAGCTAGTCTTATACACTCTGGAGTTTAGAAGGATGAGAGGGTTTCTCATTGAAACATATAAGATTGTTAAGGGCTTGGACACACCAGAGGCAGGAAACATTTTCCCGATGTTGGGGGAGTCAAGAACCAGGGGCCACAGTTTAAGAATAAGGAGTAAGCCATTTAGAACGGAGACGAGGAAACAATTTTCTCACAGAGAGTGGCAAGTCTGTGGAATTCTCTGCCACGTGGAGGCAGGTTCTCTGGATGCTTTCAAGAGAGAGCTAGATAGGGCTCTTAAAAATAGTGGAGTCACGGGATATGGGGAGAAGGCAGGAACGGGGTACTGACTGGCAATGATCAGCCATGATCACATTGAATGGCGGTGCTGGCTCGAAGGGCCAAATGGCCTACTCCTGCACCTTTTGTCTATTGTCTAAATTAATAATGTTAGCTCAAAATGAATGTGTCTAATCTTCAATTCAAAACCAAGGTCGGACATCTGGTTTGCTCCAGATAGCTGTCAAAACACTTCCTTGGCTGGCTTTCTGGCTCTTCTTACATAAGCCGTTTAAAAATTAAAGCTTTTCAGCTTCAAAATTAAAAAAGTAACAGTCGATATCTACTCACAATTTCTGTGATAATGTCTTTAGATTCTTCAGATAGGTTGTGTCGCTGTCGATAAACCTCAAGGCCATATCTGGCCGAGATCTATTGTCTTCAGTTCCTCGGCTGGAACCGGTCTTCTGGCCAAAACCTCTTTCGAGATCTTAGCCAAATCTTCTGTCCCACTCTGGGACTGGCATTCACCCCCGTCAGAGATATCCTTTGACTTATATACAATAGTTCCATGTTGTATCTCCGTCCTCACTTTGGCCTAACATCGTGGAGCTGGCGGCCTCTTGCTGGCACCTTGGGAGCTACAACCACGGAAGCCTGTGGACTTAACAACGTGGAGCTTGTAATCTCTTTGCCAGGGATCGACCTCGGGGCTCCAACCGCGGGAGCCTGCAGACTTTTAACAATGTGGAACTTGCAGTCCCTGGTTAGCGACTGACTTTGGGAGCAACTGCCGGGGGCTTCAACAGCCCCGATCACGGGAGCTTCGATCGCCTCAATGCGGGAGCTTCGATCGCTGGCTGCGGGAGCTTCAATCGCCCCGACTGCAGATGGTTCGACTCCCCCGACCGCGGGAGAAAAGGAGGAAAGAAGATAAGACTTTATTGTCTTCCATCATAGTGTGGAATGCAGAGGAGCCGCTGTGGTGGGTTTATGTCCATTTTTTTATGTAGTTGTGTGTCTTGTTGCTTTTTTGGTATGACTATGACAAACCAAACTCCTCGTATGTTGCACAACATACTTGGCTAATAAATTACGATTATGATGAATTACGCTTATAATAAAACTCCTTTATTTCATCCGATCAATTATAAATATTTTTTAATATTATTATTTTTAATAAATAATATTTTATTAAGACGCGAGACCAATGAAGGAAGATACACAGTCCTTCAGAACGCCTTACCAAAAGAGTTTTGTCAAGCTTTCATTTCCACTTTGCTTCATGTGCTACCTCTCTCAATTTCATATTGCTTGGGTATGTAACTGTCATTAACTCTCAATATAAAAGTTTGCAGCTCAGAGCAAATAAATTCACAAGGAATGCAAGATTCCCAGAGGATGTAATAAATGTACATAAAGTCCAGGTCTGATCGTTGATCTCCAAGCTGAAAACTAATCTAGACTCAGACATTGGTAGGGACATGAAGTAAGGAAGGCAACAACGACTGGTCATACATTGACATTCAATAAACCCTTTTGCTGTATACAAGTAAATGTGAGTTCTTGGGCATGCACATTTCCGATGATGAGTCCAGGACCCAGCACAAAAAAAGTTCATCAATGTTTCTACTTCCTTAAAAGTCTGAGGAGATGAGACATGTCGCCAAATACACTCTCAAACCTCTACAGGTAAATGTTGGAGAGCCTACTAACAGGTTACATCACTTTAATGCCAAAGAATATAGGAAGCTGCAGACAGTAGCAGATATTGCTCGGTCCTTCATGGATGTTAGCCTCCACACCTGTTGGAGCACTGCCTCAAGGTGGCAGCTAATATCAAAGACTCGCACCACTCTGGCCACACTCTCATCTTATTGCTATCATCAGAAAGAGAAAGGAGTCTGAGAACCATTATCGCTAGGTTCGAGAACAGCGTATTCCCGTCAGGCATCAGACTCTGTACAACCCTAACCACAATCCCATCTCAGCACCAAACTACTACAGGCTTAGTATAAGGCCTGCACTACATACATCAGCTTGCTCTATGCGAGTCTAATTACCAGTACAATTGATAATTCATTGTGTCGTTGATTATATATTTATTTGTTGTATTGGTGCATTAACGCGCTTGTAAAAAGTTGAAGCAAGTAAAGATTCATTGCTCCTTTCTAGTGCGTATGGCAATTAAAAGCTCTTGATTCTTGAAAAAAATAAATTAGCCTACTCTTGCTTCACATGTATGGGTGGATGACAATAACAGAGGTTATCCACCTTTTATTATCAGACGTACCAAACAGCTTGCTAGACTTGGGACTGAAATAAAGTAATATATACAACTTCAAACAAGTGATCATACTTCAGTACAAGTAAAAATCAAGAGACATGACAATCCAAACAGGTCCTAATCCACATACAAATTCTCCCAACAGAAACCTTCACTGCAATTGATTTTGTTCTTTCACAATTCAAATTGAGTACACAAATCTATTATCCAATGTGACTACTGTCCACATCTTCCCATCTCCACCCCTTTCTTCTTTCCGCAGAGTCCATTCCCTCCGCAACTCCCTAGTCAACTCGTCCCTTCCCACCCAAACCACCCCATCTCCAGGTATTTTCTCCTGCAACCGCAGGAGATGCAACACCTGTCCCTATACCCCCTGGACTCCAACAAAGGACCCAGACAGTCTTTCCAGGTGAGGCAGAGGTTCACTGGGTCTCGGCCTGAAACGTCACCCATTCCTTCTCTCCAGAGATGCTACCTGTCCATCTGCGTTACTCCAGCATTTTGTGTTTACACAAATCTGTTACCCTGTCATACCAAGATAAAGACCCATTTAACCAAAAAAATCCATCAAGCTGAATTTTGACCCTTATTGATTAAAATTGCAGCAGAAATTATTTAATTGTGTATCAAATAAGATAAAAATGTTTATCTTATGATAAGTGTTGAAATCAATTTATTTGACTTAATGGTCTTGTAGCAGAACTATAATGGTGCAAGGTAGTCACAAAAAACTATTGTAACTTCTGTAAACTTCAGTCCACCATTGGAGTTCACGGGCCTGAAGTTCGAAAATCCTGGCCAACAGTTACCAGCATGATTGAGCTTTCTGGCTTTTACACAGATCTCTAAAATTCCCAAAACTGGTACATCCAACTGCTGACATATCCCTTAAAAATCTAGATCACATGTCTTGGTTTTTATTCAATCAATTAACCTATTCACTTACATCATATGGGTAAATATACACTCTGGCATTCTGCCTGGGATTTGGGGAAAATTAAATAGATGCATATATTTTATCAAGAATACTATGTTCATTACTTTCTTTCAATTTAAAAAAAAACACCTTGAAAAGACAGTTATGAATAATTAAATATATCAGTTATTTCTACAAACGTAATCCACATGGGAACACTCAGACAAGGCTGGGCTATAGAAATTGAGAAATCATGCTCCCTGCATATGGCTGTTTCTAATTGATTTTGTTCTTTCACAATTCAAATTGAGTACACAAATCTATTATCCAATGTGACTACTGTCCACATCTTCCCATCTCCACCCCTTTCTTCTTTCCGCAGAGTCCATTCCCTCCGCAACTCCCTAGTCAACTCGTCCCTTCCCACCCAAACCACCCCATCTCCAGGTATTTTCTCCTGCAACCGCAGGAGATGCAACACCTGTCCCTATACCCCCTGGACTCCAACAAAGGACCCAGACAGTCTTTCCAGGTGAGGCAGAGGTTCACTGGGTCTCGGCCTGAAACGTCACCCATTCCTTCTCTCCAGAGATGCTACCTGTCCATCTGCGTTACTCCAGCATTTTGTGTTTACACAAATCTGTTACCCTGTCATACCAAGATAAAGACCCATTTAACCAAAAAAATCCATCAAGCTGAATTTTGACCCTTATTGATTAAAATTGCAGCAGAAATTATTTAATTGTGTATCAAATAAGATAAAAATGTTTATCTTATGATAAGTGTTGAAATCAATTTATTTGACTTAATGGTCTTGTAGCAGAACTATAATGGTGCAAGGTAGTCACAAAAAACTATTGTAACTTCTGTAAACTTCAGTCCACCATTGGAGTTCACGGGCCTGAAGTTCGAAAATCCTGGCCAACAGTTACCAGCATGATTGAGCTTTCTGGCTTTTACACAGATCTCTAAAATTCCCAAAACTGGTACATCCAACTGCTGACATATCCCTTAAAAATCTAGATCACATGTCTTGGTTTTTATTCAATCAATTAACCTATTCACTTACATCATATGGGTAAATATACACTCTGGCATTCTGCCTGGGATTTGGGGAAAATTAAATAGATGCATATATTTTATCAAGAATACTATGTTCATTACTTTCTTTCAATTTAAAAAAAAACACCTTGAAAAGACAGTTATGAATAATTAAATATATCAGTTATTTCTACAAACGTAATCCACATGGGAACACTCAGACAAGGCTGGGCTATAGAAATTGAGAAATCATGCTCCCTGCATATGGCTGTTTCTAAATAACAACCATTCAAAACATTGGCTCCATTTTTCATATGATTTCAATGTATCTTTCAAAAATATCATATTTCAAAACTAAAACGCTAAAATTATGTGAAATCGCTGTCTGATTTTCAGAAGAAAGAATGGTGTTGGGATTCAAGAGAGGGCCATATAAGATGAGTCATCATAAAATGAAACGGTCTTGTGAAATTGAAGTCAATGGGAATCAAAGAAAAATTGTCACTGCCTTACCCTGTACAAAAGAAGCTAGTCATAGAGAGCTAGTGTGGAAACTGGCTCCTCGGCCCAACTTGCCCATACCGGCCAACATGTCCCAGCTACACTAGTCCCACCTGCCTGCGCTTGGTTCCTATCCCTCTAAACCTGTCCTATCCATGTACCTGTCTAGCTGTTTCTTAAACAATGGGATAGTTTCAACCTCAACTACCTCCTCTGGCAGCTTGTTCCATACACCCACCACCCTTTGTGTGAAAAAGTTACCCCTCGGATTCCTATTAAATATTTTCCCCTTATCCTGAACCTAGGCCCTTTGGTCCTTGATTCCCCTACTCTGCACATGAGACTGTGCATCTACCCGATCTATTCCTCTAATGATTTTGTACACCTCTATAAGGTCACCCCTTATCCTCTTGCGCGCCAAGGGATAGTTTAATAGCGGTTAAATCCAAATCACCAGATTATTAGTTTAGACCCCAGAGCAGCTGCTAATCTCACAGCTCCAGTGATCCAGGTCCAATCCTGACTTTTGTTGTCTGCATGGAATGTGCATGTTCTCCCGATGTCTGCGTGGGCTTCCGCAGAGTACTCCACTTTCTTCCAACTACCTAAAGTTGTGCGTTTGAAAGTTTAATTGGCCACTGCACGTGGCCAAAGAATAAGGGTGACAGGTAGACTGGTTGATTAGAATGCAGAGAGAATCAAATGGGATTAGTGTAGAATTTGTATGAATGGATGCTTGACTGTCAAAGCAGTTATGATGGGTCAAAAGGCCAGTTTCTGTGCTATAGACAATAGGTGGAGGAGTAGGCCATTCGGCCCTTCAAGCTAGCACCGCCATTCACTGTGATCATGGCTGATCATTCACAATCAGTACCCCGTTCCTGCCTTCTCCCCATACTCCGCTATCTTTAAGAGCTCTATCTAACTTGACAATACTACTTGACTTTATGACTGCAAGTCCAGTAACTTACCCACTTTTCCATCACACACATTTCTATCCTCACCATCAACTTACGAGGAGTCACCACTGACCCAAATTTAACTGTGCAACATTATAGGTAGGAAATGGAGGCTTTCGGGGGGGGATGCAGAAGTGGTTCGCCAGGACGTTTCATGGATTAGAATGTATTAGCTATAAAGAGAAGTTGTTCAAACTTGGATTATTTTCTCTTGACTGTTGGAATCTGAGGCAACGTAGAAATTTATAAAATGACGAGGGGCACAGAAAGGATAGATACTAGAGTCTTTTTTAAAAGAGTCAAAATGTTAAATACCAGAGAGCACAGGTTGAAGGTGAAAGGAGAACTGCTTAAAGGAGATTAGTGAAGCAAGTTGTTTTATTATAGATTAGTGGGAGCATGGAATGTGGTACCAGAGAAAATGGGTGCACAGAAGCGATAACAGCATTTAAGAGGCAATGTGACAAGACACATCAATAGAGCGATAGGGACTACAGGTTAGACTATAGGTTGTTAGATAAACATATTCGATGCAGGTATGGTGGGCCAATCGCATAAATGGAGTCCAAAAAGGGGGTAGGAATGAGAATGTTCTGGCAGATAGATAAAGGACAATCCAAAGGGACTTTGTTTGCATATTAAGGGGAAAAGGGCAACTTGAGGGAGAAACCACAGTTATCACCTAGGTGTGGAACTGCAAGATATGGGCATGATCCTTAATTTCTCCTTAACAGTGGAGAAAGAAATGAAGACGAGGGAACTTGGGAAACGTAATGGCAATATCATGGGAACAATCTTTATTACAGTTGAGGAAGTGCTGAATGTTGTAAGATGTATGAAGGTAGATAAATCTCCTGGTCCATAGATCCAAGGACACTGGAAAACTAGCGAAGAAAATGCAGGAGTTCAGGCTGAGGTTTATGAAGGATTGTTTGCCATGGTGAGGTACCAGAACACCAGAGGGGCCTAATATCATGCCTCTATTTAAGGAGGGGTTGCAATGAAATTAACTGGGAACTGTAAGCTTAACATCTGGGGTAGAAATGTCACTAGAGAAAATATGCATTTGGAAATTGATTGATTGGGGATCATCAGCATGGTTTGCTTCAGCTGAAATGGTTTCTCATAAATTTGATTGGAGTTTTGTAAAAATGGGACTAAGAAAGTTGATCTGGGTAAGGCCATGAACATAATCTACACAAACTTCTGTAAGGTCTTTGATAAGGTTCCGCATGTTAGGCTGCTCTGGAAGGTTAGATCGCATGGGATCCAAAGGAAACTAGTTAACATACAAAATTGGCTTCCTGTCAGGAAGTAGGGGGAGGTGGGGGAAGGATGTTTTTTGGACTGAAGGCCAGTGACTGAAGACTGACGTGGTGTGCCTCAAGCACTGGGGCTGTTTGTCATTTATATTAACAATTTGAATGCCACAATTAGTAAGTTTGCAGATGACACTAAAATAGGTGGTATTGTGGACAGTGTAGATGGTTAACAAGAATTATAGACAAGTTGGCCGAGGAATGGCAAGTGGAGTTGAATTTAGATAAGTATGAGGTATTGTAAGTAAAACCAGGGCATTAACCTCAAAGTGAACGGTAGGTTTACGAGAATGTTGCCAGGACTCTAGGACCTGAGCTATAGAATGAGATTGGGCAGCTAGGACTTTATTCCATGACGCACAGGACACTGAGGGCTGATCTTATAGAGGTGTATAAAATCATGAGAGGAATAGATAGGGTGAATGCAAAGAGAGTCTTTTCCCGCCAGTGGAGGGGAATCAAGATCTAGAGAGCATCGGTTTAGGTGAGAGGGGAAAGATTTAATAAGAATCTTTTCACACAGACAATGGTGGGTATATGGAAGGAGGTGCTAGAGAAAGTTGTTAGGAAGGTACAATAATGATATTTAAAAGGCATTTGGGCGTTACATGGATAGGAAAGGTTTAGAGGCATATGAGACAAACGCTGGCAAATGAAACTAGCTTAGATATGGGCATCCTGATGAGCATGGACGAGTTGGGTCGAAGGGCTTGTTTCTGTGCTGACTAATTACCTGGTTCCCTGCCCTTGTAATGCTATTTAAATTCTATAGCTCATTGAATTATGCTAATTTAGATTATTCCTCAGAATGTTTGAGTTGATATAATCAATTTTTATTCAATATTGTGTTTACATTTATTTTTTATTAAACCATTTGGCTTTTTCAGATCAATTTAAGAGTATAAACAAAATTTACATGATCTCAGTAGTTTCAAGATCTAGTTCATCACATTTAGAGGCATTAATCATTCCACTAACACAAACGACCCATTATTGTTAATTGCCACATTAGCTCATTCAGTCTCTCCCGATCTGAGAGAAACTCTCTTTGTTCCACCCATTCTTCTTCCCACACTCTCTACTACCGAAACTAACTTGCTTCTCAGATTTCTAGCATCAGCAGTTTATTTTTGATTTTTAGCTATCCATGACTGATTAGGAATAACTACTTAATTAACCATGAAGCCCCTCGGCCTTCCAAAATCAATGGATTAAATGCAGAAAAACAGGTTACCAAAATGATATAATTCAGACATTAAAGGTAGACAGAAATGCTGGAGAAACTCAGTGGGTGAGGCAGCATCTATGGAGAGAAGGAATAGGTGCCGTTTCGGGTCGAGACCCTTCTTCACACTGATGGGGGGGGGGGGGGGGGAGAGGCGTGGGATAAAGAAGAGGAAGAGGCAGTGACAGTAGTCAAAGTCAAACAAACTTTATTGTCATTTAGAAATACATTGATATATGCAGTTCCAAACGAAATTACGTTGCTTGTGGGAGAGTAGGGAAGGGGAGGGGAAGGCTTGTGGGAGAGCTGGGAAGGGGAGGGGAAGGAGGGAGAAAGCAAGTACTAAAGTCCAATTTCAGGTAGTTGTGAATCTGTGCATTTCTCTGCCACAGAAGGCAGTGGAGGCCAATGCACTGGATGTTTTCCAGAGAGTGTTAGATTTAGCTCTTAGGGCTAAAGGAATACGGGGGTGGGTGGGGGAAGTTAGAAGGTACAGGGTACTGATTTCAGATGATCATATTGAATGGCAATGCTGGCTCAAAGGGCTGAATGGCCTACTTCTTAAGCCCTATGCTCCTCTAGGGAGCATAAGCCATTGACAAATGTCCTCCACCTCACTCAGTTGTTGGCAGTTCTTTCGAGATCTCCCCAGTTGAGCCTACTCTCAGACATTTCTGTCTGAACACCTCTTCCCCAGCAGTTCCTGGGGCGACATTTTCCTTTTTCCTTGGGGGTTCCATTTCAGGGCTTGCCGAGTGATGGCAGGTTTCCTAAGGGTGTGTCCAATCCAACTCCATTTTCTCCTTCTAATTTGTAAGTCAATGGGCTCCTGGCTTGTTCTTTTCCACAGGTCCACATTCAGATGATTAGCCATGATCATATTGAATGGCGATGCTGGCTCGAAGGGCTGAATAGCCTACTTGTGCACTTATTTTTCGATGTTTCTATAGGTTAAGTTTCAGTTCAAGCGAGTTACATTTCTGTCCCATTTTTCAGATGGATGAAATAGTGTGCCAAGAAATATTTGTTGTGTCCTTCTAGATGTCCGGCAATTACACCTGCAAATGTCAAAAAGTTCAAGGCTCACACACAAACACAGGCGTTCTAAACTTCCTGGCAATCTACACTGAGGTTTCCAGCTTAATTACTGGACTCATGATGTAGTATGGTGGAACCTTGTAAACTTGCTGCAATCCCCCAACAATCTACTCGCTAAATTAGTGTTATAATAGACCCAGTGTACTTGCAGTAAACCCTTTCATTTCAATGGAGAAGAATAGACAAAAGGACAAGGATATGTATTGGATAATTTACAATTTTAGCTCTGAAACAAACTTACAAGTTTTAAATTATAATTACATTTTTAAGAATTGCATTTTGTAAACTATTCACAGCTTTTTAAAAAAAATAGTTTCACTGATTCCAATACCTGCTTAAAATGTTCAACGCATTTGTTTAACAAGCCAGGATGTTTGTGCACTAGACTTGATTGGGATTTGAATCTGCAATCCGAACTGGAAGCCAGAATGCAACTAACTGTGTCATCGCTCAAACTTCAGGAGCATTCTGAAATCAAAAGCGATGAAATTTAAATGAGTCACATTTTATGCTGTGGGAAATGGCTGCATAGCATAATGTGGAAATACGGAATGTCCAGGATAGAGTACAAAGTGGCCAAGCACAACTCAGCCAAACACTGAATAAATGGTGAAGATTAATGGCAAAATATCCGTGTTATCTTATACTATTAATACCTACCATATAAATACATTTGTTGAGTGATTCCTCTACTTCAAACATCCAAATCTAATACTATGTTACGCAATTTACTCTTCAAAGAAGCATATTAAAAAGGTTAAAAATTGTTCAAGTGTAAACAACAGTGAAATCACCTCTCATTGTTCTAAGCTCTCGAGCCCCCACCCCCATGGACCGTCTCCCCCGGCCTCGCACTTTAGTCTGTGTTGATGTTACTGGTCAAATGTTCGTTTTTACAAACCTTGTTCTCGAGGGTTGCAAACCGAAATCTCGAAGTTGCAAACCAAATCTCGTTGCACTTATGTGTAATGACAATAAAATATATTATTATTAAACTTAATTGATAATCTCTCCTGACATGGCAGTCTAGCAATCCTGGAATCAGTCTGGTGAACCTGCACTGCACTACCTCTATGGCAAGTATATATTTTTTTAAAGTTAAACCCATCTCACGGTGCGAGTAGACCCACGAGTGACCCCGAGATTTCACTCGCGGCAATCATGCACAATCAACGTAGCGGGAACGTCGAAACTCGCGAGAGCAACTTAGCGACTCGTGGCGCTAACGGCAGGTACCCGTGAAACTTGTTAACTCATGAAAATATTCAAACATGTTTGATGTTTTCCACGAGTCAAATTTACTGTTCAAGTTAAAAATGGAAACATTTAAACCTGTTGTAATAACGTAGTGGCCCGTGCGTTTACCTTAGTGATTTGTGAGTCTACCGTGGGAACTCTTTAACTCAGCGGGCAGGCAGCATCTCTGGAGAGAAGGAATGGGTGACGGGATGACATTTCCAAATTTCTCCAGCACCATGTGTTCACTTTTTGTCAACCAGCATCTGCCCTTTCTTGTGTATGACATTATTTGTATATGTGGCAGTTGATTGTCGCTCCCTTCAGTTTCCCAGGGGGGAAAGGGGGGGGGGGGGGGGTAGTGTTTCACTAAATGCTTTAAAAAAAAGTTAAGTTATAGATTATGGACAATTTTAAGTTGAGTATGGACAAATCCAACGAACCACACTACATTATTCTTGAATAGAAAACTTTGAATTCGTGATTTTTTTAAAAGGAACCAACATCTACAGTGCTTGTGTCTTGGCAATTCATGATTCTCTACGCTGGGCAGAGAATGGGATTTGTAAGCGGCTAACTTAATTCTAAAACTTGGAATGTCACATTGGCGGCGCAGCAGTAGAGTTGCTGCCTCACAGCGCCAGAGACCCGAGTTCAGTCCTGACGACTGGTGCTGTCCGTACGGAGTTTGCACGTTCTCCCAGTGACCACGTAGATTTTTTCCGGGTGCTCCAATTTCCTCCCACATTCCAAAGACGTGCAGGTTTGTATGTTGATTGTCGTCTGTAAGTTGTCCCGCAGTGTGTAGGATGGAACTAGTGTCCGGGTGATTGTGGTCAGCATGGGCTCGGTGGGACTGTTTCCACACTGTATCTAAACTAAAGGCCCTGAAGAAGAGTCCCGACCCGAAACGTCAACTATCCATTTTCTCCAGAGATGCTGGCTGACCCGTTGAGTTATTCCAACACTTTGTGACCTTTTGTGATAAGTTAAAAGCTTCAACCCTTTCTTGAGGACTGGGAATTAGGGGAAGCAGTAGGAAATATGTTGCTTGGCATTTAAAATAACTAGATTAGTCAGCACAGTAATTATTAAGTCAAAGTTACAGTTATGTAAGTGCAACTGCGGTAAAAGTGAGGAGAGGGGTGGGGTAATCAGGGGAACAAATGTATAATTAGCCGATCTGGAAAACGAGTAGAACTGGACGAGGGTTTGTTTGATGTCCAACACAAAATGCTGGAGTAACTTGGCGGGTCAGGCAGCAACTCTGGAGAGAAGGAATAGGTGACTTTTCAGGTCGCGATCCTTCTTCAGAAGACGAGCCCTGATCCAAAACGTCACCCATCCACGTTCTCCAGAGATGTTATCTGGTCCGCGTTGTTACTCCAGCTTGTTGCGTCTGCCTTCCGTCTAAAGCCTTGGGATCGTCGCCGACGTGAAGACGGTGCAAAGCCCCCGCGCCCGGTGCAATGGGCAGGGAGCTGGATAGGGGAGGGAAGGGGTCACACACATGGCCGGGAAGCAGAGGGGTGGGGGTGGCGACAGACAGGGCCAACAATGAGATGGCGAAAGACAGAAACACCGACGTGCAAAGGAGACCTACAATAGGCATGATCTATCTCGCGTTATAGCAGATGATTGTCGCTTGCCCGCTGTTTCTGACCCTAAAGTATTGGGGTGTTGCCCTTCGTGTTGGCGTGGAGGGGGAGAGGGGTATTGTACTGTTTGATCGCCCCCTGCTATCCCAGGGACAGGGAGACACAGCGGCTTTTGAGTGGTGGGCAATCACTATCAAAGTGTCTGCCCACACAGTCAGTACACCTCTCCTACACTTGTCTCCCGCACTAAGATTATCCCGCAGAAATGATCCCAGCCTAACCCAAGAGCCTTGTCACCCCAGACCGATTAATGACGCCCGCGCCGCGCCCCCACCCCCCCCCCCCCCCTCCAAAGCAGCTCAGGAGGCGAACCCTGAGATCCGTCTCCCAACAATCTGATGTGCAACTGATGTGAAAGAACAGCGGCTGCGGCTGGCCGGCTAGCACCCGGCATGGACTTCTCACACACTTACCTTCATTCACGGTTGGCTCAAGAGTAACGGGAGAGGAACTTGGTAACTCGGGAGAGGAACTTGGAACATCACAGAAATGACATACCCGTGGGATATCGGATAAACACTTGAACATAAACTTGGAATCTCGTACATAACTACGAATCTGTTTTTTTTCTTTCACTTGGGGCCACTCGTGGGTAGACTCGCACCGTGAGACAGGGTCATTAAGGAGACCACAATGACACAGTACTGAAAAGCAGTCTAACCAATGTCCAGCCTAATTGAAGACATTCTTGCTCCTGTACTCAAATCTTCTAGCTATGAAATCGCATACCATTTGCCATCTTAACTGCTCGAGGATAGTTTAAATTGATTAGAATACTTTTAAAATTTAAAAACGTATCCAGATATTGGTCAACAAACAAATACCAAGTTAATCTAGTGCTGACATTCAACCAACTTAGCACATTTACAAACCCACTATAAAAGGCTATGATAGCTTATCCAAGGACCCAGAAAAAAGCAGGGAACTCAGTGCACAGAGATGCAAAACCAGCTGATTCTACAGCATCGTGAACTGTGAAAACCCTTTTATTTAGGAAATAATGATGCAACACTAAAATATTTTACAGATGAGCCATATCACCCATGTATACACTTTAAAGAACAAGCTATAACATTTACAATGAAGAATGTTTTGCTCTCTCTGCCAACAGTAGGGAAAACTGAAACGTTGAGAATTTTGAAAGTAAGCATATTACACATACCAGATGAATAAAGGAAGCTGTGGATACATTAAAGTTTATTACCATTCATTGTTCAGAATTCAAATGTACAAGAATGATTAGCTGGGCAAAATACCATGGTTAATAATGCACATGGAACATATTATTATTAGGCTTGTTATAGTCCTACATTCTCAAAGAAAACTTAATTTGACAGTTTTATGATATTTTGTCTATCAGGATAAGTAGCTGAGGAGCTGGAGCAAGAGAAATGGATTCAGGTCCTTGGACCATTGAGAACTCTTCTGGGGCAGAGGGTACCTGTGCAAGAGCGATGGGTTCCACCTGAACTAGAGAAGGACCAAGATTCCGGAGGGGAGATTTGCTCGAGCTGCACAAAGTAGTAGGGCGACTGATAAAAAAGTTAATGTAACTATAGAAAATAAAATGAGCAAGTCCAGAAGACAGGACAGGCAGGGGCATGACAGAAAGCAAGGAAGGTCTGAAAAGCAAAACTGACAGACAAGACAGATGAGCTCAGGGCATGGCTAAACTTATGGGATTGTGATATAATAGTCATTACAGAAATGTGGTTGAGCGATGAACAGGAGTGGCAGTTCAATGTTCCAGAGTACAAATGTTACAAGCACGTCAGAGGCATTTTTGATTAGGGGGAACATCATGGCAGTACTTAAGAGAGGATACTCATAACCAGTGAGGCTGCGTGGGTGAAATAAGAATTGGGCAAACTCTGTGATTATATCGTACCATAGGCTCTTCACTAGTCCACCAGAATTAAAGGATCAATATGTAGAGAGATCACAGATAGCTTTAGGAACAATAGAGTATAATAGGAGATGATATTAACTTCCCTAATATTGACTGGAACAGATATAGTGCTATGTCTGGGCATAATTTGTTAACTATGTCCAGGAAAGTTTTCTCAAGCAATATGTAGTTGATCCTAGTAAAAAGGGTACTGCACTTGATCTGCCTTGGGAAATGAGGCTGGACAATCAGTAGAGGAGCACCTTGGGACCTGTGACTATTCATTGTATTCATTTTAAGAAAAAGCTAGAACTTATACACAAGTATGTTGTAAATAAGGGCAAGGCTAATTTTGATTGCATTAGACAGGAACTTGCCAAAGCTGACTGGGAGACTCCTAGTAGGTAAAGTGACTTCTGGAAAGTAGGAGCTTTTAGTAAATGAGAGAAAATTCGGGATCAACATGTTCCTGTGAAAGTGAAGAGCAAGGCTGGCAGTATTAGGGAACCATGCTGACAAGGAATATGACGACTCCAGTTAGAAAAAAGGAGATATATGGCAGGTTATTCTGCTGGCTTCGAGCAAAACCATTGAGTGTAAGAGATGCAGTACACTTTGGAAGGAAATCAGGAATGCAAATAAGGTCATGGAGAATCCAAAGAGATTCTACAAATATGCCAAGAGCAATCAGGGAGAGAATAGGTCCCCTTAACGATCAGAGTGGTTGTTCATGTTTGGAGCTACCAGGACTTAATCTTAAATGAATACCTCTCATCTCCATTACTATGGAAGTCAAGGAAGCTGAGGAATTCAGTGCACAATGATGTCGATATAACAAAAGGGATGCTGGCAGTCTCGAGGCACATGAAGGATAAATCTCTGGGGCCTGACATATACTGGAAGACTGGAGGATACCTAATGTTTCGTATTATTGTATTGTGTACCAAGGTACAGTGAAAAACTTTTTGTTGCATGCTATCCAGTCAATGAAAAGACTACACGATTACAATCAAGCCATCCACAGTGTACAGCAAGAGAATAAAGGGTATATTTACAATATGTTCGTAGCTTTAAATAGGGAGCATTCACCTACATACACAATAAAAATTCAGAAAGCTTACGTCCCTGGATTTTGATCTTGCATACGTAGCGCACAAACCCCACAAAGAAACAAAGTTAACCAGTAAACCTCTCACATTTTACATCTCGTAATCTCCAGGTGAAGTGAAGGTAGACAGCAATGAATATTTAAAGAGGAGAAACAGGCTATTCTAAACCCCATTTTAATATTCACGGCTCATTCTTATATTTTCATAATAAATTTCTACAATTAAACTACTTATGCAAACAGACAATACAACTACCATAACATTGCAGAACCTATAATCTTACAACATGACAGAATAATGGGGACTTTTTCCCTTATCTGTGAGTAGATAAGACTTTTAAATAGAGCAGGCTGCCAGAAAGTCTGCACAGATTCTTTTTGCATACATAATCTTTAAAACATTGGATACAAAAGATCCTTTGCAGTTTTTACAGCTCTTGTCCCACAAAACCTCTGGTAGATAATTCCAGTGCAAATAATGGGAACTCTACTGTACTTCTCTCAGTAAGTGAAGGATCTCAAAAATGAAGAGTGAATTCAATAAAAAAAACTTCCTTACAAAACCTTTTTCCCCCCGATCAGATGCGTTTTAATCTAGTTATATTTCATAACCTAAATATTTAATTTATGTCACATTTTACCTATACCCAAATAGTTATTTTTTATAATTATTTTTTAATGACTCATGTCATGCCACACAAACACTGCATTTCACAATAGAAACTGGCTATGAGCAGACCCCTGCCCCCAACAGAATAAATTCAGCCCTGCTCTTACGCTATCTTTACAAAATACATTCCAGATGTCAGCTTGCCCCAGGTTGGCAGAATTCCTGCTGTAGAAACAGATGATCAATTACAGAATTTAAAGTGAATATAATTGGCCTCTTACCCTGTTCCCTAATCCCACTGGTATCAGCCATGGTACAAGTCCCCTCAATTTATACAAAGTATTAATTTTGAACCATCATCTTTGCATTTTTGTAAACTTTCTTAAAAGCTAAATATTTAACTAACTTTTTGTCCCATCCTTTCCTAACATCTCCTTTGGCTAGGTATCAATTTTTAACAATTCCACCTTTGTAAAATATTTTTAGATGTTCTCATACATTAAATGTGCTAAACCAATGCAAGTTCCTTTTGCAATACCTCACAGAGTACTGAGACAGTGCAACATTTCTGAATCAATATTGAACAGACTCTACATTTATTAGATATTTATAGACAATATACCAAACAGGGCAGGATTCATAGAATCATACAAAAATAGGTGCAGGAGTTGGCCATTCGGCTATTCGAGCCAGCACTGCCATTCAATATGATCAATATGACCCCGTTCCTGCTTTTTCCCCATATCCCTTGATTCCGTTAGATCTAAGAGCTAAATCTAACTCTCTCTTGAAAACATCCAGTGAATTGGCCTCCACTGCCTTCTGTGGCAAAGTTTTTCCTCATCTCAGTCCTAAATGGCCTACCCCTTATGCCAAAAACATACATACATTTAGAGAGAACCTCTATAAAAGATGCTCTGTAAAATTTACAAGCAAAAATTGTTGCAACAAGCTGAAATGAGAAAATACTGGAAGAAGGAAAAAGTATAGAGTTTTAAAAAGTTTTGTATAGAGTTTTAAAAAGTACAAAAGGTGGAAAGAGGGAATATCAAACAGCATGATGTAAGCACAAAAGTCTCTGCCAACAATGAACTGGAAAAGAACAGAGTTGCAGAGACAGCTGGATTTAGAAGATTTATTTAGTATAGAATAAAGAGACAGATGAAGGACATATAGAGGAAGAGAACGTTTTTTTTTTAAATTGAGACGGTGAGGTAATCTGTATATACATTTTTTAAAAAATTTTTAAAAATAAATATAAAGGAACCAGCATCTGATATTCTTGTATTTATATTTTACTGCTCCACTGCAAAATGTCCTCAAGGTAGGCCTACTTTGAAGAAATTCTCATCCCTGACAGGAGTTATGAGACCCCCCTCTCTCTGCTCCCCCTCTGTGATTCCTGCTCTTCCGCCGCTCTACGACCAGCCTGAAGAAGGGTCCCAACCCAAAACTAGTCTGAAGAAGGGCCCAGACCCAAAATAGAGTCGAAAGAAGAGTCCCGCCTTGAAAGGTCACATATCAATTTCTCCAGAGGTGCTGCCTGACCCGCTGAGTTACTTCAGCATTTTTCGTCTTTTTTAGGTAATCTGTATTGGGCAGGGAAAATGTATGAATAATAAAAATAGATACATAGAAAATAGGTGCAGGAGGAAGCCATTCGAGCCAGCAACCCCCATTTATTGTGATCATGGCTGATCGTCCCCAATCAATAACCCGTGCCTACCTTCTCCCCATATCCCTTGATTCCCCTAGCCCCTAGAGCACTATCTAACTCTCTCTTAAATCCATCCAGTGATTTGGCCTCCACTGCCCTCTGTGGCAGGGAATTCCACAAATTCATAACTCGCTGGGTGAAAAAGGTTTTTCTCACCTCAATCTTAAATGGCCTCCCCTTTATTCTAAGACTGTGGGCCCTGGTTCTGGACTCGCCCAACATTGGGAACATTTTTCCTGCATCTAGCTCGTCCAGTCCTTTTTATAAGTTTCTATAAGACAACCCCTCATCCTTCTAAACTCCAGTGAATACAAGCAGGGCTGCCAACATTGGGTGAGAAATTGCGAGAGACCAAGCCGAGGGAGCGTAGCAACCGGGGGGGGGGGGGGGGGGCGGGGTGGGAAGGGGGTGCACCACTCCCATTGGTATGGAGCTTTGGCATTTTTCTGCTTGAAATTGTGCAATTTGGTGCATTCTGTAGCGAGTCTTTTAACTTACACTTGAATGCAATATTTATGCTTTAAATTGGATTAGCTATGAATAAGGTTAGGCTAAATTACATTCCTAATTACATTCTACAGTAGAGCCATGCTCTGATCAACAGGTGCAGCATATGAATGATCTTCGTGTATTCATGTATGGAAATCAGATTATAATCAAACACTTGGCCCATGTTGACCAATCTGGGTCTCACTGCACACCTGGTACCACTCCTGACCCCGACTCCAGTTGTATACCTTCTCTCATTCCTCACCCCGAGTCCAGCCTTACACCTGGCCCCCTATTCTACCCTGATCATAGCTGCTTACCTGCTTAGGTTCCCAGTGCTGAACACTCCCATTGTCCCAGCTTTGACTGCACACCTAGTACTATTCCAGACCATGACTCTGGATGCACACTTGGCCTTGCACCCAGCCCCTCTGCATTGACAATATATCTGGTCCACACATAAAGCCCCACATCTGACCCCCTGGACTTAACCTATTACGTTCAAGTCCACAGGTGCTTATCTAATGCAGTAATCTTTTATGGGGCATTTGACGGACCAAATTTTGTATAACAAAATTTGCTACATCCATTGGCTTCCTTGTTATCTAACATGCTAGTTATTTTGTCAAAGAAGTCTTCAATTGGTTGAACATAATTTCTCATCCATAAAATTATACTCACTAAGCTTTATGTATTCTGTTACCATTTCCTTAATTTTCCTAACAAACTGTCCTGAAGTCATTTTCACCCCCAATATTTTCAGTATTTTGCGGTCTTCCTCTCAGCTGGGACTTTTCCGAAATGCAAAGTCCAATAACAATATATATTTAAGCAATAATATTCTATTTAATATGATCTTGAGAGTACATAATATTTTCTGTGGTATTCATAACACAATGATAAAATGATCTTTGTTTTGATTGCACCTACCAATATGCATATATTATTATATTACAGTTAATATGTACCCAGGGCAAATTTTTGTTCCAATGCTCCCCATTCCCAATTACTTTTACATTGAAGTGATTGAAATCCAAGTGAAGTTTAAATGGCATCAAAAAATAAAACCTCCAGAATGGATGATATTCATTATCACTGGCCTTGGGGGTACCCGGCGAGGGAATGGAGCGACCGAGTGGGGGGAGGGTGTGGGAGGGGGGTTGCTTTTCAAAATTTGATGTATTAAAATCATGTTTTAGTGAATTGTTGAAGTATGATTTCAATATTTTTTGTTTAAAGGATTTTTAAGAGGTAACTATTTAAGGGGTAACTTTTTCCACACAAAGGGTGGTGGGTGTATGGAACAAGCTGCCAGAGGAGGCAGTTGAGGCAGGGACTATCCCAACATTTAAGAAACAGTTAGACTGATACATGGATAGGACATGTTTGGTGGGATATGGACCAAAAGCAGGTAGCGTAGCTGTGACATGTTGGCGGGTGTGGGGAAGTTGCACCGATGGGCCTGTTTTCACACTGTATCACTCTATGACTACATTATACCTCCACCATGCATGAATGCTTCAAAATCAAGTGGTCGAGATTTATTGCCATATACTCAAGCATAGAAACATAGAAAACAGGTGCAGGAATAGGCCATTCGGCCCTTCGAGCCAGCACTGCCATTCAATATGATTATGGCTGTTCATCTAAAATCAGTACCTGTTTTTTCCCCATATACCTTGATTTCGCTAACTCCAAGAGCAAAATGTAACTCTCTCTTGAAAATATCCAGCAAATTGGCCTCCTCTGCCTTCTGTGGCAGAGAATTCCACAGATTCACGACTCTCTGGGTGAAGAAAGTTTGTCCTCGTCTTAGTCCTAAATGGCCGACCCCTTATTCTTAAACTATGTGTGTCCCCTGGTTCTGGACTCCCCCAACATCGGGAACATTTTTCCCGCAGTTACAGTAAGTGGAAATCTAGCAGGCAAGCAGGATGCTTTCTCCAACCACCCCCATTTGAAGGCCACTATCTTCCACTGCTTCTACCTAGTGCTTGGTACCTACTTCCAGCAGCCACTGGTTGTCCTCCAGGTTGCACCGAGCCACTGACTGGTCCATGCCGGTCACCAGGACGAATTCGGCGCACAGACTCTCACGGCAGCTGCGCAACGCTTCCGACGGCCCGGGACTCTTGAACGGAGGCTGCTCCATGGCCGGAGCTGCAGCGAGCGATTCGCCAGCCCAGCAAACACTCGGCCACCGATGTTTCGGCATCCATCCCTCCCTCAGCCCGGGCTCGCCAACACCCGCGGCCCATGCAGTTGATGAATTCGGAAATTTTCGTTGATCACAGAATTTCTCACGACAGAGCGTGAGAAATCTGTGATCAGTGTGAGGATTTGTCAAAATGCGTGATTCTCACGTTTAATGTGTGAGAGTTGGCAGCCCTGATACAAACCGAGTCTTTTCAATCTTTCCTCATGACAGTGCCGCCATCCCAGGGATCAATCTGGTGAACCTACGCTGCACTGCCTCAATCACAAGGATGTCCTTCCTCAAATTAGGCGACCAAAACTCTACACAATACTCCAGATGTGCTCTTAACAGAGCCCTATACAACTGCAGAAGAACCTCTCTACTCCTCTACTGAAATTCTCTTGTTATGAAGGCCAATATTCCATTAGCTTTCTTCGCTGCCTGCTGTACCTGCACGCCAACCTTCAGTGACCGGTGTACAAGGACACCCAGGTCTCGTTCTACCTCCCCCTTACCTAACCTAACCCCATTGAGATAATAATCTGCCCCCTTGTTTTTGCCACCAAAGTGGATAACTTGACATTTATCTATATTATACTACATCTGCCACGCATCTGCCCACTCACTAAACCTATATGGTAAACAGTTGCGGCCCCAACACCAAGCCTTGCGGCACTCCATTTGCCACTGCCTGCCATTCTGAAAAGGACCCGTTCACTCCTACTCTTTGCTTCCTGTCTGCCAACCAATTTTCTATCCACATTAACACCCTATCCCCAATACCATGTGCTCTAATTTTAGTCACCAGTCTCCCGTGCAGGACCTTATCAAAGGCTTTCTGAGAGTCTAGATACACATCCCCTGGCTCCCCTTCATCCATTTTACTTGTCACATCCTCAAAAAATCCCAGATTAGTCGAGCATGATTTTCCTTTCATAAATCCATGCTGACTTGGAATAATCCTTTTACTGCTATCCAAATGCCCCGTTACCACCTCTTTAATAATTGACTCCAGCATCTTTCCCACCACCGAAGTCAGGCTAACTGGTCTGTAATTCCCCGTTTTCTCTCTTGCTCCTTTCTTGAAAAGTGGGATAACATTAGCAATCCTCCAATCCACAGGAACTCATCCTGAATCTATTAAACATTGGAAAATGATCACCAATGCGTCCACTATTTCTAGAGCCACCCCCGAGGACTCTGGGATGCAGTCCATCAGGCCCCGGGGATTTATCATCCTTCAGTCCCATTAGCCTACCCAATACTATTTCTCGCCCAATTAAAATTTATTTCAGTTCCTCGACCCCCTTAGATCCTCCGTCCTCCAGTACTTCTGGGAGATTGTTTGTGTCTTCCTTAGTGAAGACAGATCCGAACTACCTGCTCAACTCACTTCTGCCATTTCCTTGTTCCCCATAATAATTTCACCCGTGTCTGCCTTCAAGGGACCCACATTCGATTTTGCTACTCTTTTACCCTTAACATATCTAAATAAGCTTTTACCCCCCTTCTTTCTATTCCTTCCGATTTAACCTTCTCAAATTGTATACATACATCTTGAATTGGTTAGTTGAACGTATTGGTGTGAACCAAAGGAAATTGGTGTCAGAAAGATTTTTTTTAAAGCATATATTGTGTTAGCAATGAAGACTGGGTCAATCTATGATGGTGCTGGAAATCGCTCTCAGTAATGGAGATGGTGAGAGATTTAAAGTTTGGTTTTCAGTCGAACAGACTATGAACAGACTGTGTGGCACTCTTCTGGGAGAGTGCCACACAGGGAAGAATTCCTTGACTTGCCAAACGGAAAGTTGTGACCATTTCATCATTTGCTAAAACTGGGATCTGCAGCACTTCATAATACCTGAAAATTGTTACGTTTCAAGGACTATGTAGCAAACTCTATGTCACTGTATTCCCAGGTGTGCACCAGAAAATGCTATGACAGTGCTCAGGAAGTCAAGGGAGCATATAAGGTACATGCAAAATCATAGCCATAAATGTGAAAGCTGATCATGCCCAAGGTGATGTTATAGAACAGTGTATAGATAAGAAAAATGAAAGGACCGAGGATAACTTACAAGACATTGTTCACATTTCTGTGTAAAACCGTGATGGAAGAAAGAAAGGAGAGAAAGGTTATTGTTACATTGTCAGGAATGCACTGTGTACTTTAGTTTCCATGGGACACAGGCAGTGGTGCACGTTAGTAGTTACGTGTATTTGTGCAGTAACTGGACTACTTAGTTTTAGTACTTAATCTCACCGACTCCACTACTCAAACACAACTCTACAGGTCAAAACATCTTTTAAAATACAATCCCACTTGAAGGAGATTCAACACAAGAGTGACTCTTATTGCATCTCACCTCCCTGCATTGATTTTTTCTGTCAACAACTTGGGCAAAGAGCAAAAGTACACAATCATACAATGAAACATTTTTGAGGTATAAATCAATTCTAACAATAGTTTGATATACAGATATATAATGAAGTTGTCTTTCTCTTGCTCTGTTCTTTACTTTAAGAACAACCAATTTTTTCCCCAAATTGTTTGCATTAATTACAATGCAATACAATTCTGCTTGGTTTTGTTCAAAATAAATAAAGACATAACGCTCCTGAAAATGTGAACAAAGCACAAACAACATTCCCGCTCAAAATGTCACAGATCGATGTTCTCCAAGGATGCTACCTGATCTGCTGAGTTACTCCAGCATTTTGTGTCTTTCTTTGGTATAAACCAGCATCTGCAGTTCCTTGTTATTACATAAAATAATTATTTACGGATACGACAACATGAAGCACAAAAGCAGATTCTTAATGGCGTGTTTGTCAATGCACCAGGGCTTGAACAAGGCAGATGCGTCTCAATTACGGACTGAACGAAGATATTATGAAACAGCTCAAAGTTCCTCCAGTGAAAATTTACAACTGAGCTTGGAGAGGGAAGGTGGTAGTGGTGACCATAATGGTTAAATAAACAAATGCAGCCAGGAGAGACAATGTGGAAAAGAAGCATCAAAAGAGTTGAAGTAAAGTACAAAGATAAGCAAGTGAATACACTGCTAGAGTGCAAAACAGACCCAAAAATAATCAAAGGAAGAGGAAGACAGAAGCATAAGCATGTGTGCATATTTCCCAAAAAATCTGATATAGCAGAGGATTTCAATCACCTGTACTTTGGGATATAAATGGTGCAAAAATATAATGGAATGAACAGAATATTTAAAATCCATCCAAGGTGTGACAAGGACTATAAATTAACGAATGCAAACATTAACTTTCATTTTCTTTCCAGATTGTGCCCAAGTGTATTTCCCACATTGTCTGCTATCTCCAACAACAGAGATACAGTTTTGTAAATTTTAAGGAATAAATTGAGCAAAACCCAGACTGAGTGTTTAAAAGATGCTGAGCAGGGTAACGCCTAGCTGCTTTCTGATTCAGGCCCAGCAACCAAACCCGGATTGAGTCCTTAACAGATGTTGGGCCTTTGCAGAGCAGCCATTTTGGGAGTGGCTATATGCGAGTTCAAAGTGCTGTGTTTTGAGGAATAAGTGCTGAGACTTGAGCTAGAAGGACATTTGTAATTAGGACAGTGATATGGTCCTTCTGCAGGATGTGGGGGAAATCAGGAATCTTCCAGTGACTACACAAAACTGCCAGTTTATCCTTATTCTCCACAACGCTCAGTACCAAAGTGTGATTCAATAACTCGTGAGTTTACTCCTTGGAATGCTCATGAGCTCTCACATGTTTTTAATAAAAAAACAATTATTTCAGAATATTTATGGTCCATGTCACCTCCTGTCTCGAGTTCTACACACACTCATCAGACCACATCTTGCCAAGCTACATGAACTTACTACAGCTGTGTTTCACATCACGTGTTGTATTCCTTTGTGGAGCTGAAACATCCAACCATGATTCTTCCTTTAGTGCTTTGGACCTTCAAAACCAAGGTACTTTCCCAGCTCTCCAACTCTTGCTTTAAAATAATTTGTGCAACTTTCTGCTCTGATCTTTTTGTTACACTTCTGTTTGTTATTTTGTGTAGAAAACTCAGGAAATTTTCTCCATACCAAGAGGAAGCATACGCATACTATTGTTAAGATTTCAAGATTAAAATTTTACTGAAACAGATTCTACTCTTATCCAACATTAGATTTTTGGCACTCCCTGATCCCATAACCAATTTGGGCATCATAGTGGTGCAGCTTATAAAGCTGCTGCCTCACAGTGTCTGCCTGTGTTTTAGTTTGCGCATTAAATGACTGTGTGCATTTCCACCGGATGCTCTGGTGTCCTCCCAAATGCGAAGATGTGCAAGGTTTGTAGGTTAATTAGCCTCTGTCAATTGCCCCAAGTGTGTAGGAAGTGGATGAGTAAGTGGGATAACACAGAACCAGTGCAAATCGGTTGATCAATGGTTGATATGGACTCGGTGGGCCAAAGGGCATGTTTCCATTGCTATATCTCAAAATTAAACTAAAATGCCACATTTTGAAATTACAAAGTCCAAGCATTATAAGACAAATGGGAGGATGTAACAGGTGTTCAAAGTAATAATACTTGTTAACATAATGAATGAAATGAAACTTACATAATAATCACACATCAAAGGAGTTCAAGCTTTGGCACTAATAGTCAAGGATTTATTTTAGAGTGATGGATTATTATAGAATACATTGCCTGAATGGATGGCGGGTGCATATTAATACAAAGTTTCTAAATGGGTACAGGTTAAATAAACGTAAACAAATAACATGCAAAGCAATTGAGCAAAAAAATAAAGTCAGATAATTTAGACAGCTTCTTTGGGCCAATATTTCTGTGCCACAAATTTTTAGTTTCACAATCTAATATATTTTTTAGTTAAATGATATGATGGTGCACGTACAGCACCTATCCTCAGCTCATGGCGCAAGATAGGAATAGGGTGTCAGAGAGAAGATGACAGAACCCCATGAGTAAGGAAATACAAGGAACTGCAGATGGTGGTTTACAAAAAAGACATAGTGCTGAAGTAACTCAATGGGTCAGGCAGCATCTCTGGAGAACAAGGGCAGGCAACGTTTTGGGTTGGGACACTTCTTCAAACTGATCTGCCTAAAGAAGGCCAGTTAGAGACAGGGCCTTGACCTAAAACGTCACCTATCCATGTTCTCAAGAGGTGATGCCAGACCCACTGAGTGACTCCAGCATTTTGAGCCTTTTTTGCAAGCCCAATAGTACTTTTTGTTTTAAATGCTGGTCAAAATCTGTTCGAAGACATCAAAACATGGCAATAATTGCGAAGGCTGCAATGAGGCCAGACATGATAGTCCCCAAACTCACATACTTTCAAGAGCGAAATGGACAAGACATCAAATGAAAGTCTGTATCGTTGGTATAATAAATCAAACTTTTTTCAGGGAAAGAATACTTTACACAACGGTTTATTACATTTAATAATTACATAAAGGAATTTTGGGACACCAAATATTAGGTGAAGAACTAGCAAATAACAAACATCAGAATTAGGACTTGAAGATCCTGAACATTCACTGCCATATAATAAGATCATAGAGTAATTTTCACATCAACTACCTCCCCGTAAACCACTCATGCTCATTGGGAATCTTCCCATCAATGCATAAAATATTCAAAGACATTGCTTTTGCCAGTCTATGAGGAACTTTCAAAGAGCTGTGACACATGTATATTAAATGGGCATCACATGAATATGAAATACGCAGATGGTAGAGCTGCTGCCTCACTGCGCCAGAGACCCGGATGAAATCCTGACCTCGGGTGTTGGCTGTGCAGTCTACACGTTCTCCCTGTGACCACATGGATTTCCCCCTACATCCTAAAGTCGTGTGGGTTTGCAGGTTAGTTGGCCTCTAAAATTGCCCTTAGTATGTTCGAAGTGGATGCAAAAGTGGAATAACATTGAACTAGTGTGAAAGAGTAATTGATGGTTAACGTGTACTCAGTGGGCCGAAGGGCCTATGTCAATGCTGTATCTCCAAACAAAGCTAAATGGGTTAGGGCTTTAAAAAAAATACTGACTTCTAGTTCAAAATTTGCCTAAGGTAATAGCCTTTCCATATCCATCTTGTCCAGACCTCTGATGATGTTATACGTTTCCATTAAGTCACTGAAACTCCAACAGACAAGCTAAGCCAATCGAAAATGTCCTTGTATTGGCAACCCAAAAATGACTGGTTACAGTCCAAGAAACCTTCTTTGAATTAGTTTCAAAGTATTTCCATCCTTCCTTAACTAAGGACACCAAACGTTTCACTAATGCCCTACATTACAAAAGCAAACCACTTTACTCTTTGACGCAATTCCCCAAGCAATAAGTGACATTCGAAAATCTTTCCTAATTACGTGGTGTATCTGCAATCTAGCCATTTAAAAATAATTCACCAGGACACCCAGAATGCTCTGCATCTCAGAGTTCTGCATGCACCTTCCATTTTTATTTGCTGAACTTTAAAAAAATCTTTCCTAAATGGACAATTTCTCATTTTCCCACATTATAATCCACCATCAAATCTCTGCTGAGAAGTATAAACAAGGAACTGCAGATGCTGGTTTAAATAAAATGACACAAAGCACTGGAAAAACTCAGTGGGTCACGCAGCATCCCTGGGATAGATGATAATTCGGATCAGGACTCTTCTTCAGACTCAAATCCAGTCACTCACATAAGCTACATATACTCCCTGCAGTCTCTAAATAGAACTGCGGCCTCTTGCAATCAGCCATAAATATTCTAGCAGGTTTTCTTAAAAGAGTTTGAGTAAAGATAATATGTTAAGAATTATTTTAGTGCTGTGCTACCAGAATGACCAATGGGCAAAATTACAATATAAATAAAACTGCTGTAAATAAAACTCGTACTAATGTCAAAACAAATAAGAATTAAAGCAATTTTACACCATTCCCAAAATATTATGCTGTTGAGAAGACAGGAAATTTTGAAGTTACTTTGTTTAAAGAGTCTCGTCGTTTCAACATAGAAACATGTACATCATGGGAAAAGATAATTCTGCACAATTGCATGGCCTCAGCACGAATAGCTGCATATATTTTTTAAAAAAGTATTATATGGAAGAAAAACCTGATGAGCATAAAAACACACACAATCCATCCCTTGTCTCTCTGCTGCACTGCGCGCAGCCATCACGTGATCATATGCTAATAATGTCAACAAATGTACCAGAAGGGAGCACGTGACCAGCTCCCTAGTTTTACTGGATTTGGTAAATGGAAGATCTACTTAAACCAAAGCACGTCATCGGCATTTTCAGACAGTCAATACGACCTGCACCGTCCCCCTTCCTTTAACTCGACTTTCCACTAAATAAGCAAAAATAATCGACATGTGTTTTGATTCCCCCCCTCTATCTAAGTCATATACTTCGAATATCAGCAACAATTACACAACAGTGACTGACCTGGGAGTCGATTCATGTTGACACCCTGAGCAGACAGTCCGATGCCCATGTACCTGCGAACAATGAAAGATGCAAGTAAGGAATCCAGCCACCGCCATGAAAGAGTCACGTAATGTCAGAGACGGCAGGAAAAGACTTACCCGTCTCTGCCTTTGCTCACGATTTTCACCTCGAAGTAATAAATGCCACAAGCAGCGGGGATCGGGTGCGTTGCACGAACGGATGCAGCATCTTTGTGATTTTTTCCATGTCCTGATTAAGGGAAACAATAATCACCTTCAGAAGCACCTTACCGGATTTTAGCATCGACATTAATCAAATCTCAGTTTTCGCAATGGAATTACGTCACTGTTAAAGCAAATATGACCCTCAAGAAAACAAATGAAATTATATTTTCTTTTGTAAATCCATCTTAACTGCTGACGAGCCATCAAATAAATATCCTTCACTGTGGTCTATAGGATTTCCTTCGTTGTCAAAGGACTACATACGAAATTGTTACAATTTTGAATAATATAAGAAGCTCAGCCAAAAGGAGATGTTTATTTAAAGCAACTAACAAAATATGATACTGCACTGCCACCATTGAGACGATCAGCAGGCACTTTGTTGCACAGAAATCATTCGGTAATCATTTAACAAGCGGGCATAACGCCAGGAATGGGGCACATTTTAAATCACATATGTAGAGAAGTGATTGTATAAATTGTGGAAACAACATCTTAAAAATAAAATGAAATATTTACTGGAACTACAACCAAGAGAATTCAATGACGTCAATCAGCATTAAGAACGTTACCTGTCACAGTGCCAATCATTACTTCTAAATGAACAGAAAAAAAATCACTATTCACAACACGATCACCCACCAGGTTCCCTTTTTTACAGGATTAAACTAGATTATTCCACAGAGATTACCTTTATAGTGTACACGGAGATTGTTCTGTGACAGTCCGATATAGTTGTACTTATCCTTCGGGCTCCACGATCGAGGCAGTGGGGTCTCATCTTCATTCACAGCTGGATAGAGACGCTTTAATCTTTCATTTAACTCTTTTTCTTGATAATTCAGCGCAGAGTCCCCGTGGTTTGAAGCTCCAAACTCGGCCATCTTGGATCCTATTGTGTGTATATCCCGGATAACGAACGGATTGTACTGGCACCTCATTGGTGGCCGCACTGTTCAGGGCCCGGGCTCTGCGCGCTAGGGCCGACGGGGGTTGAAGTTAATATCCGCGGACTGTTAGCGCAGTGGAAGGGAATTGCGACTACAACTCCCAGGGTGCAACGCGGTTCCAGCACGACGCACCAACACGCCGCTTCGGTAACTGATTGGGTGTCGGGGGAAGCCGAACGCCGCGGGTAGCGGAGGGGGGGTCGGCGAATTGAGGAAGGCGGGGCAATATAAACGCTGTGGATGCTGGGAGTTGTAGTCCCTTCCAAACTGTCAAGATCACGATTCTGAAAACAGGGGTCGATTAAATCACGAGGAATTACCCCACATTCACTTTAAAATGGTTTTTTTCAGTTGAAATAAGGACGCAATGGAGGGGGGATAAGCTCACGGATAATATAAGTGAGCGTCTTCTTCATAGGCTCCGGACAATAGGCACTACAATACCCACAAGGCTGCACATGCTGAGCGAAAACAAACAGCTGGAATGCGGGTCGGTCGACTTCGAGCGGCGACATTAATCGCAATGTCAACATCGACTCTAGCCTTTCGTGTCATTTTTTAAAAAATAGAGGTCAAATTCACGATTACTTTGGTATGAAATAAATTAACAGAACCCACCGCGATGCTCGCTCGATTAAATATAGGCTTTCGCTGTATTAAATATAACGTTGCTGCTGCCGGCCGTAGGTGGCTCTCGCTACACTGTGACAGGCATCAAAGGTAACGTGGGGTCCTAAGCGTCGGGGCCTTTACGGATCGCCATGGTAACGGGCTGTATACAAAACTAGGGAGATCCAGCAGCTCTTTTCTCGTCTCAGTTATGTCTACTCCTTCAGGCAAGCGTCCGAAAACACAAGCTCTGAACCCAGGGTAAGACTTTCACGAGGGAATAGCAAGACGGTGGTGCAGCGGTAGAGTTGCTGCCTTACAGCGCCAGAGACCCGGGTTCGATCCTGATTACGGGTGCTGTCTGTACGGAGTTTTCTGGTTCTGGGTGATCACTGCGCAAACACCTCATCAGTGGTTATCTCGCGCAGGTCGGAGTGATTAAATTTTGAGGACTTGGCAATGGTACAAATTTTTGAGATAAAAAAAATTAAGGCAAAATCTGCAATTTATACCATCAGATAAAGCATAAAAATAATTTAATTTGACACCTAATTCACTTTCATATCTTCAGTATTAAAAAAAGTTATGGCCATTTTCATACTCGGAAATTAGCACCTTGTTCCCAATTGCTTTTCCATTGCTTAACACAAAAGCTGTGATCCAGGACAGTCAAAAGCCCATAACTTTCTTAAAAATTAAGAGAACTGAATGAAAATTTCAGTTATTATATTCTGAAGCAAATACAAAACATCTTACTTGGATGACCTGAAATTAAAGCATATAATTAGTTAATTACCTAATTGTAGCTAATTACAAAATTGACCGTTGTGACGGAAATAGTAATAAACACCCAGACTGCCTTGAAAATTCAAAAATGGGATATTCTCAAGATCAGAATTGTAATATTATTGTATAATTTGCTGTTAGTCCGTAACAGATAGGTAAATAAATCACAATTTCTCGCAATAGACCAAGTCTTTATGAAGAAGATCAGTTGCTAGCTGGTACGTTCGCATATCATAATCAGTAGCATCATCATACTCCTCAGATTGTAACCAATAAGCAACTCTGTACACCTTGTTTTTCCTCAACTTTTCAATTTTGGTATTGTAAACTACAAGTTTTTGCTCTTCAAACCATGTATGACATGCCTTTCTCCCATTCCTTTCCGATAAAGAATGTCCTGTAGACTCAATTTCTTAAGAAAATGATTTTTTTTTAAATAGCCTAAGTATCCAAATAACAAACTAATCCCATTCACAATATATCATGATTTTTAAATCTCCCTGTCATGAATTTATATGCCAGATGGAAGGAATTTAATGTTTAATTCCCATAAATTAATCCAGAAACATCCACTCAAAATATAATCAAAATTATTGTTTTTTGTACAATACCTGTGAATCAAACTGTTGTGAATATTTAGTTTTAAAATAATGATCATGGAGAGAGAATTACACAAAATATAGACAATTTAGATGGCTTATGACATGATTGTCCAAAAAAAGGGCATTTTAATCATCTTGCTTCTGGAACGCGATCGATTGGAACGTTGCATTTGTGGTGAATTTGAACTCCATATCGGCAGAAAAAATACTGCCGGTTCGTATGGGGCCCAAATAACATTTCCGCAATGTAAAATTAGATTAAAGCCATCCCAAGAAGCAAGATTATATGTAAAATAAATGACTTACCCTTGGTTTTGTCCCATTCTTGCGATCCATCACGGTGAGGGCGTTCAAAATCGCTTTTTATTTTAATCCAAATATTAAATTAACCAGCGATTTAAAAAAATATATATACCGGGAACGGAAGTCCAATCGATTTTTCTTCATCAGCTAGCAGCCCGAGGATGTCCGCCTCCGACAGGCAATACAAAACTGGATTTTATTCCCGCCCCCCCCCCCCTCAAAGGCGCCAAAGTCGCGCACAACGGCCAGTGGCAGAACTGCAGCGCCGCTGAAGGTAAGTATTGTAACATTGCTATTGAAGTGGGCCTTTTTTACCAAGTTGTGGAGATCTAGTTGCTCAATCCCCTTTTTAAATGACTTAACATCAGGAGCAGCACGTGTGTTGGGTGGTAACATATTCCATTCCTTATCGTCCTTGGGTGAAGGGAATATTGGAAGCAAAGTTTATGGAAATTTAGTAGTTAATGTGTAGCGACCGTTATTTTGTTTTGTTTCATGGCAGTTGGTGCTCTGGGATGACGGGAGAATTGATGCCGTGATTGGGTGAATCTCCTTGTAATTGGCAATGTCTTAGCCTAATTCTGTGGAGCTCTAGGGTATCCCATCCGAGAGAAGTCAGCATATTATTCACGCTTGATTTGCGCTTGTAGTCATTACATACAAAGTGGGCTGTTCGGCATTGTACTTTCTCCAGGGTGATCTTCTTGTTGTTGAAAGGATCCCATACGGCTCCACAATACTCCAATTTGGGCATGACCAAGGACTGGTAGGGATTCTCTTTGATGGATGTACTACATGCGTGAAAATTTAGCCCCTTTATGTGAATGCTAACCCACAGCACCTCGCAGTTTGCCTCAAGATCTTTTTCTTCAGTAGCAATATACAAGTTCCTAATAGCAATGAATACACCCCCATGAGAGTCGACTTCCCTGTCTTTTCTAAATACCTGGTAGAATGTTGGAAATGTTTCACCTCGGCTATGTCTATGTTCAACCAAGATTCTGTACCGATTATTATGCCAGGTTTCCCTGGTCTATAAGAGCCTGGAATTCTGCTTTCTTTGTTCTAATGCTCTGGCAATTGAGATGAAGAATTTTAAAAGTTTCTTGTTTACTATGACCAAACTTCATCCTTTTAGGCTTTGACTTGGCCCCGGAGTTTTATTACCACTATTTTTGCTGGAGTAACTCAGCGGGATAGGCAGCATCTCTGGAGAGAAGGAATGGGTGACGTATTGGGTCGAGACCCTTCTTCAATCTGATATCTGAGTTACTCCAGCATTTTGTGTCTAAAGACGATTTACGTCAACGTGAGGCCGCTTGCTGCAAGAGATGCGGTTTTGATTAAATCAATCTACATTTATACAGCGCTTTTCAGGACGTTTTTCACGTAATTTTGAAATGTAGTACAGTAGCTCTCACAAATAGCAAGGTAATGTTGACCAGATAATTTGTTTTTGTTTACGAATGAACGAGGCAATTCTGGAGTCTAGAGCATGGGCACCATTTGTAAACTTAGAAAACTCCAGCACTGGAGCAGCCCCCTCGGTCCACAATGTCTGTGTCGATCATAATGCAAAAAAAAAAGTAATATCTGCCTGCACATAATCCAGATGTTCGTTTATTCCCTGCATATCCATGTGCCTATCTAAAACCGTCTTAAGCACACAATTGTATCTGACTCCACCACTTTTCCCAGCAGCACGTTCCAGTCATCCACCCCCTCTGAATTAAAAATAAACTTGCACTCACATCTCCTTAAAATGTTGCCCCTCTTGCCTTCAAGCTATGCCCTCTAGTCTTTGACATTTCCGCTTTGAGGAAAAATGCTCTGACTGTGCAACCGATCTCTACCTCTCATAAATTGATATACTTCTATCTAGTCTCCCCTCAACCCCTAATACACGTTTGTTCAACCTCTAAAGTGATTAAAGCCAGGGATGGACTTTATAACATGGAACCATTTCAGAGGGTTGGAAGTGTGAACAAGATTACAGAGGTAGGGCAAAGTAAGATATTTGAAAGCAAGGCTGAGAATTTTGAAATAGAGTAATTGCTAGAAGCCTGCATTCACAGTCATGATATATGAATGCCACACATCAATTAGGAACATAGAAAGCATTAAGGTTAAAAATGTCTGCATAAAGAAATAATGATTTGTTCCATTCATTCATTGGAAGTGTATTGAATTATCTCTGTACCATACAAATTCCTAGCCCCTCTCCATGAACACGTCTGCATTTCACAAATTTATGCTCCCTTTTTATGATTAGCCAGTGCTAAATATTAATTTGTACTTTCTTTGAAAATCTTCCGCTAATTTGTCCATTGCCAATATGAGGCTAGCATGAAGTTACTTGATCTAATCGTTTTTCTCACAATGCCACCCTAAAATGTACTGTACTTAGGAACCTGTTCGTAGGCCCCCCTCAGTCATGACTGACCATGGGAACCCGTAATTCTCTGGCATCAAGCCTGTAGTCAAAGAGGACAGGGACATGATAGGGACTTAATTATTTCCTCCTTTGGTTATCTTAAGAGTGTAGGATGCAAATTTATACATTTGTTGAAAATGATAGACCTTTTAATATAACAAGAGACTGCAGAACCTTATGCTAAAAATAAACTGCTGGAATCAGGGGCGGAAAACCCGGGAGGGCCAAAGGGGACACGTCCCCTCCATGTTTTGAGAGGTGGGGAACATCCCCCCCCAAGGTTTTGTGATCCGGATTTTAAAATCTCCGCTTTGCGTGAGACAGTGGAGGTGGGACTGCTGATCGAGGGTGCCGATTGGACGAGAGAGACGTCGGTCAGCAGGCAATGGGGGCGGGACATGATGTGGGTGCATGCGCGCACGGCCGCCAAAAATGTGTCCCCCGTCCCCTCCATGTTTTTAGAGCGAGTTCCGTCCATGGGTGGAATAACTCAGCAGGCCAGGTAGCATCTGTGGTGAGAAATGAATAGTCCATGTTTTGGATCAGGACCCAAACTGTCATCTGCCCATTTCCCTCCATAGATCCTGCCTTGTACACAATGGCCCTTTCACATGTTCCTTCTCGGATATTTTCCATTTTCTAATATTTTTTCTCCTATTCTGTGTCACCACATAATCACTGCCCACTGCCATCCCCAACAACCAAATCTCCCTCAGTGAAGATATGGCAAAAAATGAATTGGAAGCTTAAAATATATTACTCCTATGCACTCAGGTTACCATTTTAGTTCAATAGACTACACTTATTTTGATATTATCATCTTTCCACTTGTGATTCCACAAGTTCTCTTTAATATTATTACCCAACATTTCTTCTTATGCCTTTTTTGTCTTCCTAACATTCTTTGTAATGTTGCCCCTGTACTTTCTAAGTTCTGTACTTTCTAAACCACGGAGTTCTGGTTATCTGTCATCAGCACCCTTTTTTTCCCCCCCTATCTTGCCCTGTGCGCTCTTCAGCATTGGGAGGATGGGGAGTGTAGCGGTCTGCTTTTGGGAGTTCAACCCTGTCTCATATTGCCATAATCCACAGTATATTACACTCTTGATTCTATTTATTTGCCAAACACTGCTCTGACACTGATATCATATCCCACCCTAGTAAAATTGGCCTAGCTCTAATGTAAAACTTTAAAAACCTTTAAATCTATCTTTATTTTCTGTATGCTAAATCTAACTCGGTCACGGTGGCGGTCATGGTGGCGCAGCGGTAGAGTTGCTGCCTTAGACTGCACCGGAATTCAGCGCCGGAGACTCGAGTTCGATCCCAACCTCTGGGTGCAGTCTGTACGGAGTTTGTACGTTCTCCCTGTGACATGCGTGGGTTTTCTCTGAGACTTCGGTTTCCTCCCACACTCCAAAGACATGCAGGTTTGTTGGTTAATTGGCTTGGTAAATGTAAAAAAAAAAAACAATTGTCCCTAGTGGGTGTAGGATGGCGTTAATGTGCGGGGATCGCTGGTCGGAGGGCCTGTTTCCGCGCTGTATCACTGAACTTTGGTTGATGCCTCCAGAATACTCTTCCACTGCTCAGATTTATCCTCTAAAACATAGAAACATAGAAATTAGGTGCAGGAGTAGGCCATTCGGCCCTTCGAGCCTGCACCGCCATTCAATATGATCATGGCTGATCATCCAACTCAGTATCTTGTACCTGCGTTCTCTCCATACCCTCTGATCCCCTTATCCACAAGGGCCACATCTAACTCCCTCTTAAATATAGCCAATGAACTGGCCTCAACTACCCTCTGTGGCAGAGAGTTCCAGAGACCCACCACTCTCTGTGTGAAAAAAGTCCTTCTCATCTCAGTCCTAAAGGATTTCTCCCTTATCCTTAAGCTGTGACCCCTTGTCCTGGACCTCCCCAACATCGGGAACAATCTTCCTGCAAGTAACCTGTCCAACCCCTTAGGAATTTTGTAAGTTTCTATAAGATCCCCTCTCAATCTCCTAAATTCTAGAGAGTATAAACCGAGTCTATGCATTCTTTGTTCATAAGACAGTCCTGACATCCCAGGAATCAGTCTGGTGAACTTTCTCTGCACTCCCTCTATGGCAATAATGTCCTTCCTCAGATCTGGAGACCAGAACTGTACGCAATACTCCATGTGTGGTCTCACCAAGACCCTATACAACTCAAGTAGAACCTCCCTGCTCCTACACTCAAATCCTTTTGCTATGAAAGCTAACATGCCATTCACTTTCTTCACTGCCTGCTGCACCTGCATGCCTACTTTCAATGACTGGTGTACCATGACACCCAGGTCTCGCTGCATCTCCCCTTTTCCTAATCGGCCTCCATTTAGATAATAGTCTGCTTTCCTGTTTTTGCCACCAAAGTGGATAACCTCACATTTATCCACAATATACTGCATCTGCCAAACATTTGCCCACTCACCCAGGCCATCCAAGTCACCTTGCAGTCTCCTAGCATCCTCCTCACCCTCCTCACAGCTAACACTGCCCCCCAGCTTAGTGTCATCCGCAAACTTGGAGATATTGCCTTCAATTCCCTCATCCAGATCATTAATATATATTGTAAATAGCTGGGGTCCCAGCACTGAGCCTTGTGGTACCCCACTAGTCACTGCCTGCCATTGTGAAAAGGTCCCGTTTACTCCTACTCTTTGCTTCCTGTTTGCCAGCCAGTTCTCTATCCACATCAATACTGAACCTCCAATACCATGTGCTTTAAGTTTGTATACTAATCTCTTATGTGGGACCTTGTCGAAAGCCTTCTGGAAGTCCAGATACACCACATCCACTGGTTCTCCCTTATCCACACTACCAGTTGCATCCTCGAAAAATTCCACAAGATTTGTCAGACATGATTTACCTTTCGTAAATCCATGCTGACTTTGTGCAATGATTTCACCACTTTCCAAATGTGCTGCTATCCCATCTTTAATAACTGACTCTAGCAGTTTCCCCACTACCGATGTTAGACTAACTGGTCTGTAATTCCCCGTTTTCTCTCTCCCTCCCTTCTTAAAAAGAGGGGTTACGTTTGCTACCTGCCAATCCTCAGGAACTACTCCAGAATCTAAAGAGTTTTGAAAGATTATCACTAATGCATCCACTATTTCCGGAGCTACTTTCTTAAGTACTCTGGGATGCAGCCTATCTGGCCCTGGGGATTTATCGGCCTTTAATCCATTCAATTTACCCAACACCACTTCCCGACTAACCTGGATTTCACTCAATTCCTCCTTTGTCCCCTGCTATTTCCGGCAGATTATTTATGTCTTCCTTAGTGAAGACGGAACCAAAGTAGTTATTCAATTGGTCCGCCATATCCTTGTTCCCATGATCACTCACCTGTTTCTGACTGCAAGGGACCTTCAATACCCAACCTAAAATAGCCTGCTCTCTCGTTGGTTCCTCTACATGTTGATTTAGATAACTATCCCGCATACATTCCAAAAAATCCTCTTCCTCAGCACCCCTGCCAATTTGATTCACCCAATCTATATGTAGATTGAAGTCACCCATTATAACTGTTTTGCCTTTGTCGCACGCATTTCTAATTTCCTGTTTGATACCATCCCCAACTTCACTACTACTGTTAGGTGGCCTGTACACAACACCCACCAGAGTTTTCTGCCCCTTAGTGTTTCGCAGCTCTACCCATATCGATTCCACATGCTCCAAGCTAATGTCCTTCGTTTCCATTGCGTTAATCTCCTCTCTAACCAGCAACGCTACCCCACCTCCTTTTCCTTTCCGTCTATCCCTCCTGAATATTGAATATTCCTGGATGTTCAGCTCCCAGCCTTGGTCACCCTGGAGCCATGTCTCCGTGATCCCAACTATATCATAATCATTAATAGCTATCTGCACGTTCAACTCATCCACCTTATTACGAATACTCCTTGCATTGAAACACAAAGCCTTCAGGCTTATTTTTACAACACTCTTACCCCTTATACAATTACGTTGAGAAGTGGCCCTTTTTGATTTTTGCCCTGGTTTTGTCTGCCTGCCACTTTTACTTTTCACCTTGCTCCCTATTGCTTCTACCCTCGTTTTACACCCACCTGTCTCTCTGCTCTTGTACCCATCCCCCTGCCACATTAGTTTAAATCCTCCCTGACAGCACTAGTAAACACTCCCCCAAGGACATTGGTTCCATTCCAGCCCAGGTGCAGATCGTCCTGTTTGTACTGGTCCCACCTCCCCCAAAAATAGTTCCAGTGCCCTAAAAATTTGAATCCCTCCCCCTTGCACCATTTTGCAAGCCACGTATTCATCTGCAATATCCTCCTATTTATACTGTGACTGGCCCGTGGTGCTGGTAATAATCCAGAGATTATTACCTTTGAGGTCCTACTTTTAAGTTTATCTCCTAGCTCCCTAAATTCACCTTGTAGGACCTCATCCCTTTTTTTACCTATATCGTTGGTGCCAATATGCACCTCGACAACTGGCTGTTCACCCTCCCCCTCCAGAATGTTCTGCAGCCGTTCAGTGACATCCCTAACCCTTGCGCCAGGGAGGCAACATACCATCCTGGAGTCTTGTTTGCGGCCGCAGAAATGCCTATCTATTCCCCTGACAATTGAATCCCCTATTACTATTGCCCTTCCCCTCTTTTTTCCCACATCATGTGCTGCAGAGCCATGAACTTGGCTGCTGCCGCATTCCCCTGATAAGCCATCTCCTTCAACAGTATCCAAAATGGTAAACCTGTTTAGGATGAAGTTGACCGCAGGAGACTCCTGCACTACCTGCCTACTGCTTTGCTGGTTATTGGCCACCCGCTCCCTTTCTGTCCTCTTACCTTTTACCTGTGGTGTGACCAACTCGCTGTACGTGCTATCCACGACTTTCTCTGCATCGTGGATGCTCCAGTATGAATCCAGCCGCAACTCCAATCGTTCAATGCGGTCTGCCAGGAGCTGCAGCTGGACACACTCCCTGCAAATGTAGTCACCAGGGACACCGACAATATCCCTGATCTCCCACATGTTGCAGGCTGAGCAAACCCATGGGGCCAATCTCTACTGACATATCTTACTCCCAAATTACTCTGTATTAAATATATATATATATATTTTTTTAAAAAAAATTTATTTTTTATTTTTATTAAACACAAAACTTTATCCTTTAAACTTTACTAATAAATACTGAATCCCAAATGTCCAAACTCAGGTTCAGATTCAGATTAAGTTATTAGTCATGTACATCAGGGTGCAATGAAATTCCTTGTCCGCATGAGGGTCGTAGAGTAAACAGGTAATAATAGAGTCAACATGGAAATAATAAACACAACAACCAATAAAATAACAAATGAAAAACGACAGGAGGGTGCAAAGATTATTCTGCAATCTGAAGTATTGCAAAAATAAAACCTAAGTGCAATATTAGAATTCTGAATGAGATAGGGTTACATTTCCAGAATTGTGGTGTGAAAAAGGTGATTGCTTCAGGAGTTTAATAGCAGTGGGAAGAAGCTGTTTTTAAGCTTGGCCGTCCAGCTTTCAAGCTGCTCTCTCTTCTCCCAGAAGGTAGAAGAGTGAAAAGGGAATGGCCATGATGGAGAGATCCTTGACAATACTTCCCGCCTTTGTGATGGAAGTGACAAGTGCAAATAAGGGTCTAAAAAAATGGATGTTAGATCCCTAACCATATTGACCTAAACACTCCGTGTCTCTGCTTTATACAGCTCTGAAACTGATATTATATTCCACCCTTGTGTAGGTATGTTACAAAACTTACCTTGAGCAGCGCTGCAGTTCTGCCGCTCCCCGTGTGCGTGACTTTGGCGCCTTTCAGACTTTAAACGGCATGTTTAAAGTGCCGTTTTTCTACAGACGGGCAAATCGATCCATGTTAGGGGATTTCGTTGCTGAAGAAAAATCGCTCCGACATTTCATTCATGAAGGTATTTTTAAATTATGCTAGATTATTTATTAGCTAGAGTAATTTAAAAATCATCTTCTAAAGCCGTGAGCGCCGACAACGGGAAGGATTTTATGTAGGGGAGAAAATAAAGTACACAATTTATTTTTACATTAAAACTTGGTTTTTAGGAAGCCTTTAATCACATTTTCATGTTGCGAAATGGGGACAAAAAAAATGTATGAACCGGCAGTATTTTTCATGCCGACTTCACCGCAAACCGCAAAGTTCCAATCCACTGTGTTCCTCTAAAACCCACTCGTAAGTTCATTTAAATGGCCATTAATTTACAGGAATTAAACACTAAATTCCTTCCATTTGGCCTATAAATTCATGAAAATTAGATTTAAAAATCATGTTATATTGTGAATTATTGTGTGAATGTTATTTGGACACTTGGGCAATTAAAAAAAGTTCATCTTTTCTTAAGAAATGGATAGATGTTTAGATCTAGTAATTAAATTTTGTAATTAGCTACAATTAGGCAACTAACTAATTATATGCTTTAACTTCAGGTCATCCGAGTAATATTGCTTCATACTTGTTTCAGAATGCTTCAATCTATAATAACTGAAAATTTCATTGAGTTCTCTTAATTTTTAAGAACGTTATGGGCTTTTGACTGTCCTAGATCACAGCTTTGTGTTAAGTCAATGGAAAGGCAATGGGGAACAAGATGCTAATTTCCGAGTATGAAAATGGTCATAACTTTTTTAATACTGAAGATATGAAAGTGAATTAGGTGTCAAATTAAACTTATTTTTATGCTTTATCTGATGGGATAAATTACAGACTTGATTTTTTTTTTATCTCAAAATTTTGTAACATTGCTACCTTGTGAAATTAATCTTGCCCTGATTTAAAACTTTTAACCTGGTTTATCTTGATAAGAATCCATCCTCCATCTATTGACCTTGATTTTCTAAAATGTATTGCTCTCCACTTACTTGCATTGAAGTTAATTGAAGTCTAACTTTATTAATATCTTTCCTTTTTTTTCCTCATTCCTTTCCCATTTTGGTGTCAACTGCAATTTGAACATTTGCAACTATGATTAAGATTCTCCTTAAAATGAGTTCATGAACCAAACTTTAATTCAGCACTTCTGATGTCTCCTTATTTAGTTTGGTATCTCTGTTTGGTTTGGTTATATCTAAGAAGCACTTTGTGGTGTTTTCTCCTTTAAAGGTACTATATATATATGCAAGTCATTGTTGTTGTTGATCTATGCAGGTATCTCTTCCTCTTCCACTACTCTTGCACTAGGGGCATTTTTTTTTTTACATCTGACCAAGCCAATTAACCTACAAACCTGTATGTCTTTGGAATGTGGGAGGAAACCGAAGATCTCGGAGAAAACCCACGCAGGTCACGGGGCGAACGTACAATCTCCGTACAGACAGCACCCGCAATCGGGATTGAACCCGAGTCTCCGGTGCTGCATTCGCTGTAAGGCAGCAACTCTCTCGCTGCGCCACCGTGACTGTGTAATGAGAGACTTTCATTAATTCTATTTGTGGAAATCTCTCCAAGATAGGGATCACTCTCATGAAGATTGATCTTTATTTATTTTAATAGGATCAAATTCTAATTTGTTACTTTTGTTATTTTTCTTTAATTATAGAGGAGCGCCAAGAAAAGCCAATGTGGCTGCACCCACATCTGCCTGTCTAACCTATCAACTACAAGGCAGTGATAAAAGATACCATCTTCCACTGAAAGAATTATTGGTAAAGCATTTTCAACACTCAAATTAGACCTAACTAAGTATTTTAGGTAAACTGAGAAGCAATGGAACGATGGACAAAAATCATTGCAATGGGGGGGGGGGGGGGGGGAGGGATAGACGGAACTTCATTGCTAAATGCAATCATATTATGACATATTATTTTAGATATGTTTTCTGACAGCTGCCACAATAAAGCTAAGTATTTTTATTAAATTTCTTTTATCATCACGTTTCTACTTCTGAATCATTTTCCTTCATTGGTCTGCGTTTTAAGAATGTGTTAATTTTAGTGTTTCTCCATTTGTTTCCCCTCAAAACATTCCCAAGCAATAAGTAAGGTCAGAGTATCGATGTATCTATCTTAAAGTGTGGCTTGGGAGACACCACCAAGAAGATAAAGGGGGATTTGATACCAACATAGAAAAATTGTACAGGAAGGAACTGCAGATGGTGGTTTACACCGAAGATAGACTTAAAATGTTGGAGTACTTCAGTGGGATAGTTAGCATCTCTGAATAGAAGAAATCGATTACGTTTTGGGTCAAGACGCTTCTTCAGACTTCAGACAAATTTGTATTATTGAAGACAGAAATAATTTTCTCTTTGATACGTCCTTTTTCTATTAATTAACAAACTGACCGTGCATTTCTTTGCCATGTAGCCGAGTGTGCAAGTGAATGAGGGATACATATCCAGCTGGCCTGGGCACATAACTAGTGAGGTTATTCAACATAAACAAAAGTTCCAGCCATTAAATATTGACAAGCAGCATGGGTAAGAAGAACAATTTGTTAATAGATATTGTTAAAGTCTAGAATTGGAAGCAGTTATACTTTATAAAGATAAAATTGTACATCAATTTTAAATGACATGCCGTTGCTGTCTGAACCATTTCTATCAGATATAATAAAAGCCTATGTTGATTTTACTCAACTTCACTTAAGGTGGTTACAATTGGACTCTGTTTTTGTCACCAGAAATGATGACAAGGCAAAGTTGAGGATTCTCACCTTGGAAATAGGAAAATGAGTTGGCCTTTCTATCCCCAGAGAATGCTGCATTATTCAATTAGATCAACTGATATGTACTACTTCTAAATGTTTATGGGAATAGAGCAGGAAGATACTTTTATCCTCAATGTATGTTTTTTGACTAGCTTTACAAAGCATCTTGCCGAGGCAACCCAGTAACTGCTACCAGGACAGCCACATCTGCAAGTTGCAGTGCGAAACGTGACCTTGCACTTTCAGTAGCTGCTGTTTCACACAATAACCTAGACAGAATAAAATGTAGAAACTAGGAACTGCAGATGCTGTTTTACAAAAAAAATGTATAAAGTGCTGGAGTAACCATGTCAGTTAGGCATCAGTTTAAATAGTAAATACTTTTACTTGATACATTTCTGATCCTGTTCACTAATCTTTGCCTCATATCGCTGGCTATCAAGCATTGTTCACTATAATTATGGGAACTTGTGGGATTATATATATAATTATGGGAAATTATGGGAACATTGGCCATAATTCCATGTCTTGCATCTGCCCCATGACTTTTAAAAGTGGTTCTTAAGGCTTACATTGTTCCTTTATAGTGATAGATGATTAAGCATCAGATCATATGTGTCTGTCTCTACAATAGGAGAGTCTACGGTTTTGTTAAGCTGCATCTGTTGTGGCTCCCCTTCCATGAATGTTAAAATCCCATTGTCTCATTCTCCAGTTGCTTGCAACGTAGATGCTATCAAAAGTAATTTCAACAAATTGTGCAGATTCCATTTCTCGATCATCTGCATGGGACTTGTGACTGAATATGCTTGCAAATGCTTCACACAATGGGCCACACAATCATTGAGAGCAATGCACACAAATTGAAGAACATTTATTTGTAATAATATATAAATAATGCAACAAGCAACATTTCTGTAATAATGCCCGGTGCTCCATTTTACTGAAGGAAGCAGAAGTGGATATATTATAGCAGTGACCTTTTTTCCTAAAATTCCTCTTTTAATCGTTCAGGTACAATGCTACATATGTAAGCAATTCACCAAAACCTCGATTCTTGGAAAAGCTGGAAGACCACCTGAGGAAAGAGCTGAAAGTCTTGGACCCAAATATACCTAACGCTCAGGAAATAAATCTACAAGTGCGTATAAAATTAAAATATATAGCTCAGTAGCAATGTAACATTATGAATGATTATATCATTTTTCCATTGTGTCCATCCCAAACATAGTCCAATTTTCACAAAACAATGGCCAGTAATAAAACAATCCATGCTTCACAAAAGGGTGTTTCTTGAAAGGAAATAAAACCCGTACAGTGCAGCTAATTGTCATGTTTGCTCCTGTGACACCACCATATGCATCCTGCCAATTAGATAATTGCCTTTTATTCCTTAACTCTTTCTACTGCTCCGAGGCCTGTTTCCTGAAATCATCAATAATTTGTTTCCAAATCTACAGGCTTTAACTTTCACTGACAGTTCCTCCTGGAGGACTTTGCAGAATGCTTTCTGGAGTCCATATCAATGACATAAACTGACTTTTTCCTGCCTATGACTTCAGTCATCTCACCAAGTAATTTAATAAGAGTATTCAGATATGACCTCCTCTTTATTAACTTGTGAGGCTATTAATCAGCTGACGATTTCTGCGGTGTTGTGTAACTTTGATCTTAAGGAAAGACATAAGCACATAAAAGATAGAAGTAGAAAAAGGGCATTTATTTCTTTGTGTCTGTTCCATCGTTCACTAAGGTCATGGCTAACCTTTTACCTCAGTGCCACTTTGCAGCACTAACCTTGTATCCATGGCTTCCCTGAGAATCTAAAATGGTATCAATCTGTCTTGATTGTCCTGAGCAATGAAGTCCCCAATCAATTTCCCTTGGATGAAGAAATCACTTCTCATCTTAGTCCTGAATGGTCAAACGCTTTTTTAAGAAATAAAATGAATTTTTAAAAAACAGTTGTCGGCAGATTTTCTTGAATAATCATTGCAAGAGATTTTACAGATCCTCATTTTCAAAGTATTCCCTTTGCTCAGATGGTGTAGAATTTTCTAATTGTCAGCTGAATGTTTATTTTGAGATGAACTAGTGTGTACCAACCCTCAGTGATCAGTAGGATCTTTGGCTTTTCTTTCATCTAACTCTTGCACCAGGATTCAAGAAAGCTCTCCAGAATACTTAGGATAAGTACAGCATCAAAAGCTGCAGTTGATATGAAATGTTTAAAATCGTTTACCCATAGCCTGTGGTAATCATTTCCTAAATTATTGAAGTGCTGAGTTCATCCCTGCATATCATTGCTGAGTAACTAATTATTCTGCTTTCTACAAAGGCTTATCGTGAAGTGTTTGAATATTTCATTGAGGATTTAAAAACCTACAAGCCATTGCTCGCAGCCATCAAAAATGAATACGAAGTTGTCCTAGGTATGTAATTTTCACAGACAGCACCTCCAAATATCTGAGTGAATAAAGATGAAAACATTTGATCATCAAGCAGGCAGTTAATAACCAATTAATTACTTGTGTCAATTAGAAATTGTCCATTCAACAATTAATTGTAACACAAATATTTCTGTTTAAAAATGATTTCAAATTACACATGGTACTGTCAAGAACTCCTCAGTAGTGTTAAGGGCCTTTCCCACTTGGGAGACCTCCACTGCGAGCTCTGGCGACCTTAAGCGACTAAAAAAAAAGTCATCGACTGTGTGTACGACCTCCTAGGTCTATGTTGAAGACCTCCCTCGACTATGAAGAAGACCTCCTTCGACTATGTTGAAGACTGGCTTCGACCATGTACCTTTTACTAGAGGATGGTCTCTGGCAAATTGGTCCATGAATGAGCACGACCCCCTTCCACCTCAGAGGACTGTACCGAAAACCAACAACGACCAGTGACGAGTGTCTACAGCGCAAATGATCGCCTGATAAAGTTATGTCATGTCTGCAATTTTTTCTTACTTAAAAATGCCTCCCAGGTTTAAAAAAAAATAAAATTCTGAACCATGCAAGCAAGGAAGAAACTAGTTTGGAGGATGTTAGTAAAATTACAACTGCTGCTGTTTGCAGTAGTCCTTTTGATTCAGCAGCCTTTTAAGAAAGGCAGGAGGAAGAGCAAGGGTGAAGAGGAAGCATGAGAAGTGGTCTCAATGGGTGAATGGAGATGCTATGATGGACTGTCCCAGTACACCAGATGACTGGAAGAGGGTAGCGCTGAGCTTTGACAAAAGATGGAACTTTAAGCACACATGTGGGGCAGTGGATGGCAAGCATGCCATTCTTGTCCCTGTCCCTGTACCCCTCATTTTCCTTTTCGTACAGGACGGCATTCTGCTGGAACCATTCCTCAAGGTCCCCCTCCTGCTGCCTGGTGAAGGTGTAGGGCATAACCTTCCTCCAGCCCTCCCTCACCACCAATGGGGCATCTGCCTCTGATGCTGTGTCAGACACCGGAGAAAGAGCTGCTTTGCTGCTTTCAAATGAGGCAGTGAAGGATGGGGTGGTGGTTGGGACATATACTACCACCCTGATCTCCTCCTCCAGGGGTCTCTCCTGCAAGGCTACCTCCTCCTGCACTATCACCTCCTGTGGCATCACCTCCTGCCACTCCTCCATCTCCTGGGTGGGCAACACCTGCATGGCAGGTTTTTTTTAGGGTTGTGTCCTCCCCCTGCGCTGCTGCCTTTTTGGTGCCATCTCTAAAACACAAGTCTCCTCTCCAAACAACTCTCCAGCTATGAATGAGCATACCTTGGAGTGACCGAGGTGACGTTCTGCTGTTTAAGTTACCTTTTTTTTCTACTGACCTTTTTTTCACCCCGGATCTATTACCTTAGACTACCTTCGACCACCTTCGACTACCTACGACTAGCATCACGACCTACTACGATCGGCTTTGACTAGATCTACAACTAAAAAAATATTTATTTTTCCCACGGTGACCTATTTTAAGTCGCGATCAATTTTTAACATCTTGAAAAATACGCCTCGACCTAGCTGAAGCCTCGACTACGCGGAGACAACTCTCGACCATGAAGGAGAGTGACAAAGTCCTCCTACGACCTCGTGGCGACCTTGCCGCGACTATGGGTCGAGGGCAAACTCACCAGAGGTTGCGGTGGAGGTCCCCCAAGAGGGACAGGGGCTTTACACTAATCGTTGGACCTGTTCGAATTTACAATTTAGGGGAGGTGCTTGCAGAGTAGCACAGGTAAATAATGGTGGATGGAATTAATGCTTAATTTGGTGGATGGTATGTAGGTTAAGCGAGCTGCTTAGTCCCGGAAGGTGAAAAAGCTTCTTTAAATTTATTGATGCTGGAATCATCTAGGTTAGTGGATGTTCTTGTCGATGGTGAAAGTATTTTGGGAGATTCAGAGATGAGTTAATTGCCAGCGAATATCCAGCTACTGACACTCCAGATTGTATTTATGCTGCTTGTCCGGTTTTACTTTTGTTTGACATTGATCTCCAAATATATGAGTGAATAAAGATGAAAACCTTTGATGTTAATAGATAAGGAACTGATTGGATGATCTATCGAGGAAGGATCAGGGGCCAGTTCTATGCGCCAAAATGAAGCAGAGTGTTTCAGAAGACTCCACTTCACATTACACATATAGATCAGTGATGTGTTACATATACAGTCCAGATCAGACATGGTGATGGTAGTCAACGTCACAGTGTTTATTTTTAGTTCAGAGATACAGTGTGAAAACAGACCCTTCAGCTCACCGAGTCCACGCCAACCATCGATTCCCACACACTACCACTATCCTACACACTAGGGACAATTTACAATATTTACTGAAGCCAATTAACCTCCATAACCTATACGTCTTTGTATTCTGGGAGAAAACTGGAGCACCCGGGTTAAACCCATATGGTCACGGGGAGAATGTACAAACTCTGTACAGACAGCACCCGTAGTCAGGATCAAAGCCGGGTCTCTGGCGCTGTAAGGCAGCAACTCTATGAATGCACCATTGTGTCACTCCAGTGGCATTGAATAGTTTTGTCTCGGATTCTCAAGGCTGAAGCTGAGAAGATCTCTAAATTTGCTACTTACTGCTAAATTATGAAAAGTACTGAGGTTCTCGCATCCAGCATTGCCAAATTCATCTCCTGCCTTTGAAGGTAGCAGCTGCAGCATGCGATTTGCAAGGACTTTCCAAAGGTACACAATTTTTGAGGATGTCACATCAGAAGATTAACTGGAAGGGCTTCCACTATCTTAATGTACAGCTGGCATATGGTCACAGCCCAAATAATCTGGTAAATCCAAATGACACAGGAGGCACTCATGACACTCACACCCTCACTCATGACACTTACATCCGGTGGCAATCTGCTATACTTTCATTTTTTTAGCTACAAAAATGTTCCAAAGGATAACTGCTTTGGAATGATGCCTGCCTTTTAAAGACATGATTGCTGGCACTGCTGTTAGCATTTGTAGTGACTTTCTACCTCTAGCACAAACTGGCACTTATAAGGGCTAGACCATTTGTGGCTGCTGGCTAGTAGCAGGAGGGAGCCAGAAGCAACAATGACGGACCTCTTCTGAACATGCAGCCAGAGATAATTGAATGAATAAAGATTATTCCAGAAACTTGAACTATATTATTTTACAGTTCACATTTGACCTTTTTTCTACTGCTGATTATCTCAGATTTCCTTTCGCCAACAGGGGCCGCGGAGCATTTTTGAAAGTGGGGGGTGGCTGAGCGATCACTGATCACCAGCCTCGGGGGTACCCGGCGAGTGTGCGAAGCGGCCGAGCGGTGGGAAGTTGTGGGAGGGGGAGTGCCCCCATCCCACGGTAGGGACTTTTTGAAATTTGATGTATTAAAATCATGTTTTAGTGCATTGTTGAAGTATGATTTCAATGTATTTTGTTTGAAGTATTTTTAAGATAGTGTAGGGCCTACATGAGAGAGCAGGTGATTATTATTTTTGACCCGAAACGATACTTCACCCATTCATTTTCTCCAGAGATGCTGCCTTACTGAGTTACTCCACCATTTTGTGTCTTCCCTATTTCCATGCCCTTCCTCCCAGACTTTTACAAGGTTTCCCCTTCAGTGCTAGGCGCAGCCCTCTTTGTGAAGGATCTCCTGAAGCGCTGTCTCTCCACTCTCTGCTGAGTTTGTCGTCTGAGGTTGCCTCTGGTGTGATCACCCAAAGTCCACGTTGTACGTCTCTTGGAACAACTTCTCCTTGTTTGTTCCACCACAGGATTGTGAACATGCTGTCAGTCTCCTACTTCCCTCCCCTGCAATGTCAATAGCCCGAGAGTCTACACATGACTGAGACCTTTCATTGCACAGCCATTCTGGTTTCCCTACGAACTCTTGACATCCTTCCAGGTGTGAGACCAGAGCTGACCCTGGAATCTATCCGGGGTTAGCCAGTGTTTGGAATGGCAGCTCTCTGTGTTGTTTGTTCCTGGTTCCTCTATAAATAGGAGTTGGGTTGTTCAGCAGCATTCTCCAGTAGTCTGACCCCGTGACTTGCCCTCAGACCCCAGGCTCCTCCTCCCGTCGCTCGCTTCCGTGTGTGAGTGTGGGAAGCCTCTACTCTTCCTCCCTCCACCCCAACCCCCTTCACGTTCACCAGCCCGCTAGCCCGCCCCTACCACGGTGAGTTGCTGACCCGCCCCCCCACCCACCCCCCCCGTCCCGGTGTGTTACAGATGAGGTTGCCGTTTCTGCAGACACTGAACTATCCGTGTCGGTCATTAAAGTACATCCGCTGGGCTGGCCGCTAACATCTGGGGGAAACATTGCTAAAAAAGCCCCCAGTTCCACGGCCCACGGCCCATGGCCAAAGCTTGGCTGGTGGAAGACTTTGCCTGTATGACTCTGCAAATGATCGGGCAGTATAACCTCCAGCAATTGTTAGTCTAGAGGGCCAAACTCCAGTCTGCATTATCCCATCATAATTTTCAGCAGTATGAGTTCCCTGGTTGACTGAATGACAGTTGACAGCAAGGGCACAGATGGAGTAGGAGAGGGTGCAAGATTAATTGATGTCATTCAAAGAAAGGATAGATTAATTTTATGTCGTCCTGACTCCGCATTGAAGTTTGACAAACAAATCAATGCCGTGATAAAAGCTAACTTCTTCCAGCTTCGCACGATAGCTAAAATAAAACCATTCCTCCAATTTGACGACCTCAAAAAGATAATCTGCTCATTTTTCTCCTCCCGCCTTGATTACTGCAACTCCCTTTACACTGGCATCAACCAATCATCCCTGTCCCGCCTGCAATTGGTCCAAAACGCCGCAGCATGACTTCTGACGGGCACCCGAAAAAGGGACCACATCACCCCGATCCTGGCCTCTCTCCACTGGCTCCGTGTGCGGTTCAGAATCAATTTCAAGCTCCTCCTTTATGTATACGAAGCCCTTAACAAGCTTGCCCCCACCTACATCAAAAGTCTGCTAACCAACCACACCACCTCCAGGTCCCCCAGTCGGCCGCCTTGGGGTTATTGACCATCCCGCGGTCTAGGCATAAGCTCGGGCAAGCGCGCTTTTGCGGTTACAGCACCTAGACTATGGAACAGCATCCCTCTTCCCATCAGAACTGCCCCCTCCATCAACTCTTTTAAGTCTAGACTTAAAACTTCTACTCGTAAGCATTTCTTGAGGGAGCGCTGTATGTATGTATTTATGTATGTATTGTTGTTCTAAGTAAAACTGTTTGGAGTACGTTAGTACCTGCACTGATGTAAAGCACTTTGGTCAACGAGAGTTGTTTTTAAATGTGCTATAGAAATAAAATTGACTTGACTTGACTTGACTAGAATAGTGTATTAACAATCCCAATAATCTGGTGAAGGGTAGTTGCTGCACTTATTTACCCTTTGGTGTTGCCCTTTTCTGTGCTTTCACTGTGACATTCAAATGTGGAGGAGCATCTGCTTGTTATGCAATGGATATACAGAGGCTTGTCCACCACTCTGCTGCTGGAAGTGATAGGCTCCATGCACTGCCCAAAGCAGTGTAAGAGTTTGCACAAGGCTTCTCCAAACTCCTTGCTTGCATGTCTCACACTTTGTGTCGGCAGACGTACAAATCCTCAACTGAGTGTTGGTCACCCTGCTATAGAAAATACATCACTAAGCTGGAAAGAGTGCAGAGAAGATTTACCAGGATATTGCCAGGACTCAAGGGTCTGAGCGAAAGGGAAGGGCTGGGCTAGGTAGGACTTTATTCCTTGGAGTGCAGGAGGTGAGGGGTGATCTTATAGAGGTGTATAAAATCATAGATAGGGTGAATGCACAGAGTCCCATGCCCAGCATAGGGAAATCAAGAACCAGATGATTTAAGTTAAAGCTGCGAGGGGAAAAGATTTAATTGCAATATGAGGGGCAACTTTTTCGCTCAGAGGGTTGTGGGTATATGGAATGAGCTGCCAGAGGAGTTAGTTGGCACAGGTACAATAACAGCATTAAAAAGACAATTGGACAGTTTTATGGACAGGAAAGGCTCAGTGGGATATGGGGCAAATACAATCAAGTTGGACATACCTAGATGGAGCATTCAGGCTGGTATTGATGTGTTGGCCAAATAAGCCATTTCCATGCTGCATGATTCTATGAATTTGAGCCCTCTGCAGCTGAACTCATTGATCTAGGTCTCCATGGAGTTGGCATCGTGACTGTCCTTTCCTCTGTGTACTGTCCACTCATATGGTGACTAACCACATGCTGGTTCTGCCTCTAATTCAGTACTTAAATTATGTGTAGGGTGGAACTACAGATGCTGATTTATACCGAAAATAGACACAAAATGCTGCAGTGGGTCAGGCAGCATCTCTGGAGAAAAGGAATAGATTAAGTTTTGGGTCGGAACCCATCTTCAGACGGAAGTCTGAAACGTCACCTATTCTTTTTCTCCAGAGATGCTACCTGACCGGCTGAGTTACACCAGCATTTTGTGTCTACCTAAATTATGTGCATTGCTTAAATTTGCTTGATAAGATCTGAAGTTTTAGTTGTCTGAGTAAAGCACAAGAATTAAGCTGTGATAAGTAGGACAGTGGGATTGGATATGCAGCATGTTTAACATTATTTTCAAAGCCTCTAATCTCATCTCTGCTGCACCACATGCTATGAGATAGTTCTAAAAGAAGATAATTTGATAATTAAAAAATATATGTAATCATCCATGGTAATTGGTTGTTACGGACAAAAGTCAAGTCAAGAGAGTTTATTGACAATACCAGTGCTTTATCCCCATCTGTTATTATACCTTTTTGGTGGTGATCAGCAGTTTTCATGAATTGCAGTCTTCAGAGTATTCATCTATCATTAATAAAATAATTATTATTTTATAAGCCCGAATGGTGGTGGCTCGAAGGGGACTTTGGGATTCCTATGTATATATTTCTCATGTCTGAGATGGTGGAATTTGCAGTTTTTTTGAGGGGGTGATGTGAAGGCTGCCTTGCCAGGTTGCAGCATATTTTGTTAAGGACATACAATAGAACCACTGTACACTAGTGATGGGGAGTGAATGTTCAAAGTGATGGATAGCTTACAGTGTCGTGGACGGCATCCTGAGTGTTGTTGCAGCTGTGTGCATCAAAACAATGCAGTTTTCAATCACACTCCTGACCTGTACCCTGTAGATGGTGAAAAAGCCCGGGAGAGTAAGGAAGTGAGCCACTTGTCATAAATACCCAGCTGCTGGCATGCTCTTTTTAGCCACAGGTCAATTTCTGGTTTACAGGATGTTGATAGTGGGAATTTTGACAATTATTATATTCATTAATCTTGAGGGAAGATGGTTGCATTATCTCTTTTCAGAGATTATTTTTTTCCACCTACTTGTGTGGCATGAATATTATTTTCCGCATATCATCCAAAGTTAAATACTCAGAAAGTTTCATGGCAAGTCTACACAATGTAGGATTCCACACAGAATGTGGAATGGTCTTGAAGAATGGGAATGAGGATGACAGGCCATTGTCATTTACTTTGCTATGCATTTTGCTATTTGTTTGCTGTTTAAAATTGGAAATGCTATTGAAGAATGAAGTCAGTTTTATAAAAAGTAATATTAACTGGAAAAAATACCTTGATAGGGACAATGTTGAAAAGGCAAATTGAAGTGGATGCAGTATGATCATTGATTCTTCAGAATGCAGGTGAAAATTACTCTCAATTCAAATTGATGACAGGGATTATGTTTGTGATAGTTTAGCATTATATCTTGCCTCAGCAATGTTATATTCCACAGATGCGCTGTAAAAAGCATTTTATCTTCTACAGATGCACCATAGAAAGTATTTTTTCTTCTACTGATGAACCATCGAAAGTATTTTGTTGGGATGCATCACAGCACAGTTTGGGAACACCTCTATCCAAGACTGTACGGAATTGCAGAGAGCTGTGAATACAGTCCAGACCATCATGCAAATCAACCTCCCTTCCATTGACTCCATCTGCACTTCATGCTGCCTCGGCAAGGCCACCAGTCCTTGATAATCAAGTCCTTGATAATCAAGGACCATTCCAGTCACTCCCTCTTCTTCCCTCTCCCATGAAGCAAGTGGTATAGAGCTTTGAAAATGCGCACCTCCAGATTCAGGGCCAATTGCTTCCCAGCTGTTATCAGGCAACTGAACTATCCTATCACCAACTAGAGATTTGTCCTGACCTCACATCTACCCCATTGGAAACCTTTGAACTATCTTTAATCTAAGTCCAATCTTTAATTGGACTTTACTGAACTTTATCTTGCACTAAATGTAATAACCTAAATACATTGTGAGAATTCTGGCTTACTAATATGCCCACCAGACTATGCAAGTAAAATGTGGCAATGGGGTCTCAGCCCCATTTGGGGCTAGCAATGGTGTCAGACAAGAGGGAATTTTGTTCCCAGTTCTTTTTAATCTCTATATTGATGATCTGTCCAAGCAATTGAAAGCCTGTAATACTGGGTGCATGATTGGTAATACTCTAGTGAACCATATTATGTATGCAGATGATTTTGTGGTCTTTAGTCCATCTAGCACTGGTCTCCAGCAGCTCCTTACTATATGTTCTGTGTACGGTGTGCAACACAATATTAAATATAATGCTGGTAAGAGTGCTGTTATGATCTGTAGAACCAATGAGGATAAATGTCTAACATTTCCTGATTTTAAATTGTCTGATAATGATCTTAGTGTCTGCAATAAGGTAAAATATCTTGGACATTTTATTATAGAACAAATGACAGATGATGAGGATATTTATAGGCAACACCATATGATGTATGCACAAGCAAGTTTAGTGCGTGTACAGATGGAGTGAAGATGTACACTCCCGGCTGTTATCAGGCAACTGAACTATCCTGTTCAGAGCATATTGTACACCGCTCCTTACTGCACACATATGGTCAAACTACAGAAAAGCAACCTTACAGAGACTTAAAATAGCTTATAATTATGCCAGGAGAATATTACTTAAGAGACCTAGATGGTGTAGTGAAAGTGCAATGTTTGTGGCTGCAGGAGTCAATACTTTACAAACTGTCTTAAGAAATCTTATGTATAAATTTATTTGCCGGATTAATGACTCTGAAAATGAAATTATCTTGGCCTTATCAAACATAACGTTTAGCACTACACACTTCCAATCCCAGCTGTGGAGACATTGGTATAGTTGTCTCTTTGCAGGACACTGATTTTTTTAATTCTTGATCTTAAACCATGTATTGTGCTTTTGTATGTAATTTATTGTGCTTTTGTACGCAATTTATTTGATGTAATGTCTTGTATTTTATCTGGACCTTGAGTCTGTAATGAAAAGTAAGTAAGTATACACTGTGCACAGCTTGATTGTAATCATGTATAGGGTTGTCGCTAACTGGATAGCATGCAAAACAAAATATTCACTGTACCTCGGTACATGTGACAATAATAATAAACTGATTTAACTACATTAACTAGTTATACAGGCATAACATTTTACAGCATGGAAACAAGTTCTTCAGCCTATTGAGTCTGCGCCGATCATCAATCACCATATTAATCGTACGTTGTATCCTTTTTTTCCACATTCTCATTAACTCCCCTTACATTCTACCACAATTAACCCACCAACCTGGATGACTTTGGGATGCAGGAGAGCACTTGGAGGACCCACACAGTCACAGGGAGAACATGCAAACTTCATACAGACAGTTTCTGAGGGTAGGATTAAACCTGGATCTTTGTTGCTGTGAGGCAATGGCTCTACTCGATATGCCACTGTAAAAAGACTGGAAAACTATTTTATGCACATTTAAAATTCACCAACCAATTTCAATTTTGAGATTTCGGCTTTGAGATTTAGGGCGACACAGTGGCGCAGTGGTAGAGTTGCTGCCTTACAGTGCCAGATCGTGACTATGGGTGCTGTCAGTACGGAGTTTGTACGTTCTCGCCTTGACCGCTTGAGTTTTCTCCAGATGCTTCGGTTTCCTCCCACTCTCGAAAGATGTTCAGGTTTGTTAGTTAATTGGCTTTGGTAAAATTGTAAATTGTCCCGAGTGAGTGGGATGGTACTCGTGTGTGGGGTGATCACTGGTTGGGCGTGGACTTGGTGGACCAAAGGGTCCGTTTCCGCGCTGTGTCTCTAAAGTCCAAAGTGTGAAAGGGGAAAGATCTTTTTGAAATCTAACACCATCTAACCAGAATATTTGGCGATAATCAAGCCTTTCTTACTAGGGCAACTTATTTCTTAGGGGAAAAAAAAACAATGAGCATGTGTTTTTGGCTTTCTGAAATCACAAGAGAAGTTAGCTAAATAATTCAATTTCCATCAGATCCCAGTCATTAATCCAGCAATATCCTTTGTATCTCAGCTCGGCAGCGAAATCGAATCCGTGAGCTGGAACCATTGCAAGGCATGCTTGTAATCACAACAGAGAGTTGTGAACAGAAGCTTCTTGCCCTGCGTGAAGAAGAAAAATTTGAGATTCTATCACTGAAGCGTGAAAGAACACAGCTACTCAAAAACATTGATAATTTAATGGAAACGCAGGATTCTCTGAAGACCCAGGTCAGTTAATTCATGTGTGACTGGCATTGAGTTATACAGTATGGAAACAGGCCCTTGGACCCAACTCATCCAAACAGACCATGATGTCCATATGAGCTGGTCTTATTTGCTTGCGTTTGGGCCATAACCATTTAAGCTTTTTTTTCCTTCTATCTATGTACATGTCCAAATGTCTTTTAAACATTGTAATTGTACCCATCCCTACAGTTTATTTTCGCAACTCGTTCAATATATCCACCACCTTCTCTGGGTAAAAGTTGCACCTCAGGTTCTTTCTAAATCTTACTCCTATTACATGTGACAATAAACTGACCTTGAAACCTTGAAACCTTACTTCAAATTTCTGCCCTCTAGTTTTATTCTCCACCACCCTGAGAAAAACTGTGACCATCCACCATATCTATGATCGTCATGATTTTGTATGTCTATAAGGTCACCTTTGAACTTCCTACGCCACAGAAGAAAGGTAACCCAGTCTTCTTCTTGCGTATGGCGTGCATAGCCTAAAGTTGTAGGACAACTTGTTCTATTTGATCTTATTTGAATGTGCACGCCGGGTTGATTGTATTCATCGAAACAGGGCAGACCACATGTAGGTTGCAATCTTCCACCCCGGTAACCCAGTCTGTCTCCAGCCTCTGCTTATAATCAAGCCCTCCAAACCCCGTAATATCTTTGTGTCATATATTCTTTAAGTAACATGCAGGATAATATGATGCAGACCCCCTTCAAATTAGATTAAAATTCAAACTAGTTGGCTTCTAATAGCTTTCCAAATGCTGTGGCTTGTTTGTTGCATATAATAAAATGATTATTAGGGTATTCTTGCCTTCACTTTCTGCTTTTTGGCTTGATCTAAATAAATGGAACCATATGACCTCAAATCACATGTCTTTTTCCACATTAGGACAATCTGATTGACGTTGCATTATTGCTCCCAAAGCAGCACAAACAGAGCATTCTTTCAAATTAAAATGAAACATTCTTTATCATAGAATGACCATTTATCATTTTCCTGCCCTGCTTTCCCAGTATACTGACTCTTTTGTTTGGGCGTGGTTACATGAAAATCATTAACTATCTCATCATTATTTACATGCTCACCTCAAATGTGCTGTGTCAGCAATCTACTTCATAAACTTTTAATTGGTGTAAGACAGCAATTATTGTAATTTACTTGTGTATTGGCTGATACTATTTTGTTGTTAGTTGGCTGCCAAATTGATCAACAGGCTGCAATGTTCGAATGTCTATTTAAAAAAATAAATGATGTTATTTATTCATATTGACAATAGAAAAGGAAAGGTTTTACATTATACAATGGTCCATTGTCTCAATACTATAAATGTAACCACAGTAATTGTGTGGGGGGGAAAGCGGTAGCACATTTGCACATCAGTAAACGGAACTAAGATGTCTGTACAGATGCTCTTTCTTTTATGGGACATTGGTTGTGGGATAAATTAGATCGAGGCACCCAGATAATTTAGCTGCTCTTCTTTAAATAATAGCAGTTTATTTGGAACGGCAGATGCGCCATGGTTTGACCTACCATTTGAAATGGTTTTTTTTACTGCATATGCCTTTTCATCTCTGCTTTTATATTCTCAGCTGTACAGAGATACCAGTTAAAACTGTACCTTGATCTTCAATCTTGCAATTTATTTATCTTCTGAGGCTTCTGAGTAAAAAAAAGTAATTGAATTAAATAGCACAGAAACACGCCATTTTGCTCATTATGTCCATGGTGAACATTAAGTACCTATCCATATGAATCTTATTTACCTGCATTGCTCCACTGTCTACTGTGCCCACTGGTTTTAATTTATTTTCTTCAGGCTAACGTCAAATATTCATGTGAAATTTTATTTCATAAAAAACAAGTTATATTAGGGAATAAGATTGTTTCATATTCCATCTTCTACGTCGCTCATTATGATGACAAAAATAAAACACAATTTTCTTTAGAAAACTTTTAATTGTAGAAATTCCATAGTGCTTATTTTTGAGTTAGTTTTCTGATTTGCAGGTTAGTAAGCTTCAGGAAGAGCTGGCAACTGAATATGAACGATATCGAGAACAAAAAGATGCACGCATTCTTCTGATCACCGATATGAATAATCTACATGTTCAACAAGAAGAGCCAGTACATTCTCAGGCAAAAGAAGGTGAAATGATATAGTTGGTTTATATACTTCTGTTGTATGACAACTAAGTTATATTCATTCTGCTTGTGTATGAGAATCATGGTGTTTTCAAGATAAGTTGCAGTGGCACTGGGAATCAAGTCAATCTTACGTGCAGGAAGGAACTGCAGATGCTAATTTATACGGATGATGGACACAAAGTGCAGAGGTAGCTCAGCAGGTCAGGTAGCATCTCTGGAGAAAAAGAATGGGTGGTCTTTCAGTTCGGAACCCTTCTTCAGACTTCTTTGTGGCAGTTTTGTTAATTTGATGTTGAAAAAGCAATGTCAATTATTGATTATTCAACCTGGCTCAGGATTGGAACTCAATAAATAGACTTTTCAGTGGAACTGCTTCAAATTAACCTACAGGTTTTAATGGGTTTCTTCAAGGAGCTCTTGTGATTAGGGATGTGGACTTGCAGATACTACCATATGTAGGGCATGGATGCCCGATGGGTAAATGCAGTGCTATTTTTATGACGGTATATGCTGGAATGGCGTACATGCACCCCTCAATAGCCAAAAACTAGAATTTCAATTTTTTTGAATTTGTATTTCAATCTTCAGTATTAAATTATAAATTTTATTACAAAAGACTATGAAAGCTTAAAGCATTGCTTGAACTGTTATATCCTAGGTTGTGATAATAATATGATCATTTAATTTTCCAGAAATGTGATACGTATGTTTGGTTAAAAAAGGTGAATATTTTTGTCATAAAATGCTTCATTTTTAACGTGTGTTACTTTGAAATTTGAAATTCATTGGTTCCCAATATCAAAACAGAGGAGGAAATTGGTGGTATGAAAATGTTGATAAATGTGGCTTAAAGTTTAATTGATATGTATTAGTTTAATTTAGTGATACAGTGTGGAAACAGGCCCTTTTGGCCGACCAGGTCCATGCTGACCCCTGATCACCCATACACTAGTTCTATCCTACACACTAGGGACAATTTACAGAAGCCAATTAATCTACAAACCTGCATGTCTTTGGAATGTGTGAGGAAAAGGGAGCACCTGCAGAAAACTCACACGGTCACAGGGAGAATGTACAAACTCCATGCAGACAGCACCCGTACTCAGGATCGAACCTTGGTCTCTGGTGATGTAAGGCAACAACTCTTCTGCTGTGCCACTGTGCCACCCATTTTTAAACCATTTTTAAACATTTCTATACCGAAAAGTATATGAATATATTTGCATTTAGTAAGCCATATAGTTTCAGCTGTTTAAATATACCAGTGCCTGTTTATATTCATAAATATTTGGTCCACAACTTAATACCTGGATATTTGCTTGTGTATCACTAGGGGGAAAAGGAAGGGATAAATGTGTGCTTCATTGTAGACACAAAAAAAAACTATTTTGAGCTACTTGAATTGGAAACAATCAAAATTAGAATAGAGTGTAAGAAGTCCAATGTAAGTAAAATAATATATTTAGATGTGGATGAAAAAATTAAATAAGTTTTAAAATTGATTGATTAATTTTACAACTATAAAATGATCTAGCTTTTTCTTGATATGTGTTACATATTTGATGTGAACTTTTGTAAAAACTCTTATATCTGTTTTACTAAGAATAAGCACATTTGCAGTGTTCAGTTTTGGTTTACATTTCAATCACGGAACCATCCTACAAACAACGAGAGAGCAATCCTGAGCTACTATCTACCTCATTGGAGACTCTCGGACTACCTTTGTACGGACTTTACTGGACTTTGGCTTGCACTAAACGTTATTCTTATTATTCCATTTAGCATGTACCTGCACACTGTAGATGGCTCAATTGTAATCATGTATTGTCTTTATGATTAGTTGGCACGCAACAAAAGTTTTGTTAAAAAAATAATATTTTTATTACAAGCAGTGTACAGTAGTACAAACCGTGGCATATGACAAAATACATTTATTGTACCTTTCATTTTAATTTTGACAAAAATGACATAAAAAAAGAGAGAAAGAGCAAGAAAGTGAAAAAGTGAAAGAGATAGTGAATATGTAAAGTAGAACCCCTAAGCTACCAAAGAGTGTAGTCACAAAGTGAGTAAGTAAAAACTTAAAAAAAAATAAAAAGACATAAACAAAAAATAATTTTAAAAAAAAGACCAAAACGTGTTGATATACCTGCTTCATTTCTCACCTCGCCCATCACCCTGTCCGTAAATCCGTTTAACAAAAGCTTTTTAATGTACATCAGTACACGTGACAATAAACTAAGCTAAACTACACTAAGCTAAACAAAAAATTTGTAGTTGTGTTGACTCAACGAACCAAAACCGGAGTCTGCTCTGACTACTGTTGGTTGACATGGTACTTTTAATACTGATATTTGCATGATACTGAAAGGTATTAAATGTGATTGACGATATAGATAAGATATTTTTTCAAACAGTTTTCACATGTTGTTTTTCAAAGCCGATGAGGCTGATGATCCCGTTAAACTGAAATTGGCGTTGAAGGTGGCTCATGAAGACCTCAAGGGATTGCAAATTACGCTAAACGAAATGAAGGCAGAGTATGGGGATGTGATTCCAAGAAGGGAGTTTGAAACTTTAGAAAAAACCTATAATGAGCTAACTGAGAAGGTATGTGCTCATTTTCTATGTTTAAAATGTATTCTGCAAATATTGCTGAATTATGGTATCTTGTATATTGGATTATGTCAGGAAATGTTGATGCTATTTGTACACTCCTTACATCGCGTTGGATTTTGATTTCATTGTTAATTTCCGAGCTTTTAGCTAATATCTTATCTCCATTCACCATGTAGAGGGAATTCATCAAGTTGTTTGGGTGCCAAAATTAAGGAGTATGAAATTAAATCCGATTAAATAGCATTTATTGGATTCAATCTCAACTTCAAGAAAATAATTGGGATTGGGATAAAATATCAAGATTTCAACAAATTTGACAAAAGTCCATAACATTGATATGGAAATGGAAAGTAGAATATGAAGGTAATCCAGTGAGAAACATAAACATAAACTGCAAACCTCTTATCTGTATGTGACTAGGAAAAGATTGGTAACATTTAATGTAGATCACTTTACAGACTGAGGGAGGAAAAATTATATTACAGAAGAGGGAAATTTAGTTTAGTTTAAATAATTTCCAAGACCCACCTATAGCAGCATTTGTACGTCAGACTTCACAGCCACAGATCAGGTCAGAAAGGTGATATTGCAGAACCGGACGCCTTCTCATACGAAAAGCCATGCTTTGTAAGAATGGCCCACGAATGTTTCTGGCTATGCATACGCAAAGTTATTTTGAGCAAATTATATCAAAGCCTGCACTTGTTGTCATGCTGGAGATTGAAAATGCTGGAGTAACTGAAATAGGAATGTGGTGGGAAGGGGAGGGGATAAATAGGTCCGCTTCTAGGAGGGAAACATGGGAGAGGGTGAGAAAGAGGTGGGCGTGGGGGAGAAAGGGGAGGGAGGGAAGGTTGTTAGAAGTTGCCTAAAATTGGAGAATTAAGCAACCCAAGTGGAATATGAGGTGCTGTTCCTGAAGAACCTTTTGACAAAGATGAAAAGCTAAAGCTCATTGATTAGAACATCTTTTAACACAGAATCCAGTATTGTATTGTATGGTTAACCAAAATGCACTGAAAAGGGTAGTATTTAGTTAATGAAGACTAAAGGGCCTGTCCCACTTGGCCGCCATTTACGCAACAGGCCGGTAGTGACTGACGGGCAACTGTCGCGCGCGTCATCATGCGTCCGTACAGCTGTCTGGAGTGCGCGACGTCATTTAAATACCCAGTTTATGATATTTACCCAGTTTATGATATTTACCCTGTTTATGATATTTATGGTGATTTTCTAAAATGTTCCCATTTCTTGAGTGGTGCTACCAATTGAAAAAACTGCAGATGTAATGCTCCTATTCAAAAAAAGAGGTGAATGAAAAGTAGCAAGCTGCAGACCAAATTAATCTGTGGGAAGGAACTGCAGATGCTGGTTTAAATTGAAGATAGACACAAAATGCAGGAGTAACTCCGCGGGACTGGCAGCATCTCTGGAGAGAAGGAATGGATGATGTTTCAGTCTGAAGAAGGGTCTCGACCCGAAACGTCACCCATTCGACCTGAAACATCACCCTGTCCCACTTGGCCATCATTTACGCGACAGGCCGGTGGCGCGCAAAGATTTAGTGCAGGACGAAGTCCTGGCACGCTGCGCGGTACAGCGCGCAACTCCACGCCACTCCATGCGCCCGTCCCGCGCTACCCACACGCTACCAGCTCGCATAAATGGCGCGCAAATGACGGCCAAGTGGGACAGGCCTTTAAGTGTGCAGATGTTTGGAGTCCAGTTCACAGTATTTGGACTCCCTGGGTATCTCAGGTTGAAGACCCTAAGTTCAGAGCTAACAAAACAAATTGCATGGTGCCAAATTCTTCAATGCATTAACAATAACTTTTACAAATAAAACTTTAATGTCAGTTTTGTAAAGAGCCCTTTTGTTCACACGAATTCAAAAATTTAGAGTATGTTAGTCTAGTTCACTTTGCATGGAATATATATAGGATGTTTCCACTAGTGAGGGAGTCTAGGACCAGAGGTCATGGCCTCAGAATAAAAGGGCATACCTTAAGAAAGAAGATGAGGAGGAATTTATTTGGTGAGAGGGTGGTGCATCTGTGGAATTCATTGCCACAGAAGGCTGCGGAGATCAAGTCAATGGATATTTTAAACGTGGAGATTGATAGATTCTTGATTAGTATGGATGTCAGGGGTTATGGGGAGAAGGCAGGAGAATGGGGTAGAGAGGAGAGATAGATAGAAACATAGAAACATAGAAAATAGGTGCAGGAGTAGGCCCTTCGGCCCTTCGAGCCTGCACCGCCATTCAATGTGATCATGGCTGATCATCCAACTCAGTATCCCGTACCTGCCTTCTCTCCATACCCCCTGATCCCTTTAGCCACAAGTGCCACATCTAACGCCCTCTTAAATATAGCCAATGAACTGGCCTCAACTACCTTCTGTGGCAGAGAATTCCAGAGACTCACGACTCTCTGTGTAAAGAATGTTTTCCTCATTTCGGTCCTAAAGGAATTCCCCCTTATCCTTAGACTGTGACCCCTTGTTCTGGACTCCCCCAACATCGGGAACAATCTTCCAGCATCTAGCTTGTCCAACCCCTTAAGATCAGCTATGATTGAATGGTGGAGTAGACTTGATGGGCCAAATGGCCTAATTCTGCTCCTACAATTTATGAACAAATGAATTTATATAATCCTCTGGTTGAATTCTGTAGTTCATTAAAAAATTGATTTTTGAACTGCTGAGCATGAGGATTATAAGATGCTTTCTTAGCAGCATTGTATTTACGTCTGTTTATTCTTTTAGTATGAATATATGCAGAGGCATTTCACTCAGTTGAAAATGGAACACAATACCCTATTGGACGTGAACAAGAATATGACTCTTGATCGAGACAAACTGAATGCAGAAGTTGAACTACTAAGAACTAAAGTGCCAGGTAAGTAACACAAAGCCTCATCTGTCTGGATTAAAAATTAAGTTTCATACCTAAAAAAGTTTATTTCATTGTTTTGCAATGGCCATATGTGTTACTCGAGTGTCATTCTTCCATTTGACTAACAAACATATTCGGCAGAGACTCTTGTGTACATTGTCTCGTGTCTGTTTCTACCATTCTTTTTGCTGATTCCCTAATTTCCACAGATGCCTTTGAAATCTGAGGTCTCTCTATTAAGTTTTAAACCTGGAAAACCATACACGTATCATCAAAAAGCAGCTCTGATTTGCCTGAAATATGCCATACAGAATCCGAGGACTGATATCTGCTTTTTGTAAAATGAAAATGTAATGCCAACTCCAGTGTTAATGTATTTCTTTCCAGATCTGCTGGCCATGTATGAGCAATACATTGAAAGTGTGGAATACTTCATCTTGTATTTACTCTAATTATTTTCACACAGTCCCATTAAGTGTAGCCTGATTTTCCATGAAGTCCACTCCACATTCGTTCAAATTATAGATCTACTGATACCTACTTATCAGAGGAAAATGATGAAATTATTTCTTTACAATTCATTTGTGGCGTCATTTGGTTGTGTACACGTTGGTTCCTGTTCCTGTACCATGGAATTGCTTAAATTATTGACGTACTTAGATATATTGTGCACAGATTGGCAAGACATGAATTCACGATGCCCTCATTAGACATTAGGGACAATTCTAGTGTTAGCAGCCATAGCCAAAGAGAAGTCTGTTGTTGACTATGTGCTTGTAGGAGATAATCTAATAATACTTTTGGAAAACAGATCTCCTTTATGCTGCTTGTTCAAATGTGGATAGCTGTGCCCATGTACTTTGCATCATATTGCTTTATGTACTGATGACAAGTTCACTTTTCTTATGTCATCATTATCATCAATTATGGGTCCCATAAAACAGATCTGTAGTCCTCAGACAACCTGTGAAAACAATTATTTGTCTTAGTTTAACCTGAATTAATATGCAGCAAATTAATGCATTTTATGTCTGAAGAAGGGTCTCGACCCAAACGTCACCCATTCCTTCCTTCTCTTTTGTATCTATCTTCGATTTAAACCAGCATCTGCAGTTCTTTCCTACACATAATTAGTCTTTAGTTTAGCTTTAGAGATACAGCACGGAAACAGGTCCTTCGGCCCACCAACTCTGCTCTGACTAGCGATCCCTGCACACTAACACTATCCTACACACACTAGGGCCAATTTACAAATTTACCAAAGCCAATTAACCTACAAACCCGTACATCTTTGGAGTGTGGAAACAGGGAGAACGTTCAAACTTTTATTACTTAGCTTGAATCTGGTACACCTTGCTCTATAAAACCAACATATGACAAATAGTAGTCGTCACAAAATAATGTCAGTAAAGAGTTACAGGTCACCAGAAGCTATCGCAGAGTTTTAAAATAGATGAGGACATAAAAGATGCCCCAACTAAAATGTTCTTGAATCAGCAGCTGCTCTTTACATTGAAAAGTTACATTTCAGTCCACTATTGAAAGGTGAATGAGTGAAACTTGGACCGTTACCTTTCACAGCTATGGATTATTGTGTTTTGTTCAATAGCTGCAGGTTTATTGCCAGGAAATTAAGGATGGTATTACTAAACACAGTTTTAGGAATAACTCAAATATAGCATGTGTGGCTGATTAGAGACAATCAGATCTGTAATTGATGGATCATGGCTGAGAACATGATTGAATGTTTTGGTGAAGTGACTGTAGTAAACAGGAAATGTCTGTGGGTGTGACTAGTTTTAGTTTTAAGTTTTAGAGATACAGCGTGGAAACAAGCCGTTCGGCCCACCGAGTACGCGCTGACTAGTGATCCCCATGCACTAGCACACTATCCTACACGCTAGGGACAATTTACAATTTTTACCGGTCAATTAACCAGAAAACCTGTACCTCTTTATGGGAGTGTGGGAGGAGACTGGAGCACCCGGGGGAAACCCACGCGGGGAGAACATACAAACTCCGTACAGGCAGAGAACCCAGTTCTCTGGTGCTGTAAGGCAGCAACTCTACCGCTGCGCCTCCATGCCACCACAACTAGTTTGCATCTTCAGATTACATTGAATAATGTCTCCAATAAAAGAATGATAACTGAAGAAGTTCATGGGAAAATTGTTGAGGTAATTAAATATATTGTACAGATGTGAACTCACAATGTTGACAAACCTTTGTTCACTATATGTACAGTATTAACTGATTTGTTATGCTTGATCATACTGGTAGGAGAAACATGTTATTTATATTGTTATTCATAAATGTTCTTCAGATTTTCTCAACTATTAGATAAAATCTCACAAAGGCAGAGGAGGTGGCAGAATAATGTATTTCTATTCCTAATTTTGTCTGCCAAACAGACAAAATTAACAGAGTAATTGAATATTTTTAAAATTTGTGTCGAGGAGTTAGGTGTTGCTGGCAAGGCCAGCTTCTATTGCTCTCCATAATCCTCTCGATAATGTGTTAGTGAACCATCTCCTTGAATGTCAAGATTTGGATCAAATGGCGATGCAGGACTGCAATATATCTCCATATTGGGATTGTGTGGGATATCCATGCATCTGCTGGACCTTCTGTCCGATAGAGACTGCAGGTCAGGGAAGAAGCTGTTGGGATAACATGGACAAATACCAGCAGCATATTTTCTGATGGTGCTACACACAACACCCTCTGTATGCTGGTAGGTTAGGGAGTGCATGCATTGGTCAGTGGGGTTGTCAATTGTTTGTTTCTTCATACTGGATAGCTCTGACCTTTGAGCATTATTGGTGCTGCCTTCTCTGTGGATTGTCACCTTATCGTGGTGGAGAAGCTTGTGTCCTCCTGAGATCCTGAGAGCGATGCCGTCTGGAGCTATGCTCCTGGTAGGGCCACCTATTTGTTTGTAGAAATATTAACTAATGTCAGTAACATTTTACGTTGTGGATGATATCTCAAACCAAACCACATATTCAAACCTATATACTAGAAAATAATAGATGCCAATAGTAAATTACATTTTAGAAAAATGTCACTGGCTGCCCAATAGATTTAAGTTTAATTTAATAATGCAAATCTAATATTTTGTTTTTGCTTGTAATTTGAACAGGTAGTCAGATGGCAGTTAACGTAAATGAAGCAAATCAGGATTACTTTGAAGGACTGGTATGAGTTTGATAATCATTCATCGAATTTTATTGACAAAATGTTTAGCACACCCACCTATACAGTACATATTACAAAAAAAACAGTTACTGGCAGTTTCAGTTGCGTAACCTAAATGATTGATGTGCCTTCTGGCAAAAGGTTGGTGACAGACATGACCTTGACCCAGTTAACACAGAAAGTGAGAAAGGTTAATGTGTGGGCTTGGACGCAAGATTTTTTGCACTTTTATCCTTTGTATTTTGAGAACATTGGTTGAGGTGGTGGGTATAACAGAGATTCGCATTTCTTCCCGTAGATCCAATAGGTTTAAGGCAAATCTAATCTGAAAATAATAAAGCTTTCATCAGCAAAAACTGATTATAAAGCGATCTTACTCTGAAATGTCCTCTCACCAACTGGAGAGGGGTCCGAGCTACTATCTACCGCACTGGAGACTGTCAAACTGTTTTTATTCAGACTTTACTGGACTTTATCTTGAACTAGATGTTATACCTTTATCCTGTATCTGTACACTGTGGACGGCTTGATTACAATAATTTGTAATCTTTTTGCTGACTGGATAGCACACAACAAAAACGCTTTTCACAGTACCTTGGTATATGTGACAATAATTTCGTTTTTAGTTTTAGTTGTAAAGATACAGCACAGAAACAGGCCCTTCAGCCCACCGAGTCCGCACTGACCAGCGATCCCCGCACATTAATACTACACTACACACACTTGGGACAATTTTACATTTATACCAAGCCAACTAACCTACAATCCTGTACGTCTTTGGAGTGTGGGAGGAAGCCGCAAATCTTGGAGAAACCCCACCTGGTTACAGGGAGAACGAACAAACTCCGTACAGATAAGCATCCCTAGTCAGGATCAAAGCCGGATCTCTGTCGCTGCAAAGCAATAGCAATACCGCCACGTCACCGTGCTGCCCTCAATAACATATTGAGCTCAAGTTTAATCTGTAATTGGAGCCTTGTATTTGTAGACCAGTGTGGTTGATTCTTAATTGGTCTGACAAAGATTGTTGTATTAGAATTCTATGTACAATAAACAAGCTATCTCACTTATTGGTGGAAGCACTATACATTGTGTCGGTTAAATTGGAACCATTTCCGTGGTTTCAACACAAGAATAGAATACAAGAAGGGGCAGACTGAATCCTCAGTCTGAAAAAGGGTCTTGACCCAAAATGGCACCTCCTCCTTTTCTCCAGAGATGCTGCCTGACCTACTGAGTTACTCCAGTTTTTTGTGTCTGTCTTCTACTCAAAGCAGCATCAGCAGTTCCTCCCTACACACTGGTTAATAAATGCTTGTTTTACCATCAATGCTCACTTCTTGAGAAATAATTGAAATAAAACCTTTTGGCTATGATGAAATAGCAGCACTGGACAACATACTAAATGAATTCGTAACTGCCCAGCTAATTCAATATCAATCTATAGGGATACCAAAAGATGGGGAGAACACAATATTCCTAAAGCATGTGATAACAAGGAACTGCAGATGCTGGTTGAAACTAAAAATAGGCACAAAATGCTGGGAGTAACTTGGCAGGTCAGGCAGCATCAGTGGAGAACATGGATAGACGGCATTTCCAGTTCCAACCCGAAATGTCGCCTATCCATGTTCTTCAGGGATGCTGCCTGACCCGCTGAGTTATTCCAGGATTTTATTTCTATTCCTAAAGCATGGATTACAACAGAGGCTGAATTTATATCATGCCCTTCGTGGCCGTTGCATGTCCCTGTACGGTTTAGAACACTCTCTGCTGTGTTGAATGTTAACATAGTGAAACAGAGCAGTCAATTTGCATACTGCAACGTTCAACATATTTAATCAAAAGATTTGCTTTGTGATTTTTGTATGAGGGACAGCCGTGAAATCATCTGCATTAATCTTTCCTGTAAACATAAAGCAAGAGTTTCGAGAATATTTACTAATTTTCTTTGTGTAGGGGACTGGAGAAGATGTTGTTGTGTTTCTGCGCCATAATAGTCTTGTCAAGAATGTGAATCTGACCAAGAAGGATTTAATCAATGTGTTGAGGGAAATCTGGGAAGAAAAAAGTACAAATGATCATCAGGTATGTGAACGCACTCCTCAGTATCACATATGTGGCTTTCTCTGAATGTAAATAAGTACTCAAGTAAATGGACAGGTATATTTCTAGCTCTGTCTTTTAACAAAACTGAAATCAGCTAAAACGATTGAAGTACATTACAGATGCCATCAACATCCTTCATAGTGGGAAGAAAAACGTCCAGCCAAAAACGTCCAGTGCTGTCAGTGGCCACAACTGTTCACGGGTGTGACTTTTAAACCCAATCTCATCATTGAGGAAATACCTACGGACAGTAGAATTGCCTCAACCAGTATAGGGCAGGAGTATGTTTTGGCAAGAACAGTTGCTCTGCAGTGGTAATATGTGCAGGTGGAGACAGGCTGTGATATCTTCCAAGAAATTGCAAGGAATTGTGGACGCAGCCCAGACCATCACAGAAACCAACTTCCCATCCATTGACTCCATTTACACCTCGCACTGCCTCGGCAAGGCCACCAACATAATTAAGGACAAGTCGCATCCTGGCCACTCCCTCTTCTCCTCTCTCCCATTGGGCCAAAGGTATAGAAGTGTGAAAATGCACACCTCCAGGTTCAGGGACAGTTTCTTCCCAGCAGTTATCATACAACTGAATAATCCTACCACAACTAGAGAGCGGTCCTGAACTACTTTCTACCTCATTGGAGACTTTCTTTAATTGGAATTTACTGGCTGTATCTTGCACTAAATGTTATTTGCATTATTCCTTCTATCATGTATATGTACATTGTGGAATGCTCGATTCATAATCATGTATTGTCTTTCCGCTGACTGGTTAGACAATAGGTGCAGGAGCAGACATTCAGTCCTTCGAGCCAGCACCGCCATTCACTGTGATCATCGCTGATCATCCACATTCAGTACGCCGTTCCTGCCTTCTCACCATATCCCCTGACTCCACTATCTTTAAGAGCTCTATCTAACTCTCTCTTGAAAGCATCCAGAGACTTGGCCTACCTTCTGAGGCAGAGAATTCACAACTCTCTGGGTGAAACATTTTTCCTCATCTCCGTTCTAAACAGCATATCCCTTATTCTTAAACTGTGGCCCCTGGTTCTGGATCCCCAATATTGGGAACATGTTTCCTGCCTCTAGCGTGTCCAATTGCTTAATAATTTTACTTGTTTCAATAAGATCCCTTCTCATCCTTCTAAATTCCAGAGTATACAAGTCCAGCCGCTCCATTCTATTAATATATGACAGTCCCGCCATCCTGGGAATTAACCTTGTGATCCTATGCTGCACTCCCTCAATAGCAAGAATGTCCTTCCTCAAATTTGGAGACCAAAACGGCATACAATACTCCAGGTGTGGTCTCACTAGGGCCCAGTACAACTGCAGAAGAACCTCTTTGCTCCTATACTCAACTCCTCTTGTTATGAAGGCCAACATGCCATTCGCTTTCTTCATTGCCTGCTGTACCTGCATGCTTACTTTCATTGACTGATGAACAAGGACCCCCAGATCTCTTTGTACTTCCCCTTTTCCCAACTTGACACCATTCAGATAATAATCTGCCTTCTTGTTTTTGCCACCAAAGTGGATGACCTCACATTTATCCACATTAAGCTGCACCTGCCATGCATCTGCCCACTCACCCAACCTGTCCAAGTCACCCTGCATCCTCATTGCATCCTCCTCACAGTACACACTGCCACCCAGCTTTGTGTCATCTGCAAATTTGCTAATGTTACTTTTTTCCCTTCATCTAAATCATTAATGTATACTGGAACTGATCCTGAATCTATAGAACATTGGAAAATGATCACCAATGCATCCACAATTTCTAGAGTCACTTCCTTAAGTACCCTGGGATGCAGACCATCAGGCCCTGGGGATTTATCAACCTTCAGCCTCATCAGTCTACCCAACACCATTTCCTGCCTAATGTGAATTTCCTTCAGATCCTCCATCACCCTAGGTCCTCTGGCCATTGGGGAGATTGTTTGTGTCTTCCTTAGTGCAGACAGATCCAAAGTACCTGTTCAACCTGTCTGCCATTTTCTTGTTCTCCATAATAAATTCACCTGTGTCAGTCTTCAAGGGTCCAACTTGGGTCTTAACTAATATTTTTCTCTTCACATACCTAAAGAACCTGATTTTCCCAGTCTACCTGTGTGTTGAAATCTCCCAGAACAACCGTAGCATTACTTTTACTATATGCCAATTTTAACTTGATTCAACTTGTACCCTATATCCAGGCTACTGGTTGGGGGCCTGTAGATAACTCCCATTAGGGTCTTTTTACCCTTGCCATTCCTCAGTTCTATCCATACTGACTCTACATCTCCTGAATCTATGTCACCCCCCGCAAGGAACTGAATTTCATTCCTCACCGACAGAGCTACCCCCACCCCCTCTGCCCACCTGTCTGTCATTTCGATGGGACAAATATTCAGTTCCCAGCCCTGGTCCTCTTGCAGCCATGTCTCTGTAATTCCCACAAAATCATACTTGCCGATTTCTAACTGAGCCTCAACCTCATCCACTTTATTTATTATACTTCATGCATTCATATATAATACCTTAAATCCATTACTCCCCTCACCCTTCACATCAATTCCTATTTCACTTGGTCATAGTCTCCTATCCCTTCCTGAGCTTTCTGCCGTTAGTTCTGGTGTCTTTCTTAACTTTTCTTATACTCTCTTTCCCTTTAACTTCATCCTTATATCTCCAGTTTGTCCCCTCCCCTCCACTATTTAGTTTAAACCCACCCGTGTAGCAGTGGCAAACCTGCCTGCCAGAATGCTGGTCCCCCTCCTGTTAAGGTGCAACCTGTTTGTACCTTCCCCCAAAACAGATCCCAGTGGTCCAAGAATCTACATCCCTGCTTCCCACACCAGCTCCTCAGCCACACATTCAGATCCCCATCTCCCTGTTCCTGCCCTCACCAGCACGAGGAACTGGAAGCAAACCAGAGATAACCACCCTGGAGGTCTTGCTTTTCAGCCTTCTTCCGAGTTCTCGGAAGTCACGCTGCAGAATGTCTTTCCTCTTCTTCCTGACATCATTGTGCCAACATGCACTACCACTTCCGGCTGCTCACCTTCATCCTTGAGGATGCGATGTGATCCGTCAGTGACGTCCCGAATCCTGGCACCAGGAAGGCAACAGAAACTTTTCATTGTACATGTGACATTTAACTAAACTCAACAGGCAACATTCATTGACTAGCCACAATATTTTGAGGTAATAAAGGATCTATGCGTCATGGCCATGTACCCACTTGAGAAAATTGGGGGAGGGAGATGGGGAGAGGTGGGGGATGGGGGAGAGAGAAATGGAAGTGGGGAGGGAGGGTGAGAGGTGTAGGCGAGAGTGGTGGAAGTGGGAGAGAGAGAGGGGGAAGGGGGAATGGTGGAAGAGGGAGAGAGGAGTAGTGGAAAGGGGTGGGGGAGATAGGGAGGGAGGGGAGAGAGAGGATGGGGAAGAGAGAGAGGTGTGGTGGGAGAGGGGTGGGGGAAGGGAGAGAGAAGTGGAAGAGTGGGGAGGGAGGGGAGAGGCGTGGAGGGAGTAGTGGGAGGAGGGGGGAGGAGGGAGAGGGGGTGGGAAGGGGGAGAGAAGTGGAAGAGGTGGAAGTGGGAGAGGGAGGAGGGGGAGGGGGATGGGTGGAAGGGAGAATGGGGTAGGGGAAAGTGGGGGTAGATAGCAAGGGAGGGGGGTAGATAGGGAGGGAGGGGGGTAGATAGGGAGGGAGGGGGGTAGATAGGGAGGGAGGGGGAGGGCGAGAGGTGGGGAGGGACGGGTGTGGGAAGGGGGAGAGATGTGGAAGAGTGGGGAGGGAGGGGTAGGGGGTGGTGGAAGTGGGAGAGAGGGAGGGGAGGGGGTTAGGGGGGAGTGGTGGAAGAGGGAGAGGCGTAGGGAAAAAGGGGTGGGGGAGGGAGGGGGGTGGGGGAGAGGGATGGGGGTGGGAGGAGGAGGAGGGGGGAGAGGGTGAGGAGAAGGAGATGGAGAGGGGGAGGAGAGGTGTGGGGGAGGGGAGGAGAGAGGGGGGGAAGAGAGGTGTGGGGGAGGGGGGAAGGAGGGGAGGGGGAGATGGGGTAGGGAGAGAGGGGGGAGAGTGTGGAGGGGGAAGAGTGGGGTGGGGGAGGGGGATGGGGAGAGAAGGAAGGGGCAGGGGGAGAGAAGGAAGAGGGATGGGGAGAGATGGAAGGGTGGGAGGAGGAGGGGTGGGAGAGAGGGGTGGGAGAGGGGGAGAAGGGGAGGGAGGATGGAGAGGGGGTGGGAGGGAGAGATGTGGAAGAGTGGGGAGGGAGGGGGGGAGGTGTAGGGGGAGTGGTGGATGTGGGGGGGGGAGGGGTGGAAGGGAGAAAAGGGTAGGGGAAAGGGGTGGGGGAGATAGGGAGGAGGGGGAGATAGGGAGGGGGAGGGAGAGAGGTGGGGAGGGACAGGGGTGTGGGAAGGGGGAGAGATGTGGAAGGGGGAGAGGGGGAGAGGGGTAGGGGGAGTGGTGGAGGTGGGAGGTGAGGGGGGGAGTGGTGGAAGAGGGAGAGGGGTTGGAAAAAGGGGGTAGGGGGAGAGGAAAGGGGGGTGGGGGGAGAGGGAAGGGGGGTGGGGGATAGAGGGATGGGGTGGGAGGAGGAGGGGGAGAGGGAGAGGGGTGAGGAGAGGGAGATGGAGAGGGGGAGGAGAGGTGTGGGGGAGGAGAGAGGAGAGGGGAGGGGGAGAGAGATGTGGGGGAGGGAGGGGAGGGGGAGATGGGGTAAGGGAGAGAGGGGGAAGAGGAGAAGGGGAAGGGGTTGGTGAATAGAGGGAAGGGGCGGGGAGTGGGAAGGGGGCTGTGGGAGAGAGGAGGGGGAGGAGAGGGAGATGGAGAGGGGGAGGAGAGAGGGGTGGGGGAGGAGAGAGGGATGGGGAAGGGTGAGAGGTGTGGGGGAAGGGGGAGGGATGGGGAGGAGGGAGATGGGGTAGGGGAGGGAGGGGGAAGAGTGTGGACGGAGGGGGAGAGGGTTGGGGGGAGAGAGTGGGGAGGTAGAGAGGGGGGGGTAGGGGCAGTCCATCTATTCCCCACTCCCTATCACCCCCAATCCTCTTTCTCTATTCCCACGTGATCAAGCGCTTCGACAGGCTGCTGGGGCTGGGGCAAAGGCAGATGTAAATGAGATCCATTCCGATTGGACATTTGTGAGGGATGGCATTGTGACATCACACAATGGAATGTGCTGGAACATCAGGCGGGGGAGCGGGGGCTGGGGCTGGTGCGAGGGCAGATGTAAATGAGATCTGTTCCGATTGGACATCTGTGAGCATTGGGCATTGTGACATGACACGATGGAATGTTTAGCAACATTCTGTGGGTGAGAGCAGTTTGATAGTTTTAAGCTTTCGAAAAAGTGGGGAGGGGGGGATGGATTTTATTAAAATTGGTGTATGTAACAATGTCTAAATGTAATGAGGAGTGCCTTTGGTGATGTACAAGTGTAACGTCTGGCTAAATTGAAAAAACAGCGGCATCCGAGGGTCCGGTTTTGGCGGAGCAAGGAATCAAAGGGCGAAAACGTGGCAGCCGGAAGGCAGGCGGACGGCTGTCGGCAGACACACACAGAGTTTTCATATAATAGAGACTAAACCAAGTGCAGACCCGTTGGGTCTGTTACCCCAACGTGCGTTTGCGGGGGGGGGGGGCAGGGGGGGCGGGCAGCATGTCCCTGAGGGTGGGTGAGGGGGATAGAGAGGGGTGGGGTAAGGGGAAGGGGAGGGGAGAGGAGAGGGTAAGGTGAGAGGAGAGGGGTTATGAAGAAGAGGGGAAGAAAGGGAGGTAGAGGAGAGGGGGAGAAAGAGGGGTAGGGGAGAGGTGGAGAGAGAGTGGAAGGGGAGGAAGAGAGAGGTGGGGAGAGCGAGGGGGTGAGAGGAGGGGGAGAGAGAGAGAAAGGAAAAATGGTGTACGTAAGAACGGCTAAACGTAATGAGGAGCGCCTTTGGTAATGTACAAGCGTAACGTCTGGCTAAATGGAAAAAACGGCGGCGTCCGAGGGTCCGGTTTTGGCGGAGCAAGGAATCAAAGGGCGAAAACGTTGCAGCCGGACGGCTGTCGGCAGACACACACAGAGTTTTAATACAATAGAGATGTGCATAATGTTTGAAGATTCTGTATTGTTTTCTTCCAAAAATACAGAACAAAACAAAGTCGCATCTTCCTGAATTTTTCCATAAGTACCTCTGGAAGAAGTTTGGAGACTCTGCCATGCTCTGGGCTTACAACATTTACTATGGCTGCAGGTACTATCAGGACGATGAGTACATCGGTCTGTTTTTCCGCATCATCAATGGAATAGTGAGTTTCTGCATTTGATAAAATTAACAAGGTTCAAATATTAAGTAGATTAAGTAGATAAATGAATTTTCCTAGACTCTGCTGATGTTCACAAGATGTCATCGGTACATTTGGGAAGCAGCAAAAACAACATTTTTAATTTAGTTTAGAGATACGGCAAGGGAACTGGCCTTTCGACCCACTGAGTCCATGCCAACCAGTGATCCCCACACACTAACGCTATCCTACACACACTAGGGACAATTTACAAATTTACCGAAGCCAATTAACCTACAAACCTTTGAAGTGTGGGAGGAATCCGGAGCACCCGGAGAAAACCCCGCAGGTCACGGGAGAACGTATAAACTCTGTACAGATAGCACCCATTGCTGGAAGACAGCAATTCTACTGCTGCGCCACCCTGCTAAACATAGGGGGACACAAAGTGCTGGAGTAACTCAGTGGGTCAGGCAGAATTTCTGGAGAACATGGATAGATAACGTTTTGGCCGAGACCCTTCTTCAATCAGACTGATTGTGGGGTTTGGGGGGCAGGGAGAGAGGAGAGGCAGAACAAAGCACGGCAGGTAATAGGTGGAGGGGGGGTTTTGATAGGCCGAGGGTTGGAACAAAGGCCAGACATCAAAGCAGAAGGTGTGAGACAGGATTGAAATTGCAAATTGTATACACAGAGGAAGGAATCTGAGAGGAGGGGGGAGGAACAAAATAGGTATGGGGCATGGGTGTAAGTGTGGGGGAAGAAAGGTGGGCTGTGGGGGAGAGAGGGGAAGTGTTGTTAGAGGTTACCTAACATTGGAGAATTCAGTGTTCATACTGTAAGGTTGTCAGCTGTGTTGATCTGATTTCCCCTACTCTGTGTCATTGAGATACTGTTAGCCGCAGGGAAAATGAAAGGCCATGGGACCAAATGTTGGGAGGTGGATACAATGTACTGTAGCGACTCAAGTGCACATTTACTACTGGTGACCGAAGATTAAATGCAAAACATTTGTGAAGAGCCCAATATCCAGTTTATACTCAAAGTGACTATGTTGCTGCACACTATGCATGTCACCATTATATACTATTGAACAATGACAGTGAGATCAATTCAATTTTACTTCGGAGTCACGTGAGTGACTTCGTGAAGACCCCGCCAACACGCATGCGCGGCTTATCGTCGCGCGCATTTGCTCACGGCAGCTGGGGGGGGGAGTGCGCTCCCTCAACCGGCTCCTTCAAAAAGGTAGGCAGCTGCAAGTAAGTTAACCTTTAGCTGGTTCGTGTGCTCTGTATTGTTTGCAGGGCCATGGAAGGAGGAAGGAGCATTAAGAGTCGCGTTCAGCGAGTGCAGTCCCCGGAGCTGCCCGCTACATCGGGAGCAGCTGAGACACCACCGGGGAGGAAGTCGCGGAAGTCGGGGAGCTCTGGGCAGCTGACTAGACCCGGCACAACCCCTCTGGCAAAGAAGAGGGTGTCCGCGCAGGAGCAGGGGCTGGGAGACCCTGACTCCAGGCCTCCAGTGCCCAAGTCCAGGGCTGGAGGTAAGGCACGTGGGGCTCTTGGAGCAAGCGTGTCTGCGGGTGCATCCCCCCCTTTAGAGGTCCCTCGTGGGCAGAACAGGGGAGAAGCCTTGCTAAAGTCCAGCCTTGTCGGTTCGGCAGGCAGGGACAAGCCACTGGGTAAACCTGCAAGGAAGCAGACCAGTGGCAGTGCTGGCGTGCCGAGGATCCCTGTGGGGGCAGGATGTACCGGCACACCACCGGAACAGGCTGCCGTAGTGCGGGCCGGTGGCAGCAAAGTACGATCTAGCACTCCTGCTGAGGCGGGTATAACAGACCATGCGCCGCCACATTCCCGTTTATGTGTGGAACACTGTGGTGGTAAGCCTGCACGGACATCGAGGAGTCTGGCTTCTGGTGCAAACACTGACTCAAGCCCTCTTCCCTCCCACCAGACAGAGGGGCCGCTGCTGTCAAAACGACGGCGGACCAGCGGTATGTCCGTGCGGGAGTCGCACAGCCCCACTGGAGTGGGAGCTGGCGACTTCCTGGCAGTGCATTCCGTGGGGGTGCTGACAACTGCCGGAAGCCCCGGTTCCTCTGGAGAGGCTGGGGAAGACGACCAGTGGCCCACGTGCAGCGGTGACGGTCGTATGGCCCGGTTGGAGCGTATGGTGGAGGTGCTCTATAAACGGGACCTGGAGCATCAGGAACGGCAGTCCCAGAGGTCTGGGAGCTACGCACAGCCGCCACCTTCCATCTCACCATTGCTGGAGAGCCAGCTAGGAAGTATGGGTGAGTCTGAGGAGGAGGGAGAGCTCAACGCCCCACAGGAAATGTTGGAGGCAGTCTCGAAGTTTGGGACGCCTGCTACCGCTGGGGACCCATTACATCCCAAGATAGCGGCTTCGATTGATTTTCTGACTACGCACCAGCTCCAGGATACCATGCTCACGGAAACAATGGCCAGATACAAAGCACCGGCGAACTGCAACTCCCTCAACGTTCCTAAGGTGAATACAGCGATATGGGGGAACATGTCTACTAATACAAGGATTAAGGAGGGCAAGCTCCAGAAGATCCTGAAACTGCTGACGGCGGGTATCACGGCTTTCGCTCGGTCTCTGGATGCCACGAGTGTTTCCGAGGAGCAGCAGGATGCACTAGCGCTCTTGTGCAACACTCAGTTTGAGATAAACTGTTTTAGGAAAAGCTCCATCCGGCCAAATTTAAATCCCAAATTTGCGGGATTATGCAGCACCTCCACCGCACCACCACCAAGGCAGCTGTTTGGGGAAGACCTACCTAAGCGGGTAAAAGAGCTGGACGAGGAGGCCAAGACTGTGGGGATGATGAGGCAGCCTCATTCATCTAAGGCTCACGTTTACACCAGGCAGCAGCCACATTCCTCGGTCAGGTCCCGCACACCGGCAGACAGGGTCCCCAGAACATACCCGCAATCAACATTCTCCACGCCGGGGCCCCAACAGCAGAAGCCTTTTTTATTCCAAGGCCAGCCCAAGCCGGCTTGGAAGATGCGGCAACAGGGCCACGTCACTCGGGGAACAAAAACACCACAGTCCAGACCCCGGCGCTAACCTTGGAGGTAAGGGGGCTTGGTTCCTTCCACAAAGTAGCAATAGTAACCTCACCGGTGGGGGGACGGTTACGGGATTTCCGGTCGGCCTGGGATACCATAACTACGGATCCTTTTATTTTACAAAGCATTCAGGGTTATGAGATAGAGTTTATTAATGCCAGGGACCCCCCTTCACAACATGAGCCTAGTCGCAGATTTGCACTCTCTCAATTAGAGAAGGAGCGGGCTCATGTTGAGATACTACGATTGGAAGAAAAAAGGGTAATACAGAAAACGACGCATGAGCCACTGGAGTTTGTATCCAACATCGTTACTAGAACCAAGAAGGATGGAGGCTGTCGGATTATCATCGACTTAACCCAGTTGAATGCTTTCGTACAATATACCCATTTCAAAATGGAGACGTTTGAGACAGCCAAGCAGTTGGTCAGTCATGGGTACTTTATGGCTTGCATTGACCTCAAGGATGCATACTATCCAGTCCCTATCGCTAAACAACATAGAAGGTTCTTGAAATTTGTCTGGGAAGGTCAATTATGGCAATATAAAGCTTTGCCTAATGGGATTTCAACAGCGCCGAGACTATTTACCAAAATTGTTAAACCTATATTGGCACATCTTAGGAAACAAAACCATATCATTATGGCATATTTAGATGACATATTCATAGCGGGGGAAACCCTAGCGCTAGCCCAGCTGGCAGTCTCAGCCGCCATCTCTTTGTTTCAAAGGATGGGGTTTATAATCCATCCAGACAAATCCAAGTTCAACCCTTCGCAGGTCATGGACTATTTGGGGTTCACTATAGACACTAACCAGATGAAAGTCACCGTCCCAATTGACAAAGTGGTGGACATTCAATACGCATGCATCAGTTTACTTGACAGCAACAGGCCAACCATTCGGCAGGTTGCAAAGGTAATTGGGAAGCTGGTAGCTAATTTCCCAGCTGTAAATTATGGTCCATTACACTACCGGAAATTACAAACAAGCAAAATTCTGGCGTTAAAATTGAATGCCGGACATTTTGACCGACCTATGCAACTGGGCATAGGGGAAAAGGCCGAGTTGAACTGGTGGGTTCACGGTATTAGAGGAAGTTCCAAACCCATCCTTCTCCCAAATCCAACAGTTCTGTTGCAAACTGATGCAAGCGCACAAGGCTGGGGAGCAACTGACACCATAACCAGCTGCGGTGGTAGAGTTCACCCTTCTCATGAGTTCACCCTTCTCCAAGTACAAGGCATTAATTATCTGGAGATGCTGGGGGTTTTTCATGGGTTACGGGCATATTGCAGTAACTTGCGTCATGCACATGTCCGCCTTCAAATAGACAATACCACGGTGGTAGCAAATATAAATCATATGGGTGGTATCAGGTCAGTATCTTGTAATGATTTGGCAAATACAATTTGGCTCTGGTGCATCAAAAGGGATATTTGGATATCAGCAACGTACCTCCCGGGGATACTCAATACAGTGGCGGACACCAGGTCACGAGTGTTCAATGATAACATCGAGTGGATGCTGAATCCCCATGTGTTTACTGAAATTGTAACAAAATTTGGTATGCCAGATATTGACCTATTTGCGTCTAGGTTGAACCATCAGATACCAACGTATGTATCGTGGGAACCAGACCCTGGGGCAGTGGCGTTGGATGCTTTTTCGCTCCACTGGGGGAAATGGTATTGCTACGCATTTCCCCCATTCTGCCTCATCAGCCGGGTATTGCAGAAAATCAAATTGGACTCTGCGTCAGGCATTCTGGTAATACCCGACTGGCCGACACAACCATGGTACCCGGTGGTCTCCCAGATGTTGAAACATCCTTGGGTGCAAATTGCAAACAACCCGCGATTGATCACTAATCCTGTCACTGGCGCGTCGCATCCGTGCCACGGGTGTCTAAACCTGTTGATCTGCAGATTCTGAAAAGGCCTCTTATAAACACCGGGATCTCATCGAGGGCCATGGATGTAATCGCTGCATCGTGCAGAACATCTACCAGACGGCAGTACCTGACTCAGATCAGGAAATGGGAGTTATTCTGCTCAAGGAAGAATGTTTCCTATGATTCTGCTACGATACCTGACGTCCTGGAATTCCTGGCGGGCCTCCATTACGATGATGGGCTCAGCTATAGTGCCATCAATAGCGCCAGGAGTGCGCTGTCCTCGTACCTTCCGGTAGGAGTGGGGACCAACAATCTGGTGTCAAAATTCATGAGGGGTGTACTTAATACCAACCCTCCACGGCCCAGATATAACATTGTCTGGGATGCAGGAGTAGTCCTGTCCTTTTTAAGATCATGGTCTCCCATGGCGGGGTTACCACTTCACCGACTCACCCTAAAGGTGGTCATGTTGATGGCACTCACGTCTGCTCAGCGGGTACAGGCGCTTCAAAAGTTGCGCATTGACAATATGCTCTCTACCCCTGGGAAAGTAACTTTTTACGTTGCAGAGTTGCTAAAGCAGCATAGACCCGGGACTACGGGGCTGCAATTGGAATTCCAGGCGTACCCCACTGATGCCACACTCTGCACAGTCGCCCACCTCCGTTACTACATCGAGTCAACCCAGCCAATCAGGAACTCAGAACAAGGACTGCTCATAAGCCACAAAAAACCACATCACCGGGTGACAGTGCAGACGATCTCCAGGTGGCTCAGGGAGGTGTTGGATGCAGCAGGTATTGACACTCACATTTTTAAATCTCATTCCACCAGGGCTGCATCCACATCAACAGCGAGGGCCATGGAAGTGCCCATGGATCACGTCCTCGCTACAGCAGGATGGGCCAGTAAGACAACCTTCCAGCGGTTCTACCACAAGCCATTGGCCGGACCTGCAACATATGCGGATGCAGTACTCAGGGCTGCTCCCTAATATCATTTGTCCCCAGACAGGGGGTTGTTTATGATTTGTGTTAATAAATCTCCATTATTTTGCTTTCAGCTTGTCCAGTCTGGATTGCATTAACAAACTTCCTCCATCAGGATTGCGGCAGTGTGGTAGCATGGACGTTGTCCAGGGCGTGTAATCACAGAGCTTTGAAATCTTCACGAAGTCACTCACGTGACTCCGAAGTAAAATAGTAAGATTAAACGAGAACTTACCAGTTCGAAGGTTGATCTTTATTTTATGAGGAGTTGCGGTGAGGGATTTCGTGCCCTCCGCTCCCAACCCTCGATCATTATGTTCAACTGGTTAGTTCAAAGGTTAATCTTAATATCTTTACTTTTGGTCGGGTCTATGATTCCACTCCGCTGCTTTGAAGGATGCCGCGCATGCGTGTTGGCGGGGTCTTCACGAAATCCCTCACCGCAACTCCTCATAAAATAAAGATCAACCTTCGAACTGGTAAGTTCTCGTTTAATCTTACTATTATACATTATTGCCACATGTACGTGGGTACAGTGAAATGTTTTGTAATGCATCCAACCCGGTAAAATCATGCAGCCAACCTCACCGAGGCAGTACACAAGTGTCGCCACATTTTGGCACTGACAAAGTTACAAAAGTTCACCAGTTCAATGATTCTGAGGGTGTGAGATCTATTAAAAAGGATGGAGAAAAGATGGATGGAAAATAGAAATATAACATCACAAAAAATTCTCAAGTCTCCCTCAGCCCTCCTCCTATTCTTCCTTTCTTCTTCCTGCCCCCCCCCCCCCAACCCACCCTCACATCAGTCTGAAGAATGGTTTCGACCCGAAATGTCGCCTATTTGCTTCGCTCCATAGATGCTGATTTTCTCCAGCATTTTTGTCAACGATCACAAAAAAAATCTTTATTTTCTTTAAGTGCCATCCTGCTCATATAATTTGTTCAGGTTTGGGTATAAAATTATTTTGTCTGTGAAATGGCCAAAACATTATTTTAAATCTCCAATAATTTACAACCAAATCAGAATCAGAATCACACTTTATTCGCCAAGTATGTTTTGCAACATACAAGGAATTTCATTGGCCAGGTCAGTCATACAATTAAAAGTAACAGATCAGTCAAAAACACATTTTAACATGAACATCCACCACAGTGACTCCTACACATTCCTCACTGTGATGGAAGACAAAATAAAGTTCAAGTCCTTCCCTTAGTTCTTCCTTGGACGTGGGCCTCGAGCCACTGTTGACGGGACGATCTTGACTCCCGTGGCCAGCGGTGTTCCCGCATCAAGCTCCCGCATCAGGGGGATGTCGGCTCCCCCGCGCCGGACGATTGAACCTCGCGTCGGGGCTGGTGAGCCTTTCGCGACGTAGGAGCTCTCGACTCGGCCTCACCCGAGCCTGCGAGCCCTTGATGTTGATTCTGCGGTGGCTGCGGTGGGAGCGATCCCAGGCAAGGGATCGGCTCCGATGCTAAGTCCGCGCCCCTTGGTGGGGCTCACGACAATCCGAGGAGGCTTCCAGCTCCATCGATGGTAGACCGCAGAGCCCGGAGAATGTGATCCGAAAAATAATCACATATCCGGCAAGGTAAGAACCTGAAAAAAAAGTTTCCCCCAATCCCCTCCCCCCTCATAAAACAAACCGAAGAACATTAAAGCAAAACTTTTAACAAACTAAAAAATAACAAAAGAGTGAAAAGCCGAACAGACTGCCGGCAGGGCTGCCATCTCCCCGGCGCCCCTGCTGGTCTTATGGAGTATATGCAAACTTTGTTTCTGGAGCTGAACAGGCAATTGAGTTACCAATGCAATACTTCATGAAACTTACAGCGTGTTAAGAATGAGATGCCACTTTTGGAATCGTTTGCAGTGGAACTGGTGAAAATCATCCAGCAACCTGTGGCAATTCTCAATTCATACTATCACTTATTGCAAGCTGATGTTTTTCAGCACAACTTAGTCCAATATGTTCTCAAGGTTAACTGAACAATGAGGCAGCAAATTAATCATTTACAGCCGTCCTTTCAAGGGATTGAAATTTTGATTTGATTTGGCCGTCCCTTAGCCGGTTGGTTTTTTCATAAGACATAGGAGTAGAATTAGGCTATTTGGCCCATCGAATTCTGTCATTCAGTCATGGCTAATCTATCTTTTCCTGATAACCCCATTCTCCTGCCATCGCCCCATAACCTTTGACACCCTTATTAATCAAATACCCATCAATCTCCCCTTTAAAAATACCCAAAGACGGCTTCTATAGCCGTCTGTGGCACTGAATTCCACAGATTCACCACCTCGTGGAACTAAATGCAAGGGAATGTATCACTTCAAATTAAGCCAAAAATTGACTATGTTTTTGTTTAGTTTATGTTTAAGGTAGTCTGCTATAATTGTCTAACCACACTTATGTTTGGAACAAATTAGGTTGATGAAAGTGTATATCACGGGCATGTGAAACTTATTTCGGACGTGTTGAATTCATTGACAAATCGTGACACTGCTGGGAAAGGCATTCTTACCAAAAACGAATTCAGGTTGGAGCTGTTAATATTTGATTACGTGGAAAATGTAACCCTTCATATAGCAATGTTACAAAATGTTGAGATTTTAAAAATCAAGTCTGCAATTTATCCCATCAGATAAAGCATAAAAAGAAGTTTAATTTGACACCTAATTTACTTTCATATCTTCAGTATTAAGAAAGTTATGGCCATTTTCATACTCGGAAATGAGCATCTTGCTTCCCATTGCCTTTCAATTGACTTAACTCAAAAGCTGTGATCTGGAAAAGTTAAATGTCCATAACATTCTTAAAAATTAAGAGAACTCAATGAAATTTTCAGTTATTATAGATTGAAGCATTCTGAAACAAATATTAAACAATCTTACTTGGATGACCTGAAATTAAAGCATATAATTAGTTAGTTATCTAATTGTAGCTAATTACAAAATTCAATGAGTAGATCTAAACATCTATCAATTTCTTAAGAAAAGATAAACTTTTTTAAAATTGCCTAAGTGTCCAAATAACATTCACACAATAATCCACAATATAACATAATTTTTAAATCTAATTTTCATGAATTTCTGGGCCAAATGGAAGGATTTTAGTGTTTTATGCCTGTAAATTAATGGCCATTTAAATCAACTAGCGAGTGGGTTTTAGCGGAATGCGGTGGATTGGAACGTTGCGGTTAGCAGTGAAGTCGGGGGGAAAAATACTGGGGGTTCATACATTTTTTGGGGAACCCATTTCGCAACATAAAAATATTATTAATGCCTCCCGAAAAACCAACTTTTAATATAAAAATAAACTATTTACCTTTTTTTCTTCCCTACGCAAAATGCTTCCGGTTGTCTGCGGTCACGGCTTTTGAAGGTGATTTTTAAATTACTCTAGTTAATAAATAATCTAGAGTAATTTAAAAATACCACCATTGATGAAATGTCGGAGCGATTTTTCTTCAGCAACCAAATCGCCCGACATTCATCGATTTGTCCTGCCTGTGGAAAAACGGCACTTTAAGCCCGCCCCCCTCTGCAAGGCGCGAAAGTCGCGCACACGGGGAGCGGCAGAAGTGCAGCGCCGGTAAAGGTAAGTTTTGTAACATACCTACTTCATATACACATCACGATAGAAAGAATATCTGCATTGTTAACTGTGAGCTAGGCCTTCGATCCTCAAGTTTCATGGACTCTTAAACATATTGCTTACAACCATCACTAGCTTTATTCCCTTGGAGTACAGAGTTAAAGCAGAACATATTGTTGGAGCAAACATGATGGTCTAAGTCAAGCAGTAGTTGTAAACCAGGAGAGAGTGAGGTACCAGGAAATTGCAGATGTGGTTACAAAAAAGACGCAAAGGGCCAGAGTAATTCAGTGGGACAGGCAGCATCCCTGGAGAACCTGGATTGGTGACATTTCACCCTTTTTTCCTCGGGAGGAAATGTCCAATACTAGAGGCAATAGCGGTGCACATCAGAGACTACGCAGGTAGTAGTAGGGGCCTGGGGTAGTGATGGTGGAGGCAATTATGATAATGGTGTTTAAGAGACTTGTAGATAGACACATTGAAGTGCAGAGAATAGAGGGACAGGGATCATCAGGCAGATGAGCAGTGCAGCGGTGGAGACAGGCAGTCATTGAGGTACAGCGTTGAGAAGTGTGACAGCCGCAGGGAAGAAGCTGTTCTTGAGCCTGCTGGTACGGCAGTGGAGGAACCTGTAGGAACCTCTATGGTTGGGGTGTGAGCTGTCCCTGGCAATGCTGTTATGATCCTGGCAATGCAGGCATCGTTTACTATGGACAGACTCAATGTAGGGGAGTGAGGAGCCTGTGATGCGTTGGGCGATCTTCACCACCCTCTGCAGAGCTTTCTGGTCGGCGACAGAGCAGTTACCATACCATACTGTGATGCAGTTGGTAAGGATGCTCTCGATGGTGCAGCGGTAGAAGTTCACCAGAATCTGGGGAGACAGGTGGACCTTCTTAAGTCTCCTCAGGAAGCAGAGACGCTGGTGAGATGAAAGTTTGCTGATGTTAGCAAGACGTAGGAGATGTGTCTCACTGGTTTTGCATGTTGAAACTTTGCAGGGAAAATAAGATAAGAGTAAGCTGAGTCTCAGATATAACAAAATGAGAAAATAAAGTTAAAACCTTTAACCATCACCAATAATGCATATAATATTACCAGTCTGGTGCCGTCAATTATTGCTTTGGTGAGCAGAGAAATAGATCAGGTAGACAGACGCACAGCGTCTCTTGCGCAGAGTAGGGGAATCGAGAACCAGAGGACATGAGTTTAAAAGGAGGGGGAAAAGATTTAATAGGAACCTAAGGGATAACTTTTTCCACAAAAAAGGATGGTGGGTGAGGTTGTTGAGGCAGGGACTATCGTAACATTTAAGAAACATTTAGACAAATACATGAATAGGACAGGTTTAGAGAGTTTTGGACCAAATGCAGGCAGGTGGGACGTGTAGATGGGACATGTTGGCCGTTGTGGGAAAGTTGAACCTGTTCAAGGGCCTGTTTCCATGTTGAACGACTCTATGAAATAAATTGGGTGTATGTTTCCTGAAAGGCATTAACTGTTCTGTTTAGTGCAATGAGTATCAGACTTTGGGTGGGGGTTTGGGGAGACCGCTCATCAGCTTTCCATTCTGGAACCTGTTATGATCTCCCACCAATGTCGCTGCTCCCTATATTATATTGTATTGTATTTTAAAATGTTTTTATACCACAAACTGATATTTGCCAAGATTACAATCTACCCAAGGATAACTTAAATGTTAAAAGAAGGAACTGCAGATGCTGGTTTACAAAAAAAGGCAGCGTTGGAGTAACTCTGCGGATCAGGCAACATCTCTGGCGAACATGTCCTCCAGAGATGCATCCTGACCTGCTGAGTTGCTCCAGCGCTTTATACGTTAGGTATTTCTTGGTAGTTCTCATCCTATTCTAGTTATTTCCAAACTGACAAATTGTCTGTTTTTCGTACTTCTGTCCTGCAATTGCTATTTATTTTCCCCATCGCCATCACTTTTGTGAAAGATAGACACATGTGCCTGAGTAACGGGGCGGGTCAGACAGCATCTCAGGAGATAAAGAATGGGTGACATTTTGGTTTGGGAGCCTTCTTTAGACTGCAAGTAGAGGGGAGGGAACTAGAGGTAGGAAAATCCCAGAACAAAGAAGGGCTAGCAGCAGATGACCAAGGAAGGGTGGAGCCCTTAAAGCCCATTGTTGGCTGGGGAAGAGGTGGTAACAAAGGCCCTGTTGCGACTGGGGGAGAGGGAGCAAGAGCGGAACTATGGCATACAGTGGAGACTTGTGTGAGGGCCACTATTTTAGTATATCTTGCTACTAAAGCAGGCAAACCGTGTGTTGAACATTTCTTCCACTAGAAAGTACCCCATTCAATGCAATACTTAATTTCTTCACTGGAATATAAACCTGAATTATGTGTTCAAGTCCCAGACACGAAGCTATCAATAGCACTAAATGGTCATAAAAATATTTACATTTTCTCTTCATATTTTGGCGAAAGTAGTTAAATGTGTAACTTTGAAAACTTGTTTCTTGCAGTCAAGCCATAAAGTCAGCCCTTCCAAATAAGGGTGGAAATTCCATCACCGAGCTAATCGCTGCAGCAACAACCGAACTTGGGGACAGCAAGAAAATTAGTTACAACGCATTATTTACAGAGGTAACCTAATGGTGCAGTCACACCAACACTAACAGAGTTCAAAACACCATATTCAAGAATATTCAGTCTTGCAGCTGGATGTCCAAAGACAACAGTTTCCACCATGTTATTTATCAAAAAACGTTCTCAGTTTACAAGGGAAATCTAATAGTACAATGTGTGAGGTGGGGGTGGCGGGTAGGCATTAGGCCCCTCTCTCTGTCTCTCCCCGTTCTCTCTCTGCCCTCACTGTGTACCACCCCCCCCCCCCCCCCCGTCTCTAGATGCGTCTTTGAGTGGGGGGGCTATGCGTCAGTGGATAGGGCGGTTATGGGGTAAAAGGAGCAAATTAATAATGTTAATATAATCCAACTTAATGCAATAAAAATGTCTATGATTTTACTTAGTACCATTTCCAAAGGAAAATTTTGCTTGTAGGTTTTTGTTATTTTAAAATAATTTAAATTACCCCTCATTCAGCATTGGAGGAAGGTTTCCCTGAGCTCACAGAAAAGCTCTGGGTACAATTAATAATCTTGTTTTTCATTTTATTCTTCTTCTGTTGCTTTACAGCATGGAGATAGCACACCAGCAATGTTTATTACATTGTTACAACGCCAGTACACTGCAGAGAGAACAAAGTACATTGGTGAACTAAGAAATGTATTGGAAGATAAAGAGTAAGAGACAGATCTTATTATGGTTTTCACTCGAACAGATAGATTATTTATGTATTGAAAAAGGCATTATACATGGTTGGCTGCAAGTTACAGAAGTTAAATTGTGCAGTTCTGATTTCATAAATCAGTTGACTTTCAACATGTTTTTGAAAGATACAGGGTAAAACGCAGGCCTATCGGCACACTGACTCCAGGCCAACCATCGATCACTCGTTCACACAAGCTCTAGCTGATCTCACTTTCACATCCACCCATTACACACTTGGAGCAATTTGCAGAGGTCAATTGACCTGCAAACTCGCATGTCTTTGAGGTATGGGTGGAAACTGGAGCACCCAGAAGAAACCCATGCAGTCACAGGAGAATGTGCAATCTCCGCACAGACAGCACCCAAGATTGGGATTGAATCCGGGTCTCCAGCGCTCAAGGCAGCAGGTCTGCCAGCTGTGCCACTGTGCTTCCCTTGTCACGAACCTCTAACGTTAGTTCAGGGATACAGCGCGGAAACGGGCCCTTCAGCCCACCGAGTCCGCGCCGATTAGCACTATCCTACACTCTAGTGACAATTTACAATATTTACTGAAGCCAATTATCCTACAAATCTGTACATCATGTGTGGAAGGAAACCAGAGCACCTGCAGAAAACCTGATTGGTCACAGGGAGAACGTACAAACTGTACAGACAGCACCCGTATTCGGGATCGAGCCCGGGTCTCTGGCGCTGGAAGGCAGCAACTCTACCGCTGTATCATCGCGCCACCCTCCAGCTATTATCACTTTAACCATTGATTTAAAAAAAATGTTGTTAAACAATACGCCATCAACTTAGTAGATAGCTTAGGTTATATGATGGTATTATGTATCATAATAGAAATTAGATTACTGATTTTCTAGGCAGCAAATTAATGGGCAACTATAGTTTGTTGCGATGATCACAAATAACAACAGTATTTAATTCAGACAGTTTTTGTTGGAAGGTATTTCATTGAGTTTCAGAGAATTGTTGGAAGGTATTTCCTAAAGTTTCAGAGAATTTAGTTCACTTTAATACAGTAAACCCTTGTTATAACGGACTATAGGAGGGGGGGGGGGGGGGGGGGGGGGGTGGTGTCCATTATTGCCGATTGTCTGCTATAACCGAGTAAGATATTATCATTGTCTGTAGCTGAAACAAAGATCTGCAGATGGTGGTGAATACGCAAAAGGACACAAAGTACTGGAGTAACTCAGCAGGTCAAGCAGCATCTATGGAGAACATGGATAGGTGACATCGGAACCCTTCTTCAGACTAATTCAGTCTGCTGAGTTACACCAACAGTGTAATTTCATCTTAAAACTAGGCACCAAAGCCACTTGTCTGCACCAGCGATCCTTTCATCATCCACCGCACGGTCCGGTTGAGACGGCTCGTATTGTAGCAGCTGACCGATGGTGCTTTCTTCAGGCCCCGCTGCCTGCGACAGGGCAATGTGAGGCTCCCTCCCCTCTCACCTGCTACTGCTTCTTCCTGTTGACTACCGCCGCCTCACCCGCAATCGCTGACATCTTCCAAGGTGGAGTACGTTGGCGACTCCAGGGGAGGAGGAGGGATTGGTGGAGTGGACAAAGCGACGGGCGAAGGAGGAAGCAGCAGCGATGGAGCGGACAGAGTGACGGCCACCAGGAAGAAGCAGCAGCTGGTGAGAGGAGAGGGAGCCCCACTGTGACCGAGTGCGAGCTGTGAGTAGCAGTGGCCTGAAGAAAGGTCTGTCCCCAGGGGCTACTATGTGCGGCGCGTCAACCGGACCATGAAGTGCGTGAAGAAGGACTAGCTGGTGCAACGAAAAATTCTCTCAGCATTGATCTGTGGAGATCTTTTGCTAGCAAACAATAGTGATATACAATGTTGTACTGAAAAAACCCAATAGAAAACTAAGTACGTTTTGAATGTAGGCCAGTGTGGAAAACTCAAGGGGCTGTCCCACTTAGGCGACCTAATCTGCGAGTTCTGGCGAGTTTTCCCTCGACTCATACTCGCAGCGTGGTCGACACGAGGTCGTAGGAGGTCTTCGTAACTCTCCTTCATGCTCAAGTGGTCTGCATGCACTCGAGGCCTCATGTTTTTTTCAATATATTAAAAAATGCTCGTGAGTAAAAAAAGGTCGCCATGGAAAAAAATCGATACTTTTTTACTCATAGGTTTAGTCATAGTAGGTCATAGCAGGGTGGCATGTTAGTCGTAGGTAATCGAGGGTAGTCGAAGGTAGTCGTAGATAGTCTTCATCATAGTCGTAGGGAGGTCGAAGGAGATCGTCTTCACACTCTTTACTATTCGTTGTCCAATTTTCCCGAAGTTAGTCGTAGCAAGTCGAAGCTGGTCTTCAACATAGTCGAAGGAGGTCTTCTACATAGTTGAAGGTCTTCAACATGTCACTTTTTCAAACTCTTCTAAACTCGTCAAATAGGTCACCCAAATGGGACAGCCCCTTCAGTTTAAAAATATCACGACACTGCTTCCTTCATAATTTGCTCTCTGACAATTTCCCCATCTAAGCTGCTTTCCAATTTGTTCCAGATCCTTTTAAAATTCATTCAATAGACTTCATTGTGAAATCAGCTAATGCTATGGGAACTGAAAGTACAAATATTTCCAGTGGGGCATCTAGGCACAATCCACGTTCATTCATTGACTGAAATGAACATACACTAGTTCCTTGGATGGCTTATAAAAATATAAGAATGCAAACATACAGGTTGGTTAATCAAAATGTCATCCTGAAAAAAACATGTATTTAACAGATGTTGCTATCCTAATGGTGAAGGGAACTGTGATTATTTTGCAACTGCAGCTTTTGGTATCTTTTATTTTGCTCAATCAGAAAGGCACTCATGTAATAAACCTTTAACTAAAAATTGTATCCAGGCAAAAGTTACAGAATTTTTGTTGATTTGATAAATTATACACAACAGTGATATGGAGGGAAATGGACAGGATGGGATAATGGGTGAAAAGTTAAAGAGAGGGGGAATAAGAGGAAAATCAAGGACTCCTCACTCCTCCTCTCCCTCCCTTTACTGGCACCCTTTTGTTTCCATTTTACCATGAGCCTCTAACCTATCACCGCCCTTATGCTGATCTTTCCCCCTCACCTGCATCCATCATTTGTCAGCTGTTGTTCACCTCCCTTCACCAACTATCTTCCCTCGACCCCATCAATCTGAAGAAGGGTCCGAACCCAAAACGTCATCTGTCCCTTTCTTTCCACAGATGCTGCCTGATCTGCTGAGTTGCTCCAGCACTATTTTTGTTTTATGCAGCAGTCGACATTGTATCAGTGTCAACTGAATATCAAAAAAATGGAAAGGAGAGCCATGCAGCTAATTGTTGCTTTCATATTCATAAATAGTATTATTTAAACTGGAAACAATATATTCTGATGCAGAGTTAAACTGTCCAAGGGAGAATCATAAATATCCCTTAAGGCACACAGTACTTCAGGTCTGTTTATATATTAATCTAATCAGAACAAATGGCTTTAGAAATTCAAAATAGCATTCTCTCGCATATTCTCAAATGCTCTTTATAAGTGTAAATTAAAATTGGGCCTTCTAGGAAGTGTGTCCTGGGAAACCAATGATGCTAAAGGGATTCTTATTGTCAAACGTGTATATAATTCATGTAACACATAAGCAGAAGAAATATTAATTGTGTCTTACCTGTTATTTATCCAAAGGGAGCTGACTGTAAGTGACCTAAAAATGGCTTTTGAAACGATCGATCCTTCTATCGGCACACAAACCCTGAGTACATATTTAGGTCAAGGTTTCCAAACTACAGGTGAATCACTTGCTGAGGCTTCTGTGGCAGACATTGACACTATATTAGACAGACTACAAGCAAGTGATGTGAAGAGGATAGGACCACCTCGATAGTACAGATATTTTTAAATTGGTATTTTAAATAAATTACATGTAGATTGCAGTCTTGCTTATTGCTAATGTTTTCAAATAGCTTAATATTGTACAATTGATTTTAATTATGGGAATATGGTTACATGAGAAGACCATTTCTGGAAATCTTCAAAACAACATCAATTATATGCTTAAATAAAACTGCCATTTATTTTAAGGCGGAATATACGTGAACCATGAAAAATGCAAGTTAAAAGTCACTCTGATAGTATAACATGTCTAATTATAGATTCAAATTGTCATATTGTAGTAATTCTGTGCTAATAAGAGGATATGACATGTTAGTTGTCAACAGAAAGCTTGAAGAAAGATCCTTCAGCCCTTTGAGTCTGTTGATCATTGAGCACCCATTTAGAAAAAAAAACACTAAACCTACCCTGACACATTTTATTCTGCCCATATTTTAGGCCTTGAGACTAAAAATATGGGCAGAACTGTTCATGTGGTTTAGTAGGTTAATCTGATACCTAATTTTCACCCAAAAATTGCATCTTTGACATTGATGACACCCACTTCTTTAGCCAGATTCTTGCTACTTAAATTTTATACCCAGGTATATGCTGGGTTATCTCAGCAGCCAGCAATTTAATATTTATCCATGCAAGTGTCAGCAGTTTTTGGGACAATTAACCTGTCGTCCAAAAATGGAAGTACTGAATTTATAGATTCCTGCTGGCAAGTATGTTACATTGCTACACATGTCAGATGCATTCAGATTAAGTATGATAAATGAAGATCTCCCAGAAGTCATTCCATCTCTTGATAGATAACCTTACATATTTCAAATTATTTGCTCCGATTTTGATTGAGAAGGGAATACTTTATTGTCACATGTGCCTAAGCAGTGAAATTCTTTGCTTGCATACCCAATGTATACAAATAGCAGCCACCTACGATGCTGACGAAGTTACTCCTCCCCACCCCCTCCCACAGCGGTCTCCCCCACGCCAGGTCCCCTTAAAGTGTGGTTTAAAATTTCTCTCATTAATTGATTCTCCAACAAAATAGTAAGCAACTCTTCATTTGTGTGAATTGTTCAGTTTCTGTGTTTCAGTCATGTTGCTTTCTTCTGTCTGAAGATGCTGTGTTATGTCAGAATGGTTGCAACGAGCATCTGAAAAAGGTGCTCCACACAATTGGCATGCGACCTGCATGTTAACCACTTCACACGGAAGAGGGGGGGGGGATATATAGAATGAGTTGCCGGAGGAGTTAGTTGAGGAAGAAACTACAACATTTTAAATACATTTGGACAGGTACATGGATAGGAAAGGTTTAGAGGGATTTAGGATCAAAAGCGAGCAGGTGGGACTAGTGTAAATGGCATTTTTACACAATTTTATAAATAACCAGTCAAACTTATCATTTGTGGTTATGGATGGTAGTATTAATACTTTTTCATTCCAGCATCCTAATCCCAAAAATCACTGTCCCTTTTTTATCCCTTTCTCTTTGGGATAAAAAGTGACTTAAAAAAAAAAAGCTCAGCATGTCAAATCAGCCGTGTCTGGAACAGTGCACTCGGACCATGTGGAAATAAACACTATTGCCACCAGATGATCTTGGGGAAATTACATTTCTTCCCCAATATATTTTTCTATTTCTCCTTCTTTCCTCCTTTACACATTGTTTCTGAACTGAGTTTCTGGTCTTGTATACATTGAAGAAATTATAAAATTAAATTTTTGTGACTTGTTTTTTTAATACTGTACAAAACAACACTAAAATTAACATTTGTAACTTTTAAGTACTGGACATTTTTTAAAAAAATCAAAAATTGTCAGCTGAATCCTTGACATGTTGCGGCTTACAATTCTTACTTGTCGTAGCTAACTTCAGTGTTAAAATGAACCCAGATATTAAAATATCTGTCCAGAGATTTAAGTGCACATTATCTAGCATAGCACAGAACTGATCATTAAACAAAATAAGATTTATTTGCTGAAACCACTGTTATCTCCTTCCATTTCCTAACAGCAGTAGAATTTAATGTTCCACGTACACAACAGCTTCCTAACTCATCTAGAAGACCATTCTTCATTCACAAAAGTAAGCAGTGAGGCTGCAGAACTATGGCGGCAAATAGCTTGGTGTAGTACACTTTAGAGATAGTATTTATCCAGGAATGTGCATCTTCAAGTGAGATTGAATAACTCAAACAGATCAGAATCAGAAATGATACTATCCAGGTTTACTAACACCATGTGATTCATTTATCCATAGCTAATGGAGAAATCCCATATGCATCTCATTTAAAAAAATGTATATCAAACTCAGAAAGTTTCTTAATTTGGATAAAATGCAAAATCGGACAAAAGGAAATCCTTCAAACTAAGATCAGAATTAAGATCAGCTTTATTGCAACTTTGAGAGTTAATGCATTAATAGAATTAATTGGATGATAACAAAAGGAAATATTTGGATGTTTCACAACTGGCAGCAGAACTGTATGCAACTAAATGTAGGTTGAGATTTACCTTTGTTAGTAATTCTGTGCGATACAATATTGCACTAAAATAACTAAGAATTACTAAATTTCTCAGCAAGCCAAGCAGAAAAGTTACTGAGTTTATTAGAAATATAGATCACTAGAATATATAAAAGATATAATTAAATGCAATGAACAGCCTAATGAATTATAAAAGATTTTGTGGAGTCGGATAACAAATTCTCACTAATTAATACTTCAAAAATTCTAATTAACATGATTTACCTTGTAAACTAAAAAAAACAACTTCAATTATCTGAAGTTAAATAGAATTATTCCAGTTATACTATGTAGAGGATATTATTGACACAGGAGGGATAACTCAATTCAGGTAACATTTTACTGAATGAGACACAGGCTTTCCTTAAATATTTGCAACATTTTACCTAAACTATACATAATGTCTAGTATCATATCATATTATACATAATTTAAAACTGTGTGTGTGTGTGTCATTTTGCCTTTGAAATGTATCTCCCCAAAAACCAGATGCAGAAACGGGGAAATCTTTACATATTTCAGTAGAGATTTTCCTTGTGACTTTAGAAATCCACTCGTCTGTACATTTGGTACATTATTTCCCTGACCTTTTTATTAAAATTGTTGACCAATCTGACCTTTTCTGCCCAGCTGCTGACGTTACAATAACAATGAAATCTTTACATCTTCTGGTAGAATTGTTCCTTATGATTTCAAAAATCCAATCCTCTATAAATTTCCCTCGCCACTCTCCCCCACTCCTCTCCCCCCGTGTGTGTGGGGGGGTGGTTAGTGTGTGTGACGCCGCAGCCCCCCCCCCCCCCCCCCCGCAACCGCACGTTGAAGGGACCCACTTGGTCTAGTATTTTACAAATATTGGTTATGGAGGTCAGTAAATTAGGAATACAAAATCAAAATTGTGAAGATTTTATTTTTTATTTATTTTTCAGAAAATGTAAGCAATAGCATTGCAATGCCATAAAAATTACTTTTGCAGTAATTTAGTGAACATTTAACAACATGTTCACATATAGCTCTTCTCTTTATGCTGGCAGCTTCATTGGATATCTTTAACCGGTTTGCTTGTAAGTACGATTACAGGTCATTTAAAATTAGCAATCTTTCTCAAAGTAGGCAGTGCAGTTAGTGGCAAAGTTCATAGACAAATTTTGTAATTGGGGCTAAGACATTATTTGGGCTAAGTTTGGGAAGGATAATTCAGTCAATGATGCTGCAACTCATTTGAGAGTTCTGAATGTCAACCGTTAATATCAGAAGTGCTTAATACAAGCATGAATCAATTTGATGATATCTAAAAGTTGTTTGGAGTCTCTTCAACCATGTGCTTTTACCTCTGACAATGAAATGACAATGAAAAACTAAAAAACAAATTGAAAATAGTAATTAGGTAAATATTTGATCGCTGGATTATCTGATGCAATTTTCCTCTCAAAGGAAAAGTTTCTGAACTCGTGAAAGTTTGAAGAGTTTATAAAATAGTTTTATTTCGACATTTGATCTTCATAAAAGTGAAACATTTCTACTTGCTTACATAGATCTATAGTTTATAATTTAGCGATCAAAAGCAAGTAGTTTGCTGAGACAGTCGCTTTTATACATGCGGCCTATTTTTTAGGAATCATCTTATTCCCGCTGACAGCCATTGGAATTAGCTTTTCTCTGCATTCCATAGATAGATGGTTTTCAATGAGGACATTCAATGGCATCTTGGCAGTCACAAAACCCTGTCTAAGAAACATTTATAAAAAGAGAGAATTTAGCGACAAGTTCAATATATGGACCCTAAATACATTCTCTCAGATCAGTTAAGGATTCTTACATTATTTTATAAGATGGCCACGGTGTAAATGCCAGTTAGATCCGTTTTTTTTGCACACGCAAACCAACTACAGACGTTCCAAGTTTGCAATAATTAACATTGTATCACAACTCACTGGAGCCCTAGAACAATTAAGTCCAGCAGCATTCATGGTGCTGGGATGAACCTACAGTATTGCTCAGTATTGCTGTACTGAGGCATAGCCATGTCTATCTTTCTTGGCTACAACGTAACTTTCGGCCTCCTAGACGCAGGTAAATTTTTGTGCCTTATTTTTGGGTATAAAATAGCATCTTCATTGCCAGGAAATATGGTATTAGAAAGTGAACTGTTGCAATTTGACTGTACCTGCTCCTATTTTCAGTGTGAGATTATTTGATTGTTAACAATATACAGTAGCCTCGTCCCTACACTAATCCTTAATAACTGAACAAGATCAGAAAGTACCCAGTGAAAAATAATGAAGCTGGTTGCAGAATAAACTGGTTTCAGTGAACTGGCTGTTTATCATGACTTGATTCAAACCCTCACCTTTTCATTAGCAGTTCCAAGTCTTCTTTTTCAATGGTTCTTCTTTTAGCGTGTTTGCTGTAAACATCCATATCATCACAGAGCTGTTTGAAATACAGCTCCAGGCTGCAATAAAAAGGCATTTGTAAAAACAGCAGAGGCATTACCATTATAATGAAAATTAATATTTGAACAATTTGCAATATTTTGTGCATAAAGCTCCACTTACCACTGGTTAATTGCTCCAAATGCCTCCTTCTTCACTCTCATTTTGGCATAGTGGTTAAACACAGACTTCACAAAACTGCTTGGCAAAACTGTTTTCTTTCGATTTAGTTTTGGCTTTCTTGGATTATTTACTTTTGCAAGTGGTTTCTGTGCCCTGATGAAAAGGGATGCAATATTTAACAACAGCACAAGCAACACTTTAAGTAATAAAGGACCTGATACATATAAAGCAGATTCAAAATCAAAGACATGTATTTCACATCTATACCATGTTTCCCAGTTCAATTGCACTTTACTAAGCATACATTTCTTTAGATCAGAAGTTGACAGCCCGGCAAGCTGCGGCCATATCCCAACAGCAGGCCTGGCTTGGCCGCTGTGAATCCGGCAACCTGCCCGGAGAGGGATGCCGCAAGAGGAGGATGGAGGGAGATGGCAGTGGACGCTGGACAAAGGGCCCTCTAGGAAGAACTGGGAGAAGGGGGTAGGTGTTCTTACTTTCTGCCCCATCAAGGTTGGATGCGGGAGGTGCACCCCGGGGAACAAGGGCAGAAGAGGGTCGTGCAAGTAGAGGGACGACCGGAAGGGAGGAGACAGCTGCACGGGCCTTTGTGGCCATCTGCAACTGGGACTGTAAAATGGCGCCAAGATGGCACCTCTTGCATACAGACCCAGTGGGCTGTTCTGTACTAACCAGGGGATTGTGCTTATGTATGGTGCTAGTCTTGCTGAGGTGTATGCAAAAAGGTATTTCACTGTAGCTTGGTACACGTGATATAAACCATTGAACTCTCGTCAGGTTAGCCACAACAAAATAAACCCGATCGTTATCTCTATCCATCCCAAGTATTTCTGTCGTCTTCCAAAGTGCAAAACCTAATGCACAACCACATTGGATGTGGACATTGATAATACCTTATCCAATGTAGAAAATACAAAAACATCTCTGTTAGAGAAGCACAGTGACAGAACATTCAATCTAATCTGCCTAAGAAGATGATATTTCATCATGAATTTGGAGAGCTCCTAATGGGGCGAAGTGCATCGAACACTAACCACAATGAACACCAAAGGCAACATCAAAAAATCTTCTGTTATACCTGAAACTCTGATTTTAGTTTTAGAGATACAGTGCGTAAAGAGGCCCTTCAGCCCACCAAGTATGCACCGATCAGCGGTCCCCGTGCGCTAACACTATCCTGCACACACTGGGGACAATTTACATTTATACCAAGCTAATTAACGTACAAACCTGGACGTCTTTGGAGTGTTGGAGGAAACCAAAGATCTGAGAGAAAACCCATGCAGGAGAATGTATAAATTCCATACAGACAAGCAGCCATAGTCAGGATCAAACCTTGGTTTCTGGTCTGGGTATCTGATTTAAGCATTGATATTTGATTCATTTTACTACTACTATACAAAAGGAAAGCCATTTCATCTTTTCTCTTAAGCAAAATTTGCGACACTCCAGGACACATTTCCACAATGTGGGTGTGTTTGGTGGGGGGGGGGGGGGGGAGTGTGTGTGGGGGCTGTGTGTAGGGAGGGGTTGTGGGGTGTGTGTGTGTGTGGGGGGGGGGGGGGGGTGCGTCCTTGTCATACCCCCCTTCTATCTATCTTCTGCTATAGATGAGGCTCTCACCAGGACCTCTTCTATATCTCGTAGCTCCGCCATCACCCCGCCCCCCACCACTCGTAACAAGGGCAGAGTCCCCCTTGTCCTCACTTTCCACCCTACCAGCCGTCACATACAACAGATAATCCTCCGACATTTTCGCCACCACTGGCCACGTCTTCCCATTTCCTCCCCTTTCGGCTTTCCGCAGGGACCGCTCCCTCCGTAACTTCTCTGGTCAATTCATCCTTTCCCACCCAAACCACCCCGTTCCCTTGCAACCGCTGGTTGAGAGCCAGGTTGTTGTGCTGGCACCATTTGGTCAATCAGTCTATCTACTATATTGAATCATCACCATCTGTAATTCATCCAACAACAGTGGTGTCATCGGCGAACTTGATGATGGAATTCGCCCTATGTCCTGTTACACAGTCATTAGAATAGAGTGAGAAAAGCAGGGTGCTGAGTATGCAGCGTTGCGGTGCTCCGTACTGATTGTTACTGAGGATGAGGGATTTCCGCCAATTCGGACAGACTGTGGTCTGTGGATGAGGAAAAGGATCCAATTGCAGAGGGATGCGCAGTGACCCAGTTCCGTGAGCTTGGTAACCATCTTGGAAGGGATGATGGTATTGAACGCCGAGCTGTAGTCTATAAACAACAGCCTGACGTAAGTGTTTTTATTGTCCAAGTGGTCCAATGCGGAGTGGAGGCCAATGAGATTGCATCCTCCGTTGACCTGTTGTGGCGGTAAGCGAACTGTAGTGGGTCGAGGTTCTTGTCAAAGAAGGAGTTGATATGCGCCATAACCAACCTCTCAAAGCACTTCATTGCCACCGACGTTAGTGCCACTGGTTTGTAGAGCAACCACAGTTCTGGAAAAAGGTCTTGTGGACAGATGACACGAAGATTAACTTATAAAGTATAGAGGAGAGAAGGAACTGCCCAAGATCCAAAGCATTCCACCTCATCTGTGAAACACGGTGGTGGGGGTGTTATGGCCTGATGGTAGTAGCATAATGAATTCTGATGTGTATCGACACATCCTATCTGCTCAAGGTCAAAACCAAGGGTGGGGAACTTGTGGCCTTAAGGCCGCATGCCGTCTTCTAAGCCATTAAGTGCGGCCTTTTGAATTAATCCAAATTTTGTAGAACAAATCTTTTTATTATTATTAATATGTTTTTGTTCATCTTTTATTAGTTTTATTTTAATCTTAAAATGAACGTATTTAAAATACCAAAGAGTAAAAGAAGATTCAATGAAATAATCCTCCCCGACTGACGGCCACAATTAAAACATTAGTAAGGCATGAGGGCTATTTTCACAAAATAATGTACATTTTGAAGTATATCTAATTTAAGTTTTTTGTATGCGGCCTTATTAGATTACAACTAACTTAATGCGGTCTTCCACCATGAAAAGGTTCCCCACCCCTGGTCAAAACTAATTGGCCGGCAGTTCATTCTACAGCAAGACAATGATCCCAAACATACAGCTAAAGCAACAAAGAAGTTTTTCAAAGCTAAAAAATGGTCAATTCATGAGTGGCCAAATCAATCACCCCATCTGAACCCAATTAAGCATGCCTTTGATATGCTGAAGAGAAACTGAAGGGGACTTGCCCCCCAAACAAGCATAAGCTAAAGATGGCTGCAATACAGGCCTGGCAGAGCATCACCAGAGAAGACACCCAGCTACTGGTGATGTCCATAAACCGCAGACTTCAAGCAGTCATTGCATGCAAAGAATATGCAACAAAATACTAAACATGACTACTTTCATTCACATGACATTGCTGTGTCCCAAACATTATGATGCCCTGAAATGGGGGGACTATGTATAAACACTGCTGTAATTTCTACATGGCAAAACCAAAATATGGTATAAAAATGGCCTTTATTAAAATCTGACAATGTGCACTTTAACCACATGTGATTTTTTTCTATTACAAATCTCAAATAGCGGAGTACAGAGGCAAATAAATAAATGATGGGTCTGTCCCAAATATTATGGAGGGCACTGTAGATACTGAAAATAAAGCATGGACAAGTTCCTATTTTAAAAAAATCATCCCAATCTTACGCTTGCAAAATAGAGCTGTCCAGATTTAGTACCGAGACAAGACAGAGATGGAAAAGACTGAAAGACAATTAAAAAAATTTGGCCAGTTTGTTTGGCTGAAGTACATTTACATCATTCCAATTTGAAACTTCATTAAAACATTTACAATTATCAGTATATTAATTTCTTTCTATGTCTGAGAATTTTATTTTGAAAGCTAAATTTGACAAAGTGCGGATCTCTGAAGATCAGGTCACTGTTGCCATAACTCTACTGGTCTCGAGCTAAGGCCAAGTTGCCTTCATTCAAGAGCTCCACTGGAGTGAGAATTGTAAAAAAAAACAATGAAGAAAATAATGTAATATCTGAAAGATAAGCAGCTCTTTAATTTGGTGTCTTCCGTAAAAATTGCTTTTCTCTTTCCCTCCCTCTACACCAAATCCATGTGCAGAATTGGAGCAACGCTTGCATAGCAACAGTACTTACCGTCTACCTAGTATTTTGAGAAAGTGTGGTGTGGTCAGTAATGGAGAGGATTTCAATACCTTCTCACTTGTCTGGAAAGTCTGTCTCACTTTATGAGTTTCCATAAAAGAAAATAAAAGATATGGATTAGATTGTGTGTGTAATCGTTTACATGATTAAAAGACTTCATATAATCAGTTTCCATATTAGTTTAAGACACAATATTGGGTTTAAAACTTTCATACAGTACACATCACTTTTTACAGCTACAGTTATGATCTATGTCGTTTTAATGATTTTGTGCATCTTTGAGTTTTACCTTTACTGTCGTCTTTCTCATATTCAATGTTGTGCATCAATTCTTCCACATCCAGTTCATCGGATTCTGCATCTCCATCTGATTCGGTGTCTTCCATTCTTGCATTATCTGTTTGACCACCAGCCAACTCGTCATTGTCCAATCGGGATGCACCTGCTCTGCTGCCACCGGCCAATCCGGATGTACCTGCCATGTTGCTGCCCAATCCAGACACGCCTGCGATGCTACCATCCAATCCGGACGCACCTTTTCTGTTGCCTTCCAATCTGGACGCACTCTTTCTGCTGCCATCCAATCCAGATGCACCCTTTCTGCTGCCGTCCAATCGGGATGCGCCCACCATGCTGCCATCCAATCCGGATGCGCCCGCCATGCTGCCGTCCAATCTGGACGCACCCTTTCTGCTGCCATCCAATCCAGATGCACCCTTTCTGCTGCCGTCCAATCCGGATGCGCCCGCCATGCTGCCGTCCAATCCGGATGCGCCCACCATGCTGCCGTCCAATCCGGATGCGCCCACCATGTTGCCGTCCAATCTGGACGCAACATTTCTGTTGCCGTCCAATCCGAACGCAACCTTTCTGCTGCCGTCCAATCCGAACGCAACCTTTCTGCTTCCATCGAATCCGGACGCGCCTGCCATGCTGCCATCCAATCCGGATGTGGCCACCATGTTGCTATCCAATCCGGATGCGTCCGCCATGCTGCCGTCCAATCCGGACGCACCCTTTCTGCTGCCGTCCAATCCGGACGCACCCTTTCTGCTGCCGTCCAGTCCGGACGCACCCTTTCTGCTGCCGTCCAATCTGGATGCAACCTTTCTGCTGCCATCCAATCCAGCTACATTGCCACTGATGCTGTCCAATACAGGCGCATCCACTCTGCTGTTGTCCAATCCGAACGCATCCGCTCTGCTGGTGTCCAATCCAGCTGTGTCAGCACTATCGCTGTCCAGTTCTAAACTTCCCAGTTCTTTTATTTTAGCAGCTTGCATTCTTTCTGTGACTGCATCAACGTCTTTTCTGCTTTCACCACCTTCAGTTCCCACTATTCCATTATCCATTTTAGGACCCTCTGCATTCTCTCCATCCTCTTCAGCATATTCCATTCTTCCAGTATCTTCCAAAATACCCACAGTTTCACCATCTTCATCTCTTCCATCATTCACATCATGTCCTTCCACTGTTTCATCAACTAGCATACCCTCAGGGTGCTGCATCAATGGTGACTCCTGTCTATCTCGTATTGGCAAGTTCTGCTCTGGTATCTCCAAATCTGCAGATGAACAAGAATGCGATCACAACAAATTCCTCCAATTGTCCTTCCTCCCACCACAATAAACTAACAGATCAATACAGAAACTCAAATGTCAATTCTATAACTTTGATACTTTAAAACAGAGCAAGATTGTTACTGCCGGTAATTGGAATGGAACACACGACAATAATCTGAACCAAATGTGTGTTGGGTTTTTTTTCAGCGTATTGACAAACTCAGATTGAGACATATGGTTATAACCCAATAAGGGAAAAAAGTATGAATCCATTCTTATGGAATAAATTCAAAGAAATGTTAAGTATTGTTCTTACTAATCTTTTCTCCTCCTTTGCCTTTTATAACTGCACTTGATTGGGATGAGGCACTTTTTGGTGGGTGGACCAAACATCCAATTGTAATTATAAAAAGTGATTACCGGTTAATGGCAAGGGACTTGACCTTGGGCTGAACGGAATATGATTTCCCAGTATTTCTGCGCTCTGCAGTTTTATTTATTTATTTATTTTCTTACTGTGCTGTATGCAGTAAGCAGTCTCATAATACAGGTCAGCTGCTCACCAGTTTCTCTTATTCTGCTCGAAGGGATTTTGTTGGGAAACTACTCATTTTAACTTTTGACCCAACAACCAGCACATAGAAATGTTATCAAAATATAAACAATGCATTGGAAGGAGCTCAAATCATGTGTTAATCTTATTTGACAGGACTTAAACTGTAAAAGACTAGCAAAGACGAACATTTGATGACACTTCATTGTATATAATCCTTCGTCAAAGTAAAATAATTGATTTACTTGTTTAAACTTCCTTATCTCTTCAAATTGGTTCAATTCCAAAAAAAAATAATTTAAAATCAGGGTACATTTTTAAATATACCCAAAATATGTAATGCAAATTGCAATTTTAATTTGTAACTAAACTGAGTGGGACCTGTTGGGTCCCCCAACGCAACTCGTTCCCCAATATAATATTTCACCACTCACCCGTTCCTCCAATGCAACCCGTCCCCCCTACACAATATTGTACCACTCAAGCATAGCCCGGCACAGGGACTATTCCCCCTCTTCACCCACTCTCCCTCCCTACCCCTTCCTCTCCCTCAATCCCCCTCCTCTTCACCCTCCCACTTCTTTGCTCTCTCCTCCACCCCTCCCCAATCCTTCCCTGACCTCTCCCTCCCCTACCCTCAGTCACTCCCTCCCACCATAACTCCCCTCCCATCCTGACCCCCTCCTATCCCTCTATCCACCACTCCTTATCTCCGTCTATCCCCGCCACTATTCCTCCTGACCTCCCCCACTGCCTTCCTCTCCCTCTATTCCCCACTCCCTACCTCCCCCACTCCTCTCCCTTTATTCCCATTCCTCCAACTCTCCTAACCTCCCCCACTTTCACCCTCCCTAACCCTTCCTCTCCCTCAATCCCCCCCAGGATCTTTCCCATCTCCTCCCCTCCCCCAATCCCTCCCTCTCCCTACTCTCAGTCAGTCCCTCCCTCCATAAAATGCAGCACCTGCACTTTCTTCCTCACAGGTCGTGCGTGCGTGCGTGCGTCTCTCTTTCTCTCACTCAAACTCCACGCAAACTGCTCGGCCACCCTGCAACCCGACCCTCACTCCCTCCCTCCACCCACACTGGCTCAGCCGCTGCTCGGCCCGTCACGGCCCTGCCCACCCACTGCCGCCGCTCGGCCCATCCCCGTCCTGCCCTCCCGCCTACCTGCCTGCCTGCTTGCTTGCTTGCTTGCTGCCGCTGCCAGGGGATGGAGTCAGTGTTCATCACGGTGGCCACCACGAGTTTCGATGAGCTGGTGGAGTTACCGCAACGGCGATGGCAGAGGAGACGGCCCAGGGGGGATGGGCAGACGGGACCGCCACTGCCACATAGAGCGGGCGGGAGAGAGGAGTGTGTGATGAGGGTGAGAGAGACGGGACCAGGGCCACCACTGAAATCCCCCCCCTGCTGCCGCCGGTGGGGGAGACGATAGACAAGTTACTGTGGGGAGGGGAGAGGCCGCTGTCGGTTGGACAGGAAGGGGTGTTGCTATCCTGGCCGTGGCATTGACTGACAGGAGAAGGGACCAATCTGCGTGACGCTGACTGAAGGAATCTGAGCATCGCGTTTTTAAAGATTTTTTAAACCTTGATAGCTTTTACAATATACCACCGATTGGAACGAAACTTGTTGCGTACCGTCTTTACGCAAATAGGAAAACCCCACAAACCGGAAGAGCACAAGATCAGAGTTTTAGTTATGTATAGATGTCACAACATTTCCTTGCTTAATATTCACATCGAAAGAAAAAACTGAACCCAAATGCTATTTCTAACTTCACCACAACCAAATTTGTACATGTGCACTGCACCTTCTCTGTAGCCAACATTTTCTTGACTGTGTGAAATGATAATGATTTCTATAAGAGAAAAGAAATTACAATTACCACTTGTGATTAACTTGTTTACATCGGTCAGCACTTTACATAAAAAGCTTATGAAATCAACATGCAAATTTGTATTATTTCTTTATGTACAAGAGGAAAAATATAAAGTGAGGTATGAGAGCACAGCTGAACAGCTTTGGGCAGGAGTAAGAAATGTATTTTTCAAAAGGTACACTAAAGGAAGCTTAAAATTTGAAAGGGAAGGCATCTCCAGTGTAAGTAACAACCGCTCTCTGGCTGTAATTGAACAAATGGCAACACAGGACATTGCAGAAGCTGATATCTTGAGCAAAACAAAGTGCTGGACAAAGTCAGTGGGTCTGACAGTATCTGCAGAGAGAATGGACAGACAATGTCTCGGGTCAGGACCCTTCTTCACACCAATGGAAGGGACCCGACCCAAACATCACCTGTCCATTTCCTCCAAATATGCCCCAGGACCCAGTAGTTGGTAAGTTACTGGAGAGTATTCTCAGGGATAGGTTATACAGGCATTTGCATGGGGATGGGCTAATTAGGGATAGTCAGCATGGTTTTGTACGTGGGAAGTCGTGTCTCACAAATCGGATTGATTTTTTGAAGATGTGACCAAAAAGATTGATGAGGCAGAGCTATAGATGTGTGCATGTGTACATGGACTTCAGTAAGGCGCTCGACAAGGTTTCACATAGTAGGCTGCTCTGGAAGGTTAGATCGCATGGGATCCAAGGAGAGATAGCTGAATGGATAGCAAATTGGCTCCATGGAAGGAAGTAGAGGGTGATGGTGGAAGGTTGCTTCTCAGACTGGAGGCCTGTGACTGGTAGTGTGCCTCGGGGTTCGGTGCTGGGCCCGTTACCGTTTGTCATCTACATCAATGATTTGGATGAAAACATACAGGGCAAGATTAGCAAGTTTGCTGATGACACAAAACTTAGTGGTTTGGCAGATGGTTATGAACAATTGCAGCAGGATCTGGTTCGATTGGCCAGGTGGGCGGAGGAACGGTTGATGGAATTTAATACAGAAAAGTGAGAGGTGTTTCATTTTGGGACGTCCTACACTACCTCTGGATAGTGTTGTAGAGCAGAGGGATCTATGAGCACAGGTGCATGGTTCCTTGAAGGTCAAGTCACAGATAGATAAGGTGGTCAAAAAGGCTTTTGGCACTTTGGCCTTCATCAGTCAGAGTATTAATTATAGATGTTGGGAGGTCATGTTGCAGTTGTATAAGACGTTGGTGAGACCGCATTTAGAATATTGTGTTAAGTCTGGGCACCATGTTATAGGAAAGATATTGTCAAGATTGAAAGGATTCAGGAAAGATTTACAAGGATGTTGCCAGGACTAGAGGATGTGAGCTATAGGGAGAGGTTGAGTAGGATGGGTCTCTATTCCATGGAGCGCAGGAGGATGAGGGGAGATCACTGAATACAAAGTCATGAGGAATAGATCAGGTAGATTCAGTCTTTTGCCCAGAGCAGGTGAATTGAAGACCACAGGACTTAGGTTCAAGGTGAAGGGGAAAAGATTTAATAGGAATCTGAGGGGCAACAAAAAGGGTGGTGGGTGTATGGAACATTTTGCCAGAGGAAGTAGTTGAGGCTGGGACTATCCCATTGTTTAAGTAACAATTAGACAGGCACATGGACAGGACAGTTTTGGAGGGATATGAACCAAGCGCAGGCAAGTGGGACTAGTGAAGCTGGGACACTGTTGGCCGGTGTGGGCGAGTTGGGCCGGAGGGCCTGTATTCACACGGTATCACTCTATGACCCACTGAGCTCCTCCAGGATTTTGTGTATTGAACCAATGGTTTAGTGATTAGGGATTATATAACTCTGTACATTTTGCAACCCACAAAAAATGGTAAATAGCCCCTAAGTAATATAATAGACATTCACTCCGACATAATCTAGTGGATTCAACCATTATCAAATCAATCCGAAACAGAATACCGGAAACCACAGGCGCATCATCCCCGCATGGATCGGTAGTGAAATCCTCTGCTCCATACTCCATCTGAGGGTCTGTATCTGCCAAGATCTTTGCTTCCATGAGATGTTGAGTCCCATCTCTTCCTGCATAGAGCGCCTTTACAGATCCTTCCTCATCTGATGCAAACTGCGTTTGTTTCTTCAGGTCAAGCCCAGTGTTCAGATCAAATTCATTTCTCACTTCTTCGTTTGAAACAGCCTCTGCCTCATCATTTTGTGTTTGCTGGGGTGTCGGGCACAGTTCAGTAATACCAACTTCATTGAGCTCTGCATTTGTAATAGATTTCTCTTTCTCTTTATTGTCACTAGCCAGTTCTTGTATTTCTGGAGATGATTTTTCTAGATTATTAAAGGAAATGTTTTCCCATTATCTTTTTGTTTGTAAGCCGTTCGACTGACTAAATATGTTAAAATTGTATAAATATTTCTTCATCAAAGCTAAAATACTACAAATAATAGAAGTCTGAAAACAGAGATCACTGTATATTACTCAGCAGTTTAAACAACATCTGTGGAAAGAGAAACAGAGGTAAATGTTTCAGGTTGATCTTTCACTTGAAACATGAACTATATTTCTTTCTTCACAAATGCTGCCTGACCGACTAAGTATTTCTTGAATTTTATATTTCATAAATTGCCTTTGATAGTCAAATCCTTTCAAAGATGAAATTACTGCTATGGTCATCGTATTCAACAGAAACTGTTATTGACCAGATTTAATGCGTAAATATCAACTGGAAGATAAGTGCAATGATCCTTTTGAAATCTTCCAATTTATCATATTTTCACGCGAGTTATCACGCAAATCGCCGAGAACATAAAGGCAATTTCCCAGAGAATGAAATGAACAATATTTAGAGGGGTTACCAGATTCAAAGCTAGATAGCTTGCTGATCACTGAACAAAGGTGGCAGAACTGCACCATCTGTGGATAATGGGAGTCAAAGGTGGGATTTTGTGCAAAGTTTGCATATGAGCTTACCCAGAGTCGGAATCAAGAGCCAGAGGACATAGGTTTAAGGTGAGAGGGAAAAGATTTAATAGGAACCTTTAACGTTTTCCACACAGAGGGTGGTGGGTAAATGGAATGAGCTACCAGAGGTAGTTGAGGCAGTTACTATAACATATAAAAACACATTTGGATAGGTACATGTATAAGAAAGGTTTAGAAAGATATGGGCCAAAGATGGGCAGGTAGGACTAGCGTTGATGGGACATCTTGATCGGTATGAGCAAATTGGGCCAAAGGGCCTGTTTCTGTGCTGCATGATAACTTTCTGTTGTCTGCGATTTAACTTATTTATCGTGCCTTCCAAAGTCATATCTTCTTGAAGCAGTGTCTCACATGCATGCTTTTGACTGGTCAGAGTCCACCGTTCTTTGCAGCTTCTTGCATTACATAGGAAAGCAAAAAGCTACAGCAAATGGGGACTCAGTTCAGTCCATCACAGGCACAGCTTCCATCAAAAGCATCTGTCTCTCAAGGTGGCAGCATCACTGATGTTTACCATTCTGCCCATGCCCTCTTCTCACTGCTTTGAATTGCCAGACCAGGCAATAATGCAACCAGTCTGGATACTTTCAACAGCATATCTGTAGAAGTTAGAATATTCAGAGACTTACCCAATTTCTTTAAATTTATAAGAAAGTAAAGCCGTTAACACACCTTCTTCATAATTACATCATTTTGCTCGACAAAGGACAAGTCTTCCGATATGTTAACTCAGATTGACATGAAATAACTGCGGACTTTGCTCAATACTCCTATCTACATTATTATTTTACTTCTGATATTGTAAGTAACAGAATCCTATTTTTAGTAATAGTTATAGTATGTCCTACTTATATTTTGCTCCTATGCCTCATTATATTTCCCTTCATATGCATTTCAGAGTGCTTCGAGATCTTTCATGAATCAAAAGACTCATTTGAATCATTGAATCAAAAGAAGATTTCACCAAGCTTGTACAATTCTAGGATAATGACACTCTGAGATTCATGCCCTACACATGTAGGCTTCAGGCTCCCAGAACTGACCCACTTCAGCAAAATTCGATTAAAAAAAAAAGTTAATCCAGGCAGTGGTCACCTACTTTCGAGAAACCAATTAAAAAAACCAGAAGGACCAGACAGTACTTGCATACATTTAAAACAAGAAAATTGAAGAGCCCAGTTACGCGAGGAAGCAAAAAAAACAGAACATGTGCAATACCTTCTGCTTGTTGCAGGTGGAAAAGCACCCCTCCTTCAAAGTCATCTTCACTGATGAGTTTGGTTCTTCTCTGTCTTCTGCTCAGAACTGGTACTGACACAGTCTCATCGATACCAAAATTAATTGAACTGCAATAGACAGAATATGATCAATACGTTTCCCACATGCCATAAAGGATGGTGATACTGAAATGCAGTTTTGTGAGGTTAGATACACATTATCTGCTCTTTTATTTTCAGGTAAATCTAGGAGGCATTGTCCAATTGGACCCGTCACAAACCATCCGAATAGCCAATCCACTGCAGAACGTTTAAGCTTTAGATTATTAACATTCTGGTACATTTTATCCACTAAATGCCAATATTAAATCACAATATAATGTACATATTACACAAAACAAGTGCATATACTAGAATAAATTATAATTTCTGATGCACAAAAATGATGCCCTGCCGTGAATACTGAACAAGTTATGGCTCTTCTCTGGAAAACGTTAGGACACATTTCAGCCCATTTGAGGTTGAAAAAAAAAAAAAATTTTAAGTGTTCAATGGACCAGTCAGAGACATTTCTACTTATGATCCAAGACCAAAACTAACCAGGATCTACAAATAAGAAAATTACCCACAAATCCATTCAGAAGATGCTCTTCTTAAGATCATGGGAAGAATTTGAAACTTGCTCTGTCAAACATTGAACAGTACAGCACAAGAACAGATTCTTCTGCCGACAATTTCTGTGCTGAACACGATGGCAAGATTATCTCTTATTTACATGCACATAATCCAGATCCCTCCATATCTATATGCCTATCCGAAAGTCTCTTAAATGCTGCTATTGTAATCTGCCTCAACCACCTTACCCGGCAGTGCGTTCCAGGCACCCACCACCCTCTGTGTAAAATAAAGCTTGCCCCGTACATCTCCTTTAAACTTTGCCCCTCACCTTAAAGCTATGCAATCTAGGAAATTATATTTTTCCCCTGGTAAAATGGTTCTGACTGTCTACCCAAGTTTAATTAATAAAATGACAGGCATAGATACATTTTAGGCGAAACTGGATAAACAAAGGGAGGGAAAATGTATCATTTTGCTGATAGGATTAGAGGCTCATGTGAAACAAACAGAGAAAAAATGGGCCAAATAGCCTGTTTCTGCATTGTATTTTCTATGGAATGAAAGAGCAATATTTTAAAATGTTAATAATATAAATTATTGTTACATTTTTATCAGGTCTTCACACCTTGTAGTCCAGTGAAAACTTGTATATGGTCTTCTGATTTAAGTATCCCTTCTCATCATAGTAGGTTTGATCTTATCTTTGCATCAACCAGTAATACACAGGATTACATTATAATCCCATGTGGGAAATATAATTTTAAATGTGAAGATCCAAGAAAGCAGAATTTGTGACCCAGAACTATATGTTCCTTGATCCAGGGATCAGATGTTTTCTGATGACTGCAGTTATGGGCTGCATCAGTGAGGGGAGAGAAGCTGAATACTGAGGTGTAGTCAATGACTTTGTTGCGTGTGTGTCGGCTGAATCACCTGCAGCTCAACACCAACAAGACTGTGGAGTTGGTGGTGGACTTTAGGAGGAGAGGAACACCCCTGTCCCATCTCCATCAATGGTGTGGATGTGCAGTTTACCAGGGAGTACGAATACCTTGGAATTTACCTGGATAGTAAACTGGATTGGTCCAGGAACGATGAGGCCCTGTACAAGAAGGGGCAGAGCCAGCTCTACTTTTTGAGAAGGCTCCGCTCCTTCAACGTCTGCAATGAGATGCTGCAGATGTTCTACCAATCGGTGGTAGCCAATGCCATCTCCTTCGCTGCCGTGTGCTGGGGCAGCAGGGCAAAGACTACAGATGCCAATAGGATCAACAAACTCATCAGGAAGGCTGGCTCCGTCTGGGTCCTGGTCTTGGGGGGGGGGAGGATGCTCCTCAAACTGTGGAGCATCTTGGACAATACAGCTCACCTCCTCCATGACACACTGGTCAACCTAAGGAGCACCTTCAGCAACAGAGTGATTCCACAAAGATGCAGTACAGAACGCCATAGGAGATCCTTCTTCCCTGTGGCTATCAAACTGAACAACTCCTCCCCCTTCTGTCATGGGATTGACCGACTCCCCTCCCCCTCCTCCCCAATCTTTGCACATCCCAATCCTTTCCACTCGTCACTTTAATTTCATGTTTCATGCATCTTTTACGACTGTTGGCAGATCATTTTCCCTCCTGGGATAAAAAAAGTTCTATCTTATCGTAGCTTTCTTACCAAAATGGATACAATCATTGAACATAGCAAATTATTTGAAATACTGTGCAAAAGAACTATTTGCAAAAAAAAATCCATTAAAATTAATATATGATTATTTTTTCATTTATTACCTAACTAGTCTTGAAATATCAGTCAATCCTGCAGTTTTCTCAAATGCTTCAGATTTTTCAGTTTTGTCAGGTTCTCGAATAAAAACAAAACAAGCACTTTAGCAAGAATGCAATGGAGCATATGCAACCCACAAGAGGAAGAACAATAATTCCTATTTGCACAAGGTTTTGTGAATGGCATTCATTTAAGTAACTTAAGATTGGATTAGCCAGATACATTTGAAATATGGCAAATGGCAGACCAGTTTTAGTCAGACACAGCTATGTACTATTGGTTGGGACAAATCTGAAGAAAAATGATAATCATTGGCCGGACTACGATAAGTGGAAAACAAGAAGTCCAGCTCACACTATCTAGGGACATAGTCTCAAAACTACATGCCCAACATTCCTGAATGAAAACTTGATCAATACAATAGCATCCAATTTTTAATGAAATGGCACCACATCTGGCTACTCTGTATACAGTCTCAGTGTCCTACTGCTATACACTTGTAATGTATCTGAGATGCTTATCTTAGAGTTTATGTACTGTATCTGAGGTGCTTATCTTAGAGTTTATTTGTAGTGATAATTGTATGGAACTGTATACAAAAATGAATTTCACTACCTCAGTACATGAGACAAATAAAGTGCCATTATAGTGTTAAAGAATGAACTGCAGATGCTGGAGAATCGAGGGTTACACAAAAAGCTGGAGAAACTCAGCGGGTGCAGCAGCATCTAAGGAGCGAAGGAGATAGGCGACGTTTCGGGTCGAGACCCTTCTTCAGACTGGTCAGGGATCAGGGAAACGAGAGATATAAACAGTGATATGGAGAGATAAAGCAAGAACAATGAGTGAAAGATATGCAAAAAAGTATTGGTGATAAGGGAAGCAGGCCATTGTAAGCTGTTTCTGGTGTGAAAATGAGAAGCTAGTGCGACTTGGGGGGGGGGGGGGGGGGAGATGGAGAAGGAATGTCAGGGCCCGAGGGCTGAGGGAGAGGTGGGGGGGGGGGGGGGGGGGGGGGGGGGAAGGGAGCAGTCTGGGTTAACAGAATTGAGAAAATTCAATGTTTAAGCCCAGAGGATGCAGACTCCCCAAGCGGAATATGAGATGTACCTTGGGGAGTCTGCATCCTCTGGGCTTAAACATTGAATTTTCTCAATTCTGTTAACCCAGACTGCTCCCTTCCCCCCCCCCCCCACCTCTCCCTCAGCCCTCGGGCCCTGACATTCCTTCTCCATCTCCCCCCCCCCCCCCCCAAGTCGCACTAGCTTCTCATTTTCACACCAGAAACAGCTTACAATGGCCTGCTTCCCTTATCACCAATACTTTTTTGCATATCTTTCACTCATTGTTCTTGCTTTATCTCTCCATATCACTGTTTATATCTCTCGTTTCCCTGATCCCTGACCAGTCTGAAGAAGGGTCTCGACCCGAAACGTCGCCTATCTCCTTCGCTCCTTAGATGCTGCTGCACCCGCTGAGTTTCTCCAGCTTTTTGTGTAACCCCCAAGTGCCATTATAGGTTATTTTACATAAGATAACATCCATACCTCATCTTTAAATATGTGTTTTCTATTCTAGATCAAGATGTACTGAATTAAAAGCATTGACCGACTTTAAATTCCCCAAATAAAGAATGGAATAGTCAACTGTACTTCCTTTACCTCATTTAGGATCAATTAACAGTACCATCACCAAATCTGTCTCCATGAACCAGAACCATTTTTGGATCAGGCACACAACTACTCTCGCTGAAAGAGCAAGTCGGAGGCTGCAAATCTAGTGGTAAGTGGCAATCTTTCCCAGTGCCTTTTCCATTGTCTGGATGCCACAAGATTCTGACAGGATGCTTTCCATTTACCCGAGTGAGTTCCGCTTCAGAAACACCACAATAAAGCAGTTTGCTTGGCTGGCACTGAAACATCCTGGATATAGAACCTGACGAACGCACACAGTCACAAGGGAGGCAGGCAGACTACACACAGACAGCACCCAAGGTCAGGATCAAACCTGGGTCTCTGGCACAGTGAGGCAGCAGCTCTACCAGCTGGACTGAGCTGTGCCACGCATAGTGTTGCCAAATATAGAGATAGCTGATTAGACCAATCTGGGATCAAATGTTCTTTCCACGCAGACGACAAAGATGTAGGGATACTGTGGCATTAGCTGCAATTGATTTGAGATGCCTCTTTTCCTTTTAACTTCCTCCATTCAACTTTCTCACAATGATGAGCACTATATGTGAATCAGGATGATCCAATACTTTCTTCCCAGTAGCGTGCCAATGTTGAAACTCTTTGTGGATGTTCTAAGAGACTCTGTCTGTCAACCATTATATTCTTTTGAAGAAACTGCTCATTTCCAACAATAACACATACAGCTTTTCCCAATTTTCTAAATCTGATGATTAAAACAAATTTAAATTCAATACACTGAAATATTTGTCTTATATACAGCTGTTATCCCCATTAAAAGCAAAACAGCTAGATGTGCTTTGCTCATGTTAAGAAGTCCCAATTAATAACCTCTGCAACATATGTCTATCGCTGATAGACAGGATCAACCGTATTGTTGGTCACTGCAGATCCTTCAAGCCTTAATGTAACTAATAATGCTTAAATATATATAAATCCCAAAACAGTTTTAAACAAATACCTTCATCTTGTTCCAAATAGTTGTGCACTCCCTCTTCAAAATCATCTTCGCTTATTACTTTGCGTTTTAAAGGTCTTCTACAAAGAATTGGTTTTGTAGTGGACTCCTCAAAATCAGGATTGATCAAACTGTAACTAACATATGTAGCCATTTGGATTATTTAAAAGTATTTCTTTGCTCTAGATACAATCACCTCATTTATTTTGGTTATGGACATATTACAATGTGGATCATACATTTCTCCAAATGCATTTGAATTCCTCTTAGACAAGATGTACAAATATGTGCCAAAACGATCAAGAACCCAATCACTGGGCTTGTTATCACCACCCTCGACACCATTAATACATTTAAACATGCATGTTCTGGAGATAATCAAAATATAGGCATTTCAGTAAGAGAGTTCGTTTTTTAATTGTTAACATTTTTAATTTAAAAATCTTCTTCCTTCAGGAATCTATTATTAAAATAATCCATCTCCAACATTTTTTCATCTGCAGGACTCGATAAAAATAAACACTTCCTCAAATCTACCATAACAAAGTGCTTGGGGATTTTTCTGCATACCCTCGACAGATATTGCCCTCAAAATTCAGGTAACTTGTGTAACTGCAACTTCACGTGCAATTTTAAGGTGTTTATTTGCCTTATTCTGTAGATAGTAAATAGTAGACTTAGTAAAATTATAAATTGTCCCTAGCGTATGTGGGATAGTGTTTGTGTGTGTGGATCACCGGTCGTTGCGGACTCGGTGGGCCAAAGGGCCTGTTTCCGCGCTGTATCTCTAAAACTAAAATGGACCACAAAAACCTCAAACAATGCAAAGTTAACTTTTAATTTAGTTTTCACATTTTTTACCGTAGTCAATTATTTTCCTGATTTTTGCGTAGATAAATTTTGAATATTTGTATGGTAAATGCAGAAAAATCCCTCAAAATAGTTTCCAACTATCATGTAATATGAGCATGGATTTGATCTGATTGTGTGGCTTACCCAACTATTGTTGAGATGTCTGGAGGTCTTATGCTCTTTTCACCTTCCTGAGGTTCTGGAATCACAAATTATATACTTCACCACATATAATTAGAAGTTAATTTCTATTCATTTCAACTTTGTTTTGCAATCATTATTCCAAAGACAGTATGATTGTCCTGCTAAAGTATGGTTGCAATCCTATTTCCCTTAAGAATTACTGTTCTTTTCACACCTGTCAATACTTAATTTTAGAAAAGACATATAGTTAATCTGCAATTGTCCTTTACAAAACGGGTAGGGATACTGAAGGTTTGCAGTAACCCATGTCCTCGCCCTACTAGAAAATTCACCTTTAACAAATATCCTTTTAACCTATGCAGGAAAGAACTTCAAATGCTGCTTTAAACCGAAGACAGACACAAAAAGTGAAGTAACTCAGCAAGCCGGGCAACATCTCTGGAGAAAAGGAATGGGTCACGTTTTGGGTCAAGGCCCTTCTTCAGACTGAAGGAGGGTCTCGACCTGGAATGTCACCTATTCCTTTTCTCCAGAGATGCTGCCTGACCTGCTGAGTTGCTTCAATCTTTTCTGTGTCTGTCTTCAGTTTAAAGCAGCATCTGAAGTTCCTTCTATAGAATCTATAGAAACTGATGCGCTGGAGGTATAGAGCAGCTTACAAGGAAAAATAAATCTGACATTTAAAATTCAGTCAAGAGCAGTTTAAAACCATATAGGGAGAAACAAATCACTTTGTCTTATATTTCTCAAATATATAGATTACAACTCATTGTGTCCACTAATACCTGTTGTATAGTCGAGTCTCTGCTGCAACGCGTTTTCAAACTCTGAAACGCTTACTTTCTTCCGGTTACGAAACTTACAGTCTCTGGGCAAAGTGTGTTCTTCGGGATCTTTTTCTGGCAAATTTAAACTCAAACGGTCACTATTGACAAAAAAGAATCATTGAAAGCAATTTTACACACATGTAATCTGCTAACAGCAGGAATAATGTAAAACTAAATTGAGTGTGCAAGAAGGTGTAATACTCTACAGCCAGAAAAAAAGTAACACAATCTTACATTCGTCCAGGATAATTAGATCAATACTGAAGAAGGTCAAGCTGGACTCCAGAGTAGCACTACTAAGTTGAAGGACTGACTTCAATGAGACGAGAAGGGATTTGTTAGGGAGAGATCCTGTCAGAGTAATTAGAGAAATTTACAGAGGTAACAAATTCTATTTGTGAGTGCAGTGTTGCTGATGTCGTCTGTGTGTCGACTCCAGCAAGGCCTTTGGCAAGATCCCACATAGGAAACTGGTCCAAAAGGCCAATGAGATCGAGGGCAAATTGGTCATTGGATTGGTAATAAGCGGCACGTTAATGGTGGAGAATTGTGTTTTTATGATTAGATTATGATTTTATGATGGTGTACAACTGGGAATAGTTCTGGAGTCCTTTCTGTTTGTAAATAAATTAACATAAATTTGAATATGAATGCAGGAGGTACGAGTAAGTTTTCAGATTACATGAAAATCAATAGTGCTGATAGCAAGGAGGATAGTCTGAATCCACAGGACATTATTGATCAGTTCGCAAGATAGTCAAAGAAATGACAGATGGAATTTAATCAGAGTAAATGTGAGGTGATACATTTTGGTAGAACTAACAAGGATAGGATATGCACAATTAATGATAGGGCCTCAGAGAAGAAGAAATATTTCACCCACAGGATTGGCATATTTCCAAAGGGGGAAAGGTAAGGGAAACAAAATGGCATACAAGTATTAAGTAGGCAGCAAGAAGATGGTTGGAAACAATCCATCAACAAGGAAGTGTTCGAAGAGAAGTCTCATGTCATGACTGGAATACAATGAGTATTTGTCTTGCATCTTTACAAAGAAGATGTTGTCAACATCTCACCAGCAGAGATAGTAGAGAATAGATTAGAGGTGAAAATTGAAAAGGTATAAAGGAACGGAATAGATGTTACCAACATGGATCATCAAAGGGCATTTGACAAGATTCACACAAAAGGCTACAAAGAAAGGGTCAGTAGCAGCACGGACAACATTCGGCAAAAGCACAGAAAGCAGAGCTGCAGCAAAGAGTTATTTTTCAGAATGGGTTGATGATAATATCCAGGGGTTAATCATCTGATACGGATGAGATACGGGATAGAGTTTCTAAATTTACAGATGAGATGAAAATTGAAGCCGAGATGATTAATAACAAAATGCAAGAGACCAAGCATAAGTTGGCAGAATAGTGAGCGACGTTTCAAATGAAAGCAAGAGAGGCTACACATTTTGGCAGAAATTAGCATTAACAGAACTCCATAGTTTCAAAGAGAGTACAGAAACACAGACCAGAGTGCATATGTGCAAAATTCTGTGAAAGTGGCAGGATAGTACGGGCGGCATGGTGGCGCAGCGGTAGAATTGCTGCCTTGCAGCGCATGAGACCCATGTTCAACCCTGACTATGAATGCTGTTTGGATAAAGTTTATACATTCTCCTCATGACCGTATTGGGATCCCCCATGTGCCCTGGTTTCCTCCCATATGCCAAAGACATACAGCTTTGTAGATTAATTAGTTTTGGTAAATTACAAGTTATCCCCTATGTGTAAGATAGTGCTGGTGTGCAGGGATCACTGGTTGGCGCGGAATCGGTGGGCTGAAGGGCCCATTTCCACGCTGTATCTCTACACTAAACTAGAAATGTTAAGTGAGCAGTTGGTAAACTTGTGGGATAGACAAAATTGAGTACAAAAACAAGGTGTGTTATCTTGAAGCTTTATAAAACTGAGGCTGGGCCACAACCAAATAACTGATCTGAATTTTCATGACTGCATTTTAAATCCAAAAGGTCTAAAATGATGTTGAGAGAAAACATTACTTGAATGTTTCCAAGAGAGAATTCCATCTTCAACGTTACATTGCAGAAGCTAGTGTCCTCCTTAAAGTAGGTTAAGAGGAAATTTGATTTAGGTGACAATATCATAATCGATTCCGATGAGGAAAAAGGAAAACTATTCATAGGAGCAAGAAGGACAAAGCACAAAAATTTGAAGTCATGACTAAGGAGAATTGTATAGTCAGTTGGATGAAAATAATCTGAATTGCTGGAGAGAAAGAATGGGAGATTGGGACTCAAGGAATCATCTTACGAAGAGCCAGTACACCTCAATGTACCACATCGCACCTTTTGGTGCCATAACATTGCCGTGAATCTATATCTTTCCTTTTAAAGGCATTATATCTTGTCTCGAAGAGAGGAGTTTTAAAGAGGAGTTCTGCAAAAATTGAAGTAAGGAGTTCTGTGTGATAAATAATGTGCATACCTGTCAGATGGCGATTTTGTGGTGGATTGTGGCTTATTTTTCACAGACGTTTTCGTTTTAGGAGTCGGAACTTTAACCAAAGAGGATTCCAGTTCTATTTAAGAAACCAGTACCGTTTTAAAATGTACACAAACCTACTAATACAATAAAAAAAATCTGTAGACAAGCAACAGTGGTCTGATTTTGGAATGATCGCACAGTTGATACAACCAACACTTAATTCAGAATGACTGGCCATATATTTCAACAATTGGTCACTTAATTCCACAACTATAATTAGCTAATATTTACTTATTGTCTTCAATCAGTAAATAAATCATGTTACTCCTTATAGTGTACAATCTGGTAGCCTTGGCTGACACTGACAATACTATGGACATCAATGAAGTCTAGATGATGCTCTGCTGTAATGTAACACGTTAGGTCATTGAATTTCATACGGGAGTACGCAAGGTAACATTTGAAACACATGGCAGTAGCTCTTGCAGTGAAGAGTAGGTTCAGAGAAACATCTGTCGTCAGTATATGTTGTCATACTGAATGAAAGTAGTCATGTTTAGTATTTTGTTGCATTTCCTTTGCATACAGTGCTTGAAGTCTGCGATTCATGGACATCACCATTTGCTGTGTGTCTTCTCTGGTGATGCTTTGCCAGGCCTGTTCAAATAAATGCCTCAAAACTCATTGGCCAGCGGTTCATTCTGCAGCAAGACAATGATCCTAAACATACTGCTAAAACAACAAAAGAGTTTTTCAAAGCTAAAAAATGATCAATTCTTGAGTGGCCAAATCAATCACCCAATCTGAACCCAATTGAGCATGCCTTTTATATGCTGAAGAGAAAACTGAAGGGGACTAGCCCCCAAAACAAGCATAAGCTAAAGATGGCTGCAATACAGGCCTGGCAAAGCATCACCAGAGAAGACACACAGCAAATGGTGATGTCCATGAATCGCAGACTTCAAGCACTGTATGCAAAGGAAATGCAACAAAATACTAAACATGACTACTTTCATTCAGTATGACAACATATACTGACGACAGATGTTTCTCTGAACCTACTCTTCACTGCCTGTGCATTGGAGGTTGTCAATTGCAACAGGCCTGGTGGACATGCGACATTGTGCTTTAAAAAAATAATTGTATTCCTGCCATTTTAAGATACAGCCAGCCTTTAAAATATGACAAGGTCACCATTTTAAAAACCTGAAAACAGAATAAAATGGTTTCAAATATACATCAATATTGCTTCCCATGTTCCATTGACTGGCTGCCACTCCAAGCACTTTATATCTTAGCCAAACCTACCAAAATCAGCCTTTTCAACTTTCATATTCACAGACACTTAACATGTCCCCACTGCATCCAGTAAACGCCTATAAGTCACACACCGGGAACCACAAAAAATCTTGCAAGTCTCTTGGAAGATGAAACTTCTCATCCCACCATCCAAGTCCCACAAGTGGTCAAAATTCTCACCATGTAATCACATTTATTTGAAGTTTAGAGATCTAAATCTTGAGTAGAACTAAACTTGCTTTATTTAGCAAGGCTAGAGCGTATTGAAATGAGTAAACTTTGTTTTCCAAACTGAGGAATCCAATAAAACCATTTTGACTAACGAGCCTTATCATTTAGTCAGTCATACAACATGTAATCAGGCTCTCGGCCTATGCCAACTAAGATGCCTCATCCAAAGCTAATCCCATTTGCCCGCTCCTGGCCCATATTTCTCTACATCTTTCCTATCGATGTACTTGTCCAAATGTCTTTTAAATGTTGCTATTCTACCTGCCTCAACTACTCTCTCGAGCAGCTTGTTCATATACACACAGCCCTTTCCTATCAAAGTTTTTCTCTCACCTTAAATCTACAGTGCCCTCCATAATGTTTGGGACAAAGACCCATCATTTATTTATTTGCCTCTGTACTCCACAATTTGAGATTTGTAATAGAAAAACAATCACATGTGGTTAAAGTGCACATTGTCAGATTTTATTAAAGGGTATTTTTATCCATTTTGGTTTCACCATGTAGAAATTACAGCTGTGTTTATACATAGTCCCCCATTTCAAGGCACCATAATGTTTGGGACACATGGCTTCACATGTGTTTATAATTGCTCAGGTGTGTTTAATTGCCTCCTTAATGCAGGTATAAGTGAGCTCTCAGCACCTAGTCTTTCCATCACCTTTGGAAACTTTTATTGCTGTTTATCAACATGAGGATCAAAGTTATGCCAATGAAAGTCAAATAAGCCATTATGACACTGAGAAACAAGAACAAAACTGTTAGAGAACTCAGCCAAAAATTAGGCTTTGCAAAATCAACTGTTTGGAACAACATTGAGAAGAAAGGGAACACTTGTGAACTTACTAATCGCAAAAGGACTGGCAGGCCAAGGAAGACCTCCACAGCCGATGATAGAAGAATTCTCTCTATACAGAAAAATCTTGTCCGACAGATCAGAAACGCTCTTCAGGAGTCAGGTGCGGATTTGTCAATGACCACTGCCCGCAGAAGACTTCATGAACAGAAATACAAAGGCTACACTGCAAGATGCAAACCACTGGTTAGCCGCAAAAATAGGATGGTCGAGTTACAGTTTTGTCAAGAAGTACTTAAAAGAGCAACTTGGCATGTATGTCTGCTGAAGGTACTGGCTCACTTATCTTCATTGATGATACAACTGCTGATGGTAGTAGCATAATTAATTCTGAAATGTAGAAACACATCCTAAATGCTCAAGTTCAAATAAATGCCTCAAAACTCATTGGCCAACGGTTCATTCTGCAGCAAGACAATGATCCTAAACATACTGCTAAAACAACAAAAGAGTTTTTCAAAGCTAAAAAATTATCAATTCTTGAGTGGCCAAATCAATCACCCAATCTGAACCCAATTGAGCATGCCTTTTATATGCTGAAGAGAAAACTGAAGGGGACTAGCCCCCAAAACAAGCATAAGCTAAAGATGGCTGCAATACAGGCCTGGCAAAGCATCACCAGAGAAGACACACAGCAAATGGTGATGTCCATGAATCGCAGACTTCAAGCATTTTATGCAAAGGAAATGCAACAAAATACTAAACATGACTACTTTCATTTACATTGCTGTGTCCCAAACATTATGGTGCCCTGAAATGGGGGGGACTATGTATAAACACTGCTGTAATCTGTACATGGCAAAATAAAAATGTATTAAAATTGCCTTTATTAAAATCTGACAATGTTCACTTTAACCACATGTTTTTTTTTCTATTACAAATCTCAAATTATGAAGTGCAGAGGCAAATAAATAAATTATGGGTCTTTGTCCCAAACATTATGGAGGACACTGTATATCCTTTGGTCCTTTATTCCCCACCCTGGGAAAAAGATTCTATGCATTCACCCTATCTATTCCCCTAATGATTTTATATACCCTGATAAGATCACCCCTTTGTCTTCTGTGCTCCAAGAAATAAAGCCCTAGCCTGTCCAATCTCTATAGCTCAGGTGTTCGAGTTCTGGCAACACCCTTGTAAATCTTTTGATCGCACAGTAATTGTCACTGAATCAAGACAGATTTTACATTATCATTTTAGCCCCAATACAACATCTGTAAATCAGAATTATGATATTATATGGATTGTCTCCTTTTTCAACTTTAAAAATTCTGTTTTACTACTCATTCTAAATTCACATGCTGCCCTATTATTAAAATTCATTGTTCGGGATGTGTCTATTCCTTTTAAAAGGTGGTTATAACCTAACTGTTTGATCCACTGAATTTCTTTCAGCGTTCCAAAGATTTAAACCAAACAGACAGTGACAACATAGTAATGTATTTCCAAATTAGAATGGATGGGAAATGCAGAGAGTGATTCTCTCATGCACTTTCTGCACTTGATCTTCATAGTACAGGTGAAAAAGAAAGTGATTTCAGGGCAATTTTAGGTAGTGCACGCTCTGCAGCCTCAAAGCAAAACAGTAAAGGAAATGGCATTGAGATTCTTGAGAGTTGCATTAATCCAAGCACATGGCAGGTATTCCATCACACTTTATGACTGCACAATAAACTAAACTTTAAAAAAAAGAGCTCTGGTGAGAATTCAGCACTTTGTTTTGTTTCATGATCATAGAACTTCACCAACCGATTCGCAGATTTACCTCTTCAGAGACTGCGATACAGTGTTGAAGAATGAACTGAGAAATCTGCACCACAAAAGAAATAAGCTTCTTTAAACTGTGGGTTACAGTCGGGTACCTTGATCATTGTACGACAGCCATTTTATAATCTACAAATAAAAAATCTGGAAAATATCTTGTTGCTACCCACCTGTCTGCATGAATTTCTTCAACAGTTGTCTTGGTGTGTCATCGTCTACATTCTCTTGATGCATTGCTTCAAAACGTTTTGATTTCGTCAACGCTGAAGGTTTTTTTCTGGTTGAGTACTTTGCAGATGATCCAGCTGTTGCCTTTGAGCAAGAAGGTTAGCGTTATTAATTAATATACATCATAGCATCTGTTTCAGACAGCTTCACCAATCTATTCACACATTCACCTCTACACACACTGCAGTATTGTGTGCTGTTCTGGTCGCCCATTCACAGGAAGAGTGTGCAGGTTTTGGAGCGTACAAAAGAGGTTTACCAGAACACTCTCTGGATTAGAGAGTTTAGCTATGAAGGAGAGGCTGGACACACTTGGTTGCTTTCTCTGGAGCTTCATACGCTGAGGCGAGACCTGATATAGGTTTATAAAATGAGGGGCATATTACAGTCAGAATCTTTTTGCCCAGGGTGGGAATGTCAAAGACTAGAGATCAAAGCTTCAAGGTGAGAGGATGCCCAATGAACTTTTGTTGTAGACAAAGAGTGGTGGGTCGCTGAACGCACTACCAGGCGTGTTGGTCAGCGTCTTAACATGGCTAGTATTTATTGTCCATTGAATACATTGTCCATAGGTACTCTCATGGTGCTATTACGAAGGGAGTTCCAGGATTTTGGCCCTATGGTGACAACATACCAACAATGTATTGCCATGTCTGGGTGGAAGAATGCAACAATCATCAAACACCTCCAAATTTGAACTAACAATGGAAGTATAGTCAATAATGAGGCAATTAAAGATGAATGGGCACAGGATACGATTGCGAGGAACTCTTGCAATGGTTCTGCTGGCACAGTGCTGATTGACCTCTGACAACCATAACAATCTTCCTTTGAGGGAGGTACGACTCCAGCCATTAGTGTTTTTCAATTAATGCCCATTGTCTTCAGTTTTACCAGGACTCTGATATCACACTTGGTCAAATATTGCCTTGATAACCATGGCAGTTCACAATTTAACAATCCAACTCTGAACAACATTTAAATTGAATTGAGTTCCAAGAAAATGCAGGGAAACACACCTTTCGGGAATCAGCCCTCCTCTATGAAGACCCCTCTGTGTCCCTCTGCCTTTTGTGTCCCCTTCTGTGTCCCTCTCCCCACTACCCTCCTCCACACCTCCTCTCTCCCCACTCCTCTCTCCCCCCCTCCGTACTCAGGTTCTGAAGCCTGAATGAAGCCTCCAACGGGAGCGTTTGGGAATCAGCCCCCCCCCACCTTTCCCCCTCTTTCTCTCTGTGTCCCTCTCTCTGCGCTCCCCTCCCCACTACCCTCCTCCGCACCTCCTCTCTCCCCCCTCTACTCCCCTCTCCCCCTCCCCCCTCTCTCTCCCCCCACCCCCTCTCTCTCCCCTACCCCCCTCCTCTATCTCCCCTCTCTCCCCCCCCGCTCCTCCCTCTCTCTTGTTTCCCTTCCCCTCTCCCCGCCTCTCCACCCCCCCCCTCTCCCCTCATCTCCCTTCCCCCCCCCCATCTCTTTCTCTGCCCCACTCTCTCTGCCCCTCGGGCAGGGATGGGGTAAAAGGAGCCAATTAATAATATTAATATAATATCAAGGGGGGTGGTTAGTGTGTGTGTGTGTGTGTGTGTGTGTGGGGGGGGGGGGGGTGCTTAGTGTGTGTGTGACGCCGCAGCCAGCCCCCCCCCCCCCCCGGCAACCGTGCTTTTGGGGGACGGAATCCAACGGGCCCCCTTGTGTGTTTGGGGGGTGGTTAGTGTGTGTGTGACGCCGCAGCCCCCCCCTCCCCCGCAACCGTGCTTTTGGGGGACGGAATCCAACGGATCCCCCTAGGTCTAGTATAATATAAAAGTGTGCGTGTGTGGTGTGATTTCATATGTGAGTCACATCTCCTCGAAAACCCGACGCAGTAACGACATGAACACGTGAACAAGTCGTGCTACGCGCTCCGCTGGGCTTCTTGAAGTTCAACAACATGCCGGCGGCGGTCGTTATTGCAGCACGGTCGCGGACAAGTGCAGATGAAAAGTGCCCGTCGCGCCCGTCACAGGGGACGACCTCCTCTCCGTCTCCCCCACCTTATCGTCTGTCACGCTGTTGAGTGTGCTTACCCTCACGGAAGCCACGATCGGCCGGCCCTCCGCTGTTTTTCACCGTCCTCAAATCGCTTCGGGCATCGCTCTGGTCCACGACGGTCGCAGCCAAACTCTACCCCCTCCCCCTCTACCCCCTCCCCGAGAGGGGGGGAGAGAAACGGGGGGGGGGGGGGGGGCTGGAGAGGGGGGAGGAGAGAGGGAGAAGGCCCTTCCTCTCTGCCCCCTCCCTCTTGGGAATCCACTTCCCCCCCCTCCCCTTTCCTTCCCCCCTCCTCTCTCTCTTCTTCCCCCTCCTCCTCTCTTCCCTTCCCCCCACTTCCCCCCTCCACCCTACCCCTCTCTCCCCTTTCCCCCACTTCCCCCCTCCACCCTACCCCTCTCTCCCCCTCCCTGCCTCCCCCGTCTACATCCTCTTCTCTCCCCCCCTCCGCCCACTCCCCCCCACTTCCCTTTCTCCCACCCCCTCCCCCTCCCCAGTGTGTGTGGGGGGTGGTTAGTGCGTGTGTGACGCTGCAGGCCCTCCCCCAGGGGACGAGACCCAACGGGTCCCACTTGGTCTGGTTCACACTAGTTCTGTGTTATCGCACTTTTGCATCCACTCCTTACACTCCAGGGAAATTTACAGCAGCCAATTAACCCACAAACCCACAAGTCCTAACGATGTGAGAGAAAACCGGAGCACCCAAAGAAAATGCATGCCATCACGGAGAGTCAGGTCTGTGGTGCTATGAGGCAGCAGCCAGGTGTATGGTGTTATGAGGCAGCAGCTATATCAGGTTAGCCACTGCGCCACCCTCATTTGGACCAAGACTGTCATGATCTAAACTGTGCATTGGCGAATATGCTAGTGCCATAGAAAATTTAATCACCAGCTGATTAAATAAATCTAGACTTTCAAAAACTACCGATCTTCACCCAAGAGTTTAAGAAAGAACTGCAAATGCTGGAACAATGGAAGTTAGATAAAAAATGCTGGAGAAACTCAGCGGGTGAGGCAATATCTATGGAGAGAAGAAATAGGCGCCGTTTCGGGTCGAGACCCTTCTTCCGACTGAACTGATGTGCTTCTTCAAGAAAGGTCTTCTGAAGAAAGGTCTCGATCCGAAACGTTGCCTATTCCTTCTCTCCATGGGTGCTGCCTTGCCCAGAGTTTCCCCAGCATTTTTTGTCTAGCTCCCTTGACTCAAGTGACTGTCTGAATTACCACTTCGAACCTACCTTGGAGGGTGTTATGAATTGACCCAAACCGAGTTCAGCACCAATACACCTGGTGTATCAATAGCAGAGCCAGCCATCACATGGGAAAACACTATCAAAACTTATCAAACACTATCAAAACTTTTACATAATGCTTTTCTAACGATTAGCAAATAATTACCAAAATTTCCATTGGCATATAAGGATTAAATAGAAAGAAGGCGATTTGTTACATACTGTAATTTGATTCCGAGTTTGTCTGATTTTTGCTTTCATTTGGCTACGGAGAAGCATGTGTGGAGACTCCGGTATTTGGACATGAGCGAACTTCTTTGGAGTACCTTTAGTTGTTTGTAGCCTACATTTTAGAGAATAACAATGAACACATGAGTTAGCATAAGGGTGTATGTGTGTGCGTGTCTCTTACACATCTGTTAATCAGGCAGTAACTGGTTAAGATAGCTGCAACCAGCTTGTTAAAACAAGTGCTTGCCACAGGACACTTCATGGATATCCTTGCATCGAGTGATGTGGTGAGAGAGGTTCCTGAATGAATAACGTCAGATCAGTACAGTAAAATATTCATGCATCAACAAGGACTTCCACAATCTGATGCAAACAGACGGACCAACTTGGACAGCCTTGGATACCATTGACTAGGCTCAAGAGCAAGTACCCAGTCAGCTTCCACAGGTGCAAAACACTGTTCAAAACCATGCTCCAAAGTTACCGAATACTTTATCAAACAGTCTAAAATGCTCAGACCTACGTCCAACTCAAGCATAATTTTTTCAACTTACTTAAAAATGGTATTGTTACTATATTTAATATTATTATAACTATTAAAATCCTGAGAATAATAATTGGTACAGAGAAAATGAAGTAACATACTAACCTCAATTTTCCTGGCCGTACTGCACTCTGTGGAACATCTTCAGCAATCATACCTTTAAAGAGAGTGCGCATCGTAACATCTTCAGGTAAAGAATCCATCGTGTCGGGTTACAAAATCTGCCAGTTTAAACAATTAGTATAAGTGCTTTTCTCCAGCCAGTCATCAGTTACCAAACACAAAATGTGAGTCACTGAATTTTGCCAAAGTTTAATTATATTGGAAACTTACTGAATGCTATATATCAACTCTGCTTTTCAGACTGGCTTACACTCAGGTTGCCTGGATCACGAGAGAGGTTTATCACCCAACATTCCCTGCTTATATACAACACCAACTCATTAACTTATACATGAATATGCATGAATACATTACACTGCTCTCCTTTTTTAAAGTATTAAATCCAAGTACACAGTTACAATTTGTTGTTGTGATACTTGATTTAAACCAGTATTCGTGAAATCTTAAATGATAAACATGATATATTTATTTTACATATCTACACATTTTTGCTTTACTAGTGCAGTATAAACATGCAGTTATATAACTTACAAACCTAACTACTGGTTTACGGATCCTGCCTGATCGTCCAACAGTAACAGGTTTAGGTGTTGACTCAACTGTAGGCTTGTTTGGCTCTGTTTTAGTACCCTGACTTTGACCTGAGGAATCTGTTTATTTGTCTGTACTCACTGAACTTTGTGTTTCAATCACAGTGGTCTCTTCCAACTCACTTTCAGATGAAAACTTAGGGATTAGGACTTCATGCTCAGCTTTTGGTTCATCTTTGGCTGGAATCATTTGATCAACATGAACACGTTTGATCCTATCTCCAACTTCAACTAAGTATCTTTTTGTTCCACACACTTCCACTATTTTCCCAACATCCCATTTGTCTCAACTGGACTTGTTGGAAGGACTGAGAACAGAAACCTGCTCATCTGGCTTGAAGTACCTCTCCTTTTTGTGGGAGTCAAAATGGCATTTTTGACTTAACTGTTCAACTCTCAAGGCAAAATTGGGTTGAACTAGACTTAAGCGTATTCTTAGCCTTCTCTTCATCAACAGTTCTGCAGGTGAGTAACCCGTTGCGTGGTTCTGTACGTCAGCAAGAAACTAGCCAAACGATGTTTCATGCTGAGCTTTGAACTACCCTGCAAATCCTGTTTCTGGAGAGCATCTTTGACAACTCTACCAGACCTTTCTGCCGCCCCGTTGGAGGCTGGATGGTATGGGGGAACAAGTGTGTGTTTTACACCATTCCGCTGCATGAACTCTTTGAACGGTTCTGAAAGAAACTGAGGCCAGTTGTCAGAAACAAGTTCTTCCGGTAAACCATGACATGCAAAAATTGATCTCAACTCATCTATGGTACACTCAGTAATAGTGCTTGACCCTATGCTCAACCTCAATCCATTTGGAATGTCTATCTACTAGTACCAGAAAGTAATCATTACCCTTTTCACAAAAATTTAAACAAACTCTCTGAAAAGGTCTACTTGGCCATGACCAGGATTGCACTGGTGCTTTTGGTGGTTTACTCCGGCAATTTTGGCAGACACTACATTTGCTCACCAGTGACTCGATGTCACTGCCAATACCAGGCCAATACACAAAACTTCTGGAAATTGACTTCATGCTTACTATGCCAGGATGTTCGGCATGAAGTTCATTCATAATTTTGTTTCTCAAAGACTCTGTACAACCACTCTGTAACCCCACTTAATGCATCCCTGCTCACATGATAATTCATGGCGTTGATTATGGAAAAGCTTCAGCTCTGAGTTCAATCCACTATCAATTTCAGTCCAACCGTTCAATGTCTGTTCATAGACCCTCTTTAGCACAGTGTCTTTCTCTGTTTCTGCTGCAGTCACTATAAGTCTTCATCTACAACTTGCAGTGTGTAGATTGAGTTCTCACTTCCCACGTCAGAGTTCTCATGGGGCAACTGGGACAACGTATCTGCAACTGCGTTGCACTTGGAGCTTCTGTACTCCACCTTGTAGTTATACTGGGACAGCAAAATTGCCCAGTGCTGCATCCTTGATGCCGCCATGGAAGTTATAGCTGACTTGCGACCAAGTATCACTAGTAGTGGTTTGTGATCAGTCACTAGGGTGAATGGTCTGCCGAGAAGAAACTGATGGAATTTCTTGATTCCGAACACGATGCGGAGTGCTTCCTTTTCTATCTGTGCATAGATGATTATCACAATGTTCTGGAAGGGTCTCCAGTAAGACAGTGTGGCAGAGGGGCATGGTATCTTATAAACAGTATGGGGAGGGTGGGGGGGGCAGGGTTAGCAACAGCTGCAGAGGACCATCGGAGGGCTTCAAGGAACCTGGGGAAAGGGGTGTCTTGGAGCTTTGGGGAGTTGGAGTGCGTAAAAATAGGGGTAAGGATGTTGAGAGCCCTGGGGTGGGTGGAGGGGAATGTGTCAGTACATGGGGCGGGGGATTGTTCAAGAGCCAGGAAGGCAGGGGGTTGTTGAGGAGCCAGGGAGGGAAGGGGTTGTTGAGGAGCCTGGGAGAGGAGGGGGTGCCAAGAAGCCAGAGGGAGCTGATGAAGATCTGGAGCGGGGCACCAAGGGACTGGGAGGGGGGGGGGGGGAGGGGGAAGAGGGCGATGGGTCAAAGAGATTGGGTGTGGGGGAAGGTGGTGGTTGTCAAGGGGATGTGGCAAGCGGGGCCAGGGTCAGACAACCGGTATCCAGGAGCTGGGGGGAGGGGATGTTGATGAGTTGAGAGTTAGGGGTGCGGAGGGGTGTCAAAGAGCTGCGGGGGAAGGGCATATCAGGAAGTTGGGGGAAATAGAGTATAGGGGGAGGAGGGGATGTTGAGTGTTGGGGAAACTGGGGGAGGGGACATCGAGAGATTGAGTGTGAAAAGAGTCTGGGGTGGGGTTATCGAGGAGCTGGGGGAGGTAAGGAGATGGGGGTGTCGAGGAGCTGGGGAGGGAATGAAGGTGAATTTTGTCGCGGACCTGGGCGGTGGGTGTATCGAGGAGCTGGGAAGGACAATAGACAATAGGTGCAGGAGTAGGCCATTCGGCCCTTTGAACCAGCACCGCCATGGTGATCATGGCTGATCATCCACAATCCGTACCCCGTTCCTGCCTTTTCCTCATATCCTCTGATTCCGCTATCTTTAAAAACTCCATCCAACTCACTTGAAAGCACACAGAGAATTGGCCCCCACTGCCTCCTGAGGCAGAGAATTCCACCGACTCACAGCTCTCGGTGTGAAAAAGTGTTTCCTCGTCTCCCATTTAAATTGCTTACCCCTGATTCGTAAACTGTGGCCCCTGGTTCGGGACTGCCCCAACATCGGGGACATTGTCGAGTGGGTGGGGGTGACGTGGGGCTGGTGTAATGAGAGGATGGGTGGCGGGTTTCAGGTGCCGGGGTGAAGGGTGTAACTGGGACGGGGGGGGGGGGGGGGGGGTGATGTCGAGCCCGGTGCCCGATCGGTGACAGTTGGGCTCCTGAGCATCAGCCGCCGTCGCTACGCTTCATTTTGACGGCCCATTCACCTTGGGAAACGACGGTTGATGAAGTGGCGGCGACGACCGTTCAAAAGTTCCTGGCGCCACCGATTCCGCGCCCGAACCCAGTCACGGACCAGACCAAACAGCCCGCCCGATCCCCGTCTCCGTCTCCATACCAGGCCAAACCGCCCCGATGCCGAGCGGCTCCTTCTTCCCTCTCCCGCGGCCCGGTTCAACCAGTTCTCGCGAGAGCCCGGCGGCGGAAGTAGGGTCTGAGAACGTGACTGCCTCGCAATGGACGCTGGGACCTGTAGTCCCACAAGCACGATGACGTACTTGTTGACGGGCCTCGGTGACACGGGTTGGCGCAAACTCATGGTGGAAATGTGAAATAAAATCAAAAACCGCTGTGAAAAAAAAAAAAAAAAAAATCAGGCCCAATCTGCGGGGGGAGAAACGGCTGAGCCGCTTGACCCATCACCGCTGAAACGTTACTGGTGTTTCTCCCTCCAGACGATGACGCGCCTATTTAATGGTTCCCTCGACGGTAGGGTTAGAGCTTCACTTAGTTTTTGTTCATATTCGGACTCATTTTCCACTCTGTTAGGATACAGCGCCACACCCGAGCCAAACGGCTGAACACAATCTCTTGGGCGAAAGGGCGCCGGAAAAGAGGAGGGAGCTGAACCAACTCCGTTTTGGTTTAAACGCTCTAACATGGCTCTTTGCGGTTGACAATGGTTTAACAGGGTTAAACATTTTTATATGAGTTTTACATTAACAAGGGGTCACAGTGGTTGTGTTTGGTATGTCTGGGTTGAAGCTTTATTCAAGATAACCCACAAATGGGACATTTTTCCAAGGCACAAGAGATTGAAAGATGCTGTTGTCTTTAACAAACAAACTGCCAGTGGAACTTAACAGGAACTACATGGACTTGGGGGCATTGGTTTTGTCTTTGCACTATATTGTTAGTGTGTCTATATGTTTAAAAGGGTCATAAAGGGTCTTGAAATTGGTGGAAAGATAAAGAACCAATAAACATAAAATTGTGATTGTGGGAAGAGAAACAAAAGTAATGCGAGGAAAAATGTTTTATGTTGAGATGGCTAGAATTTAGAATGCTCTGCCTGGGTAATGGTGGCAACAAATTTAATTATGACATTCAAAGGGATACAAGCAGTGTACTGGAAAGGGAAAAAAATACAGTTCAAAGGAATGGGATTTGTTTTGAGAGTTTCATTTTGATATACAGACAACGGAATGACAACATTCTTACTTACAGCAGCTTAATGAGTTGGTAAACATATTACACACAGATAAATGTAATTTAAAAATTGAATAAATTAGTAATGGTACTACTACAAAAAAAAAACAAAGTCTGTAATGCAACTGTAGACACGGTCCATAGTTCTTAAGATTAGTGTTGTGTAGAGTTCACGAGCCCGATAGTTGTTGGGAGAAGCTGGTGGTCACAGTTTTCAGGCTCTTGTACCTTCTTCCTGATGGTGGGAGTAAATGAGAATGTGACCAAGGTGGTGTGGGTCTTTGGTGATATCGGTCACCTTCTATAGATGCCTTCGATGATAGGGAGGTCAGTATCTGTGATGAACCAGGCAGTGTCTACCACTCGCCTTGTAATCTCCTTCTTTCCTCAGGATTCGAGTTGCCAAACCAGGTTGCGTTGCAACCAGTCAGTGTTCTCTTATTGTATCTAGAAGTTCAATAAGAGTATTGACCAACATACCAAATTTCCTTAATCTTCTAAAGATGATTGCATCTGCGGATTGGTGGTATGGACTTATTGGACCAAGAGGCCTCTTTCCATTCTGCAAACATTCTGTGATTCTGGTTGACTTGAGTGGTTATAATTTGATATCAACTCCTTGAAGTTGTGATGGAGGCAAATTCAATTGCAATTCTCAAAGTGTTTGGGTACTAATTTAAGGATAAAAATTCTTCAGTCCTATGAGAAACGACCAGGAAATTACTGGACTGACATATGAAAAGCTGGCATTAACTCAACAAAAGGAATAACCTACTTCTGTCTTGTAACAATTGTACATTTCTGAGGCTTATAAGCTCTGTTTTAACTATGAGCTGTGCAAAGAAGAGAGACTAACTTTTCTCGTGCTGAAAACTTCTACGTAATCCCTTATTAGTTTAGAAGAAAATGTGTCAGATCACTTTTCAACATTATACATAACAGTTGCAAAAATGCAGAACTGCCAGGACACACTATTTGATGATTGTTAGCTCTGTTTCAGCTATATTCCTGGAGGCTTCATTCAACACCTCCAGCTGCTCCACTCAGTCAACATTTTCCCTTAGCTTCAATATTTAAGTAATCTGTGAAAATATCAAAGAAAATGAAAAGACCACCCAATTCTTCTGAGCTATGATTTCCCCCCCCTCCCCCGCCCACATTGCAGCAATCTCATGGAGATTATGAACTTCTTATTGGTGTCTGATTTGCACCTCAAGCAGATTTACCTGAATCACACCTTGAGCATACTTTCAATGAAATATGTTGAAAAGGAATTGTAACTCTATTTTTCTGTCTATATTTGCAACCTGATTTGATGATTCATTTTTTACTGCATTTTGTTAAAAATTGATACATTGGTGAAAAAAGAGAGTAATTCAACTTTGATGTAATCAAATTTATTTAAATCGTATATGGTACAAATCAGTAAGCTAACTCTATCTGCAGTCCGATGATCCTGACCCTCCATTTAGATAACCTAAAACCTGGTACAATCAAATTTAGTCATATTCTAGATAGCACGTGGTATACTGCATGCCAACTGCAATGTACCTAGTCTGTGCATGTTATATTAATGGTTCAGTGCTGAGTTTTCATTCTACAGTGGCATTGCATAGATTAAAGTTTAGAAATCATCACCATATTTGTCATGATCTCAACTTCAGTTCAAAATCTTCAGCCTTAGGAAATTAAAATCAAGATAAAATTTGGCTGACGCTGGAAAACTGATATAAACGCAGAAAGTCAGGTAACATCTGTGGAAAGAGAGATAGAGTAAATATTTTAAACATCTTCCATACCTCGTATTTTGCTAATTCTCAGGTTACATCAATGTATAATTTACAGGTTTCTCCAGTATTCTATTATTGGCAATGTAATAGGTTACATAATGATGTAGAAACTCGGTGGGTAGGTGGTGAGCAAGGGTTGGAAACGTGGCACTATTATAGAAATTGATATTTTTAATTTGATATTTACAATTGGAACAGAGAATGAGGAGGGATGAAAAAACAAATCTCACTCCCCCTGGGGTTCAGCAAGAAGTGTGCAAGAATATTAGTTTTTGCATGACTTGAGAATTAAGGGACCGAAGTTTAGGGGTAACATGAGGGGGAACTTCTTTACTGAGAGAGTGGTGGCTGTGTGGAATGATCTTCCAGCAGAAGTGGTGGAGGCAGGATCAATTTTAACATTTAAAAGTAAAGTGGAGAGGTATGTGGACGGGAAGGGAATGGAGGGGTATGGTCTCCGAGTGCAGGTAGATGGGACTAGGGGAAAATAAATGGTCGGCACGGACTGGAAGGGCCGAGAAGGCCTGTTTCCGTGCTGTAATTGTTATATGGTTATATGCCTATCCCTGTGCTTTGTGGAAGGTGCATTTAGCAGAAGACTTGAGATTTTGAACATGTGATCTATGTCAACAGTGCTCATTCTATCTGGATATCGTGTAATTTCAATGAGAACTATTTTGATAACTCATTTACTTGCAACCCAGTGGTTGACTGAAAGCACAATACATTTTGACTGTCAAAGCAGTCGGGAAGGGGGGGAATTGAAGAAGGCGATTGAGAAGTGGAGCTAATTGTTATTTGGTGAGAGCTCCGGGTTCTTAAAATTACAACATAAGTTGACGGGCACAGAAAGGGACAAAACTTTTCTCTGTGGTTATTACAACCGTGATGCGGCTTTCACTGGATACAAATGTTAGTAGATTTTGGTCTGTCAAACTTTTGTGGGGAAAGTAGGAGAGTCAGTGGGAGAATACTGCTCTAATCCTATTCAAACGATGTTTTAGATTTATAAATCAGATGTTGTAGGGAATCCGTCAGTATCCTTGCTACAACCATTTATTTCTACGTTGTGACAGTGAGACAGAATTCTATTGTCTCTAAAGATTCTGAAAATGTCTCATGTAACAGATCCTGCTGAAGAATATTTTGTTTGTTTAATTTTAACACAAGAATTGCTTATAAGAATTGGTCCGTAAGATACCTCCAGACAAGTAGAAACCAATTTGCTATTGTGTAAAAATGTAATCTCATTAATATATTTTACTATAAAACAAACAATATCAGGTGTCTAACAAATGCAGTAAATGTGTTAATCAACTGCCACCAATGGCACAAATACACCCTTTGTGGTTGTAATAATCACAATACACTTCAGAAAGATGCATGTTTAACATTTATACTGGGAAGTGTAAAATTAGGCACTGTTTTCAAAACCAATTTTATTTTGTCCCATTGTTATCAAGAGTTGTTTAAACTCATTCACAGTTATCTTGAAGGCACCAAGCTTTGGGAATTAGGTAGTATATTGTAAAAACAAGGAACTGCAGAGGACTTTTTCAAGGTCCTGTAATTGGAATGAATGCACTTCAAATTCTTTAAAGTGCATTAATTGCTGCAGCTGGATCGAGCTGCGGTGATTTTTAAGACTGAAGAGGATCCCAACCCCAAAAAAATGTTACCTATCGTGTTTTCCAGAGAAGCTTCCTGACCCACTGTTAGTCCAGCATTTTGTGTCTTTTTTTAGGTCGTATATGGTTTGGGTTTGCACAGCAATCCAGTAATGGTTGTTCACCTGTTATCTAATCATTAAATACCATGTAAATGGCATTTAATTTTACAAATGGTGCGAACAGGGTTTCAACATCATAACTTGTATATTGTTAATACTTTGCCAGGGCTGGAATGCCTCATCAACCCACTTGTTGAACATACTTTGGTTGTCACCAGACGCTTTGATATTAAAAGAACTGACGACTTTCTAAAACTACACTTGAGACACCGTGCCTTTGTATTAACACGTTAATTTTTAATCCCACATCAACAATACTAATTCTTTTAAATCTGTCTTTGTATCTTGTAAAAAAAAGTAAGACCAGTCTTATTTTTATGAACTTTACTTTGGAGGAATTGTTCAGCATTTTTTCAGTTAATATGTACTTTTAAAGTGGTAGCTGTGGCGAAACTACTAAACTAATATTAATACCACTGAACACACAAATAAAGCTTACTCATTTTGTTTGAATGTCAGAACATTGGATAATAAAGTGAATGAAATCCGTGCGATGAACAAGAATGTATTGTGATTTAAAAAAATGTTTTCTCTTGGATTTCAAACTGCTTCATTCTATTAATTTGTTTTTCATAACATCTTCAGTCACAATTCATCCATACTTTCTTTTTAATGCATGGCAGATTTACAAGTAATATTTCACTAACTGCTGATCAGGATATTTTCTTACGTGACTTTAATGGGATTCATAAAATAGTCACTTTTTGTTTAGTTCTTAAAACGCCACCTAAATGTTATTTAAATCTTTTTTTTTAAGTACTTTAGTGGTCTTTTTGCAACAGTACAGACTCGTTATGAATGTGCTGTAAGATGTTAATAGAATAGCATTTTGATTTTTAAACCAATCTTATTTTAGGTGAACCTGGTTTTTGGAGGGACTTTTCTGCATATTTTCAATTAATAAGTACGTTTAAAATGTAAACTTTGGCGAAACCACTGAACTAATACTTTGTGTAGGAAAGAACTGCAGATGCTGGTTTAAATCGAAGGTAGACACAAAATGCTGGAGTAATTCAACCAGACAGGCAGCATCTCTGGAGAGAAGGAATTTGCTGAGTTATTCCAGCATTTTGTGTCCATCTTCGAACTATACTTGTGCGTTTAATGCGGTAAAATGTAATCCAAAAATGCAACCATTGTAACATCAATTAGTGCAGACTTTACACAAATAATAGGTCAGTTATAATTAGTTTTTTTAAATAAGATAATTACAATAGTATAACTTCGGAGCAGAAAAATTAGTAGTTTGACCGGAAGTGGCCATGCGGGGCGCGCTGCATTGTGGGGGATGTAGTTCCGCCGCGCGGCCCGGGCTTTGCAGCGAACTCTGCGTTTGGGGGAAAAAATAAATAAACTGTAAAGTTCCGCGCGGAGAAAAAGAAAGATCGTGAAATAAGAGAGGCGGGAAAGCCGAGGCGGGGGAAAGAGACGCATCGGTGGCGGTGGTGGCGGCGCGGGCCCCGGGGATCGCGGCGGGAAGATGCCGGGCTTCACCTGCTGCGTGCCCGGCTGCTACAACAACTCGCACCGGGACCGCGACCTGCGCTTCTACACCTTCCCCAAGGACGAGGAGCAGCGGCGGGTGTGGCTGCAGAACATCTCCCGCACCGGCGTGACGGGCTGCTTCAGCACCTTCTACCCCACCACCGGGCACCGGGTGTGCAGCGCGCACTTCCCGGGCGGCAGGAAGACCTACTCCATCAACGTGCCCACCATCTTCCCGCTGAGAGGGGTGAACGAGAGGAAGATCAGGAGGTGCCGCAAGAAGCTGCCTCAAGCCGGGCCCGACGACGTCAAGCCCATCGACCTGTCCGGCTCCTTCTTCTTCTCCTCCTCCTCCTCCTCGTCCTCGCCCTCTCTCCCCGCCGCGCCCTCCGCCACCGCCGCGCCCTCCGCCACCGCCGCGCCCGCTGCCGCTGCCGCCGCCGCCGCCGTCTCGGCGCGACCCGAGGCTCCCGAGTGCCTGGATCACTCCTACTCGCTCTCCTCCACCACCACCTCCGAGGAGCTGCTGAGGAAGCTCAACGAGCAGAAGGACATTATCGCGCTGATGGAGGTGAAGATCAAGGAGATGAAAGGCACCATCCGGCAGCTGAAGGTCAGCGAAGCGATTCTGCGGGAGGAGCTGAGGAACAAGGAGAAGTTACTCTCCATGTCGGTCATCAGAAAGAAGCACGGCATGTGACTGACAGGCTTGCATCCACTCCAGCTGAGGGGCAGGAGAGAAACACATAACGGATCAAACAAACTAAACGTAACATCAACCCGTGTGTTGTCTGAGATGCCGTTTAACGCATTATTTTATACATGATATTGACACCACTTGCATAATTTCTGTGTTTGTCCCCGAGAGACTGCATCCGTGGACTGTTCCACACGACAGCGCAAACTTGAGGTGCATTCTGCTTGTAGCAGTAACATTATTTTTAACATTAGAAATAGTGAAGCAACAGGAAACCGAAACATACTCATTTTTGACACAAGTATTTGTCACATACAATCTCGCATAAGAAAACCACGTGGATTAAAACACTGACAATATCATTTACTATTGAATATATGTTGTGAATCAATGCTCTTGTTTCATGATAATGATGCTATGAATTTGGTAGCTCCACATAGTTTGTATATTGCCCTCTCGTGAAGTTACTGTACAACAATAACCAAAAAATATAATAAATCTACTCATGGTTATGCTTTGTAAATTGGTTTAATAAGATTGACTTTTTGGACTTTTATTGTTTTAATACAATTGTAAGACTATATGAACTAACAAATATGTAAACATCAATTCAACATACATAAACAGCAGACATTAGACTAGCATTGGTATTCTCTTTCCAAATCTCTCAGTCCATCACACCTCGCCTTAAAACAAACAATTAACAAAGATTCTGCACACCCCACCTCCTTGACTGTCTGTTTTCATTCCTGCTTCTTAAGGGATGTTTCTTGACTGTTTTCGGATTCACATTTCTGTTGCTTATTTTCGTTCTGGGTGTGAATTTGCAAAGCACAAACACCATCAGTCGATATCATTCCAATAATGAAAATATTTGAGTTTTAACTGAAAGTAAGGAATCATTTTCAATGCAATATATGTAGAAAGTTACCATGAAATTCACTAGTTTATTAAAACAATAAATGAATGGCACCTTTGATTGTCACCTCAACACCATGCAATGAGTATCAATGCTTGTTCTAGAAACAATAACAATGAAAATACCTAAGCAGAGCTATCTGGTAAATGGTCACCAAATATATTGACATTGCTTAATTAAATCCAGTTTGCAAACATTTTGTATAATATTAAAACATATTTGCACCCAAAAATGGTAAATATTCCTAAGGATTCAGGTAATAGACCCAAAACAAATTTCAAACAATTCATGCTATAATTATATTGGACATGAGCAACTGAAGGAGAGGGTTTTTATTCAATAATGTTTTTAATGTTTTAATTTGTATTGACAGCAGTTTCAGTACAAATAAATTGGGGTTTTTTTTAATGAAAATGTTGCAAATAATAACTGACAGTTTTGAAGATGTTTTGGTGCTCATGTGAGTTGCTGATTCTTGCAAGTAGGGTTATTGTTGTCCAGAGAAGGGTAATCTACCAGGGGCAGCACAGTGATCCTTCTGGTAGAGCCGCTGCCTCAAAGCGCCAGAGTCCCGAGTTCAATCCTGACTTAGGATGCTGTCTGTGTGGAGTTTGCACATTCTCGCTTTGACCACATGGGTTTCCTCTGGGTGTTCCGGTTTCCTCCCGCATCCCAAAGAAGTGTGGTTTTGTAGGTTTATTGGGCTCTATAAATTGCTCCTAGTGTGTAGGTAGTGGATGAAAAAGTGGGATAACATCAAACTAGTATGAACAGGTGATCGTTGAACTTAGTGGGCTGAAGGGCAATTTCCACGATGTCTCTCTAAACTAAACCAGCATTACTCTTCCCTTTACAGATGCACAGTGACGTATTTTTTAAAAATATTCTGTTTTTATAGAAACATAGAAAATAGGTGCAGGAGTAGGCCATTCGGCCCTTCGAGCCTGCACCGCCATTCAATATGATCATGGCTGATCATCCAACTCAGTATCCTGTACCCGCCTTCTCTCCATAACCCCTGATCTCATTAGCCACAAGGGCCACATCTAACTCCCTCTTAAATATAGCCAATGAATGGCCTCAACTACCTTCTGTGGCAGAGAATTCCAGAGTCGCCACCCTCTGTGTGAAAAATGATTTTCTCATCTTGGTCCTAAAAGACTTCCCCCTTATCCTTAAACAGTGACCCCTTGTCCTGGACTTCCCCAACATCGGGAACAATCTTCCTGCATCTAGCCTGTCCAACCCCTTAAGAATTTTGTAGGTCTCTATGAGATCCCCCCCTCAATCTTCTAAATTCCAGCGAGTACAAGCCGAGTCTATCCAGTCTTTCTTCATATGGAAGTCCTGCCATCCCAGGAATCAGTCTAGTTACTGATTTCTGGTGACTGATTTAACGTTAATGCAAATGGAAGCCTTTGTTATGGAGTTCAGACTGAAGGATTAATGATTGTGACTCCAGTACTGCAAGTTTACTATAAAATATGCTGTAAATGATTGTTTGGACATTGCCTGTTTCACATATTTCCATATTACAATAGGCGTGTAGGAAAGAACTGCAGATGCTGGTTTAATTCAACAGTTAAAAAAAATGCTGGAGTAATTCAGCGGGACAGGCAGCTTCTCTGGAGAGAAGGAATGGGTGATGTTTCTGGTCGAGACTCTTCTTCAGACCCTTACAATAGGCTATCAGTCTGAAGAAAGGTTTCCCATCAGTCTGAAGAAGGGTTTCGGCCCGAAACGTTGCCTATCTCCTTCGCTCCTTAGATGCTGCTGCACCCACCGAGTTTCTCCAGCCTTTTGTGTTCCCTTACAATAGGCTATTTGTTTTGCCTATATAGAACTCCCACGTAATTCCCAACACACTGGTTGTTGATTGCAAGTTATTTTAGAATATAGCTGTATTACTCTTTTTCCTGTCACTTAATAAACACTATCAAATCAGATTAATTTAATGCCCTTGATGGCAGGATAGGAAACTAATTATTGATGCCAGTTACTTGAATTCAAATTGCCTCAAACTATTAACAAAACACTCACACGGTCTAATTTAATACATTTCAAGTGAAATAAAGTCTGTCAAGTCACTATTAATTCTCTTTGATTCTATTTATAATAAAAGATTGTAACTCTTCCACATTGCAAACTTCCTTGGGTTGACCTGATTGCACAATGAAAAAACTGCAACATAAACAAACGTTTACCCAAATCCAAGAAACACGCTTAAATGAAGGTTGTTTGGATATGTGATTAGCTGATCATAGGTAAGTGTTCACTACATGATAAGAAAACTGTAAAAGGCTATTAATAGGATGTGATAATGATAAAATAATGCAGATGACAAATTTGGCTTGCTCTGGACCATCTTATAAAGTATTATATTGTCTGCTACAATATTGTCACAATTGCAAACTGTCGAAAGCATTGATAATTGCAAATTTACCAACCTTTTTTTTAAACATGTTAAACGTTTGCATTTCAATAGTATAAAGTATGCACTTATTTTTTAAAGATATATAATATAGTGTTTCCAGTAGTTTGAACAAAAACTGTTTGTTGGATTATGTTTCATCTTTAATTTCAGTGGATGTGAACACTTCATGGTGTGGTTAAATATACTCAATTTCATAAAGTGAGTCTACAGAATTTGTGTAGATATTATTGACAATGTTTTCTGGATCTAATTCGGGAATCAATCTCCCATATCTGATTACTATCTTGTAACTGATATTATTGTATCACTCAGATATATCTGAAGAAGGGTCCTGACCCAAAATGTCACCTGTTGATTTTCCTTCATAGAACCTGCCTAACCCACTGAGTTCCTCCAGCACTTTTTTGCTCAAGGTTCCATCATCCACAGTCTCCTGTATTCACCTGCCATACTTGTCCACAAAAATGGCATAGGTCACTCCATTGAAGGGAACAATTTAAACCCCCCCAAGTTGGCATCAGCAAGATCCAGAATCACACACGGCTTGTTCCCAAGCAGCAGGTAAAACAAATAATTGGGCATTGGCACAAAATGCTGGAGTAACTCAGCAGGTCAGGCAGCATCTCTGAAAAAAAGGAATAGGTGATGTTTCGGGTCGGAACCCTTCAGACTGAAAGATTGAGAAGGCCTGAACAAAACAGGCCCACCAACAGATGACCTCGGGAAGGGGCATGGTTGCCATCTTGATGCAATTACAGGTCTTGGCTACTGCACAGAGGCCCTTTTCACCAGGTTGACTGATAAGATACATGGGAGGTTTAGGACCTTCTAGGTGGTCCACTTTTCCTCTGGCTTTATCAAAAGTTGCTCCATTGCATTATAATGCCAATGTTTATCCCACTGTTAAAACTACAAATTGCACTTTCCCCAGCTATTTGAAGCAATAAAGCTGACCATCTGTATTCCCTGCCCAGCGTATCAATTATCTACAGTGGTATGACCATCCAGCGTGTACCTGCTTATTCCTTGGTTCTTCAGATGTCTGGTAGTGCTACAGTATTTCAATGAGAATATATACCTTGGCTCAAGGCAACTAGTAATTTAGTGGTGGGTCACTTTCTATTGCATCAGCAGATTGGTCAATAACTTAACAAGCACACTTAGCGCTGGCATCTTTTGATTGGTACTGTCCACCTTGATGGCTACTGTCTATTGTTAAGGTTATTGTGTCATTGTGCATTGACACCGGGAAACCTGCAATGTGACCCAATACAAAATGAACAAAGTTTGCTGAGTTCCATTTTAAAACTCCTCACAAAATGTCGGCGCTGAACAAGTATGTAACTTAGCTAATGCTGAGAGACCGGACCGAATGTTTGTTCTGAAACTGCAATCTTTGTTTTAATCCACAAATAATATGCTGGAGGAACCCAGTGGTCGAGCGGCAGTGTGGTGGGGGGAAGGAATTGTCGACGTTTCGTGTCCAAATCCTGCAAAAAAAATGAGAAACGTTTGAAAGTAACATTAGCAAATTTGCAGATTAAAAGTAACCTATGCAAATTTGCATATTAAAAGTAACATTAGCAAATTAGCAGATGACACAAAGCTGGGTGGCAGTGTGAACTGTGAAGAGGATGCTTTAAGGATGCAGGGTGACTTGGACAGATTAGACGAGTGGGCAGATGCATGAAAGATGTAGTTTAATGTGGATAAATGTGAGGTTATCCACTTTGGTGGCAAAAACAGGAAGGCAGAATATTATTTAAATAGAGTCAAGTTGGGAAAAGGGAAAGTACAACAGGATCTGGGGGGGTCCTTGTTCATCAGTTAATGAAACTAAGCAGGCAGTGAGGAAAGCAAATGGCATGTTGGCCTTCATAACAAGAGGAGTTGAGTATAGGAGCAAAGAGGTCCTTCTGCACTTGTGCAGGGCCCTAGTGAGACCACACCTGGAGTATTGTGTGCAGTTTTGGTCTCCCAATTTGAGGAAGGACTTTCATGCTATTGAGGGAGTGCAGTGTAGGTTCACCAGGTTAATTCTAGGGATGGCGGGACTGTCATGTGTTGATAGGCTGGGCTTATATACTCTGGAATTTAGAAGTATGAGGGGATTTTATTGAAACATATAAGATTATTAAGTGTTTGGACATGTTCCCGATGTTGCGGGGAGTCCAGAACCAGGGGTACAGTTTAAGAATAAGGGGTAAGCCATTTAGAACGGAGATGAGGAAAAAACTTTTTCACACAGAGTTGTGAGTGTGGAATTTTCTGCCTCAGAGGACAGTGGAGGCCAGTTCTCTGGATGCTTTCAAGAGAGAGTTCTTAAAGATAGCGGAGTCAAGGGAACGGGGTACTGATTGTGGATGATCAGCCATGATCACATTGAATGGCGGTGCTGGCTCAAGGGGCCGAATGGCCCACTCCTGCACCTATTGTCTATTGATAACACAATCTGCAATTATAAATGGCACTTCCTGAATGTGCATGAATGTATTTTTTAAGTATTAGGTCAATGCCTAAATTACAATCAGAAATCTACTGTTGCTGCTGTTATTCTCCGGCTGAGGACGTACACACCATTGAGGATAAATGGGGATAATATGGATAAGGTGAGCTGTTTTAAATACCTGGGAGTCTACATCTCTGAGGATATGACATGGACATCACTCGCTGCAGCACTCGTGAGTAAGGCAAGGCAGCGCCTTGACCACCTCAGGCAATTGAGGAAATTCAGAGTGTCCCTGAGGATCCTCCAGTGCATCTCCAGTTTTCAAGCTCCTCTGTACCATCTGTTGTACTATCAGTAGCACATGGCCCCATCCCTATGTTGAAGGGGCAAGATTTGGACAGGTACATGGACAGGACAGGTTGAGAGGGATATGGGCCAAACACAGGCAGGCGGGACTAGTGCAGCTGAGACATGTTGGTCGATTTAGGCAAGTTGGGCCGAAGGGCCTGTTTCCACACTGACATGCAATTGGATGAATTCCATCAATACAAAAATCAAAGAAAGATTTGCATATCTGTTTATGGTTCTCCAGGATTGTAATGGATTTCAGGAATTAAACATTAAGCTGCTGGACACTGTTGCAAGCAAGCCATTTGAACACTTTTTTGTTTATAAGTGATAGCATTTATTGGGCTTTGGAGTAAACTTATTTTGCTGGGTGGAGTGGTTTAGAAACTGTCCAATCAGTTTCACAAATCATGCATGTAGCTTATTTTTCTGTCCACTATTCCCCTGCAACTTTAAATGCATTTTTAAAGTTGTTGGGGAATAAATGTATATCCTGATTCTTAAAAAGCCAACCTTGATCCTTTCTTCCCGATAAATACTGTCCTGTTTATAAAGTGCTTTCTTCTCCAACACCATTGAACCCATCATTACCGTCAAGCTCCATACTCACTCCAAATTATCTCATTTGAATCCCTACAGTCTAACCTGCACCTTCAACTGGTCGGGAATAGAGGGATAAAGATCACGTGCAGGCAGAGGCAATTTGTTTAACTCAGCATTATGTTCCACAGGGACTAACGGCTTGTTCCTCTGCTATACTATACTGTGCTCTATGTCCACGGCACTGTGGGTACTGATTGAAGCCACTGATTGATTGAACGATACAGCGTGGAAACAGGCCCTTTGGCCCATTGAGTCCATGCTGACCATCGTTCGCCAGGTCTATGTTTTGCATCTTTCGCATCCACTCCCTACACAACAAATGCAATTTACAGAGGACAATTAAACTACCAACCCACATGTCTTTGAGAACTGGGAGGAAACGCAGCATCCAGAGGAACCCCACATGGCCATAGGGAGAACATGTAAACTCCACACAGACAGCACCCACGGTCAGGATTGAACCCGGGACTCTGATGCTGTGAGGCAGCAGCTTTACCACTGTACCGTTCTAATACAATTCTGCATAACCATACTGTGTTATCTTTTAATGATCCCCTTGACCTCTTTGCAGCCTTTGACAGGAACCATATAGCCCTTCGCCTCTTCTCTGTCACACTACTACCCATGTGTTCCTACTTAACAATTATGCTTTTGTAATGATTTCTCTTTCTAGGGTACCATTATGGTGACATTATTTCTTACGTGTTAATTTAGAAAACTTTAAAAAATTGATCAAGGGCATATATGATATTGATCTTGGAATTCCTATCATTCCTATTGATTGAATTGATAGATACAGTATGGAAACAGGCACTTTGGCCCACCGAGTCCACGCTGATCACCCATTTACAATGGTTCTATGTTAGACCCACGTTTGCATCTACTCCCTAAATACTAGGGGCAATTTACAGAGTCAAATTAATCTACAAACCCACTTGTCTTTGGGATTTGGGAGAAAACCAGAGGACATCCACACAGTCACAGGGAAAACATGCAAACTCCACGCAGAAAGCACCCGAGGTCAGGATAGAACCCGAGTCTCTGGCGCTGTGAGGCCTCGGCTCTATCAGCTGCGCCACCGTGCCAGTAATCCTTATGAAGACATACATTTATATTGTGCTCTCTCTTCCAAACAAAGTGTGATTGTTTGTGACACGTAGATGGTGTTGAATAAGCTTGGTTCACATTTTTAGGATTTGTTCCTTTCTTATGCTTTTTTCCATCACAAAAGGCACCAAACAATATTGTCGTTCCTGGTAATAAATTCATATTTGAAATCTGAAACCAAATCCAACATAAAAAAAATATGATGAATAGAAGATATATTTGGAACAGCACATGTGTAATCTATGCATCTTTTTCTTTACTCAATTTCAACTTGTCTGTGCTCGGCGGAGGTTGAAATATCGGTTTCCTGCATTTTCCCCCTTTGTAATTCTGGTTTAACTCAACCTGCAGCTCCACCCTCTGGCTACCAAGAGTCTCTGCTGCTAACTGCTTTGAAAACATGCACTTTAAAATATTGCACAGCAACAGAACCGCTGATCCATCGATCATAGACAATAGGTGCAGGAATAGGCCATTTGGCCCTTCGAGCCAGCACCGCCATTCAATGCGATCATGGCTGATCATCCACAATCAGTACCACGTTCCGGCCTTCTCTTCATATCCCTTAACTCCGCTATCCCTAAGAGCTCTATCTAACTCTCTCTTGAAAGCATCCAGAGAACCAGCCTCCACCGCCCTCTGAGGCAGAGAATTCCACACACTCACAACTCTCTGTGTGAAAATGTTTTTCCTCACCTCCGTTCTAAATGGCTTACCACTTATTCTTAAACTATGGCCCCTCGTTCTGAATTCCCCAACATCGGGAACATGTTTCCTGCCTCTAGCATGTCCAAACCCTTAATAATCTCATGTTTCAATAAGATTCCCTCTCATCCTTCTAAATTCCAGAGTATACAAGTACAGCAGCTCCAATCTATCAACATATGACAATCCCGCCATCCCAGGAATTAACCTTGTGAACCTATGCCGCACTCCCTCAATAGTAAGATTGTCCTTCCTCAAGTTTGGAGACCAAAACTGCACACAATACTCCAGGTGTGGTCTCACTAAGGCCTTGTCAACTGCAGGAGGACCTCTTTGCTCCTATACTCAACTCCTCTTATTATGAAGGCCAACATGCCATTCGCTTTCTTCACTGCCTGCTTTTGTGCCATGTAGTCATATGGTTCCAATATTGTCACCTCTCAGCATCGTGTAACCCCTTGGGAGAGAAACCTGGCAAATTCATAAGACAAGGGAGCATAATTAAGTCTTTCGGCCCATCGAGTCTGCTCCATTTGACCAAGGCTGATCTATTTTTCTCTCTCAATCCCATTCTCCTACCTTCTCCCCACAATCTTTTGCACCCTTACTAATCAAGAATATATCAATCTCCGCTTGTAAAATACCCGATGACTTTGCCTCCATGCAATGAATTCACAAATTTACGAACCTCTGCCCATAGATATCCCTCCTCATCTCCATTCTTAGCTAACCCTAGAAAAACAGTCCAGAAGACCACAATGCCCTGGTTTACATTAACCTTTTTTGTTCTAAGGGAAAAAAAGTGTACATATTTGATATAGGTGTTCCAAAGATTTTGATTGTGTAGCTGAAAAGTTGGCAGCTATATGTTTCTATCTTTCTGCAGTATGTTATAATCCCTTGATGTCTCACCTTCCAAGTTCTGTTGAAAGGTTTACCCGAAATATTATTTTGCTTTAAATCCAGTTAATCTCGGAAACACAAGTAGAAAGGGTCCAACCCAAATCGTCACCTATTCATATTCTCCAGAGATGCTGCCTGACCAGCTGAGTTACTCCAGCACTTTGTTTAAGTTAATAATCTTGTTTGTTATTAATTTGTTATATATTTCTAGCTCTTTACAATAATTTAACTCATTGCCCTATCCTTTTCTAAAGTAATTTAAGCAGGATAATTGCTTAGACAGTGTACTGTAATTAACTTCTGATAGCTAAAATCCAATATATTCAGAAAAAATGCTTATAATATTAAATTGGCTCAGAACTAAAATTCCATTAATGGTGTGAATTAAATAAAAGGTATAATATAAAACTTAGCACAAAGTTATCTCTGATTCCTTCAGTTCAAAGTGTTTCCTATCTAATCATAGGTATGTCCAATGTCTTTATGGTGTCTCCGGTGGTTGCTGTCATACCTCTGCCAACAAAACACAATAGTGTTTGCTCAATTACTGAACAGACAGGAGAACCTGTTCAGTAACCTATTCTTGTCCACATTGCATTTAGATGCATTTGGTCATTGACATTAGTGGTGTGATATCTTTGGGACTCAACTATCATACTGGATAATGAATTGAATTGTGCTGGCTTTAAAGAACCGCTGCTGTTTAACATTCCCGTGCAGGTCCCAGAGATAGAAACATAGAAAATAGGCCATTCGGCCCTTCGAGCCTGCACCGCCATTCAATATGATCATGGCTGATCATCCAACTCAGTTTCCTGTACCTGCCTTCTCTCCATTCCCCCTGATCACTTTAGCCACAAGAGCCACATCTAACTCCCTCTTAAATATGGCCAATGAACTGGCCTCAACTACCTTCTGTGGCAGAGAATTCCAGAGACTCACCACTCTCTGTGTGAAAAATGTTTTCCTCATTTCGGTCCTAAAGGAATTCCCTATTATCCTTAGATTGTGACCCCCTTGTTCTGGACCTCCCCAACATCGGGAACAATCTTCCTGCATCTAGCCTGTCCAACCTCTTAAGAATTTTTAAAGTTTCTATAAGATTCCCCCCTCAGTCTTCTAAATTCTAGCGAGTACAAGCCGAGTCTATCCAGTCTTTCCTCATCTGAAAGTCCTGACATCCCATCTCAGGAATCAGTCTGGTGAACCTTATCTGTACCCCCTCTATGGCAAGAATGTCTTTCCTCAGATTCGGAGACTAAAACTGAACGCAATACTGCAGGTGTGGTATCACCAAAACCCTGCACAACTGCAGTAGAACCTCCCTGCTCCTATACTCAAATCTTTTCACTATGAATGCTAACATACCATTTGCTTTCTTCACTGCCTGCTGCACCTGCATGCCTACTTTCAATGATTGGTGTACCAATGACAGCCAGGTCTCGTTGCATCTCCCCTTTTCCTAATCTGCCACCATTCAGATAATAGTCTACCCTCCTGTTTTTGTCACCAAAGTGGATAACCTCACATTTATTAACATTATACTGCATCTGCCATGCATTTGCCCACTCACCTAGCCTATCCAAGTCACCTTGCAGCCTCCTAGCATCCTCCTCACACCTAACACTACCCCCCAGCTTAGTGTCATCCGCAAACTTGGAGATGTCGCATTCAATTCCCTTGTCCAAATCATTAATATATATTGTAAATAGCTGGGGTCCCAGCACTGAGCCTTGCAGTACCCCACATACCTTCAAAGTTACCTTTGTTTAAGTTCAGAACCCTTGTTTCTGACTTACTTATGTCACTCTCCATCCTAATGAAGAACTCAACTCAACTTATGTTCACTCTTGCCCAAGGGGTCACACACAACAAGACTGCTAACTAACCCTTCCTCATTACTCAATGCCCAGTCTAGAATAGCCTGCTCTCTCGTTGGTTCCTCTACATGTTACATGTTGGTTTAGAAAACTATCCCGCATACATTCCAAGAAATCCTCTTCCTCAGCACCCCTGCCCATTTGATTCACCCAATCTATATGTAGATTGAAGTCGCCCATTATAATTGTTTTACCCTTGTTGCACACATTTTTAATTTCCTGTTTGATGCCATCCCCAACTCCACTACTACTGTTAGGTGGCCTGTACACAACTCCCACTAGCATTTTATGCCCCTTAGAGTTTTGCAGCTCTACCCATATCAATTCCACATCTTCCAAGCTAATGTTCTTCCTTTCTATTGCATTAATCTCCTCTCTCACCAGCAATACTACCCCACCTCCTTTTCCTTTCTGTCTATCCCTCCTGACTATTGAATATCCCTGGATGTTCAGCTCCCAGCCTTGGTCCCCCTGGAGCCATGTCTCCGTGATCCCAACTATAGCATAGTTATTAATAGCACATTCAATTTGTCCACCTTATTCCATTGAGTGCGCATTGAGACACAAAGCCTTCAGGCTTGTTTTTACAACACTCTTACTCCTTATACAATTATGTTGACAAGTGGCCCCTTTTGATTTTTGCCCTGGATTTGTCTGCCAGCCACTATTAATTTTCACCTTGCTACCGATTGCTTCTACCCTCATTTTGTACCCCTCTTTCTCTCTGCTCACGCATTTAAGAAACCCATCACCTTTTTCTTCTATCCCCCCCCTACATGTTAGGTCTGAGTGCTTCCCTTCTCTGCCTCCTGCCTCAGACCCTGTCTACTAGCTTTCTCTATTTGAGTCCCTCCGCCCAACCGTTCTAGTTTAAAGTCCCCCCAGGATACTGGTCTCCCTCGGGATCAAGTGCAACCTGTCCTTTTTATACAGGTCACTCCTTCCCCAAAAGAGGTTCCAATGATCCAGAAACTTGAATCCCTGCCCTCTGCACCAGCTAGGCATTTATCCTCCACCTTGTTCCATTCCTACTCTCACTGTCGCCTGGCACAGGAAGTAATCCTGAGATTGTTATCTTTGCGGTCCTTTTCCTTAACTCTCTTCCTAACTCCCTAAATTCTCCTTTCTGGACCTCTTCTCTTTTTTTACCTTGTCATTGGTACCAATATGTACCACGACCTCAGGCTCCTCTCCCTCCCTTTTCAGGATATCTTGGACACGTTCAGATACATCCCGGACACTGGCACCAGGGAGGCAAACTACCATCCAGATCTCTGGACTGCATCCACAGAATCGCCAATCTGACCCCCTAACTACAGATTACTAATTACTAATGACCCCCAATTACTAATGCCCTCCTCTTCTTTTCCTTACCCTTCTGAGCAACAGGGCCGGTCTCGGTACCGCTGGCCAAGTTGCTGTTGCTACCCCCAGGTAGGCTGTCCCCCCCAACAGCACTCAAACAGGAGTACTTATTTTCAAGGTGTACCGCCACCGGGGTACTCTCTAGTCCCTGCCTCTCCTAACTGTGACCCACGTGTCTGCCTCCTGTGGTTTTGGAGAGACTACCTCCCTGTAATTCCTCTCTATGACCTCCTCACTCTCACGGAGGTCATCGAGCTGCTGCTCCAGGTTCCTAACACAGGCCTTTAGGAGCCCATCCCGACGCACCTGGCGCAGATGTGGACGTCTGGAGGGCTACCCGACTCCATGACCTCCCACATCTGACATCCAGAACAGTAAGCTGCCCTGGCGCTCATACTTCCCTTACCCTGGATACAACACAAAATACAATATACAATACAAAAATACAATACAAAATACAAAGTACAGTACACTACAAACTGCTGGAATCTGACTGCCAATCAGCTGCGTACTCTAGTCCACCAATCAGCGGCTTCCTCAAGCCCAGTAAATTGAATGGAACATTACGGATTTAGAACGTTACAGATTTTGGTTCCTCCCTCACCAACGGCTCCTGGGCCTCTGATAAAACAAAGCCCCACGCTGGGTTTTTACACTCACCGCTCGGACGTCGCTCCTCCCTCACCAACGGCTCCTGGGCCTCTCGATGAGAGACACCACTCAACTATCGCTCAGCACCATCACTGAATCCCACATGGAGTTGAGCAGTAGAGACCAGTCAGAGCGGGTGTGGAACTGGAGATTCCATTCACTTCTATGGGATTCCCAAGCCAAGAAACTCGGTGAAAATGTTAATTTGTTATTTATTTTCTGCTTGCTTTATTTTAATGTGTTACTTTATTTCTTAATGTTTTGATATATTTATGTTAAAAACATATACAGTGGCATATTTCCAGCAATTCTAATCACGTTTAAACGTTTTGAATGATATTCTAAAATTATCTCAGACCACCACACTTTCCGCAGATGTGGTTGTTGACACCTCCAACAACTTCCAAACACTACAAATACCACACATCACTTGCCTTTTTCTCTGTCTTATTCATTACCTCTATTTAGTTGATTAGCTTTTCTTTCTGTTTTGAAATTATTTAATAGGCTATTTAAAAAAAAATCCATTTCTGCTCCTAACGTTCCCTCCTGTCAAAGCTAGTCAGAGTGGGAACGCTGCTCCAGGCTTACTGTTGAGGCCTCACTTTGCTCCTCTGTTTGGCTTCAGAGTGCGATCAGCCCTGTACATCTGGCTGGGGTGGGTGTGGTTGGGAGTCTGGGTTGTGTGGGCCAGATACTGGGTTGGTTTGGCCCAGTCGGTCACAAGTAGAGATCCACCAGCTTTGGGTGTGGATTGCTGCAGTTTTTTTTTTTCATTTACGACCTCAAAATACATCCATCACTAATTTGTCAAGTCAACTTTATTTGTCACATACACATACAAGATTTGCAGTGATATGTAAGTGGCAATGCCTGCAGATTGTGTAAAAACTACAGAACAGAATAGAACAGAATCAGTATTTACATGTTAGAAAAAACCCAACAATTTAAAAGACACAACACAACAGTAAATTAGCACAGTAAATTAGTCCCTGGTGAGATAAGAGTTTACAGTCCTGCTGGCCTGTGGGAAGAAACTCCATCTCATCCTCTCTGTTTTCACAGCATGACAGCGGAGGCGTTTGCCTGACCGTAGCAGTTGGAACCGTCCGTTGCTGGGGTGGTAGGGGTCCCCCATAATGTTGCTGGCTCTGGATCTCTGGATCTGCACCTTCTGAGGTATTGGTCCTGCAGGGGGTGAGTGTAGTTCCCATAGTCTCGGCAGAGCCTTCCTGTCCTGGGCAGAGCAGTTCCCAAATCAGATTGTGATGTCGCCGTACAAGATGCTTTCTACAGCCCCAGAGTAGAAGCACTGAAGGATTCATACAGAACATACTATGCAATGTTTAGTTTAAAGGTACACCGCTGAAGCTGGCCCTTCGATCCACCGAGTCTGCACCGACCAGCCATCCCTGCATATTAACACTATCCTACACACACCAGGGACAATTTATATTTATACCAAGCCAATTACTCTGCAAACCTCTATGTCTTTGGAGTGTGGGAAGAAACCGAAGATCGCTGTGAAAACCCATGCTGTCAAGGGAAGAACATACAAACTCCATACAAACAACACCCGTAGTCGGGATCGAACCCGGGTCTCTGGCGCTGAAAGTGCTTTAAGGCAGCAATTCTACCACTGTGCCACCCTTCAATGGCTTGAAGATGGGGTGCTTATCTCTAACAACATTTATTAAAAGATCAACAAAGAAGGCAAAACATTCTTATCAAGGTTACTCATTAAAGTTGCTAAGATAGTATTAGTTGAAAGAAAAATAGATTTAAAAAATAATCTAAATTTAATTAGCAAATTAGCTTAACTAAACTAATAATCGTTGTATGTGGGCAGCAAGAGGTTCTGGCATCTCAAGCTTGTCCCGGCCAATCGGTCATTCTCAGGTTGAGGCATTGACTGTCTTGGGGTTCTTTTCCCGGCAGTCTAGTCTTGACCACATGGTGGTGCAGGCGGTCTCAGGTCTGTCCCAGTGGCACGGTCTTCCTCGTACCTGCGACAAGGGAACACACTAGGAGAGATGCAGTCCACTTTATCTCCCTTCCTCGCTCTCTTCTTTTCTCCACTTTCTTTTCTGCTTCTTCTCTCGCCTTCTCCAGATCTCCATCTCTGGCACGAATGCCTTGGTTTTATAGAGACTAGGCTGCAAAGGTTCAAGTGGCCAACCACCAGCAATAATGCTGGGAATTGACCACTCCAGGCTTGTCGGCCAGTTAAAGTGAATCAGAGCAACGTCGAAGGGAGAGAGCGGTGTCACAGTGCATAGTAGAGAACATACTCATTGATTGCAACAAGGCTCTGTTTTGGTAACTCGAATACCCAGGAATGAAGGAGGCTGAAAAAGTGGCTAGACACTGCTTGGTCCAAAATGGATACCCATCTCCCCGCCATCAAAAGGAGCTACATCAAAGATCCACACCACCATGGCCATGCTCTCATCTTGCTGCTACTGTCAGGAAGACGTTACAGGAGCCTGAATACATGATCTTCAGGTTCAATAACAGGTCTTTCCAAGCAATATTCAGATTCTTGAACACTACGCTACACGATCGACACCGCAGCAGCCATGACTTATTCTGGACTTTTGCTCTTGATTGCACTAGGTACTTTGGTTTTGCACTATTATGATCTGGCAACTGAGCATTGCTGATTATTAATTTATTGTATTATTGATTATTTTAGTTTAGAGATGCAACATTGAAACATGCTCTTCAGCCGATCTTCGTCCTGTTCACACTAGTTATATGTTATTCCATGTTCAAAGTTACACGTTAAGGGCATTTTTATTTTTACAGAGGCCAATTAATCTACAAGCCTGCATGTCCTTTGGACAAGGGAGGAAACCGGAGCACCCCGAGGAAATCTACGTGGTCACAGGGACAACATGCTAACTCCTCACAGACAGCACATGAGATCAGGAACAATCCTGGGTCTCTGGTGCTGTGTGGCAGTAGCTCTACCAGCTGCACCACTGTGATTATTGTACAATATATTCATATGTGTATTTTTGTATTATTTCTCTAAGGATCATCATCTGGTCCTGGTGATAGAGCTTGTATGTGCCTGAGAGCTAAATAGTCTGGAGATATGTTTCTGGGCAGGTCAAGAGGGTGCTCTCTGAGAAAGTGTGGCCCAAGGAGAAAACATCAATGGTGAAACACATGGGGAATGTTGGTTGACCGGCACAATGGCTGAGGAGACAGGAGGCTATTAGCAGGGCGAGACTCCCAATCGTGGTGGAGAGGAGACCATGCCATTCAACCCGGATCTGTCCCTGTCAGGGACCCAGTGGTGGCTGTTCATACACCTGTCTTTCCATGTTAAAAGATGTCAAGCTCAAGTGTCCACTTGGAGGGACATTGAAGACCCACAGAGACGAGATACCAGGAAGACAATGATACTCAACTTCAAGTGATCACCAATGGGCCTGTAAAGCTGCAGCAACTAAGTTCTGTTGTCGGTCACATGGCATTTAAACAATCTTGCCACGCTTGGCATGGTGGTACAGCTGTTAGTGCCACTGCCTCACAGTAACATCAGTTCTATCCTCAAGTGAGGAGTTTGCAAGTTCTCTCCAAAATATCCCTCACATATCCCTAAATTTGTTGATAAGATAATTGGCTTTTGTAACTATTCCTTAACTAAAGCTATTGCAAAAAAAAACCAAAGGGGAGTCAATAGGCATGAATGAGAGGGAATAAGTTTTAGTTTTCAAGATACAGCTTGGAAACAGGCCATTTGTCCCACACGCCAATCATTGATCAACCGTTTAGAGTAATTCTATGTTATCCCAGTTTCTCATCCACTCCCTACACATTAGGGGTAATTTACAGAGGCTAATTATCCTGCAAACCCTGTACTTTTTTGGATGTGTGAGGAAACTGCAGCGCCTGGAGGAAACCCACGCAGTCACAGGAAGAGCATGCAAACTCCACATGGACAGCACCCGAGGTCCGGCTCTAACCTGGGTCTCTGGCTGTGAGGAAGCAGCTCTACCAGCTGCACCACTTTACCTCCAGAAATGGAGTCAGGACAAAGCCTAAAACTCTGGGGACTAAAAATAATTTGGTGAGATTTGTAGAGATATGTGGATATAAGGAGAGAATTAATAAGGGGAATTAATTAGCTCTTCTGGGAGGTGAACTGAACCTACAGGCTTCATGGCTAGCTTCTGTGCCATGATAAGCATGGGCTAAGAACAACAGAGAATTTTGTGAACAGCACACTGCCCCACAAAGTTTTTTTTGACTGAGGGATACATATTAGCCAGGACATCAAGGATAACGGTCATAACTTATCCTTTGAAATAATTCTCTAGGATCATTTTGTATTGACCCAAGGCGAGAATACATGACATGTCAGCTTGAGGAAATATTATACAATAAAATTGTTCAAATTATAATTTCTGTGTGAGGAACTTATGTTAAGTTGCAAGAGAAGGACATGGAGCTGAGGTTTTCAAAAATACATAGTCCACAAAGGAATAAAGAACACACACACACACACACACACACACACACATAGAACAGATGGCTTGTTATAACATGGAGATGTTGATGTAAATAGGCATAGCTTTGTTTGCTTTGAAGTAGCTATAACTGTCAGAAGTTGTATTTGGTTTAGTTTGATGTATAGCTTACTGATGGGTTTCTTCTCAGGACATGAGCATCATGTGTCCTTTATGGCACATCTTTGAGCTCGGGTGTGTCATGAAGGGGATTTATGGTTGTCTTTATATTGGGTCGTGGGCACCAAGGCTAGATAATTATCTGTGATCTGGTTTGTGCTGTTTAAATGTATTTGTGTTGAGATAAGAGATAAGGCATAGGTGATGGTTGTGTGACCTTTGTATAAGGGTGGTTTCTTATGTTTATAGAAAACTGAGAAAGTAACTGTTTTAATAATCTTCCATTTGCTGTGTGGAATGCTATTAGTGAGGAGGCCTTACATTCCTTTCGTCCAGAGATAGAAGGGGGAGGTTATAATTAAACTAGACCCGAGCTTGGGAAGAAGCGATCATAATTAATCAAGTGTGACAATGTGAGAAGAAGCGATCATAATTAATCAGTGTGACAATGTGTGGCCTTTGTGTGGTTGGGGATTGTAGAAATAACTTAAGTTCTTACCACTTTGTAAGAATGGGGCAAAACTCATATTTAATCCATAAGTAACTGTATTTTAACTATGAAGTAGGGGAATTATTTGTGAAGTGTACTGTGTTTAATTAGGATTGTGAGTATTAGACTTTGTTTAAATATGAAGTTTTAGAAATAACTTTCTTTTCCAAAAGTGAAAATATCTGTTTTGTGTATATGTATTGTGTGATTGCTGTATGATGTGTATTTTATATTCTGAGAGGTGTTCTCTGAGAATTAGTTTTATATCTATATGGTTTTACTTCATTGAAATAAAATGATTTTGAGCAAAGAGGTTAAAGAAAACCACAGAGGGGAAAAGGTTATAAAGGGGCCAGAAAAGGGAAAATCATGTGACTATACGTGTTGTTAATCACTGGGAAGGATTTAGTTGATTGGTTAATGCAAATAAGCTAAATGTATGGTAAACCATAATGATTGGTTAATAGTTTGCCGCTCCTTTTGTACCATAATTGTCCAGTACCTATATAATGTGTTACCTTTGTGTCAAAGCAGTAGTTCCTTCGGCCTGCCCCAAAGTTTTTAGCTCTGTGTTGGAAGGTTTAAAGAATTAGACAGCACTGTCAGAATAAAGAATCAATTTCAACAGCAAGAGTTTGAATCAAGTTTTCTTGAATTGGACTGACAAAAGAACTCAGTTTAACATTTGGCGACGAGGATGAGGATTCAGACGGTTCACCGACAACTCGAGGAACGAAAATAAAAGTCAAACTGCGCACTGATTGGACCAGAGGAATTGGCCAAGCAGAAGCGAGTAGTTAAACACCACTCTGTTTTTCTCTTCTCCGTATAACGCTGCGTAGTCTACCCTTCGTTCTTGTGTTGAACGGGATCCAGACAGAATCAGGTCAGTCTAACAAACCTTGTAGATTGGTAAGATAGATGTTTAAACAGACTGGTCCATTGGGAATGGAAAGACTCGGCCATTTGGAATGGAGAGACTCGGTCATTGGGAATGATCAATGGTAACTGATGGCTGAACTGGATAAATTTAACCTGATCATTTGGAATGGCAGGAGATAGTTAAAAATTTGGAAACGGGGTCGGCTAAACGCTGACAGTGCTAAATTTATCCTGATCATTTGGAATGGCAGGAGATATTATATTGTTGTAAGAATAAAGTATAAGAATATTAATACTGTGTATGGAATAAGTGGTTATGAAGATAGTAGTAATAAATTGATTGAATTATGGCGAAAGTGGCATGATAATGTAGTTAGATATAAATTTAATAAGTGGGGGTATTGAGACGAGAGTGTGCACACGAAAGGAATAAATGACAGGGGAAAGAGAAGGAAAAAGGTAAAAAAAAGGACTGCGCAGTTTAAATGGTTGGCCTTTAATTAGCAGAGGGAGATGAAAGGGAAGCATGGGAAAATTATTGGAATTTGGCTCCTACCGCATCTCCACTTCCCTATCAGCCCCTGGGTCAAACTCCACCTACACCACAGTCCGAGCCCCAGTCAGCGGTGACAGGAATTTACCCAAATTTACCTAGGACAGAATCAGGAGCGGTCTAAGCTCCCGGAAGTCGGTCTATAACCAGAGACCGCAAGCTCCATGATGTTAAAGTCTGCAGACTCCTGCGGTTGGAGCTCCCAAAACAAACTTCTTGCTGTTAGGCCGCAGTGCGGACGGAGATAAGAAACAGAAAAAATTTGCATCCCTGTCGAGATAAGAGATTTTTAAAAAGTTTCCCCCAACCTCCCCCCACCCCCATATAAAAAAAGCTAAAGAATACTAAAACATACATTTAACACATACTATTAAAACAACAAAGAAGGAAGGAGTTCAGGCCTCCCACATGCCCATTGATTTATTTGAATCAGAATCTCTGTAACACATTAGGTATATTTCCCCATGGCAGAAGCGTCCATGTCGCGGGGCTGGAAACTGGAAGTATCCTGAGATAATTCTGAGCTACCACCATCATCTATTGAGACAAGTGATGGCTTCCACTGACTGTCGCCGGAAGCTTGCGTCCTTTTCAGGACGGACAATGACAGCGAAGCCAACATTTGTTACAAGATGGACACGAAAAGAAGAAGATTAGGTATATGATAGTTATTGATGACTAATAAAAAAAACAGTCAATTACACTTTATATTTGATTTTTAGGGAAAAGTATTTGAACTGTTTTACAACTTGGTACTGAAAGAGCTAATAGTCAAATCTAATAGTCAAATCTAAAATGGAATCGTTCTTCCACAAAAGCATGATCTAATAGAACAAAAGAATGGCTCGGTGCCAAGTCTGAATGACTTTGTAAATTGAATGAACACAATATGGAGGACAGGTTGTCTTTTCAATAAAGACATTAAGATGGCAGTCTGCCGTGATAACATGTGCTTCATTCAAGGCCATAAAGAAGCCAAGATTGAAAAAATAGCTGACGTTCCAGAGATAAGTAATAATGTTATTGGATGAGGTTGATTTGGACCCAGCCTTCCTATCTTCTGAAAGGGTACAGAATCTTTCAGTCATGCCATATTCAGACTTGAGTGTTTTACTGATAAGAAAAATGTATAACTGTGCTAACTGTCCTTTGCTCTGAGAGTAGGAGCCTGAGAAGAACTGAGCAACGTTTGTGCTCATTGTAGATTTGTTGCCTTTCCCATGTGATGAATCAATTAAAGATCGCCAAGGTTTTACCTTTAACAGTTTTTGTTGCTATCTGGTTTTAAGAAAGGAACTTTGACAGTACCTTTTAATAAAAAAGAGGTGCATAAGAATATTTTGCTTTAAAAGATGACCATGTTTAAATGTTACTGTAACTGCCTCAATTACTTCACCTGTCAGATCGTTCCATATACCCACCCATCCCATGTGTGAAAACGTTGCGTCTCAGGTTCCTTTTAAATGTTTCCCCTCTCACATTAAACCCACAGTGCCCTCCATAATGTTAAAGAAGGAACTGCAGATGCTAGAGAATCGAGGGTTACACAAAAAGCTGGGGAAACTTAGCGGGTACAGCAGCATCTAAGGAGCGAAGGAGATAGGCGACATTTCGGGTCGAGACCCTTCTTCAGACTGGTCAGGGATCAGGGAAACGAGAGATATAGACAATTATGTGGAGAGATAAAGAACAATGAATGAAAGATATGCAAAAAAGTATTGATGATAAAGGAAACAGGCCATTGTAAGCTGTGGGTTACACAAAAAGCTGGAGAAACTCAGCGGGTGCAGCAGCATCTAAGGGGCGAAGGAGATAGGCGACGTTTCGGGTCAAGACCCTTCTTCATTGTAAGCTGTTTGTGGTGTGAAAATGAGAAGCTAGTGTGACTGGGGTGGGGGGGGGGGGGGAAGATGGAGAAGGAATGTCAGGGCCCGAGGGCTGAGGGAGAGGTGGGGAGGGGGAGGGGGAGGGGGCAGTCTGGGTTAACAGAATTGAGAAAATTCAATGTTTAAGCCCAAAGGATGCAGACTCCCCAAGCGAAATATGAGGTGCTGTTCCTCCAACTTGCGGTGTTGCTCACTCTGGCCGTGGAGGAAGCCCAGGACCGAGAGGTCGGATACGAGGACATTTGTGATGACCTTGTCCTCGTTCTTCAGAGAACGGGGTTTCCCCTCCCGCACTATAGATGAGGCTCGCACCAGGGTCTCCTCCATACCCCGCAACACTGCCCTCTCTCCCCATTCCCCCACTCACAACAAGGGTCGAGTCCCCCCTGGTCCTCACCTTTCACCCCACCAGCCAGCGCATACAACAGATAGTCCTCCGCCAGTTTCGCCACCTCCAACGTGACCCCTCCACTCGCCACATCTTCCCATCTCCCTCCCTGCCTGCCTTCCGCAAAGACCGCTCCCTCCGCAACTCCCTTGCCAATTCTTCTCTTCCCTCCCGCTCCACTCCTTCCCCGGGCACTTTCCCTTGCAACCGCAAGAGATGCTACACTTGTCCCTTCATCTCCCCCATCCACTCCTTTCAGGGACCCAAGCAGTCATTCCAAGTCCGACAGAGGTTCACCTGCACCTCCTCCAACCTCATCTACTGCATCCGTTGCTCCAGACGCCAGCTGATCTACATCGGTGAGACCAAGCGGAGGCTGGGCGATCATTTCGCCGAACACCTCCGCTCGGTCCGCAATAACCAACCCAACCTCCCGGTGGCTCAGCACTTCAACTCCCCCTCCCATTCCGTATCCGACCTCTCGGTCCTGGGCCTCCTCCACGGCCAGAGTGAGCAACATTGCAAGTTGGAGGAACAGCACCTCATATTCCGCTTGGGGAGTCTGCATCCTCTGGGCTTAAACATTGAATTTTCTCAATTCTGTTAACCCAGACTGCCCCCTCCCCCTCCCCACCTCTCTCTCAGCCCTCGGGCCCTGACATTCCTTCTCCATCTCCCCCCCCCCCCCCACCCCAGTCGCACTAGCTTCTCATTTTCACACCACAAACAGCTTACAATGGCCTGTTTCCTTTATCATCAATACTTTTTTGCATATCTTTCATTCATTGTTCTTTATCTCTCCACATCACTGTCTATATCTCTCGTTTCCCTGATCCCTGACCAGTCTGAAGAAGAGTCTCGACCCGAAACGTCGCCTATCTCCTTCGCTCCTTAGATGCGGTGCCCTCCATAATGTTTGGGACAAAGGCAAATCATTTATTTATTTGCCTCTGTACTCCACAATTTGAGATTTCTAATAGAAAAAAATCACATTTGGTTAAAGTGCACATTGTCAGATTTTAACAAAGGCCATTTTTTAACATTTTGAATTCACCATGTAGAAATTACAGCAGTATTTATACATAGCCACACATTTCAGGGCACCATTATGTTTGGTACATGGCAATGTCATGTAAATGAAAATAGTCATGTTTAGTATTTTGTTGCATATCCTTTGCAATCAAATGACTGCTTGAAGTCTGCAAGTCATGGACATCGCCAGTTGCTGGGTGTCTTCTCTGGTGATGCTCTGCCAGGCCAATATTGCAGCCATCTTTAGCTTATGCTTGTTTTGGAGGCTAATCCCCTTCAGTTTTCTCTTCAGCATATAAAAGGCATGCTTATTTGGGTTCAGATCGGGTGATTGACTTGGCCACTCTAGAGAAACAAATTTTTAGCTGAAAAACTCCTTTGTTGCTTTAGCAGTATGTTTGGGATCATTGTCTTGCTTTAGAATGAACTGCCGGCCAATTAGTTTTGAGGCATTTGTTTGAACTTGAGCACGTAGGATGTGTTTATACACTTCTGAAATCATTATGCTACTATCATCAGCAGTTGTATCATCATTGAAGATAAGTGAGCCAGTCAGTATCTTCAGCAGCCATACATGCCCAGGCCATAACACCTCCACCACCCTGTTTCACAGATGAGGTGGTGTGCTTTAGATCTTGAGCCACACTTCTCTCCGCCACACTTTGCTCTTGCCATCACTCTGATATATGTTAATCTTCATCTCATCTGTCCACAAGACCTTTTTCCAGGATCGTAGTTGCTCTTGGCAATCTGTAACCTGACCATCCTTTTTTTTTAAGCTAACCAGTGGTTTGCATCTTGCAGTGTAGCCTCTGTATTTCTGTTCATTAAGTCTTCTGCAGACAGTGGTCATTGACAAATTCACAACTGACTTCTGAAGCGTGTTTCCGATCTGTCGGCAGGTGTTTAGAGGTTTTTCTTTATTTAGAGAGAATTCTTCTGTCATCAGCTGTGGAGGTCTTCTTTTGCCTGCCAGTCCCTTTGCGATTAGTAAGCTCACCAGTGCTCTCTTTCTTCTTAATGATGTACCAAACAGTTGATTTTGGTAAGCTTAAGGTTTGACTGATGTCTCTAACAGTTTTATTATTTCTCAGTCTCATGGCTTTTTTGACTTTCATTGGCACAACTTTGGTCCTCATGTTGATAAACAGCAATAAAAGTTTCCAAAGGTGAGGGAAAGACTGGGGGAAAGACTAGATGGTTACACAAAAAGCTGGAGAAACTCAGCGGGTGCAGCAGCATCTAAGGAGCGAAGGAGATAGGTGACGTTTCGGGTCGAGACCCTTCTTCATACTGAAGAAGTCTGAAGAAGGGTCTCGACCCGAAACGTCGCCTATCTCCTTCGCTCCTTAGATGCTGCTGCACCCGCTGAGTTTCTCCAGCTTTTTGTTAACCTTCGATTTTCCAGCATCTGCAGTTCCTTCTTTCACACGGGACAGACTAGCTGCTGAGAACTCTCTTGGACCTGCGTTAAGGAGGCAATTAAACACACCTGAGCAATTACAAACATATATGAAGCCATGTGTCCCAAACATTATGATGCCCTGAAATGGGGGGACTATGTATAAACACAACTGTAATTTTTACATGGTGATTTTTACATGATCCCCTCACTCTGCCAAAAAGATTCTGTGCATTCATCCTATCTATTCCCTTCATGATACATCTCCCTCAGATCACCCTTCAGCCTACTGCGCTCGAAGGAAAAAAGTGCCAGCCTGTCCAATCTCTCCCTATAGCCCAGGCCCTCAGGTTCTGGCATCATCCATCCATCCATCTACTAAAACTCTGCATTGTAATTAAATTTGCGCAAAAACGACCCCCCATAGTACTATGATTTTTCGCCATATTACTCGCCATTCTCCTCTGCTGTAAGTCAAATAAGTTTTGTTACGATCGGTGACATAGTACAAAAGTTATGAAGGTTTAAAAAGCTGAAGGGGCGGAGTGTGTTGAGTAGCCATGTGGGAGGGAGTGCGCAGCTCGCGGGGAGTGAGCAGCCTGCAGACTGCTTCTGCGGCGACCAGCCGCTGAGCCTCTGAGTGAAGCCGGAATGGGACCAGGATCTGCTGCGTGAGGCCAACAGCTAAATGTGCGGGGTGAGCAGAGTGTGAGACTTCCACCATCACCCTCTGCTATCTACCCTAAAGCCAATTCTGTATCCAGTTAGCTAGCTTTCACTGCATCCCATGTAATCTAACCTTCCAGAGCAGCTTACCATGAGAAACCATTATAAAAGGCCTAGTTGATGTCTATATGGACTGTGTCTACAATGCTGCTCTCATCAACATTCCCGGTTATTTCCTCAAAAAACTCAATCAAACTCATGAGACATGGTTTCCCCATGCACAAGACCATGCTGACAATCTGTAATCAAGCCCTGCCTTTACAAACACATGTATATCTTATCTATCAGAATTCTCTCCAGTAACTTACCTAATATTTCCATGAATGAGGAAGTGTCAAGTATTATTTTGATATCTGAATCACTCATGTGTAATGCTATTTGTTGGTATTGTAAAAATGAAATTATATTTCTCGCAGTCAGGCCTCCACTAGAAAAGATTAATGCTTATCTTAAAAGGTGATGTCTTTGGGTCAACCATCCTGAGCTGCTTCATCAATAACCTTATTTTTCCATCAAAATGACAGCGCTATTTAATAATATCAGCACAATTGGATTTCACCTCCTTATAAAATGAAGTATTCCAGGCCTGCATGCATCAAGATTGAGACAATGTTCAGACATGGGCTGGTAAGCGGTAAGAAGCATGAGTGCAACACGTGCACAAGGCAATGACGTGTCCATAAATAGACCGACCATTTCCTTTGCCATTCAATTGCATCACCATTGTCAAGCTTCAATATAAATATTATGGGGCTCATATCAATTGCAATAACTAAGTTGAAGGAAAATATTTGGATCAGCTGATTAAATACTGGAGTCATGAAAACACGGCAGAGTTTGTGTATCCAACTGCAAGTGACTCACTTCTTGACATCTTACTGCCCTGAAAACCAGCCTAGATTCAGTGGGCTGAATGGCTCATCCTTTGTTTTTTTTTATTTGGCGGTTTGTTTAAATAAATGTACTGAACTTTTTTGTTGCTGTTATAATACATTTTAGTTTAGTTTATTGCCATGTGTACCGAGGTATAGTGAAAAGCTTTTTGTTGCGTGCTCTCCAGTCAGCGAAAAAAACAGTACTATGTTTACATATCTGTTGTGCTAAAACAAGTAAGAAATTCATTGTTCCATTTCAGGACATATGACAATAAAACACTCTTGACTCCCTGACTTCCTAGCTCAGGGAGATCACATAATGGGGAGAGAGTGAGAGTGAGCCCGGGACAGAGCAGCCAGCCTTGAGCCCACTAGCGACCCACCAACCAACACCTCCACCAGTTGCGCCTGTGCCGAAGAACACCATGGCTGGCTGGCGGGTGGGCCGGCAGAAGGCACTGACATGGCGGCTGGTTCCGCTGTCCGGTCATGAAAGTTAAATTCTAGACGCTTTTTTGATGTTCGGCCCACGGCCTAACTAATCCCATCTGCCAGCATTTGGTGGTCCATAACCCTACAAACCTGTCCTATCCATGTACCTGTCTAACTGGGGTGGAAGATTGCAACCTTCACGTGGTCCGCCCAGTTTCAACTAATGCAATCTACCTGTGCAGTCAAATAAGATCAAATAGAACAAGTTGTCCTACAACTTTAGGCTGTGCACGCCTTATGCAAGAAGACCTGTCTAACTTTCTTAAATGTCAGTCCCTGCCTCAACTTCCAACTCTGGCAGCTTGTTCCATATATCCACCACCCTTTGTGTGTAGATGGGAAGTTTTATTTGATAAAAGGCTGAGCATTCAGTTTAAATAGCCCAGGTTAATAAGCACATATCATAGGTATGTTGCAAAACTTACCTTGAGCAGCGCTGCAGTTCTGCCGCTCCCCGTGTGCGCGACTTTGGCGCCTTTCAGAGGAGGGGCGGGCTTAAAGTGCCGTTTTTCAACAGACCTGGAAAATCGATGAATGTCGATTTCGTTGCGGAAGAAAAATCGCCCCGAAATTTCATGAATGAAGGTATTTTTAAATTACTCTAAATTATTTATTAACTAGAGTAATTTAAAAATCACCTTCAAAAGCCGTGAGCACCGACAACCGGAAGGAGTTTGCGTAGGGGAGAAGAAAAGGTAAATAGCTTATTTTTACATTAAAAGTTGGTTTTTCGGGAGGCTTTAATAATATTAAGTTGCGAAATGGGGTCCCAAAAAATGTATGAACAAACAATATTTTTCCTCCCGACTTCACCGCTAACTGCAACATTCCAATCCACTGCATTCCACTAAAACCCACTCGCTAGTTGATTTAAATGGCCATTAATTTACAGGAATCAATCACTAAATTCCTTCCATTTGGCCCAGAAATTAATGAAAATGAGATTTAAAAATTATGTTATATTGTGGATTATTGTGTGAATGTTATTTGGACACTTAGGCAATTTTTAAAAAGTTTATCTTTTCTTAAGAAATGGATAGATGTTTAGATCTACTCATTGAATTTTGTAATTAGCTACAATTAGATAACTAACTAATTATATGCTTTAATTTCAGGTCATCCAAGTAAGATTGTTTCATATTTGTTTCAGAATGCTTCAATCTATAAGAACTGAAAATTTCATTGAGTTCTCTTAATTTTTAAGAAAGTTATGGGCTTTTAACTTTTCCAGATCACAGCTTTTGAGTTAAGTCAATTGAAAGGCAATGGGGAGCAAGATGCTAATTTCCGAGTATGAAAATGGCCATAACTTTCTTAATACTGAAGATATGAAATAAATTAGGTGTCAAATTAAACTTCTTGTTATGCTTTATCTGTTGGGATAAATTGCAGACTTGATTTTTTAAATCTCAAAATTTTGTAACATTGCTACATATCACAATCAGTATCTTGTAATTCAAACGAAGTTGCAATACGATTTTAAACATTATTTTCACACGTGGATGGTGGTTTAACGCAGAGCGATTGATACAAAATAAAAAGTTTATAAATTTTAAAAAAACTCAGCAAGTTTAAGAAAAAAAATTATTTGCACAATAATTACTCAGCAAGAATTTATGCACAGATGAAACACCGGCATAGAAGCCAATCACTAATAAATATGAAACTATCCCCATTTTAAAGGCTGAATTCAAAATAATGGACTAAAAGGAATAGAGGTGAAATTAATAAAATAGTTTAGTAGTACTTTACAGGAAATATCTAGCATCTTCTGTAAAACCATGATATATTTTTAAACTTCAACTCTTTCAAGGACCAATCTGAAGGAACTTTCCAGCAACCGAGCCTAACCTCGTGGCCTCACAGCCGCGCCTATGCATTGCGGGAAATGTAGTTTCCAATCGCTTCCACTTTAAACCTGCGGTTTAATATAGAACTACAAATCCCGTGATGCAGCCCCTCCGCGAGCATGCGCTGTGCGAGAGAGGGTGAGGGAGCCTTCTCTTTCCCCCGCGCAGGGGCTGGGAGGGGCCTGGTGCCGACCGTACTGCGATCTACCCGAGTTGGGGACATTGGGTAAGCGTTTCTCCCTGTAACTAGCCAGTGTGTGTGGTCTTGACTCGCCCGGGTGCATGTTAGAGTTGAGCGGCCGCTTTTTAGGGGCGATGCGCGATGAGGCGGCCGACCTGCCCCCTCAGCCGAGGCCCCCCCGGCCTGCTTTGGAGGATTGGAGGGGCGGTGGGAGGGTATAATTAGGCTGAACGATGGCGGCCTCTGCAGAAATCGGGCATGCAGGGTTGCCTGCGATCTGGCGTATGGTTCCCATTGAAGAGGACTGGCGGCCTCCGCCCAAGCTGCTGGAGAAAGCGGCGCAGCAGCAACATGCCGGCAGCCGTCTCGCCGTCACTTTGCTGGCGCGAATGACGATGCGCTTTTAAACGGTGACTTCCAACTCTTTTGAAAATAAACCAGTGATCAGCAAAGATTATAATCTTTGGTGATCAGTAGAACCAAGCCCGCCGTCTGATTCGCTCATCTGCCGAAAACCTGGGGCATTAGGCCCTGGGAAATACAGGGGCAGTAGGCCCTGGTTTAAATTTCCCCACACCCATTACATGCACAACCTGCAAATCTTGTTTGTGGAAGATGCGGTTTTTCCCCTACTCCATGATCTTTGCTTTTCACGGGCCACCGTGCTCCGCCTGTCCACTACCGAGCAGATCAGCAATTGGCCCCCTGCGTTCAAACGCATGGAGTTGATTTAACGCACCCCCCCCCCCCCCCCCTTCGCAGCCAGCTGGCTTTGCAGAAGTTTTGTGTTTCTGCTTGTGACTATTGCCGCCACTCCCAACAGCCAGAAGTGCTTCGTTCATTCTAGCGGAGCCGCCAAACTACTTCAACCCTAAGATATATCAAATCTAGTGTATGATTTTTAAGTAATCAATCATTGCCACTGCAGTCGTTGTTTTCTTTCGTTTTTACCGGCGGTTATATTTCCCTTTGTGCTCCATATCTTCAGCCAGCAGTGGTCGGATTGAACGGAGTTTTTGAATTTCTGGATTTGTACCGCCCCCTTGATCTTATTTGAGAGATTTATGTCACTCAATGTAAAATACTTGAGTTACAGTTTGAAGGTTGGCTTCAATGTCTGTCATCGTGTATAAGGACATCCCATCCGAGATGACAATAGGCTCGCTCAATGATGGGCGATAGTTGCATTAGTTTCTGTAGCGACCTTTTTAAAATTAAAAACTTTGTTCAGAGACGTAATTCATTGGAGTGAGGGCTTTATTTATCACTACCAAAATGTGCAGATTCTAAACTTACTGAAGGGCTTCATTATGTTAATGTATATATGATGGCTGTTTTACCTAATCCTTTACAACCTCTGCACTCGCCTTGTCTGCCACAGCCCATTGAAATGTACTTGAATTTTACCCTCTAAAATGATACAATGCCGTTGTGTTTAAAAAAAAAAGTATTTGATATACCTGTTCTTAGTTTTTTTTTAAATAATTTGAGAGAGGAGATTACAAGGCCTTTGCAGAAGATCTTTGTATCCTCTCTAGTAACAGGTAAGATCCTGGAGGACTGGAGAGAAGCTAATGTTTACTTTTGTTTAGGAAGGGAAGTAGAGATAATCCTGAAATTATAGGACTGTGGTAGGGAAGCTATCAGAGAGAATTCTTTGAGGTAGGATTTACTTACATTTGGAAGAGAATGGGATGAGAAAGGACAGTCAGCAATACTTTGACTGTGGTAAATCATGTTTTACGAGTTAAGTTTGGTTTAGAGATACAGAATGGAAATTAGACTTTCAGCCCACCAAATCTATGGTGACCTACGATCATCTATTCACACTAGTTCTTTCTTATCCACTCCCAACATACTAGGGTCAATTTTACAGAGGCCAATTAACCAACAAACCAACATATGTTTGGGGTTTGCGAGGAAACCGGCAGATGTGGAGGAAACCCACATGGTCACAGGGGAACATGCAAACTCCACACAGGCAGTACCTGAGATCAGGATCGAACCAGAGTATCTGGCGTTGTGAGGCAACAGTTCTACCACTGTTGGATTGAATTTTTTGAGCAGGTGATATGACGGTAGGATAGTGGATTTTGTCTGCGTGGATTTTAATAAGGTATTTCACAATTCCCTCTCTTTTTGCTGATCTAGAAGATTAAGACGCATTGGATGTACAATGACTTGGTAGTTTGGATTCAGAACTGGCTTATCTACAGAAGACAGAGGGTAGTGGCAGTTTCTCTGGCTGGAGGTCTGTGACCAGCAATGTTTCTCAGGGATCAGTGCTGGGACCTAAGTGTATATGGCTTGGTTAAAAGTTTGCAGTCAACAACCAAATTAGTGGTTGGGTACAGTGAGGAAGACTGTCAAGGATATAGCTGGATTTAGATTAAATATACGAGTGGAGGAATGGCAGATGGAGTTTAACCTGAGCAAGTGGGAGGTTTTGCACCTTATGAGGTTGAATGTAAGGGAAAAGCATAAAGTTTCTGTCAAGACTCTTAATAGCACATGTACAGAGGGATCTTGAAATCAAAAGTCTATAGTTCCCTGAAAGTGCAGCATGTAGATAGAATGATAAAGAAGGCTTCAGTATAAGATTCAGGAAGGCACGTTGCAGCTTTATAAAACTTTGGTTGGGCTGCATTTGGAGTTTTGCATGCATTTCTGTTCATTACATTACAGGTAGGATATGGAGGCTTTGGAGAAGTTGTAGAAGAGGTTTACCAGAATGTCGTCTAGATTAGAGCTGTTGAAAGGTTGAACCAACTAGGATCGTTTTCTCTGGAGTATCGGAGGTTGAGGGGAGACCCGAGAGAAAATTATAAAACTATGAGAGGGGTAGATGGAACCTTTTTTCCCAGGGTGGAAATGACAAGGACCAAATGGCATAGCTTTAAAGTCAAAGGGGGGAAAGTTTAAAAAGAAAGTTGGTGGTGGAAGTGGATACGAAAGTGACATTCAAGAGGTTTTTGGATAGATTCACGGAATGAAGGGAGCAGGGAATGAAGGGAAAGAAATCACGGATAGGCAGCGAAGATTTATTCACCACAGACTTTATGGGCCAAAAGACCTGTTCCTCTGTTGCAATTTTCTGGGATTCAACGTTAATACAGGCTTGATTGCCACTAGATTTTTCATACATGTAGAAATAATTGAATATCCTAAAGGATTTGTGGCTGGTGCTGAGAGGTTGCAGCAAGCGGTGATTATGCTGCATTTAGTATTTTTTCTATCAAATGAATATTTAGCTTTCATTAATTTTAATCTTGTGCATGTCCTTATACTGGTATTTGAAACATACAAAATAGGTGCGGGAGTAAGCCTACGCTTGGTTTCACCGAGCAGCTGACACCTAGAGCAGCAGATGCAATAGATGAGGTTGGAGGAGGTGCAGGTGAACCTCTGCCGTACCTGGAAAGACTGCTTGGGTCCTTGAATGGAGTCAAGAGGGGAGGTAAACATAGAAAATAGGTGCAGGAGTAGGCCATTCGGCCCTTCAAGCCTGCACCACCATTCAATATGATCATGGCTGATCATCCAACTCGGTATCCCGTACCTGCCTTCTCTCCATACCCCCTGATCCCCTTAGCCACAAGGGCCACATCTAACTCCCTCTTAAATATAGCCAAACTGGCCTCAACTTCCCTCTGTGGCAGAGAATTCCAGAGATTCACCACTCTCTGTGTGAAAAATGTTTTTCTCATCTCGGTCCTAAAAGACTTCCCCCTTATCCTTAAACTGTGACCCCTTGTTCTGGACTTCCCCAACATCGGGAACAATCTTCCTGCATCTAGCCTGACCAACCCCGTAAGAATTTTGTAAGTTTCTATAAAATCCCCCCTCAATCTTCTAAATTCTAGCGAGTACCAGCCGAGTCTATCCAGTCCTTCTTCATATGAATGTCCTGACATTCCAAGAATTCTCAGATTAGGAGACCAAAACTGTATGCAATACACCAGGTGTGGTCTCAGCAAGACCCTGTACAACTGCAGTAGAACCTCCCTGCTCCTATACTCAAATCCTTTTGCTATGAATGCCAACATACCATTCGCTTTCTTCACTGCCTACTGCACCTGCATTCCTACTTTCAATAACTAGTGTGCCATGACACCCAGGTCTCGTTGCATCTCCCCTTTTCCTAATTGGCCACCATTCAGATAATAGTCTACTTTCCTGTTTTGGCCACCAAAGTGGATAACCTCATATTTATCCACGTTATACTGCATCTGCCATGAATTTGCCCACTCACCCAACCTATCCAAGTCACTTTGCAGCCTCCTAGCATCCTCCTCACAGCTAACACTGTCCCCCAGCTTTGTGGCATCCGCAAACTTGGAGATGTTGCATTCAATTCCCTTGTCCAAATCATTAATATATATTGTAAATAGCTGGGGTCCCAGCACCTAGCCTTGCGGTACCCCACTAGACACTGCCTGCCATTCTGAAAAGGACCCGTTTACTCCTACTCTTTGCTTCCTGTCTGCCAGCCAGTTCTCTATCCACATCAATACTGAACCCCAATACCGTGTGCTTTAAGTTTGCATACTAACCTCTTATGTGGGACCTTGTCGAAAGCCTCTGAAAGTCCAGATATAACACATCCACTGGTTCTCCCTTATCCACTTTACGTCCAATTTAAAAAAAAAAAAAAAAAAAAAAAAAAAAAAACTTTTTGGGTAGATATATTGAGATTGATTGGAACAGGTATAGAATTTGTGGTAAAAAAAAAATCATTTTTATGGTGTTTATTCGGCCTATTAAGGCCATCTGGTTTTCCAGAATTTAATTGAATTATGTAGTTTCTTATGTAGTACAGGGTTATAGTTTGTATAAAACATGTCTTGATATCTTCTGGTGATTTCAATACCCAAAAAATTATTTTTTTTCCATAGCTATTTTAAAAGGAAACTGTACGAGATGTGTAGAATCTTTCGGTTTTATTGACATGATTTCACTTTTATTCCAGTTAAACCTGAAAATGATCCGAAATCCTCGATTAAGTTTAAAATTTGGGTATAGTGATATGAGGTTTTGATGATGTACAAAAGTACATCATCAGCGTATAATGATATTTTATTGTTTGAATATTTTGTATTGTATCCGTGGATATTCGGATGAGTTCTAAATCTTTCAGCTAGTGGTTAAATTATAAGGGCAAATAACAATGGTGATAATGAACAGCCTTGTTTATTACCCCTTGACAGTTGAAATTTCATGGATAAGATGTTATTAGTTAATATTCTGGCCATTGGCTTATTATATATTAATTTAATCTATAGAATGAAGTTCTCTCCCAGTTGAAATTTTTGCAATACCATAACCATATACTTCCATTCAACCTGACCGATTGCTTTCTCTGCATCCAGCAAAATAATTGGGAGTTTTTGATCTTTGATTGGTGTGAGTGCATTATGTTGAGCAGACGTCTCGATTATTAAATGATTGTCTCTTAGGGATAAATCACGTTTGATCCGGGTATATTAATTTACTGGCGTACTTAATCTTCTAGCTAATATTTTTGCTAATTTTTTTTATCTGTGTTAACGCAATAGCTCTGTATGATCTGGGATCTTCCACATCTTTGTCTTTCTCAAGTATTAATGTAATCGTACATTCTGCTAGTGTATCAGGTAATATTTGTTCTCTAAAGGCATGTGTATACATTTTCTGTAGATGTGGAGTAAATATGTCATTAAAACTTTTGTAGAATTAATTACTGAATCCGTCGGGACCTGGTGTTTTCACATTTTTTTAATGAGATTATTGTTTCTTCTATTTCCTTATTTGAGATTTGTGCTCCCAGTTCCTCTTGTTCCTGCAACTCTAGTTTGGGAAGATTGTAATTATCCAAGAACTCAGTAACTTTGTTGGTGTCCGTTGTCGTTTTGGATGTATACAAATTCTCATAAAATTGCACAAATCTTTTATTAATTTCATTCGATAGTGTTAATACTTCCCCTCTATCTGATTTAATCTTTGAAATCGAATGTTCCTTTTCTCGTTTTTTTAACTAACGTGCCAGAAGTTTATGGGGCTTATCCCCAAATTTAAACTGTTCCTGTCTTGTGATTTGGAATAATCTTATAACTTTCTCTGGAAGTAATTTATTTAATTTAAATTTTAGTATTAATATTTTATTATGTTTATCCATAGTCAGGTCTTTAGCATTATCTATGTCCAATTGTCTAATTTGTTCTTCTAGCTGCCGTTGTTCAATCTTATTTTTTTTTATTCTGAAAGGCTTGGTATGAGATTATAACACCTCGAATAAATGCTTTGAAAGATTCCCATAATAATGTAGGTGATGTGCCTGGCGTGTCATTTATTACGGGAAAAAGATCCATTTGCTGTTTCAGATATATACTCCTTTGTGGGTCTTTTAAACTTTGAGGGTTGTACCTCCAAAACGGTGTATTCTTAAACATTCCTTCTATTTAAAAAAAACAAGTTGGGGGGGAATGATCTTAAATCGTATTTGTATGGTAATTTGGATTCAAAGTATACAGAATTAATTTTGTGTCCACCAGGAAATAATCTATACATGAGAAAGTCTTGTGTACCAATGAATAGAACGAGCATTCCTTGCCGGTTGGATTTGCAATCCTCCAAACATCTGTTATATTTGTATTTTTTATATATGCTTTTAAAAGTTCACTAGTTATAGATTTCGTATTACCTCGCTGTTTTTGACTAGATTTATCTAAGTAAGGGTCTAAAACACAGTTAAAGTCTCCACCAATTATAACATTCTGGCGATTATATTCAGAATTTTATTTTTTAAATGCGGATTGTCAAAGTTAGGCGCATATATATTTACCAATGTAATTAGGGTGGCATGGATCTCAAATATCTCCCATCCTTATCTGTTAAGGTATTTTTCTGTTTAAATGGTATGCCTTTGCGGATAATGATAGATGTGCCTCTGGATTTCGACGTGTGTGACGAATGAAAAGTTTGGCCTATCCAGTTCGCCCTCAATCTAGCTTGATCTTGAAATTTAAGATGTATTTCTTGAAGAAAGATAACATCTGTGTTGTATGCTTTCAGCTGAGCTAAAATCTTACCCCTTTTAATGCGCTCGTTAACCCTCCCCCCCCCCTAATATTCCAACTGCAGAATGAAATTCCTCCCAGTTTATTTTGTTTAATGTCTTGCATTTTGGCTAGGTTTAGTACCTGTGTATCTTGCGGTGCATCTGTACCTCAGGTCTTGGGGGAACATTTACCCTACCAGGTTCAATTTGTGGATTCCTTTTGTAATTCTCGAATAAAAAACACACACATGTGATTGATTGTGATAATTAAATAAAAAAAAACTAGTAAAAGTCCAATAACATTTTTAAAAATTGGACTCTGATATTACAACTTTTATTTGGGATTATAAGTCCCATAGAATACAAAGACCACACCTGCATAAACCAAAAGTGGTAGGGGGATTAGCACTCCCTAATTTTATGTATTACTATTGGTCTGTAAATATCAGAAATATGATTCAATTGTTCGATAACTCTCCCCAGCAACCGGAGTGGATCATTATGGAGAAGGAAGACTGCTCCCCTTTTAATATTGGCGCGATCCTTCTCTCACCAATGACAGTGAATAATACAAATTACAACAAAATTCCTATTATACATAGTACAATCAGAATATGGAAACAAATAAAATATAACTTAAAATTAAGAAATTTATCTCTTCTATCACATTGCTAAAAAGCCTCTGTTTGAACCCTCAATTATGGATAAAGCATTTATACAATGGGAAAGAGCAGGAATTAAAACTTTGGGAGATTTGTATGAAACGGGAAAACTACTATTATTTAAACAATTACAATTAAAATACAATTTGGGTAACAATCAGTATTTTAAATATTTCCAAATATGTGATTATCTGGAAAAATATGCACAAGAATTTTACAATATGCCATCATACTTACTGGATGAAGCAATGAATACAAAGGCTGAATCAGCAAACTTAATTTCATATATATATAATATACTAAATGCAGTGATACCAACAACTGAAGGTATCAGAGGAGATTGGGAAAACGAATTAAGCATAAAAATTTCCAATGAAAGGTGGAAAGAGTACTTATTAAATGTGCATAAATGCTCAATTAACGTAAAACGCACTTTAATACAATTTAAAATCCTACACAGATTATACTACTCAAAAACTAAATTAAATAAATTTTTCCCCAACGTCTCACCAATTTGTGATAAATGCCAGTCTCAAGAAGCTACTATAGCGCATTCGTCTTTTGTACAAAAATTCAAAGGTTTTGGATAGAAATCTTTGATATCTTCACAAAACTGTTTAAAATAAAAATGACACCAAAGCCAGAGTGGATTATTTTCGGAATAACAAAGTAGCTCAGAGTTAAATGTGTTTCAAAAGAATCTATTTGACTACGGCTTAATAATAGGAAAAAAGCTAATCTTAAAATTCTGGAAAAATGCCCCTATACCAACAATAAATATGTGGATTTCAACTATGTTTGAAACACCACATCTGGAAGATATGAGACTCCGCCTGGCAGGAAAATCAGATCGTTTCTATCAGACGTGGTCTGCATTTATAGAATTGCTACAAAGATAGGGTGCAAGAGTACCTTGGGCCTTAGTAAACACGGATGGAAAACTATCGAGTTGGTAAATTCCTTTTGCGTGATGTATATAATATAGTAACTGGCTTTTCTTTCTTTTTTTTCTCTCTATCTTTTCTAGGGTCTATCTCTTAATCCCCTTTCTCTTACTCTTTGACCAAGGGGTTTTTTTCCCTCCCCTTTGGCACGCTCTTTCACTTTCACTTTCTCAACTCTTTTCACCAATTCACTCTCTCTGTTTCTATTCTTTTTCTTTAAAAGCCATAAAAGTATGGGGTACAATGGTTGTAACAATATATATATGTGATGCACATTGATGTATTTAACTCTATTAAATACAAATATTTTAAAAAATATATAAAAATCTACTCTACTAGTTGCATCCTCGAAAAATTCTATAAGATTTGTCAGACATGATTTACCTTTCATAAATCCATGCTGACTTTGTCCAATGATTTCACCACTTTCCAAATGTGCTGCTATCCCATCTTTAATAACTCATTCTAGCAGGTTTCCCACTACCGATGTTAGACTAACTGGTATGTAATTCCCCGTTTTCTATCTCCCTTTTAAAAAAGTTGGGTTACATTAGCTACCCTCCATTCCTCAGGAACTATTCCAGAATCTAAAGAGTTTTGAAAAATTATCTCTAATGCATCCACTATTTCTGGGGCTGCTATCTTAAGTACTCTGGAATGCAGTCTATCTGGCCCTGGGGATTTATCGGCCTTTAATCCATTCAATTTACCTAACGCCACTTCCTGGCTAACTTGGTTTTCACTCAGTTCCTCCATCTCATTTGACCCCCATTTAGTTGAAAAATTAGGCACATAGAGTCTGGGACGAGGTGAACAATAAGAGATTTATAAGGTCAAAAATATTTAATAATTGAGATGGATTGGACAAAGGAGAGATATGAAGCAAGATAAAATTAGTTCAAACGGTATATGTAGATAAGCATGGTGCAAGGAAGAAGGGTCTCGACTCAAAGCGTCGCCCATTCCTTCTGTCCAGAGATGCTGCTTCACCCGCTGAGTTAGTCCAGCATTTTGTGTCTAAGCATGGGGAAAGCAACGTGTTGGTAGTTTGGAACCACGAGACCCATCTCGGGTGAAGAATTGGTGTGTATTGTTGATTGAAAGGTACTCTGAAAAACTGGATGGCGATGAAAAATGGATGGCAAGACATCATTGATTGAATAAACTGTTATATTAAGAAATGGCTATGAGAATAAAAAATATCAAGTGTTGTGGATCAATGAAGGAATTTTACTTCTGGTTGCCGTAAAAGAGGCACAGCATCTATACATAATCCATAACTAAAGCTCTGATCTTGTGCTCTTTCGGTTTGCGCAGATTTTCTATTTGCGCAAAAAAACAGTATGCGACAGCACTACGTTTTTCGCCAGCTCACTCACCGTTCTCCTGTGCTGCGAGTGCACCAAGTTTCTTTCTGATCAGTGGCATAATGTAAAAGGTTTAAAAACCGTGCATGCGCAGATCAATCTCTCCTGCCAGTCAGCACTGCGCGGATTAGTCTCTTTCCCTGTCACTCCCTGGGACGATCCGCCCGTTCCTGCAACATCGTATCTTTACTGGAGCTGAGGGAGGCCGGAAGAGGTCTCCAACCGGATACAATTTTCAGAGGGACCGGAAGGGGTGAAGGAGTGCGTTCAGCGCCCGACGTGAGTCCCAAACAACACACCACCATCGCAACGCCCTGCAGCTCCAGCCTCTTCCCCTCTGGTCCCCCGTGGCTCTTCCCCGTCTTTTCTCCGAGCTATCCCCCCACCCCACACACCGGCGCGGTCGTAGCTGCTGGTGCCTCCGGACCGATCCGAGGCCTGGCTCTGAAGGCCCCAAGGCACACAAGAAGGGAGAGGAGCGGCAACCTCGAGATCCTGGGGAGGGAGAGGGGATAGAGAGGAGGGTAGTAGGGGAGGGTGGGACTGAGGGTAGAGGGATAGAGAGGTGAGGGTTGGATTGGGGGAGGGTAAGGAGGGAGAGTGGGGAATAGAGGGAGAGGAGGTAGGGAGTGGGGAAAGAGGGAGAGGAGGGCAGTGGGGGAAGATGAGGTGACGTTTTGGGTTGAGACGTCTGAAGTAGGGTCTCGACCTGAAACGTCACCCATTCCTTCTCTCCATAAATGCTGCCTCACCCGCTGATTTACTCCAGCATTTTGTGTCTACCTTTGATTTTGTCCAGCATCTGCAGTTCTTTCTCACACAAATTATATGCTACTTGAGTATAATCATGTCATAAATGTATACAGCAGATAGTACTGTTGATAGAAAGAGATAAATACCAGTGTTGAATATCGTATTATGGCGTTATCCTTACTGCGGAAAACGTCCCAACATACATGATGAGGTAAGTTGGAAGATTGATACTTTGCCTGACTTATGGGAGAACCTTTCAGTGTTTTAGATTGCCCAGAGTTTGTGGTGTAAGATACAAGGTAGAAATGAAATTAGAAATTGATAGGGTGGGAAGGACCTGCAGATGCTGGTTAATATAAGTCCCGCGGCCATTTAGGCCGCGCTGGGCGATGCAAAGCCATGCTCCGGGTCTTGATGTTAAAGCCCTCGGCGGGCGCTAGCAAGTCCCGCAGCCGTTAAAGCCGCGCCGGGCGATGTAAGGCCCCGCTCCAGGTCATTTTCAACCCCGCAACTCGGGCGGGAGAAGTTGCCGCTGCGGGAGCTCCGAAAAGCGGTCTCCCATCAAGGACCTGTGAGCTCCCGGTGTCACCGGCCGGCGGCTGAAGCCTCCGAATCTCCGGGGTCGGACAGCAGCAGCACGCAACCACAGCTCCTCCCGTTCCAAAGTCGGCCAGCTCCACGTTGGTAAGTAGTCCGCAGCTCCGCGACTGGAGCCCCAGGTCCGGTTGCAGGCCGCTCGACGGTGCTAGGCCCCAACGACAACGGTGACCCGACAGAAAAAAGGTGGGGTCTTCCGTACAGGGAAAATATTTTAAAAGTTTCCCCCACCCCCCACTCCCCCATGCATACCATGCACCCTTAGTGGCTCTCTGACAGTGCAGCCATCCTGCTGATTAGGTTCCCATTGTGATGAAGAACACGCAGACATGGCAAGCAGAAAAAGGATTTATTAAAGTTTAAAAAGTGAGTAGGTCTTAAAACATTCCAAGTCCAACCTCACAGCACACCTAAGCAGAGTGCAGGCAGCAAATCCAACCTCACAGCACTCCAAGCAGAGTGGAAGCGGCAAGTCCAACCTCACAGCACACCAAGCAGAGTGGAGACAGGAAGTCCAACCCCACAGCAAGTCCAACCCCGCAGCACCACACCCACACACACACCACACACACACCACACACACACCACACACACACCACACACACACCACACACACACCACACACACCCCACACACACCCCACACACACCCCACACACACCCCACACACACCCCACACACACCCCACACACACCCCACACACACCCCACACACACCCCACACACACCCCACACACACCCCACACACACCCCACACACACCCCACACACACCCCACACACACCCCACACACACCCCACACACACCCCACACCACACACCACACACCACACACCACACACCACACACCACACACCACACACCACACACCACACACCACACACCACACACCACACACCACACACCACACACCACACACCACACACCACACACCACACACACCCCACACACCACACACCACACACACACACGACAACCACCACCACGACCATGCCAACTAACTTCAGAACGTGGTAAGCATACTGAATCATGTTACTAACCATGTACTCTATGTAAGTAATTTGAAAATACAAACACAGTTGTGTCTAAACCAAATGATTCAAATGTTTAAAGCGATTTTTATTCTGAAACACTCCTCTAGAGCTGCTGCTACTGCAAAAATGTGCTTTAATTAACTTTCAACAAACACACACATACTCACCATATGTATGGCGGTAAGCTCTCTTGAATTACTCAAACGGTTCAAGGCGGCGTCTCCGCTATGGGCCTTCAGCACTAAGCGTCGCCTCTGAACTCACCGGAAATGACACAATCAGCACCACCTCTTCACTAAGTCACGGAAAGAACGGCAATTTTGCATTAAACACAGTCCTGATCTAATAAAACGTTTATTCACGGTTTTTCATTCCAAAACCTGTTGCACAGCAAGCAACATTTAAAACTCAAGCCGCATTTAAAAAGCAAAACACATTCTAAAATAAAGGCACACTTTTCAGTTTGCGGCACAGTCAAAAGGCACATTTTTCAATTAGCTGCACAGTCAAAAGGCACATAAAACATTTATTTCTTCCAAACAGTTCCAAATAAACCAAATAAAACCACATACACAGTTTAGTAGACACGTGTTCAGTATATTCACAGCTCAGACTGAAAGTCATGACCTCTCCCTTCCCCATCTTGCAGTGACTGTGGCACGTTCACACATCCGGGTTTTATAGTCCCTTCCCCTCCCACCGGAAGGGACGTGGCGTTCATGCTGTGATTGATAGGAGAGAGAATCTCAACATTTAAAAAAACATTAATAAGTCTTTTATTTTTCATCAATGTGAAAAATCCTCTGGCCCTGACAGCTGGAGGGGGATTCTGAGTCAGATGGCCAAAAATCACAGCCGTAAGTGGTAGCGATTTTTCTAAAATCAATATACAGCGCAAACAGGAAGTGGTGAAGATTTGACTTTAAACACTTGCCTTTTGCATTTTCAAAGCAAACCACTCTTGCCTTTTGCATTGTCAAGCAAACCACACTTGCTTTTTGCATTTTCAAGGCAAACCACACTTGCCTTTGGCATTTTCAAAGCAAACCACACTTGCCTTTTGCATTTTCAAGGCAAACCACACTTGCCTTTGGCATTTTCAAAGCAAACCGCACTTGGCTTTTTATTTTCAAACCACCATTTGCATTTTCAAGCCAAACCACCATTTGCATTTAAGAATGAATTACTGAAACAGAATTGGAAGGTAGTATATGAGGGTGAAGATATTGACAAAGCATACAATGGATGTCAGAACAACTCTTAAAAGTATGTGCATAGCAATCTGGGGGGAATTTGTGGAATGGTTTGGAACAAGAGATAAAACTTAGCACAAACATAATTCAGTTTGAAAAGATGTACAAAAACACCTTTTAAAGGATATTGGGATGAGGATAGGTGATTTTGAGTGGGATATTTGTTATACATTGTATTCGGAAGGGTGATTATATGGTGATGGGTTGTATATATGTCTAAGAGATACTGTAGTATATGAGGGTTTTCTTCTTTTTTTGTATGGCTTTGTAAATATTTGATTAGTGGATAAATGTAAAGAATTTGGTGTACATAGGAAATAGCTGTTTATAGCTGCTAAATTTGTATGAGATAATTATAAGCAATTGAATAAGGGGTGGGAATTAATAAGCTTTGGTTTCTTCCTGCTCCTTTTTCAGACACGTACGATTTCATTTATTTATAAATATTGTTTATGATACTTTATAAATATTCTTGTTTTTTGTTTTTTTTTGTTGTATGCTGTTTCACACTTGCTTTTTATTCTTTTATCCTGTTCGAAATAAATAAATAAAAACCACCATTTGCATTTTCAAACCAAACCTTTTGCATTTTCAAACCAAATCTTTTGCATTTTCAAACCACCATTTGCATTTTCAAACCAAATCTTTTGCATTTTCAAACCACCAATTGCATTTTCAAACCACGAATTGCAATTTCAAACCAAACTGCCATTTGCAATTTCAAACCAAACCGCCATTTGCATTTTCAAACCAAACCACCATTTGCATTTCTTTTTCAAACCAAACCACCATTTGCATTTTTTTTCAAACCAAACCACCATTTGCATTTTCAAAGCAAACCTTTTGCATTAGTGGAGGCTAGTTCCCTGGATGTTTTCAAGAGAGAGTTAGATTTAGCTCTTGGGGCTAAAGGAATCAAGGGATATGGGGAAAAAGCAGGAACGGGGTACTGATTTTAGATGATCAGCCATGATCATATTGAATGGAGGTGCTGTCTCGAAGGGCTGAATGGCCTACTAGTGCACCTATTTTTCTATGTTTCTATGCTGCAAAAAACAAAAGGAGAGTGCAAAATATAATGTTGTTCCAGTAGGGAAAGGTGCAAGGGCTGCAATGCGGTAGATTGGGAGACACAATAAACTGCAGATGCTGGAATTTTGTGCAAAACACAGTGTTGGAGGAATTCAGTGCATCAGGCAGAATCTGTGGAGGGAATGAACAGGTTATGTTTCAGGTTGCGACACTTCAGGGTTTTGGGCTCAAAGCATCTATTTTCTGGTTCGCCGAACCCCACAAGCCAGCTTTAAAACAAAAACTTTATTCCTTTTCTGTCTTGTAACATTTTTGGTTTGTATGAGGATTAGTGATTTAAACTGTTGCGTGTACAACTGTACGCTATTGTTATAAGCAGTTTTATTTGTTCTTGCAAAGTAAATATACATTAGTATTAACACAATTGCTCATGAATGCAAAAGGTAATATGCTAAATTATTCCCGTATTAGGCAGAGAACAAATACTAAGGGAGTGAGATCTCAAAATGTATTTTGCTTGAGCATCCAAAAGAGAGCTTGCTTTTTATCTGTTTTAATTCCCCCTCAAATTAGTTGTATTGCCCTCTGGCACTGGCTAAAATCTTATTGTAAATGTGACCCTGAAATAAGTCAAGTGAAAAATGTGTCTTTCTCTGAGTCTTCGGTTGATACTTTGAGCATGAATGCATTAATGCTTTGAATATTATCCTGATTTCATATTCGCTGGCACTGTGAAGTTAGATTTCTGTATTTGTGGGTTGCTATGGAGCAGGATTTCTCCCGCAGTTATTATTCAGGCAAGTTAGTGCCAGAATTTGCAGGTGCATATATGTCTGTTTCTGGACCAAGTATATCCAACCAGGAAAGAGGTACTAAATGATTATTTCATATCAGTATTCACCAACGATAAGGTTGAATAGGACAGACAGCGAGGTGATATGTTGAGTCTCTTGAAGAGCATTAAAGTCGATAAATTACTAGGGCTTTCTTGGATCTATCCTAGGTTATTGATAGAGTCAAGAGAGGAGATTGCTCAGACCTTGACAGAGATCTTTGTATTTTCTTTAGCCACGGGTCAGGTTCCAGAGCACTAGAGGATAGTTAATGTGCTTTCCTGTATTTAGGAAGGGCAGTCGACACGAAACAGGAAATTATATGTTGATAAGCCTTGCATTTAGAGAAAATTCTTGAGGATAGGAACTACTTGCATCTGGAAAAGCATAGACATATTATGGATAGCCAGCATGCCTTTATGTGGATGGGTCATATCTTAGAAACATAATTGAATTTTTTGAGCGAGTGACAAAGATGATTGATAAGGGAGGGTGGTGGATGTTGTGTACGTGGATTTCAGTAAAGCTCTTGACAAAGCCTCTCATGGTAGGCTGACCTGGAAGATTTAAGCACATTGGATCCATGGAGGCTTGGTGATTAGATTCACAATTGGTGTGTGCATAAAAGACAGATGGCGGTGGTGGAGGGGTGTTACACTGACTAGAAGTTTGTGGTCTATGTAATATTGCTTAACAAGGATCAGTGCTAGAACCTCTGATTAATGCATATACTGAAAATGTATTAATCTAATTAGTAAGTTTACAGATGGCAAAAAAATGGTGTGGAAGGGGCTGTCAAAAGATTCACAGGATATGGAACAGTTGTAAACGCGGGCAGAGAAATGGCAGATGGAGTACAATGGCAACATGTTTGAGGTGTGACTCAACGAAGGCAAATGTTTGGGGAAAGTATACAGTTAAACGGCAGGAATTCTCTTAGGAGCACTGAAGTACAGTGTCTAGAGCCCATAGTTCCCTGAAAGTGGTAACGTAAGTCGATAGCATGGATCTTGCCTTCAGCAGTCATGATGTTGAGTATAAAAATAAGGAAGTCATGTTGCAGTTTTATAAAACTTTGGTCCCAGCCTCATTTGGAATATAGTGTGCAGTTTCTATTCACCCTATTACGGGAAGAACATGGAGGATTTGGAGAGGGTGTAAAAGACATCAGGAGGTGGCTTGGATTAGAAATTATTAGCCATAAAGAAAGGTTGGACAGATTTGGATTTTTTCTTGTGATCTGATATAAGTAGATAAGATTGAAAGGAATCGATGGTCAGTCTTCCCCCCCCCCCCCCCCCCCCCCCCCCCCACTCTATTGTCATATCTTGTTGAAGGATCTCGTATGGTAATCATTCAACAAAAATTTGAAATGCTAATCAGTGCATTTTGTTATGAATTCATCAAGCAATGCAAATATTTTGAGTTCATTTTATCAAGTTCTTTTATAATAGTCCTACCGGATTTGAGAATATAGCCTTAATATTTAAAGGCTTTTAACTGTTTCTCCTTATGGTATCTAATGGAATAAAAACATAGAAAATAGGTGCAGGAGTAGGCCACTCGACCCTTCGAGCCTACATCGCCATTCAATATGATTATGGCGGATCACCCAACTCAGTATCCTGATCATGGCTGATCATCCAACCCAGTATTTTGCAAAGCTGCAGTGTATGTAGAATTAATTCAAAGAATGCTTATGTAGCTAGTTCAATGAATTTTGTTGCTTAACTCGGGTGGTTTCAAACTAAATAGGGGGGGTGGGTGTCAAATGGGATAGTCAAGGACGGAGTTGAAAGGAAAGGGAGTAAAGGGATAGTTAATGACCCCAGAATTAACGGGAAAGAAAGCTCACAAAGGGACAGCAGAGTATGGCCAAGTGTAGTAGGGATCGATGTGAATTGTGAGATGCGTAAGGAAATAAAAGTACTGTATTTGAATGCGCAAAGTATAAGAAGTAAAGTAGATGAGCTTGAGGCTCAGATAGAGGTTGGTAGATATGACATTGTGGGGATTACCTAGATGTGGCTGCAGGAGGATCGGGTCTGGGAACTTAATATTCTGGGTTATACATCCAATAGAAAGGATAGGCAGGTGGGCAGAGGAGGGCGGGTAGCTCATCTGGTGAGGGATGGAATTCAGACCCTTACGAGGGAAGACATAGGGACTGATGAGGTAGAGTCACTGTGGATTGAGTTAAGGAATTGTAAAGGCAAGAAGACACTAATTATATAATTATACTAAAATAACACTAACTAGGTGTTATCTACAGACCCCCAAATAGTAGCCCAGATGTAGGGTGTAAGTTGCAGCAGGAGTTAAAACTGGCATGTAACAAAGGTAATGCCACTGTGGTGATGGGGGATTTCAATATGCAGGTAGACTGGGAAAATCAGGTTGGTTCAGGACCCCAAGAAAGAGAGTTTGTAGAGTGCCTCCGAGATGGATTCTTAGAGCAGCTTGTAATGGAGCCGACCCGAGAAAAGGCAATTATGGATTTAGTGTTGTCCAATGAACCAAATTTGATAAGAACTCGAGGTAAATGAACCGCTTGGAGGTAGTGATCATAATATGATTGATTTTAATCTGCAATTTGAGAAGGAGAGGTTAAATCGGAAATGGCAGTGATGCAGCTGAACAAATGCGATTATGAAGGCATGAGAGAGGAGCTGGCCAAGGTAGATTGGAAAGGGATACTAGCAGGAATGACGGCGGAACAGCAATGGCAGGAATTTCTGGGCATAATCCGGAAGACGCAGGATTATTTCATTCCAAAAAGGAAGAAAGATTCTAAGGGCAGTAGGAGGGAATCGTGGCTGACAAGAGAAGTTAGGGATAGAATAAAACTAAAAGAAAAGATGTATAACACAGCAAAGAGTAGCCGGACGCCAGAGGATTGGGAAACTTTCATAGGACAACAGAAGGAAACAAAACGAGCAATACGGGCAGAAAAGATGAAGTACGAAGGGAAGCTGGCCAGGAATATAAAGAAGGATTGTAAAAGCCTCTTTAGATATGTTACGGGAAAAAGAGTAGCAAGGTCAAATGTGGGCAGACACGGGTAAGATTATTATGGGAAACAAGGAAATGGCAGAAGAGTTGAACAGGTACTTCGGAACTGTCTTCATTAAGGAAGCTACAAACAATCTCCCAGAAATACTGGAGGACAGAGGATCTAAGGGGGCCAAGGAACGTAAAGACATTTTCATTAGGCGAGAAACAGTATTGGGTAGGCTAATGGGACTGAAGGATGATAAATCCCCGGGGCCTGATGGACTGCATCCCAGGTTCCTCAGGGAGGTGGCTCTAGAAATAGTGGGCGCATTGGTGATCATTTTCCAATGTTCAATAGATTCTGGATCAGTTCCTGTGGATTGGAGGATAGCTAATATTACTCCACTTTTCAAGAAAGTAGCGAGAGAGAAAACGGGGAATTACAGACCAGTTAGCCTGACTTCGGCAGGGCTCTCACTTAACGTTTTTTCCCTGTTGCCAGTCGGGCAACCTCGGCAGCTTTTTAGGTTGCCCAATGACAGTTTAGGTGGTCATTTAAGACGGCTTGCATGACGCGTGCGATAATGTGCTCGGACGAAGTGCGTAGTTACCAGTCGGAATTATGTTCAATGAAGCATTAATATTTTATTCCTGCTTCAAATAAAGTCGCAAACTAAACATATTCACCAATCAAGACATGATATATACCACAATGATATGCAGCAAAATTACAATACGGAATCTCATCTCGTTTTACACGTTGCAATTAATGCAATTTCTATTATCTCTTTCCACTTCCAAACAAAAATCTGTTTGGAATAATCAGCGTATGATCAACCTCAGTGAGACTAAGTGCAGGCTTGGCGATCGCTTCGCACAACACCTCCACTCAGTTCGCAATAACCAACCTGATCTCCCGGTGGCTCAGCACTTCAACTCCCCCTCCCATTCTGAATCCGGCCTTTCTGTCCTGGACCTCCTCCATGGCCAGAGTGAGGCCCACCGCAAATTGGAGGAACAGCACCTCATATTTTGCTTGGGTAGTTTACACCCCAGCGGTATGAACATTGGCTTCTCCGATTTCAGGTAGTCCTTGCTTTTCCCTCCATCCCCTCCCATTCCCAGCTCTCCCACAGCCTATTGTCTCCATCTCTTCCTTTCCTTTTCCCGCCCCCCACCCCTCCCGACATCAGTCTGAAGAAGGGTCTTGACGCGAAACGTCGCCTATTCCTTCGATGCTACCTCACCCGCTGATTTTCTCCAGCTTCTACCAACGGAATCCCACCACTGGCCAGATCTTCCCATCTCCTCCCATGTCAGCTTTCTGCAGAGACCGGTCCCTCTGTAACTCCCTGGTCAGTTCGTCCCTTCCCACCCAAATCACCCCCTCTCCTGGCACTTTCCCTTGCAATTGCAGGAAATGCTACACTTGTCGCTTTACTTACTACACAGTTCTGGGGGAGGTGGAACCAGTACAAACAGGACAGTCTGCACCTGGGCTGGAATGGAACCAGTGTCCTTGGGGGTATGTTCGCTAGTGCTGTCAGGGAGGATTTAAACTAATGTGGCAGGGGGATGGGATTATGAGTAGAGAGACAGAGGGGTGTAAAATGAGGGTAGAAGCAATAGGTAGCAAGGTGAAAAGTAAAAGTGGCAGGCAGAAAAATCCAGGGCAAAAATCAAAAATGGCCACATCAAAATAATTGTATAAGGGGCAAGAGCTTCGTAAAAACAAGCCTGAAGGCTTTGTGTCTCAATGCGAGGAGCATTCGTAATAAGGTGGATGAGTTGAATGTGCAGATAGTTATTAATGAATATGATATAATTGGGATCACGGAGATATGGCTCCAGGGTGACCAAGGCTGGGAGCTGAATATCCAGGGATATTCAATATTCAGGAGGGATAGACAGAAATGAGGTGGAGTAGCGTTGCTGGTTAGAGGAGATTAACGCAATAGAAAGGAAGGACATTAGCTTGGAGGATGTGGAATCGATATGGGTAGAGCTGCGAAACACTAAGGGGCAGAAAGCGCTAGTGGGAGTTGTGTACAGGCCACCTAACAGTAGTAGTGGAGTTGGGGATGGCATCAAACATGAAATTAGAAATGCGTGCAACAAAGGTAAAACCGTTATAATGGGTGACTTCAATCTACATACAGATTGGGTGAATCAAATGGGCAGGGGTGCTGAGGAAGAGGATTTCTTGGAATGTATGCGGGATAGTTTTCTAAACCAACATGTAGAGGAACCAACGAGAGAGCAGGCTATTCTAGACTCGGTATTGAGTAATGAGGAAGGGTTATTTAGCAGTCTGGTTGTGCGTGGCCCCTTGGTCAAGAGTGACCATAATATGGTTGAGTTCTTCATTAGGATAGAGAGTGACATTGTTAATTCAGAAACAAGGGTTCTGAACTTAAAGAATGGTAACTTTGAGGGTATGAGACGTGAATTGGCCAAGATAGACTGGCAATTGATTCTTAAAGGGTTGACGGGTGGATATGCAATGGAAGGCATTTAAAGACTGCATGGATGAACTACAACAATTGTTCATCCCAGTTTGGTAAAAGAATAACTCAGGGAAGGTAGTGCATCCGTGGATAACAAGGGAAATCGGGGATAGTATCAAAACAAAAGATGAAGCATACAAATTAGCCAGTAAAAGCAGCCTACCAGAGGACTGGGAGAAATTCAAAGTCCAGCAGAGGAGGACAAAGGGCTTAATTAGGAAAGGTAAAATAGATTATGAAAGAAAACTGGCAGAACATAACAACTGATTACAAACGTTTTTATAGATATGTGAAGAGAAAAAGGTTAGTTAAAACAAATGTAGGTCCCTTGCAGTCAGAAACATGGGGAACAAGGTCATGGCAGACCAATTGAATAACTACTTTGGTTCTGTCTTTACTAAGAAAGACATAAATAATCTGCGGGAAATAGCAGGGGACCGGGGGTCAAATGAGATGGAGGAACCGAGTGAAATCCAGGTTAGCTGGGAAGTGGTATTAGGTAAATTGAATGGATTAAAGGCCGATAAATCCCCAGGGCCAGATAGGCTGCATCCCAGAGTACTTAAGGAAGTAGCTCCAGAAATAGTGGATGCATTTGTGATAATTTTTCAAAACTCTTTAGATTCTGGAGTAGTTCCTGAGGATTGGAGGGTAGCTAATGTAACCCGAATTTTTTAAAACGGGGAGTTACAGACCAGTTAGTCTAACATCGGTAGTGGGGAAAATGCTGGAGTCAGTTATTAAAGATGGGATAGCAGCACATTTGGAAAGTGGTGAAATCATTGGACAACGTCAGCATGGATTTATGAAAGGTAAATCATGTCTGATGAATCTTATAGAATTTTTCGAGGATGTAATTAGTAGAGTGGATAAGGGAGAACCTTGGATGTGTTATATCTGGACTTTCAGAAGGCTTTCGACAAGGTCCCACATAAGAGATTAGTATACAAACTTAAAGCATTCGGTATTGGGGGTTCAGTATTGTTGTGGTTAGAGAACTGGCATGCAGACAGGAAGCAAAGAGTAGGAGTAAACGGGTCATTTTCAGAATGGCAGGCAGTGACTAGTGGGGTACCACAAGGCTCAGTGCTGGGACCCCAGCTATTTACAATATATATTAATGATCTGGATGAGGAAATTGAATGCAACTTCTCCAAGTTTGCGGATGACACGAAGCGGGGGGGGGGGGCAGTGTTAGCTGTGAGGAGGATGCTAGGAGGATGCATGGTGACTTGGATAGGTTGGGTGAGTGGGCAAATGCATGGCAGATGCAGTATAATGTGGATAAATGTGAGGTTATCCACTTTGGTGGCCAAAACAGGAAAGTAGACTATTATCTGAATGGTGGCCGATTAGGAAAAGTGGAGATGCAACAAGACCTGGGTATCATGGTACACCAGTCATTGAAAGTAGGCATGCAGGTGCAGCAGGCAGTGAAGAAAGCGAATGGTATGTTGGCATTCATAGTAAAAGGATTTGAGTACAAGAGCAGAGAGGTTCTACTGCAGTTGTACAAGGTCTTGGTGAGGCCACACCTGGAGTTTTGCGTACAGTTTTGGTCTCCTAAAACTGAGGAAAGACATTCCTGCCATAGAGGGAGTTCAGAGAAGATTCACCAGACTGATTCCTGGGATGGCAGGACTTCCATATGAAGAAAGACTGGATAGACTCAGCTTGTACTCGCCGCAATTTAGAAGATTGAGAGGAGATCTTATAGAGACTTACAAATTTCTTAAGGGGCTGAACAGGCTGGATGCAGGAAGATTGTTCCCGATGTTGGGGAGGTCCAGAACAAGGGGTCACAGTTTAAGGATAAGGGGGAAGTCTTTTAGGACCGAGATGAGAAAATCATTTTTCACACAGAGAGTGGTGAATCTGTGGCATTCTCTGCCACAGAATGTAGTTGAGGCCAGTTCATTGGCTATATTTAAGAGGGAGTTAGATGTGGCACTTGTGGCAAATGGGAACAGGGGGTATGGCGAGATGGCAGGTACAGGATACTGAGTTTGATGATCAGCCATGATCATATTGAATGGCGGTGCAGGCTCGAAGGGCCGAATGGCCTACTCCTGCACCTATTTTCTATGTTTCCATTCAAGGACCCAAGCAGTTTTTCCAGGTACGGCAGAGATTCACCTGCACCTCCTCCAACCTCATCTATTGCATCTGCTGCTCTAGGTGTCAGCTGCTCCGTGAGACCAAGCGTAGGCTTGGCGATCGTTTCGCCCAACACCTCCGCTCGGTTCGCAATAACCAACCTGATCTCCCGGTGGCTCAGCACTTCAACTCCCCCTCCCATTCCGAATCTGACCTCTCTGTCCTGGGCCTCCTCCATGGCCAGAGTGAGGCCCACCGTACATTGGAGGAGCAGCATCTCATATTTCGCTTGGATAGTTTACACCCCAGCTGTATGAACATTGACCTCCAATTTCATGTAGTCCCTGCTTTCTCCTCCGCTTCCTCCGCCCACTGTCTATGCCTCTTCCTTTTCTCTCCCCTCCCCACCCCCACCCCCGCACCCTCACATCAGTCTGAAGAAGGGTCTCGACCCGAAACTTCGCCTATTTCCTTCGCTCCATAGATGCTGCCACACCTGCTGTGTTTCTCCAGCATTTTTGTCTACCCATTCACACTTCTGTTGTCTCACTTTCCTCAGCCACTCCCTGCACATTTGGGGCAATTTTACAAGTTAACCTACAAGTTAACCTACAAAGCCAATGCGTCTTTGGGATGTGGGAGGAAACCCACACGCTTCCAGAGAGAATGTGCAAATTCAACACAGACAGTGCCCGAGAACAGGATCGCTCAGATCTCTGGCATGTGAGGCAGCAAGTCCACCAGCTGTGCCACTATATTTTATTTTCCAACACACACAAAATTATATGTTGATAACTTTGGTTACTAAAAAAAAAGAAACTATCCATTTTCAGTGTTAAATCTCTAAGTGACGCTATGTCCCCCTTTACAGCTACTGTATGTTTTAATTCAGTTCAAGACTATGGGGTAGTACATTGGCCATAAAGTTGCGGCCTAAAATTGCCAGAGACCCGGAATTGATCCTGAATATGGGTGCTGTCTGTATGGAGTTTTGTTTTCTCCTTTATAACATTGTTTACAGAGTACTAGGTTTACATATTCTGTTGTGCTGCTGCAAGGATTTAATTGTTTTAACCGGGAAGTGAGAGAATAGCACACTCTTGACTTGACTTGCGTCGCTAATGTGTGGGATAGAACTAGTGTACGGGTGATCGATGGTCGGCGTGGACTCGGTGGGCCAAAGGGCCTGTTTCCACCCTGTATCTTTAAATTACACAAAAAAACATTAAAATCAGAGGAAATCTAAAGAAGAGTCTCTACCCGCAACGTCACCCAATTTCTTCTATCCAGAGATGCTGGCTGCCCCATGGAGTTGCCCCGCACAATTAAAGCATGAAATAGCCTTCACCCAACCATAGGTACCCAACCAGACGCAACTGGCTCTTTTTTTGCCCAAGAGCCATTTTTTGCTTAAGTCTAAGGCAAGAGTCAAGAGGGTTTTATGGTCATGTGTCCGAGATAGAGCAATTAAATTCTTGCTTGCTGCAGCACAACCGATGATGTGCTGGCCGTGGTTGTGCGCATGTGCGGGGGAGGATGTGCAGGTCTTGGCAGTGCACATGTGTAAGGCGGCCTGCTGAGCCTAGACACGGATGGCGGGCGGAGACGGAGAGTGACAGAGAGAGAGAGAGAGAGAGATAGAGAGGGGGCCTGCTCAGAATTAAATGATAGGTGTCCCGGGTGCTTGCCAAGCCGGGCAAAATGGCATGTCTTTTAGGTTGCCCGAGGGACTGTAGGTTGCCATTGGCACCCGGGCAACCGCTAATTTCGAGCCCTGCTTTGGTGGTGGGAAAGATGCTGAAGTCAGTTATTAAAGTGGTAATAATTGGGCACTTGGATAGCAGTAAAAGGATTAGTCCAAGTCAGCATGGATTTATGAAAGGAAAATCATGCTTGACTAATCTGGATTTTCTTTAGGATGTGACAAGTAAAATGGATGAAGGGGAGTCGATGGATGTAGCGTATCTGGACTTTCAGAAAGCCTTTGATAAGGTCCCTCACGGGAGATTGGTGACTAAAATTAGAGCACATGGTATTGTGGGTAGGATGTTGATGTGGATAGAAAATTGGTTGGCAGACAGGAAGCAAAGAGTAGGGGTGAACGGATCCTTTTCAGAATGGCAGGCTGTGGCGAGTGGAGTGCCGCAAGGCTCGGTGTTGGGGCCGCAACTGTTACCATATATATTCATGATTTGGAAGAGGGAATTAGGAGCAAGTTTGCAGATGACACAAAGGTGGGTGGCAGTGTGAACTGTGAAGAGGATGTTAGGACAGGTTGAGTGAGTGGGCAGATGCGTGGCAGATGCAGTATAATATAGATAAATGTGAGGTTATCCATTTTGGTGGCAAAAACAAGGGGCAGATTATTATCTCAATGGGCTTAGGTTAGGTAAGGGGGTGGTACAGCGAGGCCTGGGTGTCCTTGTACACCGGTCACTGAAAGTTGGCGTGCAGGTACAGCAGGCAGTGAAGAAAGCTAATGGAATAAACAATAGGTGCAAGAGTAGGCCATTTGGCCCTTCGAGCCAGCACTGCCATTCAATGTGATCATGGCTGATCATCCCCAATCAGTACCCCGTTCCTGCCTTCTCCCCTGACTCTGCTATTTTTAAGAGCACTATCTAGCTCTCTCTTGAAAGCATCCAGAGAACCTGCCTCCACCGCCCTCTGAGGCAGGGAATTCCACAGACTCACCACTCTCTGTGAGAAAAAATGTTTCCTCGTCACGGTTGTAAATGGCTTACTCCTTATTCTTAAACTGTGGCCCCTGGTTCTGGACTCCCCCAACATTGGAAACATGTTTCCTGCCTCTAATGTGTCCAAACCTTTAACAATCTTATATGTTTCAATGAGATATCCTCTCATCCTTCTAAACTCCAGAGTGTACAAGCCCAGCTGCACCATTCTCGCAGCATATGACAGTCCCGCCATCCCGGGAATTAACCTTTTATTTTGGCCTTCATAACAAGAGGATTTCAGTATAGGAGTAGAGAGATTCTTCTGCAGTTGTATAGGGCTCTAGTAAGACCACATCTGGAGTATTGCGTACAGTTTTGGTCTCCTAATTTGAGGAAGGACATCCTTGTGATTGAGGCAGTGCAGTGTAGGTTCACAAGATTGATCCCTGGGATGGCGGGACTGTCATATGAGGAAAGATTGAAAAGACTAGGCTTGTATTCACTGGAGTTTAGAAGGATGAGGGGAGATCTTATAGAAAAAATTATATATAATTTTAAAAGGACTGGACAAGCTAGATGCAGGAAAAATGTTCCCAATGTTGGGTGAGTCCAGAACCAGGGGCCACAGTCTTAGAATAAAGGGGAGGCCATTTAAGACTGAGGTGAGAAAAACCTTTTTCCACCCAGAGAGTTGTGAATTTGTGGAATTCCCTGCCACAGAAGGCAGTGGAGGCCAAATCACTGGATGGATTTAAGGGAGAGTTAGATAGAGCTCTAGGGGCTGGTGGAATCAAGGGATATGGGGAGAAGTCAAGCACGGGTTATTGATTGGGGATGATCAGCCATGATCGCAATGAATGACGGTGCTGGCTCGAAGGGCCGAATGGTCTCCTCCTGCACCTATTTTCTATGTTTCGATGACCCATTTCAGCATCACTAAAATAGATCATCTGGTCATTGTCAGATTCTTGTCCATGAATTGGTTGCTTCATGGTGGTTGAGATGTCCTCATATTATAAAGGCAAGTTTTTTTTCTTTCTCATCGAGAATTCTACTGCCCACTTTTAAACATACAAAGTCTCATTTGCCAGATGCTCCTGTGTCTGCTTAGTTAAATGGATTCTGAGTCTGCCGCAAGTTCAAAATTCTTACTTATTTTCGAATTCCTTAATGACCACTCCCTTCCCCATCTGTGACCTCTCGAAATCCTCAGAGATCACTGTACATCATTTCTGGCAACTAGCATGTCTGCAATTTCAGTGACCCACAATTGGCAATTTGACCTTTTGATTATGTAGACTGCAAGCTTAAGCATTTCTTTGCCTCGTTCTAATGCTCTCTGCTTAATATGTTCTTTAAAATCTTCCTCCGTGGCTAATCATTTGGTCATCTCCCCAATTATATTCTTGCATAGCTTTTGACAATTTGTGTTTGTGAAAATGCGTGTTATGTTTCAGTGTGTTATAGGTGCTTTATAAAAGCAAGCATTGGAACTTGTAGTTGCTCAGTTTCCTTTGGTATCTAAAAATGTAAAAACCCACTTGAGTACCATGGGCGATTAAATTTTTTTACAGCCAAATTTACCACTTCTGAAACTTTTTAGATACCAAAGGAATCAAGAAAAAACCCACAAATAATGCCTTACTGTTCATGCAGTGAGCAAAGCGAGATAATTCCCAATATTTTCAATCTTGATATCTGCACGGCCAATGTTCGCCAACCATTTTAGTTGTTGTCCCTTCAGCTGTCACTTCTGTCTACCATAATTTCTCTTCACTTTTGGAATTCTGTAGTCTCTCACAGTTACCCCGATTTCCACAATTATTTACATTGCAAAAATTGTCAATTTTGGCGGTTTTTAACAGGTAAGAAAGTATGCGTTTTGTGTATTAACAATGTATGCGGTAGGCTGCCATGTCCTCCACATGGATTGAGCTGCTCCGTGTATCATGCCCGATGACCTTGCGTGCAACCCCCCCCCTATTCATTGGCCGGAACAATTATGTATGTTTACAAGAAAAGTAGTTGGAATTGGTCGCCTAGTCAAAGTCATCAGGTGATTTCCAGAAAAATGGGACCAAGGAAATCGCTGTTTCAGAAGTCTTTAAAACAAACAATACAAAGTGAGTAATTTTAAACTGGAATACTGTATTTTTTGTTTTGATCTGCTTTAGTGCCTGAAGCTAACTGATCAGAATGGCTGACAAGCCTATTTGGGAGCAGATTGGAAGTGGCTTTGTGCAACATTACTATCAAACTTTTGATGGAAACAGGAGTGGCCTAGCATCATTATATGTAAGTATGAAGTTGGTTCTCAATACTCAGACATGGTATGATTAGAAAAAATAAACCATATTTTCAAATAATTCCATGGTACTGTGATTTTTTTTAAATGTGATTTTTAAAGTCAAATGTTGTTGTGCATTCACTGCATTTTTTACTCTTCATGGTTTACAGTACAGGTCCACCACCAATCTTTCTGGCAACTGGTTGTCTGGCACCTTTAATTCAGGCAAAATTACGAGAGCGCACTTCCCCCCCCTGGAGATCCCCTTAAATATGTGCCGCTTAGGCCGGCAGCTAATCTTGACCACATTGGGACTTCCACGGCCACTCAGGGGGTTGAATTTGCCTCCTGTGGCTGGGACTCTGGAGCTTTGGCTCTACTGAAACCGGCGGATTAGTTGGCATAGCCGACTTTCGGGGCCAATCAGTGGATGGAATTTGCTCCCCACGGCCAGGCCTCTGGAACTCAGGTCTGACTGGAGCCAGCAGATCCGTTCCCATAGCCAACTTTGCGGGACGATATCTCCCTCTCAGCTCAGTGGACAATCTAGAAAGGCTCTGGAAGCAAGAAAGCTGGAAAATTATTGGTGGATCTATATTTAGTATTCACAAAGTTAGTTTATCATTGTAATGCTTTCAATTATACATAATCCAACGTTACTAACTTATGGAAATCATTGCCAAAGTTATCAGGACATTTAATTGAGTAGTCTATTCTTTGGTAAGGAGAAATGGGGCTTTTTTTTGTTTGCACAGTGAGGGAGAAATGTTATTGGATTTAGCCTAAAATGCATTAGCATATAATACAGGAAAATAAACGTTATACAGCATGGAAACAGGCCATTCAGGCCAACGTGCATGCCAACTAAGATGCTCCTTAAAAGGTAGTCAGTCCCTTTGCATGTGCTTGGACCATTTCCCTCTGAATCGTTCCTGTCTGTCCAAGTGTCTTTTAAATGCTGTTATAATGCCTGCCTCTACTACTTCCTCTGGCAACTCGTTGCATATATCCACCACCCTCGGTGAAAAAGATGCCCCGTTAGGATCCTATTGAATCTTGCCCCTCTCACCTTAAACCTATGCCCTCTGATTATTGATTCCTCAACTCTGTGTAAAATATTCTATTCCTCTCAATTTTATACAACTCAAAACATCACTGTCAGCCTCCTGCGCTCCAAGGAATAAAGCCCTATCTTGCCTAACCTTTCCCTATAGCTCAGGTCTTCAGGTCCTGGCAACGTCATTGTAAACAACACTGAACACCAAAACTGATTGATTGCAATAAATGATATGGCTTATTTTTCTAAATATTATTTATCTGAAGCATAGTGTGTTCTCGCAAAAAATGGAAAGTTGATCTGTTTGTTATCAAAGACTAATATTCAAAGTTGTGGTTTCATTGCATTGGAAATGAGGCTGAATTACTTGCCACTTATATCCAATTGAACCATGCAACCATATTTGAATAACCTGATGTGCAAAATGAATTATTGGTTCGTTGTAATGGTTGTTGGAGAGTTTTAAAACCTTTTGACTCTTTGTTATTTGCATTGGTGTGGCATTGTTTGAAACATTTTGATCTTTCATATCCCAGATTTTCATCAGATGATTCTGAGCCCAGCTCTCTATATTGCTGATTACTGAATGTTTTTCAAACAATTGGTGCCCAATTACCAAATAAGTGGAAAGCTTTCCTGGATGTTTATCTCTGACCTTGGTGGTTTTGTAGTGTAATAATGGGTGTGATCCTCCAACGGGAGACTCGCATCCAGTATTTCAATGCAGCAGGATGCACCATGGGGATTGTCACATAGCTCTTCTTCTCGAACAGCTTTGCCTCCTGGTTTATTAGTCATGATTCAAACATTTTTCTACCATCTTTTGAGTAACCGTGGTGAGTTAATTTTTTGTAAGCATTTTTATAAAAGACACGAGACTTAAAATAAACCCCACGCGCTTACAGTTAAGCCGGGTAACAATGAAACTATTTATGGACACGCTCCAATTAACTTCCTCCTCCTGACAGTGATGCCTCACCCCCCCCCCATTCAAATGAATGGGGCAGTACTAATCGGGATCGGTTTTATTTGGTGCAAGCTCAGCAGACTGGTGTCCTAGCTGGAAAGACTTTGGATGTTTGCACAGTTCTGCTACATTCCTTGAGTGATCCATTTGTGTGGCACCATAATGAAAATGGGGACGTCTGCAGGGAAACATAAGTGAATGCTGATGTTATATTAGTAGACCTGGCTCACTGCTTGCATACTTGTAGACTCTCTGAAAGAGCAATTGATATTTTTTTGGGACCTGACAATGAGGCAGGTTGATTGATTTTTGTGAGTATGATTTTGTTTTAGATTGATTCATCTTGCCTTTCTTGGGAAGGACAGCAGTTCCAAGGTAAAATTGCTATTGTGGAGAAAATAACTGTAAGTATGTTTTAAAATTTACTTCATAGAGATTTGGGCATGGAATCTGGAGGTTCGAAATGAACTATATTGACACCATTTATTTTCAGATTCATCAAAATGTAACCAAACATTTACAATTTATTTTAATTTAGAAAAGGAGGGAGAAAGCAAGGGCTATCTAATATTAGAGAAGTCAATGTTCATACCGCTGGGGTATAAACTACCCAAGCGAAATATGAAGTTTTGCTTGGGTATTGCTCGGGTAGTTTACACCCCAGCGGTATGAACATTGACCTCTAATTTTAGATAGCCCCTGCTTTCTCCCTCCTTCCCCTCTGTCTTCCCAGTTCTCCCACAAATCCTACTGTCTCCTCCTACTTCCTCCCCTCCCCCCCCCCCCCCGACATCAGTTTGAAGAAGGGTCTCAACCCGAAACGTCGCCAATTCCTTCTCTCTATAGATGCTGCCTCACCTGTTGAGTTTCTCCAGCATTTTTTATCTACTTGGATTTTAAATGGTTGCTTTGATATCAAAACAGATTAATTGACAATGTAGCAAGGTGAAGTATAGGTTTTAGAAAAATGGAAATAACCATCCTGGCACCCCATTTACTTTCCCCTTAATCAGTATTTAACCAAACATTTAAGTTTTTACTTGTGTTAACCCTATATTTTAAATGGTTGCTTTGATACCCGAACAATTCATTGATAATGTAGTAAAATGCAGTATAATTTTTAGAAAAGTTGGCAATTTAATTTCCTGTTGGTTTTTAAACAGTTTTTTACTGAATGAGAATACATTTTAACAATATGATTACCAGATACAGACCATTCTTGCCTCTGTAGATTATGGTTTGATTCCACCTAGAAAATGAGCTTGCCTGCATACTGGCAACTGGAAGAGAACTTGTGCTCATTACCATAAATTGAGTGATTTGTAAATTTATAAATGTGGTATTCAAAACAATTCCCCAGTAATGTCCTGTTGTCTTATTTCAATACGATGCGATATAACTTTATTTATCCCAGGAGGGAAATTGATCTGCCAGCAGTCATAAAACACAAGATACATGAAACATGAAATTAAAGTACATAGGATGTGCAAAGATTTGGGGAGGGGGGGGAGGGGAGTCAATCTACCCCACGACAGAAGGGGGAGGAGTTGTACAGTGTGATAACCACAGGGAAGAATTATCTGTACTGTATCTTGGTCTGTTGCTGAAGGTACTCCTCACGTTGATTAGTGTGTCATGGAAGGGATGATGTCCAAGAAGGTATTGTCCCAGATGCTCTGTAGTTTCCCCTCCAAGACCACCCCCATAGATCTTACCCTGTCCCCAGGACGGAGCCAGCCTTCCTGATAAGCTTGTTAATCCTGTTGGCATCGGCGGCCTTCACTGCTGCCCCAGCACACGACAGCGATGAAGATGGCACAGGGTACCACCGATTGGTAGAACATCTGCAGCATCTTACTACAGACTTTGAAGGATTGAGGTCTTCTCAAAACGTTCAGCCGGCTGAGTTATATCTGTGCACCATAGGTCCTTGTTCCTCCGTAGAAAATGTTGTATTCATCACAATACACTGGGCCAGGGACAGGATAATCTAGCATGGATTTTCATTCCTGGTTGTCAATAATTGACAACAGTTAAATATCATAGTTCCTCTAGTTTGTGGATGACATAATGCTGGGTGGCAATATGAGCTGTGAGGAGGATGCTATGAAGGCTGCAGGGTGACTTGGATAGGTTGGGTGAGTGGGCAGATGCATGACATGCAGTATAATGTGGATAAATGTGAGGTTATCCACTTTGGTGGCAAAATTAAGAAGGCAGATTATTATCTGAATTGTGTCAGATTAGAAAAAGGAGAGGTGCAACGAGACCTGGGTATCCTTGTACAGCAATCACTGAAAATAAGCATGCAGGTACAGCAGGCAGTGAAGAAAGCAAATGGCATGTTGGCCTTCATAGTGAGAGGATTTGAGTATAGGAGCAAGGACAGTTGTACAGGGCTCTGCTGAGACCACATCTGATGTAGTGTGTGCAGGTTTGGTCTCCAAATTTGAGGAAGGATAGTCTTGCTATTGAGGGAGTGCAGCATAGGTTCACCAGGTTAATTCTCGGGATAGCGGGACATATGAAAGAATAGGTCGACTGGGATTGTATTCACTGGAATTTAGAAGGATGAGAGGGGACCTATAGAAACATATAAATTTCTTAAGGGATTGGACAAGCTAGATGCAGGAAAAATATTTCCGATGTTGGGAGAGTCCAGAACCAGGGGTCACAGTTTAACAATAAGGGGTGGGCCATTTAGGACTGAGATGAGGAAAACGTTTTCACTCAGAGTTGTGAATCTGTGGAATTCTCTGCCACAGAAGGAAGTCGAGGCTAATTGACTGGATGTTTTCAAGAGAGTTCGATATAGCTCTATGGGTTAATGGAATATGGAGAAAAAGCAGGAATCTGGTACTGATTACCGAAGTATCACCCATTCCTTCTCTTCAGAGATGCTGCCTTGTTACTCCAGCTTTTTGTGCCAGTTTAAACCAGCATCTGCAGTTCCTTCCCACACAGCTTCATCTATATGGGTAATTTTCATCATGGTCAGTAGTAGTTCTCGTGTGTTGGATGCTGACTATAATAGGCGGACTGAATCTACATTTGGTGCACTTTGAACCATGATGCTTTTTGCTGCTAATAAAATCAATCTGTTTTTAAACACAGGGCCTTCCGTTTACAAAAATACAGCACAGTGTAACTGCACAAGACCACCAACCCACACCTGATAATTGCATCTTGAGTATGGTAGTCGGACAACTTCAGGTAAGAGCATTTCTGTACATTACACATTGTTTCTGCTGCGAATATCGTAGTCATCACAATGGTGCTTTCATGCAATGGTTTTCCAAAGATGAACTGCTCGGCTAGTTAGTTACTGTAAATGGGCCTTAAGAAACAAAAGAATCAACAGGGGAAGTTGGTGGGCAGGGAAGTGAGAATAATGCCAAATGGGGAATAAGACATGGGACTAGTGGGATTATTCTGCTGGAAGTCTGTTTGGGCTCAATGAATGAAATGGACTCCAGTTTTATTAATGTTACATTTGCACACATGCACAGTTGGTATTTCATATAGTATTTCTGAAACTGTCCAAAAATAGCAGGGAGCTACAAAAGCAATTTTGTATCTAAGCCATCTGCTTAAATCCACAAATAGACATTTATGCTGAATGTTAGTAAATTCTTAAAACGATTTACTTTTCTTGTTTTTTTTTTTTTTCCTTTCCTTATTAATTATATCTGGTGTGCAAACATTTTCTGCTTCTAACCCCGCTTTTTTATGAACTCGCTGTTGTGTTACTTTAAGGAGACATGATCCTAGAAAATGACACTGTTCCAGCATTAAACACTCCCACAGATTTCAATAATCTGTTATCATGTCTAGCGTAAAAACCCTTCTGATTTCAATAACCTGTTAAAGTTTATTGAAAGGTAATAAAAGTTAAAGCACTTACACATGTGAAACCTCTGAAACACAACCAGTGTAGATGTTATGTAGAAGTAAGGAAAGTGTGGTGCATAAATTACGTTCTTCATTATTGAATATATGATTTTTTTTGGAAAGGTAAATAAACTCTAATGGGTTTGTGTAAACAGAGAAAACGACACAATTAATATAGCATAAATGTGGTGAAATGTGCTTTTGCCAGATTCAGTTTGATAGTTGTATTTAAAAAATTAGAATAGCAGGAAAAAACATGCTAGACTGAGCTTTAAAGTTGCTTGTTTTAAGTTTGCAACTTGGATTGCCATTGCGGCTTTATGGTTCATGTTCTCAGGCTTGTTGGTCTTATACCAATGGCAAGAGGCCATGAAAAGTTTTGTTTTACTGTTTTCAAAATATGAAAATCTGCTGAAAAATGAACCTTGATGGCTTAGAAATAAAACGCGGAGAAACGTTGTGTAATGTAGATCAAACATTGCCATGTAATTGAAGGCAAGGATCTAAATGGGCTCACTGGGACAAAGAAACGTGAATTAATTCGGTTATTATGAGAAGGGATAGTTCCAAAGTTTAGAATTATTAGATTGGAGCAAGTGCCAACTGCAAAAAGGTGACTGTGACCACCTTTGCTCTTAGTTTTGTTTTTTTAATTAGTGGTTAATCGATTAGTTTCTTTTTTTTTAAAGGATGAACTTGAGCTGGGAAAATTTGAACCTCCATAAAACCCTACTGCGTCAGATTTTTTAACAGTGATCGCAAATTATTTCAGGCTCTAAATTAATTATTTCTTTGAGATTTTCACTTTCTATTGATTGCATACACAATAGACAATAGGTGCAGGAGTAGGCCATTCGGCCCCTTGAGCCAGATCATGGCTGATCATCCCCAAACAGTACCCCGTTCCTTCCTCCTCCCCATATCCCGTGACTCAGCTATCTTTAAGAACCCTATCCTGAGCGCTCTATGTATCCCTCTCTCTCTCTCTCTCTCTCTACACCTTTTGCATTTCGCCCTATTTCCGCCTGTGCTTTTTTTTTTGTCATTTTCACTGTTGCCATGGTTGGCATCCGTCTATCTGTTAGAAGTTATGGTGCGACTTTGACATTGCCCTGCTTGGAGAAGGGAATGTTTCATCTGTGGTTGCAATTCCTGCTGTGGCTGTCCAGGCTCCTTGACAGGCAGATTCCCCCACCCCCTCCCACAACTTCCTTTTGACAATTTTGAGGCATTGAACAAAAACTTAACAGACTACTTGCTAACATCTCCACCTTTCTAACTGGTATATTCTGCATTAATCCTTTCCCCTGCCTTTTCTATATTTAGCGTTCTTACTTTTTGTATCTATTACAAAAGAATGTAAGAAATAGGAGCAGTAATGGCCAATTAGCTGTTTTGTATCTGGTATTCTTTTCGGTGATATAGAAACATAGAAAATATGTGCCATAGTAGGCTATTCGGCTCTTCGAGCCATCACTGGCATTCAATATGATCATAGCTGATCATCCAAAATCAGTACCCCCTTCTGGCTTTTTCCCCATATCCCTTGATTCCGTTAGCCCAAAGAGCTAAATCTAACTCTCTCTTGAAAACATCCAGTGAATTGACCTCCATTGCCTTCTGTGCCAGAGAATTCCACAGAACTCTGGGTGAAAAGGTTTTTCCTCATCTCAGTCCTAAATGTCCTATCCCTTATTCTTAAACTGTGACCCCTGGATCTTTTGTCCCAGGATCTCAAGTAATCTCTTTACAATAATTTCCCCAAGTAACCAAAAGTATGTTGATGAGTTGTTTCTTCAAATGAAGTTGCAAATTGGCTCAGCAGAGGTTCAGAGCAATCTATCCAAGTATAATGTAGAAACAAAGAAGGAAAGGGTCTGAAAAGGAACTCGATCTGAAACGTCACCTATCTGTGTTCTCCAGAGATGCTGCATGGCCAGCTGAGTTACCCCTGTACTTTGTGTGCTTTTATCCAAGTATAATATGTAATTTAATTTTCTAGTAGTAATATGACAGTGGTTTGACTCCCTAGTTAGTAGAAAGAACCGTTCATGGTCAAACATCCAATTATTTGGGATTACAATCTCTAACAGTTGCTTGAAAAACATGTTAAAGTTTACAACAATAACCCTTTTCCCTTCCCCTGTCCCATTCCACCTATATCCCTTCCTCTGGCGTCACATTTTGTGCATCTTCTCTCCTTATCTTCTTTTCTCACACCCTTGTTGGGGTCAAGGAAAGAGCGTTCACGTCGCGGCCCTGTTTCCACCAATCTTTCCATCAGCACGTGCAAGAAGCGACAAGACAGACACCATTGTACGCAGATACGGAGAAGTGTGTTCAGCTCTGGCGAACTATTTTTAATCTTGTGTGTGGACAATAAGAAGAAGAAGACACCATTGTTTTCTCCCAATCTCTGCTCTTTGTCCACCCATCTGGCAATCAAACGGCCCTCACCTGTCCTATCACTTGCCAGGTCTTGTTCCATCCCTAACTTACTTACAGATTTCTCCCCCCACTGCAATCAGTCTGAAGGACGATCCCAAACCGAAACAGTGCCTATCAATGTTCTCGAGAGATGCTGCTTGACCCATTGAATTACTCCAGCACTTTGTTTCTCTTTTTGACAATGTTTCAAGCTTTTCTTCATAAGCATATTTTCTCCCTTGTTATAAAAACATAGAAAATAGGTGCAGGAGCAGGCCATTCGGCCCTTCGAGCCAGCACTGCAATTCAGTATGATCATGGATGATCATACCAATGAATGATTGCTGCTTTTTCATTGCAATAATACCCTCTTGACTGAATTACCAAATGCTATACACTGTTCTGTTGCAACCTAATATGATTTGGAGAAATGTTTTATCTCCATTTTCATATTTGCATACATAAGTGCAGAACACAAAATGCCATTAAGGTTTTTTGTGTGCATTACCTCATTTTAATAATTTGCGCATTTAAATGCATATATTCTCTAATTGCACGCTGTTAAGTGCTTGCATTGAATTAAGTTGCCATGATAAGAATTAACATTCGGATTCATCTTAACTCTTTCCTAAATATTTTTATCCGCACAAAATATTGCCATTATTTTTAATTGATGCAGCTGAAAATGGGAAAAGTAGCACACGGCCTGGCAGAATGAGAGTATTGGCAGTGGGGGGGATTCATTCTTAACTTCCAGTTGTGAGGTTTCATTATCTTTTGTTCATTGTACATGCATTGCCTGAAGTGTTTTGAATCTTGGATCAGATTTAAACCATAATCAGCTATAAACCTTGCAAACCATAATATGTAATCTCTTAAGGCTGCTGTGAAGGCTTCACTCTTACTCGGTTATTCCTGTTAATAATTTTTCAAAGTATTTGCTTACAGAAGGCGAAATCAAATGGTAATATTGGTGAAAAGATTTGAATGTAACTTGAACATATAGGAACATGAAATTCAGCTTGGTAACCATTTATTATTTCATCTTTTGCTCAGGCAGATGACGACCCAGTTATAGGCTTCCAACAAACATTTTTATTGAAATGTCTTAGTAATACCTGGGTGTGTACGAATGAGGTCTTCAGGCTAGCACTTCACAACTTTTAGTAAATGAGCAACTTTTCCTCGGTCTGTCTTTCCTCTCGCCCAGTAAGCATTAATTTTTGCCGTTTTGCACGTTTGTGGCATTTGCAGGACATTGCAGCATGTTCTTGCTGTAAACACGTTTGTTTTGCCGTTGAACATTGAACTGAATTTGATAGGTTTTGCTTGTCCCAGCATTGTAAATAGAGCTAAAGAAAATGCATTTTTTTGCATTTGTAATTCTTGTCCCACGGTAAGACCATAGCAATAAGAAAACTTTCTGCTTTTATGGTAGAGCATTCTTGTGCGATTGCTGACTGTTAGCTGTTTATTTCTAACTGCATTGGATTATGTTAAATGGGACTAAACTTGTTTGAATAAACTCTTGTGGGTGTACTATATTGGGGTGTTATGGAATGTGAGAAGACTTTGCTCGCATGCACAGTTTTGAATGATGTTTTCCTTTTGGAAAAATTTATAAATTTTAAATCTTTCTAATCGGTGTGAAACATTTACAATTAGCAATTACTAACAACAACTTTAAGTCTCTTTGGATATAACTGGAACCGTTGAGCACATTTTGCTAAAGTTGCATCCATGAATTTAGCCATTTACATTGTGCTATTTAAAATAGGCATAAATGGTTATTGTCAATCTTATTCTGAATTTTAGGAGTTTCCATATTGAAATGTTATTTACTCACTAGGAGTTGCGATAATATGTAATCAAATAAAATAATGAATAAATCGGTGAGAATACATTTATAGAATTGTGACGAGTAAATATTTTGCTCAGATCAGCTTTATTGTTGTGCTGAAATATTTACTTATAGTTTCTAAATGCAAGAGGAGAATTTTGCATTTGAGTCTGTGGCATAATTGGTTGGTGTATGTGGAGATATTTTTGTATGGAAGGCTGAAGGACACATGAAAGCCCAGGGAATCCTGATTATATTGTATTTTAGTATCTAAAATTTTCATTGACCTTTTAAAGCATTTAAAAAATCTGTCAGCAAAGCTTTGTATACCTGACTCAACAAACTTGATTTGTATATTTGTAGGAACCATTACTGAAGTATTAAATATGAATGGGAAATATTACAGACCCATTTAGAGAGAATCGATACTGGTTTTTAAAAAATATACATGTCATGCATTGGCTTTACATCTATCAGATATAACAAAATGGCTTAACCCATTATTCATAATTGATTTAATTAGATGTTCTCTTACAATCACTGCAGGCTAACGGCTTTAAAATGGTTGCATTTGATTATTTTATGAAAGAGCCCTTGAGAACAATGCACCATTTTGGCCGCCTGTCGAAGTGGCTACATGTGAGGTGATCGGTATCAGGTGATTGGAAACCATTGGTGGAACTCCTGTCTCAAATGAACGGACTGGAATCAACGCAGTTTCTTACAACAGCTTAGCAATTTTGCTCAGCAACCTGATGCATTTGCTTTGACCTGGGGGGGGGGGGGGGGGTTGGACATGGTGGGAATTTTGAAAAGAAAAACATTCTGCTTCACCGAGGGAAAAACTGACAGGATTTGATTGTCCTCACCATCCCTGTGGTTGCATTTGCAAATGGCAATGAAACCTTTTCTATAATTATTGAAACGCAAAAGATATTTTTTTTACATAATGTCTTTCCATGCATCCCAGATTGCTTTGCCATCACTGAAGTGCTTTTGAAGTGTAACAATTATAATGCAGGAAACATTGTGGTCAAGCACCCATAAATAGCGGTGTGATATTGTCCAGCTATATATATTTGAGAAATATATAGGCCAGAACACAAGGGATAATATACCAAAGAGTGCTGTGGGATCTTATGTGTTTATTTGAGAGAATATTTGTGAACCTGTTTGTTCCTTTGTTCATTATCAAATGGTTATGTATTTGAGGACCATATTGTTAGGAATTGATCTATTTCAGTTTAGAGATGCAACCTGGACACATGTTCTCCGGCCCAACGTGTCCATGCTGACCATCAATCACCCGCTCATACTTCTATGTTATCCCATTTTCTCATCCGCTCCATACATATTAAAGAGACAAATTATCCTACAAACCCCTCATGTATTTGGGATGAGAGGGGAAATTGTAGCAGGAAACTCACACGGTCACAGGAACAATGTTTAAACTCCACATTGACAGCTCCTGACATCAGGATCAAACCTAGGTCTCTGGCGCTGTCGATCCTGGACCAGGCGAGTCAGATGATAGAGCTACATGCCAAGCAGATGCTGCACTTAATTTTCAAATTGAATATATATTGTAAGATTATCATGTTTCGCTTTCACGTTAAGCTGGGATTTCTTGTGTGGCTGGAACTGGGTGAATTGATATGCAGTATGATGACTGTTCACTAGTATGCAATGGACAAAAGATTTGAGACCTGAGTATTGCGATCAATTTCGCAGCCATTAGCCCTCGTCGCACACACGCGCGCACACACACACACACACACACACACACACACACACACACACACACACACACACACACACACACACACACACACACACACACACGCACACTCAACCACCCCTCTTGTAATTCTGGTTTAGGACAGTGTAAATGGGCAGTGTAATTATGGTGGCACAGTGCAACAATGGTGGTGTTGCTGCCTTACAGTTGCAGAGACCCAGGTTCGATCCTGGCTACGAGTGCTGTCTGTACAGAAATTGTATGTTCTCCCTGTAAATGCGTGTGTTTTCTGCGGGTGTCTGGTTTCCTCCTACACTGCAAAGATGTGTGGGTTTGTAGGTTAATTGGCTTCTGTCGATTATCCGTAGTGTGTAGGATAGTGCTAGTGCATGGGGTGATCATTGGTCGCTGTGGACTCAGTGGGCCAATGGACCTGTTTCCACACTATATCTCCAAAGTCTAAAGTAAATAGAGCAAAACTAGTATTCTCAAGAGAATATTTCATTAGTCCAGTAATAAATTGTTAAAATATCTGGAGAGATTATTTCTTCCTACATCTTGCCCTTCCTTCTTGCAAAAAAGTTTAAACTTTATATTTGCAGTTGAAGAAATTACACAGCTCAGGCCAAAACCAGGAGTGACCCTGGGAAGAGTTAATAAACCGTATAGGGTAGACCAAATGACTTCCTTTTGTGCTTTGACTATCGATAAACTTCAAAGTTCAAATTCTGCCCGAAGATTGCATGGCACAAGACTAGGCGGTACAATTTTGTCAGCAGTGTGAAATAATTTTTCTGAGGCATAGAAACACGAATACCACACTTGTTAGCTTGCAAGATCTTATCCAGTGGTGAAATGGCAGAATCATAAAGGAAAGGTACCCAACAGAGTGGGAAATAAAACTTGGATTCAACAGCAGTACCCTCCCATCATAGACAATAAACAATAGGTGCAGGAGTAGGCTGTTCGAACCAGCACCGCCACTTAATGTGATCATGGCTGATCATCCCCAATCAGTATATTAAAAGTGCTACAGGTGGGAAAAAAATTAAAGGATGATTCAGAAAAAATGTTAACTGGTATTATTTCCTTGCTTTTCTTGGACTATTCAGAAGATCCTTCAGGGGGGTGGACCCTCGGAAAGTGCCTGGACCTGATGGCATACCCTGTCGTGTTCTAAAACCTGTGCAGACTAAGTTGGAGTTAGCTGGAGTTTTTACGGACATTTTCAACCTCTCATTTCTGAGGGCTGAGGTCCCCACCTGCTTTAAAAGGGCATCAATAATACCGGTGCCCAAGAAGAGCAAGGTGACGTGCCTCAATGACTATCGACCAGTGGCACTGAAGGGGATGAAGTGCTCTGAGAGGTTTATTATGGCGCATATCACCTCCTATCTCGACAAGAAACTCGACCTACTGCAGTTCGCTTACCGCCATAACAGATCAACGGTGGATGCGATCTCGCTGGCTCTCCACTCCGCTCTGGGCCACTTGGATAACAAAAAATTGTATGTCAGGCTGTTATTCATTGACTACAGCTCGGCATTTAATACAATTATCCCCTCCAAGCTAGTTACCAAGCTCTCAGATCTGGGTCACTGATGGGGGCGATTCTGAGTATAGAAGTGAGATCGACCGATTGACCAAATGGTGCGAGCACAATAACCTGGCTCTCAACACGAGCAAAACCAAGGAACCGAATGTGGACTTTGGTAGGGATAGGATAATCCCGTTTATATCAACGGGACGATGATAGAAAAGGTCAAGAACTTCAAATTCCTGGGCGTGCACATTTCTGAAGATCTTTCCTGGTCTGGGCACACTGATGCAATTATAAAGAAGGCACATCAGCGCCTCTACTTCCTGAGAAGACTACAGAGAGTCGGTATGTCAAAGAGGACTCTCTCGAACTTCTACAGGTGCACAGTAGAGAGCATGCTGACTGGTTGTATCGTGGCTTGGTTCTGCAACTTGAACATCCAGGAGCGAAAAAGGATGCAGAAAGTTGTGACCACTGCCCAGTCCATCATCGGCTCTGACCTCACCACCATCAAAGGGATCTATTGCGGTCGCTGCCTCAAAGGCAGCCAACATCATCAAGGACCCACACCATCCTGGCCACGCACTCATCTCTCCGCTACCATTGGGCAGAATGTACAGGAGCCTGAAATCTGTTACATCCAGGTTCAGGAACAGCTCCCCCACAGCCATCTGGCTATTAAACTCGCCAACAAACAGACTCTGAACTGTAACAGCCTATTGCACTTTATCTGCTTATTTATGTGTATATTGAACAGAACTGTTCTGTATTTTTGCTTACAATATTCTGTTGTGCTGCAGCAAGCAAGAATTCCATTGTCCTATCTGGGACACATGTCAATAAACTCTCTTGACTTGACTTGACTATTGCTGAGAGAAATTTTAACTGCTACATTTATTACATATAGTGGTACTCTTTCAATATAATTGAGATAGAGAGCTTTGAGCCATCTTAAGAATGTACAACCACGTTATTTTCTGTTGAAGCAAAAAATTCTGGAATTTGATTTGTATTGCTGGTTGATTATATTTCTGCTGATCACAGACTCTGTTTACAGACTGTTAGGTCCGAACAATGGATTGCAAATTCAAGGCAGGCAAATGTATTGATGAGGAAGGGATTAAATGCAAGCTGGTATGTTTGCTTACATTAAGAATATAACTTAAGTAAGGGTGAGATTTTGGAAAATGTGGTAGTGTGGTAATGTGGTCGTGACACAGTCTGAACTGGGACTGGCTGTTGCAGTCTTATTGGTTGGCATTGTGGCTTGTATGCCATCATGGAGAAAACATAAAAGGAAGACTAACTTCAGTGTGTGTCTGAATTTTAAAAGTGTATGCTACATATAGTCTCTTCAAATTGATTAAGTCAAATGCTTTGGTAAAGTTGACAAATAAAATTATGATGAGCATTTGACAGCACTGCTCCTATACTTGCTGGAGTTTAAAAGGGTGGGGGTTCTCAGTGAAACTTACTGAAGTAAGTGGAAGGCCTGATAGAGTGGATGTAGAGACGATGTTTCCACCAGCGGGACAGCCTTGGACACCAGAGGGCATATTCTCAGGATAAAATGATGCACCTTTGGAAAAGAGATGAAGAGGAATTTCTTTAGCCAGAGGGCTGTGAATCTATGGAATTCTTTGCCACAGACGAATGTGAAAGTCAAGTCAATGGATATTTTTACAACAGAGATTGACAGATTTTTAATTAGTATGGGTGTCAGGGGTTATGGAGAGAAGGCAAGAGAATGGGGTTGAGAAGGAAAGATAAATCAGCCATGATTGGATGGCGGAGTAGACTCTGACTGGGCCCTCTGGTCCTCGACTTTCCCACTAGTGAAAACATCTTCTCCACATCCACTTTTATCGTATCTTTTCACTGTTCGGTGGGTGTCAATGAGGTCCTCCCCGTCCTTCTAAATTCCAGCGAGTACAGGCCCAGAACTGTCAAATGCTCATCATACATTAACGCAGGCATCTCCAGGTTTATTCTCACAAACCTCCTCTGGACCGTCTACAACGATAGCACATCCCTCCTCGGACATGGGGCCCAAGACTGCTCACAATAGTCCAAATACGGTCTGACCAGTGCTTTATAAAGCCGTTGCATTACATCCCTCCTTTTAGATTTTAGTTGTCTTGAAATGAAAGCTAACATTGCATTTGCCTTGCTTGCTACCGATTCAACCTACAAATTAACCTTTTGAGAATTGTGCACCAGCATTCTCTTGTCTCTTTGCACCTCCGATTTCTGAATCCCCTCACCATTTAGAAAATAGTCTATGGTCTGCAGTATTTCATCTGCCACTTATTTGCCCACTCTTCCAACCTGTTCAAGTCCGTCTGCAGCCTCCCAGCTTCCTCTGCACTACCTACCTCTCCACCCATCTTGTAATGTCCACAAACGTGGCCACAAATAACTTGTTATAAAACTTAGTATTAATTATTTAACCCTTTCTTTAAAGCATAACTTGAATGGAACTTTTTCAAATATTTTGTTTATTCAGTTTGCTAAATTGTACTTTAAAACTATACATTGATGAAATAGGCTCTATAGCTAGAAAATCTTAAATTAAATGTATTGTTTGTTGTGGATGACGGATGGGTTCCACGTTGATTTATATGTATATACACAATAGAATAATATTTCCAAGGCCTGTCAATCATCTTCTTGAGTATGGCCTGCACAGCCTAAAGTTGTAGAGCAAAGGTAGACATGCAGGCCAGGACAACATCATTTATTAGGTGGATGGCTGTGATGCCACCAGGGAAAAGCCTCAGTGAGCGGTCATTCACGATGTGTAGGATGGTATGGTGTGGATTTCCGCAGTTGCAAGCAGGGCTGTCTGTCATCCCCCACTTATGCAGGTGATGGGCTGTTCTTGCATGGAGGGTGCAGATTCTGTTCACGGTTAGCCATTGCTTGTGCTGGTGGTCAAAACCCGGTGGTTTCACTATGGGGTCTGTGATGACCTCTCCGTTGTTGTGGTTGGCATCTTTCCAGGCTCTGCGCCACTCAGCCTTGGAGTCAAATTTTCCAGGGATTTAACGGAAGACCAGAAGGGTTTGCAGGAGTTCAGGTGCATGTTGGGCAGATTGTTCAAGTCAGCATGGATGGAAGGTCAGGGTTGGCCTCGATGGTGCACCAATCTTTCAACATTCTCTCTCTTCTACGTATGCTGAGAGGGGTGTTATGAGAGAGGACAGGGAGCCACTTCAAAGGTGTTGACTTAAGCGTCCCTGTGATGAAACGATTTTCAGAGTTAAGGACAGTGTCAACTCGTTTGGTGTGGCAACTATTAGCCCAAGCCGTTGAGCAAACCTCGGCTGTTGAGTACACTAGGGCTAAGCTTGTTGTATGGAGGGTGTGTGCATTGGATCCCCAGCTGATGCCTACAAGTTTCCCGATGATGTTGGCCCTTGCTTTCAGTTTATTAGCCACCCTCTTCAGGTGTTCACGATAGGTGAGGGTGCGATCCAGGGTGACTCCGAGGTGCTTGGGGTAATTCTTCATTCTTCACCGGCTTACCACAAAAGGACACTCGGAGCTTTGCATTGGCAAGCCGATTGCTGAGGTGAAAGGCAGTGACAGTTGTCTTAGATGGGTTAGGGTAAAGTCACCAGAAAGTGAAGTATTCGTCCATCCCCTTCAAGTCTTGGCTTAGCACTCTGCTGATAAAACATAGCCGTCCAGAATTGACAGGCCTATCTGCACCAACAAATAGGCCTGTCATTTATGGAAGGCTATGGTTTTCTAATCATTGTAATTATGGTTCTTCTCACAGTGCAGCTAAAGTATTAGTGCAGGTTTATTATTGTCACACGCACTGAGGTACAGGTAAAAGCTTTTTTTTGCATGCTATCTAATCAGATCAGATAAAACTGTACATAAATGTAATCTATCCAAAGTCGAGTCAAAAAGGGAAGAGACTGAGTGCAGAATATAGTTGCTCTAGATTTACATGTTGAAAGGAGTAGAGTGATTGTATTGAATGACAATATACCTCAGAAGAGCATGCAAAGAATCGTCTTGCTCAGGCCCCATCTTACAGTGTGTAGTTTGGCTTAAAACAGATTTTTCCAGTTGCTCCCATCAAGAACTTCTTAAGTAACTCTCCTTTATCCCACATTGAGACCATAGCGAACTCTCTTAGCACACAGACAGAAGTAAATATCTTGTTTCTTTGCACTCTCCAGACAAACTTAGAATTGGTAATAACTAGATCCTATGAACTCTAATATAGTAAGATGTACATTTAATTTCACACTGAGATTTTGCCATTCACCATTTTGGTTGATCAAGTTATCTGTATGCAATTTTTTTTTTTAAAGGAAATACTTTCATTTTCAGAATCTAAACTTGTTTTGTTTCCTTTCAGGCTGACGAAGATCCTGTCATGGGGTTTCACCAGATATTTCTACTGAAAAGCATCAATGACGCTTGGGTCTGCACCAATGATATCTTCAGGCTATCACTGCATAACTTTAGCTGAGAGTTCTACTTTCTGCACGTCCTTCTATCCACTCTTCTAGTCTACTATTAATTGCAATAACTGGATTCTAAATATCATGCACAAATGTTTTACACAACAGTAAAATTTGCAACCTGACCTGGTCTCTAATCGCAGTTTGCTTGAATTTAATAATTTGTGCATGATATTTGGAAAAAAATGTCAGTTTAGCTGACGTGGACAAGACAGTACTCAGTGTGTGTTGTACCAACATGCCTTAGAAGATAAGTCATACCACACATCATTTTTCCCCTATGTACTGGTAAGTTGCTATAGCAATCCAAAGAACCAAATTAAGTAACAGCAACTTCTTAACCAACCTTTTGATTTGTTCAAACCATTTGTTAACTTGTGCTGCAATAAACCATGTATTTTTCTTAAGTTGGAAATGGTTTCATTTGGTTTCTGGCAGGTTTAACATGTTTATTTGATAGATAATAAAATGTATTTGACCGTTTCATTGAATTGGAAAAATAAAATGGTGTTGCTTGTGCTGGAGTACAGGTTGTGGCCACATGTCTATAATGAAGACAATTAACTCAAGGCGACTCAAACATAGTTATTCAAACTATGTTTATCATGATCAAACTTTATTTCAGTTCTATTGAAGGGTATGGTTGCTGCCACCTTGACAAATTGAGGCCATAAGAAAACTTTAAAATGATGAGATTTTAACGCTGCAAAGCACAAGATTCAGCATACAATTTTTATCTAATGTTTGTATTTAAACTTGAAAGTCACATTGCTTAACTTCTCAAATTTTGATTTCAGTAAAGCAAGCCAGTGCTTGGAACATTAGCTGGACTTGCAGTGGATGTTCATAGGGTTATGTTTTAATTATCCTTTCTCCATTCATCCAAATGGTGTGACTTGCTTCAGTTTGAAGATCTGCGTCATGTAAACTGGCGTTCGTTACATTGTGATAACTTGACAGTTGAGCTAGAAGTGGATAAAGAATGTCAGCTTCTCATCTGAATGCATCACAGTTGTGAATTTAAATGCCATGCTACCCTACCATTTAACCTCCTGATTACAGAGCTGGAAAAATTGTGCTGTCTGATCGGCTGCTGCATCATCTATTCTTTTTAAATTGATGATCGAAGCAAATTTAGTAATCTCACACAATGTGAAGAAAATTGAGTCAATCCATTCATAATTGCCCATATCTCGTGGTACTGGGGCTTCAGAAATGCAGAAAGCATTTGTGACCAAAATTGAAAATTAACACATCATCAAGAAGTATGATTGATGCTGATACAGCTGTCTTTAAGATTTTTTTTCTTCAAATGTATTTAATCTGCATAAAGTAGGTTTGGGATTTTCTTTTGTAATAGTGATGCGTGTTGGGAATACAGTTCCATGGTTACCACAAGTGTCTCACAAAAGTGGTCATACATTGTGCACACAGAGGCATTGAGGGTTATTGCAGTCCAGCCGAATACTGTTCTTGCATGAATTCCAAATATTTCAAGAACTTAATCAGTGTCAGGCCACTTGCGTAAATATGTAATCTAAACAACTTGAAAAATATTTCTCCTTGATGGTAGAATTGGATTTCTCTGCGAATGTATTCCTTTTAGGAACGCTGGTTCATGTTGGACCCAATTTCCCTTTTCTCTTAACTTCAACAGTTAATTACTTGGTGTTAAGTGAACACCACTTATTTTCGCTGCAATCATCCAAAACTTGAAAGAACAAGCAATTTTAATAATTAAATGCTGAGAAGTGATTAGAGAGATCAATTTGAGTCTTGAACTGTACTGTAACATGCACAATAAATGTGCACAATTTTCACACAACTTAAATCTTAATGTCATTTGATGGTGGTAGTTGTATTGCAAAGTATGAAGCCTCTTGTTTGTACCAGTAATCAGTGAAACTTGGGGTGGTTTCTGAACTTGCAGGCATTTGTCTGAAACAATACAATATAGATTGGAAAATGCTGTTAGATTATCCAAATATGTAACGTAGAGCAATGTGCTACAAGTTAGAATTTCCTAATTTTGGTTGATGTGTCACATGATGAAGTATTAGGGATTGTCCCAAATGTAATTCGGAATTTAGAATTCCCAACGGATCAAATTTTATGGACAAATTATTGTCTTCAGTGTCTCTTGATTTTTCTAATTGCATGTAAAGCTTCTAAAATATAACAAAATAAAGTCAATTAATTCCAATTTGATATCATCTACATGTTTTATTCCAATCAAGGATTTATGGCTGTTGCAATTTAAACTTAACTCTCTCTACCTTGCCTTAAATTGAATCAGTTCAGGACTACCTTGTGATAATGAATGTGCATAATAAAATCCCCGTGTTGAGGGGAATTTGGAGGGCAACAAACTCAAATTTTTATCAAACAGTATTGTAAAAGTTGCCTATTGTTTTTAAGGCAGGTGCAGTTATAGAATAGTTACACATTTACCAAAAGGCAAATTTGTTTTATTTATTAAATTAATTGGTATCTTTTTGCATTTTCGATGCATAACCTTCAGTGGTTGAACTACACATTGCAAATGTGACATAGCATTCTGTTTTTTAACATTTACAATAGCAGGAGTTTATTCTGTGGATAAAAATTCTGTTATAAAGCCATAACACTACATCACCATTGAAAGTAGTAATGATGTAGTTTATCCAGTAATCGACTCAGAAAGAGTTTATATTACAGCTTTGTTAATTTGCAGGATATTTATTCTCTCAATAGGAAAGATATTCTTTAGCTTTCTTATCATTCTCTTTTATCCATTCACTCGGTCTACTTCAACCCATAGGGTATGAAGATCATTATTTCATTATGAACAGGGCTCAAATGACTCCATAATACGCTGGTAGAACATTCATTCACATTATTGTTGAAAATGCAGGACCAAAAGTTCCTTGTTGCAATATGACATTGTGCATGACAATTTGGCTGAGAACTTCTCCGCAATTGATGCTGATATATGAGTTGCTCACTCAAACCTTTTGTCGTCTTCTTCTTTCGTGTGGCATGCACAGCCTAAAGTTGTAGGACAACTTGTTCTATTTGATCTTCCGTTTGTGCACATCGAGTTGATTGCATTAGTCGAAACACGTGAAGTTTGCAATCTTCCACCTCAAACCTTTTGTCAGGATGTCACGACAGGCCATTGTTACAAGGACGATTGCAGGTGGCTCAACCCTCAGTGCTTCTTTATCAGTATTTGGAATATGGCCCTTGAATTTGAAGTACTATTGTACGTTAAGATGAGTGCTCTATCATGATGGAACAAGTAACTTCTGATTACTTACAATTTTTGGAAAATGTTAATTTGGTGATGCAAAAAAAAAAGCTGGAAGTTGATGTGCAAGTGTGAAATATGATCTAACCAGTTTCCAATCAAAATAAGGAATTGAGGATACATTTATGTAATTATAGCCTATAGTATAAAGTTTAACAAAATGCAAACGATGAATCTTAACATTTATATACATTGAGCGTGTGTATCTCGGATTGTTTTATGGTTGCTGAAAACAAAGTAGAAATATCTTTACAGGTACATTAAAAGCAGACATGAAAGAATGGATATGATAATTAGTTGACATTGCCTTTCACATGGATGTAACTCAAAGCTGCCTTCAGATTACTTGGCAACTGTGTAAAGCACTATTGCGCAGCTTACACTACTGTACTGTGAATTTGTGTTAAAAGGTCGTATGTTCGGAAATTATTTAAACATGTTATTTTGTGCCATATTAAGAGTATGTTATGTTTGCCTTCGAGATTTTGCTGTTGGGAAATATAATTCTTGATCCCAAAAAACTTCTAGATCCCATTGATTCCTTAGTTGTGTGATTTTCTTTTTTTTTAAGGTTGCCTTTGTCAACAAAAATGCAAGGCCTTGAAGGTCTATCACTCCCAGATATAACAGAATCTTTGGTCACCGGAAGCTCTGATGCTTGATTGGACTTGTGTATGCAGAATCTGATTTTCGACCTATTTTCGGAAAGAAAACTCTGCTTTCAATAATAACTGATGCACGTTCATTTATTTGCAGTGTAATACCATTATTTTGTCCGTTTCTACAATAAACTTTATCAAACTGCTTACTTATTGTACTTAATGATATTACATTAGTCCAGAAGAACAAAGCAAGTAATTTAAAGCAAATTTTGGCATGCTCAATATGCACAATATTTGCTTTTTTAATTCAATTTGTTATGCTTTAAAGAAAAGGTTAAAACAATCCATACTAGTTGTCATAATAACTTATTTGCTCCATTTGAATAAATAGAAATGAGTGAATTATGAAGATATTCCATAACCAGAATTTTAATCAGATAATAGTGCGGACTCGGCCCTGTTTCCATGCTGTATCTCTAAACTAAACTAAACTTATCAGAATACTCCTGGTCCCAAGTGATAATGAGGGTAGGAATAGGAAAATAGGACCAGTGAATGCCTGGCTGAGGAGTTGATGCAAGGGGCAGGGATTCAGATTTTTGTACCTTGAGTATCTTCCAGGGCAGATGTGACATGTACAAGAGGGGTGGGTTGTACCTAAATACGGGTCGGGTTCCAATGCAGTAGCGAGGCTGGAAGTCTGCACAAAAAAACAATGACCATTGACAGAATAAGTAGGAGCACAAAGAGCAAGGAAAGATGGTTGATTTAAATTGTATTTGTTTCACTGCTCCAGGCCTGACAAATATTCATATTCCTGTTAAAGTGAGGGGCAAGGCAGGTAGAAGTAAGGAACCTTGGTGAACATGGGAAATTGAGGCATTAGTCACATATAGGTAGTTGGGATTAAGGGTATCCCTGGAGGGGAATAAGATTTACGAACATACCCAAGGAAATCAGGAGAGCAAAAAGGGGGCATGAGATAGCTCTGGCAGATTGGATTTTTCTTAATTTTATCTGCTATAGCTCTCTCATGCCCCTGAGAGACTTTGTACATAAGGGGGAAAAGGGTAACTAGAGTGAAATTTGAGTTGCCATCATCATCGATGTGTGGAGCTGCAGAAGATAGGCAAGATCCTCTGAATATTCCGAGGTAGACAAAAATGCTGGAGAAACTCAGCGGGTGAGGCAGCATCTATGGAGCGAAGGAATAGGTGAAGTTTCGGGTCAACACCCTTCAGACTGATGTGGGGGGGGGTGCGGGAAGAAGAAGAGGAGGAAGAAGAAAGCCTTCTTTCCGCCCCTCCCCCCCACCTCTTCCGCCCCCCCCCCCCCTTCTTGAGTTTGAAGAAGGGTCTCGACCCAAAACGTCACCTATTTCTTCGTTCCATAGATGCTGCCTCACCCGCTGAGTTTCTCCAGTATTTTTGTCTACCTTTGATTTTTCCAGCATCTGCAGTTCTTTCTTAAACAACTCTGAATATTCCTCCTCTGTTTACACTGTAAAGAAAGAAACAAATATGAGGGCATGTGGGATAGTTGATCGTGATGTCTTGATGATGGTCGGTATTATAGTTTGTGCTGGACATCCTATGATATATGGAGGTAATATCCAAGATTTGTTGACAATTGTCATCTGTAGACAATTAGACATTATTTGTCTACAGATCCAAGATCTGTGGACAAATAATTACAGGAGTCCAGGCTGAGATATATGAATCATTGTTGGACAAGTGTGAAGTGCTGGGTTTACATTACTCACATATTGGAATGGTATGCTTTCTTGTGTACAAGTGAAAACATGGCTCTATATTTAATTATGGTAACAATTAAGGTGACCGCTATCTGACTTTCACAAGTAATTCAGATTTCATTCCCACCATAAGTTTACTGCTCAGCAAATATGCATTAATCATTGCATAAACATGCTTGTGAAAATGCTGAAAAGTTTGGCATTTAGGACTTGTCACCTTCAAGCCTGTTCGACAAATATTACATTTGGAGCCTTTTTCAGAAGTGGGGTAGATTGAATTATTATAACTGAGTTCTGGGAGATTGACTCGGCTGAATTATATGTTCAACTAATCAACTGCTAAACTATGGGTTTACATTTGTAATCTTTGTCAGTGGAACAATTTGTGGTGTGTAGCAAGATAAAAATACTGCACATTTATTCAGTAAATACATTCCTGGGCTTTTACTCCAAACTGGAAAGTGTTTCCACCACGTAAGTCATGTCTGAACTACTGTGAGCCAAATTGGGAATGCAGGGAACTGCAGATGCTGGAATCCTGCTCAAAACACAAACTGCTAGAGTAACTCAGTGGGTCAGGTAGCATCTGTGGAGAAAATGGACGGGAGACTTTTCAGACTTACTGATTGTCTGAAGAAGGATGACGACTCGAAACGTTGCTATCCATTCGCTCTACAGATGTTGCCTGACCCACCCAGTTACTGTAGCACTTTGTAATTTGAGTCAGTTGAATTGCTTTTTCATAATATATAGTAGAGGTATTCCATAACCCTCAACTAATATAGTAATAAAAGGATATAGCATGGAAACCGGGCCTTTGATCTCTTGAATCTGTGTTGACCATCAACAACCCATTTTCACAACTCTTACGTTAATCCATATTGCCACAAACTCCTACCTACCCTTTCCCCTTCCTCGACGGTTTTACCATTCACTCGCAGACTTGGAGCAATTTTCATACCAATCTATGTTTGGGATGCAAGAGGAAACCCATACAATAACAGGGAGAGCATGCATTTTACCTCATTCCAGTTTCCACTTGTCTTTTTTCTATTTGCAGGACAATGCCTAGTGGATGTTAGCGTAGCGTAATGCAATTAAGACCAAAGATCATAGGGCAGAACAGAGCAAAATGGCGGACGTTCCGCTCTGTTGCCTTTTGCAAGAGTGGTCTATCTTGTTCTGCTCTAAGATCAGCTTTCGGGTGCATGTGATGAATAAAATTGACTTTGACTTTGATCTTTAAGATTTGCATTTCTTGTCTAATAACTGACCACCCCACCATCTAAGGCATCTCGAAGAGGTGCTGTCATCGACCCACACCACTCTGGTCATGCTCTCAATTCACTCCTGCCATCAGGAATAAGGTATCGAAGTTTGAAAACTAACATACAGGTCAGGAACAGCTTCTTTCTTCCCAACAATCAGCAGGCTCTTGAACACTACGAACACACAACTAAACTACAACCTGCACGAGGGACTTTGGGCTTTGTTTTGCTTTTACACTATATTGGGTTTTTCTTTTGTCTGTTTATTTCTCTATTGAGTACTGTGCTGTCGTAAAGGAAGACTTTAATTACTGTGGTCTGGTACATATGACAGAACACTCCAGACTAATTATTTTCTCATAGTTATTTTAAGTGAGAAGTCGGGCCTCGTCTTTTACTGGTCATCCTGCTATCACATGCATTCATTTTTTAAACAATTGTTTTGTTGATGGGTTAATTGACTTTATCGATCAAGAAAATTAAGGATTTTATTTCCTGAGCCCATCGTGAACTGAATGATCAACTAGAAGTGTGGTCCACATATCCATGTTTGCCATTTTCACAATCATGGAATTAGAAAAGACTGCTAAGGTCCTCTTTGTTGATGCCATCCACTTTAATAAACAAGTGGCAGCAATAGCAGTGCAGGTGAGTCTTTGTGCATTGACGAGGTTGCCAACAAAGCTTATTCATGGTGAACAACTAATTAGATTAGGTATTGTTGGCTGGTAAATGTCCATAGTCTGGACCTTGGGGCGGCTCAAAGTATACAAAGGAGGAGGGTGTAAAGGAAGTTTTGAAAAACAAAAGCTTTTTGAGAGTCATGAATATCCTAGCAAGTGACTAATAAATTGACGAGATGTTATTGACTAGCAAAACTAATGTGCTCTTAAATTTATTGATGTTGAGTCCATGGCATCACTTCAATTCACTTTACCAAATACAGGAATTTTATCACTCTAATACTAGCTTAATGGTTATGCCATGTGATGTGGGTGTGCGTTTAGCTCAAAGGGCATTTAGGCATTTGTAATGGAACTCTCAAACATTTTGTAAATGGACTGCTCCAACTGAGCAACCATCTGCCACATTGTCAAAGTGCCTTGCTGCCTACCTATATGGTTTGTGCTCTCTTCAAGTTTGAGATCTTTACCAGGAGGAAGCTTTTCAAAAGCTGCTTGAGTATTGTTTCATTTGTTAGGGAGCGTAAAATATTCTTTTTGGATATAAGAATTCCAGAGGTTCTAAGCAGATGGGTGTGATACAATTTGTTTCAATGGGTTCTCTGGGTGAACTAAATACAATTACATTATGTGATGTATCTGTTTGGGCACAGACTGTGCAAAACCACCAGGGCATTTCCGTAGTCCACCAAAAGTTACATCTATCATCTATCACATCCTGATTTTAAACTCTGTCCCAACTGGAAATTCAAGGTTTCAAGAAATTCTTCTGGTTCAAGTAAATAGAATTTACAAACCAGCTCTGCATCCAGATGGTCTATTTGATCGATTATGAATTGCTTGCTGAATCAGGGCGCAAGTTTGTTAACTAAACGAGGTTGACCAGAAGTGGCATATTCTTTAGAATACCATGGCGATGATCCAACCTAAATTGCACAAAAGGAAGGTGAGTAAAAAGTGGAGAGGGATAAATCGGTGATTTCTTCAATTTTGTTCTGCCTATCTTGTTCTCATTTTGTCAGATTTATTAGTGCCCAACTGCCTTACTAATCCATATTAATCTGGTTGATGGAATGGGAGATTGAATATTTCATATAGAGCATCTGGACTTTGTTTTTCCTATCTTTTCTCACTAGATGGCAGACTGAGGACAGTATTTCTTCTTTCCTTCTGAAATCACTTTAAATTGTTTCTTACAATGATCATATTGCAATAAAAAGTAGACCAGGATGGGATAAATTAAATCAAAACACGGGATATGTTACAAATCACAAATAGAACTGACCTTGATTAGTCAAAAGCAGGTCTTTGGTTTATACCAGTAATGTCCAGCAAAATTAATCTAAACTTCCCAATTAATGAATGATCTGCAGTCTTATTACTTGCAGTCTAATAACCTGCAGTCTTAATTAATGATACAATTGTTTGTTATTTCAACTGGGTCTCTATTCCACAGGAGCGTAGGAGGATGAGGGGTGATCTTATAGAGGTGTACAAATCAGGCACGTGCCGTGAGTAATTACTCAGTGTAGGCACTCAGCCCGCTTTAAAATCAAATGAAACCGCGCATGCGCAGATTGTTCGCTCCGTTAAATAAATAAATAAATAAAAACAGTGACATTTCAATTTGCCCTTCCTAGGCTTCCTCGTCCTAGACCAATTGGGGGAACAGTTCCTTTCACAGTGTATGGAGAGTCTGTGCCAGGGGTAAAGTTGTGGGGAGGGCATGAGTGTTGAGAAGGAGGGTGTCGGGGATACTGCCAGTAACTCACTCACCGCTGCTGCACTATAGCTGGGGATAGTAGCAGCTCGGGGACCTACGAGCGGCCACCGGGACCCGACAGCAGAACTGGCCGCCACTTCAGCGCCTTCGGCCCGCTCACCTTTGGCAGTGCTGTCCGTCGGAACACCTGTCACCTGCCGTTCGCCAACTTCGCTCATGTCAGCGGCTTCCTGCAAATCCTTAAATTCCCACAGCCGAGTAACCTCAATCGTGCTGTCGGAATTTAAGGACATGAGTGAGGCCAGCGCGTGGCAGGAGAGAGGTTTTTAGACAGAGAGCTGCCAGAGGTGAGCGGGGACTGCAGAAGGAGCTAAGGTGGCGGCTGGTTCCGCTGTCCGGCCCGGCGGCCGCTCAGCCACCCGAGCTACTTCTCTCCGCCCCCCCCCCCAGCTTCAATGCGGTGGCATTGCACGCCTCCATGCAAGGAGCGTCGCAAGTGGCATTATCTCATTCCCCTCATTCATAACATTCGTGCCCTCCCCGCAACTTTACCCCGAGCCAGACTCCCCAAACACTGTGAAAGGAGCTCTCCCCCCACCCCCACACCCCGGGAAATACAGTATTTAAAAACATAAAGACAAAATGTACTTACCACATTATTGGTACACAAACTCCATTCTTCTCCCTTTGTTACCTAATGTACACTTGAAAATAGTGACAAACCATATTTGAAAACCCCGCCAAGGAACGTGCGCTGCGCATGCGCAGTAGACTGATGCGCATGCGCAGTACAGCAAAGGCAGAATTTCTGCTCCCTTCAGCCCCGCTTGAAACTGACGGCTTCAGGCAGCGCTGACGGCACGTGGGCTGCACAGACCTTCCCGTGTTACAAGCGCTGCGGATGAAAGGCACGGAGAATTATGCCTACCTAAGAGATCGATCTCCCATGGCATAATTCTCCCATGCCTTTATTATTTATATTTAGTTATTTCTATGTTATAATTTTAGTCAGGGTAGGCAGTGCCTACCTTGCCTACCCTGACGGCACGTGCCTGGTACAAATACATGAGAGGAATAGATTGGGTAGATGCACAAAGTCCCTTGCCTAAGTAGGGGAATCGAGGACCAGAGGACATAGGTTCAGGGTGAGGAGGAAAAGATTTAATAGGAATCTGAGGGGTAACTTTTTCACACAAAGGGCGGTGGGCGTATGGAACAAGCTGCCAGAGGAGGTATTTGAGGCTGGGACTATCCCATCGTTAAAGAAACAGTTGGACAGGTACATGGATAGGACAGGTTTGAAGGGATATGGACCAATCGCAGACAAGTGGGACGAGTGTAGCTGGGACATTGTTGGCAAGGGCCTGTTTCTGCACTCGTCCCACTTGTCAGTTTGTATTCGGTAATTGAAATGTTAACTATATTGAAGACACTCGTTTTATGAACAATTTGAAGATGCTAAAGGGCATTGATTGATTATACCAGGTGCAGTTTTAACCATGCTAATATAAAATGATCAATTCGTTCTTGTAACAAAGCAAGGCCTGGAAACTCACCACTAATATCTCACACCATTCCAGCACAAACAACTTTATTTTCAATATTTTTCCGAGATCAATTTTTGATTAAATTTCAGAGTTTGAACAAACAATTTTTTCATCAACGGGCACCAGTGCGGATCGGTAACATCTCCTCCTTCCTGACCCTCAACACTAGTGCACCTTAAGGCTGTGTGCTTGCCCTCTGCTGAACTCTTTTTAGAACCCTGACTGTGTGGCTAATTACAGCTGCAATGGCAACTATAAATTCACCGCTGACACCATTATGGTTGGCTGAATCACGGGTGCTGAAACAACGCAATCTCGCTCAATGTCAACAACACTATAGAAGTAATTGTTGACTTCAGAAAAGGAAAGTTCGGTAACTGCTCCAGTTTTAATTGGTCATTTGGCGAGGAAGTTAGCAGCTTCGAATTCCTGGATGTTAACACCTCAGATTATGTGTCATGGGCCCAGAACATAGACAAAATCATGAAGCAGGCACGGCAACATCTCTACTTAGAAATGTAATAAGATTTGGCATGTCTCTGAATGCTCTTAATAAATGTCTAGATGTAATGTGGAAAGTATCTTGAAGAGATACTTCTAAATTTGTAAAATTCTAAAATTGACAACAATTAAAATTGACTACAATTTTAAATGACCAGGCCCTCAACTTGTACCAATGTCTTGTACCAATTGTTGAGTGGAAATGCTGCATATTTAGCCAGTTGTTGGGTTTAAATACACACACAAATTCCTTGTATATTTACATACTTGGCCAATAAACGTGTTCATTCATTCAATATGGGAGGTCCAAGAGAAGTTGTTGGTGATACTGACTTTACTTCAGCACCGTCAATGCAAAATGGGGTATGTGTCCCTGAAGTCGATCACTACCTCCTCTGTCTTGCTGACAGAGAAACATAGAAAACAGGTGTAGGAGTAGGCCATTCGGCCCTTCGAGCCTGCACCGCCATTCAATATGATCATGGCTGATCATCCAACTCGGTATCCTGTACCTGCCTTCTCTCCATAGCCCCTGATCCCTTTACCCACTGTTGTATCTCGTTGAACTTATGTGTAATGACAATAAAAGATATTATTATTAGGGCCATATCTAACTCCCTCTTAAATATAGCCAATGAACTGGCCTCAACTACCTTCTGTGGCAGAGAATTCCACAGATTCACCACCCTCTGTCAAAAATGTTTTTCTAATCTCGGTCCTAAAAGACTTCCCCATTATCCTTAAACAGTGACCCCTTGTTCTGACATTGAAAGGTTGTCTTGACACCAGGACACGATGTTCTCGATCTCCTTCTTATACTCTGTCTCATTATTTGATGGTGGTGTCATCTACAAATTTGAATATTGAATTAGATTTGTACATGGCTGCACAGTCGTGGGTGTACAAGGAGTAAAGAAGGGAGCTAAGAACTGGAGTCAAGACAAAGTCAAGCGTATTTCATGTTGTATGTACTGACCACGAAACAATGAAATTCTTACTGGCAGCAGTATAACTGACCTGCAGCAACAGTATTCAAATAACATAAGAAACAAAAAAAAATCAATAAATGGAAAAACTCCAGTGTTAGTGGAAATATGAGGTGCTGTTCCTCCAATTTGCATTGGACCTCACTCTGACAGTGGAGGAAGGTCCAGACAGAAAGGTCAATATGGTAATGGGAAGGGGAGTTAAAGAGTTTAGCAACCGGGAGTTTGTTTAGGCCAGGTACACTGAACGGATTTGTTCAGCAAAACAATCGCCGAGCCTGCGCTTGGTCTTGGTCTCGGTCTCACTGATATATAGGAGTCCACACCTGAAATTGATGAGATTGGAGGAGATGTAAGTGAACCTCTGCGACACCTGAAAGGACTGCAGAGGTCTTTGGACAGAGTTGAGGGAGAAGCTATAAAGACAGGTGTTGCATCTCCTGCGGTTGCAGGGGAAAGTACCTGGGGAGGGGGTGGTTTGAGTGGTTTGAGGGATGAGTTACCTAGGGAGTTATGGAGGGAACGGTATCTACGAAAAGTGGAAATAGGGGGATGTGGGAAGATGTGGGTGGTGGTGGGATCTCGTTGGACGATTATGTGCTGTACGCAATGGCTATTGGGGTGAATGGTGAGGACTTTCCTCACCCTTCCCCCTCCTCCCTATCCCTGTTGTGACTGGGGAGGAGGGGGAACAAATGGAGCACCGAGGAGACTCGAGTGAGGTGATGAGGACATCTCGGATATCCTGGTATGGAACATCTCATCTTGGGCGCAGATCAAGAGTCAAGAGTGTTTTATTGTCAAATGTCCCAGGTAGAAGAATGAAATACTTACTTGCAGCAGCACAACAGAATATGTAAACATAGTACACTGTAAACTATGTAATAACTGAGAAAAAATAAGCTGTGTGTGTATATATCAGCGCATCAGCGCCTCTGCCTCCTGAGAAGATTACGCAGAGTCGGCATGTCGAGGAGGACTCTCGAACCTTTCCAGGTGCACAATAGAGAGCATGCTGAATGGTTGCATCGTGGCTTGGTTCGGCAACTTGTGCGCCCAGGAGCGGAAAAGACTGCAAAAAGTTGTAAACACTGCCCAGTCCATCATCGGCTCTGACCTCCCTACCATCGGGGGGGGGGGGAGGATCTACCACAGTCGCTGCCTCAAAAAGGCTGGCAGCATCATCAAGAACGCACACCATCCTGGCCACACACTCATCTCTCCGCTGCCTTCAGGTAGAAGGTACAGAAGCCTGAAATCTGCAATAACCAGGTTCAGGAATTGCTCTTCCCCACAGCCATCAGACTATTAAACTCAAACAAAATCTGAACTTTAATTAGCCTACTGCACGTTATATGCTTATTTATGTGTTTGTATATATATATATATATATATATTCAATGGTATATGGACACACTGATGCGGTGGAAGATTGCTACCTTCACCTGGTCCGCCCTGTTTCGATGAATGTAATCTACCCGGTGTGCACAATCAAATAAGATCAAATAGAACAAGTTGTCCTACAACTTTAGGCTGTGCACGCCATATGCAAGAAGAAGACGACACACTGATCTGTTCTGTATCACTTATGCCTGCAATGTTCTGTTGTGCTGAAGCAAAGCAAGAATTTCATTGTCCTATCTCGGACACGTGACAATAAACTCTCTTGAATCTCTTGTATATATATATTTACATAAACACACACACATATATATATATATACACATACACATACGTGCACATGTATGTGTACATGCACAGGGCGGCACGGTGGCGCAGCAGTAGAGATTCGGGTTCGATTCAGACTCCGTGTGCTGTCTGTAGAGTTTGTACGTTCTCCCTGTGACCTCTGTGGGTTTTCTCCGAGACTTTCGGTTTCCTTCCACACTCCAAAGATGTACAGGTTTGTCCGTTAATTGGCTTGTATAAATGTAAAATATCCCTTTACATTATGGCGGACCAATTGAATAACTACTTTGGTTCTGTCTTCATTAAGGAAGACATAAATAATCTGCCGGAAATAGCAGGGGACCGCGGGTCAATGAAGGACTTAAGTGAAATCCAGGTTAGTCGGGAAGTGGTGTTGGGTAAATTGAATGGATAAAAGGCCGATAAATTCCGAGGGCCAGAGAGGCTGCATCCCAGAGTACTTAAGGAAGTAGCTCCGGAAATAGTGGATGCAGTAGCGATAATCTTTCAAAACTCTTTAGATTCTGGAGTAGTTCCTGAGGATTGGCAGGTAGCATACGTAACCCCTCTTTTTAAGAAGGGAGGGAGAGAGAAAACGGGGAATTACAGACCAGTTGGTCTAACATCGGTAGTGGGGAAACTGCTGGAGTCAGTTATTAAAGATGGGATAGCAGCACATTTGGAAAGTGGTGAAATCATTGGACAAAGTCAGCATGGATTTACGAAAAGTAAATCATGTCTGACGAATCTTGTGGAATTTTTCGAGGATGTAACTAGTAGCGTGGATAGGGGAGAACCAGTGGATGTGGTGTATCTGGACTTCCAGAAGGCTTTAGACAAGGTCCCACACAAGAGATTAGTATATAAACTTAAAGCATACGGCATTGGGTTCAGTATTGATGTGGATAGAGAACTGGCTGGCAAACAGGAAGCAAAGAGTAGGAGTAAACGGGTCATTTTCACAATGGCAGGCAGTGACTAGTGGGGTACCGCAAGGCTCAGTGCTGGGACCCCAGCTATTTACAATATACATTAATGATCTGGATGAGGGAATTGAAGGCAATATCTCCAAGTTTGCGGATGACACTAAGCTGGGGGTCAGTGTTAGCTGTGTGGAGGATGCTAGGAAACTGCAAGGTGACTTGGATAGGCTGGATGAGTGGGCAAATGTTTGGCAGATGCAGTATAATGTGGATAAATGTGAGGTTATCCACTTTGGTGGCAAAAATAGGAAAGCAGACTATTATCTAAATGGTGGCCGATTAGGAAAAGGGGAGATGCAGTGCAACCTGCGTGTCATGGCACACCAGTCATTGAAAGTAGGCAGGGTTACACAAAAAGCTGGAGAAACTCAGCGGGTGCAGCAGCATCTAAGGAGCGAAGGAGATAGGCGACGTTTCGGGTCGAGACCCAGGCATGCAGGTGCAGCAGGCAGTGAAGAAAGCGAATGGTATGTTAGCTTTCATAGCAAAAGGATTTGAGTATAGGAGCAGGGAGGTTCTACTTCAGTTGTATAGGGTCTTGGTGAGACCACACCTGGAGTATTGCGTACAGTTCTGGTCTCCAAATCTGAGGAAGGACATTATTGCCATAGAGGGAGTGCAGAGAAGGTTCACCAGACTGATTCCTGGGATGTCAGGACAGTCTTATGAACAAAGACAGCATAGACTCGGTTTATACTCTCTAGAATTTAGGAGATTGAGAGGGGATCTTATAGAAACTTACAAGATTCTTAAGGGGTTGGACAGGCTAGATGCAGGAAGATTGTTCCCGATGTTGGGGAGGTCCAGGACAAGGGGTCACGGCTTAAGGATAAGGGGGAAATCCTTTAGGACCGAGATGAGAAGGACTTTTTTCACACAGAGAGTGGTGGGTCTCTGGAACTCTCTGCCACAGAGGGTAGTTGAGGCCAGTTCATTGGCTATATTTAAGAGGGCGTTAGATGTGGCACTTGTGGCTAAAGGGATCAGGGGGTATGGAGAGAAGGCAGGTACGGGATACTGAGTTGGATGATCAGCCATGATCACATTGAATGGCGGTGCAGGCTCGAAGGGCCGAATGGCCTACTCCTGCACCTAATTTCTATGTCAGTGCGCCGACGGGCCTGTTTCCGTGCTGTGTCTCGAACCTAACCTTAAAAACAACCAATAATAGTGCAAAAGATGAGGAGTAATTTGGGGTAGTATGTTTGTAGGAGCAAAGACTTGTTGCGTGGCGCCGCCGCCGCCGCCACTGTATTGCGCTGGGTTACCGGGCGGGGGAAGGGTGCGGGTTGCACCGGAAGGGACGCTCTTCCCGGTGGCGCTGCCGGCGGTTCCGAGTTCCGAGGGGGCGGTCGCCGCTGCGCACGCGCGCACACACGCTGTGGTTGTCGAGTTGCCGCCGCTGCCGCCGCCGCCGTTGCCGCCGCCATGGCTTCCCCGCCGCCGCCGCCACCACCGCCAACCTCCGCCTCCAAGATGGACATCCAGAACGCCACGCAGCACCTTCGCGACATGCTGAAGCTGGACCGGGTGCCCGGTAAGCTTGGGCCAGTCAGTGCCGCCCGTGGTTGCGCCGGGTCCCACGGGGAGGGGAGGGGAGGGGGCAGCGCTGACATTAACCCGGAGCCCGGGGCCTCAGCTCGCGGGAGCTGCAGCTGCCCCGCCCGGGCTCGCCCTGCACCGTCACCGTGTGAGAGGATGGTCACGGGCTCTAGTTGCTGTGGCGGGAACGGGGCGCCAACTGATGCTCGGCTCGGAGTGAGTCCGCCCTGACCCGCGGGCTGATGGCCGCCTTCTCCTCATTCATTTTGGTTTGAGCCTTCGATATAGTTTAATGGAATATTTGTCACTGTGGGCTCCTGATTGCTGTCCCACTTTGCTGATTTGGGGTAATAAGTGATTGTGCTCAAATCACCATTCCTTTCCTGGAATAGTATTACTGTGTTGCAGCAATCGACACTGTACATTTCTAATATTCTGTGTATTGATATTTGATGTTCAAATCAACACGTTGTCAATCTTGATTATTGTCATGTTGGCATGTTTGTGGCTGACGCGTTAGTTTGGTTACGTTGTTTGGACCAGATTATCATAAATTATTTGAATGAGGGTGACATTTTTCTTTACACTCAATCTTGAATCAACCTGTCCCGTTCAAACTTTTCAAAGATGGTACTTTTGCAGGGCATGTTGGTTATAATATGGCAATGTTAATAATAAGTTGATTGCCCATTCTCACTGTGTACCCTCATGTTTATCTGAAGTTGATTTTCCTAAAATTGGTTGTAACTAAGGGTTACAAATTTACGTTACAAATTTACAATTTTTGAATGTGTTTCATGTTTCACACTGGAAAAAAAACTTCCCAAGAGAGTAGTTGCATAAGCAATTGATTTTCATTAGATTTGCTCTGCCGTTCATCAAGAGAACGAATCATTTTTTTACATTTTGTTTCACTTTCCATCCTAATGTTATCTGGAAATCTGTTTGAAATGAAACTAATGATTGAGTATCCATAGCCTTCTGGGTTAGAGAATTTCCAAACTTACACATCCTCAGAATGAAGAAACGTTTTTCCTAATTTCAGTCCCAAATCGCATTACTAATTCTAAAACAGCCTTCCTACAACTGGCCTGTCAGATCTTTTAATATTTTTGCTGTGTTGATTAGATGTCCAAAATCCAGAGAATGCAGTTTACAGGCTCTGATAGGGCAACCTGCCATGCTTGGAACCATTTGAGAGAGTCTTTGTATACCCCATCAATCCTATTCAGGGCTCTCACTTAACTTTTTTTTCCCTGTTGCCAGCCGGGCAACCTTGATAGCTCTTTAGGTTGCCAAATGACAGTTTAGGTGGTCATTTAAGATGGTTTGCATGACGCGTGCGATAATGTGCTTGGACGAAGTGCGTAGTTACCAGTCGGAATTATGCTCAATGAAGCATTCACATATTATGTTCAAGAAGGAACTGCATGTGCTGGAAAATCGAAGGTAGACTAAAGTGCTGGAGAAACTCAGCGGGTGCAGCAGCATCTATGGAGCGAAGGAAATAGGCCTATTTCCTTCGCTCCATAGATGCTGCCGCATCCGCTGAGTTTCTCCAGCACTTTTGTCTACATTCACATATTATTTCTGCTTCAAATAACCCACAAACTAAACATATTCACCAATCAAGACTTGATATATACCACAATGACATGTAGCAAAATTGTAATACAATATCTCAACTCTTTTTACACATTGCAATTAATGCAATTTCTCTTAGCTCTTTCCACTTCCAAACTAAAATGTGGTTGGATTATTCAGCATATGATCAACCTGTGTCAATAAATCCTGGGCCATGGTAACATATATGCTTAACCATGCACACTACATATGTTTCAAGGTGTCAAAACAAATAATAACATTGGGAATTAAAACACATTTGATTGCATTCCGTTATCAACCATAGTCAGTGTTCGCTCTAAAGACCATGAAGCACAATATGGTCAGGGTGTGTGTGAATCAGTGCGGGGTGAATTGATGGCGGGGGGGGGGGGGGGGGTTGGGAAAGCAATCAGTGCGGAATGGGTGGATTGAGGCAGGTGAATTAGTACGTGTTGGTTGGAGTATGTAAAATTGTGAGGGGAGAGCACGGTGGATGTCAGTTGTGTTGAATGCGGGGATCAGTACAGGATGAATGCGGGGATCAGTACAGGATGAATGCGCGGATCAGTACAGGATGAATGGGGGTAGACAAAAATGCTGGAGAAATTCAGCGGGTGAGGCAGCATCTATGGAGCTAAGGAAATAGGCAACGTTTCGGGTCGAGACCCTTCTTCAGACTGTTCCCCCCTTCTTGAATGGGGGAATCAGTACAGGATGGATGGGGGGGATCAGCACAGGATGAATGGGGGGGGTCAGGACAGTGTGGATCGGAGGGTCTGTGCAGGATGAGTGGGGGATCACTACAGCATGAATGAGGGGATCAGTACAGGATGAATGGGCTATCAGTAAAAGATGAATGGGGAGATCACTACAGGATGGATGGGGGGTTTGGTGCAGGGTAAATGGAGGGTGGGTCAGTACGGGATGAATGGGATGATCAGTGTAGTAGTAATTGGGGGAGAAGTGCAGGATGGATGGGAAGGGGGTCAGTATAGGATGAATTGGGGGACCAGTGTAGGATGGATGGGGCGGGTTTCAGGAGAATCAATGCGAGGTGGGTCGGGTGATGAATAGATTGGGGGAGGGGGTAGATGGGGAGGGGAGCACAGGGGATGTCAGTGAGGACTGAATAGATGAGGGAATGGGGATCAGTGCGGGATGGAGAGGAGGGCTCGCAGGATAAGAGGGGTGGATGGGGGCGTACGAGAGAGAGAGGTGGGAAGGGGCAGAGGAGGTGGGGAGGAACGAAGCTCAGCGCTCCTCGGAAAACATCGCCCCGCTGCCTTGGCCGTCCCTGTCCAACGCCAAAGTGCCGCCGCCAAAGGGGGTGGCGGTTGGGACCTCCTCGCCACCGCCTCCCCTCCTCCGCCAGCCAACAGGTAGGTGCGGGGCCGAGCGGTACAGCTCAAAGATCCTATAGCTATAGGATCTTTGGTGCAGCTGCTTCAGATGGCGGAAGGAGACCTCTCTCTTTCTCTCTCCCTCGGCGTGCGAGAGCAGTTGTTTTGAAAGTGCCGTTAATGGATTTGAAAGCAGCGGTCGTTATCAGGGCGATAGCAGCCGCTGCCTGCAAATCCATCAATGGCGCTTTCAAAACAACCCCTCTCCCACGCCGAGGCTGGAGGGAGGCCTCCTTCCGCCGGGCGGGGTGCGGGAGGAGGAGGCGGTGGAGCCGCTGTCCCGGCCGCTGCTGCCACTGTTCGGGGCCCTTCATTCGCTCCAACCCTTCGTCACCACGCACCTAGTATCTTTGCCCCGCAATCAAAGATACTAGAGGAATACAGCCTCCGTCGCCGACACAAAATGTCACATTCCTATTCTCCAGAGATGCTGCCTGACCCGTGGAGTTACTCCAGTTTTTTGTGTCTATCGGTACAAACCAGTATTTGCGTGCCAAGCCGGGCAAAATTAGTCGGCGTTTAGGTTGCCCGGCGGCACTTTGGGTGGTCAATGGCACCCGGGCAGCCACTAATTTTGAGCCCTGCTATTTTAGATATGGTGACCATTATACTCTATGCTGCAGATGTGGACCCACCTAAGTGCTATATAATTATAATAAGACTTTCTTACTCCTGACCCACTGAACTACTCTAACATTTTGAGCCTTTTTTTGTAAACCAGCATCTGCTGTTGCTTGTATTCACATAATCATTTGCCTTTCTCTTTACCCGCTGTACCTGCTGGCCGTCAGTAACCTATTACAAGCACACCCTGGTCTAGCTGAACTTCTACAATACCCGATTTAAAAGGTTATCTGAATTTCTGTTTTGTGCACCAAAGTAGATAATTTAGTATTTTTACTTATAGTTGCCCAGACGATAGAGATGCTGTTTCATTGCACCAGCGCCTTTGTTACTCTTCACAACTATGCTAATATTTGTGTCATCTGCAAACTTACAAATCGGCCATATTTTTATTCAAATTGTTTGTATCTATAAGAAACAAAGAAATTCCACGGTGAAAGATATTCTCAATTCCGTTCTAATTTTTCTACTTGGTACTTTAATCATTGCCCACTAAAAGGAAAATGATCCTATTTGTTCACCTTTTTGCATTTAAATCTTATATGCCCTGATTAGTTCTCCCCTCTTTTCCGGAGCAAACTATCCCAGCCCGTTCACTTTTCCTTCTATCGAGGAAATTGTACAGATCCAGCAATATCTGTGCAAATAGACTTAAACTCGCTCCATTAGCAACTACCCTTTTTAGATGTGACCAGAACTTCATGTTTTACTCAAGCTGTCATTTAGCTTTTGTGCTGTTCTATCTATCCCATTAATCTATAAATTAATCTGCCCAGCAAAAGCTTCTTGTGCTTTTGTGTCAACCCACCATTGTCTCTTTCCCTTGTGTTATACTATTTTGAGCTCTAGTTTACATTTATTGATGCCTCAAAATAAAATATTAAACTGACATCTTAAATCGAACAACTGCACACATCCAGATGTTACATTGAGACCTCACACTGAGATATTACATTGAAAACTGCAGATGTAAATTATGTACAGCTTGTTTGTATTAGACTAATTTCCACTTTACACATATAAGCCATGCAATCATGTAGCTGACTCTAGTTTTGCTCAGATAAACCGTTTAGTAGATAACTTCATATTTTATAACCAAACAGGAACAGATCCAGTATTCTGACATTCAAGGACTGTTTATCATGAATCAACTAACTAAGCAGAATGACAAACCTGTGCACACATTATTGTTTATTCTGAGCATTAAAATCGAGCAATAACTTCATCAACATGGTGCTAATATATCCCTTTGGTTTGAATTTCAAACTTCTGATCTTTTATCCTTTTCAACTTTGTGGTATGCTGCATTTTTGGCTACGACCCTACGAATGCTCAAAATGCAAATACATGACAAATATATTAAAAAATATTCATAACTTCCAAATAAATTGTAGAAAGAAACAAGTGACAGTGAAATTTATGATTGATTGTAGTTAGATGTATCGCACCTTGTGATCCATAAACTCAGATCATGAAAAAGCACCGTCATTTTATAAATAGTGCCGGTACTCATGCTGAGTTGGATAAGCGACATTAGCATATTCTGAGGAGGTGGAAGAAGAAAACAAACAGGTTGTTTTGTATCTTCTGCAAAAATAGTTTTGCACTCTGCATTTCCATTGTTAATTTAGACTGTTGGTTACCAATTTATTTGTGGATTGAAAAGTGTTGAAAATATTTAGCTAGTCAGGCAGCATCTGTGGATAGAGAAAGAGTTAACATTCCTTTCTCATTGCAGTCATCCCAAGTAAAGTGCTGACCATACAGGAAAGATCCGATCGGGAGGGCCCCTCTCATTGTTAAGGGCCTGTCCCACCAGCACGCAACTATATGCGATGAACGCGATCAAACCGGCAGCGGGGGCCGCGCGGAGGTCGGGTGATCCCCTGTACAGGTCCGGTCCCACCAGCATGCGCCTGCATGCGGCAAGCGCAACTAAACCGGCAGTAGGGGCCGCGCGGAGGTTGGGTGAGTGGCGCAACGCGGCGCAAAGCGAGGCGAACTTGAAGCAAGTCCAAGGTAAGTTCGCCAGGACTTAGAGGGGCACACAGAAAGGGGCACCGAGACACACACACATACAGGGCCACGGAGCCACACACATAGAGGGTCACGGAGGCACTTACGAATAGTTTCACGGAGGCACGATGTCCGGGCGGTATGTAAATGTCGCGGCGACTGCGAGCCGACAAACCGTTGCCGCGCGGGATTTTTGGACATTGTCGGTTTTTCGGAGCCCCGCGCGGCGTCGGGACGAACTCGGGACGAACTCCGCACAATTCCGCACGGCTCCCGCGATCGAAGTGGGACCGGCCCCGCGACGCCGGACGGCTCAAGCGACCACGTTAGGTCGCGCTAATCGCATCGAGTTGCATGCTGGTGGGACAGGCCCTTTAATCAAGCATGGTGTGTGCTTGTCATTGAGTTCTGGCTGTGAGGCATTTTATCAGATGTTTTTACAATCTGCTCAGAGAATCACTCCACAAGACCCAGAGTGTTTGCAAGGCTTTCTGTGCTGATCACTATTTCTGCAAGAACTTTTCTTTGATGTATAGATACTGCAGCAATGTCCAAATGACTGGGATATTGCTTAGCAAAGAGGTCAGGTCAACCCTTTGCAACACTGGGGACAGGTTGAACCCCAGCAGCTAGTAACTCTTGGCACCTGTGTACTTTGGCTCCAAGCACAGCCCGATGCAGCCAGCCACACATGAAGGTGGCCATCAGGAGGAGAGCGATATTAGGTTAGCTTTTACTCCCCATTTTCCAGGCACATGCATCGTGATACTTGGGCAACCAGCCCATTCTAGGCATTAATCCAGTGAATCTTCTCCAATTGGCTTCCAACTCATTTTTTTAAAATAAGGAAACCAACACTATATGCAGTACTGCAGATATGGACTAGCCATGTAACTGAAGAATGAGCTCCCAATACTAAATTAGTATTCAACACCCAGCAATAAATCATATTCTGATAGCGTTTCCAATTACTTGCTGTTTTTGCATACTAGCTTTTGTGAATAATGCATTAGGACAACAGATCCCTCTGTACCTTAGAACTCCACATTTCAACATTATATGGATGATAAGCTTTTTAAAACAAAATCATGTCAGATAATTTCACATTTTCCAATTCTATACTCCATTTACTATGCACTGACATCTCTTTGTTGTCACCTTCTGTCCTCTTCACAGTTCACCTTGCACCCAACAAATGTAGCAATAATATATTCAGTGCCTTTATTCAGTTCCATTATTTAAAGTGTAGGAAAAAGACCCAACCATCTATCCAACTTGTCCATTAGAAAAATATCAATTTATGTCTTCAGATTCCTGCTAGCCACCCAATCATCAGGGGGATTCACTTTTTGCAATAACTTTGAGGCCACATCTTATCAGATGCCTTCTAGAGATCCAAGTACAGTTAATCCACTGTTTCTCATTAATCCATAGTACATTACCCTCAAAGAGCTCCAATAAACTGTTGAAGCCTGATTAGAAGTGCAGTCCTTATGTGGGCACAAGCTTAGCTTGTTTTTTTTTGTGGAATATGTGGATCTATTTTTGTTTCAGTCTTATTCCGTCATCCTCACCAATCTCCTTTTCTGATATATCAAAGATATTATTGGTGTTTCTTCCTGCGCTCAAACGGAACTCAAACTTTCTTTATTTTTGCAGCCAATTCACGCACTGCTTTCCCCTTTCACATTGATTCTTTCCTTCCCGGATCTCCGTTTCAAAGGACAGTCCATTGATAAACCTTTGCTCTTCAACCTCTTCCCTTCCTACAATCTTAGAATTGTGTAGGTGTTTCTAATAAATTCCTGATCCAGATTCACTGTGCCCTTTGCTGAATGGCATGTGGTCGGCATTGATCACTGAATGGTGAATATTTGTTGTTTCATTTTTTAATTTTATTCACTTATATAATGGTATCTCTGGTTCGAGATGATAAATGTCAAACCCTTTGATCATCACATCTTAATGTCTACAATAGTTTTAATAGCTGCATGAACAACCACTTTAGTTTGAAAGCTTTGCTCTGTTCTTTGATCACATCTTAATCAAATCTGTATTTTTTCCAATCTCTTTTGTTAGTATTTACGGTCAAAAGGCAACTGACTGCTGTAGCTTTCCTGTCTGCTTTAGATGTCTTCGGAATATTAGAAGTTCTAATATCACACACCCGCCATCTCTCCCAGAACAACAACCAAATTTGCTCCTTTCTCCCTTTCTGGTAAACATTTGATGAACAAATGGCAAATCTTTCCATGTTCATCTTAATTCTTTGATTAAACATTATTATATAATCTTGGCTATCTGGCAACACACTATACCTTTTCATCAGTGTATTTTTTTACCTTAGTAGTTCACTTGGCTCACCTTTTATACATTTTAGCTTCAAAGAATTAGAATATTTTTTGTCAAATTGCTCATATTTGCACTTTCAAATTCAAATGCTGCCAGCTTTGGAAAATCTGATGTGAGATGCCTTATTGGTAACACTTTGTTAATGTGTAACACTTTTTAATGTGTTTCCTACCAGAGGAAATCAATAGTGGGTTCTAGAGAATATTAATAAGGCCTTGCAAGTAAGAATGAGTTGAAAAAGAGTGAAAAAAGATTCAAATAAACTAGGAGACAGAGCAAATGCAAAATATAGCATATACGGGAGTAATCAGAAACATCTGCCTATCTTGCTTGCTTTCCCTCTCGCTCACCCGCTTAGCTTTTGTTTTTGTCCATTTTCTCCGTTTATTTCCCTGCTCATGAACTTTTTTGGTGAAGTTGTTCATTGCTCATTTTTCTCCTTGTTTCCTTTTCCATAACTACTGTCATCCTCATTCTTGATTTCATAATCACCATAAATACCTTCAAATTACCTACCTTTGAGCCCTCTGTAAAAGTACATCGGTGATTAAATATCCTTTTGTTAACTTCTCTTAAGATTATAACTTTTATTTGATAACATATAGATTGTCTAAGATGCAAGATTCCATATTCCAAAAATACTGAATTAGTTTTTTTTGTTACACTTATCTTGAGTTAAATGTAATCACAATAATAATATTAATACACTTTATTGTCATTGTAAATACATACAACGAAATTTCAGGCGCAGATAAATAACGACAATGGAAAAAACAAAAACGGAAAGAAAAACAAGTCAAGTCAGAATGTGCAATATTTCACAGTATAGTGTTGTGGCAGTACAAAATATTGGCTATGGGGGCTGTGTGTTCAGTTCAGAGTGGTGATGGCCTTGGGGTAGAAACTGTTCGTTAATCTTGTGGTGAGTGATTTGATGGACCTGTAACGCTTTCCTGAGGGCAGAAGGGCAAACAAGTGATGTGCGGGATGAGATGAGTAACCTTCTTGATTCAATCAGATTTATTTTAATTTGCTCTTTTTCATGCTTTGAGATTTCTTAATTATGTTTCTACTTCTACTTGCCAGAGTCGACGGTTGATGGCCAAAAGAAAACAACGTCCTACAATGGAGAACTGAATGGGGTGTTGGTACCAGATCCCATTGCAACTGGAGATGGACCTGTTCTCAGAGAGTCAAACCATGCAAATGCTCACAGGCTGAAGCTACAAGAAAATCAAGAGATGTAAGATGCTGTACTATTTATACGTTTTAGGTCACGAAAATGCAATTACCTATCGGAAAATATGATATATTTTCCTCATTACTTTCCTTGCCTTCTCATCAAAAATAGAAGGGACGTTCAACGCATCATCTGTTATTAACCTCTTGGTTACCATGATCTTATGTGGGTTTGCGTTTTATTGTTTTTCTATTTCCTTTTGAAGAATGAAAGTGTTTGTGGACAAAAATGAAAATCTGTTCTCTAGTCTTAAGAATATCAGGCTCCTCTAATGGTATGATTGTCTATCTTTTTCCAGATACCTGTCTGGCGATGACAGCTCAAATTGTGTTATATCTGCCAAAGAAGTGGAAATTGTAGCGAGCAATGACTCCAGTGTCAGCAATAAGGCTAGGGGTAGCAATAAGGTAATGCTGACTTTTCAGAAAGAACACTGAATGTTACCTGATATTTTTATGCAAGGATCTTAAACGCACAATTAAGATTTCTAAAGAATTATTACATTATGGGCATTATTCTTTTGAGTTTGGGAACAAAAATCCTTGAATAAATAAAGTTATACTGCTTATTGATTGGTTTTAATCCAGTAAACAATTACAGTTTGCTTCCACCCAGCATGTAGATATGATCTACAATGTGAAATTACAATTAATTCCTATAATATATCTTGTCAACTAAAACCATAAGGCTGGTTTTGCACTATACACAGTCTGGTGTCTATATAATAACAAATTATTGATGACTGGAAAGATTTATGGTAAAAAGTTAAATATTTATCTTTAAGTCAGATGTCATTTATGGAAAAAGGATGAGTCATAATATTTCAGGTGGATAACATTTCATTAGAACTGGGTAAAGTTGTCACATGAATAGTGATTATCTGACAGTGTGAGTACAAATAAGCTATTTTCCATTACTAGATTATCCGACATGAGATATAGCAGGTGCTGAACAGGCCAATTAAAATGCTTAGTTCACAATGGAAATGCAATTAAATCAAACTATTTGTACAAGTATTACACATCTACTCTTCGCTGCATTTTGGTTCTTTATTATCATCTACTTAATATCTGCTGTGTTTTGCTATGGCTGATCAATCTCTCCAAATCTAGTTTGATTCCATTTTTAGGGCAACTATTTGGCCAGAGTAAAATATGTAAATTAGGTTTTGTGTTAATCACTTAAAAATGTAAAGCTTCGGGTTCTTTTAATGGAATATTTTTGACATACTTTCTTTGTACCTTGGCGTAACAGTATCAAGATATGTATGAGGGGAATAGATCAGGCAAATGCACAGTCTTATACCCAGGTAGGGGAATCAAAAACAAAAGTTAGCTGTTTAAGGTAATAGGGGAAAGATATAACATGAGCCTGGGGGGGGGGAGGGGGCAACGTTTTCACTCGGGGTGGTGGATACATGAAACGAGCTGCTAAAGGAGTCGGGTACTGTAACTGCATTTAAGATACACTTGTCCAGATACAGGGTAGGATACGTTGTATCATGTAAAGCGGGCAAATGGGACCAACTTAGAAGGGGCATCTTGATTGGCATGGGCAAGTTTGGCTGAAGGGCCTGTATCTGCGCTGGATGACTTGTGTCTCTAAATATGTACACTTTGAGTTTTTTTGTGCAGGACTGGACAGTGTGTTAGTTTATCTCAGTTGTAAACCTGTCAGTCCGAGTGTCAATGATAGGAAAAATAAGACTGTCAAGATAGTGAGCTGGAAAGTAAGATGGTGATATAAGAGGTTGACGTGCTTTTATTCCAGAAAATTAACCAGTGTATTATTCTCTCAGGTAAAAATACAACCTGTTGCAAAATATGAATGGGAGCAGAAATATTACTATGGCAACCTTATTGCAGTGTCTAATCTGTATTTGGCTTATACCATTCGAGGTGAGCATCCTTTATAATTACACATTGGCTTTGTTATATACAGTGCCCTCCATAATTTTTTGGGACAAAGACCCATCATTTATTTATTTGTCTCTGTACTCCACAATTTGAGATTTGTAATGGAAAAAAATCACATGTGGTTAAAGTGCACATTGTCAGATTTTAATAAAGGGCATTTTTATACATTTTGGTTTCACTATGTAGAAAATGCAGCAGTGTTTATACATAATCCCCCCATTTCAGGGCACCATAATGTTTGGGGCACAGCAATGTCATGTAAATGAAAGAAGTCATGTTTAGTATTTTGTTGTATATCGTTTGCATGCAATGTCTGCTTGAAAATTGCGATTCATGGACATCACCAGTTGCTGGGTGTCTTCTCTGGTGATGCTCTGCCAGGCCTGTATTGCAGCCATCATTATCTTATGCCTGTTTTGGGGGCTAGTCTCCATTCAGTTTTCTCTTCAGCATATAAAAGTCATGCTCAATTTGGTTCAGAACGGGTGATTGACTTGGCCACTCAAGAATTGAGCATTTTTTAGCTTTGAAAAACTGTTTTGCTTTAGCTGTATGTTTGGGATAATTGTCTTGCTGTAGAATGAACTGCCGGCCAATGAGCTTTGAGGCATTTGTTTGAACTTAAGCAGATAGGATGCGTCTATACACTTCAGAATTCATTGTGCTACTACCATCAGCAGTTGTATCATCAATGACGATAAGTGAGCCAGTATCTTCAACAGCCATACATGTCCAGGCCATAACACGCCCACCACCATGTTTCACAGATGAGGTGGTATGCTTTGGATGTTGGGCAGTTCCTTCTCTCCTCCATACTTTGCTCTTGCTATCATGCTGATATGTTAATCTTCGTCTCATCTGTCCACAAGACCTTTTTCCAGAACTGTGGTTGCTCTTTTAAGGTTTCTTGGCAAACTAACATGGCCATCCTATTTTTGCGGCATACCAGTGGCTTGCATCTTGCAGTGTAGACTCTGTATTTCTGTTAATTTAGTCTTTTGCGGACAGTGGTCATTGACAAATCCACACCTGACTCCTGATCACCTCTGATCTGTTGGACAGGTTTTCTGTATTATAGAGAGAGTTCTTCTGTCGTCAGCTGTGGAGGTCTTCTTTGGCCTGCCAGTCCCTTTGCGATTAGTAAGCTCACCAGTGCTCTCTTTCTTCTTAATAATGTTCCAAACAGTTGATTATGGTAAGCCTAAGGTTTGGCTGATGTCTCTAACAGTTTTATTCGTGTTTCTCAGTCTCATAATAGCTTCTTTGACTTTCATTGGCACAATTTCGGTCTTCATGAGCAATAAAAGTTTCCAAAGGTGATGGAAAGACTGGAGGAAAGACTAGGTGCTGAGAGCTCTCGTATAGCTGCATGATGGAAGCAATTAAACACACCTGAACAATTACAAATACCTGTGAAGGCCTGTGCACTTTAACCACATGTGCTTTTTTTCTATTACAAATCTCAAATTGTGGAGTACAAAAGCAAATAAATAAATGATGGGTCTTTATCCCAAACATTATGGAGGGCACTGCATGAATCCTACAGAATCCTGAAGAACTATAGATCCTTCTGAAACATTTAAGAGTTTATTAACGAAAACCTGTTTCCTGCAATAACAAATAGATGCCCTAAGAAATTTTTTTCAGAAATCTATTTGAAAATTGAATATTGCTGCATCATAACCCGCAAATCGGTGTAGGTTAGAGTTCATGTTATTGGGCAACCTCTTCATTTTTTAAAGAAGTCGGTGATGGGTTAATTTAATGATCTTTGTAATTTGCAATAATATGCATTGACGTAAATGTTGTCAATTGAGAATTGGAATGACATTACGATTTAACCAAAAATAGGTAAAATAGCTTCTAGTTTGATTTATGCACATATGTGTAGTTATTTAAAATGTTTGCTTTAAATAATTTCTCAATGCCTTTCTTAGTTTTATTACAAACTACTGCTTTTAAAATTTGTAGGTATTTGATGGATATTCACTTAAATGGAACCTCATTTACTTTCTTCTTTCTCTCCTTAAAGGGATTAGTAGTGTTGGCATGGTACGGGTATTGAGTATTGGAACGGCCGAGCGAACTTTACTGAAAGGATTTACTGGTGGTGTTGCCGATTTGGGTTTTGCACACCTCAACTCCAACCAGCTAGCATGTGTTGATGAGGCAGGCAACCTTTTTGTCTGGCAACTGAATTATGAAAATGGAAAAATACAGTATCCTTTTGATTTAAAACATTCATTTGTAGAGCATTCTTAAGAACATTATTGCAATCATTACTTGCAAGGTTTTATACCTCCAAGGAAATCCCACGTGACCAGTTTAATTCCCACTGAGAAACAATGAGCTGTAGTGGAAAACTTATATTTTTCCCGTCCCTAGCCTCTAGATGCAGAAATATTTCCATGCCGCTATAGCCATCTGAGTTTGGGGCAATCAACTTAATATTAGATATGAATTAACCTGTTTTTCTCTTGCTCTATGTAAACCTGTCAAGTTGTGTAGCACAGTGATACAAGAGACTGAAGATGCTGGAATTTTGTAACAATAAAAGGAGAGCAGCAGGGGAAACTCAAGGGCCAAGCAGCTTTTTTTGTGGAAGGAAATGGTCAGTCAACATTTTGGGTTGAGACAGACCAGTAATAGACTTCTCCTGTACCTTGCCTTTCAGCGCACCAGCCTTCCACATCCAAAACATAATTCTCTGATATTTTTGGGACTTTCAGTGGGATCCCATTACTAATCATGTCTTCCCGTCCCCGTAGCTTTCCGCAGTGAACTTTATCTCTACCATTGCTTGGTTTGCTCATCCTTCCCTGCCTACCTTCTCCATTCCCAGGTGCTTTCCCCAGAAACTACAAGACCTGTCCCTGTACTACCTCTCTCACTTCCATCCAGAGATCTCAGCAGTCCTTCCAGGTGAGACGGAGAGAGGATTACATGCAGCTCCTCCAACCTCATCTAATTGCATTCAGTGCTGTCAATGTGGCTTCCTTGTCTTTGGCGAGACCGATTGTAGTCAAGGTGACCATTTCACCAAACACTTCTGCTGGAGCTCCCATTTGCTAGCAATTTTAATTCCCCTTTCCATTCCCACACTAACTTGTCTGTCCTTTCGCCACCTCCAACGGAATCCCACTACTGGCCACATCTTTCCATCTCCACTCCTTTCTGCTTTCCGCTGAGACCTTTCCCTCCACAACTCCCTGATCAACTCGTCCCTTCCCACCCAAACTACCCCTTTCCCAGGTACTTTCCCCAGCAACTGCAGCAGATGCAACACCTGCACCTTTACTTCCCCCCTCGACTCTATTGGACAAGCTAGATGCAGGAAAAATGTTCCCGATGTTGGGGGAGGCCAGAACCACAGTTTAAGAATAAGGGGTTGGATATTTACGACTGAGATGAGTGGAATAAATGTCGTCCAGGGAGTTATGAATCTGTGGAATTCTCTGCCATCACTGGATGTTTTCAAGAGAGAGTTTGATTTAGCTCTTCGGGCTAAAGGAATCAAGGGATTTGGGGAAAAAGCCGGAACGGGATACTGATTTTGGACGATCAGCCATGTTCATATTGAATGGCAGTGCTGGCTCGAAGGGCCGAATGGCCTACTCCTGCACCTCTTTTCTATGTTTCTTGGCCTCTTCCTCTGTAAGAGTGAGGCCACACAAACTGGAAGAAAGCACTTCATATTCTGCCTGAGTAGCCCACAACCCAACCCATGAACATCGAATACTCTAATTTCATCTAACCACTCTGTCCACATCATCTACCTTGCTGCACCCTCCTGTCCCCCCCCCCCCCCCCTCCTTTGTGGCAAGAAAAGCAATTACAGGTGAATTTTGGCACAATGGATAAAATAGAATCAACCAACTGTATTGCCCTGCTAAACAACCAATGAGTGGTTTGTATAGCGTCAGAATTGTCAACAATATAATAGGCTAGTCAAAGAGAATGAGTAGGGATAATTGGCATATTTCCAGGTCATTCACCACAATCATGAGGGGATAGCATGGCATGATAATAGTAAAACAGAAAATGCCAGTGATGCAGAACTGATCTGGCAGCATATGTAGAATTAGAAACACTTAAAGTTTCAAATCATTGACCTTCATTGCAGCTAGGAAAGTTAGATAACAATTTTTGTGTGAGAGAGAGTGAAGCAAATTGGCTGATACAAATAAAGGAACTTTAGCAAAATGTTACGTCCTCTAATTTCTCCAAAGGGCTGTAATACTACACACTGAATACATTATTCTTCAACCTTTAACAATTGATGTTTTGCCTAGTGACATTTTCAGAAGGATAGATGTACCAAAGGATGGACGCTGGCTCATTGAGCCGATAAATCATTACACAATGGAACACAAATGTGTCATGAGTTTCCAATGACAAGGCCCACTTATGAAATTCTGACCCACGTTTTCAACGTCTGTGACATGAATTTCAGGAAATAATTGTTTTAATTACTATGAACAATTCTGTTAAATAGTCCTGTGATTGAGATTATTCCTATACTAAATGTTCAGGGAAAAAATTATAGTGCACATTAAAAGACCCAATGGAACACCTTTAAATGCAAACAGGAGAATCATCTGGTGCCCCTACATTCCAGAGGAAAATGAGGAAAATGATGAAGGAAGCCAAACACTTGCTGTTTTACACGAAGATAGGGTAAGATGGATGGGAATATTTTAAAATCTGTAACAGTTTAACAAAATACATATGCCTGTTTATGCTCACAGGTAATGTGTAGTTTGGATTGTAAATATTAATCCTGTTAAAATGTCGGATATGCTTTCTTGATTGTCTGTTTTATTTAAACTTTGGTATTTTAGACTTTATCTGTTTACCAGGGAAGAACATGAGGCTTCCTGATAATATAACAAATATGATACACTATTTCTCATTATCCTGCCTTTCTCTTTGCTTGGCATCTTATTTATTCCATGAGCCACTAGGAAATCAGTTTATTATTGCTTCAGGTCGAGACCCTTCTTCACTGAAGAAGGGCCTCGACCCAAAATGTCACCCATTCCTTCTCTCCAGAGATGCTGCCTGTGCCACTGAGTTACTCCTGCATTTTGTGTCGACCTTTGATTTAAACCTGCATCTGCCGTTCTTTCCTACACAGATTATTATTGCTGCTTGATGAGTAGATGCATTCTTGTTTCTTTGAGGTTTTAAATATTTTATACTTATGACTTGATGCAGGCTGAGGTCTGGGATCTGGATATTCTGAGAAGCAGCAATAATACCTGGCCTGTTGAGGCCACAGACATGAAGGAAGGCTTTATCATTGTGAAGGGGCACACGGCAGTAAGTATAAAATTAAATGAAAGTAACAAAAATAATTTGAACCTGTGTGCAGTTATTTATTCCGCATTAAAATGCTTCAAACAATATTAACTGCAAAAGTACAATCAGCATTAATTAAAAGCACTGAAATAAAATCATAAACATTTTAATTAGAATCATCAATTCTATATATTTAAAAAAATCAACTCTGCCTCCTATTCATGTTTTTTTTAAACTATTCACATGAACACGAGAAAATGGGTGCAGAGAGTTTGTTTATTTTTAAATGTATAGAAATGGTTATTTTAATTTAAATGTTTATTATGTTATTTTAGTGCTTTTAATTGCCCTGCAGTTTTGGAAATGTCTCTGAATGTTGTTTATAGATATCACTGGATTAAGGTAGATATGATGAACAGAAGGTCTAGCTTGACAGACATTTTGAATAGATATTAAACTGTATTTATACAATTAATATAGAAACATTAAAGCAGTTTAAAACTCCAAAGGCACTTCCGACACAAAAGCTTGTCAAAATAAGCTTTTAAAGAGTACTTTTAGAGAATGGATGAAGTTTGGAAAGAGAACCCAGTAATAACTCCAGTAAAATTATGTGATCTAACATGCAATATTCCCTTGGTGGACATTTCATGTTGAATCCACGTGGTTCAGAACTTGCCTGGTTCTTTCTCGAGTGGTTTACTTTGTGGCAAATCAAACTTTAAGTGGGGGAATTCCGCTCCAAAAGAGACAATCATTTCTGATATTTTTTCTCGAGGGAGTTGACTTTTTCTTAGGTAGTTCCTTGTGATCGAGGATAACTTGCCTCCACTTCAACTCTGAGGAGTACAAGATTACTGCATGAATTTCTTTCATGTGGAGTGGCTGTTGCCCAAAAACGACCACATCAGCTTGTCCAGGACAACAGGAATAATTGTTCCATTTTTTCCTGAGGACTATACCCCAGAATCATTTATGACATTTTTGCATCTCATCTTAAAAGTCATACTGCTAATATTATGGCACTCCTTCTGTCCTCCACCGGAAGAGACACATTTTCAATTAAAGAGGTTGCTGCCTTTCAAGACATTAAACGGGATTTGTTTGCCATCTGCGTCCCTGGTGCTAAAGAACTGGTTACATTTATCACCCTGCTAAAAAACTGCCATTGTTGCATTCAAAGTTAGGGAAAAGTGTTGTGTGGAAAATCAGCTGTCAAGTTATATATATTGCAGTGCCAACACTTGGAACGTGCTTTATTGGCTGAATAACACATTTTATTTGTGCCATTTCCTTAAAGTTGGGGTCAAGCATGCACTCTCTGATAACACATTTTTATTTTAAGACCAATGTTATTAATAGACCAAACAACACAGAAATTTGGGCATGCTTTTTCCAGGTCCAAATAGTTTTGAATGTGGCAATTTCTGGAATTATATTTCTTTCTGGAATTATATACTTTTTTCTGCTTACTCTGAGTAGCAAAATAGTTTGCTTCTTTTCCGATTGTACTGGTGGATTCTGATTATATTGAATCTGGGCTGTCTTTTTGAGGACCCAATTTTCATAAATAACCTGGTACTGAGCCTTATGTATGAATGATTAATTAATTGTGCTATTTGAAGTCTTGGAATTAATATGGTAGAGGTAATGTTTGCTTTTTGTCATTGATATTTGCCCGGAAAGCAAGAATTAAAGATGATACATGTCTAGTTTTGTTTCTTGCAGTACTTCAAAAATCTTTTCACCCTCCTTATCACCACTGTTTGTTCATGAACTCCTGAATTTTATATGGTTGCTGTCTTTTTTTAAATTGCACATGTCTTAAGCAGAATTGAATGCAGACAGAATGATTACTTGGTGATTTTAGTCAAGATCCGGTTGATTCCCTTATCATGCAGTTTAATTGTGTGTCAATTGTTTAAAAGGATATAAAAGCTTCGGAAGTGTACAAAGATTTGAAGTGAATGTAATCAGGGTGTTCAACTTTTTCTACTTGGCCTATTTTTTTCCAGAGGATCAGTGAAGGTGCATTATCGCCAGATGGAACTGTCCTTGCAACTGCAAGTCATGATGGATATGTAAAGTTTTGGCAGATCTACATAGAAGGGCAAGATCAGCCAAGGTACAGATATATATAACCTTGTTTAAAACTGACAATCAGATTGCTTATTCAGATTGTGTGCTTGTCTTAATAAAAATCCCAGGCAAATGCAAAATTTAAAATCTAAATAAAGTTGTACTAAAGGTTGTCCAACCGTAGGATGACATCACAGGTGGAGGAGGAGCATTTTGGTAGGTTGGCCTACTTCAGTCAGGGTATCGCGTATGGAAATTGGGTTGTTATATTGCAATTGTAAATGCAATGGTGAAGCCATACATGGAGTGTTGAGTTCTGTTTTGGTGACCCTGCTATAGAAATGATGCTATTAAGCTGGAAAAAGTGCAGAAAGGATTTATGAAGATGTTGCCAGCACTTGAGGGATTGAGTTAAAGGGAAATGTAGGGCAGACAAAATCTTTGCTCCTTGCAGTACAAGTGACTGGTGGGTAATCGTATAAACATCTATCAGCTCATCTATTTCCTCCCCTCCCCGGTGCTTGGGAATCAGGAAGTGGAGGGCAGAGGTTTAAGGTGAGATAGGGAGGATTTAATAAGAACCAGCTAGTTAATGCAAATATGCCCATCCCCATACCTCTCTTGGAAGTTTTTTCAATGTAAAGTATTTTTTTTCCCATGGCTCTTTCAATACTTTGTAATTAAGTTCTGTTTCAAAATGTGGTTTCTGAGCTTACAACATTTTATAAACATTAACTTTATTAAATGTTTTTAAATATATAAAGTAGGGGTGGGGGGGACCTCAGCCGATTAGGCAGCATCAGCAGATTTAGGGACAGTTTCTTCCCAGCTGTTAGCAGGCAACTGAATCATCCTACCACAAACAGAGAGTGCTGAACTGCTATCTACCTCTTTAATGTCCCTCGAACTATTCTTGACTGGACTCTGCTGGCTTTATCTTGCACTAAATGTAATTCCCTTATCATGTATCTATACATTGTAAATGGATTGATTGTAATCATGTTAAAGAAAGAACTGCAGATGCTGGAAAAATCAAAGGTAGACAAAAAGGCTGGAGAAACTCAGCGGGTGAGGCAGCATCTATGGAGAGAAAGAATAGGCGATGTTTCGGATCAAGACCCTTCATTGACTTTCTGCTGACTGGTTAGCATGCAACAACAAGCTTTTCAGTGTAATTCGTACACCCGACAATAAACTAAACTGAATCTGCAAAAAGAGAACTATTGAAGGTTTTGGGTTTATAGTCAGAACCAGAAAAGGCAGACAAGCTACCTGACCCACTAAGTTACTCCAGCACTTTGTGTTTTGTTCAAGAGAAAGATTTAAATCTGTTTTCCGTGGGAAAAGAGGTCAGTGGGATGCGGTGGGAAATGTACTGATTATAGTGAACATCCGTGATGTGGGGAATGAGGGTTGAAATGGCTTAATGGTGGCAGTTACCAACACTTCGAGTTTCTTGATATGTGCAAAGATAAAATTCTGAGACCTGCTCAGCAAATAAGACTTGTGCGAGTTGGATAAGAGACAAAAATTAACCAAATTGATCCTTTAGCAGACTTGAGAAAGAGAGAAAGGTTAGTCTAGGTGGCCGCAAAAGGCGGGAAGGACGAAGGGTAGAACACAGAATCTCTCTGATAGGGTGAAGTCATGTGGCAGGTAGTTTCAGATTAAACTGGCACAGCAGGGTAATTTATTGCTAATGTGTTTCTTACGTTTCCACTTACTGGTGGGATGAAAATTCATTTCTGGCATATATTTGAAATCATAGATCAATAAGAATTGTCCTTTTAATTGCAGGCAATTCTGCTACAGAGCGATAGTCTGTTCCTAAGAAACTTCACGTCATAGAAAATGATGTCAAAAACAATCGTGTCAATAGGAAAAGTTGTATTGGGGCTAGAGCGTTTCAGACTCACTATAACAATGTTATTTTTCTTGCATGATTTTCAAATATATATCTTTTAAATCGCTATACGTTTAATTTTGTTGCTGAAACTAAAAAAACTGAAGGCTGCATGTTATGTAGTTTAATAAAAGTGCATTGCACAAGCGGTTGCTTGCCAATTACAATGGCTTCCCACCGTGAAACTAGCAGCTGTGATCTTAAGAGGCAATGTTATCTGATTATGACAATATGGAGGTTATTCTTCCAACACTTTTTTCCCCCCAAGACATGTATTTTTTTTCTGCTTGTCAATTTCCATAGCAACCTTTAATTTGTTCTCCAGTTCCCAATTGTATTTGTGTTATAACTAATTCAGTGTGTATAGCGTTAGTGTTCCATAATTCCCCAATTGCGTTATATCCAGTTTGTGCAATGGAGACTTGAATTGTAGCAGAACTACTTCTGTACTTATTATCTCATTATATGATAATAAATATAGCTTTGATATCTGAAATTTGTTTGTTCTCTAATGCGCTTCCTAATTATTTTCTGTGGGGCTTTTCAGGTGTCTTCATGAATGGCAGCCCCATGATGGTAGACCATTATCATGCCTTCTCTTTTGTGACAATCACATAAAGCAGGATCCAGAGTAAGTTTGTACTGGAGTATTGTATCCATTAGTGCTTGCGTCCATTTGATGGGCACGTTTCCATGCCATGTACTTGCTTGAGTATATGGAAATATTCTGCATGAACCTATAATTTTATATTGAAGATGAGTAGATGCTTAAAGATTAATCTTGCAAACCCACTGTGCTTTGAGGTGACAAATGACACATTTCAAAGCAGGTCCTTTTGTTTTTGCTTGTACTCAGACCTGCTTTGAAATGACAGAGGGTCAACTATTCTTGACTGCCTATTTCAACTATCCTCCCATGCCCCAGCACTTTGCAAGATAGAAATGCAGCATGATTTTTGTGAATCAAAGGATGGGTTGTGTCTGTGGAAGATTTTGGATACAGTATTGCAAAATTATTTTGGGATTTTTTTTTTTCTCTTCTCATTTCCCATTTCTAGGTCTTGGACCATGAAGTTCTTTGATACAGTCTGTTTAACCATTGTCTTGACCTAAGTGATCTCCTGGTTGCCAAACACTTTAACTCCCCTTTCTATTCCCATACTGATCTCTCTGGCTTGGGCCTACTCCACGGTCAGAGTGAGGCCAAATGCAAATTAGAGGAAGCACCTCATATTTCGCTTGGGCAGATTTATCTAACTTCAAGTAACCCCCTCTCGCTGTCCATCCCCCATCCTAGTCGTTGCTCTAGTTTCACTGTCGTCCTGGTGAGTTTCATTCACTGTAATCATCTGCCCCACAACCAACAATGGACCATCCTCTACCTTTCCCTGATCATCGTTGCTTTTTACATATTTCATTTTTTGTTTTTTGTGCCGTCTATATCTCTCGTTTCCCTTTCTCCCGAGTCGCAGTCTGAAGAAGGGTCTGTACCCAAAATATCACCTATTCCTTTTCTCCAGAGATGCTGCCTGACCCGCTGAATTAATCCAGCTTTTTGTGTCTACCTTAGGCAGTGTTGGAAAGCAGTTTGGAGTGTATTCCTGCATTACCCCGCTTCCTGCAGCCCTCCACTGGAGAAGAGTGTGGCATTTGCACAGCTCACTCCTTTGGTAATGTGGATGAGATTAGGAGTTGCAATGAGGGGAATCCAGGGTATGGACATGGGTTATTTCATTCAGTGTGGGAGCTCCACTGAATTATTATTGAAACAAATGTGAAAATCAGTTTATATTTCTTTACATTAAAAAAAGATTAAGCAAGAAATACAGAAGAGGACAATAAATATTCTGCTTTAGAGTAGTTTCTAATTAAATATTTGCAAGATTTTTAAGAACAAACATTGCTAGCAATTTAGAATTGCAATGACAACTGCAGCAAATAAGAAATTCATTATTCCACTGCCCGCACATATTACAACTAAACACTCTTGTATAATGAAGGTTGAGCTGCAAAAATTAGGAAATGTTTGTGGGAAGTGATGAAGGAAGAATGTGTTTTTTTTAAGTAAGCCCAGATTTGTAGTGAAAAGTGAAGGAATCATTTAGGTTTCCCTGAAATGGTCTGTATTAAACAATGTACTAATTAGACTAACATCCAGGTTCCATATTATTTTTCCCATGTGATATATAGGTAAGGGCTTATGAATTAAGTTGGGATAGGCTGAAATCTATTCTTCAGTATGATTGTATGGAGGGTGTTATTTAAAATGTCCATACTTTATTTGCTTCTGGAAGGCCATGTTCCATTTTTTTCCCTCCGGTGCTATCGGAAATGGCAATATATAATGTGAGAATAACTGGCAGGTGAGAAAGAAAGAGCAGAACTGATACAATAAACATTGATGTTCACAGGTGAGAATCTTTGGACGAAGAACTATGTTAAGTTGGTGCCTTAAGCAGTTTTGGGATTTTCTTTCTCCCTCCTCAGAGTATTACATTTATTTTGTTACATGGTTACTCCAAAGCAAACCTAAGAATGTATTTATTTAAAAAAAAATAAAAACAGAACATCAAGTTATTTCAAAAATGAATAGTTGAGTGCTGAGTTAACCTGGTTGCACCGTTTTTACTTTCCCACTAAGATTAAGAAGTCTATGGGATAGTTTGTTTTGATGTAAAACGGAATGAAAAGACTAAGAATAGATTACTACTTAACCTCTTGATTAAAAGTTTAAAAAAAGTCACATTGCAGACAAATTGGTTTGTTCCAAATTGCTTTGTTGCTGCAAAGTGTTTTGGTCTGTTTTGGGTCAGAAAAGGCACTATATTTCCAGATCTACTTTTCATTTTATTTATGATGGTGACATCTAATTCCGGTTTGGTCTCCTACAAATGATTTTGTTATTTCCCTTAATCTGTTCTACAGAGTTCCTTTCTGGCGTTTCTTGATCACTGGAGCAGATCAGAATCGGGAGCTGAAGATGTGGTGTACAGTGTCATGGACTTGTTTACAAACCATCAGGTACAAATTAAAATAGAACAGTTGAAAGGCTGCGAATATGTTAATCATCTGTGTCCAGTCCAAATTGTTAATGCTGACATGACCCGATTGCTAAATTGAGAAATTTGTGAATACATCGTATCTTAAATGTCATGAAGTTTTTATTTCATTTGATAAATGTATTTCTTTTATAAATCAGAGCATTGAGTATAGAAGCTGGGATGTAATGTTAAAATTGTACAAGGCATTGGTGAGACCAAATCTGGAGTATGGTGTACAAATTTGGTCGCCCAATTATAGGAAGGATGTCAACAAAATAGAGAGGGTACAGAGGAGATTTACTAGAATGTTGCCTGGGTTTCAACAGCTAAGTTACAGAGATAGGTTGAATAAGTTAGGTCTTAACCTTCTGCGCTCTAGAGAATAAAGGGGGGACTTGATAGAGGTCTTTAAAATGATGAGAGGAATAGACATAGTTGTTGTGGACAAGCTTTTCCCTTTGAGAATAGGGAAGATTCAAACAAGAGGACATGACTTTAGAATTAAGGGACAGAAGTTTAGGGGTAACATGAGGGGGAACTTCTTTACTCAGAGAGTGGTAGCGTATGGAATGAGCTTCCAGTGGAAGTGGTGGCGGCAGGTTCGTTGGTATCATTTAAAAATAAATTGGATAGGCATATGCATGAGAAGGGTATGCAGGGTTATGGTATGAGTGCAGGCAGCTGGGACTAAGGGAAAAAAGTTGTTCGGCATGCACTTGAAGGGCCAAGATGGCCTGTTTCCGTGCTGTAATTGTTATATGGTTATATGGTTCTTGGATACTGTTTAATAAGATGCTGTAACCAAAATGGTGAACGCTTCCAGTTTAAGCTAGGATTTTGTTGTCAAAGCACTGGAATGCTGTAATTGTCAATGTCATGAAACCTTGATGATCAAACTTGCTTTGTATTCAGGATTGTTTCTCATGGCACTTTTTGTTCCTGCTTCTAGATTCTGGGGGGAGGGGGAGGGGAGGCCTGCTGCCACGTGCTACAGATGCTGGTTTAAACCAGAGATGCTGCCTGTCCCGCTGAGTTACTCCAGCATTTGTGTCTATCTTTGGTTTAAACCAGCATCTGCAGTTTCTTCATACACAGTAGATGGGACTTCAGTTAACTTTTGTCGTTATGCCAGCGCCAAAACGTGGCGACACACGAGTACTGCCTAGGTGAGATCGACTACATAATTTTACCGGGTTTTATGACAAGCAAATCATTTCACTGTACATAGTAGGCACATGTGAAAATAAAGTATCTTTGAATTGCTAGTGTTGAATTTTTCAGTTTAGAAATTAGGACAGATGTTTAGGCATATGGGTTGTTTTCCTCTAGTAGCAAAGATGTGGAATATAAGGTTATCCTGGAGCCCTGAAATGTGAAATTTAAATGCTGAAAAGTGGAATCAGGCTGGGTAACATATTTTCAACTTAAATGTCATGATGTGCCAAATTACCGTTTAATTTTTTTATAATTCTAAGGGAAATTATGTGGACCAGATTATTTAATAAAAAAGATGTTGCTGCATTCTACGTCAACAATAATACCTGGATGCATTTCTTAATTTTTGTTTTGGTAAAATTTAACACATAACATAGAAACATAGAAAAAAGAAGGCCCTTCGAGCCAGCACCACCATTTAATATGATCATGGCTGATCACCCAAAATCAGTACCCCGTTCCTGCTTTCTCCCCATATCCCTTGATTCAGTTTGCTCTAAGAGCTATATCTAACTCTCTCTTGAATACATCCAGTGAATTCACCTCCACTGCCTTCCGTGACAGAGATTTCCACAGATTCACAACCCTCTGGGTAAAAACGTTTTTCCTTATCTCAGTCTTAAATGGCCTACCCCTTATTCTTAAACCGTGACCCCTGGTTCTGGACTCTCCCAACACCGGGAACATTTCCCCTGCCTCTAGTGTCCAAACCCGTAAGAATTTTATATGTTTCTATAAGATCCCCTCTCATCTTTCTAAATTCCAGTGAATGTAAGCCCAGTCGCCATGAAGGCCAACATGCATTTGCTTATTTCACTGCCTACTGTACCTGCATGCTTACTTTCAGTGACTGATGTACAAGGACACCCAGGTCTCATAGCACCTTCCCTTTTTCTAATCTGATACAATTCAGATAATAATCTGCCTTCTTAATTTTGCCACCAAAGTGGATAACCTCACATTTATCCACATTATACTGCATGTCATGCATCTGCCCACCCACCCAACCTATCCAAGTCACCCTGCAGCCTCAAAGAATCCTTGTCGCAGCTCACACTGCCACCCAGCTTTGTGTCATCTGATTTTACATTTAATAACAATATAACTATATAACAATAAATAAGCCAGGCTTTCTCCCCTTTATGAACAGTATCCAATGTGTTATCAACAAATCTCACCTTGGCATTTATGGTCGCAGGTTATATCACACATTCCTAAATTTCCACATGATCTTTTGACCCCCCCCTCCCAACCCTAGTTAGTTGTTAATACAATGCACTGTTTTATCACTCTATCTGTTAAAAATTAGTCTTGAAGTATATTTTCCTCACTCTTTTTTCCTTTAAGTTGATATTTTTATGACAATTTGGGAACACACACAACCAAATTATGTAATAATTGATGAATAATTGGATCACATTGACATATTTTCTTCATTTATTTCTTTTATGCTTTAGGTTTATGCCTGACACTTTCAATACCAATGTGCAGCCAAGTCTGAAAGCCAGCTTGGATCTGTCTGCAGAATACTTAATCCTCAGTGATGTACAGAGAAAAGTGAGTTTCTTCAGACCTCTTGTAACGACTTTGCATGAATCCCATTGCAATAAACTTTAATAACAATTATTCATGGTCAATTTGAAGTATAGGACATTCAAGCAAATATACATTTTTCATTGTCCAACAATATTTGACCTTGTTCTCATTGGTCCTCCAAACTAGAGGATGGCCGTCTTCATGGAATCAAACGTGTATTAGATAAAAGACGTAAATAAACACATCTGACTTGGCACATTAATTACATGTACTGCCTTGGTGCCTTACACAGCTGAATAAAGAACACATTTATCTCAGCATTCCCGAGGCGTTTTTTAAATACAAATCTATTTTAAATGTTTTTGAATTGCCTCTGCTTTATTGTTTTAACATTAAATGTTTTTTTTAAATGTTTCTATTTTTAGCAGGTCCCATGTGAGTTCAAGTGCTTAGAGATGTCAGAGAAACTATCAGACGTTCAAAACAGTTAGTCTGGAACCTTGCAGTTCAGAGTCTTACAGAGTGAAAACAGACTCTTCGGCCCAACTTGCTCAGGCCGACCAACATGTCCCCATCTACACCACACTAGTCCCACCTGTCTGCATTTGGCTCATTCCCCTCTAAATCCATCCTATCCATGTACTTGTCCAAATGTCTTTTAAATATTGTGATAGTACCTGCCTGAACTACCATCTCCGGCAGCTCGTTCCATTTTCCTACCACCCTGGGTGTTTTTTTTTTAAAGTTGCCCCTCGGGTTACTATTAAATCTTTCCCCCTATATCTAAACAATGCTCCATGGATCACGGTTGGAGGATAGTAATCCCAGGCGTACTGGTATGTTTCTGCTCACCTTGATGTTTAAAAGAGGAAATGTGGATTTCTCTCCAAACCTGTACACTAAAGCCAGCTGCTTCTGAAAGCAAACTCTGCTTTTTTGCTTGAAATTCCCCAAAAAATATAAATCTGTGAACAAGTTTAATGGTTATGGTAATGACTATTTTACCGAGATGTCTGGCAAATTTATCAAGATCTCTTGTATTAGTAGGTTAACACTACCTGTATGGCACATACGAGGCAAGCTGATCCCTCTCTTTCATTTCAATCTCCTGCTCATGGGTTGCCAGCCCACTTCGAATCTGGTGGAACATATTCTGAATAAACCTCGTGAACCTGAATTATGCCACTAAACATACTTTTATATATCACTAAAAATCTTCCACCTACATATTGTGTTTCTCTATCTTGCCTCCAGTTACACTCTTGTTGAAATACAGGAATATCCAGTCTTTCTCTTGTTCATTTATTTAAAATATGTAATTGAGGAAATTATAGGCCAGTGAACTGCTGTTCTATGATGTTTTCCTCATTGATTTCCAAATAATTTCCTGTTTAGATTTGTCTTGATATATATGTCACCAATATACTGTTTATTAGCAAATCCAACTCTCATTGTTGGTTTCTGTTAGATCCATTAGTCTCTCACAGTAACAAAATCTTAATTATTTATAAACCCCACTGAAGCTTTGATCCCTTGTAACATCTAAAACTTTAACAACTGTGCTTGCTGGAATGAGCCCTCAGTCCTTCCAATATAATCCTCCATTTTGTCTGAATAATGTCCCGACCTGAGACATTGTCTCTTTCCTCCACACATGCTGCCTAACCTGTTGAGTACCTCCAGCACTTTGTGTTATACTCACGATTCCAACAACTGCTGTTTTTATAATCACTCTGCAGTCCTCCTTTGTATTTGTTTCTTTGGCACACTCTATAAAACTATTTGACTTTTTAAAAACTTGCTTTTTGTTTCCAGTTAAGCTATTTGTATTTGTTGCTGCTCCTCTATTTCTGATCCCCTTGAATGTTTTTTGACGTTATATTATTTTGGATCCAAATGGGTGTTAATGAGCACAGGTTCCCTTAATATGTTTTTAATATACTATGTTCCTTATGCCATGCTGTTCAACTCGTATTCAATTGTTATTTAACTGCTGTAGGTGTTGTACGTGATGGAGCTACATCAGAACCAGGATGATGGCAAAGCCCACTTTGTCTCCATATCCGAGTTTTTACTTACCCACCCAGTGCTCAGTTTCGGCATTCAGGACGTCAGCAGATGTCGGCCCAGGCACACCGAGGTTCTACCCGCTGAGGAAGACAATGAAACTTTAAGTACAGGTCAGCCAACAATTAATGGCATATTGTACAATGTATTTTCTTTTTGAGTAATGTTTTGTTTAGTTTGGAGATACAGTGCGGTAATGGGCCCTTTGGCCCACCGAGTCCGCGCCGACTAGCGATCCCCGAACACTAACACTACTCTATATGCTTGGGCCAATGCTTGCAACTTTACCAAGCCAATTAACCTACAAACCTGTACATGTTTGGAGTGTGGGAGGAGCCCCCAGAAAAACCCCACGCAGGTCACCGGGAGAACGTACAAACTTCGTACAGACTGCACCCATAGTTAGGATCAAACCCGGTTCTCTGGCGCTTTAAGGCAGCAACTCTACCGCTGCACCACCATGTTGCCCCCAAATGTGTTATCAGTAATATCAAAAAACGGCTGATGGTTGGATTGGGATATATTTCAGCTTCAAATTTTTGATCAGTCTAAATTTTACTCTTCAATGTGTACAAATCTTTTCCTGAAAAGGCTGCCACCTTGATGTGTGAATGTGAACTTAGAAAATCATACCTCCGTATTAATGAGTCAGTGGTTTTCACCGAAGTTGTGAAATTATTAAAATCTACTGAATGAGAAATAATTTTATTCATGTAAATGCCACTCAAAAGATATAGGGATAGTGGGGACTGACAAGTTGAAGAAGATGAAGGGTCATGTTGAATGGCAAAGCAGGTTTCAGAGAGTCTATTTACTGTATTTGTTTTTGAATGATTGCAAGTTCTGAGCACTGCTATCTACTGCTGCTGCCATTCACCCATCATTGTAGATTTTATAAATTTTACCTTTTCTATTTAAAAAATCTATGATATTATAGTTTGGGACTTCAGTGATTTTCTTTTACGTGTCTGATACATTACAGATTTTTTCACTCTACTGACCTGGCTTTAATAATAGTTTATCTGAGTTTTGCTTCACTTCTATTTGATGTATTTATTTGCCAAAGCAATAACTATGGTATACGGGCAAATAATGCCTCAAGCATTGATTTTTTTCCAAATTTAAAATCTGGTTTTAAAGATCAAGCATTTGAACAAAGTGCATGTAGCGGGTGGTCTTAATGTGAGGAAAATGTATGAAAAGGACATGTTCTTCATGTGTTCCTTATTTTTTGCTTGGCAGAAGGAAATCCTGGCACTGTTGAAACTTCAGTCGTACAGATAAAATTGTACTGTGTACACACCAAGTAAGTGACAGAGTCAAGGTTTCTTTAAATTTATCGCTGAGATTTGGAGATAATCACTAAACTGGAAGCCTATTCCATTGTCTCATATACTTTTTAAAATGATTTGCAGCCTTGTACAAAGTCTCCTGCACTTAATTTATTTATCTGTTCTGTAGTGGTTGATAACTCATGACTAGGAGAGTACGTTTCTACTTACTGTGGTCCCTTTTCTTTGTAATTTAATCCAAATTGCCCCACAATCATTTGAAAGTAGCATCAATTTTTTCAATAGCTCGAGTTTTTCTTCGTGCCATGGAAATTTTTTTTTCCTAGTACGTAAGAATATAATTGAAGTGCATTATCCTTTTATAATGGCCAGGTGCCATGTTTCAGAGTAGAAGTAGATTCACTTATCTAGATCTGATTGAATCCAGGGATAATTTTCCACTATAAAGACATTTTTTCTTTTCTTTTTTTCTTTTACTGTTATAATATAAACATATCACCTTTCAATTAAGAATTCCCAATTCTAAATAATTGCGAAGTGGTATTCTGACCATTTTAATTTGGTGGAATGGATGTCAGGTTTAAATATGATGACAATGAGATGTGTTTGATTAGTGATCGTGTTGAAAAGTATTTGTGCCGAAAGGGAATTGTGAACTCTTGAAAGATCATTACTTAGATCATTTAAAAAAAAATTGAGGTCCCTATTTGCCATTATAGTTTCTAGACTTGTTTTATTCACTGTGCCAGTATTAAATATCTTTTACTTCTGTAATGAATTGCATTGAATGAAATGAGCCAAAAAATGAGTTAATTGAGTGGTTTTGCAGGCTCAGTTCCTTTTAAAATGAATATTTTAGTTTTAGGTAGTATTTTGAATGCTTTAGAAGCTTTGTGGTAATGTTTCAAAATACTTAATATACATGGATAGGACAGGTTTGCAGGGATATGGACCAAATGCAGACAGGTGGGACTAGTGTAGCTGGGACATGTTGGCCGGTGTGGGCAAGTTGGGCCGAAATGCCTGTTTGCACACTCACTCTATGACATGTCAGGTTGAGCAGAGACAAACAAGTTTGGATTGAAGGCGATATCAGAATATTCCATTTGCTGGTGATGCAGTTTTGGATTTTACTTCATCTCACATTTGACAGTTCCATTGTTGTACAAGGTGTGAAGTATGCCGAGAGGACAACTTTAATTATTGTATTTTTGTTGCAAACATCATTAGGAAATGTTAGATGCTGATGGCGGGTTTACAAATTGTTTCACTGCCTGTCACATGTTCTGACCATTTTTTTCGTTTCAGAACACTTCAAGATGTGCAAATTTATTTCCAACCTCATCAGAATGCAGAAGAATCTATGATAATGCCCTCTGCTATTTCCAATGACGATTTCAGTAAGTTATACGTTGATCTGTCACTTGACATCAGGACATTTATAAAAATTCACTGGCAAATTTTTTATTTTGCACTCCATTTTAATATTTGAAGTTTGGAAATCTGAGGAGTGCAAGCATGTCCAACATCTGATTGAGATGACTGACATTGCACTGTTTAAAATATTTGAGTTAAAGTCTATGTTGTGTATTCTGTTCTCAATGTTGAAAAATATAAGGTGCACCTTTAAGCTGCTCTTTAGTATTTTTTTGTCACCTGGTTTTAAGTTACTAGGGCTAACAACTCTTCGTATAATCTTTATTTGATAAAACAAATGTAAATATTCAATTATTTGTGCAGAATGTCAAAATTAAAAATTTACTAATATTTACTGAGATGTAAATCAGATAAAATAAAATGAATTTGGAAGCTGTTGTGCATATGGTACTTATAATACAGCAGTATTGACACTTCATTTAAGATTATTGGGCTCGTTTCTTAATATCTGATGAAAGATATAATTTTCATTTTAGCCTTGTGCTTGAACATACTCATTCTTTATCTACATGGTTTGTTCTCTGTTGAGTTCAATATCTTTTGTGCAGTAAAAATGAACATAATATGCTGAAACTTAGCATATCATCATGTAATTTGTTTGGTGAGATACAAGGCATCCCTTTCATTACCAGTGATGAAACGCTGTACTATGATTTGAATCATTAATTATTAAGGATCAAAGTTGTGGATTCAAATCCGAGCACTGAATGGTGCTTAACCGTCCAATAAAGTGGTTAATATTTTTTTTTTCTCAGGGGAGTCCTATTGTTTTCAGTATAGATTCTATTTTTCATTATTTTTTACTTATGTTTTGTAGCATTTACAGACCATCTAACTGATGTGAGCATTGAAGGTGCATCATCTGATAAAGGCTCTGGTCGAGGTTCTCAACATGACCTGCGACGAATAGTTGATCTTCCAGCACCTGCAGATTTTCTTTCTGTTGCCAATGATGTGAAACCAAAGTTAATGACTCCAGATGCCTTCATGACTCCCAGCGCTTCGTTGCAACAAGTGAGATTAATGTTTGTTCCCACAATTTGATTATAATTTTAATGGTCACATTTTGCTTTTTGTTAATGAAGTATATCTGTTTAGGAATTTGACACCTTGTCTTCTGCCTTGTGCTATACTACTGTCAACCATGGATGCAACATAGAGGTCTTACACCACTATGTGAGTGGCCCTCAAGTAGTGGTTTAGGAGCTTTATGTTGTATCCATGGTTGACAGTAACAAAGCACAAGACGGAAGTCAAGGTGTTAAAATAATCAATGTATCTTGACCTCCAACACCAGAGGCCTATATACATGGTTGCTCTTGTATAAATTCATGAATTCCTGGACCAGTCATTCCAAATAAATTTTGAACAAGATTTGTGAACTTGGAAAGTATCAAGTATAGAGTTGAGGCAAACAAACTGGAGAACTGATTTTAAATTAGATCTTTTGCAAATTCTCACTTTGGCTGGATTTACTGGGTCTCAGAGCTGGAAGAATTGTAAGCTAAGGTAGACACAAAATGTTGGAGTAATTCTGAAGAAGGGTCTCGACACGAAACATCATCCATTTCTTCTCTCCAGAGATGCTGCCTGTCCCGCTGAGTTACTCCAACATTTTGTGTCTACCTTCAATTTAAACCAGCATCTGCAGTTCCTTCCTACACAGAATTGTAAGCTAACCCAGTCCTCACTTTGAGAGCTGCTGGCAGATTCCAACATCTTCAGCCTCTAGCAGGCAACCTTGTTCTGCATAGGGGCAGGGTGGCATGTCTGTGAGCGGGTGGCGGGCGACATCTATCACGTGTTCACATAGATCCCGCCTCATCGAGGACGCCACCCGGAGCACAAGCCCCTAGTTACGGGCGCTCACGAACATGGCATACCTACGGTCCATTGCCTTGGCTCTGTCCTGAAGGCGGTGGCTCAAATACTCACACTCACTCATTCTCGGCCTATTGACAACCCCAATCCCAACAGTGAAGCCCAGACACAGAAGGTGCGCGGCCGCGCCAGCGGCTTTGTATAGGATGCGGTACAGCCAGAGCTCGGCCCCGCTTGGCAGCTCCGCAAATGCGGCCGCCAGCGCAAGCCTCCTTGTGTCGCCGCGCCTGGGCGCCTCGGCTGGGTGGTACCAGAGGTGAAGGAAGTCGGCGGGCCGAATGACTACGGGGAAAAAAAACTGTGGGCCGGATGAGTTTGGGTTACATGCCGCATTCGGCATGGGAGCCGTAGGTTGCCGAACCCTGCTCTAGTGCTTCCTTTTGATGAACAAGCTACGGCGGTTAAAGTTATTCCTGTGTGTTGAAATATTTTTCATTTGAAATAATTCCTTGGGCGTCAGCTGCTACCAGTCAGACTTGCTAGTGTGCTTTTTAATTGATCTGTGTTGGATTTTGTTGTCAAGAACTCTGTTTCTGATGTACAAAATGTAAATATTGTTATAATGGCAAAGGTATACCAACCAATTAATTACAAATGTTTTCATTTAGTGACTTCACATTGCATTTCTTGCTGATATACCAAATGTTTTATTATTGGCAGATTTCTGTGTCACCAGGAAGTAGCGTAAGCACTTTGACTGCAGTGACTGGTTTGAGTACAAGCTCTGCTAATGAGACAGGAGCATCAAGGTAGGTGACTTTCATTAGCGGCACAAAAATATCAGTATAATTTCAAATATCATTTGAGCACAAGGATTTCAACAATTAATTATTAAAAAAAAATAATTTCAACAATTTTAATTATAAAAAGTTTACGTGATTAAAGGTTGAACTGGTCTTTTCTGGCCTCTCACCTTTCTATTTCTTGCTCTCCATTAAATGTTATGTTGGACAAGTCATAAAAGTCATAATGGACAAACAGACCGTGCTTTGCATCATGCCAAAATCAAGATTCAAGAGAATTTATTGTCATGTGTCCCAGATAGGACAATGAAATTCTTGCTTTGCTTCAGCACAACAGAATATAGTGGGCATGAATATAGAACAGATCAGTGTGTCCATATACCATTATATAAATATACACACACATGAATAAATAAAACAGATAAAGTGCAAATAAACGGATAATGGGCGATTAATGTACAGAGTTTTGATTGTGGGCAGAAAAACGAAAAACTATGTTGGATGTGGTGGCAATTTAGGAAGCACTTTTTGATTGTGAATAAGTGAATTGGGCAATGTTTTAAGTTGCATGGACCAACACAGACTTTATCCTTAACCACTACAGTAGATATCTGATAAGAATACGCAAATAAAACCATAATTAACCCTTATTTTAGAGTGCCTTTTGGGAAATTCTTTATTATGGTCGGAAGGGCTTGTCCATCGCTTATGTTGTTTAGTTTATTGTTTGGTTTATTATTGTCATGTTTAAATCTTTTTTCTTGCGTGCCATCCAGTCATAGAAGAGACTATGCGTGATTGTAATCAAGCTGTCCATTGTGTGCATACAGGATAAAGGGTGTAACATTTAGTGCAAGATGAAGTCCTATTAAAGATAGTTCAAAGATCTCCAATGAGATAGATAGGGAGGTTCAGGACCACACTCTAGCTGACAAGAGGATGGTTCAGTTATGTTTCTGGTTTGCGGCATTTTCAACGAGGCAAAACAGCTTGAAGATATTAAAGTTGTTCAAAGCAGTTATGAAATTTTTGGAAAGACCATCTATGGTGAAAAGACCATGCTAATGGTGGCAATTTTTTTTTCTTATCCTAATTATTTGGAAATGTTCATTGTAGTAGTTCCTTTCAGTCATTTTCTTAATAATTTCAGGTCTCAGGAGTCAATCATGTATTTTAAGAGTGTTTAATTGTGTGTTCTGACAATATGGTGTCCCGACAACAGAACAATTACATTTTTGCTTTAACAGGCTCGTAATGCAATAACACAGATAAATTGCCTCAGTACCTGTGATGGACCAGACAATGTCTACCACACTCTATATATAGTCTCGCTATCTTCCTGGGAGTTTGAGTTGCCGAACCAGGTTATGAAGCAACAAGTCCGTATGCACTTGTACAAGTTCAATAGAGTATTCGTAGACATGCCGAATCTACTCAATCTTCCAAAGAATTAGAAGTGTTATGAGCTTTCTTTGTGATTGCATTGATGTGCTGGGCCCAGGACAGATCTTCAGAGATATGTCCAGGAACTGGAATCTATTGACTCTCTCTACTGCCGTCCCTTCAATGAAGACAAGTTTGTGGATCCCTGGCTGGGAAATTCTGGAGCAAAAGATGGCTGCTTGACCAGTGGTTCCAGCATTTCCCTGATGATGTTTGAGTAGTTTCTGATTGCTGCAGAAGAATGCAACTTTATTTCTACACTTGCCACAAATTAATTAATTGAAATGACTTTTCACTAAGATCTGAACTTGTGACTTCTGGATTTCTGCTTGAATATGATAACTACTGTACACCCATATTCCATGACTCCTGCCCTAGATGGTAAAAGTATTGTTCCCTTGACGAAACGTGCAGATGAGGGTCTGCTTTTGCCTTTTGATTGAGAAAACAAATGTATGTTAAAATCCCCACCCAGCTGCCTACTGTGCTCTTGCTTCAACAAGTACTGCCTCTAAGTGATAACACTTATCAATTGAAGGAGGCGCAGTAAACATTGCGTCTCAAGGGCTATCTTAACTCTGAACTGATGCTACAAGGCTTAGGTATTTGGTCGTCCTACTCAGTTTGGTGCCAGGGCCTTTACTGCATAACGTATATTTTATTTTATTGTGTTTTCCTAATGGCCCTTTAAGTAATTAGTCCACTGCGATTTTGCATCGCTGGAGTCCTGGTGGCGGTACTGCCATAATGTTGTTGGATAGTGCATTCAAGCATTTAGATCCAGCAGTGTTCAAGGAATGGTGATATATTTTCAAGTCCAAATAATCTGTGAATTAGATAACCTGCATTTGGGGACCCTTGTCCTCACCAGAGGTTCATGGGTTTTGGAGGTGTTGTTTTGACTTAATTTGTAAATTGAAAATCTTGTTTGAAGAGAATGAAGGCGGTGGTTCATGCAGAGGACTGCAGATTAGTGTTTGTTCCGCTTCATGAACTTGTGTAAGCCATACACTCTAGTAATCAGTACAGGCCGCTGATGCAAAAGCTTTGACATTTCAAAAATAATGTTGTGGTTAATTTAAAAACAAAATAATTTTTGTATTCATGGATCATACAAGTTCATGAAGTTGAACAAACAAGATTGTGCTTCTCAATGCATATGGTGGTTTAAGAGTTTAAAATCATAGGAAAATATGATTTATCTTTTGATTTTCGAATGGCTAGACTTTGCAGATGCTCAATATTTCTAGATGTTTTCATGCTAATGAGTGCTTATTGATAATATTTTTGCTTTTGCATGATTTATATGACTTGAGCAGCTTTTGTACTGATTGTTTATGAATGTGAAACATGAGAAAATCAGAAAAATACAGCATCTTTTACATATCAGTATCGTTGAAACATTAGTTGTGCATGATATTAATTTGAAATTTTGGGTTGCAAATTATTTTAAAGATTGATGGAATTGCTTCTCAGAATCTAATGCTTTGTTGCCTTGTGCAATTTCTTTCTTTAGACCTGCGGAAGATTTGTGCCTAAGTCCAAAGGTGACATTAGAGAGTGTGTCTCTCAGTGGTAGCACAGGCAACAGTGTCCAAGCTAGTCCCAGAAGCAATTCTGTACAGCTTATCCCAGGACTTTCTGACCAGCTTCCTTCAAAACCTCTTCAGGTACGTACATTAGAAAAGGAGTGATCTTTAAAACCTTGGTGTTGATTTTCCATTATAAAGGTAACTTATGCCATTTGGATAATGGGCAGAATATTTGTGAAACACAACTTGGGACAACAATGAAAGGATTTATTAATTTAAATCAACTGCATTTTCCAGTCTAATTTTCATGTCCTTACTACATTACTCCTCTTGTGCTTTCTAAGTTAAAGGCTTAATGTGCAAGTTACAAATTTTATGAGCAAGACATGCTCTTTTACAAAAAAAACCCACAAAGTGCTGGAGTAACTCAGCAGGTCAGGCAGCAGCTGACTGATGACCTGAGTTACTCTAGCACTTTGTGCCTTTTTAAATTATTTTATGGATAGATATAAATTCTATTGAACATCTACTTTATGGCGATATCAAGTTTACATTTTGTTTTTCCAGTATTGGTGGAATTGGTCTGCAGCAGCGCTATGTACTTCAAACAGTATAATTAATTCAGATCAAATTTTCAGTTGATATCCAAGTGTAATATTATTATGAATTTAGATATGATTAGTTGAATTGCTCCCACTATTATGATTCTAACTTCGTTTGCTTTTCTATTAGGTTCCTGGTGCTAACTCGTTACTACCTTTGGAGCTTCAGCCTGTGGATCCCCTTTGTGTGCCTCAAAGTTCACCAACACGGGAACGTTCCCCTGATGTGATCTCTTCTGCTTCCACAGCAATGTCTCAGGACATTCCAGAAATAGCCTCAGAGACCCTTCAGCGTGCATTTGCGGGTTCTGTTTTACCCGGTGACGTTTTGGAGCCAAACCATCATATGGATAGCATGGTCTCTGCAGCTTCAGCCTTGCATTTGTTATCTCCAAGAAGTAGGCCTAACTCAGAACATAGTCATCACTCACTAGATATGCCTCAGAAGGAAGTTGAACGGCTGAGCACCCCATCATTATTGGAATCTGTCTTGTCTCAGGATAACGCAGCAGGGGACAATGTCGTCAGCCAACCTTGGCCAGCAGCACCCGACATTACTCGCGAAACTCGTAACAGTATCAACGAGAGGTACAGTCAGAAATGTTATAATATATCTCAGTAAATCATTTCATATGTTGACTCTGTTCAGGTCATTATATTTGCTCCTTGCCTTTTGCATACTTCCTTGCACATTCATTTGTCTGTGATATACAACATTCCTTGGAAGAAAGGCTTTGAAAGCAGTAGACACTCAGCTGGTTGTGATGGTGAACGGCCCCAACCTGGTCTTGCTATGATTTAGTTCATTATTAGCTGGGTGATCTCTTGTACGCCACTTGTTTTCTCCACAAACATTTGCCTTCAATCCCCTGGCCTCTCAACTCTACAGCGGGGTGGGGTTTTTTTTGGCAATATTGACCAGTATAGAAATTTTGAAAGCCGAAGATTCATTTTTTTTTAATTGTAGTTGATGTGTAAAATCTTATCTTCCTCAGTAAATTCTATTTTTGCTTTGCTGTTTCCGTCAAATGTAATAGTCTTGGCAATATTTTATTTTATCCTGGATTGAAAGCAGATAAACTGGCTTTGTCCTACTTCTTCCTCTCTTTCTGGTTTCTCTCTTCCCTCCCTCCCCACAATCAATCTGAAGACTGATCCCAACCCAAAACATCGCTTGTCAATGTTCTCCACAGATACTGTGATAGGATGTGGAAGTCATTAGTTTCTGGATAAAGGGGTGGCTTCTTTCTCAACATTATTTCTCAAGTGGCAAGTGAAAGTTTTCAAATCTTAATTCAAATCATTTCAGAAGAGTAATCTAACTTTGGACTTCAGATCATAAGACCAATTATCAATCTACAATATAAGGAAAGATGTTTTCAATTCTTCAATGTCAAGAACAATTTCATATCCTTTGTAGTCAGTATAATAAATAAATTAGACTTTATAATCCAAATATACAGTTCTGATTAATGTTATGTAACTGAAACGACCTACATGTTATTGCCAAGATTTTAGCAGGGCTATCTTCCAGGAATTGTTTGAGTGGATTCAAACTGATGCCTCTGGGTGAAATTCATGCATATATCTATCTTTCCAAAAGTTTAATATCAATCTTGTATTTTTAAGCTCCAGAGAGGACATGCAAGAGAAACACAAGAACTCCACCTTCCATCGGCATCCATACCAACTACACCAGCATGACAGTCAGGATGCCAGTGCTGAACAGAGGTAATGCAGAGTTCCAAGCAGCTGATAGTCCATACAATTATATGTCGACTAGATGAGTAAAAATCTCTACTTCAATATAAGAATTGGCTCAAATCCAGTCTTGCTCATTCGTCATTTCAGTTTAAATGTGTGTTAGCAAGATAAAATTGGAGCAAAGAAATGCTTGACTAGGAAAACAAACAGTAAGTATAAAGGAGTGATGGTGAAATGGTTTTCTAGCTAAGGTTTACCATAATGGTAAAATTGCGATAGGAACTCATGCAAATTATATCAACTGCGTACTAAGATGTCTCATGGAAACTTTCTGATTGCTGCTTGTCATTACAGAATGAAATTGGCAGAAATAAATAAGCTATTAAAAGGAATAACTGCCCTAATTTTTAAGATAATAAAATATTCTGAAAGTATATTCCTTTTTTTTGTTAATATAGTGATCATGATGAAGAAGTTGCAAGTCTTGCTTCCACAACATGCAGCTTTGGTTCAAAGTCTGCCTCGCATCGACTTCCAGTTAAAGACTGGAAATCAAAAATATCTCCACGATCCTCTCCCAAATTGAAGAGAAAAAGCAAAAAGGAAGATGGGTATGAATCGTTTATTTACTTATTTACAATGCCAGTGTAAGAAACACATTTTGGAACGGTGCAGGTAATACGATTGTATATTGGTTTGAACTGATTTATCTTTTAATTTTTTTTAAAATAATTTGGATTACTATATCGAAAATCAGAATATAGTCAGTGTCTGTGCGTTGTTGAATGGTGAAGGGTGTCTGAATTAAAACACTTTCCACGTCCAAATATAAGTTATTTGGTGGACAATAACTAGTTAAAAACTATCAAAGTATTATTAAGGTTATTACTTAGACAGGATGTCCTTTTTAACTACTCATTTTGTGAACAATTGTCTGGCAGTTTTTATCAATGAAGGCAAGATAGTTTGCTTTTAAGTTAAACGCTATGCTTTCTGCCTTCCACAATTTATTGTTTCTTCAAAGGAAGATGATTTTCCTTTTATGAATGACGGGTGTTCTTGTCTGATGGGGGAGTGAGCTTTTGGATGAATTATGTGTCAATAGACAATAGGTACAAGAGTAGGCCATTTGGCCCTTCGAGCCAGCACCACCATTCAATGTGATCATGGCTGATCATCCCCAATCAGTGCCCCGTTCCTGCCTTCTCCCCATACCCCCTGACTCTGCTATTTTTAAGAGCCCTATTTAGCTCTCTCTTGAAAGCATCCAGAGAACCTGCCTCCGCCGCCCTCTGAGGCAGAGAATTCCACAGACTCCTACCTTCTCCCCTAACCCGACATTATGATAACCCGACATTATGTGTCATATCTTGGCAATTGTTTTGTTTAAGTTTGTACTCTGTTTTCGCATTCCGAGCATGTTTTCATCTCGTGTATGAGAACTCTTATCTACTTGTAAAACTATTATGTCAATTTAATGTTAATGCTTGATTTAAAATAAAACCTTGCATTCAAGTTAAGGGAGGAAATATAATTTGTTTTACATTTGATTTGGTTTAGTTAGTGGAAGTCTACACCTATTACAAATTATTCAAGTTAATTACTTCAGATGATTTGATCAAGATCTTTTTGTAATTTACATATTTTAGATATTGGATTACTCAGATTTAATGTTTTGAATTATATAGATTAGTATGGAAGTATTATGAAGCACAGTTACCATAGTTTTTTGGAGGAAACTTTTCCCTGAAAATGGTGTCACAGGGTGGATGGGGTGGTCAAAGAGGGTTCTGGTACATTGGACGCCTTCAGTCAGTGTATTAAGTGTGGAAGTTAGAATGTTATGTTACAATTGTACGAGGCTGCATTTGGAGTATAGTGTTCTGCTTTGGTCACCCTGCTATAGGAATGATGTCATTAAGCTGGAAAGAGTGTCAAGATGATATACAAGGATGTTGTCAGGACTTGAGGGCCTGAGTTATAGGGAGAGGTTGGGCAGGCGAGGAGTTTATTCTTTGGAGTGCAGGAGACAGAGGGATGACCTTATAGAGGTGTATACAATAATGAGGGGAATAGAATGCATTGAGTCTTTTAATCAGAGTAGAGGAATCAAGAACCAGAGGACATAGGTTTAAGGTGAGAGGGTAAAGATTTAATAGGAACCCCAGGGGCAACTTTTTCACACACACAATGGTGGGTAAATAGAACCAACTTCCAGAGGAGGTGGTAGAGGCAGATACTATAACAATGTTTAAAAGAAAGTTCAGGCAGTTATGTGGATAGGAAAGGTTAAGGGAAACGGGTCAAACACAGGTAGGTGAAATTCATGTAGATGGGGCATCTTGGTCGTCATGGGCAAGTTGGGCCTCAGGGCCTGTTTTCCTGCTGCATGATTCCTGCACTGACTCTAAATGCTAATTCTTCAACTGGTCGCTGTCACCGGAAAATTTTCAACAAATTGTCGCATGTGGTCGCCTAAAATAGCGCCCAAATTGTCGCCTGTAGTCGGCCATTGTTCCCTTTTCTGATAGCTATCGACTAAAATTCACTCTTGTGCAGCTGTTGATTAAAATATGATTATCTCTGCTGCTTACGATTTGGTACAGATGACCTTAGTAGACTGCTATTTTTTAATGTATAGTTCCAGCTTTAAAATTTAAATGTGATTTTTTTTCTTTTTCCCCCCTTTTGTTATTCAGGGAGACCACACAATCCCCACGGTCAGAACAACAGGTTGGTACTTGCAAATTATTTTCAACCATTTTAAATTATGGTTAATTATTTTTTAGAAATGCATTTTGGTTTGTGGAATGCACTACTTCTTGCGTTGAGGCAGCAGAAGTTATGTAGCTCGAAATTAATGGTTGCCCGGTTACCAATGGCCACCTAAAGTCCCACCGGGCAACCTAAAAGCCGTGTCATTTTGCCCGGCTTGGTCCCCCCTCTCTATCTTTCTCTCTCTGTTACTCTCCGTGTTCGGGCTGCCGAGTCTCCGCTCTCCGGCCGCTCCTCATTGGCCGGCCACCTTGCACATGAGCACCGCCACGGCCAGCACATCCTCCCCCTGCACATGCACACAACCACCGCCACTTTCTCCCTCCCTTTGCATTGTGGGAGATCTGGACGCCTCCCCGTGACCACTGAAACCCAACGCAGAATCACTCCCTGGAGTAACTCTTGCTTGTTGGTTTCCTGGTCCTCCAAAAATATTCCAAATGGAATTTAAACTGGAGGTGGTGGAGGGTGGACTTAAGCAAAAAAGGGTTCTTGGGGGGGGGAAAAAGAGCTCCCTTAAATTTCCTACCACTGGCTTCCAAACCAGGGCATCGTAGATGTCCTCATTTTTTAGAGAACGGGGATTCCCCTCTTCCACTGTAGATGAGACTCTCACCAGGGTCTCTTCTATACCCCGTAACTCTGCTCTCACCTCCACCCCCCCCACTCGTAACAAGGGCAGAGTCCCCCTTGTCTTCACCTTCCACCCTACCAGCCGTCACATACAACAGATAATCCTCCAACATTTTCGGCATCTCCAACGGGATCCCACCACTGGCCACATCTTCCCATCTCCTCCCCTTTCGGCTTTCCGCAGAGACCGCTCCCTCCATAACTCCCTGGTCAATTCGTCCCTTCCCACCCGCACCACCCTCTCACCTGGCACTATCCCTTGCAACCGCAAGAAATGCTACACTTGTCGCTTTACCTCCCCTCTTGACTCCATCCAAGGACCCAAGCAGTCTTTCCAGGTGCGGCAGAGGTTCACCTGCACCTCCTCCAACCTCATCTATTGCATCCGCTGCTCTTGGTGTCAGCTGCATCGGTGAGACCAGGCGAAGGCTTGGCAATCGCTTCGCCCAACACCTCCGCTCGGTTGGCAATAACCAACCTGATCTCCCGGGGGCTCAGCACTTCAACTCTCCCTCCCCCTTACATTCCGAATCCGACCTTTCTGTCCTGAGCCTCCTCCACGGCCAGAGTGAGGCCCACCGTATATTGGAGGAGCAGCACCTCATATTTCGCTCGGGTGAGGCACCATCTATGGAACGAAGGAGTAGGCGTTGTTTTGTGTCGAACCCATGTTCAGACTGATGTCGGGGAGAGCGGGAAAAGAAAGGAAGAGGCAGAGACAGTATGCTGTGCGAGAGCTGGGAATGGGAGGGGAAGGAGGGAGAAAGCAAGGACTACCTGAAATTGGAGAAGCCAATGTTCATACCGCTGGGGTGTAAACTACCCAAGCGAAATATGAGGTGCTGTTCCTCCAATCTGCGGTGGGCCTCACTCTGGCCATGGAGGAGGGCCAGGACAGAAAGGTCGGATTTGGACTGGGAGGGGGAGTTGTAGTGCTGAGCCACCAGGAGATCAGGATGGTTATTGCGAACTGAGTCGAGGTGTTGTGCGAAGCGATCGCCAAGCCTGCGCTTGGTCTCACCGAAGTTGATCATACGCTGAATAATCCAACCACATTTTTGTTTTGAAGTGGAAAGAAATAATAGAAATTGCATTCATTGCAACGTGTAAAAAGAGTTGAGATACTGTATGTTAATTTTGCTGCCTGTCATTGTGATATATATCATGTCTTGATTGGTGAATATGTTTAGTTTGTGACTTTATTTGAAGCAGAAATAATATGTGAATGCTTCATTGAGCATAATTCCGACTGATAACTACGCACTTCGTCCGAGCACATTATCGCACGCGTCATGCAAGCCGTCTTAAATGACCACCTAAACTGTCATTTGGCAACCTTAAAAACTGCCTCGGTCGCCCAGCTGGCATCAGAGGAAAAACATTAAGTGAGAGCCCTGATTCCGCCCTCCAGGCGCTGTCGCCAGTTAGACCTTCTGCAGCAGGGTGAGGCCATCTGGTTCGACATCTGTAGGTGCCCGCCCTAAAAAGGGCGGGTTGGCGCAAAGCCACGGCGACTGAGGTTGCATTAGGGCTGCAAGCTGCGGCCACTGTGGCTGCACTATTTCTGCTGCTGTCTCTGTTTGTTGTAGTTCGCCTGACTAAGGTCAGTTGACTGGGCTCACCACGGGGAGGTCGACAACATGAGCCCCGGAATTCACTTAAAATAAATAAACCAATAATTAAAAATAATATGTAAATGGGGAATTGTGTGTTTAAAATAACTGCATTTGTACAAAGAGGTAAACAGTTTGGAATGGTCTGTATTTTGCAAAAACCTGGCAATTTTCTTTTACATCTGTTTGGTCCATACCTATTCTCACAAGGATAGCAGAGAATGTAGAAGTTAACTAAATTCCATTTGTGCTGCTTGACCATTCACCAGTTACGTTTTAGTCATATGTAAAGGTCTGAAATGTTTAAATGCTAGTTTTTTGTTTCCATTCATGGCTGGGTGTTACAGAATATTCAGTTATAAGATTTCAGACTGAGTGAATTTGTGAAGTTGAATCCATGGGGAAAATAATAAAAATGTAGAGTTCTATTGAAGAGATTATGCCTCAAATTGATGCTTTCATTAATATTGCCATTTTCTTCAATGACTTGTTTCAAACCCCACATGCATTGTAACCTTTGTAGAATAAGTATCTGTGGTTGTACTCACAAGAGTACCACAAAACCAAAGTGAAAATAAGCATAAACTACTAAATACGTACATAAGAATCTGACCAAACAGAAATTTGTAATCAAATTTTGATCTGTATTATCAGATGCAGATTTTCCTCTCACAGAATAAGAAATTGGCCATTAGGGATTACATGATAATGTCAAAGATCTAATGTCTATTAATGATAGGACTGATATGGGAAAAACATTTTTCACACAGAGAGTGGTGAATCTCTGGAATTCTCTTCCACAGAAGGTAGTTGAGACCAGTTCATTGGCTATATTTAAGAGGGAGTTAGATGTGGCCCTTGTGGCTAAAGGGATCAGGGGGTGTGGAGAGAAGGCAGGTATGGGATACTTAGTTGGATGATCAGCCATGATCATATTGAATGGTGGTGCAGGCTCGAAGGGCCGAATGGCCTACTCCTGCACCTATTTTCTATTTTTCTATGATTGTCTTAATATTGTGTTGATCTTGTGATTAATTTGCAACGGTTTGTAAAAATCGGTGAAGGTCAGGGGAGAATGGCTTCTGACCTTTCTGCAAAATATAGGCATGCGTTGCGTTTCTTTCTTCTTATTGATTTACATTTACTTTTAAATACATTAAACATGGCCAACATACGAATTGAATGTTATTTTGAAATGACTCTTGTAAACTGAGACGCGCTGATTGCTCTATTGCTGGTCTTCAAAGATTAGTTTCTCATAGAGCAATGAAGGAGCAAAGGCATCAATCTTGGTCTGGTCCCTTTCTCCCCCAACAGCCCCAAGAAGCCGAAAAACAGTTGTTCCCTCTGTGCAAAATAATTGCATTCATGTCAGAAGAAGAGAACCTCGGGTCATTGCATGTAATTTAATCGGTGTCTAAATTCAACTTTATTAAAATATCCTTAAAAGATTAATTTTATTCCCCTAGCAACAGTTCAACACAAACCAACAGGAGGAGTTGCTGTGTCTGATACGCAGTCAACAGAGGGAGCTCTGTGAATTGAGACAGAATCAGTTGGAACTTGTGCAGAGGCTCACTGATCACATGGATGCAGTACAGGGCTCGATCATGGGTCACATCGAGCGAATTATGGTCACACAGCAAGAACATGAGCGTATCCTTTTATTCTATTGGGTGGTAACCGTATACCATGTTCAGCTTAATGGAGATAGTTATCTGCTTAGAAGCACAAAACTATGGAAAGGAAATACAACTGGTATTCATTCTATGTATTGATGTGTACAATGAGCTGAGTATCTATTTTAAGATGATAAAAATACTTTCTCTTATGTAATATTGGTTGTAGTAGAAAACTGGAGCCTCACAATATGATTGACTACATTATGAAGTTCAACTGGATTTAATCTTAACAGCGCGACTCCTATAACGGTTTAAAGGTTCATAATTTCTAGACTCTCTTAATTGTATTACATCAGTAGCGCATCAGAGGAAGACTTACAAGCAGCACACAAAGTGCTGGAGTAACTCACCAGGTCAGGCAGCGTCTCTGGAGAACATGGATAGGTGACGTTTCGGGTCGGGAATCTTTATCAGTTGGTTGAAATCAAAAGTCAATAGAAAAAACAAGAAGGTGAGGCCTGGAGTGAATACATATTCCTTGGACATGGCAGGACAATTTTATTCAACAAAAAGATCTTCAGGTTTAATAATAAGAGGTATAGAGTACGCAAAACATGAAAACTATTGTTAGTAAAACACTTCAGGACTTTGGATGTCCATTTTGTTCGACTTGGGCACCATATTTTCCAAATAATGGCTGGATCTTGAAGTAGTAGTTGCACAGCAACTTCACTAAATTTTTTCCAGGAATGAGGGACTTTAGTAATGTAGGGAAAAGGCGAAAACAAGTTGTTTTACTTGAAGCTGAGGAAGTTATCGGTAACTATTATTTTTAAATTCAAGAGATTTAGATGTAATGATGTTAAAGATAAATGGGTTTGATGGAATAAAGGAGGCAAAGCTTTTATTCTAGACTGATTGGAGGAACCAGAGGCACATCTTAATTTCAGTGCTACGGAGAAGTGCATATACATAGCAATGTGTAGGTACATTTTGCTGGCCACATGGTTTGTTGGGAACCTTTGGAGAGGTGAACAAATAAGATCTTGACAGAAGGACATGCAAGGCATATTGTCTTGAACTTTCATATTGGAGGGGGAAGCGAGGTGCACAAGAAAAAATATGCAAAACTTCCTTGAAATGTAAAATCCACACCGACCACTGGGAACCATTACCAAATGGCCTGCTCAAAATGGAGAAGGAGTGTTTAGGATGAAATTGAGAGTCCCTTATCAGTGCGTCAGGAACGCAGTAGCCTGTGTAAGTGTGGTAGAAGTGCACCACCCCACAAAACATGCATCTCCTTGACCTTTGCGGGGAGGCTGCAGTTCCCATGTTGGTCTCAGTAGCCAGCTCAGAACCCACAAAACCAGAGTGCAAGTGGATCATCTGTAATTCAAGGGACTGCCTATGAGAAGAGGAGACATTATGTGCATGAGATCAATTTTGGTAGTTCAGAAATGGTCTGGTGAATGGAATATTAGTGTTCAGGAACTAGAATAAAAATAACAGATTCCAAGGGGACTACTTAGATCATTTTCTGGATTGTTTAAATATGTTTTTTGAGCAGCACAGCAGGATGCCTCTTTTGATATCATCCTCAGCTTTAGTCTTATGCATCCTATGAACAGTGCTGTGTTTGATGTCTTTGATCTTACTTAATTATTTGAGATGTTTTGAGATCTTTTGTGAATTTCTTTTTCTCATGTGTCACCTTCATCACCTTTCTCTGTCTCCTCACTTTGCATCTTATAACCTGATGGCATTTATGTGCTGCTTTTTATGTATTGATTACTGCTATTTTGTACGTTGAGCGGCAGATTTGTATCCCCTTTTCCCGTTTGATTAAAAATACTTGTTTGCTGAATGATATTTACCTGATGAGCTGTAGAATAGATGTAGTGATAGGAAAATGCAAAATTACTGTTTTTCTTCATTCACAATCCATGTGATCTTTAAAAATTTGCCTTAACACTTAAACCATTAGAGAGGCGAACAGACAGGGTCTTGGCAGAAGGACATGAAAGAAATGGGCAGTTTCAGGAACAGTTGTCTCATCAACTATCTCAGACTTTAGCAAATTCTATCAGCAATCGTATAGAAAAGACTGTTCGGGATGAGATGAAGAAAAGCCTACCGCAATGTAAGTACACACTGAAAACTGCTTTGCTGAACCTTAAAGTAGGACAGAGTTTAGTCACATTTTAAATAAGCATTTTGTAATTCAACAAGAGCAAAATAAAGTGGACGCTGAAATCAGAAAATGGTTCACAGCAAGGACAGAGTGAGAAAGAGTCGATGGACAAAATCTGCTGGCAGATGCTGCCAATTGCGTGTTAAAACAGTCAGCATTTATTCCAGTAAATATCCTGATGTTTGAATCTTCTGGAGAAATGTTAGTCTCAAACAGCTTTGTGCTGGAGTTTGCTGCCTACACACAAATATTGATGTCTTTGGAACCCAGCTTTAGAGCATTAATTTGCTACAGTTTTCCACTAGGTATTCAGAATTTTTTTTAATCACTTTTTTTAATACAGCTAATTGAGTTCATCCATGATTATATTGAAAGGCAAGTGAGTCTTGAAGGGGCAAGTGGCCCTCTCCTGCTCCTATTGTCTAGTATTCTTGGGAGCTAAATTAATAATCTAAATTTCTTTTTTGGAATGTAAAGTGCATTGATTTTGGTTTTCCATTAGAATGTGTGGGTCTTCAACTAACAGAAGTTGTTAGAATCAAAGGTCTTGTTTGTAATGTCACCAATTCAGGAAAAATAGGAGAAGAAATGTTTTCACCCAGAAGTTTTGGAATTCTCTAGCCATGGAGATTCAGTGCTGAATGCATTTAAGAATGAGTGTTCTTCCTTTAGATATGAATAAAACCTGGATTAGTGCAGGAAAATACCTCTGAGTTAAAAGATCTAATTGAACAGCAAGGGCCAAATTGCCGACTTGCACTTTACTTCCAATAGGACATCCTATTGATTGTAGATTTATACATTTGCCACTCACTGCTCTTGCAGGTACAATTTAATTTGAAAATATTTTATCAGGACATTGCCAATGGTCTTAATTCACAAACTTTGACTAAATTATTTTATCCAGTAACTCTGTATTTCTTAATTTTCTGATATTTAATTACTTCAGTTACAGAATAGTTGGAGTTTTCACTTGGCGTAGGTATATCTAACCTGCTGGGTTACTGCAGCATGTTGTGTCTATCTTGGTGGTGTTAACCAGCATCTGCAGTTCCTTCCTACACATAAGAAATACAGTCACTGGATGAATAATTTAGTCAAAGTTTAATGGTCACTATTGCTGAGGCTTTTTCTGAATCCCTAAATTTAATTAATTTTAAACTACTTGATTTTATTCTCTTAATTTTGTATATTTTCTGCTCATGATACATAGTAGACTTTTCAATCCAGATTAACAGTATTAAGATATGATAAATCGGTCTACATGGCAATTATTGTTTAACTGAGGGTTTAGCATGAAGGGAGCTTTGAATTGCAGGATGTGGTTGATGTCCAATTAACTCAGTGAAAATCCATATATCCATAAATCCATATATGTTTCTATAAGATTCCCCCTCATCCTTCTAAACTCCAGTGAATACAAGCCTAGTCTTTTCAATCTTTCCTCATATGACAGTCCCGCCATCCCAGGGATCAATCTCATGAACCCGCGCTGCACTGCCTCAATCACAAGGATGTCCTTCCTGAAATTAGGAGACCAAAATTGTACACAATACTCCAGATGTGGTCTTACCAGAGCCCTATACAACTGCAGAAGAACCTCTATACTGAAATCCTCTTGTTATGAAGGCCAACATTCTATTAGGTTTCTTCACTGCCTGCAGTACCTCCCCCTTACCTAACCTAATCCCATTGAGATAATAATCTGCCTACTTGTTTTTGTCGCCAAAGTGGATAACCTCACATTTATCTATATTATACTGCATCTGCCCACTCACGCAACCTGTCCAGGTCACCCTGCAACCTCCTAACATCCTCTTCACAGTTCACACTGCCACCCACTTTTGTCATCCGCAAACTTGCTAGTGTTGCTCCTAATTCCCTCTTCCAAATCATTAATATATATGGTAAACAGTTTCGGCCCCAACACCGAGCCTTGTGGCACTCCAGTCGCCACTGCCTGCTATTCTGGAATGGACCCGTTCACTCCTACTCTTTCCTTCCTGTCTGCCAACCAATTTTCTATTTGCGTCAACACCCCACCCCCAATACCATGTGCTCTCATTTTAGTCACCAGTCTCCTGTGCGGGACCTTATCAAAGGCTTTCTGAAAGTCTAGATACACTACATCCACTGGCTCCCCTTCATCCATTTTACTTGTCACATCCTCAAAAAATTCCAGAAGATTAGTCAAGCATGATTTTCCTTTCATAAATCCATGCTGACGTGGACTAATCCTTTTACTGCTATCCAAATGCCCCATTATTACCTCTTTAATAATTGACTCCAGCATTTTTCCCACCAGCGTTCAGGTTAATTGGTCTGTAATTCCCTGTTTTCTCTCTCGCTCCTTTCTTGAAAAGTGGGATAACATTAGCTATCCTCCGATCCACATGAACTGATCCTGAATCTATTGAACATTGGAAAATGATCACCAATGCGTCCACTATTTCTGGAGCCACCTCCCTGAGGACTTTGGGATGCAGACCATCAGGCCCAGGGGATTTATCATCCTTCAGTCCCATTAGCCTACCCAATACTATTTGTCGCCTAATGAAGATTTCTTTCAGTTCCTCTACCCCCTTAGATCCTCTGTCCTCCAGTACTTCTGGGAGATTTTTTGTGTCTTCCTTAGTGAAGACAAATCCGAAGTACCTGTTCAACTCTCCTGCCATTTCCTTGTCCCCATAATAATTTCACCCGTGTCTGCCTTCAAGCGACCCTATTCTTTTTCCCTTAAGAAGTTTTTACTGTCCTCCTTTATATTCCTGGCCAGCTTCCCCTCGTACTTCATCTTTTCAGCCCGTATTGCCCGTTTTGTTTCCATCTGTTGTCCTATGAAAGTTTCCCAATCCTCTGGCTTCCGGCTACTCTTTGCTATGTTATACATTTTTTCTTTTAGTTTTATTCTATCCTTAACTTTTCTTGTCAGCCACAGTTGCCTCCTACTCCCCTTCGAATCTTTCTTCCTTTTTGGAATGAAATGATCCTGCGTCTCCGTATTATGCCCAGAAATTCCTGCCATTGCTGTTGCACCGTCATTCCCTTTCCAGTCTACCTTGGCCAGTCTACCTCCCTCATGCCTTCATAGTCCCCTTTGTTCAACTGCATCACTGACACTTCAGATTTAACCTTCTCCTTCTCAAATTTCAGATTAAAACTAATCATATTATGATCACTACCTCCAAGCGGTTCCTTTACCTCTTGTTCTCGTATCAAATCTGGTTCATTGGACAACACTAAATCCAAAAACTCTGGTCGGCTCCATAACAAGCTGCTCTAAGAATCCATCTCGGAGGCACTCTATAAACTTTTTTTGGGGTCCTGAGCCAACCTGATTTTCCCAGTCTACCTGCATATTGAAATCCCCCATCACCACAGTGGCATTATCTTTGTTACATGCCAGTTTTAACTCCTGCTGCAACTTACACCCTACATCCGGGCTACTATTTGGGCGTCTGTAGATAACACCAATTAGTGCCTTCTTGCCTTTGCAATTCCTCAACTCAATCCACAGTGACTCTACCTCGTCACTTCCCTCGCAAGGGTCTGAATTCCATCCCTCACCAGCAGAGCTACCCCCCCTCCTCTGCCCACCTACCTGTCCTTTCTATTGGATGTATAACCCTGAATATTAAGTTCCCATGCCCGATCCTCCTGCAGCGACGTCTCAGTAATCCCCACAATGTCATATCTACCAACCTCTAACTGAGCCTCAAGCTCATCTACTTTACTTATACTTCGCACATTCATATACAATATTTTTAATTCCTTACGCATCTCACCTTTCACATCGATCCCTATTACACTTGGCTATACTCTCCTATCCCTTTGTGAGCTTTCTTTCCTGTTAATTCTGGGGTCATTAACTATCCCTTTACTCCCTTTCCCTTTAACTCCGTGCTTGACTATCCCATTTGACACCCCCCCCATATTTAGTTTAAAACCACGTGTGTTGCAGTGGTAAACCTGCCTGCCAGAATGCTGGTCCCCCATCTGTTAAGATGCAATCCGTCCCTTTTGTACAGTTCCCCCTTACTCCAAAACAGATCCCAGTGGTCTAAGAATCTAAATCCCCGCCCCCTGCACACTGCACCAGTTCCTCAGCCACACATTCAGGTCCTGTATCTCCCTGTTCCTGCTCTCGCCAGCACGAGGGACTGCAAGCAAACTGGAGATAACCACCCTGGAGGTCCTACTTTTCAGCACTTTTCCAAGCTCTCTAAAGTTACGCTGCAGAATATTCATCCCCTTCTTTCCGACATCGTTTGTGCCAACATGCACTACCACTTCCGGCTGTTCACCTTCGCCCTTGAGAATTTTCTGCACACTGTCCTCGACATCCTGGATCCTGGCACCAGGGAGGCAGCACACTATCCTCGAATCCTGTCTGTTGCCGCTGAAACCGCTGTTCGTACCTCTCACAATGGAGTCTCCAACTACCACGGCGTTGCCTGACGTTGGCCTCTTTGGTTTTGGCTCATATTTCTTCATATTCATTAACTCACAATTCTTTTTTTTTAAGCTATTTCCAAATGTTTGGAGCCTGTATCTGGTCAGTTGAATAATCAGATTGCGACCAAACTTGCAGCAATTGAAGGAGTATTAAAAGAAAATGTAACAAAAATGGTAAAATCTAAGGTAAGAATTTTAAACATCTAAACGGTAAAATGTTCTCAATATCCGACAGCCCTATAAAATGACAGAGATGTTAAATAATTAAGCTGGATTTTTTAATAACATAATTTATTCCTGCAATTTTATATACTTTGCATCCAAGTCGTTTTCCATGTTGTGCCCATTACATTTGCTTCACTTTTCATTTGGATTTCCTTTCCAATGTACAGTTACCTCCTCTAATTATGCTGTGTAGATCATTGACCTTTCCATGTTTGTTGTCAATGTTACCCAGTATTAGGGCTCATCTTACAATGCACATGCCAATTGTGTTGTTTCCCTTCTGAAACTACTTGCTATGCGATGATTCATCTTCACTGCTGCAACTGTTTCACTGGGAGCATCTGGCCTGCCTCTGAGTGGTCAGAGCTCTTCAATGAAAACAGGTAGGTTCAAACCTTCAGTCAGTATAGGATTAGGATGAGAAGGGGCTAAGTGTTGGAGTAACTCAGTGGGTCAGACAGCATTTCTGGAGCACATGGATTGGGGACATTTCGGGTTGGGACCCTTCTTCAGGTCTGAAGAAGGGCTCCAACCCGAAACATCAACTATCCATGTTCTCCAGAGTTGCTGCTGACCCACTAACTCCAGTCCTTTGTCTACTTTTGTAAGCAAATGCCCGCAGTTCCTTGTTTCTAGGATTTGAATGGTTGCCCTTCAGAAGCTACATTCCTATGTTCAACTACATGAACTGCTTGGTTTTCCCTACCTAGTTCATGCCACATTTGTGGCGTTGAGTCCATCTTCATTGGCAGCAGCTTTTCTGGTTTTGCAACTCCAGCTATACTAGTTGCAACAATATTTTAGATGAAGTGATGGGACCATTTCTGCACATGAACGGAATTATAAAACACAAACAATCTAATCCATGGAGTTTGATGCTTATATTGTATATTGAGACTTTCCTAAGGGACTTAGTTAAAAGTTGCATGGGTCCAAACCATTTTCTGGGGCCAATGTTTCCCTTTTTAATTTTAATTTTTTAACTGGTTTTAAAGTCTAAATTGTTTCAATGTTATGTTACATATGTTGGCACATTCGAAAGACGTGCAGGTTTGTAGGTTAATTAGCGTCTGTAAATTCTCCCTAGTGTGTAGGATAGAACTGGTGAATGGGATGATTGTTGGTCGGCACAGACTCGGTAGGCTGATGGGCCCGTTTCCACGCTGTATCTCTAAACTAACTTAAAGATCATCCATGCAAAATTATTGATGAAAGAACGTATGCCAGTGGTAGACCTTCACTTTAATTATCTGAATGAAGTTCACATTACATCTATTCCTTTTTTTTTAAGACCTTAATGTATAATATTATGAATGAGAGCTGGAACTTAACCATTGGTTCTCACGTTTCATGGTTGGGGGAAGGAGGAGAGAGGTAGTGGGACATGTATAGTTGTGTGTGATGCCTAGAGCGATGTTACGTCAGAGGTGACTTCCGTGAATGGAAGAATGAATTGTATGATTAAACACCCACATTTTCATGTGTTGAAACAATATACTGGAGCCCATCCATACAGCTTTAAAAAGCTGCCTACACAATACCACATTTTCCTTATTTCAAATTTTATTAGGATTTTTTTGTTTCTCCGTTTGAAAGGGAAGACCTCTTTGGTTAACTGTTTCCTTTTCTGACTTGTGCTTGCAGAACACTACAGAGAGCATTGGAAGAGCTGCAGCTGATGCCTTGCAAGGCCCAATACAAACTACTTACAGGGAAGCATTCCAGAGCATAGTTGTACCAGTGTTTGAAAAAGCATGCCAGTCAATGTTCCAGCAAATAAACGACAGCTTCAAACAGGGAACTCAAGAATGTAGGTGATACTTTATTCCTTAATAGTCTTTATATTCACAATGTCAAAACCTAACATATTTAAGAAAAACCTCTGATGCTTTTCACTCTGATAATTAATTTTTTTTTGCATTTCACAGTAGAAATAAATGGTTGAATGGAATTTGGAACAGTTCAGAGCATGAAGGCTTGGATTCAATTGGTAGTCCGGGTAGAATTAGCTGATTGGTGTAGTGCTAGTGACTGGGAAGATTGACAGTTTCTGCAGTGGGGCAACTTATGGATCAGGGAAGAGTTTCCGACTCGGGTAACTAGATTTAAGTTTTTTGTATGTACTGAGGTGCACTGAAGTGTTTTGTTTTGCATGCGATCCATACAGATCAGATATAGCATACAATCACTTCAAACTCAAGTACAATAGATGGAGCAAAGGAGAAGTTACAGAGTACACAATGTTGCTTTTAGTGTCGAAGCACATCAGTTCCTTAGACAAAGTCCAATGTCCTCAATGGGGTAGCGGGTGAATCGAACAGCACCCTAGCTTATAGAACGACCATTCAAAAGCTGATAACGGAGGAGAAGAAGCTGTTCCCGAGTCTGGTGGTGCACGATTTCAACCTTCTGTACCTCTGCTGGATGGGAGCAGGGAGAAGGAATAACTGGGGTGGGACAAGTCATTGATTATGCTAGCTGTTTTTCTGAAGCATTGTGAAGCATAGAATGAGTCAGTGGTGGGATTTGTGTGATGGACTGAGTTACATCCATAATTCTCTGCAAATGTCTTGTAGTCTTAGGCAGAGCTGTTCCCAAACCAAGCTTTAATGCAGCTTTCAGTCTACTTTCTATGGTGCATCTGTGGAAGTTTGTAAGAGTTACTGAAGCCATGCCGAATTGTCTCTGTCTCCGTAGGAAGTAGAGGCATTGGTGTGCCACCTTAGCTGTCACATCAATGTGGTTGGTCCAAGACAGATCATTGGTAATGTTGTGGCCAATGCAATTATGGTGGTGAATTCAGAGCTGTAGTCAATAAATAGCAGTCTAACGTAGGAGTCCTTGTTGTGTAGATAAACTTCATGAATGTGTATGTCAGAGCCAATGGACAGAAATCATTAAAGCTCGCTACCTTACTTTTCTTTGGGACTGTGTCTTCAGTGGTCTTTTCGATGCAGGTGGAGAGTAGTGAGAGGCTGTGGACGATGTGAATACCTCTCCCAGCTGATCCATCCGCACAGGCCCTGAGGATGCAGCCAGGGACTCCATCTAACCAGTTGAAGGATTGTCGCAGTTTGATGGGTGGAGAAGAGGTGACAGAGTTGTTTGGATGGACAGAGAGGAAGGGGAGGGAGGCAGGGGTTCATAACAATGGAATGAATATGGTGGTGGATGAGAGATGGCCAGAAATGTCAGGAAGGAGAAATGTTTTTAACAGAATGCTTAGGAATTGTCTACAATGGAAGGTCTGAAGGTGCAAAATGGTGGCTTATGATGGCACAAATGAGTCAGTGTAGGGTATGTTTGGGAATGCTATTTGATTGATTCAGCATTATACAAGCTTCTCTGCCCCGGTGACAATCACTGTCTGAACAGTGATAAGATTATTTTGGAAGCCTCATTGGGAGCAAGTATTCAAAGCAAATTGTGAACTTTGCGTTATTGTTAAATTACATCAACAATGTAATTTTCAGTTGACATATTAATCTAGGAAATTTACACTTTTAAAAATGTGCATTTCACCCACATAGATATTCAGCAACTTGAGATACAACTTCAATCAAAGAAGGCCCAAGAGCAAGAGAGTAGAGATCCAATGATCACTCAGCTACAGCAAATGATTGACCATTTCCAGAATGCCACAGATCATCTTGCTGCTACCATCACAAATGGTATGCGTTCCGAAATGCAACATCAGCTTCACATCATTGTTGGCAAGTGAGTAGCAAAAGGCCAGTTGTTTACCTTGCTTGTTTAGAATTTGTTAAAATGTAGATGCTAGGAATGTGCTGTTATGGTGTCACCAGGCTTAAATTCAAGCAAGATGTAAGTGATCCCCTATTGTAATATAATTCCAATGAGATGTACCATCCAAATTACTGAGGGTACTGTGTAGAAAATAATGTTGTGCTATTGTGGAGAATGTTTTGTGGTTGGTTAAATGGTATTTCAGTACAAGGCAAGGGGAATTTTCACAGTATAAATGGCTTTGGAAAGCCCAACTAAAGATTGCTTGATACAATCCAGGGGATAAATTTAAACTGAAAGTTACAATATACCTTGATGAGAGGGCCTGTAAATTTGTTTTTCAACTTGGAGAAAGTTCCACAACCATTTTTGTAACATGTTAGATCTTCGAAAATTCAGGTGTTAAAATTCTCACAACTGAATTTACGACTCGGAAAGGGGGGATTTGGCCCAGTAAGATTTTGTTGGTCCAGTTTCGCCTACCAGCCTTTTAGACACAGCATGGAAGTAGGCTTTTAGCCGACTGACCATTTGCACTAGTTTTGCACTAGCTTTGCATCCACTTCTTACACACTAGTGCCAATTTACATACATGCACAGACCCCCCACCTCTGGTCTTACCGGAGTTAGATGTTCTGTCCGCTCGGAGTATGTGTCGTCCCGCTAGCTCAATGGCGCTGGCGGGAACATCAGAGTTCAGCCAGGTTTCGGTGAGGATCAGGATGCTGCAATCCTTGATCCAGTTGTAGGAGGCAATCAGAAGACGGAGGTCATCCATCTTGTTTGCCAGGGAACGGACGTTGGCAAGGAAAAGGCTAGGGATGGATGGCCTGTATGGGGCTCGCACCAACGTTGCCTTCAACCCACCTCGAGATCCACGGCAATGTTTTCGGGCCCATCGCTGGGCCGACTTGGCGCGGTCCTCGGGTCTACAGCTCCGCAGATTCGCCGCTCCGCGGATCCGCCGCCCCGCAGCTCCGTGATGAAGGTGAGTGCAGGAGGGAGCCGGAGTTCATCCGCAAAGTCGACCGGGGGAATGCTATAGCCACAGGAACTGAGATTTAAAAGTTCCTGCCGGCTATAGTGAATGATAGAGAGACTGCTCCGGGTGAGCAGACTCAAAACAAGAAGTAAGGTGATGTAAAGTTTGCCGATCCAAGGGAGACACGGGGCATCGCGATGCACCCGCTCCACCGCCATTTTGAAAATCATGATTCGATAAAACACCGAATATTGATACGTTTACACCCAGGCTCGTTTTCCAGTTGTTAATACATGGCATACAGTGACGAGAATACACTATCGCCACACTGGGGAGGAATGTTTCTTGCATGTCTTCCTCCATACTGCCACTTCAGTCAGGTCTTGCAATTAATCCAGCAAGACACCGCTTCAGGTGTTCAAACGGCACTTTTCTTAATTATTGTCATAGATCCATGTGAAAATGAACTGTAAGACATCAGTATCCGCGCAGTGTTGTACGTAACATATATATAAGAACAAACGGTTCCCATTTCCTGAAGTGGAATAGTACTGCCTTATGCTGCCTCCCCTGCACTCTGCATTGTGCCCTACATGAATCGGCCGGACAAACCGAGCCGTAGGCATTGTCGTCTCAGAGTCTGCTAGTCAATTAATTGATTTTCTTGCAGTGGCTGGTTACCCGTGTCATTGGCAGAACCAGCAAGTGTTATGTTTAGAATAACCATATTAGGTTCTATACAATTTCCCACATTAGCTGGCACCCGTGGCTGCTTATGCCAGTCAGGCCGTTTGAACATCTGAAGCGGTGTCTTGCTGCATTAATTGCAAGACCTGAAGTGGCAGTATGGAGGAAGACATGCAAGAAACATTCCTCCCCAGTGTGGCGATAGTGTATTCTCGTCACTGTATGCCATGTATTAACAACTGGAAAACAAGCCTGGGTGTAAAGGTATCAATATTTGGTGTTCTATCGAATCATGATGACATTAAACACTAGCGATCCAACATTCGTACTGTGTTGTCATTGATTTCACTTAATGACACAATAGCCTCAAACGAGGTTAGGTAAAATCATGGGATAGTTTAACTTTTTTGCACCCATGTGACTAACATATGCCACCACCATGGTGTATCAATTTGGAGTTGAGCATGCAGACTATGCATATTCGCACAATAACCGTTAACCTATAGGATGCACCTATATAGTGTTATAGGTAGTTGATACCAAACTGGAAATTGGTGACTGATGCAAACCATATCCACCTCCATAACTGGAGATAGCAGTCGTAATTTCTCACCTTTGAGGACTAACATCAATTTGTAATACTGAGATAACTGACCAAACTTATTGGAGCAATGCTGAATACTGCCACAATGTGACTTCGGTAGCTTCAGCTGGGATAGGCCTGGGTCTATTAACAAAGACCTACATGGTACTGAGGGGTTAATTCTTACTGATAATGCCCAATTTGCACGACTGGAACACAGCTGCTATATTGCTAATTACACTTAATGAGTAACTTGCTGCTTATAACAACGAGGTTGTTACAGGCTTCTGATAATTTCACCTCCTGCCCCAGGGCGGAGTCCCTGTTAAGTTGATAGTAAAATGTAATCCCAACAGTCAATTGTTCTGATTGGTATCAACTTAAATTTAACTGGATGGATTAAAGGACCCCAATCCTCAAATATAGTTTGGGCTGCAACAGTTAATTTAGTAAAATACAGTGTTTAAAAAAACCATTATCCAGATAGGTGATAACAATGTTCTAGAGTTGTGAGCAGCCCAAGCACCGGTTTAACTAATTTGGTAAATAAACCTGGGAGCTGAAGTAGCCCATTTGCAAAGGTTTTACTGTTGCATTGACCCATCCAGATAAATTTCAAATATCTCCGGTGATCCCTGTGAATGGGAACTGAATAGCATGCATCTTTGAGATCGATGACTGTCATATAGTTCCTATAGAATCAATAATTGGACAGTAACAATGTATCCCATTTTGAAAGTCTATACTGCACATAGGAGTTAAATCTGGATGAAGTGACATCCTGCATCTTTCACCCTATCCTGAAAGGCAATCCAGCCCATAATACTGGGCCCGTCTCGAAAGACAACTCCGGCCCCAATTCCAAGCCTGCTTGGAAACTGTATGTTGTGCAGTATAAAGTAATCACATGTTATCATCAGTTTATTAAACCCAGATCTAAATCTCATGCAAGCATGGTCACTTGTAGAAAAACACAAGTGTAAATATTAACAACATGTAAATGGTTCACAAACCCATGTCTTGGGAGAACAAGACCCACCTACCTCCATGGCTACCGGTGGTCGTATGCTAAGCCGATAGGCTTTGGTCTGAAAACTCATCTTACTGAGCCTGCCTCGTAAGACAGCTCCGGCCACAATTCTGAGCCTGCCTCGAAAGACAACGCTGGCAATATTTGCGTGCACAGCTTTCAAGCTGGCACCGGCTTTAGTGAACCGCTGTCCTCGATGGAGGTGTGGGATGTGTCGTCGCCTGCCAATGAATCTTTGCTCGTCGTCAGCCTTGATTAGTCCGACAGCTTTTGCTTCCACATCCTGGTCTTACCTGTGGGAAAAGTCTTACCTGAAGAGAGGATTCGGCGGCTGGATTCATTTCTTGGATTGCATGCTCTTCAATGTCACCTGGGTAGCGCTGTTCACTGCCGGCCCTTGTAGCATTTGCGAGTATCTCTTGAAGCCATATGCATGTGCTCCAGTATGTTCCACGGACATACTTAGAATTTGAAGTGAGTTCCCTACTGATCACTCGCACTCCCCTCCACAGAGCGGGAGATTCGTAGGCAGCCCTGAAAACAGGTGCTGCCGCAGGCCCCTGAGGATACCTGCGCCGACACGGCCCCTCCAGCGGCCCTATGTCAGGTTTTTGCTCTGGGTCAGACTGAAACTGACCCTGAATGCTCCCCTCCTCAGAGAGGGAAACATTGTGCAGCCCTGTAGCAGGTGCCGCTGCCTGCGGGTTCTCCGGGTTGATAATTCCCTACTTTGGAGTATATCCTTGTGGAGCACCTCTCCATCAGGTGCTCCATGTGGGTTTGAACGTTTGAAAACGTTACCCATGTAGGAGGGGATCCTGTCCATCAGGAAACCTCCTGGCCTGACTCCCGTAGTCCACAGGCCTGACCGTCTTTCCTTAGGTTTGACCCGCTTTCTGGGGATCCACAGCGGTCTGGAAGCGGCTGACCGCCATATGTTGGTGGGGTCCCTCCTGGCCTGACTTCCACTGGCCTGCCCCACTGCTGTAGGTTTACCCCCTACGTGGGGAACCACAGCGGTCGAAATATACAGCTAAGTTACAGAGATAGGTTGAATAAGTTAGGTCTTTATTCTCTGGAGCGCAGAAGGTTAAGGGGGGACTTGATAAAGGTCTTTAAAATGATGAGAGGGATAGACAGAGTAGATGTGGACAAGCTTTTCCCTTTGAGAATAGGGATGATTCAAACAAGAGGACATGACTTTAGAATTAAGGGACAGAAGTTTAGGGGTAACATGAGGGGGAACTTCTTTACTCAGAGCGTGGTAGCGGTGTGGAATGAGCTTCCAGTGGAAGTGGTGGCGGCAGGTTCGTTGGTATCATTTAAAAATAAATTGGATAGGCATATGGATGAGAAGGGTATGGAGGGTTATGGTATGAGTGCAGGCAAGTGGGACTAAGGGAAAAAAGTTGTTCGGCACGGACTTGAAGGGCCGTGATGGCCTGTTTCCGTGCTGTAATTGTTATCTGGTTATATGGTAACCACTGCAGTTGAATGCGTGTATAGAGAAATTTTTAAGGCAATATTTGTAGTTATGTACTAATTTTTTTGGTATTCTGTACATAACATTAAGGCAGGTTGGAAAGCACAACATAAAAGTTAGAATGTATTAACTACAGATTATGTTTTTTTTCTGCTTTGTCATAATTGAAGTGCACAATTCTGCATTACAAATATTATACAAGGGCAGTTTATCAAATGTATCCGCAGCTTTTTCCAAATGTACAGATTAATAAAAAAGGCTTCATGGTGTTAATGATGATTTCTAACAGTTTGCAGGAATCCATTCTAACTCAAGTGCAGAGAATTGTGAAAGGAGAAGTTGGCCTAGCAATGAAGGAACAACAGGTTGTTGTTGCTTCCAGCATCATGCAGGCCATGCGATCAGCAGCCGGCACCCCAATTCCATCAACGCACGTGGATTTCCAGTCCCAGCAGGCACACATTTTGCAGCTTTTGCAACAGGGCCAACTTAACCAAGCCTTTCAACAGGTATGTATGCTGGAGATTAAAGGAATTTATTGCCATGAGGTGAAAAATATATTTATCTTTAGGTTAGAGATACAGAGTGGAAACAAGCCCACCGCTGTGGATGACGCAAAGCTGGGTGGCAGTGTGAGCTGCGAGGAGGATGCTTTAAGTCTGTAGGGCGACGTGGATAGATTGGGTGAGTGGGAAGATGCATGGCAGATGCAGTATAATGTGGATAAATGTGAGGTTGTCCACTGGTGGCAAGAACAAGAAGGCGGATTATTATCTGAATGGTGTCAGATTAGGAAAAGGGGACGTCCAACGATACCTGGGTGTCCTTGTGCATCAGTCGCTGAAAGTAAGCATGCGGGTACAGCAGGCAGTGAAGAAAGCAAATGGCATGTTGGCCTTCATAGCGAGAGGATTTTAGTATAGGAGGTCGTACTGCAGTTGTACAGGGCTCTGGTGACACCATGCCTGATATATTGTGTGCAGTTTTGGTCTCCTAATTAGAGGAAGGACATTCGTGCTATTCAGGGAGTGCAGCGTAGGTTCACCAATTAAATTCCCGGGATGGCAGGACTGACATATGATGAACGAATGGATCGACTGGGCTTATATTCACTGAAAATTACAAGGATGAGAGGGAATATTATAGAAACATAAAATTCTTTAGGGATTGGACAGGCGAGATGCAGGAAAAATGTTCCCGATCTTGGGGGAGTCCAGAACCAGGGGTCACAGTTTAAGAATAAGGGGAAGGCCATTTGGGATTGAGATGAAGGAAAAAAAACCTTTTCTCCCAGAGAATTGTGAATCTGTGCAATTCTCTGCCACAGAAGGCAGTGGACGTCAATTCACTGGATGTATTCGAGAGAGAGTCAGATATAGCTGTTAGGGCAAATGGAATCAAGGGATATGGGGAGAAAGCAGGAACGGGGTACTGATTTTGGATGATCAGCTATGATCATATTGAATGGCGGTGCTGGCTTGAAGGGCCGAATGGCCTATTCCTGCACCTGTTTTCTATGTTTCTATGAGTCCGCGCCGGCCAGCGATTCCCGTACACTGATAAAGGCGAATAAGGGCTAGAATACAAAAACAGGGATGTCGTGCTGAGGCTTTATAAGGCAGTGGACTGACTGCATTTAGAATATTGTGAGCAGTTTTGGGCCCCATACCTGAGGGAGGATGTGCTGGCTTTGGAGAGAATCCATTGGAGGTTTATGAGAATGAACCCAGGAATGATAGGGTTAACAGATGATAAGCGTTTGAAGGCACTGGGCCTGTACTCACTGGAGTTTAGAAGGTTGAAGAGGACCTCATTGAAACTTACCAAATAGTGAAAGGCCTGGATAGAGAGAATGTGGAGAGGATGGTTCTATTAGTGGGAGAGTAGGACCAGAGGCCACAGCCTCAGAATAAAAGGATGTACCGTTAGAAAGGAGATGAGAAGGAATTTCTTTAGATAGAGGGTGATGTATTTGTGGAATTCATTGCCACAGACGGCTGTGGAGGCCAAGTCAATGGATATTTTAAGGCGGAGATTGACAGATTCTTAAGTAGTAAGGGTGTCAAAGGTTGTAGGAGATGGCAGGAGAATGGGATTGAGAGGGAAAGATAGATCAGCCATGATTGAATGGCAGAGTAGACTTGATGAGCCGAATTCTGCTCCTATGAACTTATGAAATGCAAGTGATCCAACTTGGTAAATTGTTTTCTTTGAAATATCACAGCATTGCAGTGTTTTGAGGTTATTCAGTTGTGAGTTTACATGGTTATGAATTGCCCAAAGGTAATATTGAGGCAATCAAAAAATCTCAACATTAAATTGTTTTCAGATGGAGCTAATGCAAAGATTATATTATTGGATACTGCCTACTGAAGGCAGATTAATTAAAACTGAATTACTGCAACTCCAGTTTACTGATATGATTGCGTGGCAATAACTGGCTTTACTACTAAATTAGCAAACCGGATATTATTTTCGATAAATTCAGCATTCTCATCGGACCAAAAATTAAGCATCAAGCATTTCTCAAACAGTTTAATGTCCCCACAAATGAAGGTGAAGTTGCAAGCAAGGGTGAAAAATATTATTTTTATTGGATGCTGTTCTTATTAGTTACAGTGCCCTCCATAATGTTTAGGACAAAGACACATCATTTATTTATTTGAGATTTGTAATAGAAAAAAATCACATGTGGACATTGTCAGATTTTATTAAAGGTTTTTTTTAAATACATTTTGGTTTCACTGTGTGACAACTGTGTTTATACATAGTTTTCCCCCCCCCCCCCCCATTTCAGGGCACCATAATGTTTGGGACACATGGCTTCACAGGTGTTTGTAATTGCTCAGGTGTGTTCAGATGCCTCCTTAATGCAGGTATAAGTGAGCTCTCAGCACCTAGTCTTTCCATCACCTTTAGAAAATGTTAATGCTGTTTATCAACATGAGGACCAAAGTTGTGTCAATGAAAGTTAAAGAAGCCATTATGAGACTGAGAAATAAGAATAAAACTGTTAGAGACATCAGCCAAATCTTAGGCTTACCAAAATCAACTGGTTGGAACATCATTAAGAAGAAAGAGAGCACTGGTGAGCTTACTAATCACAAAGGGACCATCAGGCCAAGGAAGACCTCCACAGCTGATGACAGAAGAATTCTCTCTATAGTAAAGAAAAATCCCCAAACATCTGACGCAAATCAACTCCTACCTCTAGGGCGCTCAAGTTCGGCAACTTGAGCGCCCTGGAGCGGAAAAGACTACAAAAAGTAGTAAACACTGCCCAGTCCATCATTGGCTCTGACCTCCCTTCCATCGAGGGGATCTATTGCAGTCGCTGCGTCAAAAAGGCTGGCAGTATCATCAAGGACCCACACCACCCTGGCCACACACTCATCGCCCCGCTACCTTCAGGTAGAAGGTACAGGAGCCTGAAGACTGCAACGACAAGGTTCAGGAATAGCTACCTCCCCACAGCCATCAGGCTATTAAACTTGGCTCGGACAAAACTCTGAACATTAATAGCCCATTATCTGTTTATTTGCACTTTATCAGTTTATTTTTTTCGTGTGTGTATATTTATATAATGGTATATGGACACAGTGATCTGTTCTGTAGTCATGCCTACTATGTTCTGTTGTGCTGAAGCAAAGCAAGAATGTCATTGTCCTATCAGGGACACATGACAATAAACTCTCTTGAATCTTGAAATACTAAACAAGACTACTTTCATTTACATGACATTGCTGTGTCCCAAACATTATGGTGCCCTGAACTGGGGGGACTATGTGAATTGAATTGAATTGAATGCCTTTATTGTCATTCAGACCTTTCGGTCTGAACGAAATTTCGTGCCTGCAGTCATACATATATAAAAATAACAATACCATACAATAAACACAAAATTAACATCCACCACAGTGAGTTCACCAAACACCTCCTCACTGTGGTGGAAGGCAAAAGTCTTAGGGTCTCTGTCTTTCTCCCCCTCATTCTCCCTCTGCGCTGAGGAGATCCAGGCTGCCGCCACCGGAACACCGCCACAGGGCCTGCCGCCGGAACGTCGCTGGAGCACCGCAGCTCCCGAAAACCAGGCCGCCGCTGGAGCACCGCAGCTCCCGAAAGCCAGGCCGCCGCTGGAGCACCGCAGCTCCCGAAAGCCAGGCCGCCGCTGGAGCACCGCAGCTCCCGAAAGCCAGGCCGCCGCTGGAGCACCGCAGCTCCCGAAAGCCAGGCCGCCGCTGGAGCACCGCAGCTCCCGAAAGCCAGGCCGCCGCTGGAGCACCGCAGCTCCCGAAACCCAGGCCGCCGCTGGAGCACCGCAGCTCCCGAAACCCAGGCCGCCACTGGAGCACCGCAGCTCAGAGGGAGCCAGGCCGCCGCTGGAGCACCGCAGCTCAGAGGGAGTCAGGCCGCCGCTGGAGCACCGCAGCTCCCGAAACCCAGGCCGCCGCTGGAGCACCGCAGCTCCCGAAAGCCAGGCCGCCGCTGGAGCACCGCAGCTCCCGAAAGCCAGGCCGCCGCTGGAGCACCGCAGCTCCCGAAACCCAGGCCGCCGCTGGAGCACCGCAGCTCCCGAAACCCAGGCCGCCGCTGGAGCACCGCAGCTCCCGAAACCCAGGCCGCCACTGGAGCACCGCAGCTCAGAGGGAGCCAGGCCGCCGCTGGAGCACCGCAGCTCAGAGGGAGTCAGGCCGCCGCTGGAGCACCGCAGCTCCCGAAACCCAGGCCGCCGCTGGAGCACCGCAGCTCAGGGAGCCAGGCCGCCGCTGGAGCGCCGCAGCTCAGAGGGAGCCAGGCCGCCGCTGGAGCACTTCCGTATAAACACTGCTGTAATTTCTACATGGTGAAACCAAAATGTATAAAGATGGCCTTTATTAAAATCTGACAATGTGCACTTTAACCACGTGTGATTTTTTTTTTCTATTATGGAGTACAGAGTCAAATAATTGTGGAGTACAGAGTCAAATAAATAAATGATGGGTCTGTCTCAAACATTACGGAGGGCACCGTATTCGTGCAACATTGCACTCTGCCGTATAATAACATCCCAAAGATGGGAACGTGCATTTACTTGAGGACAAAAAGCAGAATACATTCTGTTGATTTGCAATTTTCCTAACTTAGCCACAGCTGCCTCTGGTTTACTTTGTGATCGGAGTCTGTTCTGATTTGGTCCAATCCCATATCTCTTTAGTTTTGAGATACAGGGTGGAAACAGGCTCTTCGGCAAACCTGCGATCCCTGTTCGCTAACATTACCCTACACACACTAGGGACAATTTACAATTTACCAAGCCAATTAGTCTACAAACCTGTACTTGGAATGTGGGAGGAAACCAGAGCACCCGATATCAGGATCAAACTCGGGTCTCTGGCGCTGTAAGTCAGCAACATTACCGCTTCACCGCTCCATAGAGTCGGCAGTTTTCCAAACCTCTGGTTCTGATGAAAGGTCTTGACTTGAAATGTCATCCATTCCTTTTCTCCAGAAATGTTGCCTGACCCGCTGAGTTATTCCAGCAACTTTTTTCTATCTTCGGTGTAGTCATCTCACCCATTCCTTTTCTCCAGAGATGCTGCCTGATCTGCTGAGTAAAAATGCAATATTTGTGCAGAAATCATTAGCTTATGTTTGTGCAATGACCTGAGCTATTAGCCATCTTTATTAACTCTTCCTTTTCTATCACTCAGGCCTTGACTGCAGCCGATCTCAACCTGGTACTTTATGTCTGTGAAACTGTGGATTCGCACCTGGTCTTCGGTCAGCATCCTTGTCCCCTAACTCAACCGGTTTTGCTTTCACTAATTCAACAGCTCTCCACTGATCTCAACTCTCGCACAGAATTAAAACTCAGGTAAGGTGCAAAGGGGGAAAAATAATCATGAGTCCTGGAGAGCTGAAATAATCAAAGAATGAGTTAGAAGGAACTGCAGATGCTGGTTTACACCAAAGATAGCCACACAAAGCTGGAGTAACTCAGCGGGTCCGGCTGCATCTTTGGAGAAAAGGAAAAGTGACATTTCGGGTCGAGACCCTTGTTCAGACTGAGGGTCGGGGAGAGGGAAATGATAGAAATGGAAGGTACATAGAACAAATAAATGAAAAATATTGCCTGACCCACTGAGTTATTCTGGCTTTTTGTATCTATATTAAGAATTAGTAACTTGTTAGTTAACACTGGAATAAAATAAGTTTAAACAATGACTTTTCTTAGAGTATATTTTGTGCTTCGAAGAAGGCAGCTTGTATAGTGATAACCAAACCAAGGATTTGTATAGCCAATCTACATTAGCCTTCCAATACAATGCCATCTTTCATATGAGGTATTAAATCAACGTGCATATAGTTCCATGTTCAGAGCGACAGTCTTTCAGGATACATTAATGCCAACAATCACTTTTTTCTACACTCTTACAGTTTGTAAGGCAGTTTATAAATAAATACAAGTTCATTGTATAAAAAAGACAAAGTGCTGGAGTACGTCAGCGGGTCAGGCAGCATCTCTGGAGAACAAGGATACTCTAGGGATGCTGCCTGAACAACAGGGTCACTCCAGTATTTTTTGTCCTTTTTTGTAAACTAGCATCAGCAGTTCCATGTGTCTTCATTGTCTCTATCTTTTCCATCAATAGCTGATTTGGTTTACTGACTTTTTCATTGCAAAAAGTCATATTAATATTAGGTATTGATCATTCTGACAAGGATGGACACAGTGGATGTGGAGATGTTTCCCCTGAGGGGTGAGAAGGGCCCAGAATGAGGGATCACAGTCAGGTATGGGGTAACTCATTTTGCACTGAGATTAAGAAAAATTGAGAGAAATTAGATTAAGGGACTCTATTCCGTGGAGTGCAAGAGGATGAGGGGGTAATCTTATAGAGGTGTATAAAATCATGAAGGGAATAGATTGGTTAGATGCACAGAATCTCTTGCCCAGAGTAGGGGAATCGAGAACCAGGCGGCATAGGTTTAGGGTGAAGGGGGAAAGCTTTTAGGAATCTGAGGTAGACAAAAACATGCTGGAGAAACTCAGCAGGTGAGGCAGCATCTAGAAAAGGAGACGTTTCGGGTCGAGACCCTTCTTCAGACTGATGTCGGGGTGGGGGGGGTAACGTTTTCACACAACTGGAGGTCGGTGTATGGAACAAGCCACCAGAGGAGGTAATTGAGGCAGGAACTATTGCAACATTTAAGAAGCAATTAGACAGGTGCATGGATAGGACAGGTCAAACGCAGGCATATGAGATTAGTGTAGATTGGTGTATAAATCTATAGAATTATAAATGTATATACTCATACCACTGCGCAATTACTTGTTTATTCGTAAGTTCGCCCTTCGGAGATACCAACTGCATTTTGTTGTCTCTGTATTGTACACTGCACAATGACAATTAAAGATTGAATTGAATTGATAGATGGGACATGGTGGTCGGTGTGAGCAAGTTGGGCCGAAGGGCCTATTTCCATGCTGTATGACTATGATTAAATCTTTTCACTCAGCGGGTAAATCTATAGAATTCTCTGGCATGGAAGGTGATGGTTTTATTTCAGGGGGTATGGGGAGAAAACTGGAATATAATATTAAGATAGAAAGTCACTCGATGGTATTGAATGGCAAAATAGGCTTGGGTGGCAAAAAAGCCGCCTATGCAATAATGAATCTCTACTTTCATTTCAGTTATCTGGAAGATGCAGTCATGAATCTGGATCACACAGACCCTGTTGCTCGAGATCACATGGGTTCTGTATTAAATCAAGTGAGACAGAAACTCTATCAGTTCAACCAGGCAGACCCCCTTAATAATGTGAGCAAAAGAGCTCGAAGACTTATGATGATGCTTCAGGGACTGGCGACTCCACTGAGTTAAATTGGACTCTGGCTAATTGTGCTTCCTCCATCTGTAAAGATTGTGTTATAACTATACAATTTACATCTGTATGTTATTAATTAATATAACTTTTTTTTAAATATAAAGAAGCAGATTGTAGGGTTGGGTCTCCCTAATCTGTGGTAATAAATTTAGTTTGGAGCCACAGGTCAGTCCGCCTAATGCATTAGCTCCTCCGTGTTTCATTTTTTGACCATCCCTGAATTTGGATCGCCTGTTTTATATGTTACTCAGTTTAAGAACCGAATGTGTATATATAAACATCCTCTGTTCCTACTCCATAGTTACATTTGTGAAACAGCAAAGGCTAACTAATCAACACCGGGCATAATCTGCATGTCAGCATAAGCGCATCAAACACAAATAATAATCGAAGATCAGGCTTCCCTTCTGCCAAATTTCTTAGGCATTAAACAGCATCTCACTTTGAAATCCTGACCTCTGGCAATGAGTTAAAACGACTGTCATAAGTTGAACGTGTATCCAAAATATATTTTCAGAATCTTTCTAATTAGTGTTGGTCTGTTACTACTTGAAATTTTACCCGAGTAGTTTGTTTCCATCATGTTAGTTTAAAAAGAAAAAAAAACAATGGACAAGTTTGTGTTTATTGATGATGTTTTTCAGCATTTACGATTTTGTTGTTATTTTACATTGCTTCCTTTTTATCTTGAATATGGAAATTCCTTGTTTTGGATAATGTTTTAAAAATGTTCACAATAAAATGACTTTTTGGAAATTATCTGGATTGGTTTATCCTTAAATCATTAGCACTGATTTATACTTTTTAACATTGCAAAATGTTGCATATTTGTTTTACTGACCAATTTGTCAGGGTAAACTGCTATCTTTTGTATGACACTTTGTAACTTTTTGGTTGTGTTTTTATGATACTTCAAAAAATGTTATAAATTTGGGAAAACTTCTGTGGTTACTATTTTAGAACCGTAATATTGAAAATAAATACAAATTTCAAACAAGCAGTTGGATATATATGTATGTTGAAAAATGTGTAAAATCTCTGGATTATAGTTATTTGAAATGTCACTTAATAATCACATATTCTGATTAACTTGCCTTTTTGCAGAGTTACATGCATATCTGTGCATAGTACTGAATAGTTGGTTTATTTCAGCTCTCAAAAGACTAAACTTGAAGATTAAAATTAAAACAAATAATACAGTACTGTAGGAAATCACAACGGCATTTAGTGGCTACAAAATGAGCTCCATGAATCTGTTTTACTAAATAATTGATATTTGCTGACAAACTTTTAATATCTCTGAAGATTTCCACAAGTTCCACTGGATTAGACAATAGTCAATAGGTGCAGGAGTAGGCCATTCTGCTCCTCCAAGCCTGCACTGCCGTTCAATGTGCTCATTGCTGATCATCCACAAGACAGTTAGCCCGTTCCTGCCTTCTCCCCATATCCCCTGATTCCGCTCTCTTTAGGAGCTCTATTTGTACAGTTAATGTAATATTTGTACAGTTAGTGTGCTGCTGATAATTCCCCTTCTCCCATTTTCTGAAGATAGGAAGCCCATTGAGTTGCAATTTCAGGTTATATGCATCTTATTTTAAATTGCAGTGGTGGACTTCAAATCTTGGAGAACTTCATATAATTCAAGGAATTTAAAAAAAAACATAATTAGTATAATTTTCTAGAGTGGTACATGTTATTTTTAAGATTTACTAGACCAAGGGGGACCTGTTGGGTCCCGTCCCCTCAATGCACGGGAGAGGGGGAGAGATAAACATACTGGAACAGTAACATTTGAAGGTAATATACTGTGGGTGGCATAGTGGAGTTTAGTGGTAGAGTTATTGCCTTTTACAGTGCCAGAGACCCAAGTTTGATTCTGACTATGGGTGCTGTCTGTACAGTTTGTATGTTCTCCCTGTGACCACGTGGGTTTTTTTCTGGGTGCTCCAGTTTCCTCCCACACTCCAGACATACAGGTTTGTAAGTTATTTGGCTTTGGTAAAGTTGTCCCTAGTGTGTAGGATAGTGTTAGTATACGGGGTGATCGCTGGTCAATGCGGACTCGGTGGGCAAAAGGGCCTGTTTCCGCACTGTATCTCTAAAGTCTAAAGTAAATCGCACTGAATCCATCTGTACTTGTAGACACAACACACTGCACATTAGTCTGACCCGAGACATTTGCCTGTCCATGTCACCTAGAGATGCTGCCTGATCTGCCGAGTTAGTCCAGTCAGTCCTTTGTGTCTTTATTTGTACTCGAGTCCATTTTATGACTAGAGAAATTGTGTAAGCCACTTTGAAAGTATAGAGTCGGGAAGATGTGCTAAAACAAGTGACTCAAAGCCATGGTTTAGGAGGAAGAAAATTATCCGCTGAGTGGCAAAGCAACAATACGATGTGATTTAGTTCTTTCTATGAAGATAATGTCAAAATGATCAAAAGGAGGCATCAGCTGGCCTCCAGAGAATTGCTACAGTATTTCACTTCTCTCGTTTACATATGTTGCCACCGTGATCAAAAGAAATGGTAGCACAGAGCCATTTGGGACCAGATGCCAGATGGTGTTCTGCAGTAGACTGGCCAAACTAACCAGTGCTGTTGTGTAGCAGCTTGTTCCAAACACACTTTGTCCCTTGATTAGCTTCTTCATGTCAAGTTATAGAGCCTGCAATGCCTGTTGGGGAAAGTTAAATTTTTGGCTTGTGGGTATATTTTGTTTAGTTTGGAAATACAGCATGCCCTTCAGCCCACCGATACTGCGACATCCCTGCACACTTAACATTGTCCTACACACAAGGGACAATTTAAAATTATTCCAAAGCCAATTAGCTTACAAGCCTGACCATCTGTGGAGTGTGGTGAGGCCACATTTAGAGTTCTGTGTTCAACTCTGGGGATTGTTATTAGGAAAGATGTCAAGCTGGAAGGGTACAGAGAAGATTTGCGAGGATGTTGCCAGGACCTGAGAGACTGAGCTATAGGCAGAGTGTTGAGTAGGCTGGGACTCTTCTTTGTAGCACAGGAGGATGAGGGGTGATCTTATAGAGGTGTATACAATCATGAGATTAATAGATCAGGTAGATGCAGAGTCTCTTGCCCAGAGCAGATGAATCGAGGACCAGAGGATGTAGGTTTAAGGTGAAGATGAAACAAATTAATACGAATCTGAGGGGTAACATTTTGAACAAAGGGTGGTGGATGTATGTAGGAAGGAACTGCAGATGCTGGTTTAGAAACATAGAAAATAGGTGCAGGAGTAGGCCATTCGGCCCTTTGAGCCTGCACCGCCATTCAATATGATCATGGCTGATCATTCAACTCAGTATCCTGTACCTGCCTTCTCTCCATACCCCCGATCCCTTTAGCCACAAGGGCCACATCTAACTCCCTCTTAAATATAGCCAATTAACTGGCCTCAACTACTTTCTGTGGCAGAAAATTCCACAGATTCACCACTCTGTGTGAAAAATGATTTTTTTCATCTCGGTCCTAAAAAACTTCCCCCTTATCCTTAAACTGTGACCCCTTGTTCTGAACTTCCCCAACATCAGGAACAATCTTCCTGCATCTAGCCTGTCCACCCCTTAATAATTTTGTACGTCTCTATAAGATCTCCCCCCTCAATCTTCTAAATTCCAGCGAGTACAAGCCGAGTCTATCCAGTCTTTCTTCATATGGAAGTCCTGCCATCCCAGGAATCAGTCTGGTGAACCTTCTCTGTACCCCCTCTATGGCAAGAATGTCTTTCCTCAGATTAGGAGACCAAAATTGTACGCAATACTCCAGGTGTGTACAACTGCAGTAGAACCTCCCTGCTCTTGCACTCAAATCCTTTTGCTATGAATGCCAACGTACCATTCGCTTTCTTCACTGCATGCATGCTTTCTTCACTGCATGCATGCACCTGCATGCCTACTTTCAATGACTGGTGTACCATGGCACCCAGGTCTCATTGCATCTCCCCTTTTCCTAATCGGGCACCATTCAGATAATAGTCTACTTTCCTGTTTTTGCCACCAAAGTGGATAACCTCACATTTATCCACATTATACTGCATCTGCCACTCACCCAACCTATCCAAGTCACCTTGCAGCCTCCTAGCATCCTCCTCACAACTAACAGTGCCCCCCAGTTTCGTGTCATCTGCAAACTTGGAGATGTGGCATTCAATTCCCTCATCCAGATCATTAATATATATTGTAAATAACTGGGGTCCCAGCACTGAGCCTTGCGGTACCCCACTAGTCACTGCCTGCCATTCTGAAAATGACACGTTTACTTCTACTCTTTGCAGTAGGTTTAAACCGAAGATGGACACAAAAAGCTGGAGTAACTCAGCTGGATAGGTCGAGTCTGAGGAATGGTTTTGATCTGAAACGTCACCCATTCCTTCTATCCAGAGATGCTGCCTGCTGAGTTACTCCAGCTTTTTGTGTCTGTATGCTAGAGGATGTAGTTGAGACAGCGACTATCCCAATATTTAAGAAACAGACAGTACATGGATAGGACAAGTCTGGAGGGATATGGACCAAATGCTGGTAGGTGGGACCAGTAGCTGGGGCATGTTGGTTGATATGGGCAAGTTGGACCGAAGGGCCTGTTTCCACACAATCACTCCGTTACTATGACTCTATGTGGGGGGAAACCGGAACTCCCAGGGAAAACCCACGCGGGTCATGGGGAGAACATACAAACTGTGCAGACGACATCCGTAGTCAGGATCAAACCCAGGTCATTGGCGCTGTAAAGGGCCTGTCCCACTGTACGAGGTAATTCAAGAGTTCTCCCGAGTTTCCCCTGATTCGAACTCGGAGAATGTCTGTAAGGGGCCGTAGGAGTTCGTGGATGTCTCGTAGCGGCTCGTAATGTTAACGGTAGGTACTCGGGAAATCCGGTAAACTCGTGACGGTTTTTCAACACTGAAAAATGTCCACGAGTAATAAAAATACTCGTGATGAAAAAAATGGTTACTTTTTACTCGTACGAGCCGCTAGTTTAAGAATAAGGAGTAAGCCATTTAGAACGGAGACGAGGAAACGCTTTATCTCACAGAGAGTGGTGAGTCCGTGGAATTCTCTGCCTCAGAGGGCGGTGGAGGCAGGTTCTCTGGATGCTTTCAAGAGAGAGCGAGATAGGGCTCTTAAAAATAGCGGAGTCAGGGGATAATGGGAGAAGACAAGAACGGGGTACTGATTCGGGATGATCAGCCATGATCACATTGAATGGCGGTGCTGGCTCGAAGGGGAAAATGGCCTACTCCTGCACCTATTGTCTATTGCTACGAGACATCCACATACTTCTTTGGACCCACTATGGACATTCTCTGAGTTCGAATCAGGGGAAAACTCGGGAGAACTCTTGAATTACCTTGTACAATGGGACAGGCCCTTAAGGCAGCAACTCTACCGCTGCGTCACTGTGCTGCCCCTATATAATGGGACACACGTAAAGGACAGCAGTGGAAATAGTTTGCACTTTAAAGTGTTTTTATGTTACATGGTTGTAAGTCTGTTAGTTGGCATAGAGTCGTCAACATAATAATAATGTAATAATGGTATTGTAATAATGCCATTGGATGTATGTCATGCTGCTAAATAACTAGCCCCTTAGTTTTATTTAATTTTTTAAGAGCATATTTTATTAAAAGGGCTTTTATATCATGAAATATGAAAAATGTCATATTTTGAACTCACTTGAACTTGAACTTGTTCCTCAAAGTCCTATTGATTTTTAGCTGTTGATTAATTGCAAAATTTCAATTTATTTTGATCATGTGAAATTCAGAATAATGCTAACAAAATCAGTATAGTTTGGCTTTGAACTTTTCTATTGAGAAGGATTTGTCACATAAATTACAGTCGAGACCCTTCTTCAGACTGAGAGTCAGGGGAGAGCAGGGAAGATCTGATGAAACAAAAGTTCTCTCCAACAAAGTGTTGGACACATTCATTGGTTGCTTAGTCTATATTGATTTTACTCGAATGTATATTCACCAATTGGAACATCTCTGCATTAATTTCTATTGTTCCCGACTGCTGCTCATAAATTCATAATTGGGTGGCGCCGCGATAGCAGCCTCGCCAACAGTCTGTCTGCCCTTTTGTCTTTTTTTGGTGTTATTTTTAATGTGTTTAAAAAGTTTGTGTTAATGTTCTCTGGTTTGTTTTATGTGGGGGGTGGGGGAAGGGGGTGGGGGAAGGGGGTCGGGGGAAACCTTTGCAATCTCTTACCTTGCCGGAGATGCGCTTGTTTTCTGGGTCATATCTCCGGTCGCTCTGTGGCCTAACATCATGGAGCTGGAGGCCTTGCTTGGGACTGACTTTGAGCCCCACCACGGGGCGTGGACTTACCATCAGAGCCGGTTCCTTTGCTGGGATCGACGCTCCAACCGCGTTGCCTGCTGATTTCAACATCGCGGAGCTCAAAGTCTCGGGTAGAGACCGAGTCGGGAGCTCCAAACTACGCAGAAGGTTTTGCTAGCCGCAACCCGGGGCCCGATCGCCCGGTGCGGGGAGGCTGAGTAAGATCTTCCAGTCAACGGAAGGCTTGAAGCTCTCGACCGTGGGAGAACAAAGAAGGGCAGAGATTGAACTTTTTTTTGCCTTCCATCACAGTGAGGAATGTGAAGGAGTCACTGGTGGATGTTCATGTTAAAATGTATTTGTGTGTTCTGTTGCTTTTTATTAGTATGACTGTATGGCAAACAAAATTCCTTGTATGTTGCAAAACATACTTGGCTAACAAAGTATCATTATGATTATGATAAGTTCCAGGAGCAGAATAAGATCAAGTCTACTCATGGCTGATCTATCTTTCTCTCTCATCCCCATTCTCCTGCTTTCTCCCCATAACCTTTGACATGATGTTGCTGTAATTGCTGTTGATGTTGCTTATACACTTGCTTGGAGGATACCTCGGAAAGAAAGCAACTTCTCCTGTCATCGAATTTACAGGCAGCAAAACCGCATGAACCAACTGAACTTGGGGAAAGGGCCGCATGATCTTATTGCAACAAAACGTGTGTGTTAATGAATTAATTAATTGAGTCGGAAGAAAGGTCCCAACCCGAAACATACCTATCCATGTTCTTCTGAGATGCTGCCTGACCTGCTGAGTTACTCCAGCACTTTGTATTCTTCTTTGTAAACCAGCATCTGCAGTTCCTTGTTTCTATGCATGATAAGAGACTGGCTAAGACACAGCCATTGGAGACACAAGGAAATGTTTTGTTTAGTTTATGGTCACGTTTACCGAGGTAGAGTGAAAAGCTTGTGTTGCATGCTAACAACCACCACTCAGCGAAAGACTACATGATGACAATCGAGCCGTCCACAGTGCACAGATACGCGAAAAATCACGTTTGGTGCAAGATAAAGTCCAGTAAAGTCCGATCAAAGATAGTCCGAAGGTCTCCAATGAGGTTGACAGCAGCTCAGGACCGCTCTCTAGTTGTTAGTAGGATGGTTCAGTGGCCTGATAACAACTGGGAAGAAACTGCAGATGCTGGTTCACAAATAAAAGAGACAAAGTGCTGGAGTAACTCCGAGGGCAGGCAGCATCTCTGGAAAATATGGATAGTGTCGGGACCTTTCTAAACTCTGACCCGCTGAGTTACCCCGGCACTTTGTGTCTATTTAAGACACCATCCGCCGCCTGTCGCTCTCCGCGACCCAGCGACGGTCGGGTCTGTACACACACGAATAAAACTTCCCGGAAACGTTGGTCAGGAATGTATGAATGAAGTGGATAATCAGCCATGTTGCAACCCATCTGACAACCTAAACCCCGGATAGAGGAGCGCTTGGTCCAGCAGCTCCAGTCCGCAGCTCCGCTCCCGGGAAGAACTACCTCTCCGTTCTGTGTAGGAAGGGATTGCAGATGCTGGTTTAAACCGAAGATAGACACAACCAGCTGGAGTAACTCAGCGGGACAGGCAGCATCTCTGGAGAAAAGGAATAGGTGACGTTTCGGGTCGAGACCCTTCTTCAGACCCCGACCCCGACCCCAGAGGTCAGCCCGCTGAGTTACTCCAGCTTTTTGTGTCTATTTTAGCTCTCAGTTCTCTGCCCGGTCCCAGCCTTTACATCAAGACAGGCAGCTGTAACTCCCAGAGCAGCTCAATCCCTGCCCGAGGTTAAATCCCGGAATTTGGTGCTGGGAATCAGAAGAAGTAAAACAATAAAAGATGCCGTGAAACCATGTGTGTTAATGTTGCCCGTGTCTCCGCCGCTGGCAACAGTGTTGCTACCTGAGCCAGCGCCGCAGTCACACCAGCTCTCTCCCTCTCTCCCTCCCTCCCTCCCACAAATCCCTTCCAGAGTTCTGCATATTCAGACCTGTTCTTAACCGCGATCTGTCAAATCCTTTAACGGGGCAGATTTCATAATGTTTTAGCCAGGCATTCGGAAATGATTTTTTTTTTAATCCTCCCGCAAAACGATATTATGCGAAAGCTTCTCTTCCGCGCAGAGTTAAGTCGCAGCCTGCTGTCACGGGGGCGTGGTTTCTGCCTGATCCCCTCCATCTAATCCCAACTCATCGTAGCCTTCTGGGTTCATGCTTTAAACGTGGCATTTGGCTTCCAACAAGTTCGCTCTAACATTGCCTCCGCCATGGGTCGCCGCCCGGGATCCCTGTACATTTGCCTATCAATGTTTTTCCAGCTGGGTAAGTAACTCAAGGCTCTCTCCAGAAGGTGGTCATTGTGGCGGGACTTCTGAAGAGCGCCGCTAGCAACAATATTATGAATTGACATGAGTTTTTTTTAAATTGCTGTTGTTGTTGAACCTGCAGCCGGTGAAGGCAGGGTCGACGATCACCTGGTTTCAGAGTTGCATTCTCTTGCATGTAATATAGTCCGAGTCACGGATGCGAATACGATGCGCTTATTTTGCGCATGAGAGACACTAGCCGGGATCAAAAAGCTTTCCCCCAGAGTGGAAATATCAAAGATTAGAGGGCATACGTAGCTTTAAAGTGAGAGGAGCAAAGTTTAAAGCAAATGTGCGGGGAAGTTTATTCCTGGTTCACGCTGCCAGGGGTGGTGGAGGCAGATACAACAGTGCTGTTTAAGAGGTTTTTAGAAAGGCACGTGTGCTGTCAGAGATTAGTTCGGCATAGACCTTGTGGGCCGAAGGGCCTGTTACTGTGCTGTACTGTTGTATGTTTTATGTTGACGAGATGATCACTTCTCTCGCTGGTCCCAGGGTCCTTGTTTGGACTATTCAGGCTGGGTTCTTCTGTGGATTTGTTCTGCATTTGAAACACCCGTGTTGTCTTTCATCACATTCACTGACGTCTGTAAAGGTTGGTGATATCTAGACTTGAGAAAGAGCTCAGACTGTGGACACGTTCGTTACGCACAATGTGATTCATTTCCCGGTCGGGGCCACGGGGAATGAAACAAAAGCTTTCACGTGTAGCGTTGTATCCAGCGGCGATGCCCGCATCTGAAACTTGAACGCAGTTTATTGTTGGTGCTCTTTCTCTTTCAACTAATTACAATAGAAACAGTAAGATGCAGAGAGGACTAAATGGCCTGTCCCACTTGGGCGACCTAATCCGCGAGTCCAGAAGAGTGCCTTCGAACGTTAAGCTCGAGGGCACTCGCCTGGAAAGCCTCGAGCTGGATCGACCAAACCGCGAGCTGCATCTACCGACCGCACATACATGCACACACACACACACACACACACATAAACACATCAGGGGGGACAGGGACAGCGTTGAAGAGGAAGGTAAACGGCTGCCACAGAGTAGGGTAAGTCCTTTAGGATGGGAGAGAAGGAGACAGAAGGGAGACAGAAATGGAGAGAAGGGGGGGGGGGGGGGGGGGAGAGAAGGAGGGGGGAGGGGGGGGGGAGAGAAGGAGTGGAGACACTTTTAAGAAGTTTAATAAAGTTAGCGGCATTTTACCTATCGGTAAGTCTCCCTAGGTCGTGAAACTCCAATGGTCAGCCGGTCAGTGAAGGAGATTGCCTACGGCTGCCCTCGACTGCCTGTCAGTAAATAGCGACCCCACTCCACTGCACTACAAGTGTAACAGACCCATGCTGACCACATATTACTCGCGGGAAAATATTTCAATATGCTGAAAGAATTTCCGCGACCTAGCTGAGGCCGCGAGTAGGCGGGAACCTCCCTCAAGCATGAGGGAGAGTTCCACCCACCTCATACGCCTCCTAGGACCTCGTGTCGACCATGCTGGGAGTTTGAGTCCAGGGCAAACTGGTCTAAACTCGCAGCTTAGGTTGCCCTCGTGGGACAGCCCCTTAACACTATCCTATACACTAGGGACAATTTACAATGACACCAAGCCAATTAACCTACAAACCTGTACGTCTTTGGAGTGTGGAAGGAAACCAAAGATCTCGGAGAAAACCCACGGAGGTCACAGGGTACAAACCCCGTACAGACAGCACTTGTAAATAGGGATTGAACACAGATCTCTGGTGCTGTAAAGGGGCTGTCCCACTTGGGCGGCCTAATTGGTGAGGTTAGAAGAGTTTGAAAAAATGACATGTTGAAGACCTCCTTCGACTATGTAGAAGACCTCCTTTGACCTCCTTTGACCTCCTTCGACTATGTTGAAGACCAGCTTCGACTAGCTACAACTAGATTCGACTAACTTGGAGAAAATTTGACACCGAACAATGGAGAGTGAAGACGACCTCCTTCGATCTCCTTCGAACTCCCATCGACCCTTCGACTATGATGAAGACTATCTACGACTACCTTCGACTACCCTCGATTACCTACGACTAACATGCCACCCTACTACGACCTACTACGACTAAACCTACGAGTAAAAAAGTATCGATTTTTTGCATGGCGACCTTTTTTTACTCGCGGGCATTTTTTAACATATTGAAAAAAACGCCGTGACCTAGCTGAGGCCTTGAGTATGTGGAGGTCACTGTCGAGCATGAAGGAGAGTTACGAAGACTTCCTACAACCTTTTGTCGGCCATGCTGCGAGTATGAGTTGAGGGCAAACTCGCCAGAACTCCTGGATTAGGTCGCCCAAGTGGGACAGGCCCTTTCAGGGGCTGTCCCACTGCGGCGACCTAATCCGCGAGTTAAGAAGAGTGTTTTCGACCTTCAAGTTCGAGGGCACTCGCCTGGAAAACCTTGAGCTGGATCGACCGTCAACGTTGAAACCGCGAGCTGGATCGACCGACCACACACACACACACACACACACACACACACACACACACACACGCACACACATGCACATCGCACAGGCGGGGGCCAGGGAAAGTGGGAGAGCGCTGTCTGAAATTCACACCCGCGATGAAGAGGAAGGAAAGATGGCTGCACAGTGTGCGGTAAGTCCTTTGGAGAGCACGAAGGTTGGGGGAGCGTGAAGGGGAGAGAAGGGGGGAGGGGGGGAGGGGGGGGGGGAGAAGGAGTGGAGACACTTAAGAAGTCAGACAACTTATAGAAACATAGAAACATAGAAACATAGAAAATAGGTGCAGGAGTAGGCCATTCGGCCCTTCAAGCCTGCACCGCCATTCAATGTGATCATGGCTGATCATCCAACTCAGTATCCCGTACCTGCCTTCTCTCCATACCCCCTGATCCCTTTAGCCACAAGTGCCACATCTAATGCCCTCTTAAATATAGCCAATGAACTGGCCTCAACTACCTTCTGTGGCAGAGAATTCCAGAGACTCACCACTCTCTGTGTAAAGAATGTTTTCCTCATTTCGGGAATAATAATAATCTTCATATAATAAAGTCGGTTTTCCTGGGTCCTGAAAACTCCAATGAGCCAATCAAAATGCCCGGTCAGCGAAGGAGATTGCCTATGGCTGCCCTTGACTGCCTGTAACTAAATAGCGATCCCACTCCACTGCACTATGACTTAAAAAGAACCATGCTGACCAAATTTTACTTGCGAAAAAATTTTCAACATGCTGAAAAATATTCTGTGACCTAGCTGAGGCTGCGAGTATTCGGGAACTTCCCTCGAACATGAAGGAGAGTTCCAGTGACCTCATAGGACCTCCTAGGACCACGTGTTGACCATCCTGGGAGTTTGAGTCGAGGGCAAACTCATCTAAACTTGCAGATTAGGTCGCCGCAGTGGGACAGCCCCTTAAGGCAGCCACTCTACCCGTGCTCCGCCGTGCTGTTTGCTCTGGCCAGGAAATAAATTACGCTGTGCGTTACAAATGTGCCCAGAGTCCGGAGCTGTCCACAGCTCAGGGTTGGCGTGTCATTGGTGCCCGCTTCCCCTGGTCCAGGGGCAACCCAGAGGATGTCTCCATGATGCTGAACTCCAGTGCACTCGACCAAAAAGCGTGAAGTAAATACACCAGGAACTGCAGATACTGGAATACTGAGCAAAATACAAACTGCTGGAGGAACTCAGCGGGTCAGGCAGCATCTGGAGAGGGAATGGAGTCCAGAGCAGAAACTTCGCCAGCCCATTCCCTACCCAGATGCTGCCTGACCCGCTGCATCCTTCCTGAACTTTGTGCTTTGTTGGTGGAGTAAACTTATAGTCATAGAGTGTAGAGCACGGAAACTGGCCCTTCGGCCCAACCTGTCCATTCCGACCAAGATGCCCCATCTACATTATTCACACCAGCCCACGTTTGGCCCATATTCCTCTAAACCTTTCCTATCCATGTACCTGTCCAAGTGTCTTTTAATGTTGTTATAGTACCTGCCTCAACTAGGTCCACAGGCAGCTCGCTCCATATACCCACCAGCATCAATAGCTGAGCAGATTCATATACAGGGCATAGTTCGCAATGCTTTTCTGCATTTACTGTTACTCTATTCCAGTTACATTGCCGCCTGTCGTGTATTGATCAATTTGTTCAGCTGTTTGGCATTTGCAATTTAGTGGGAGTTCTCTCAGACTTTTCCACACATGTAGTTACATCCAATCCTTATCAAACTCCTGCACTGCATAAAGTCATAGTCATACTGCGTGGAAACAGGACCTTCGGCCCAACTTGCCCACGCTGACCAACATGTCCCATCTACACTAGTCCATCTGCCTGCGTTTGGCCCATATCCCTCTAAACCTTTCCCATCTATGTACCTGTCTAAATGTATCTAAAAAGTTGTGATAGTATCTGCGCTTTCCCACTTTAACTTTTGCCCAGACTGCGAGAAGCAATAACATTAAAACTGTTTGAAATAGAGACGCTGCTTGACCAACTGAGTTACTCCATCACTTTGTGTTTTACTCAAGATTCCAGCATCCGTTTTTCCTTGAGTCCACATTACAGTTGATGTTTGCCGAGACCTATGACCCGTGGTAACCACTCAGCCAGTGACATGCCTGGCTGCAGCGAGTCCTTCTGTTAATGTGTTACTTTTCTTACATAAATGAAGCTTGTGTAACTCTATTTAAAAAAATGCATGTATACAATGATGCTGGGACCACCATTTTGTGGGTATCAGAACTGCGAATTGCTATATCAAATTTCCCCATTCAGTTCTGCTATGTCAATAGTCATGATGTGTTGAGGACTCTGACCACTAGTTGGCAATATGGAACACCATCAGGAATTTCCTCCTGACCCCCACCCTCATTCGACTAAAGAAACCGTGCACCACTTTGATCAAAATTGAAAGATTCAGCATGGAAACAGACCCTGTGGCCCACTGAGTCCACGGCCACCATCAATCACCCACTCACGCTATTCCTATGTCATCTCACTTCCTCATCCATTCACTACACACTAATGGAAATGTACAGGGGACAATTAACCTACAAACTCGCATGTCTTTGAGATGTGGGAGGACACCAGAGCAGCTGGAGGAAACCCACATGGTCACGGCGAGAATATGCAAACTCCACACAGACAGCACCAGAGGTCAGGATTGAAGCCGGGACTCTAGTTCTGTGAGGCAGCAGGCCCAACAGCTTCACCACTGTGCTGTTTTCTTTAGATTTTACTTTAGACTTTAGAGAAACAGCGTGGATACGGACCTTTCGGCCCACCGAGTCCGCACCGACCAGTGATCACCTCACACACTAGCACTACACTACACACGAGGAACAATTTACAATTGACAGAAGCGAATTAACCTGCAAACCTACTCGTCTTTGGAATGTGGGAGGAAATTGGAGCACCGGCGGAAAACCCGCGCGGTCACAGGGAGAATGTCAAAATTCTGTACAGACAGCACCCGTTGTCAGGATTGTACCCGGGTCTCTGACGTTGTAAAGCAACAACTCTACCGCTGCACCACTGTGCTGCCCTAAGACTAACTTCTTGTCGACTAATCTCAACTATACATGGTGGATATATTCATCAGGCCCAGGAATCAGGCCCAGAATATCATTTATCTATAATAAATATTTGCCATTGCATCACTATCTCCAGTCGATGTTATGATTAAATTTCATGGGAATAGAAAAGGATGCTGTTAGTATTTCACAGAAATGAAAAAATATTGCTGGAGAAAATGAAGCAAACAGGAGTAACTGAGCAAGTCGGCGTTTTGACCCGCTGAGCTACTCCAGCTTTTTGTGTCTATTTTCGGTGTAAACCAGCATGTGTAGTTCCTTCTTACACAGTTCAAAGTTACTAACTGGTTCCTTCACAGTGTCTTGTGTTGGAAAATCACAAAGGGGAAAATAAATGGCTGCTTGAGAAGGAAGAAGTTGTCATGACAGTTTTAACCGGCAAAATGGTCCAAGTACAACCTGCCCTGGGACCTTCTGCTGTACTGGAGTCGGCTTAAGAAAACGAAAATCATGTTTAATTTTTGAAACATTCATGGCTTGGCAAAGGCCGATGGACAGGATGGTCTGGAATAACAAGTGCCAGTTGGCATGTTTGAAAGGTTGTTATTTAATATAAATTTGATTTCATCAGCATGGTGAACATAAAGGATCCCTGCCCTAACTGAATTCATTGAAAAACGTGTCTCATCCTCATTCCATCCTTAATGTCAAGTACAATGATAACAAAAGACTTCAACTGTGCATCATATCTGAAAATCGATAAGATGCCAGACTCCTCAGCATTGCTTTCAAGAAAAATGTGAGTGCTACATTGGCATTTAAAGAATTAGATCTATGGCTGTATGATGGACAATACGTTTTTGTTATAGGATTTCACATTCATCTTTAAATTGTCCATTGATCTTGATTTCACCTCCATTTTAGACCTCTACTCTATTACGGGCTGCAAATTTACTGCTGTTACCCTCTCATATTGATCGTTTAGTTTCAATCTACTGCTTTGTTCATCATTAGAAATAAATGCAGAAGGATGTTGTGGTACACACGCAAAGTTTCATCGCAATGTCAGTTCACATCTTTAACTTCAATGGGCAGCTGCATGGTTTCTGTAGTAAATGCACCTTCTTCCACAGAATGATTAAACTTGGGATCTTAGGGATTCTTCATCACCTCAAATTAGCCCCAAGTGTCAATTCCACACCGCTGTCATTTCTGTTCTCCGCTTCTGCTGTCCCGTGTGTGCTGTCTATTAGATGAGCCATAAAACTGGTCCAGCTAATCCCTGGGAGGACTGCTCATTGGTTTTAGAAAATTTGCACTCTCACATTTAACCTAGTCTATCTCCCCAGCCACTTCAGGTCGATTGCAATCTCAGCGGCCTGTTTGATACGAGGTGTAAATGACAAGCACCACCCTCCACCGCCCCCTCCATCATAGAGATCGGTTTCTTACGTCCCAGAGCATTAACCACCTCAGTCCCTCACAAACGCAAAATGCCGGAGTAACTCAGCAAGTCAGGCAGCATCTCCGGTGAAAGGGAATGGGTGACGTTTCGGGTCAAGACCCTTCTTCAGACTGAGAGTTGGGGGCAAGGGGAACGAGAGATATAGACAGTACTTAGGAAAAACTAATGAAAGATATGTAAAAGGAAATGATAATCAAGGAAATGTGGGGCACACAATAGATCATTGGCTGTGGGCTAGGTGATAATGAGTATACAGGCAGAGGAACTCAACAGGACGACAGTAAACTAGTGCGATGACAAGGGTGGGGGAGGGACAGAGTCAGAGAGGATGCAAGGGTTACTTGAAGTTAGAAAAATCAATAATCATACGGCTGGGCTGACAATATGTGTGCAAGACTTGCCTGATTTTCTCTATCACCTCTAGAGGCAGTTACACCAACGATCTCATGTGGATCAGCACTTCCTATCGCTTTTTGTTTCTATGTTCCCCTGTTACCTTTATTTTACCTCGCATCAAGCTCATCCTACTATAGGGGAACTATAACCCCTGTCATTTTGGAGTCATAGAGTTATACAGCACACAAACAGGACCTTCTGCCCAAATTGTCCTAGCCGACCAAAATGCTCCATCCACGCTCATCCCACCTGCCCGCATTTGGCCCAAATTCCTCTAAACTTTCCAAATACTCACCACCCTCTGCGCCCCTCAGGAAATCTATTTCCCTCAGGGGAATTCCTATTAAATCTTTCCCCCCTCAACTTAAACCTATGTCCTCCTTCTTGATTCCCCTACTCTGGGTAAAACTTCCAGAGTGATGTTAATAAATCCTACCTTCAACACTGCAGACTCAAAATTCTCATCCCTGTGCTTAAATTGCTCATGGTTTCCCTCCTCTTTGTCTCTAACCCAAACCTAAAACACCCGCCCGTTCCATTGGTTCATTGTTGACCCCAGTGCCCTAAAATTGGGCACCAGAGTACCAGTCTCTAAACCTAATTTCACGCTGCAAATTCTCAGCATCAATTCCTCTTCCTCTCAAACTCTCCTTAAAATATACATCTTTCATGGGGATTTTGATTACTTCATCAAAGATCTTTTAATTTGGGTCAGCATCTATTTATACTTGTATCTCTAGGAATTACCTTGGGATATGTTTTATGCATAAAGAGCACTAGGCAATTGCATTGATGTTTGTTGCTGTTACCCCTCACTGGAACATTGTTGGTTTGCATAATGTGCAAGACATTTGCTCCCCCATCCCTTTCAAATACAGGTCCTAACTCCACGGGAGACATTCAACATCAAGGGTGCTCAGTCCTTTCCCAGTGAATCATGGCCCATTAAGCAGCTTGAAAAGTGCCCAAAGTAGACATTTATTTTTCCATTGCAACATACTTGGAGCAGCGCAGAAACCTGCCCTTCAGCCCAAAATGCCCATGTCAAACATGATGCCAAGTTAAACTAACCTCCTTTGCCTGCACGTGATCCATAATTCCTCCATTCGCTGCATATTCATGTGCCTGTCTAAAATCATCTTACATCCCACTATTGTCCCTGCTACCACCACCACACCTGACAATGCGTTCCAAGCACAAACCACTCTCTGTGCAAAAAAAACTTGCTCCGCACATCCCCTTTAAATTTTGCCCCCCATATCTTAATGCTATGCCCTATTGTCTTTAAAATTCCCACCCTAGGGAAAAGATTCTGACTGTCTACTCTATCTATGCCTCTCATAATTTTATAACTTCTATTAAGTTTTTCCTCAGCCTCCAACGATTCAGAAAACACAATACAAGTTTGTCCAAACTCTCCTTATAGCTAAGGCTCTTAAATCCAGGCAGTATTGTGATAAATCTCTCCTGCACCTCTCCAAAGCCTCCACATCCTTCCTGCAACAGGGCGACCAGAACTGCACACAATACTCCAAATGTGGCTTAACCAAAGTTTTATTAAACTGCAGATAGACACAAAATGCTGGAGTAACTTAACGGGACAGGCAGCATCTTTGGAGATGGGCACAATCACCTCATAGAGATAAGTTAAATGTTTACAGTTTGGCTGAAATATGAAAAGAAGCTTAACTCCGGAAGCAAAAGATTACAGGTCTGGGATCCTTAATAGAGCCAAGTAGATCTGTGAGTGAAAATATGGTAGTTTCGACGATTTAATCCCTGATATTTTCTCACGTTAGAGATCCCATCATGCATGCTCTGTGTTCCTCCCAGTTTCCTTGCCAGCATCCATCTCTCTAAAGAAGTGAATCTAGAAATGCAAGCTTGCAGTGCCTGTTTTTTTATTTAAGTTATATGATTGAGTTGAAACTGTAAAACTAATCCTGAAATATGATAGACCCAAGGGCGGCACAGTGGTGCAGCGGTAGAGTTGCTGTCTTACAGCACCAGAGACCCGGGTTCGATCCTGACCACGGGTGCTATCTGTACAGAGTTTGTACGTTCTCCCCCGTGACCAGTGCGAGTTTTCTCCGGGATCTCCGGTTTCTTCCCACACTCCAAAGACAATAGACAATAGACCATAGGTGCAGGAGTAGGCCATTCGGCCCTTTGGCAGGTTTGTAGGTGAATTGGCTTGGTATAATTATAAATTGTCCCTAGTGTGTGTAGGATAGTGTTAGTGTACAGGGATTGCTGGTTGGCGCAGACTCAGTGGGCCAAAGGGCCTGTTTCCATGCTCTTTCTCTAAAGTAAACTAAACTAATCTGCGCATGGGCAGATACCTGCAGGCCCATGTTGTGAGTGCACTACAGGTGTCTGCAAGCAAGAGTCACCTGCAGGCAACTGGTCCAGGAGCTGTGATGCCAGTCAACATGGGAAGCATGTTTGACTGCCGCTGGGGAAACTGCACGGGCGCTGGCTGAAGGACTGGCTCCGACAAAGGCGCCAAGTCCTGGTCGAGTGGAGGGAAAGGATTCACAATTCCCTCGGCCTGTTTTGGTGAATCGGTCACTGGTGACCAACACTGAGCTGATGGGCCACACATTTCCATGACAGGACAATGAAATTCTTACTTGCTACAGCACAACAGAATATGTGAATATGTCCAGCTACATATTGGCAAAGTCTCCAGTCTGCTGCTTCTCGTTCAGGACATTAATTGACACCCGTAACTTGAAGAAGTAGATGTTGCTTTATGACCCCTGCTCCATCAGAAGTTCACACTTGTCAGCCTGAAATTAATGCACAGAGAAGCTCTGGGACATGCATTGTTCAAATGCACCATATCATATGTGTAGCAGAGACTATGTCTGATTACAATCGAGCCATCTACACTGAACAGAGACATGATAAAGAGAATAACGTTAGTGTAAGATAAAGTCCAGTAAAGTTCAATCAAAAGTAGTCCAAGGGTCTCCAATGAGGTAGATAGTAGCTCGGGACTGCTCTATAGTTGGTGATAGGATGGTTCAGTTGCCTGATAACAGCTGGGAAGAAACTGTCCCTGAATCTGGAGGTGTGCGTTTTCACACTTCTATACCTTTTGACCGATGTGAGAGGGGAGAAGAGGGAGTGGCCGGAGTGCAACTCGTCCTTGATTCTGCTGGTGGCCTTGCCCAGGCACCGTGAGGTGTAAATGGAGTCAACAGAAGGGAGGTTGGTTTGTGTGATGGTCTGGGCTACATCCACAATTCTCTGCAATTTCTTGTGGTCTTGGTTGGAACTGTTCCCAACCCAGGCTGTGACGGAGCCCGATAATTTTTAACCCAGGATTTAAACAAATTCTTTGATTGCTGGTTGAGAAGCTTCACTGTGTGCAAATTAACTTCTTTACGTCACACAGTGACTTCGATGCTTTCTGGTTTGGAATGTAACAAAAACAAAGAATTGTGACCTCTGCTTAGCTTGCTAAAAGCAAAAGAGAATGGGAACATGACTCATGACTGAAACAGCCCTGAATAAATAATCAGATTTTCTAATCCAACGTATTACAAGCAAGACGATAAGCCTGACCAGCGACTAGCTTATGCCCGAGGCATCTGGCAGTCAGCTCTGGAATGACTGTCTTTGACATTGCACTCGTCAATCCTTAGACACATTCAGTATTCCAGATATAACCTGGAGTCTGTCTGAACAATCAAAGCCAAGAATAAAAACACAAGCAATATTTGGGAGAGGTAATCAGAGCCTGATTCCAAGCCCAATACAGGGGTCAGAACGGATCCTGCATTTGACCTTCAGTTTCTCAGTGGAGTACTAATCAGAATTGATCACCACCTCGAGGGCAAACACTTTACGGAATCAAATTTCATGTTTGGTATAAATGCTGCAGATGAAAATATGCACAATTGCATAAAACATGAATATAAGTGCACACTACAAATACGAAAAGATGCCCCAGCAACAATTAAATGGACAATGGGACTAGTAAATGAAGCAATAAATGTTTGAGATGATAAATTAAAGGTACTGTTGATCATGTTTATTATATGAGGGGTCAGGCTTGGTTCAATTGCCTTAGAGTTAAGCTGACAGTGTCAGTTCAAGCCACACAGCAAAGTCTTGAGCATCTAGGCTAGCTGTTGCGTCTATAGTGTCAGGGGTTATGGGGAGAAGGCAGGAGAATGGTGTTAGGAGGGAGAGATAGATCAGCCATGATTGATGGCGGAGTAGACTTGATGGGCTAAATGGCCTAATTCTGCTCCTATCACTTATGACCTTTTTTCGGCAGTAATACTGAGGGAGTGCTGCACTATTCAAGACAGGTTTCCAATGTAAACTGAGATCCTGCCTGACTTTAAGGTGAGAGGCGTAGGATGGAACTACAGATGCTGGTTTAAATTGCAGATAGACACAAAATGCTGGAGTAACTCAGCGGGACAGGCAGCATCTCTGGAGAGAAGGAATAGGTGACATTTCGCATTGAGACCCTTCTTCAGACTGAAGGAGGATAGTGCTATTGTACGGGGTGACTGCTGGGCGACGTGGACTTGGTGGGCCAAAGGGCCTATTTTCCACGCTGTATCTGTAATGTCTAAAGTCTAATTGGATTATCTTGGCATCATGTTTGGCACAGACATTGTGGGGCAAAGTGCCTGCTCATGTCCTATACTTGTACTTGTTCTATATTTAGTTCAGTTTAGTTTAGTTTATAGATACTGTGCGGAAACAGACCCTTTGATCCAACCAGCGATCCCCACACACTAACACCATCCAACAAAGACTTAGGACAATTTACAATTTTAGCATACAAACCTGTATGTCTTTGGAGGAATTCTAAGCACCCGGAGAAAACCCACGCTTAAAAAATACCCAATGACTAGGCGTGCTGGTTGGGGGGCTCAAATGTGAAGAGGGGATTTAAAATTAATTTATTTGGATATGCAACGGATAATTGTCTCAAATGTCAAATTCTGATCCTCCTCAACTTTTGCACAATTCTCCAGGGATGTTGGGGGAGAAGAAATGAGAGCAAAATCCATTCACAAATCCAACTTGTGGCATGTAATATGTGTTCAAATCTCTTTCATGATTTAAAATTCATTGGCATGTAATTGGCAGAGGAGATTGCACCAGGAGGGGGATGGATTTGGCCAAAGAGGACGTAGACTGCAGGAATAAGGCACTGTTGTGCACAGAGTGCCGGAGAGACAGGCTGCTACCTGTGGCTGTTCCCCATGTGGGCAGGGCTGGGTACAGGTGTCAGGGGTGGCGGGGAGAAGGCAGGCGAATGGGGTTAAGAGGGAAAGGTAGATCAGTGATTGAATGGCGGAGTAGACGATGGGTTGAGTGGCCTAATTCTGCTCCGACAACTTATGAACTTATGAACCTGGACTAAATGGTTGACGATGAGAGAGCCTGGAATGTATCACTGGAATTACTCATCAAGCGCATCAAACTGGTCGGCATACCAACTACTTTCCTTTGTAAGTCCTCCCATAGTGTTGAAAATAGGGCAGCATGATAGAGCTGTTGCCTCACGGTGCCAGGGACCTGGGTTCGATCCTGACCTTAGGTGTTGTCTGTGTGGAGTTTGCACACTCTGTCTGTGTGGAGTTTGCATGTCCTGTCTGTGTGGAGGCTGCGTGTGCCATCTGTTTGCATTTTCTCCCCGTGGCAGCATTTTGAATTTCCTCTGGGTGCTCCGGTTTCCTCCCACATCCCAAAGATGTGTGGATTTGTAGGTTAATTGGCCTCTGTAAAATTGCCCTTGTGTATGGAGCGGAAGAGAAAGTGGGATAACATGGAACTAGTGTGAACGGGTGATCGATGGTCAGCATAGACTCAGTGGAACGAAGGGCCTGTTTCCATGCTGTATCTCTAAACTAAACTAAAATCCAAGCCCTTGAGGGAGCCCAGGATGAAGGGTCCCAACCTGAAACGTCATGTACGATCTTCTCTAGAGTGCTGCCTGACCCACTGAGTTATTCCACTGTCTTTTTTTGGTAAACCAGCATCTGCAGCTCCTTGTGTGAACGTTATTGAGTTTACAAGCTCATGTTGATTGATCGCAACCTAATTTCTAGTGGGCATCTCTCTGATTAAATTTATTGACGTGTGCGGAACTGATTATGTTGGCATGAGATCAGGAACACGATAAATTAAGTTAAATCTAAATTTAAGTAACTGATTGAGATCATGCGGCAGAGACCTGGGCTGGTTGCTGTCCACATGGGGTCCCATTAATAGTTCATTGTCACGAACAGAAATTTCCATGAAGCCAATCTTCAAGAAATAATGTTGAAGAGACTGGTAGTGTTCATTGCAAATAAATTGCTTGTTACTCTCTGTAATTGCCTATCAGTGCCACAACCTCGCCACATGAAGCAAGTGTTGCCACTTCACAAATATATTATTATACAAGTATCTAGATCATATTACCTGAAACTTAAAATATAAAACTGCTTAAGTCAAGTGTGTATGCTAAAAAATAATCTGTCATTTGTCCACTTTCACTGGGAAATCTCACCTGCAGAGGTCAGAATTAATGAAATATTTATGTCATTTTCTCAAGATTATGTTGTTAATATTCTGATGGCATGCTAGTCCCCAACAATCATTGGGAACAAGGATAAAATACACTTATTTCAATAAATCTTTCCCTCACACACAAAACAGATTATCAAACGTAGGATTGAGTGTGTGGTGAAAAGCACTTTTCCTAATTGCCTTTGTTCACCAGGGACTCATTTGTGTAATTAGGGAATTGAAGTAAACAGCAGTCATAGCACGCAATGTTCAGCCCTTCTGTCCCTCCTTCAATAACAATGCAACTGGAAAATCGGAACTAACCAATATGCCATTATATTATTTAGTCCTTTAGAGTATCATAAAATAGTTTACATGGGAATTATCTGCAAAAGCAGGTTATTAGAGGTTACAACAGATGGACATTTTTTTAGTTTTTTTGAATAAGTAAGCAAGAAGATTGATGAGGGCAGGAATGTAGACGTAAGGGCCTGTTCCACTTGGGCATCATTTGCGCATCACACAGGTGGCGCGCGAAGATTTTGTGAATCCCAAAATCCTGGGGAGCCGCGCGCGACCTTGCGTTACTGCCTACATCACCACGCCTCACCACGCGCCAGGCGTGCACAATGCATGCCATCTGCGCATCACGTGTGCGGCACGATGCGCGCGTCATGCATCGTGACGCATAAATTATGTCGCGTAAATGACGAGCAAATGACGCCCAGGTGGGACAGGCCGTTCCGTCTATATGGACTTCAGAAAGGCTTTTGATAAGGCTCCACATAGTAGGTTACTCTGGAAGGTTAGATCTCATGGGATTCAGGGTGAGCTAGCTAACTGGATACAGAATTGGCTTTGTGGTGGGAAGCAGAGTTTAGTTTAGTTTAGATTAGAGCTACAATGTGCGAACAAGCCCTTCAGCCCACCGAGTCTGCGCCGACCAGCGATCCCCACACGCTTACACTATCTTACACACACTAGGGACAATTTACAATTTTACCGAAACCAATTAACCTGCAAACCTGTGTGCCTTTGGAGTGTGGGAGGAAACCAGAGCACCCGGAGAAAATCCAAGCTGGTCACGGGGGGAACATACAAACTCCGCACAGACAGCATCCATAGTCAGGAACGAAACCGGCCTCTGGCGCTGTAAGGCAGCAACTCTACGCCACCGTGCTGCCATGACTTGTACCCTTGAGTGATAACTATATGTAGTAACTGCAGAGAACAAAGAGCCTGCCAATAATTAATTAACCCAGCTCCTACAATGGGTCTGGAATGGCTTCAAGGGAAGGGAAATGATTGTCCTGGTGGGTCAAAGAGTAATTAATCGGTCTGTGGGGGACTGTGCTCGGGGGCACATGTCAGGACAGTCTCTGGCGATGTTCGCATGTGTTCATCCAGCAGATGAGCAGAGATATTCTATAGGAAGGAACTGCAGATGCTGGTCTAATCCAAAGATAGACGCAAAATGCTCAAGTAACCCAGAGAGAAAGGCAGCAACTCTGGAGAGAAAGAATGGGTGACAATTTGGGTTGACACCCTTCTCTCTAGTCTGAAGAAGGGTCTCGACCTGAAACATCCACCATTCATCCTCTCCAGAGATGCTGCCTGGCCCGCTGAGTTACTCAAGCATTTTGTGTCTGTCTGCACATTTATCTCAATGGCTGATTGGGGAACACATTTCTGCTGGGATACCTGTCAGGAAGCCATGTTAGAAAATGTAGGCAAGTGGGTTTGTGGCACCGGGAACTCTGAACAGCTTTGCCGGTTAATGAGGTCAGTAGAGACTGCAGATGCTGGAATCTCGCGCCAAAAACAACCACCAGAGGAACTCAGCAGATCAGGTGACATCTGTGGAAGGAAATGGACTGACAAAGGTTCCCAAGCTTAAACGTTGCCTGTCCATTCCTTCTACAGATGCTGCCTGACCCGTTAAGTTGCTCCAGCCCTTTGTTTTTGCTCTCAGTTTAATACCGTGCTGATCAGGACGATTGTGTTCATGCATGAGAGACATATTGTGATTTAGAATTTAAATAGCATGGTGAGTCTTAGGTTTCCCTGAAAACCAATAATTTGGGGTTGACAGAAAGCTTTTAAACATTGAGTGGAAAGTTAAATCTACATTATTATCTCTGAGCATATTAGAAATAAGAGCTCGAGTAGGTTAAGCAGTCCCTTGAGTCTGATCTGCTGTTCAATAAGATCATGGGTCTTCTGATCAATGGCACTACTGCACATCCCTGCCCATAACTCTCGACTCCCCGACACACCAGCAATTGAACTATCTCCAGCTCGGTGAATCAGGCTCAATGGGTCTCTGTTATAGCCGATTCTAAAGACTCATGACTTTCTAAAATAAGAAATTGCTCCTGACCCCCGTCCCAAAAGAAGTCTCTTATTTGGAAACAAAGCTCCTTCACTCTCAGTTACACCATGAGGGGGAAACATTGTCTCAGCAACCACCTTGCCTGGCCTCCGCTGGTGCTTAAGTTCAAACACCAACGTGCACACACCCAACCTGTTCAAACTCTTCGTCCCAACTAGTAAACCTTCTCTGCAATGTGTCCACTGCGAACGGACTTATAAGGTGCTGGAAAGACCGCATTTGGAGTATTGTGAGCGGATTTGGGCCCCATATTGGCGGCAGGATACGTTGACATTGGAGAAGGTCTAGAAGAGGTTTATGAGAATGATCCCAGGGATGAGCAGGGTTAACATATGATGAGTGTTTGATGCCATTGGGCCTGTACTCGCTGGAGTTTAGAAGGATGAGGGGAGACATCATTGAAACTTACAGAATAATGAAAGGCCTGGATAGAGTGGATGTGGAGAGGATGTTCCCGCCTGTGGGAGAGTCAAGGACAAGAGGGCATCACCTCAGAATAAAAGGAAATAGAGATGAGGAGGAGTTTCTTTAGACAGAGGGTGGTGAATGTGGAATTCAAGTCTATGGATATTTTTAAGGTGGAAATTGACAGATTCTTGATTGGTATGGGTGTGAGGCATTGTGGGGAGAAGGCAGGAGAAGGGGGTTGAGAGGGAAAGATAGATCAGCCATGATTGAATGGTGGAGTAGACATGATGGGCTGAATGACTGCTTCTGTTCCTACGTTTTATGAACATGAAATAAATAAATAAAGCAGGACTGCCCCATTCTTACTGTGCAATCACGCAGCAATAAGACCCCACACTATTTAGTCTTAATTCCTTGCTCTACCAGTACACCATCTGGACGTTTCACACCTAGACCCTCTCCAGACATAAGAAGGGTCCCAACCCAAATCATCACCTATCCCTTTTCTCCAGAGATGCTGCCTGACCCGCTGAGTTATGACATAAATTTGTGTTTTTGTACACGATAAACTGGTTTGGTTCGCTGTTTTGAAAGCAAATAACCCATTGGTGTATGAGCAACTGAATAAATATTGATGCTCCCCTCTCAGTCAACATCACTTTGAAGCGTGCCAATCAAGTTACAAACCCACACCTGTTTGGGATGTGGGAGGAAACCGGAACCTACGCGGTTACATGGAGAACACGCAAACCCCACATAGATAGCAGCCGAGGTTGGGATCGAACCCAGGTCTCTGGCACTGTGAGGCTATGAGACAGCAGCAGTGCCAATTGGACGTTCAAGGTATTTGAATGTCAACGAATAATGGTTATTTGCCCAAGATCCAAAGCATACCACCTCATCTGTGAAACACGGTGGTGGGGATGTTATGGTGTGGGCATGTGTGGCTGCTGAAGGTACTGGCTCACTTATCTTCATTGATGATACAACTGCTCATGGTAGTAGCATAATGAATTCTGAAGTTTACAGACACATCCTATTTGCTCAAGTTCAAACAAATGCCACAAAACTCATTGGCCAGCATTTCATTCTACAGCAAGACAATGATCCCAAACATACTGCTAAAGGAGCAAAGGAGTTTTTCAAAGCTAAAAAATGGTCAATTCTTGAGTGGCCAAGTCAATCACCCAATGGGAACTCAATTGAGCATGCCTTTTATATGCTGAAGAGAAAATTGAAGGGGACTAGCATTTGGTAAAGATGGCTGTAATACAGGCCTGGCAGGGCATCACCAGAGAAGACACCCAGCAACTGGTGATGTCCATGAATCGCAGACTTCAAGCAATCATTGCATGCAAAGGATATGCAACAAAATACTAAACATGACTACTTTCATTTACATGACATTGCTGTAATTTCTACATGGTGAAACCAAAATGTATAAAAATGGCCTTTATTAAAATCTGACAAAGTGCACTTTAACCACATGTGATTTATTTCTATTATAAATCTCAAATTGTGGCGTACAGAGGCAAATAAATAAATGATGGGTCTTTGTCCCAAACATTACGGAGGGCACTGTAGCTGGAGTAGCTCAGCAGGTCAGACAGTATCTCTGGAGGAAAGGAATAGGTGACATTTCGGGTCGAGACTCTTCTTCAGACTGAAGAAGAGTCTCGACCCAAAGTATGGAAACCTGAGATTCTCACAATACCGACGTTTGTTGTTCTTTCAGGCGTACGTGCAATCATTTTTTTTCTTATTATTTACAGTTCTTCTCTTCAATGAAGCTGGTGCCACTGGCAAGGGGTGCAGCCACATATACAAAGGATTTGCCGAATGTTTGCTGAAACTGGGAGACAGTTTGGCCAAATCGATTGATGGGGAAAGTGAGGAGGTCAAGGAATTGGACACAGTGTGCCGGTGAGTAGATAGGTTTGTACTTCCCTCTGAGATTCTACCCCTCTCTGCATATCACACAATGTGGCTTTAGCCAGTGAGCGCCATGCCACTTTCTGCTCTTTGATTGCGGAACGAAACCGAAGCACCCAGAGAAAACCCACGCGGTCACAGGGGAACGTGCAAACTCCATACAGACAGCACCCGTAGTCAGGATCGAACCTGGGTCTCTGGTGCTGTGAGGCGCAAATTTATTGCGGCACCACTGTGCCACCTACTGTGCCATACGCTAGTTCCATCTGCCTGCGTTTGGCCCATATCCCTCTAAACCTTATATAATAAAGAGGAACTGCAGATGCCTGTTAATACGAAAGATAGACATAACATTCTGGAGTAACTCAGCAGGTCAGGCAGCATCTCTGGAGAAAATGGATAGGTGACATTTTCTGAACCTTCTTCTGATATATAAAGCTTTTCCATCCATAGCTTGATAAGTTTTACAGAGCAAATTACTGAGCTTCCTCACTCCACATGGAAAAGGTGACAACATTCATGCATTTTAATGTGTTTTGCCAAACCTGAAAATTGCGACAATCTGACAGTAACAAGAAAGTTACTCTTGGATTGATAATTTCCAAGACAGTTCATATCACCAGCGAGCTGCTTGTTGCTCGATTAACAGGGCTATGATTTCCACTCCCACATCTCCCCCTCTCTCTCTAATTGATTTCTGCTTCCCAGCTATGGATTTACTCTCCATTATTCTGAGACTTAAATTACAAGACATTTCTCACTGGGTACGGCTGCTGACATCCAGTGAACTGTTGCCCTCTTGCTTCATTATTAATGTGCCAACCCAATTAGTTATCTGTCCAGACTACTAATTAAAGTTACTTTCAAAATACATTCATTTCCCACAAAGTATGTAGTTTGCATTCCTCTAATTCGGACTTCAGCTTTATAATTTAATTCACTATCCGAGTCTTATAATTCACAAAATCTATAAAATGGTAAAGAAGGCTTATGGTATGCTTGCCTTCATAGGTTGGGGCATTGAGTATAAGAGTCAGGAATGCAGCTCTATAAGACTTTGGTTAAGCCGTATTTGGAGAATAGAATAGAATAGAATAGAATACGTTTATTGTCATTTGAACCTAAGTTCAAACAAAATTACATTTCTGCAGTCATACAAACAAGGAAAAAAACCCAAGACACACAATTAACACAATTTACATAAACATCCATCACAGTGAATCTGCAAACACCTCCTCACTGTGATGGAAGGCAAAGTCTTGTCTCTCCCCTGTTCTTTATTCTTCTCCCGATGTTAAGGCCTCGATGGGCGATGTAAGGCCCCGCTCCGGGTCTTGATGCCGGAGCCCCCGGCAGGCGATGGTAAGTCCCGCGGCCGTTAAAGCCGCGCCGGGCGATGCAAGGCCCCGCTCCGGGTCGTTTTCAACCCCGCAATACGGGCGGGAGAAGTTGCCGTTGCGGGAGCTCTGAAAAGCGGTCTCCCACCAGGGACCCGCGAGCTCCGGATGTTACCGTTACAAGAAGGATGTGGAGGCTACGGAGAGGTTTACAGGAACACTGCCTGCATTAGGGAGTATAGCTACAACAAGAGGTTGGGCAAACTAGCATTATTTTGTCAAGAACACTGTAGGTTAAGGGGAGACATGATGAAAGTATATCAATTAATGAGAGGCATAGCTAGGGTAGACTTTCAGAATCTTCTTCCCAGGGTGGAAATGTCAAAGAGGGAATAGCTTAAAGGTGAAAGGGGAAAAGTTTAAAGGAGATAATAGACAATAGGTGCAGGAGTAGGCCATTTGGCCCTTCGAGCCAGCACCGCCATTCAATGTGATCATGGCTGATCATCCCCAATCAGTACCCAGTTCCTGCCTTCTCCCCATATCCTCTGACTCCGCTATTTTTAAGTGCCCTATCTAGCTCTCTCTTGAAAGCATCCAGGGAACCTGCCTCCACTGCCCTCTGAGGCCAGAGAATTCCATACATTCACCACTCTCTGTGAAAAAAAGTGTTTCCTCGTCTCCGTTCTAAATGGCTTACTCCTTATTCTTAAACTGTAGCCCCTGGTTCTGGACTCTCCCAACATCGGGAACATGTTTCCTGCCTCTAGTGTGTCCAAGCCCTTAATAATCTTATATGTTTCAATAAGATTGCCCCTCATCCTTCTAAACTCCAGAGTGTACAAGCCCAGCTGCTCCATTCTCTTAGCATATGACAGTGCCGCCATCCCGGGAATTAACCTTGTAAACCTACGCTGCACTTTCTCAATAGCAAGAATGTCCTTCCTCAAATTAGGGGATCAAAACTGCACACAATACTCCAGGTGTGGTCTCACTAGGGCTCTGTACAACTGCAGAAGGACCTCTTTGCTCCTATATTCAATTCCTCTTGTTATAAAAGCCAACATGCCATTCGCTTTCTTCACTGCCTGCTGTACCTGCATGCTTACTTTCATGTGCAGGGCAAGTCCTTTACAAAGAGAGTGGTGGGTGCCCAAAACATGCTGCCAGGGGTGGTGGTGGAGGCAGATAGTGTATGTTAGTGGCGATTAAGAGGATTTAGATAGACACTTGGATATACTGGGAATGGAGGGATATGGATCATATATGGCCAGATGATATTAGTTTATCTTGATATTATGTTCCACACAGACTTGGTGGATCGAAGGGTCTGTTCCTGTGCTGTACTTTCCTATGTTCTATGATTTCATACATTTAGTGATAAAATTTTCCTTTAAATAACTTATCTTATTGATTCTATAATTAATAATGCAGTAATTTTTAAAATATTCTTTTGTATTTTTAATATAATGAGCTAACAATATATTTAAAATTATGTTGATTATTTGCTAAATTTTAAACAATCTTGTCTTATGAATTAATTTAATAATTCAGAAGGTTAGAAGGAGGTAGTTTTGATCTGTTAAAAGGAGAAATATATTATCAAATATCTTTGTTTCTACCATATACAATATCTAAAGAAGGGTCCCAACCCGAAATGTCACCTATTCACATTCCCCAGAGGTGCTGCCTGACCCGCTGAGTTACTCCAGCACTTTGTATCCTTTTGTGTATTAACCAGCAACTGCAGTTCCTTGTTTCTACTCTTTCCACCTTCATCATGGAACGATGAATGAACTGGGTCCTCCTTCCCTCGGCAACGGCGTCCTCACTCCACATGTTCCGTCCTCGTCTGTCGGTCGGCGCCCCATCGACCCCTCCACTATCACCGCCGGGTCCTCTCCAGACGCCTCGGTGGTGCTGACCCCGCCCCCAGCCGCATGGCTTTGACCTCAGCTGCAGGCTACTCTGACCCAGGCTCCGTCAGCCACGTGCTCCGTCTCGGGGGGTGCTCCGGCCTCGGCTACTCTGCGTCTCGCCAGGAGGTGTCTGCCACAGCAGCTTGCCGGGAGGCCTAGAGCCTGTGCCAAATATGCTAACACATGCCCAAGGGAATAAGTGCAGTGGCCCATCAAGTACTCCACCATTCAATCATGGCTGATCTATCCCTCTCAACCCCATTCTCCTGCCTTTTCCCCATAACCTATGCCACCCTTGCTAATCAAGAAACTGTCAATCTCTGTTTTAAAATTACTCAGTGACATGGCCACCACCGCCATCCGTGGCATTGAATTCCACAGATTCACCACCCTCTGGCTAAAGAAATTTCTCCTCAACTCAAATTTTAAAAGTATGTCATCTTATTCTGAGGCTTTGACCTCTGGTCCTAGACCCTCCCACTAATGGAAAAATAGTAGGAACGGAAAAAGGTATAAAGTAGGGAAAAAGGCACCTGATAATATTAATTGGGCCTATTGATCCCCCGGATCATTTTTAATCGCTTAAGGAGGTTGGAGGGACATTTTCTGCTGTTATCTTCCTCTGATTGAGGAACTTAACTAATCATCACATGGTTGCAGATGGGAACAGTGTTACCGAAGCAATCATACGGGACATTTGGATGGACCTATTCCTTTTCTCCAGAGATGCTGCCTGACCCACTGAGTTACTCCAGCATTTTGTGTCTATCTTCAGATCAGTTGATAACTAGTGGTTTCATCCAATAGTGATACATTAGTTTAGTTTAGTTTACAGCTACAGCATGGAAACAGGCCCACCAAGTCCACCCGTTCACACTAGTTCTATGCTATCCTGCTTTCACATCCACTCCCTACACACTAGGAGCAATTTTACAGAGGACCAATTAATCTAACAAATCTGTACATGTCTGAGATGTGGGAGAAAACCAGGACACCTGGAGGAAACCCACGTAGTCACAGGGAGAAGGTGCAAACCTTTCTCATTGGCGTTCCGCGATGGTTAATGGACTAGAAGACATTTGGGCGGCATGGTGGTGCAACGGTGGAATTGCTGCCTCACTGTGCCAGGGACACAGGTTCGATCCTGACCACGGGTGCAACCTGTGTAAAGTTTGTACGTTCTCCCTGTGACTGCGTGGGTTTTCTCCGGGAGCTCCAATTTCCTCCCACACTTCAAAGACATGCAGTTTAGTAGTGTAATTGGCTACGGTAAAGATTGTAAATTGTCCCTAATTTGTAAGATAGTACTAGTGTAGTGATCTCTGGTCGGTGTGGACTCGGTGGGCTGAAGGGCCTGTTTCTGAGCTATATTTCTAAAGTCTAATCGCCTAAAGCTCTTGGAGACTTGAGAAAGTGAGATTAGATTGCAAATACTTACTTTATCCTTTATTGCGCCCTGTATCTCTATGATCAAAATGATAGCAGGCAGCCTTGGAAGCCTTACCCCATTACTCAAACCTCACGTCAAAAACCTTGGCGTGATATTTGACTCAGCATTGAAATTTGACAAACAAGTCAATGCCGTGGTAAAAGCTAGCTTCTTCCAGCTTCGGACGTTAGCTAAAATAAAACAATTCCTCCAGTTTGATGACCTCGAAAAGATCATCCACACATTTATCTCCTCCCACCTCGACTACTGCAACTCCCTTCACACTGGCATCAGCCAATCTTCCCTGTCCCACCTGCAACTGGTCCAAAACGCCGTAGCGAGACTCCTGACTGGCACCCGAAAACGGGACCACATCACCCCAATTCTGGCCTTTCACTGGCTCCCTGTGCGGTTCCGAATTAATTTCACGATCCTTCTTTATGTCTACAAAGCCCTTAACGGGCTTGCCCCCACCTACATCTAAAGTCTGCTTACCCACCACACCACCTGCAGGTCCCTCAGATCGGCCGACTTGGGGTTACTGAACATCCCGCGGTCTAGGCTTAAGCTCAGGGGCGACCACGCCTTTGCGGTTGCAGCTCCTAGACTGTGGAACAGCATCCCTCTTCCCATCAGAACTGCCCCCTCCATCGACTCCTTTAAGTCGAGACTTAAAACTCATCTTTACTCTCAAGCCTTTCTTGACGTCCTCTGAGGGAGGGCTATATGTATGTAGTGATGTATGTACTTAATCTATGAACCAATGTTGTATAACGTTAGTACCTCCACCAATGTAAAGCACTTTGGCCAACGAGCGTTGTTTTTTAAATGTGCTATAGAAATAAAAGTGAATTGACTTGACTTGACTAAACTAAATTAAACCTCCAGATCTTATCTTGTGCTTGCACCTTCCACACTATACGAGCTGGTTGACTTAGTCTGTTCTGTGCTTCTACCTGCAGGTCCTGGGACAGCTTCCATGCCTGCGCAGACTCTGTTCTGGAAGGTTGCCCAGAAGATGCAGCTTCCATCTGGGAGTCGCTGAGGAAGGAGTCCAGGAAGCTGCAGTTCCAGGGCAACTTGCACGAGCTGTGCAGTTCGAGGGTCAGACCATCGGGCACCATGGAAAGCTCAGACGGCAGTGAATCGAACAGAGAGAGTCTGAGGGGCTCTGCTGGTGCCCTGTGGTGTGGACTTACAAGCCCTGTCCTGTCCATTGCTGTCATGGTGGCCAACTTGTAGCAAAGCCATCCAGGCAGGATCTCCAGGCCAGATCCCTTCACCTGAGAGACAAGGACCTGATGAGCCATGGACACAGATGCAAAGATTGGCCGATGCCTGTCGATGGTGCATCTCTCTGTGGGAAAATTTCACATTGTGTTGCAACTACACTCATTTAGTTACATGTTTCATTCAAAGGCAATCGGCTCAAACCTTTAGTTGATTAGATACACCAACATAAGAGTAGCTATTGGGCAAATGTGCAGCCCAGAATGTCCCAGGTTCAATTCCAGCTTTGAATTGAATTAGTGCATCTCAGACAAGGGGTGTTGGAGTTTGTTGCGTTGGGTTTGGAACCATTAGCCAAGGTACTCCTCACACAGCTGTCCAGTTGCTTGCGAGGTACGTCAGATTCCTGGTGCCACCCAATCTGAGAAGCTCAACTTTGGAAAGATTCTGGCTAAGCATTTCAATAACTTTAATAAGTAAGGGAGTTGTGGGGACAAGGTAGAAGAATGGGATCGAGAGGGAATGAAAGATGAGCCATGATTAAATGGCGGAGTAGACTTGGTGGGCCGAATGGCCTAATTCTGCTCCTGAATTTCTGTTCATGAATTTACGAACTTTCAGTGCATTATGCTAAGGTGGGGTCGGGAGCAAAGATTGGCATGAAACCAAGGGGACATCAAGATTATGATTTTCTCACCCAATCAATGGAAGTAATAGCAGTAAGAAGATTGCAGTTGTATTGGGAGTTTGTATCAATTGGTCTACATGCGATCATATGGAGCGGCAAAATAACTTGCCACTCATTCACGTTTTCTACCCTTGGTCTTTCTTGGCTATGCTCTCCACCTTTAGCCACAGTTGCAACCTTCCCTAGGGCATGAGATCATGATCTGGGTTGAAATCTCAATGTGGAGGGGCAGAGAAAGCAAAATTGATGGCCTCTCCCTGATCCTATGGTTTAGATGAATGCCGAGCATCTCAAGTCACTGCTTGAGTAGAAGAAGGAAGGTCTCCTGACATGATGGCCAATATCAGCCAGTGTGACCAGGAAACAAAACAATGATCATTGCAACTTATTATCTCCTTGATGGGCTCTAATCAAGGAATCACACCTCAAGCCAAAAAACCTCAAAAGCTGTGCCGACACGGTGGCGCAGCGATAGAGCTGCTCCCTTACAGCGCCAGAGACCCAGGATCCATCTTGACAATGGATGCTGTCTGTACGGAGCTTATACATTCTTCTTGTGACCCACATGGGTTATTTCTCCGGGTGCTCCATTTTCCCCCCACGCTCCAAAGACGTGCAGGTTTGTAGGTTAATTGGCTTCGGTGAAATTGTAAATTGTCCCGTGTGTGTGTAGGATAGTGTTAGTGCACGGTGTGATCACCGGTCGGCGCAGGCTCGGCGGGCCAAAGGGTCTGATTCCGCGCTGGATCTCTAAAGTCTAAAGGTCTGCAGCTCTTAGAGACTTGAGACTGGAAGATTAGATTGCAATACTTACCTGATCCTATAGGTTATGTAGTGCCCTATAGGAATGTATTGGAAGATGCCAATCTCTATGTAAAAGAAAAAGTTAGCATTTTAATAATTGGATAGTCAGTGACATTTGGTGCATCAGGTACATACTGAGGTATTGTGGACCTCATATATACCATTGTTTGGTACCTTCCTACAACTGGTATTGTAGTGGGTGCAGGGCTGAATGGGAGTGGTAGATGATATGAGCTCAACTCAATCTAACAATTGACCCTTGGATGTCTGTGGCTTCTGAGCAACTAGCTGAAGCACAATGAGAGGCCTGGGAACAGGGTAGCAGTTTGTTGTTGATTATTCAGTAATAGAAAGTGGGGTGAATTGAATGCATAATAAAAGTCATGACTCTAGTGGGTCTTTCTCCCATTTAACATAACCTGCTTTCCCTAACTGCAATGTAAAGAAATTCACCCTGGGTTGTAGTATTTCAGCTGTACAAGCAAGGTATTTCTACCACGGTAATGTGAATTTGGCCGCTGGGATTATCCCAGAGTATTTATTGCTACCACTGTGGTAGCAAATGTGACTCACTGGAAATAATCAATTGTGCAGCAAACAAAGCCAATGTACTCAGTGGCATTCTGTTTAAAGTGCAGAAGTAACAAACTGCGGCTATTTCTCCCAGGAATAGCAGGATCATTTCCCCAGTAAAATACAGTGAATGGATGGTGGCTACACATGAATGATGTGCATGAGGTCAAATTCAGCCACGTCCATTAATGTGATCACCAAGTTGATTCACAAGGGTGTTACCTAGTTATCTCCTTTTTGGCAGGCAGACAATGTTGTCTCCTTTACATCTCTAGCCTTTGTCACTTACTTCTCCTGTCTGCCAGTGCAACTTCATCCTCTTCTCCAGAGACACTGCCTGACCCGCTGAGTTATTCCAGCATTTTGTGTCTATTTTTGGTGTAAACCAGCATCTGCAGTTCCTTACTACACATTATCACTTGTTTGGCTTGTTCCAACCTTCACCTCTCTTTTCTAGTTTTCTCTCTCCCCACCCCCCTCCCACTTCTACAATCAGTCTGAAGAAGGTTCCTGAAACAAAAATTAACCTGTCCATTCCTTCCAGAGATGCTGCCTGACCCACAAAGTTACTCCAGCACTTTGCGTTTTGTCAATAAATGTAGCCTTTCTACCCATATCTATTTTATTAAACAATATTATAATTGTTATAGTAATATTGTTATTTAATTGTGCAAGTAGATTTGTTGACTTTTTGCAAACAGATAAGCTAGAAATTAATTTGCTCTTGCATTGTTATTATGTGAGAGTAAAATGACTATAATGGTCATATTGTTTCTCTAAGACACACCTCACACCAAGTGATGAGATGGTAACAGAGAGAGATGAGGCATAATGAAAGGCCTAGATAGAGTAGACGTGAAAAGGATGTTTCTAGTATTGGGAGAGTCTAGAACCAGAGGGGGCAGCCTCAGAATAAAAGGGTGCAATTCAGAATGGAGATGAGAAGGAATTTCTTCAACCTGAGGGTGGTGAATCTGTGGATTGCCAAAGACAGCTGGAGGCTAAGTCTGGGTATTTTTAAAGCTGAGATTGATAGATTCCTGATTAGTATGGGTGTCAAAGGTTACGGGGAGAAGCAGGATAATGGGTAGAGAGGGAAAAAATAGATCCGCCATGATCGAATGTCAGAGTAGACTTGATGGGCTGAATGGCCTAATCCTGCTCCAATGTCTTCCAAATTCTATGTCCATAATGTAATAGAAAATGTTTTTTAATGCATTCTCGGGATATAAAATGTTGACAGGGGAATATGAGTTGTGAAGGTAGTTGTGAGCATTCTTTATGGAGGGAAAATGCTCAAGTTTTGTTAGATTAGGATATCATGACATTACCGCAAAAGGGAGAATGGGTATATATAGACCTTTCAATTATTTTTTAAATTAATTAGCATATAGAAATATGAAGACAAAAATGATCAATAGAATAATTAGATATACAGAAATCTAACAATAGTAACTTAAACTGATCACATTTTTTACGGGAAAGTAAATGTAAAATTTAAAAGTATTAGGGTGGCACAGTGGAGCTGCGATAGATTTGCTGCCTTACAGTGCCAGAGACCCGGGTTTAATCTTGACTATGGATGCTGTCTGTATGGAGTTTGTACGTTCTCCCGGTGACCTGCGTGGGTTTTCACTGGGAGCTCCGCTTTCCTCCCACACACCAAAGACGTACAGGTTTGTGGGTTAATTGGCTTGGTAAAATTGTAAATTGTACCTTGTGTGTGTAGGATAGTGCTAGTGTGCAGGGATCGCTGGTCGGCATGGACTCCGTGGACCGAAGGGCCTTTTTCCATGCTGTATCTCTATACTACACTAAACTAAAGTGGTAGAAAGTGTTGAAGGATTGTTTGGTCCTAAGTTTGATTCTGACCACGACCTCCTTCACAAGCTAAGGTCATGACGGGTAAACTGTTAGTGAGAACGTTAGTTTTTCTTAAGCACATTACTGGATATAAAACATGAGTATTTTGTGTGGCAGTCGAAGCAGAGATCGTATACCTTACACAAGGTAATGTGTGATGTAAAAGTGCTTGTGCTTGGCACATGCATGGGTGAAGCTCTGATGCTGCCCACAAATGGACTCTATTGACCAGAGATAGGGCATGGTCAATACTTTGGGGAAACTGGATGCAAGCTGCAAACAAATAATAATGTCTCGATTAATTTGGCTGTCCCACTGAGATACTCCAGCACTTTGTGTGTCTTTTTTTTGTGAGCCAGCAACTGCAGTTCTTTGTTTCTAGACTGCTGGAGGAACTCAACTGGTCAGGCAGCATCAAACTGATCCAAATGGCATCTGACTATTTCCAACCACAGATGCTGCCTGACCCGTTGAGTTCCTCCAGCATCTGCAGTATCTTGTGCCTAGAATGATAAGTGCATTAGGTGTGCATGACCCCTATTCTAAGGCCAGTTCTATGGCCACCTCCCTGGTCTCATTGTGTAGGTAGGAGCTGACGATGCTGGTTTACCTTTGAGTCATTTACAGTTTCACTCTGATTGCAACCCTATAAAGTTTGATTGCTTCACTGAATAAATGAGTTCTGGTAAGCGCGATGCTTTTAAGGGGAAACCAGCTAAATTAATGATGGCAAAATGAATGGTAGGTGATGCTTATAGAATTGGATGAGAGAGGGATGTTTTGATGCTTATATGAATCATAAATGCTAGTATGTACCAGGGGGTGGAAGAGCTGCTGTAATTCCATGTAAAGTGGTTTTGAAAGTAATTAGCTAGTGGAGGTTTATTTAGACAGTTCTGAACTGCAGCACCAGCTTTGCAGTGTAAGGTTTATTTTCTACAGGGATTGGGCAATTTTGCCTCATCCCACATTAAATTAAATGTCTGACCTTTTGTTTGCTATATTTTGTAGAGCAGGTTTAAAATACTCAATGTTGGCCTTTTCTTCAGTACTGATCGTCATTGTCCAGTGATTATATACATCTGTCTTGAACCTTTCCTTTCAAGCTCTATTGATTGCATTTAGTTTGACAAATTCCTGGTGTGGTCCTCCACCAAAACAGAGGTTTAACATTTTGTTCTGCACATCATTATATTTACCCAGTGGCTAATTGCCATTTCCAAACATAAATGTAGCCCAGTTGGCTGACTAAATTCTGGGATGACTCTTATGTAAGTCCAAGGGAGGGAGCGATGTATTGTCAAAGGTACCCTCTTCCAAGTGAGCTTGAACATAATGCAGTCTGCCTGCTTGGTTGACGTTGGTAAAATAGAGGAGTGGAAGAGTTTTATTTTAGAGATACAGCGTGGAAACTGGCCCTTAGGCCCACCAAGTCCACACAGACCATTGATCAGCTGCACACTAGTTCCATCTCATCCCACTTTTGCATCCTACACATCAGGGGCACATTACAGAAGCCAACTAACCTACAAACCTGCATGTCTTTGAGATGTAGGAGGAATCCGGGAAACCTGGAGGAAACCCATGGGGTAACGGGAAAATTGTGCAAACTCTGCACAGGCAGCATCCGTGCCCAGGATCGAACCAGTGTCTCTGGAGCTGTGAGGAAGCAGCTCTACCGCTGCGCCACTTTGCCGCCTTAAATTATCCTTGTAGTCTGGCCAATAGTTTTGCCTCTGTCAACCCCACTAAATCAGATTATGAGATTATCATCATTACATTGCTCTTTCTGGGAACTCAGTGTACAATTCTAATTTGCTGCAATGTTTCATATATTTCAAAACATCCTCGCTTCAAATGACTTCATTGGTTGTGAAGTCTTAGGGGACAGTCTGAGGCAGTGATACGTGGCATAAACATGGACGTCTTCTTTTTGTTCTGCAACTGGCTGCAGCTCTTTGAATGCTTTGCTTTGATGTGAGATAAGAGTCACGAGTACAGTGTTTTATTGTCATATGTCCTGAAATAGAACAATGAAATTCTTACTAGCAGCAACAGCGCAACAGATTGAAAACACCGTACTCAATAGAAAATACAATAAACAGGCAAATAAAAGAGGTTCAATAAATAAAGACCCCAATATAGTGCAAAAACTAAAAGCTCAAAGTCCCCAGTATAACTCAGGCAGCTTGTAGTTCAGAGTTAAGCTGGCGTTTCATAGGTTATAGGAGAAGAATTAGGCCATTCCCCCCATCAAGTCTACTCCACCATTCAATCATGACTGATATATCTTTCCCTCTCATTCCCATTCTCTTGCCTTCTCCCCATAACCCCTGATGCCTGTACTAATCAAGAGTTTGTACTGTTCAAAAGCCTGATGGTTGTTGGGAAGAAGCTGTTCCTGAACCTAGACATTATGTTAGGTCCTGATACTAATGCCACAATCAGACACAATGATATTGAGTCGTGCTGGGATAGTTTAAAAAATCAGCTCAGTTCCTGCAGTCTTTAGGCATTAATTTATCATGAACCTGAATATATTTGAGACCCAGGTTCATCATTAAAGATTGGGGCATGATTCTGTTTCATAACCACAGGATAAACCAGGTAATCGTGTACATATTTAAAAACGTGATGGAAACCATGAAGATTGCTCTAATCAAATTTATATTTTGCCGAGTTTGAAATCCCTAGAGTATGGTGCTACGGACGTTAATATTAAAACATCTCATGCAAGTATTCTAAAGCATTTAAATCTCATTACCACAGTCAAGCCCGATATTAACCTCCACTTAAGTGTGATGAGTTATGAATAATCGGCAGCAATGTTATTCAACAATGAAGGCTGATGTCTCATTCAGTAATTGGATCTTGGATTAACCGATCAATTTCCTTAATGAACTGCCCTGAAGATTTTATTTTGTATCTCAACTTCACCTGACATAAACATTAGAAACCCAGGCATCACATCAGTGTCAGTGAATGCAATGGGTTCATATTCCTAACATGTGAATTTACTGTTTTTTTCCCTTGTACAATGCCATTTGGAAGCATGATCGATAACAGGAGGTTTGAAGAATGATAAGAGGAATAGATGTGACGTGGGGATAAAGTGAAGGAATGGGCGAGGGGGAGTGGGAGGGACCGAGGAAGGAAGGAAGGAAGGAGGCTGCGTCAGAGAGACAAGGAGAGAGGGGATTAGGGAAGCTTAAAGGGTGACAGCTGGAGGTTTGCAAACCTCGCGAGTTGCGGTCCGCTTCGTCCTGGGATAAAAATGTCACAAGTGAGAATGACCTTTCTCCAGCACAACACGCAGCGACTGGTAAATGTCAGCATGCACTCCTTACTGAGCGCACCCGTGGCTCAGCAAGCTTTAGATTTAGTTTTTAGAGTTACAACGTGGAAACAGGCCCTTCGGCCCACCTAGTCCGCGCCGACCAGCCATCACCGTTACACGAGCACTATCCTACACACTAGGGACAATTTACAATTTTACCGAAGCCAAATTAACCTATTTCTTTTGGAGTATGGGAGGAAACTGGAGCACCCAGAGAAAACCCACGCTGTCTCGGGGAGAATGTACAAACCCCGTATAGACAGTAATTCAGTAGTCAGAATTGAACCCTGGGTCTCTGGCGCTGTAAGTCACCAACTTTACTGCTGCGCCACTGTGCTGATTAAATCCAGTGTGAAGTAATGTACGTAGGATGCAAGTGTTGGAACATTTCATGGTTCCTATAAATTTTCATACTGATTACTGTACTAGTAACGCAGAAGTCTGGAATATCACTTTGGAGACCTGAGTTCAAATCCCAGAGTGACCGCTTAATCTGGAATTTTTAAATAAAATGGTTGCAATGATGGGCATAAAACCATTGCATTGCATTGTCCTAAAATTCCACCTAGTTCACTGATGTTCAGAGGAACCAGGATCTGCCATCCTTCCCTGATCTGTTCCGTTTGACTCCAGAACGACCAATATGATGCACTTTGAAATGGCCAGGCATGGTATGTAGTTGCACCAATGTGGGATGGGCAAAAAATGTTGACCTTGCCAGCAATATACGCGGTTAATAATGGGGGGTTGGGCATCACGGTGGCACAGTGATAGAGCTGCTGCCTTACAGCGCCAGAGATCCAGGTTCGATCCTGACTAGGGGTGCTGTCTATACGGAGTTTGTACATTCTCCCCGTGACTGCGTGGGTTTTCTCCAGGTTCTCTGGTTTCCCCCCACACTGCAAAGATGTACAGATTTGTAGGTTAATTGGCTAAATTGTAAATTATCCCTAGTGTGTATTGTGTGGTATTGCAATGGGGATTGCTGGTTGGCGCGGACTCAAGACGCTGTATCTCTAAACCTACTTAACTGCTTTATGGGCATTGATGGTGTGATATGGTGGGTGGTGTGAATATGGAACAAGCCGCCAAAGGTGGTTGTTAAGATGCTACACAGCATTTAAAAGACACTTGGACAGGTAAATGGATTGGATAGATTTAGCGGGATATGGGCCAAATGCGGGTAAGCGGTACTAGCTTAGGCATCTTGGTTTGCAAGGACAAATTGGGCTGAAGGGCCTGTTTCCGGGCAGTATGACTCTAGGATGCTAATTAAAGCAGTCAGCCTTTTTAAGCACCAAATTTCTCAGTGTAGGGCATTTTTAGAAGGCATTCTTATATGGTAATGTCATGAAGCCTCTTCCTGTAACATATTAGTGTGGGTTGCTTTGGCGGTCGGCTTTGATGACAGCTCCTTCCTTTGTCAGTGAGAAGTCCTACCAGGAGAAATGCATCCAAAGAACCCCCCTACCCCACCACCATCACTCCCCACCCCATCACCATCTCCTAGCCATTCACCAATGCAAGCAGAAAACAAGACTGTTCAATTAACTTTTTGTAACTTTGTCGGCGCCAGAAACATGGCGACTCTTTGCGTACTGCTTAGGTGAGGTCTGTTGTACGCAAAGCAAAGATTACCGGGTTGTATGCAAAACAAAGATTTTCATGTACCTAGGTACATGTGACAATAAAGTATAATTGAATCATTGAATCTTTGGCACCAACCTAATCCCAATTATCTAGTGAATCTTACTGACCACTCCTGTGCTGTAATCTTCCACGGCAGGTCACTTGCCCACCACAATGGCTTCTCATGTCTCAATTATTCAAGACTCAAACCTTGTTCTTCCACTTCTCCCAATTCTTTGGTTCACTTGCTTCAACAGTATTACTACGGCTGCATTCATGAACCTTGGGGCACAGAGGCCTCCGATAGATCGGCCAGGTGGTTTATTTCCTCGGCCTTTGCTACAATGACATTAATTATGGTGATGTGTAGGAAAGAACTGCAGATGCTGGTTTAAATTGAAGGTAGACACAAAATGCTTGAGTAACTCAGTGATACAAGCAGCATCTCTGGAGATTCCTTCTCTCCAGAGATGTTGCTTGTCCCGCTGAGTTACTTCAGCATTTTGTGTCTATCTTTAATTATGGTGATGTCCTGATGTCATGCATATCCTGTTCCCTACCCACAGTGGTGCAACGGTAGAGTTGCTGCCTTACAGCGATAGAGACCTGTGTTCGATCCTGACTACATGTGCTGGCTGTATGGCTTTTGTACGTTATCCCTGTGACCGCAAGGGTTTTATCCACGTGCTCTGGTTTCCTCCCACATTCCAAAGATGTACAGGTTTGTAGGTTAGTGTACAATGTAAATTACAAATTGTCCCTAGTGCGTACGATAGTGTTAGAGTATGGGGTCATCGCTAGTCGTCATGGACTCGATGGGCTGAATGGCCTGTTCCCGCACTGTATCTCTAAAGTAAAGTAAAAGAGTAATGTTGTAGTCAACAACACGTGAAGTCTGGAGCTGGTCAGTCATGGAATAATGCTGAGCATGGACTTCACCGTGAGGTGGGGTTACTGTATCTCACCATCACCTATGTTTGGTCCGATTGAACCTTGAATGTCCCACCTGCTCTTCCCCATTACTTGTCCATGGGCAATCTCATCTGCTACAATTGTAAATTATAGTTCAGAAAGGCAGGATAATTCAGGAGTGTCCTACTCAACTGTGACATTCCCTCAGGTGTGGTGGGATGTATGGCTGTGTTTATGTTCCATGCATGAAAAGAGATTAGGTTAGCAAAGGGCAGTGCAGCGGTGCATCTGGTAGAGCTGCTGCCTTACCATTCCTGTGATCCAGGTTTAATCCTGACTGGATATTGTGGAGTTGTGCGTTCTCCCCATGATTGCATGGGTTTCATCAGTGAGTTCTGGTTTCCTCCCACTCCCCAAAGACAGATAGTTTTAGTGTGTAGGAAGGAACTGCAGATGCTGGTTTACACCAAAGGTAGACACAAAGAGCTGGAGTAATTCTCTCAGCATCACTGGTGAAAAGGAATAGGTGACGTTTCGGGTCGAGACCCTTCTTCAGACCTTCAGTCTTAGTGTTATGCTTAAGTTACCTCTAGATGAGTGGCAGAATCTGGGGAAAGGGAGCATTGATGAGATTGTGGAGAGAATAAAATGGGACTAGTGTAGGATTAGTGCAAATTGCTGCTTGATAGTTGGCGCAGACTTAGCGGAAGGGCCTGTTTTTTACCTGCATGACTCTATAGGGTCAGGGCTTATCTGTGAGGGCCATTGTGCTGGGGAGATTTTCACTGGCTGTGTCTGTACATGAACGAAGATCACAAGAGCTAAGCTCCTACGGAACTATTGTGAGTTACGGAGATAAGACCTTCAGAAGAGGGGCGGAGAAGGCAGGAGATTGAGCAGATCAGGGAACAAAACAGCACAAAGAAAGGCGCATTATTCATATCTTTTGCAAACACATTGACCTGACCTTGAAGTGAGAAACACTGTGTACAAATGGGATTTATATAATTGGTATCCTGCAGCCTCTCGTCATACTTACTGTTTATATCATGTGTTAGGTTGCTATCTTAAATAATAGATGTTGGTTATTTAAGTGCAAATCTAAAATATGAAATGTATCAATATACAGTAGATTTGCTGGTTATGCATAAGCAATCTTCCCACAACCTGCTCATTCTTAATTGTAAAATTACTCGCAAGTCGTATTTATTTGCAGTATATTTTTTTTAGCCGCTTTTAATTTCTTGCAAAAATATGGCATGGAAATGATATGATTGTAGAAAATTAAACCGAGGCACTGATCTTATATATAACAGTGGGAGATTGTCAACCAAATTGTTGAGCTGAATCCATGATAACACTTAAAGTTTACATTAAAGTTGCGGGTGGAGGAGGTAGTATTAACTCCAAGTTAACTGATGATTCTTAATTAACCAGAGAGATTGGCATTGTGAAAATTACACTTTGGACAATTTTATTGATACTTTCATGCAAGCTGGAGGGCAAATGTGGGAGATTTCATTAAATGGAACTAATTTTGCATGTATCTGTATTACGCAGGCACAGCAGGAACGGCATCGTATCTGAGACATCAGTTTAGCTTGGTTTAGTTTATTGTCATGTGTACCGAGTTACAGTGAAAAATGTTTTTGTCGCATGCTATCCCGTCAGTGTAAAGATTGTACATGATTCTAATCGAGCCGTCCACAGTGTACAGATACAGGATAACGGGAATAATGTTTGGTGCAATATACAGTCCAGTAAACTCCGATTAAAGGTAGTCTGAGGGTCTCCAATGAGGTGGGTGGTAGCTCAGAACCACTTTCCGGTTGTTGGTAGGATGTTTCAGTTGCCTGATAATGGCTGGGAAGAAACTGTCTCTGACTCTGGAGGTACTTCTGTACCTCTTGCCTGATGCGAATGGCAGGAGAGGGAGTGACCGGGTTGCGACACATGCTGGTGGCCTTGCCGAGGCAGCATGGAGTAGATGCAGTCAATGGGAGGTTGGTTTGCGTGATGGTCTGGGCTGCATCTACACTTCTCTGCAATTCTTTGCAGTCTTGGATGGAGCTGTTCCCAATCCATACTTTGATGCATGCCGTTAAAATGCTTTCTCTGGCGCATCTGTGGAAGTTGGTGAGAGTTGTTGGATACACGCCAAACTTCTTAACCATTCTGAAGGAGGAGAGGCATTGGTGTGCTTTCTTGGTTTGTTATGGCAAGTCCAGGACAAGTTGCTGGTGATATTTACTCCTAGAAATTAGAAGCTTTCAACCATCTCTAAAGTCTCTGTCCTCAATGAGATATTAAATCTATAGCATCAAAGTGAATGTGAAGAACAAGAGGCTGAAGTGGAACTTGATTGTTCCTCAGATATTTAGTTCTTAATTCAAGATTCCATCTGAATTCTCCTATGGACCAGAAAAGCATTGCTTTATTTGGTTTGGGATTTGACAGCCCAGCCCACCATTGCCTTGGTTCGCAAGAGGATACAAAGTGCTGGAGTAACTTGGCGGGTCAAGCAGCATCTCTGGAGAACATGGATAGGTGACGTTTCTGGTCAGGACCCTTCTTTAGAAACATAGAAACATGGAAAATAGGTGCAGGAGTAGGCCATTCGGCCCTTCGAGCCTGCACCGCCATTCAATATGATCATGGCTGATCATCCAACTCAGTATCCTGTACCTGCCTTCTCTCCATACCCCCTGATCCCATTTAGACCCATTGTCCACTGTCCAACAGCCACTTGAATGTGTAGAAAGGAACTGCAGATGCTGGTTTACACTGAAGATAGACACAAAATGCTGGATTAACTCAGTCGGTCAGGCAGCATCTCTGGAGAAAAGGAATAAGTGACGTTTCAGTCTGAAGAATAGATTTGACCTGAAATTTCACCTATTCCTTTCTCCAGAGATGCTAATTGACCCCACTGAGTTACTGCAGCTTTTTGTGCCTAGCCACTTGTGAATATTGGGCTGCAGTTGGTTTTCAGTATGTTAGATGAACAATAGTGTAAAAAATGACAATATTTATTTATTAACAGAATGGGACCACAGTTATTTTTTGATTTTTTTTTAGCCGCTTTTGGTTTCTGACAATTTACAGAGAGATGCATTTAATTCTTCAGTAAAAGAAAGATCAAGTGCTGGACCTCCCTGATAACTGTGCAGTTTTGGTTTACCAAACAATAAAATGAGTAACAAAACAGGCAGACAAAAATGCTGGAGAAACTCAGTGGGTGAGGCAGCATCAGTCTGAAGAAGACGTCACCTATTCATTCGCTCCATAGATGCTGCCCCACCCGCTGAGTTTCTCCACCATTTTGTCTACCTTCGATTTTTCCACCATCTGCAGTTCTTTCTTAAACAAAACTGGGAGTTCTCTTTTCACTGAGAGCTGATCACTGCAGGGACATGGAACGGTGACCTTGGGAAATACATTTGCAGTGTTATGTGCGATTGCTGAGCACTGCAGTGGATTCTAGGAATCTAATGCCACTGTTGTAACAACCCCCATCACCACCCCCCACAGCTGTTCCAGGCACCTACCATGTAAAAAACAAATTGCCCCGCACATTTCCTTTAAACTTTGTTCCTCTCACCTTAAAGCTAGGCCCTAGGGTATTTGATAGTTCCATGCTGGAGAAAAGGTTCTGATTGTGTACCCTTTCTATGTTTCTAATAATCCTATACACCTCTTGAGGCAAAAGGCTAATATTTCACCTAATAATCTAATAATTCAGAGAAGGGACTTAACCATTTAATAAAATACGTACATCATAACAGATATATTTGAGGGAAGATGTACTTACAAAATTCTTAAGGGGTTGGACAGGCTAGATGCAGGAAGATTGTTCCCGATGTTGGGGAAGTCCAGGACAAGGGGTCACAGCTTAAGGATAAGGGGAAAATCCTTTAAGACCGAGATGAGAAATACTTTTTTCACACAGAGAGTGGTGAGTCTCTGGAACTCTCTGCCACAGAGGGTAGTTGAGGCCAGTTCATTGGCTATATTTAAGAGGGAGTTAGATGTGGCCCTTGTGGCTAAGGGGATCAGAGGGTATGGAGAGAAGGCAGGTACGGGATACTGAGTTGGATGATCAGCCATGATCATATTGAATGGCGGTGCAGGCTCGAAGGGCCGAATGGCCTACTCCTGCACCTAATTTCTATGTTTCTATGTTTCTATGTAGTGTTTAACTAGTTTCTGGTCCCTGATGGCTAAGTAAAGAGAAGCATGGACATTGACCAGTGCTTAATGGCAATGGCTTGATTTATTGCAGAGGTTCATAGTCCTATTGTCAGGGGACTGAAGCCATTGATCATATTGAAAGAATCAGCTTGAGCTGTTGTGAAAGGTGAACACTACTATGATTTATGTCTCTGATAATGTCTTTCCATGTGTGTGTGTGTTCAAATTTTACTCAGGAAGATTCAAAGATCAATAAAACAGAAAATCTTAATGGTTTGTGTGGGAAAATACAATGATGAAGTGCAGTGCTATCAAGTTAAGGATTTTCTATTGAGATTCTGTATAAATAGGCAGATTTTACAATGTATAAAGACCATAATATGACACCCAGATACATTTGGATAACAATAAATATTTTTTGGTAAACATATTTGCATCGCAATATTAATAAACCACAGAACAAATTATAAAGTCAAAACCAATTTTCTGCAAGTGTGAAAAAGGAACAAGATGTTGGTGTTGTCGAGGAAAGACTTTAAACAATACCACTGTACTATTGAGCAGCATGTTGTGAAATTAATTTAGTTCATATTCTCATTTTAATTGTATTTTCAGGTTTATGGTGCATTACCTTGGTAAATGTAAAAAAAAACAAGTTGCATTTTTAGAATAAATCTAGTTGTATAATTATTTTTGAGTGTTGTCTTTTGTGGTAAAGATTTTGATTGTGTAAGAGTTTGCACCTTGTCTAACTTTATTTAGTTTAGTTTTAGTTTAGAGATACAGCGTGGAAACAGGCTCCTCAGCCCACCGAGTCCGCGCCGACCAGTGATCCCCGCACACTAACACTATTCTACACACACTAGTGACAATTTACAATTTTACCAAAGCCAATTAGTCTACAAACCTGTATGGCTTTGAAATGTGGGAGGAAACCAGAGAAATCCCACGTAGGTTACGTGGAGAACGTACGAAATCGGTACAGACTGCATCCATAGTTTGGATCGAAGCCGGGTCCCTGGTGCTGTAAGGCAGCAACTCTACCACTGCGCCACAGTGCTGCTTTAATTTAAGTTTTAAGTTAATTACGTTTTATTTAACTAAATAAGTTTTAGTATATTTTAGTGTCACATATTCTGAGGTACAGTGAAAAGCTTTTTTGTTGAGTGCTATCCAGTCATCAAAAAGACTATACATAATATTTATTTGGTCATGTCTATCGAATAAACCATTTTACATTGACTGAGCTATTATTGTTCTTTTATTCAATGGAGACACATTGGATTCTACAGAGCAATGTCAGCACTGAACCAGATGTGTTTGGGACATACACTTTGAAAAAGTATTCCTGTTTCCCCTCTTCCACTTTCCAGGCCTTATCCTCTCCATTCTCAAAAGCTCACTGTTTATGCAGTCAAATAGTGCGGTTCACTGGCAATGGTGGAATGGGTTTGCTACTCCTTGGACTTTAAGTATATTCCAAACACTGAACGAATATCATGTGAATCTAGCTTCTTTACACAATGTTACAATTCACGGTGGTGACTCACAGTGTTCGGAGGTTTCAACCACGTACCCCAAGTCAAGTGCTGTCGCCAGGACAACAGGCGTTTATGACCAAGTTAAGATTTTAACACTTCAAAGCTTGAAGGATACACGATGACGCCAGAAACGTGGCGACTTTTTTGTGTACTGCCTCAGTGTAATCTACTAATCTTACACTCTTGTATTTAAGTATGATTGTGCTTATGTTCAGTAAGATTTTTACTGACCTAAATGCAAGAAAATACATTTCACTGCACCTTGGTACCATGCAGGCAGGCATAGTGGTAGAGCTGCTGCCTCACATTGATAGAGACCTGGGTTTGATCCTAACCTCGGGCACTGTCTGTGTGGTGTTTCCATGTTCTCCCTGTGACCGCGTGGGTTTCCTCTGGGTGCTCTGGTTTCCACCCACATCCCAAAGACCTGAGTGTTTGTAGGTTAATTGGCCTCTGTGAAATTGCCCCTATTGTATAGGGAGTGGATGAGAAAGTGGGATAACGTAGAACTAGTCTAAATGGATGATCAATGGTTGGCGTGGACTTGGAGAGCTGAAGAACCATGCTGTATCTAAACTACATGTGACAATAACATACCATTGAACTACTGCGATAGTTTCCTGTGGGAAATGCCATTAAGAAAATGTTATTTTGAGTCACAGTTCTACTGTTTAAAGGGAAAAATAGTTTGGCAAACATATTTTGTTTTATGAAGTTTTAAATTCCATGACTCCCAAGCAGTTGCTGTTAGAAGAGGCACCAGTTGACAGATTTGACATCAAGAACACAAAAAATGGAACATAGAACATAGGACATAGATAAGTATAGCACTGGAACAGGCCCTTCTGCCCACAATGTCCATGCTGAACATGATGCCAAAACCATCTCTTATCTACCAACGCATGACCATACCATGCATCCTCCTGACTGACAATCAGCAAGATATTCAAATAGAGACCTCTGTCTTAACCAAAGCCCAACATTAATTCTTAGTGAGACAGGCAGCATCTTTGGAGAGAAGGAATGGGTGACGTTTCGGGTCGTGACCCTTCTTCAGACTATTTTATTCATCAATAGTTGATGTGGAATTCAAAACCATTCCATGGTCATGAATATTATTTAGCATTAGTACCACGAATTTTAACTCAGGACTCTAACTTTTAATGCAGTATCATTCTCTTTCTTACATTTTGCTTCTGTCATATGTCAATGCCTTCGAATTTTATTTAGGTAGTTTGACGAGACTCTAGGATGCAATATTCAGTAATTTGTTCCCTGAACTGTTTGCTTCTCCATATAGCTGTGGAAATTTGAATTGATTTTTCTCTCGGATTCTTCTATTGCTTCCTGTAGCCTCAACCCATTAATATTTCATATTCACCAGCTGTCTTATTTCCGTGGATGATTTTACACAGGGAACTTCAGCCAGTTCAGCTCTGCCTAACCAAGAGGCACCCGAAGACATGCGATTTCATTCTATTCTGGGTTTCTGAACATTCTGACTCATTTTTAAAAGTCATACCCTTTATGAACTCTGGCACATGTTTGTACCAAATAATAGTGATGCTAAACTGTACCTTGTGTGTCAGGCACAGTTGATTAACCCCATAGGTTTGAATCAGATGGTGAATATGCTCCATTAAAATCTAGTCACGTAATATTGGAGTCCCTGACAGTCTACACAAATTCACTAAAAATGGTCATATCCATTACAGACACACAAAATGGGCGACTATTCCAAGATAAGATGTACTTAGTATTTTTTCTATGTTATTAACAAAATCATAAAATGAATAAGAGCATAAATGGACTATTTGGTCTTTCAGGCCCTTTATGATAATAAATAGGATCATGATTGCTTCTCTTTCTTAATTCTACCTTCCCCTCCTATTTCCATAATCCTCAATTCTCATAATATCCAAAAGGTTATTGACTTTTCAAGAACACAGTCCCCTGGAGTACAGAATGGCAGATTCAAAGTGCATTGATCGACAAAAGATTTCCTTATTTCAATAATGAATGGTGGCCTCTTGGCCTTGCGTTTCAGGTCGGGACCATTCTTTGGACCAAAGAAAGATGTTTTCACAAAAATTGAAATTTCCCCTAAGAGAGAGGCAACTAATACATGAATATGACTTATACCCCAAAGTTTAAGGTAAGTACACCACCACTGGGTTACACAAAGCATATTTTGTAGCAGATGGGGGTTTTTTCGCATTAATATAGGATATATTTATGAATAGCTTAACGTCTGAGACTGCTATTGACCTATTTTTTCTTTATTCAAGTTTTGTTGGAACATAAGAAACAAAAAAATACCATTCGAGTGGATTAATTTGATCTAAAGCCCAACAATATCAGTCCCTCCCTCTGTAGGTAGACTGGAGGTTAGATGTGTTGTAGTGAGGAATTGTGCCATGTGGTGTTAGGGCTGTTGATTTTATTTATTGAAGCAGGTACTATCATGCGGCACGGTGGCGCAGCGGTAGCATTGTCTGCGCGGAGTTTATACCTTCTCACCATGACCGCATTGGTTTTCTCCCGGGTGCTCTTGCACATTCCAGAGACGTAAAGGTTTATAGGTTGATTGGCTTCTGTAAATTGCCCCTAGCGTGTAGAATATGAAAGTGGGAAAAAATAGAACTAGTGTGAGAGTGAGCGTTGGTCAGCGTGGACTCGGTGGGCCGAAGGGCCTGTTTCCATGCTGTATCTCTAAACTAAGCTAAACTAAATCTGGTAGGCTGAATGGTCTGCTTTCTTGCATTCAAAGGTCTATGCAAGGCCAACCTACCACAAAGTGGATTTCTAAATATAAAGTACAAATTCTAAGGTAGGGAAAATTGGGTAAGAATGGCATCAAATTTCCACTTTGATTCATTAGCTTATTATTCATTTTTACGTTCACAATTAAAAAAATATTCAATTTGTTAACTGCAGACTGGAATTAGGATGCAAACAGCCTCTGAGTATTGGCTACTTGCTCACAGCTCACAGGCTGGTAAATATTCAATAGAATCTGGTTACTTTTAAGTGAGGCAAGTCTTCATCATTACAAACCCCCAGATACATAACCAGTTTGGCTCATTGGGATTTCCTATCATCCATATGTCTACTCCAGTTACAGAGATCACTGTTCATAACATGAAAGGGAATTTTGTGCTGAAAGAGCAGAGTATTTGTAAGTAAGATTTCAGCTTGTGAGTTGTTGGAGTGAATCTACTAAGCAGTTGAAACCTTTTGTTTGACTTAATTCCAATAAAACAAACTTAATTCAATTCTTATGTTGTGCCTGAGTCCAATTGAAGTCTGTTACCTGGCTTGATAATTCATAACTGATGCCATCAACTTCAGACCTGCCAGAAATTCCAGGCACACCAATGCCTCTACTTCCTTAGAAGGCTTAGAAAGTTTGGTGTGTCCCTGACAACTCTTACCAACTCCCTTCCATTGACTCCATTGACACCTCATGCTGCCTCGGCAAGGTCATCAGCATAATCAAGGACGAGTCGCACCCTCGCCACTCCCCCTTCTCCCCTCTGCCATCGAGTAAGAGGTACTGAAGTGTGAAAATGCACACCTCCAGATTCAGGGATAGTTTCTTCCCATCTGTCAATAGACAATAGATAATAGGTGCAGGAGTAGGCCATTTGGCCGTTCGAGCCAGCACCGCCATTCAATGTGATCATGGCTGATCATCCCCAATCAGTACCCCGTTCCTGCATTCTCAATAAAGGCCTACTAGAAAATAAATGGACAATAAAGTTTCCATGATTCCATCCATGATTCCATGATTCTCCCCATATCCCCTGACTCTGCTATTTTTAAGAGCCCTATCTAGCTCTCTCTTGAAAGCATCCAGAGAACCTACCTCCACCGCCTTCTGGCAGAGGATTTCACAGACTCACTACTCTCTGTGAGAAAAAGTGTTTCCTCATCTCTGTTCTAAATGGCTTACTCCTTATTCTTAGCTGTCAACTGTACCTCGGTACATGTAACAATAAACTAAACTAAATCAAACTGAACTAAACTAAACTACATATAGACACAAAGTGCTGGAGTAACTCAGCGGGTCAGGCAGCATCTCTGGAGAAAAGAAATAGGTGATGTTTTGGGTCAAGACCTACATGCCTGGCTCAAAAAAAAGGAGTCTACTTTTCTCTACTACATGCTATTCAGGAAAGACTGAAGGAAGAAGAAGCGTGAGGGACAGCTTTACTAATCAAACACTGTTAAATCATCTTGAGAGGTTTGGTGCTGTTGAGGTGGGTAAAGGCTGAGCCTAATTGGTCGGAATTAGACAACTATGGATATCACACTGTTGGATGCTAGAACGTGGGAAAGAAATACACTAGTACCTTTATGGGCAAATTATAGATGGATTCAAGAACAGAGTGATAACAAAGGATTTCACTCACACAGAGAGGGAAGCACTGTTAATGAGAAAGAGAGAGAGTAATTCTTCAATTTGAATGTGAAAACGTTCTTGATGAGGAAGGAAATGCTGCTGGATCCAGTTTAGTTTTAATTTTAGAGATACAGCACAGAAACAGGGCCATTGATCACTAAATAGCAGTGCTGGCTAGAAGGGCCGAATGGCCTACTCCTGCACCTATTGTCTATTGTTTATTGAGTCCACATTGTCCATTGATTACCTGTTCACAGTAGTTAATGTTAATCTAGATTTTCATCCACTCCTTACACACTAGGGGAAATTTCTAGAGGCCAATTATCCTATAAACCCACACTTCTTCAGGATGTGGGAGGATACCAGAACATCCAGAGAAAACCCACGCAATCACATGAAGAATGTGCAAAGTCCACACAGACAGCATCCGAGGTCAGTGTCGAACCCAGGTCTCTGGCACTCAGATCCACCTGGGCATTGAAGAGCGGAAAGGCAGCATGTCTGAGAGGAAGACAGCTTTGGGAGCAGTGATAAAAAAAAATACCAGATTCAGAATAATCATGGAACATGCAAACACAAAAAAAAAACTCTGACTAAGTGTCTCGACCCGAAACGTCACCCATTCCTTCTCTCCAAAGATGTTGCCTGTCTCGCTGAGTCACTCCAGCACTTTGTGTCTATCCTGCATCTGCAGTTCCTTCATACACAAAAAATATTTAACTTTTTATTTTTATATATATCAGGCTCATGTCAGTGCATTGATTTGGATTGCGGATTGAAGTCGAGGGTTGATAGATAATATTGTCTCTGAACAAGAGGACATAGTTTTGGTGCAGTGCAGATGCATTCCGATCAGAAAGAAAAGAAGCTACTACAAAGGCAGAGGTCTCAGAAGATGCAGAGATTTAAAAAAGGAGATAAAGGAGACAAATAACCTTGTAGGTTTTATGCAAAGAAATATTTACCATTGGGGATAAGAGTATAAAAATAGATTAGCAGCTAACGTAAAACGATGAAAAACCTATCATAAACTTACAATACTTGCAAAGAATAGTCTAAAGAGGGAGGAGCTGTGTAGAGTACAAAGGGACTTCCCATCGATGGAGAGGAATGTTTAAACTCAAATGGAGTATCTAACAATGTACCAGTGTCGGAGAAGAGAGGAAGCAGTGGAGATCCTGATCAGATAAAAATGGCTACAGATCATACACTTAATAGATTGTATTCCAATTAAAATGTAAATGTCAAGAGGAGATGTATCATTAGTTACTGAGGTGGAAATTGTAGAAGCTTTGGCCAAAATATCCAATCTTACCTACCCATCACATGTGAGTTTCGGTGGTATATTGAGAAACAATAATCAAGAGATGTAATTAATCATTAGGTAGACAAAAGTGCTGGAGAAACTCAGCGGGTGAGGCAGCATCTATGGAGCAAAGGAAATAGGCAACGTTTCGGGGGGGGAGGGAGAAAGAAGAAAGGAAGAGATGGAGCCAGTGGGCTGAGGGAGAGCTGAAAAGGGGAGGAGAAAGTAAGGACTACCTAAACCTTAGACTACCTTAGAGAAGTCAATGTTCATACCGCTGGGGTGCAAACTACCCAAGCGAAATATGAGGTGCTGCTCCTCCAATTTACGGTGGTCCTCACTCTGGCCATGGAGAAGGCCCAGGACAGAAAGGTCGGATTCGAAATGGGAAGTTGAAGTGCTGAGCCACTGGGAGATCAGGTTGGTTTTTGCGAACCGAACGGAGGTGTTCGGCGCAGCGATCGTCAAGCCTACGCTTGGTCTCACCGATGTAGAGCAGCTGACACCTAGAGTAGTGGATGCAATAGATGAGGTTGGAGGAGGTGCAGGTGAACCTTTGACGCACCTGGAAAGACTGCTTGGGTCCTTGAATGGAGTCACGGGAGGAGGTAAAGCGACAAGTGTGGCATTTGCCGCGGCTGCAAGGGAAAGTGCCTGGAAAGGGGGTGGTACGGGTAGGAAGGGATGAATTGACCAGGGAGTTACAGAGGGAGCGGTCTCTGCGGAAAGCAGACAGGGGAGGAGATGGGAAGATGTGGCAAGTGGTGGGGTCACGTTGCAGGTGGCAAAAATGACGGAGGATTATTTGTTGTACGTGACGGCTGGTAGGGTGGAAGGTGAGGACAAGGGGGACTCTGCCCTTGTTACGAGTGGGGGGATGTGGAGAAAGAGCAGAGTCACGGGGTATAGAAGAGACCCTGGTGAGAGCCTCATCTATGGTAGAAGAGGGGAACCCCCATTCCCTGAAGAATGAGGACATCTCCGATGCCCTGGTGTGGACCACCTCATCCTGGGTGCAGGTGCGGCGTAGACGGGGGAATTGCAAGTAGGGGATGGAGTCCCTACAGGAAGCAGGGTGGGAAGAAGTGTAGTCCAGATAGCCATGGGAGTCAGTGGGTTTATAGTGGATGTCGGTCAGGAGTCGATGGAGATAGTGAGGTCAAGAAATAGTAGGGAAATGTTGGAAATGGTCCAGGTGTATTTCAGTGCCGGATGGAAGTTAGTGGTGAAATGGATGAAGTCAGTGAGTTGTGCGTGGGTGCAGGAGGTAGCACCAAGGCAGTCGTCGATGTAGCGGAGGTAGAGTTCGGGGATGGGGCCACGGTACGCCTCGAACAAGGATTGTTTGACATACCCTACAAAGAGGCAGGTATAGCTAGGGCCCATGCGCGTGCCCATAGCTACGCCTTGTATTTGGAGGAAATGGGAGGAGTCAAACAAAAAGTTATTACGGGTAAGGACCAGCTCCGCTAGGCGGAGGAGAGTATCAGTAGACGGGGATTGGTCGGTTCTCTGGTCGAGGAAGAAACAGAGGGCTTTGAGACCCTCCTGGTGGGGGATGGAGGTGTAGAGTAACTGGACATCTATGGTGAAGATGAGGGAATGGGGGCCTAGAAAATGGAATTCCTGGAGTCGACGAAGAGCGTGTGAGGTGTCTTGAACATAGGTAGGGAGGGATTTAACCCGGGGGATAGGATGGAGTCGAGGTATGTGGAAACAAGTTCGGTAGGACACGAACAGGCAGAAACAATGGGTCTGCCAGGACAGTCAGGTTTGTGGATTTTGGGGAGAAGGTAAAATCGGGCTGTGCGGGGCTGGGGAACGATGAGGTTGGAGGCTTGGGAGGGCAGGGAACCAGAGTTGATGAAGTCAGTGATGGTGCTAGAGATGGTGGCCTGGTGCACGTCTGTGGGGCTATGGCCCAAGAATAAGTAGGAGGAGGTATCCGAGAGTTGGCGCGTGGTCTCAGCCTTATAGAGAGCAGCATACCAGACTACCATGGCAACTTTTTTTTATCATTCTTTTTCACTCTGAATTTTAATTAATGTATTGTGTTTTTTAATATGTCATTTATGTTGCTTTTATAATTAATATACTTAGATTTTATATGTATTTTATGATGTTTTTATATGCAATGTATTTTTATGTAATGTTGTCCCTTGTCTGGACCTTGAGTCCGAAATCAAGTTTATTTTTATTATGATTTGTTCTGTATAATATTGTGAATTAATAAATGAAATTCTGCATTGATGTGTTGACTTGATAGAATTACAAAATTATGAGATGTATGGAGGAGATTTTAGTTTAGTTTTAGTTTAGAGATACAGCGCGGAAACAGTTCCTTTGGCCCACCGAGTCCCTGCCGGCCAGCGATCCCCATACATTAGCCCTATCCTACACACTCGGGACAGTTTACAATTGTTTTACCAAAGCCAACTAACCTGCAAGCCTGTACGTCTTTAGAGTGTGGGAAGAAACCAAAGCACCCGGAGAAAATCCACACGGCCACAGGAAGAACATACAAACTCTGTACAGGCAACACCCGCAGCCAGTACCTAACCCGGGTCTCTGGCAGCAACTGTACCGTTGCGCCACCGTGCCACCCAGATTGTCAGAACCTTTTTCCCAGGGTGGAAATGTCAAAGGCTAAAGGGCCTGTCTCACGTACGCGATATTTTTGGCGACTTGCCAGCACCCGTGAGAGTCGCAGCAGGTCGTCGAAGATTTTCGACGTGCGACTATGACGGGTGCCAGCAAGTTGCTGAAAAAATTGCGTAAGTAGGACAGGCCCTTAATGGGCATGGCTTTAAGGTGAGAAGAACCAAGTTTAAAGGAGATATGTGAGGCAAGTTTTTTAGAGAGAGTGGTGGATGTCTGGAACAGGGGCAGTGGAGGAGACAGATATGATAGTAACATTTAAGGTATTTTTAGATAGGAACATGGGTTTGCAGGGAATGGAGTGATATGGATCATGTGCAGGAAGAGGAGATTAGTTTAACTTGGCATCATGTTCAGTGTAGTCATGATGGGCTGGAAGGCCTCTCCCTGTACTGTACTATTCTATGTTCGATAAAGATGGATGGTGCTTAACTGATTTTAAGATAAAAGAGGGCTGATGAAGATGATGTTTTGATATTTCAGGTGAAATTCGAAAAGCTGTGCATCATATATCACATAATCACACGGGCAGCATGGTGGCGCAGTGGTAGAGTTGCTGCCTTACAGCGCCAGAGACCTGGGTTCAATCCTGACTACGGGTGTTGTCTATAGGAAATTTGTACATTCTCCCCGTGACCTATGTGGATTTTCACCGGGAGCTCCAGTTTCCTCCAAAACTCCAAAGACGTACAGGTTTGTAGATTAATTGGCTTCGATAAAATTGTGAATGACCCCTAGTGTGTGTATAGTGTCAGTGTGCAGGGATCGCTGGTCGGCATGGATGCGGTGGGCTGAACGGCCTATTTCCGTACTGTACCTGCAAACTAAACTAAGCTAAACATAAGAGGGATCATCAAAATTGTAGCCCTGGAACTGAGGCATAATTTCAAATTTTAAGATGAAACATATTTTAGCAATCTAGCAAACAGAAATACAGGAACAGACTTCAGGAGGTCACAGACCAACTTGTAAAATCAGCATACAAACGACAGATGAAACAATGCAGATGTGTGAAGTGATTATAGACACATGGTGCTGGAGTAACGCAGCGGGTCAGGCAGCATCTCTGGAGGAATGGAATAGGTGACGTTTCGGGTATAAAGTCGGGGAGGGGGAAAACTAGAGGTATGGGAAGGCGCAGAGCTTGCATCAATGAATCAGGAAAGTTTGAGCCCATAATGATCCATTGTTGGATGGGGATGAGGTGATACCGAAGGAATACAAATGGTGAAATTAGCAAGAGGACCAGGGTGGCGGAGGGATGGAGAGAGAGAGAATGCTAGGGTTACTTGAACCTAGAGAAATCAATATTCATGCCGCTGGGTTGTAAACTACACAAGCAGAATATGAGGTGTTATTCCTCCATTTTCCTTTTGATAGTGGATGAGGCCCAGGACAGATAGGTCAGTATGGGCATGGGAAGGAGAGTTAAAATATTTGGCAACTGGGAGACCACGTAAGCCAAGGAGGACGTGTAGTGATTACCTTTTGTAGGAAGAATGAAGAGAGACAATGTGGGACAAATGAGACAGCTTTGAAGGGAGCATGGGTGCAAAGATTATGGTTATATGTAAATGATTATTTGAAAATGGCAGTAGAAGTTGAGAAGACTTTTTATGGCCTATATCAATAATGCAATAACGTGCCAAGACAAGAAAATTATGCTGCACCATTGTAGTGTACTGGTTTCAACTTAGCTGCTATAGTTTGTTTGTTATGAACCACCATGTCTGAATGCTAAAGAAGGTACAAAGTGCTGAAGTAACTCAGTGGGTCAGGCAGCAGCCCTGGAGAACATGGAGAGGTGACACATCAGGTCGGGACCCTTCTTTTCAAATGTCAAAGCCTTGGAGAAAGTAGATTTCCCAGGAATTATGTGATATTTCCATGGCTATTCCAAGATCATTGGGAAATTTGATAGAGGTAGGCCCGTTCGAAGGTAGGCCCTGCTTGGTCCTGGTCTTTTCTCGACTCCAGCTCTTCACCTACTGCACCCCCCCCGACCGCCACCCCCACCCCCTACTTTCAGTCTGAAGAAGGGTCCCGACCCGAAACATAACCCATCCAGTATCTCCAGAGATGCTGCCTGACACGGCGAGTTACTCCAGCACTATGTGTCTATCTTCGTTCAAAGTCAAGAATAATCTTAACAGAGTAAACAAGAAGCAACTATTTTAAGTTGCAGAAGGATAGATAAAATTGTTTAAAAATTGGTGTGGAGAAAGATGGGACTGGTCCACAAGTTAAGCCGTAAAAAAGCCGTAGACCCTTGGAATATCTTTAATTAGACTTTTCTGGACTTTATCTTGCACTAAATATTTTTCACGTTATTCCCTTTACCATGTATCTGTACACATAGTCAGGATTGAACCCGGGTCTCTGGCTCAATTGTATTCATGTATAGTCTTACTGCCTGACTGGTTAGCACACAACAAAAGCTTGTCACTGTACCTCGGTACTCGTGACAATAAACTAAACTAAAATTGGGTAAATCTAATTTTGAAGGTATTTGACAGGAACTTGCAGATAGTGATGTCTGGCAAGTGGGAGATTTTCAAAGGTCAGGTTTGGAGATAGACACAAAATGCTTGAATAACTCAGTAGGTCAGGCAGCATTCCTGGAGAAAAGGAATAGGTGATGTTTTGGGTTGAGTTCCTTCTTCAGACTGAGAGTTCAGGGTCAACAAGTTCCTGTTAGAGTGAAGGGCAAAGCTAGCAGGTTTAGAGAACCCTGGTTGATGAGGAATATTGAGGCTCCAGACTGAGAAAAAAGGCATATGTCAAGGATAGACAACTGGGATCATGCAAATCCCTTGAGGAGTATGACAATAAATGTTTTGTCTTGTCTCATCTTGAAATGTAGGAGTACATTAAGGAGGGACATGCCAAAGACCAGGGTTCGATCCTTCCTATGGGTCCTGTCTGTATGGAGTTTGTACGTTCTCCCTGTGACCATGTGGGGTTTTTCCAGGTACTCCGGTTTCCTCCCATTTTCCAAAGACATGAAGGTTTGTAGGTTAATTGCTTTCTGTAAATCGCCCCTAGTGTGCAGGATGTGAAACTGGGATAACATGGAACAAATGTGCAGGTCATCATTGGTCAGCATGGGATCGGTGAGTGGAAGGGCCTGTTTCCATGCTGTATTTCTAAAACTAAAACTAAAAACTCACTTACCTTCATCAGTGAGGGTATTGAGTACAGACGTTGCAATTGTCAAATGAAGCTGTATAAGATGTTGGTGAGACTACATTTAGAGTTTTGGTCATTCTGCTATATGTCACTAAGCTGGAAAGTGTGCAGAAATGATTCACCAGGATGATACCAGAACTTGAGTTCTTGAATTATAAGGAGAGATTGGATAGGCTAGTACATTTTTCTCTAGATCGTAAGAGGTTGAGGGGTGACCTTATATAGGGAAACAAAATGATGAAAGGCATAGCTAATGGTGAATGGTCATGGCCTTGTTTTTATGGTAGAGGTAATAAATAGAGTGTATTTATTTAAGGTGAGATGGGAATGAGCTCTGAGGGGCAATTTTTCTCATTCAGTGGGTGGTGGATATATGGAACAAGCTTCCAGAGGAAGTTGTAGAGGCGGTACAATTACGTTATTTAAAATACATTTAGACCGGTATAATGACAGGCATGGGTTAGAGGGATATGGTTTAAATGCAGGCAAATGGTACTGGCTCAGTTATAAAATGTGATCGGTATAGACAAGTTGGGCCGAAGAGCCAATTTCAGTACTGTGTGACTCCATGACTCTCACGCCATGGCAAAGAAGGGAGGATACGATCTGAAATGCACTCCCTGAAGGTGAAGTTAAAGCAGATTTATCATCAATTTTCTCTTTTCAAAGAAACACGGAATAAATAAGCTGAAGGAGAACAAATTACTGGGGCATGAATAAGCCTAATTAGTCCCAGCACAGAATGAGTTCCTTCTCTGCTGTAACATTTGATGATTTCCTGAAAAATGTAATGTAAATAGAAAGCTACTGAGTCAGATTCAAATCGAAATTATATATCACTACCACCCCTGTTCCGCATGACAAACATTGTCCAAATTACCAATTTACCTCACACAGATGTATATGATTTTTGTTGTGTAGGAAGATGGCAGATGAGCAAATGAAGTGGTGGTAGCTGTGATACTGTAGCTATTGTATTAAGACTAGACTAATATCTCAACATTTTACACATGAGTAAACCAATTTATTGCACACAGAATGATCCTGGCAGTTATTTCCAGCATTGCTAAGGAAATATATGTTGATTTTAGTTCTGTAATATTGTCGTGGTACATCATACTTGCATGTTGATGGGTTTGCCATTAATTTATTTGTTTGAAATATATTTTGCATTTAAAAATCTGGAATTGACATGCAAAAAGTTATACTAATAACTTAACAGATGCTGCCGATACATTTATAAACTCCTTTGACAGTCAATGGATAGAACTAAGCGCAGATTTACCTTCTACTCTGCAACAGATTAGTTTGCCTCGGTCAGTGAGAATTTGATTTACATCAGTCTTAAATTAGCTCTGAGTGAGAGGGGTAACGTTTAACCCAAGGCTTTGAGGGAAGAAATACAGCATCGGGGGGGGGGGGGGGGGGAGGGTTACAGGGATCACAGGCACAGCCCTCGCTACCATTAACAATGTCTACATGAGGTGCTGTCACAAGGAGGCAGCAGCTATTATTAATGATCCCCACAATGATCCCCACTATCCAGGCCACATTGGACTCGCTGCCACCATTGGGCAGGAGATACAGTAGCCCGATGTTCCACACCACTGGGTCAGGAACATCTACTTTTCAACAGCCATGATCATTGAACTCCGGTGAACCTCAATCCTACCTCTGCAAAACACTACTGACCACCTCTTACGCTAACATGGATTTGTTTTCTGATTGTGTTTTGAACTAATGTCCTTTTCTTTTCACTTTCTTGTTGAATTTATGTTTTTTTGTTTTGTTTTAAAAGCACCGCCTTCCAGCCCCCTTGCCCACCACCCCCCCCGCACGCTCTACCACCCTGGCTGCTTCCAGGCCAGACCTACTGCTGTCACCGCCAGCCTACAAAGCTTCCTCAGCCGCTTCCAGGCTACACATGCCGCTGCTACCGCCACCGCCACCGCCACCGCCAATCCTTACCTGCACTCTGGCCGCCCGCAGGCCGCGACCATTGACTCCGCCGATCCTTGCCTCTCCCCCGACCACCAGCAGGCTGGGGCCGTCAACTCACCTGGATTCCAGGCCCAGTTCCAGACCGAGAGTCTGAAAAAGGGCCTCAACCTGAGACGTTACATATCCATGTTCTCCAGAGATGCTGCCTGACCTGCTGAGTTGCCCCAGCACTTTGTGTCCTTTTTGTGCATTAACCAGCAACTGCATTGGTTTGTTTCTACTACTTATACAAAGATAATAATTTACTTGGTTATAGTGGACAATTGCCAATAACAGACACGACTCCCCCCCCCCCCCCCCCCAGGCTATGGTATGTTATAACATCAGTTTATTGTATCTGTAACTCACTCTACTTGTGCATGTGACAATAAATGACTTAATTAGACACGCTGAGCTCCTCAGCAGTTTTTTGTGCCTATTTGTACTATCAGTCCATTGCAGCTCTAATTGAGTAATATATTGTGCATTCCATGATATAGTGCCGTTGGCCTTGCAAACCAGCATATTTTGCAACTCACCGTATATAATGCCATGGAGAATGCTGCACCAGTCCTTGAAGCACAATCATCAGTAAGATTATTTTTATGCCCATGAATAAGGAAGGATAAAGTGTTTTTTATAAAAAAGTTTGGTGTTTACAATTTCTCAGTTATATTGGTTTGATTGGAACGATAAGTAATCCTGCTGCCAACCACTCTATTCAAGTCATAGAAATTCATCCTCACAGCTTTTAAATGTTTCATTTGATGAGAAAATGTGAGTGATGTTGAATTGTCCTGCAACGTGAAACATTTAAAATCAAGCATTGGTTACCTAAACTAAAACATCAGCAAGGTTGTTGATGGACCGCTGAGCATTACTGTCCACACTAAAGGATTTTAGTGCTGGCTGAACACATGATTTCTCATCTCACTGAAGTTCATTGGAATCCAGTAATATATCATTGGGCTAGAACCATTGCACATCAGTTATTCAATAACAGGTAAGATACAAACTTTATTAATGAGTTTCTTCACCATTATAAAGAGTGTTTTAGCTTTGGTGGGGCATGGTTTAATATAGAAACATAGAAAATAGGTGCAGGTTACTCGGCCCTTCGAGCCAGCACCACCATTCAATATAATCATGGCTGATCATCCAGAATCAGCACCGTGTTGCTGCTTTCTCCCTGTGTCCCTTGATTCCTTTAGCCCTAGGAGCGATATCTAACTCTCTTGAATATATCTAGGGAATTGGCCTCCACTGCCTTTTGTGGCAGAGAATTCCACAGATTCTCAACTCTCTGGCTGCAAAAGGTTTTCCTCATCTCAGTCCCAAGTGGCCTACCCCTTATTCTTAAACTGTGACCCCGTTTCAGGACATGGGGAACATTTTTCCTGCATCTGTCCATTCCCTTAAAAAATGTATATGCTTCTATAAGATCCCCTCTCATTCTTCTAAATTCCAGTGAATTAAGGTAAGTTTAGTTTTGACATACAATGCAGAAACAGGCCCTTTGGCCCACCGACTCCGTACCAACCGGCAATCACTGCACACTAATGCTATCCTACACACACTCTGAACTATTTATACTTATACCAAGCTAATGAACCTACAAACCTACACATCTTTGGAGTGTGGGAGAAAACCATAGATCCGAGAGAAACCCTGAAACGGAACGTTGCATCTGCTTAATTTTCTAGATTTGTTTGTAGTGGTCACAGGATGGTGCATTAGTTTTAAAAGTTTTAGATAACCGCATAAATTACAAGCTATATACCCATGAGATAGGAGCTGTAGTCTTAGGCTGGAAGTGAAAGCAACCATAGAACACAAAGCAGTACAGCACAGGAACAAGTCCTTTAGCCACAATGTCCATGCCAAATATGATGCCAAGTTAAACTAATCGTGTCTGCCTGCACATTGGCCGCATTCCAGTCCCCTGGGACCTTGCCTGTGGCTAGAAAGGATACAAGGATCTTCGTCAAGGTCCCTGCAATATCTTTTCATGCCTCCCTCAATAACCTGAGATCCATCAGGCCCTGGAGATTTATCCACCTAATGCTCTTACTTCCTTAGAAGCCTTAGGAAGTTTGACATAGAATCATAGAATCATAGAAAATAGGTGCAGGAGTAGGCCATTCGGCCTTTCGAGCCTGCACCGCCATTCAATATGATCATGGCTGATCATCCAACTCAGTATCCTGTACCTGCCTTCTCTCCATATCCCCTGATCCCTTTAGCCATAAGGGCCACATCTAACTCCCTCTTAAATATAGCCAATGAACTGGGCTCAACTACTTTCTGTGGCAGAGAATTCCACAGACTCACCACTCTCTGTGTGAAAAATGATCTTCTCATCTCGGTCCTAAAAGACTTTCCCCTTATCCTTAAACTGTGACCCCTTGTTCTGGAGTTCCCCAACATTGGGAACAATCTTCCTGCATCTAGCTTGTCCAACCCCTTAAGAATTTTGTAAGTCTCTATAAGATCCCCCCTCAATCTCCTAAATTCCAGCGAGTACAAGCTGAGTCTATCCAGTCTTTCTTCATATGGAAGTCCTGCCATCCCTGGAATCAGTCTGGTGAACCTTCTCTGTACTCCCTCTATGGCAAGAATGTCTTTCCTCATATTAGGAGACCAAAACTGTACGCAATACTCCAGGTGTGGCCTCACTAAAGGCCCTGTCTCACTGTGCGAGTTGACACACGAGTGACCCAGAGTGACAGACTCGTGGTTGTGTACGATATTCCAAGTTGATGTGCAAGTGTTTGAGGCGAGTTCCCACGGGTATGGTAATCTGCGATGTTCCGAGATCGTCTCCAGAGTTACCAAGTTCCCCTCCCGTTTGCTCTTGAGTTACCAAGTTCCTCTCCCGCTCAGGGCGTGTGTTGTTGCCGCAGTCCGGGATTCGCATTTAAAGCACTCGGTTATCTTCAGCAGTTCAGGCGAGGACAGGTTTGGGGCGGGGGGGGCGAGGGATGGTGGAATTGGGAGAAGGCAAAGACTATGGGTGGGGAGGAGTGAGAGGGGGGCTAGGAACGGCATCTGCGAAACGGGTAGTCAACCTTTAGGGTCCCGGCCCGAAACATCCCTATACATTTTATGATTTCCCTCCAAAGATGCAGTCTCCCGTGGTTTGTTTGCACAACTCTCTCCCCTCTCTCTCCCAACATTGGGGGGGGGGGGGGGGGGGACGACGACGACAAGATAGTTTAAACGGACCTTACCACCACTTCATGCTTCTGTTGCGCATAATTCAGCAGTAAAACCTCTCTTCCCCTTACCCAGCGACGCCCGATTCCTCGCACCCCCACAAGTTCACATGGACGAGGGAAGAATGAGCGGGGAGTCTGAAGAAGGGTCCCGACCCGAAACATCACCCATTCCTTCTCTCCAGATGCGATGCCTGTCCCGCTGAGTTACTCCAGCATGTTTGTGTCTATCGTCGGTGTAAACCAGCATCTGCAGTTCCTTCCTACACACGGACAGTGAAGTGCCTCGGCCAAATTAGGAACATTGGGATTCTCTGATGTGAAGGTAGTCTGGTTTGCGTTTCTTACACTTGATCATATCTGAAACTAAAGTATAGATGTCACAAAATGCTGGAGTAACTCGGCGGGACAGGCCGTATCTCTGGAGAGAAGGAATGGGTGGCGTTTTGGGTAAGTCTGAAGAAGGGTCTCGACTCTATTCCTTCTCTCCAGAGATGCTGCCTGGTCCGCTGAGTTTCTCCAGCATTTTGTGTCTATTAAAGAGTTCCCACGGTAGACGCACGAATCACTAAACTTAACGCACGGGCCACTACGATATAACTCTGAGTTTAAATGTTTCAATTTTAAACTTGACCACGAAATTTGACTCGTGGAAAAAGTCAAACATGTTTGACTTTTTTCACGAGTTCACAAGTTTCGCGGGTACCTGCCGTTAGCGCCACGAGTGGACAAGTTGATCGCGCGAGTTCCGACGTTCCCGCTACGTTGGCTGTACGTGATCACCACGAGTGAAAACTCGGGGTCACTCGTGGGCCAACTCGCACCGTAAGACAGGGGTTTAAGACCCTGTACAACTGCAGTAGAACCTCCCTGCTCTTGTACTCAAATCCTTTTGCTATGAATGCCAACATACCATTCGCTCTCTTCACTGCCTGCTGCACCTGCATGCCTACTTTCAATGACTGGTGTACCATGACACCCAGGTCTCGTTGCATCTCCCCCTTTCCTAATCGGCCACCGTTCAGATAATAGTCTACCCTCCTGTTTTTGCCGCCTGACATGTCCCCAACAACTCCCACCAACTTCTACAGATGCGCCGTAGAAGTAATTGTATCTGTAAGCATCACATTGTAATCAAGTCAAGTTCAAGTACAAGAGATAGAGCAAAGGGGAAGATAAAGAGTGCAGAATATAGTTCTCAGCATTGTAGCATATCACTTCCAATGTCCATAATTGGGTGAAGTGAATAGAATATTACCATTGCTTATGAAAGATCCATGCAGAAGCCTGATAGCAGAGGAGATGAAGCAGTCCCTCAGTCTGGTGGAGTCTTTTAACCTTCTGGATCTTCTGACGGACTTCTTCAAAACTATTTTGTACCATTGCCGGAAAGCAAAATAGAACAAAAAATCAGAATATAACCATAACATGTTTTAATTTTCATCAGAATGACAACATCCACCTACACATCAACAGCTCAACATTATACCATATGTCACAAGGGCATGCACAGTATCTTGACAGTAATTGTAGTTCAAAGCTGTTTTGAAATCAAGATAATTGGAACTCATTTCAGTTAACGTTTGAATGACTCTTTGATAAAATGGACTGCTGCTTGCTTGTGATTTAAATGGTGTTGTACCATAAGCAGAGATTATTCATTGGATTCTAAGGTATTAAGGTCAGGGTCTAAGAGAATCACTTATCTGTAATGTGACTATTCTCAAGATTTCATTCGGTCCGATGGAATAAATCCTTAAGGTAAAGTATAAATGAAGATATCTGCATTTCATCAATTGTTTGCTAATGAGAGAAAATCTCCCTTGGTTATTATTAGCCTTTTCCCAGTGGCCTTCAGGACAAACTGTATTTAATGTGGAAACAAAGAACTGCAGATTCTGGTTTATACCAAAGATAGATGGAAAGTGCTGAAGTAACTGGAGGAAATTAATAGGTGATGTTTCGGGTCGGGATTATTCACATTTCCTCTGGTCTTACTCCAAATTCTACGTTAAGCGACTAACAATAGCAATAATGTATTCCTGGTCAATGCTTGAAGACTATTTGAACTTGCTGATCTTTCTGTCCAGGGACTGTACACTAGCTAATTTCCAAATAAAATCTCAATTACAAGGTGAATTTCTCAAGAAGACATGTGTTGAAAATTAAGTTTAAACTTTGCATGTCAATGCAAGACATAAAGGTTGCAATGACTGTGAGTAAAGTAACACAGCATGCTTGCCCTGGAATAACGAGTAGACTCTGTTAGAGGCGAGCTCTCCTGAGATCCTGCAAAGTGAAGCAAGTATTCCCCTCGTTAAATATAGCCAATGCACATGCAATGGCCTCCCTGCAGGTTAGCACAGTACTTCTGTGCATGGTGACGGTGTGGTATCACATGAATGTCAAGTTCTAATTCATTATTCTCAAGGTCAGATGAAGTAAATAACATAATCTAAACAGAGACACAAGGAACTGCAGGTACTGGTTTACAAAAATCAATATAACTAAAAGTCTCATCTTGACCACTTCCTGTCTGCGCTGTATATTGATTTTAGAAACAACATTACCATATATCGCTATGATTTTTGGCCATCTTACTCACAGTCCTCCTCTGCTGAGGCAGCCCTGAGGATTTCTCCGATCGTTGAAAAATAGAAATGTTACAAGTGTTTACAAAATCTTGAGATCAGCTGATTGGTCCCCTCGCCTGTCAATCACCACGATGACGGTAACGCTCCTTCCGGGGGAGGGGGGCAGCACTATAAAACCCCGGATGCCTGGACGTGTCAATCACTCTGGAAGATTGCGAGGGAGAGTCCACAACTGTGATTCTAAGCTGTGAATCAACTGAACTGTGAGTCTGCAATGTATTCGCAATAAATGATTTGTTAGCCCTTAAAGACAATGCAATGAGCTGTTTGGCAATTTGGTGGCCTGCACTCTGCTTGAAATATCATGAAATTGAGTTTGGTGTCCTGCACTCTGCCTGAAATGTTGTGAAATTGAGTTTGGTGGCCTGCACTCTGCCCTAAAATGCTTTGTAATCGAGTTTGGTGTCCTGCACTCTGCCTGAAATGCTGTGAAATCGAGTTTGGTGGCCTGCACTCTGCCCGAAATGCTACGAAATCGAGTTTGGTGGCCTGCACTCTGCCCGAAATGCTGTGAAATCCAGTTTGGTGGCCTGCACTCAATGGAATTTCAAGGAATAGTCGTGAGTGAACTGGCAGCCCACCAGCGTTGATGAGTGATCTGCCAGCCCACCAGCCCTGAGTGACTGAGTTGCCAGCCCACCAGCCCCGAGTGACTGAGCTGCCAGCCCAACAGCCCTGAGTGAATGAGCTGCCAGCCCGCCTGCCCTGAGTGACTGAGATGCCAGTCCACCAGGCCTGAGTGACTGAGCTGCCAGCCCACCAGGCCTGAGTCGCTGAGCTGCCAGCCCAAGAATACATTCGGCCCACAATATCCATACTAGCCCTCTCGAAACCAGTCCCTTTGGCCCACAACACCCATAGAAAGCCACCCCTCTCGGAATTGGTGGAGTATTGCGTTGGGGGACTAGCCCTCCTGTGTGAACATGGGACCCAATGGGTCCCACTTAGTCCAGTATATATATAAAGTGCTGGAGTAACTCAGTGGGTCATGCAGCATCTCTGGAGAACATAGATAGGTGATGTTTCGGGTCAGAACCCTTCTTCAGGATCTAAACCTTTTTTGTGTAGATAATCCAAAGATCCTTTCATCTGATCCTGCCAATTGTTGTGAAATAAACCAGTGAACGGTACCAGGCTTTGGGAATACGTGGATGTTCTGAATAGGCAGAAAGGTGCTGAGGTTTTGAGTCTTGCCATTTTGAGATGTGTTAACAAAAGGTGATATTTGATATACCCACCATTTAAGTGTTCATTTGTTGCTCATGCGTTGTCATTACTGCTATTTCTGGCATTTGGTCCACAGATGCAAAGGAAGTGTGTTTGCGATGACTGTTTCAAATTGTTCATGGAGACAGGCTGCGGAGGCTGCATGACTGATGCATTTTGACAACTGTACGCAGAAGTAACAACAGGCAGAAGGAACAAAGCTCAAGCCGTTAGGGCCTGAGCGACAGAGTGATTTTAGGCAGGTTTTATTCCTTGGAGGGCAGGAGGCTGGGGTTTGGGATGGGGGGACGGTGAAGAGCTGGAGGTGATAAAAGACCCACCCCAAACCCTATTTTCAGTCCGAAATGTCACCTATCCTTTTTCTTCAGAGATGCTGGCTGACCCATTGAGTTATTCCAGCACTTTGTGTCGATCTTTGGTATAAACCAACATCTGCTGTTCTTTGTTTCTACACATTGCCTGGAAATTTAATTGCGCGACCATATTTTTGATGTGAATCATTTTGGATAACTGGGAAAAATTGACTGAACAATTCCATTCTTGAGCCACTTTTCTGATCCTAATGAGAAATCTGCTCCAGAGACCCTCAGGTTGATGTTATTGCCTCTAAAATGCTCTCCTTGAAGCATTGCAGGAGATCTGGGAACATTGTCCAGCATTTCATGGAAACATAGAAAAATAGGCCATTCGGCCCTTTGAGCCAGCACCGCCATTCAATGTGATCATGGCTGATCATCTAAAATTAGTATCGCATTCCTGCTTTCCCCCCATATCCCTTGATTCCTTTAGCCCGAAGAACTAAATCTAACTCTCTCTTGAAAGCATCAAGTGAATTGGCCTCCACTGCCATCTGTGGCAGATAATTCCACAGATTCAGAACTATCTGGGTGAAAAAAAAATTTAACCTCAGTCCTAAATGGCCTACCCCTGGCTCTGGACTCCCCCAACATCGAGAACATTTTTCCTGCATCTTGTCCAATCCTCTAAGAATTTTATACCTATATATAATTAAAAGTCTCATCTTGACCACTTCCTGTCTGCGCTGTATATTGATTTTTTTCTTAAATGCTACCCTGTATCGCTGTAATTCTTGGCCATCTTACTCACAGTCCTCCTCTGCTGAGCCAGCCCAGAAGATTTTTCTCATTGATGAAAAATAAAAAAGTTATGAGTGTTTAAAAACACTCATAACTTTTTCGTCCTCTCAGATACAGATACAGATACAAATACATTTTATTTGTCACGTGTTCCAAATTGGCACAGTGAAATGAAGTCACCATACAGCCATACAGGAAAAAAATAAAGAACACAACACAGAGTAGATAGAAATTCAACATAAAACATCCCCTCACAGCAGGATCAAAATTTCCCACCGTGAGGGAAGGCACCAAAGTCAGTCTCTTCCCAATGTTCCCCAATGTTCACCCATGGTCAGGGCCTCCCCGAGCCCTCCGCTGTCACTGCTCGGGCGGCCCGATGTTCAGGCCCGCTCCCCGGGGTGATGTAAGTCCAACGTCGTGCCTGGGGGACATCCTCAGCGGCCTGGACCCTGAGTCGGCCCCCTCCTACCGGAGTCCGCAGCTCCCAAAGTCCGCAGGACGCGCCGGGTGGAGATTCAACGCTGGAGGCCCTCGACAAAGGGCCCCAGGACTCCTTAGTGTTCAGCGCCGTCCGCGTTGGGAGTTCTCCAAACCAGAGCTCCACGATGTTGGAGCAGCAGCCCAACACTCCAGAGTTCCAACGGCGATCCAGGTAGGCATCGCCCGCTCCGTGGTGACTCCAGCGCCGCCGCTGTTGCAGCTCTGGTCCGGTTCCCAGTCCCCGGCAGGAAAGGCCGCTCCGATCCAGGAGGTAGGCCGCGAGGTGGAGGACAAGGACGCAACTCGGAGAAATAGTCGCGTCCCCGCCATGAAGCGACTGGGAGTTAGTTTCCCCCTTACCCTGCCCCCCTCCCCCCTCCCCCACATAGAAAATTTAAAGTTTCCCCCTGTCAATCACTGCGATGAAGGTAACGGGGGGGGGGGGGGGGGGGGGCAGGACTATAAAACCCCGGATGCCTGGATGTGAGTCAGTCATGAGGGAGAGGCCAAGACTGTCATTCTAAGCTGTGAACCAAACCGCTGGAAGCCCCAAAGTGGAGAGGCTGCGCTCAGCTGTGTGAGTAAATTCTAGAAAGTTTACTGTGGTGTGTGAGTGTGAGTGTGTGTGAGTGCGTATGTGAGTGTGTATGTGTGTGTGAGTGGGTATGTAAGTGTGTGAGTGTATGTGAGTGAGTCTGTGTGTGTGTGTGCATGTATGTGTGTGAGTGTGTGTGTGAGTGTATGTGTGAGTCGGTCTGTGTGTATGAGTATGTGTGTGAGTGAGTGTGTGTGTGTGTGTGTGTGTGTGTGTGTGTGTACGAGCATGTGTGTGTGAGTGTATGTGTGAGTGTATGTATGTATGTGTGAGCATATGTGTGTGTGTGAGTGTATGTGTGAGTGTGTGTGTATGTGTGTGTCTGTGTGAGTGTGTGTGACTGTGTGTGTGTGAGTGAGTGTATGTGTGTGTCTGTGTGCGTGAGTGTGAGTGTATGCGTGAGTGTGAGTGTATGTGTGTGTGTGAGTGTATGTGTGTGTCTGTGTGTGTGTGAGTGTATGTGTGTGTCTGTGTGAGTGTGTGTGTCTGTGTGTGTGTGTGTGAGTGTAAGTGTATGTGTGTGTCTGTGAGTGTGTGTGTCTGTGTGTGTGTGTGTGTGTGTGTGTGTGAGTGTGAGTGTGTGTGTGTGTGTCTGTGTGTGTGTGTGTGTGAGTGTGTGTGTGTGTGTGTGTGTGAGTGTATGTAAGATACAAGATACATTTATTTGTCACATGTGCCAGTTGGCACAGTGAAATGTGATCACCATACAATAAAAAACACAACACATGATAGAGTTCAACATAAAACATGCCCACACAGCAGAATCAAAAGTTTCCCATTGTGAGGCAAGGCACCAAAGTCAGTCATCTTCCTCTGATGTTCACCCGTGGTCGGGGCCTTCTAAGCCTTCCGCTGTCACCGCTACGGGCAGCCCGCCGATCAGGCCCGCTCGCCGGGATGTTGACATTCCGACGTTGGAACGGGAGGCCAACTCAGCGGCTTGGACCTCCAAATCGGCCGCTTCCCACCGGAGTCCGCAGCTCCCGACGTCCCCAGGCCGTGCTGCGCGGTGATGCAACACTGGCGGCCCTCGGCAAAGGGCCCCAGGACTCCACAATGTCGATCGGCGCCGCCCGCGCTGGGAGCTCCACAAACCACAGCCCCACGATGTTGGAGCAGCGGGCCCAACGCCCCGGAGCTTCAAACGGCGATCCAGGTAGGTATCGCCCGCTCCGCGGTGAATCCAGCGCCGCGCCGCCACTGCTGAAGCTCTGGTCTGGCCCCCGGTCTCCGGTAAGAAAGGCCGCTCCGATCTAGTGGTAGGCCGCAGGGAGGGGGGGTGAGGACGCGACTTGGGGAAATAGTCGCATCCCCACCAGGATGCGACTGGGAAGCGGTCTCACCCTTACCTTACCCCCCTATCCCACATAGAAAAACAGTGTGTGTGAGTGTATGTGTGTGCTTGTGTGAGTGAGAGTCTGTGTCAGTGTGTGTGTGTTTGTGTGAGTGAGAGTCTGTGTCAGTGTGTGTGTGTTTGTGTGAGTGTGAGTGAGTGTATGTGTAAGTGTGTGTGTGTGTATGCGTGTCTGAGTGCGTGTGAGTGAGTGTGTGAGTGTGTGAGTGTGTGTGTATGTGTATGTGTGTGTGTGTGTGTGAGTGTATGTGTGTGTGTGTGTGTGTGTGTGTGTGTGTGTGTGTGTGAGAGTGTGTGTGTGTGTGTGTGACTGTATATTGGAATTGGTGGAGAGGTGGAATATTGCGTTGGGGGACCAGCCCTCCCGTGTGAAGCTGGGACCCAATGGGTCCCACTTAGTCTAGTGTTTCTATAAAATCCCATCTCATCCTTCTAATTTCCAGTGAATATTAGCCCATTCGACCCATTCTTTCATCATATGTCAGTCCCGCCATCCCGGGAATTAACCTGATGAACCCAAACTGCACTCCCTCAATAGCAATAATGTCCTTCCTCAAATTAAGAGAAGAATTGCACACAATACTCCAGGTGCGGTCTTACCAGGGCCCTGTACAATTGCAGCAGGACCGCCTTGCTCCTAAACTCAGATCCTCTCGCAATGAAGGCCAACATGGCATGAGCTTTATTCACTGCCTGCTGTACTTGCATGCTTACTTTCAGTGACTGAGGTACAAGCACAACCAGGTCTCGTTGCACCTCTCCTTTTCCTAATCTGACCCCTTTCAGATAATAATCTGCCTTCCTGTTCTTGCCACCAGTGGATAACCTCACATTTATCCACATCTGCCATGTATCTGCCCACTCACCCAACCTATCCAAGTCTCACTGCAGCCTAATAGCATCCACCTCGCAGCTCACACTGTCACCCAGCTTTGCGTCATCTGCAAACTTGGAGATGTTTTCAGACATTCTTGCAGAAACAACCATGAGGCTTGTCAATAAAGCCACCCCTGACCCTTGATCTACATCAACAACGCACAGTTTAATTTAGTTTATGATGGCGCAGTGGCAGAGTTGCTGCCTTACAGCGCCAAAGACCTGGGTTCGAACCTGACTACAGGTGCTATCTGTATGGAGTTTGTACATTCTCCCTGTGACCGTGTGGGTTTTCTCCGGGTGCCTTGATTTCATCCCACATTCCAAAGACGTGCAGGTGTGTATGTTAATTGGCTTCTGTAAATTGTCCCTGGTGTGTAGGATAGTGCTAATGTACGGGAAATTGCTGGTCGGCACGGACTCGGTGGGCTGAAGGGCCTGTTTCCATGCTGTATTTCTAAACTAAACACTGCCCCTCCCCAATCTGGACCCAGTGCTTTCCACCCCTTCAAGTTCTGAATTCCCGTTCCTTTAATCCTGCCACATCCTTTGCAACATGTACTTCCACTGAGTTTCTCGTTTTTCCTATCGCTCACTGTTCACCAGATCCCTATCTCCAAGGTTGGGACTGTTCAGCCCTCTGACCCTGGCCTTTAGATGGGGGCCAAGTGACACGATTGGCACAGTGACACAGGTGTTTGATGCACCGGGAGCAACTGGAGTTCAATGAAAAGAGACAATGGCCAAAATGGGTCATTGGTCTACCATAAATAATGTAATTCCAACTCAACCTTAAGGTTTACGAGATTTTCTAGGCCAATGACTGTGTGCCTTTCTAGATTAATAAACTGGGCCTTAGAAATTCTGTCAGTTACTGAAATAAATTCCCCTTAATTGTTGTTCTCTATTTAACTTTCCCTTTTTAAATGGTGACTTTCCACCAATATACGCAAGTCACTAATTGCACGACAATATGAGTAATCTGTCCACAGCAAATTAATACCATGGTCATATGAATAAGATTATCCTCTGAAAATTTCAGGCTGTTGTTTGTTACTGTCTGACATTAGGCTCTAACCCTGTCTTAGGCTGTACAAAGAAGAATGCTCAATCAGTGAATATGACCATCAACACCTCTATTCTTCACCCACCTACAGTGGCGCAGCTGGTAGAGCTGCTCCCTCATAGCGCCAAACACCCAGGTTTGATATTAAAGAGAGATACAAAATACTGGAGTAACTAATCGGGTCAGGCAGCATCTCTGGAGAAAAGGAATCTGCGACATTTTGGGTCAGAACCCTTCTTCAGACCTGTCCAATATTAACCTGTCCAGGTGGAGTTTGCATATTCTCCCTGTGACCTCCCACATCGCAAATATATGCGGGTTTGTAGATTAATTGGCCTCTGTAAAATTGCACTTAATGTGTAGGGAGTGCGTGTGAAAGTGGGATACATTAGTGTGAACGGGTGATCGAAGTTTGGTGTGGAATCAGTGAGCTGAAGGGCCTGATTCCAAGCTGAATCTTGAGTTTAGTTTAGTTTAGAGATACAGTGTGGAAATGGGCCCTTTGGCTAGTTCTATCCCACAAACTAGGGAACATTTACAGAAGCCAATTAACCTACAAAACCCATACGTCTTTGGAACATGGGATGAAACCAGTGCACCCAGAGAAAATCCACTTGGTGTCAGGGAGAACGTCCAAACTCCATACAGACATCAACCATCCGCAGGATGGAACCCAGGAGTCTGGCGCTGTAAGGCAGCAACTCTACCGCTACACCACTGCGCATCTCTAAACTAAACTTGCCAAGTTTTGTTCTGCTCCCACTGCTCTTTTCCAGCTTTCTCCCCTTTATTCCAATCAGTTTGAAAAAGGGTTCCAACTCGAAATATCGTCAGTCCATTCCCTCCACTAATACTGTCTGATTCGCTGAGTTCTTCTGACACTTTATGTTCTGCTTAAGATTCCAGCATCTGCAGTTCCTTGTTTCACCCTTATATGAAGTTTGAGCTACAATTGTACTATTCTTAGATATTCTGCAGATTTCTATCCAAAACTCAAATCGATCAGAGTCCATTGATGTGGGAAAGAAATCAGCAATGAAATAATATGTCATCTTCTCAAATCCTAAAACTGAACCTTGCATCCAATTTTTATTAATTGAAAGTCTCTTCTCTTTGTGTATTGAGTTTTTGGTCTATAAACAATTTCACAAAGTAATAGACCCACAATAGGAAATTGGACACAGTTTGTGGTAAATTGATGTTTTAAAAAAAAATCTTTGGAGGACGTGAATTTCGGTGTCAAGGCTGATATTGACTATGTTGGAAAATCACAAGAGTCTCTAACTGCATTGCTAAAGTGTGCTAGTTATTATTTCACGTTGATGGGACTGCTGGGCCAGGTAGAACACTTCAGAGGGCAGTAAAGTGTAAATGATGAAGATATGGATTTTTACGAGGATGTCGCCAGGACACGAGGGCCTGAGCTATAGAGACAGGTTGAGAAAGCTAGGACTCTATTCCTTGCAGTGCAGGAGGATGAAGGGTAATCTTATAAAGGTGTACAAAATCATGGGAGGAAGAAATCAGGTAAATGTACAGAGTCTCTTGCCCAGAGTAGGGGAATCGAGAATCAGAAGACATAGGTTTAAGGTGAGGCGGGAATGATTTAATAGGAAACTGAGGGGTAACATTTTTACACAAAAGGTGGTGGGTGTTTGAATGAGCTGCCGAAGGAGGTAGTTGTGGTAGGTACTATCGCAACATTTAAGAAACATTTAAACAGGTACATGTGTAGTATTGGGTTGGAGGGATATGGACCAAATGCAGGCAGGTGTAGATGGGACGTGTTGTTGGTGTGGGCAAGTTGGGCTGAAGGACCTCCTTCCATGTTCTATGACTCTATGTAACTCAGGCCAAGAAAAAAATGACGTTTTCTTTTCTAAAAATATGAATCTTAGTCATTCAATCATAAAAGTCACTTTTTATCTGGCTTTCCACTTTCACTTTACAATTGAATTCAAATCCCCAAACTGCTGTGGTGAGATATGGTCCTCTTTTCTAGATTAATAAACTAGGCCTTAGAAATGTTGTCAGATACAACAATGTTATTTAGTTTAGTTTAGTTTAGTGATACAGTGCAGAAACAGACCCTTTGGCCCACCGAATACATGCCATCGATCACTCTCATGCTAATTATATGTTATCCCACTATCACATCCTACACACTAGGGGCAATTTACAGAAGCAAATTAACCTATCAACCTGCACATCTTCGGAATGTGGGGGGAAACCAGAGCATCCGCAGAAAATCCATGCGGTCACAGGAAGAATGTTCAAGCTCCACACTGACAGCATTCGTTGTCAGGGTCGAACCCAGGTCTCTGGCGCTGTAAGGCATCTTGGTTACGTCTAACATGCACTTGAATTATTTTCAGATACCACGCAAAACGCTCTGATAATATGCTTCCTTAAATTATCTTAACCTATTTTACACATAGGAGCAAAAAGATTAATTTCTGAAGGAATGCAACAGGTCAGGCAGCATCTGTGCATGCAGAGGGATGGTTGATTGCTTTCTCTGGATCGCTGGATTAAGTTGAGGAAAGACTTTATAGAAGTGTATAAAATTATGAGATACATAGATAGAGTAGACAGTTAGAACATTTTTCCCATGGTGAAAATGTCCAACACTAGAGGGCATAGCGCTAAGGTGACAGCGGGAAAGTTTAATGGATTTTTTTTACACAGAGGGTGGTGGGGATCTGGAACACACTATCAGGGAAGATGGTGAAGGCAAATACGAGTGACGTTTAAGAGGCTTTTAGATAGGCACATGGAATGGCAGGGGATAGAGGGATATGAATCAGGTACAGGCAGATGAGATCAGTTTAACTTGCTATCATGTTTGGCACAAACATTATGGGCCGAAGAGCCCGTTATGTGCTGTACTGTTCTATCTGCAGCCTTTTGTAACATAATTTATCACCCAACAACCATTGTCTTCCCAATCCAGCCCTCCCCCTCCCTCAAATGGCTGCATCTGCCCATCAGCCCCCTCCTCACTTGGTTCCACTTCCAGCCTGCCAGTTCCTGCCTTGCCCAAACTCTCACTCCTTTATTCTTCTTCTTTCGTGTGGCTTGCACAGCCTAAAGTTGTTGAACAACTTGTTCTATTTGATCTTCCGTTTGTGCACGTCGAGTGATTGCATTAGTCGAAACAGGGCGGACCACGTGAAGATTGCAATCTTCCACCCCTCACTCCTTTATGTCTGGCATTTACTACTCTGGCCAACTCCTGCCAGTGCCACTTGATCTCAACTCCTGGTGCCTTCAGCCTCCCCATCTCCGAAGCAGGAATGCAAAGTTACTGTCACTATATCCAGAGTTGGTCTCTTATAAACATGACATCAAACGTCAGGAGCAATTGACTGCTCTGGTGATGTTTAGTTTCAGGTGTCCTTTAAGAGCTGGAGCCCTGCTGTGAATTTGTGCAGGATGTAGTACAGATTCAAATCTTCATCAATACTTACACTGCAGCAACAGGCAAAACAATGTGATGACTGAAAACAGAGGCACGTGTTTGCATAGATTGTGAATGGTATCTGTGCACCCGAGAGTCATAGATGGATGGGAATGGACAGTTTCTCAGTGCAAACTATTATATAATAAACTTGCATTCAGATATGCAGAGATATGTGGTTCATGATGTGGGTTTAGAATATGACAACCGATTAAAAGCATATTATCTTAGTTTCCCAGAACACATTAAAGTGGATTTGTTTGTGCCACTCAAGTCAGGAAAATCATAAAATCTAATGCATTTTTAATTTCATGGCCTGTAGCTAACGTTTTTTTTCTCTCTGAAAGATGCAGCAGAGACAGGTTGCAGAAACTACAGCGGCTGTTACTTCCTTCACACCTGATCTAAACCTCATCTCCCTGAAGTGGTCTCAGGTGCCTCATGACAGGTGCTGTATGCAAACTGGTAAGGTGCCCATTCTCATTGAAAAATGTTTACACACATACGGCTCTTGAAAATGTTTACATATGTAGGACACCTTTATAATCTCATGGGGCCCTTTGCAGGGTTTTGAGTTTATCCTCATGCTTAGGATTGAAAAATAGAGCAACAGATAAGGCCAAGGTTTGAAAGATTTTGAAGATGGCTGCAGTATGCAACATCTACAAAATGCATAGGAACTACCTGTCAAAACTGCTCCCCGCCTTTACCTCTGAGATAGACAGGGCAGATGGGAGATTAGTTTAGTTTAGAGATATAGTGTGGAAACAGGTCCTTCGGCCCACTGAGCAGTGATCACGTCATTCTAGCTATATTTTACACACTAGGGACAATTTACCAAAGCAAATTAACCTACTAACCTGCACTTCTTTGGAATGTGGAAGAAAACTGGAGTACCCAGAGAAAACCCACACGATCACAGGGAGAACATGCAAACTCTGTACAGACAGCACCCATGGTCAGGATCGAACCCGGGGTCTCTGGTGATGTAAGGCAGCTGCTCTACCACTGCACTACTATGCTGCCCCTGTAGATCCTATAGAATTTCCACCAACTCGCACACTGTGCTATCTTTGAAATACATCTTCCCCTCATTGTCACTGGGTTTAAATCCTGGACACCTGCAGTGTGTTAATACCTTCAGTTGTAGCTGTTCACAGGGAATCAATTCACCACCACTTTCTAAAGCATATGCTTCCAAACTTGTTCATCCACGGTCAAAATTTGATCAAACATTTGGACTTACCTCCCATATCTTAACATAGCCTGATAAACAAATTGAATTGCAGAGAGATGTAGATGTAGCCCAGTCCCTTGCACACATCAGACTTCCCACCATTGACTCCATCTACACTTCACAATGGCTCGGCAAAGCAGCCAACATAATCAAAGATTTGTCTCAGCCTGGTCATTCCTCCTTTACCCTTCTCCCACCCGAAAGAAAGTACAGAAGCATGAAAACACGCACTAGCAGACTCAGGAACAGCCTCTTCCCCTCAATTATCTATCAGGCTTCTAAACGTCGTTCTATCAGCTGGATTAGGTGTCAGGTGTCTTATTCATCTCTACCGCATTGAGGACATTGGACTTTGTTCATGGAACTGATGCACTGCAATGCAGAGAACTAGATTCTGTATTCTGTATCTTTCCTTTGCTCTATCTATTGTACTTGAGTTTAACTTGATTGTATTCCAGCCTGGTAAATTGGATATGTTTGGATAGCATGTAAAACAAAGCTTTTCACTGTACCTCGCTACACGTGATAATAACAAATCTAAACCTTCAGCTAAAGATAATTCTGTCAAACTGATTGCCATTTTTCATGTCGGAACATCTAAAGAAGGGTTCCAACCCGAAACTTCACCCATTCTTTTTCTCCGGAAGATGCTGCCTGAACCGCTGTGTTATTCAAGCATGTGGGGTCTATCTTCATGTATCCAAAGGCTAATTGGTTTTGGTTTTACTCATCATCATTTATGTAGAAGCTTCAAGAAGATCATCAGAATAATTCTTGGTGCAGGTGGTCATTTGTTCTTCACCCTTCCCCCCAGTCAACAATTGGTGGAGAACTGAGCAGTGAAGAAAAACTAATGAAGGAAAATTTACATTATGAAGTGGTGACATAATTCACTATACCCAGCTGCTGTACAAAACTAATGATCTATGCATAAAACGACTTTATTTTAGGTCCTTGGACTCTCTTTGCTTGACCTTTCATCTGTGATCCCTCTTTTTTGAAATGTATTAATTTCTTTGTTCATGAATTTATGAATGTCTTTTTGCATTTTATTGTGTAGATTCTGCAAGCTGCCCGTTGTTACCTTAGGCAGTGTTTTGAATGCTGCAGTCCCCTCCTCCATTCCATGTCCCACTTCTGCTGCGTAGTCGACAATGATACCCAGGTGATCTCATAAGTCTGAACTGTGTGGCATCAGCTCATTATTTCACACCAACGGCACACAATAACACACACAAACTTTCTGACCTCTGCTGACTATGCACTTTCCGTTTTTATTTTGACACCTGCATTATTTTCCCTTTCTGAGGATCATTGTGATGCTCTTCACCATATGGTTGACTTGTCAGTCCAGGACTCTCTCTCTCTGCTATAGCAACCTTTTCGAATTTCTCTCATTGAAAAACTGCAGACTCAAAAAGTCTCAAATACTACACGGTGGTGCAGGGGTAGAGCTGCTGCCTTACAGCGCCACCGATCCAGGTTCGATCCTGACTACGGGTGCTGTCTGTACATTCTCCCTGTGACAGCGTGGGGTTTCTCTGGGTGCTCCGGTTTCCCCCCAAACTCCATAGATATGCAGGTTTGTAGGTTAATTGGCTTTGGTAAAATTGTACATTTTCCCTGGTGTAGTGCTAGATTTGTCACCCTCTGACTAAAGAAATTTCTCCTCAACTCCTTCCCAAAACAACAACCTTTAATTCTGAGGCTATAACCTCTAGTCCTAGACTCTCCCACTAGTGAAAACATCCTCTCCACATCCACTTTATACAAGCCTTTCACTATTCTGCATGTTTCAATTAAGTCCCTCCTCATTCTTCTAAACTCCAGTCAGTACAGGCCCAGTACTGACAAACGCTCATCATAAGTTAACCTACTCATTACTGGGATCATTCTTGTAAACCTCCTCTGGACCCTCTCCAGATCCAGCACATCCTTCCTCTCATCTGCGTCTTGGTCATTCCTTGATTTGGTTATTCCAGTGGTCTCCTTACCCTGCTCCTCACCGATTGCTCGCCAACTTTAAAAGTGTTAACATTTTCCAAAAGTTGACTTCTATCTGCGGTTCAGGTCAATTAAATGCTCAGGAGTTTGTGGACAAGTGTACGAGCAGGGCCACCTGCTGGCTAGAACAGGCACTGTAGTCAATCGGATGAAAATCATGGCAATGATACTTAGAGACAGCGAAATGCAGACGCTGGAATCTGGAATCTTGGGCAAAACACAAAGTGCTGGATGTAATGCACAGACAACACCTGTCGTCAGGATTTAACCCAGGTCTCTGGTGCTGTGAGGAAGTAGTTCTACCGCAGCACCACCATGTCACCTGTGCACAGTGGTGCAGCCTTCTGATGGTGGAAATGCACTCTGAGCATTTACATACAGTGTATGCCTAAAGAGTGGTATGCAATTTGCTACATCAATAAATAATTTTGTAAGTCAAATACAGATATCGAAAGAATCAATGGCATTATAGTGAAAATATGTAACTTGAATGTTTGCAAGTCAAGTAATTGGTATATTTGAGACTTTTGGCTTGCTTTCTTTGTGATTGTGACATAGACTGTATGTTTCCTTATACTTCCCATAATTTGGCAGTCTTTGACTCAGTTTAGTTTAAGTTTAGTTTAAACATACAGCATTGAAACAGGCATTTCAGCACATCGAATCCATGCCAACCAATGATCACCCGTACGTACACTAGTTCTATTCTACACACTAGGGACAATTTACAGAGGCCAATTACTTACAAACCAGCACGTCTTTCGAGTTTAGGCAGAAACCGGAGAAAACCGCGGTCACAGGGAGAATGTGCAAATGTGAATAGACAGCACCCATGGTCAGGATCGGAATCAGGTCTCTGGGGCAGTAAGGCAACAACTCTACCACTGGGCTACTGTGCCACCCCCAGCTGATTCACCCGTAACCTCCAAAGTTTCTCCATTGTCCATCAGTAGATAGAACTAATGTAAAATACTGGTTAAGGTAACAGCTGGAGCACTGCCTTTGGTTGCAGTCATCGCATTGTTGGTCTGGATGTTGCCTGTAATGGAACGTTTCAGATCTGAGGAAAGACTGGATAGGCTGTTGTATGTCTTCTTTTACGGAGAGGTGGAGTGGGGAACCTGATAGAGGTGGACAATATAATAAGGCATAGAGAAAGGGGAGATATTACGGGCTTCAAGGTATATGGTTTAGAGCAGGAAAGTGATGCTGAGTTGAAGCCCCATATCTGAGGTAGGATGTGTTGGCGTTGGACAGGGTCCAGAGGAGTTTTATGAGAATTATCCCAGGTTCGTTTGGGTTAATGTATGAAGAGTGTTTGAGAGCTCTGGGTCTGAACTCGCTGGAGTTTAGAAGGATGAGGATGGAATCTCATTGAAACCTACCAAATAATGAAAGGCCTAGATAGTGGATGTGGAGATGTTTCCAGTAGTGGGAGAGTCTCACAGAACGTACCTTTAGAATGGGGAGGAATTTCTTCAGTCAGAGGTGGGTGAATCTGTGGAATTAATTGCCGCAGATGCCAGTGGAGACCAAGTGATTGAGTATGAGCTGAATGGCCTAATTGTGCTCCTATGTCTTATGATATTATGAAAAAATCAGTCCTTTTTTAATTAAAAGGCCAAAATGATTACAACAAATGTTTTAGGACCAAAGACTGTGCGGATTATTATGAATGATCAGTCCCTAACCGAAGAAGGTGAGCCTGCGCATTTCTCAGTTGCCACCGATGCCTCAAACAAGGGAGATAGAAAAATGTTTCCAGTGTACGTGAGATATTTCTCTGTGTCTGATGGAGTGCAGTGTAAGTTACTTGACTTTTATGAAGACAGTGATGAAACTGCAAATGGCATACATCAAGCTCTGATGAGCTGTGTGGAAAAGTATGAACTGGATATTAGACACGTCACAGCCTATGGAGCAGATAATGCCAACGTAAACATTGGAAAACACCATTCAGTTTACCAGTTACTGAGCAGTGCCAACAATCACATTCTGAAAGCTAATTGCCCAGATCACATCTATACTATTACTAAAACTCTCATCTAGCCCTCTTCCAGTTTGCGTTGTTTTTAAATTTGCGCAAGAACGGTACCCTATATCGCTAGGATTTTTTGCCACCTTACTCACCGTTCTCCTCCGCTCCAAGTGCACCAAGTTTTGTTCTGATCAGTGAAATATTACAAACGTTATTGGTCTGTTATTTGCCGGGATGGCGACGCCCCTTCCGGCACCCGCTGTCAATCACCGGCACTGAGAATAAAGCTGAAGGAGCGGAGTGTGGGCTGTGTTTGCGGCCGGGCGGAGGCTGGCTGTGTTCGCGGGCGGGGGCTGGCTGTGTTCGCGGGCGGGCGCTGGCTGCGTTTGCGGCCGGGGGCTGGCTGTGTTCGCGGCCGGGGGCTGGCTGTGTTCGCGGGCGGGGTTGGGCTGTGTTCGCGGGCGGGGGCTTTGAGCGCGACAGGCGCTGGGGACGGCATCCGCTGAGTGAGTCTGGAGCCGGGTCCTGGAGCCGGCGAGTGCAGTTGGAGCCGGAGCCAGGAACCAGTGAGCCCACCCACACCCCTCCCACACCCCCCCCTTCCTCCCCCACACTCCCCCTCTCTTCCACATCCTCCCGCCCCTACGCCTCCCTAAATGTCAATATGATTCAGGCATATTAAATATTTAATGGCCCATTGATCAAACATTTATGGGCATGGGAAGTGGAGGAGCAACTTCCAGGAAGTAAGAAAGAACACAGCTCTCTGGAGGTCTGAAGATGGAAGAGCAATTGAAACTTGACATTGATTCGCTATTTTTATGAGTATGGGTCACATAGTTATGACTAGTTGACCTACCATCAATTCTGGAGTAAATGCTCCTATTTATTATTAAAGATATAATAGCAAAATGGTAAGCAGGATTGGGAGTGATTATTGGGATGAAGATGGGTTGGATTGACTGAGCCTATAGTTTTTCAAATTTAGAACTAATGCAGAGAGGCAGAGATATTTCTATGGACAATTGCAACCACAGCAATTAAGTAAACATTATATCCAAATTCTGGAAAGGTGAATAAAGTTGAAAACTGGCACTTAATCTTTATATGCAATGCTTGCTCAGGAACTAAACACTGAGCAAATCATAAAGTGCTGGAGGAACTCAGTGGGCCAGTATCTGTGGAGGGAATGGTATCCGGCAATTCGAATCAGAGAATGAATAAACTTGGATTATCTGATGAACTGTGCACTATTCCTAGAAGTCGGAGGCACTCATCAGCTGAGGTAGCCTCTGTCAAGAAACCACAGACTTGTTAATTTTTCAGGTGGATGGCTTTCACTGGAAGACATGAATTATGTTTAAGGATTAAGCATGAGGAAAGGTTTAGACTTTTGGTTTTAGTGATAGAACACGAAAACACCTGCACCAAGTCTGTGCCGATCAGCAAACACCCCTTGTACTAGCACTATCCTACACACTAGGGACAATTTTCCAACTTACCAGAGCCAATGAATCTACAAACTTGTATGTTTTTGGAATGTGGCAGGAAACTGGAGCACCCGGAGAAAACCTATAGGCTCATAGGGAGACTGTACAGACTCCGGACAGACAGGATCCATAGTCAGGCTTGAACCGGGGTCTCTGGCGCTGTAAGGCAGCAACTCTACCACTGCGCCCTACGTCGCCCAATAGCAATAAATCAAATGCAAATGCATCGAAGATTATAACAGGATCAACATGAACTGAGGAAGTGCGTCAAAGAGTAGAAGATGGAATTTAACTCGGACAAGTGCAAGGTGTTATATTTTGGTAAATTAATGCAGAATAGGGCTTTATACTATAAATTGTAATCTGTGTAAATCTAAAGAATTAGGGGGACTGACACTCCCTAATTTGTTGTACTACTATTGGGCAGTGAATATTAAAAATATAATTTATTGGTTGGACAGTTCTGCCCAACAAGTAGCTTGGATAAGAATGGAGAAAGAGGATTGTTCCCCTTATAATATAGGAGCAATTCTTCTTTCCCCGATGAAACTGAACATTATAATATATAAGAAGAATCCAATTATTCACAGCATAATACAGATTTGGAAACAAATAAAATTAACTTTAAAATTAAGAAACTTATCGCTTCTTTCCCCAATAGCTAACAATCCCTCATTCAAACCATCTATTATTGATAAAACGTTTATCCATTGGGAAAGAATAGGAATTAAAATGATTGGAGATATGTATGAAATGGGAAAACTTCTATCATTCCAACAAATACAACTAAAATATAACCTGAAAAGTAACCAATATTTCAAATACCTTCAAATTCAAGATTATTTGAAAAAATATATACAAGGATATCAAACTCGAACCTCAGATTTATTAGAGGAAAGAATGAACAGAAAGGCAGAATCAAGCAATTTAATATCATATTTATATAATTTTAAATATAGAAACACCAACGATAGAGGCAATTAGAAGGGACTGGGAACAAGTTATTGATAAAAATTCCAAAAGACAGATGGGGAAAAAAAGTTATTATATGTACATAAATGTTCGATTAATGTAAGGCATATCCTAATTCAATTTAAAATTTTACATAGATTATATCACTCGAAAACCAGATTGAATAAAGTATTTCCAAATGTTTCCCCCATTTGTGACAAATGTCTAACTCAAAATGCCACTATAGCACATTCCTTTGTCTCTTGTACAAAACTTCATAAATTTTGGAATGAAATCTTTGGAAATTTTACAAAACTATTCAACACAAAATTGAACCCCATTACATAACTGATTATCTTCGGATCAATGGCAGAGGGACGTAAATTAACTACGTTCCAAGAAGCTCTCTTTAATTATGGTTTAATAACAGCAAAAAAACTTATACTTAAATTTTGGAAAAACGCAATCACGCCAACGTTCAAAATGTGGATTTCAAATATGTCAGAAACGCTACATCTTGAAGAAATGAGATTCCTCCTACTAGGCAAAGTAGACCAATTCTTAAAGGTTTGGTCTCCTTTTATCGACTTCTTACAAGCATATGGTGCAACATAACATAACCTTAGAAATTACATGGTTTAGAACCGGATGACGGATGGGTAAAGATACTAAATAGGTAGATCTCTCCTAATTTATTTTCTGTCTATTTTCTCTTTTTTTCTCAAGCTCCTTAGCTTCTTATCTCTGTTCTCTGTCTTCTCGCTATCTGTTTCTACCCGCTTGTCTATCTATCTCGACACCCTTTATTTTCCTTTTTCTATCACTGCTCGTTTATTATTAAATAAAAAATAAGAAGTTGTACAAGAATGGTAATGTGTAAGTATGTATCAGGTACATAGGTACCACATCACTGTACATACCTTTAACAAAAACAAAAGTAAAAAAAAAAAAATATATATACTATCAATTGTAGGACCTTGAAGAGCGCTGTAGAACAGAGCGACTTTGGGGTACAGGTACATGGTTCCCTGAAAGTGGTGATACAGATAGACAGAGCGGTGAAAAAGGCATTTGGCAAGCTTGTCTTCATCGGTCGGAGCATTGAGTCAGGATGTCACATTGTACAAGACATTGCTGAGATAGCACTTGGTCTGTTATACGCAGTTCTGCTCACCCAGCTTTAGGAAGGAGGTGATCACGGTGGAAAGGGTGTAGAAAGGATTCATGAGAATATTGTAGAAAAAATAAACTATAGTCTCTAACAAGCAAACTCCCCATCCCCTTTCTCCCCCATAAACCCCCTGATTCCCCCTTCTCCCTTATGCCCAATCTGTTTATCCTCTCCTCCTCCATTCCCTCCTCTGGCTTCACAATTTGCAGCTCTTCAATCCCTCTGCCTCACACTATCTGCTTTAATCTCTGGCCTTTGTTCAAATCATCTGCCTATCAACCCCGTCCCTCTCCCCCTCCCTTTGCTTGTGTCCACCTATTATCTGCCATGCTTTGCCCTGCTTCTCCTCTCTTCCAACTTTATTTTCACCCCCACCTCCCCCCTACAATCAGTCCGAAGAAAGGTCCCGACCCAATTTGGTCTGTCAATACTCTCCTGAAATTCTACAGATGTACTGAAAAGAGAAAATTGACCAATGCACCATGGCCTGGTTCGGCAACTCGAACGCTCAGGAACTAAGTCAATTGCAAAAAGTGGCGCACACTGCCATCCATCATGGTACTGACTTCTCCACCATCAGAAGGAACTACAGGAGTCACTGCTTCAAAAAGGTAGCCAGCATCATCAGAGGCCCACACCACTTTGGCCTCACTCTCACACTCCTGCCATCTGGATGAATATATAGGAGCCTGAAAACTGTAACGTCCAGGTTTAGGAACAGCTTCTTCCCAACAACCATCAGGCTGTTAAACACTATAATCTCCAAATAAGCTCCAAACTAATAGAGTTTGGGGCATTGTTTTTTGTCTTTGCACAATTATTGTTTGTTTTATATGCGAGATACTCCAGCACTTTGTGTTCATGAGAATATCACCCGGCTAGAATTATGGGGCTAGAGAGGCTGGATAGGCTGTGACTTTTTCCCCTGGAGTTTAGGAGATTGGGGGGGTGACCTTATAGAGGCACAGTTATCAACCACCTTATCATGAAGGACACAGATAAGGTGGTTGGCCATTATTTTTTCCTAGGGTAGGGAATTCTTAAACTAGAGGGCATATGTTTCAGGTGAGAGATTTATAAGGAACTTGAGGGATGATATTTACACCCAGGTGGTGGTGAATATATGGAATGAACTGCCAGCAGAAACTGTAGAGGCAGGTACAATGACATTGTTTAAATTACATTTCATGGATAGGATTATATGGGCCAAATGGGACTAGCTCAGATAGACATCTTGGTCAGCATGGACATTTGGGCTGAACAGAGTTATACAGTTGTTTTTGTACTGTATAACTCTATAACATTAAATAGTAAAAATTGTAAAAAGACGCAAAAATACATTAAAAAGCACTACAAAGTATTAGAGTGGTGAATAGGAAATAGTTAAATAATACATTATATCTATACGAGAACAGCTGTATGGGTTTACACTATATTTGATAAACAATCATTAACTTTTCTAAATTTCTTCTGTATTCCTGCAATTGAATAACCAGGCATCTCGACTTTCAAAAAGGTCCCACATAAAATTATAGCACATGGTATTGGGGGTAGGGTATTGACATGGATAGAGAACTGATTGGCAGACAGGAAGCAAAGAGCAGGAATTATCGGGTCCTTTTCAGAATGGCAGGCAGTGACTAGTGGGGTGCCGCAAGGCTCAGTGCTGGGACCCCAGTTATTTACAATATATATTAACGATTTAGACGAGGGAATTAAATGTGACACCTCCAAGTTTGTGGATGACGTAAAGCTGGTTTCAGTGTGATCTGCGATGAGGATGCTATGAGGGTGCAGGGTGGCTTGGATAGGTTGGGTGAGTGGGCAGGTGCATGGCAGATGCAGTATAATGTGGATAAATGTGATGGAAGGAACTACAGATGCTGATGTAAACCGAAGATAGACAAAAGCGAAAATGCTTAAGTAACTCAGTGGGTCAGGCAGCGTCTTCAGAGAAAAGGAAAAGGTGGAGAAAATGATAGATTAACTACATTGTTTGTAGGTATTCTTGGAAGTTTCTCTATGAGTTACCACTCAATCAAACATGTTCACCTCTCATTTGCTATTAAAATATAACAGCCAACGCAAAATGGAGGAATAGCACCTCATATTGTGCTTGGGCAAGATATCTCTCATTCCTTCCTCCATCCTAGTCCTTTGACTAGTTTCAGTCCTCCTGATTAATTTTATTAATCAGATGCCTCAGCATCTGTAGTCTCCTTCCCCTCAGCCACCAATGAACCATTATACATTTTCCTTGAACATCGTCTGCTTTGATCTGTCATTTTCACACCTTACTCATCCACATCTCCAGTCTCCCTCTCCCCTTAGAGGAGTCTTTAGTCAGAGGGCGATGAATCTGTGGAATTATTTGCCACAGAAGGCTGTAGAGGCCATGTCTGATATATTTAAGTAGGTATGTTACAAAACTTACCTTGAGCAGCGCTGCAGTTCTGCCGCTCCCTGTGTGCGTGACTTTGGCACCTTTCAGAGGGGGGGGGGCGGGCTTAAAGTGCCATTTTTCTGCAGACTGGGAAAATCAATCCATGTCGGGCGATTTCGTTGCGGAAGAAAATTCGCTCTGCCATTTAATTCATGAAGGTATTTTTAAATTACGCTAGATTATTTATTAACTAGAGTAATTTAAAAATCGCCTTCAAAAGCCGTGAGCGCCGACAACGGGAAGGATTTTGCGTAGGGGAGAAAAAAAGGTACACCGTTTATTTTTATATTAAAAGTTGGTTTTTAGGGAGGCTTTATTCACATTTTCATGTTGCGAAATGGGGTCCAAAAAAATGTATGAACCAACAGTATTTTTCCTCCCGACTTCACCGCAAACCGCAACGTTCCAATCCACCGCATTCCACTAAAACCCACTCGCTAGTTGATTTAAATGGCCATTAATTTACAGGCATTAAACACTAAATTCCTTCCATTTGGCCTAGAAATTCATGAAAATGAGATTTAAAAATTATGTTATATTGGGGATTATTGTGTGAATGTTATTTGGACACTTAGGCAATTTAAAAAAAGTTTATCTTTTCTTAAGAAATGGATAGATGTTTAGATCTACTCATTGAATTTTGTAATTAGCTACAATTAAATAACTAACTAATTATATGGTTTAATTTCAGGTCATCCAAGTAAGATTGTTTCATATTTGTTTCAGAATGCTTCAATCTATAATAACTGAAAGTTTCATTGAGTTCTCTTAATTCTTAAGAAAGTTATGGGCTTTTAACTGTTCTAGATCACAGCTTTTGAGTTAAGTCAATTGAAAGGCAATGGGGAACAAGATGCTAATTTCCGAGTATTAAAATGGTCATAACTTTCTTAATACTGAAGATATGAAAGTGAATTAGGTGAAAAAATTAAACTTCTTTTTATGCTTTATCTGATGGGATAAATTGCAGACTTGATTTTTTAAATCTCAAAATGTTGTAACATTGCTAATTTAAGGCAGAGATAGATTCTTGACTAGTACAGGTGTCAGAGGTTATGGGGAGAATGCAGGAGAATGGAGATAGGAGGGAGAGATAGATCAGACATGATTGAATCTCGGAATAGACTTGATGTGCCGAATGGCCCATAAGGAATTATACTCCTATTCCTTATGACCCTGACTCTCAGTCTGAAGAAGGGTCTCGAGCCGAAACATCACCCATTCCTTCTCTCCAGAGATGCTGCCTTTACCGCTGAGTTACTCCAGCATTTTGAGCATATTTCCTTCATGATAACCAAGGAAGCTGAGGAACTTAAAATTATCTTTTTTTTTCTGACAATGTATTCACCTTCTGTTGCCGGCCGGCAGTCCTGGGGGATTGGGCTCAAGGACGCGCTGGTCGACGGCCCAGGAGCGCGAGGGCGCGCGGGGAGCGGGAGCGGGAGCGCGAGTGCGAGTGCGCGAGGCAGGAAGTGACGCGGGAGCGCGCGCAGCGGCGGCGGCGACGAGTTCAGGGAAAGTTCGCGACGGCCGCGCTGCGGGAGGGCGATGAGCGTCGTCGAGGCGGAGGCCGGAGCTCCGGGTCTGGGATGTCGCGCCCGGCGTTGCCGGTGACCGCAGCACGGACAGCGGCTGGCCGCGGTTGCGAGGAGGCTCTTTGGCGGAGTCAGGTGGGCCGGGCCAGGGCCTGGGCTGGAGTTGTGACTGGGCTGGGCGGGGGTCTGTGCAGCCTCGGGCTCGGCCTGTGCGGGGCTGGCAGTGGGCAGCTAGTACAGGGAGAGGCTTCACAGGGCGGGCGTCCGGCTCCTGAACCCTCTGCAGTCGGCTGGGAATTAGAACATTTTGATCGATTTCTTATATCCAGAGATGCTGCCTGTCTCACTGAGTTACTCCAGCATTTTATGTCTATCTTAATTTTCCACTTCTATTCCCCTCTTTAAGACTGCGCCACTGTCCTGCCCTGCGTAGCATTAGTGTTCTACACAGACTTCTCAGTCTGAAGAGGGGTCTCGCCTAGTCCTTCTCTCCAGAGATGCTGCCTGTCCCGCTGAGTTACTCCAGCATTTTGTGTCTATCCCCTCTATAAGACGTTGGTTAGGCAGCATTTGGTGTTTTGTTTGTGCAGTCCTGGTCGTACCATTACCAGGAAGGATGATGAGGCTTTGAAGAGGGTGCATAGTATAGTACAACACAGGATCAGGCCCTTCGGCCCACAATATCTGTCCAAACATGATGCCATGATGTTCACTTCCCGGGCTGACATAAGTGATATATTTCCATATCCCCTGCATATCCATGTGCTGATTTAAAAGTCTTTTAAATGCCACTAATGTATCTGCCTCCGCTAGCATGCTGGCACTGTGTTCCAGCCACCTTCTACCCTGGAAAAAAGAACATGCCCCCTGCATATCATCTTTAAACTTTGCCCCTCTCACCTTAAAGCTAAGCCCTCTAGTATTGAGGTTGCAGTAGAGGTTTACCAGAATGCTGCCTGGATTAGAGGGTATTAGCTATAAAATGAGGTTAAGCAAGCTTGAAATTGTTTTCCCTGGAGCATGGAGGCTAAGGGAAGACCTAATAAGAGTATATAAAATTATGAGAGGCATAGATAGGGTAGACAGACGGAACCACTTTCCCAGGATGGAAATGTCAAAGAATAGAGGGTATAGCTTTAAGGTGAGAGGGGTGTAGTTTAAAGCTGATGTGTGGGACAAGATTTTTTTATATCGAGTGCAGGAATGTGGGAGAGGGGAGTGAAGGCAGCTATGATAGTGGCATTTGAACTTTTAGATAGACACATGGATATGCAGGGAATGGAGGCAGATGAAGTTCATGTGTAGAGTGATGAGGTTAGTTTATCTTGGCATCATGTTCAGCACAGACATTGTGAGCCGTAGTATCTGTTTCTGTGCTGTACACAGCTCTATATGCTGTGTAGATACATTTTTTAAGGACAGTCTTATTATGAAATCCATTTATTTGTAAAGTTCGCCTAGAAGAAGATTGTATTCTTCAGATAATTCGTTTGCAAGTACATTATTGGACGTGTTGTGAAATGTGTGCTGTTTTGTTGCAGAGGAAGGGTCAAGGTGCAAGTAGACAAGGAGCCGGATGAGAATGAAGAGATGAAATGATTTCCTGGCTCAGTAACAGCAATGGGCTGCGGGATAAGCAAAGTGCTTCCCGAGCCAACTAAGAACTTCCATTTGGATCTCGTCAAAACTGTGGAGCCATACACTGGCCAAAATGGAGATAAATACAAGCACTTTATTAAAGACAATACCGTTAAGAATCGGAACAAGAATGATGCACCTCCACCTCATCAGACTAGTGCCCACCAACAGAGTGGGCATTGGGACCAGCAAAATGACCCTCGAAGGAATAAAGTGGCAAAATATCGTGCCAAATTTGACCCCAGAGTGACTGCAAAGTATGACATCAAGGCCTTGATTGGGAGAGGAAGTTTCAGTCGGGTTGTCAGAGTGGAGCACAAAAGTACCAAACAACCTTATGCAATAAAACTGATTGAGACAAAGTACAAGGAAGGCAGGGAAGTCTGCGAGTCTGAGCTCAATGTCCTCCGGAGAGTGAAGCACACAAATGTTATACAACTTATTGAAGTATTTGAGACTCAAGAGCGAGTGTATATGGTAATGGAGCTTGCTACTGGAGGTGAACTCTTTGACAGGATCATAGCCAAAGGTTCCTTTACTGAACGTGATGCCACAAAAGTGTTGCAAATGGTTCTTGATGGTGTTAAATATTTGCACATTCTAGGCATCACACATAGAGACCTGAAACCTGAAAACTTGCTGTATTATCACCCAGGTGCTGATTCTAAAATTATGATCACAGATTTTGGATTAGCAAGCACTCGAAAGAAAGGTGATGACTGTCTCATGAAGACGACCTGTGGCACCCCAGAATATATTGCTCCTGAAATCCTTGGGAGGAAGCCTTACACAAATTCTGTTGACATGTGGGCATTGGGTGTAGTTTCTTATATTTTATTAAGTGGAACCATGCCCTTTGAAGATGATAATCGTGCTCGATTATACAGGCAAATACTGAAGGGAAAATATAGTTATTCGGGAGAGGTGAGTGATTAAAGTTAGTCATTTTGCATGAACAATTTCTGGAATTAAATAATTGCATTATTTGGATGTGCGACTGCATGAGCGTTTCTTTGATTTATTCCTGTGCATGGGAGCAAACGCAGTTACAGCAATGTGAATTCCATGTGTAAAATCTTTGTGTCACTTTCTATTTGTTGGCTTGAGTTGTGTTTTAAAATGAAAAAAGCTAACCTTTCTGATAATTTGCAAATAATTAGAAATATTCATAAGCTCAATGATCGATGTTTTCATTGACCCTGTCCAAATCAAAACCAACACTTCTATCCCCAATTTTCCTCCTATACTGTACCTATCTTTTCCCACTCTTTGATAGACAAATCAATTTACTGATAAGTAATCCATAATAGTCCATATCTAAGAAGCCTGTCTTCACATAGCTCCACTTGTACTTGCTGTGTTCTGTGAAATCTGTTTCTATTTTATCTTAAATTATTTTTCCGTAACACTGGACACCAGTATACCTTTTTCTGTAGCGATTTGAAGAACTTGTTTATTTTTGGCAATAAGTTCAAAACAATTTGTTTTTTCCAAAAGCTAGTCGCTGTTTCCCTTTCCCATTCCCACCATTTTGGTCCTCAAATTCCATACCTGCTCCTCATCGTGTCAGAGCATCTTGCTTTCAGCTCAACCCTTGTCCCTGACAGATCATCTCGGTGTGATCAAGCTTTAATCACTGATATACTCAGATAAGTTTCTTGACCATTCACTGATAGTCTTCTCACCCACCAACCCACATATTTATAAAAAGCAATGTGACAAACCCATTTCATATTCAAATTAGTTTATTGTTATATACACTAAGGTCCAGTGAAATTCCTTGTTTGCATGAAGGTCATAAAGTACACTGTATACATGACTGTCTCCATCACAGGATACAGATTATTGACTGACATCTATTACAAGCCCACTGTCTTCCAGAGCTATCTAGACTACACTTTTCCAACCCCGCTTCCTATAAAGACTCTATCCCCTATTCCCAATTCCTTTGTCTACGCCGCTTCTGTGCCCCTGATGAGGTGTTCCATACCAGGTCATCGGAGATGTCCTCATTCTTTAGGAAACGGGGGTTCCCCTCTTCCTTTATAGATGAGGCTTTCATGGTTCTCCTCAATCTCCCGCAGCTTCGCTCTTGCTTCTCCTTCTTCCCCCCCCCCCCCTTCGTAACAAGGACGGGGTCCCCCTTGTCCTCGCCTTCTGCCCAAACAACCGTCGTGTACAGCACATAATCCTCCAACATTTTCGCCATCTCCAACGGGATCCCACTACTAGCGACATCTTCCCATCTCCATCCCTTTCTGCTTTCTGCAGAGACCATTCCCTCCGCAACTCCCTGATCAACTCGTCCCTTCCCACCCATACCACCCCCTCCCCGGGTACTTTCCCCCGCAACCGCTGGAGATGCAACACCTGTCCCTATACCTTCCCCCTTGACTCCGTCCAAGGACCCCGACAGTCTTTTCAGGTGAGGCGGAGGTTCACTTACAGTAGATGAGGTTGGAGGAGGTGTATCCGCTGTTTCAGGTGTGGACTCCTTTATATTGGCGAGACCAAGCGCAGACTCGGTGATTGTTTTGCTGAACACCTCCGCTCAGTCCACCTAAACCTACCTGATCTCTTCCCCCCCCCCCCCCCCCAATTCCCACACTGATCTTCCTGTTCTGGGCCTCCATTGTCAGAATGAGGCCCAGCGCAAATTGGAAGAACAGCACCTCATATTTTGCTCCGGTAGCTTGCACTCCAGCGGTATGAACATTGACTTCTCTAACTTCAAGTAGCCCTTGCTTTCCCTCTCTCTCTATCCTCTCCCCCTTCCCAGTTCTACCAGTCTTACTGTCTCCGACCACATTTTATCTCTGTACTGCCAACTCCCCTGACAGCAGTCTGAAGAAGGGTCTCGACCCGAAACATCACCCATTCCTTCTCTCCAGAGATGCTGCCTGTCCCACTGAGTTACTCCAGCATTTTGTGTCTATCTTTGATTTAAAACAGCATCTGCAGTTCTTTCTTATGAAATATACATGATTATGATGGGTCCAATAATACATACAGTGAGAAATGCAAAATCAGCAGAATGGTCCAAAGATTGTGGTGCAATCGGAAGCAGTGCAGGGTCAGGCACTCAAGCAGAACAATTGCTATATCAGGCTGCGAAGCATCACGTAAGAATACTTCACGTAAGAATACTTCACGTAAGAATGCTTCACGTAAGAGGGCTTCGAGTGCGGAGGCTGTTTTGCCTCCATGTTCAGCATTTCTTTTTTAATAGCAACAAGACCTCCAGTTAATTACTGTATGTGATATAATTTCTTATTTCTAAGATTTCTCAACTGTGAAAGCTTTTAATATTCTTTTGTTCTCTAGGAGAAAGAGTTTAAAATCCAAGCTCCCAACTAACTGCCACACTGAATCTTACCTGCTATTTAATTTTTGGTAATTTTCTGACAAAAAAACAATTTGGTTAAATCTGTGATGGGCATAGTTAGTATAATGTGGTATTCTAACTGCTGTTGTTTCAATGACATCTGCCTCTTCATTGTTTTGATGAGAATGCCAAGAATGTTGGGTGCACTACTAGGTTGAGACGGTGTATCACATTTAGCTCTTTTTAATACTATCGCCAATAGACTATTATCCTAGTACAATGCATGCTTCAGAGATTCGTGCACTAGTTCTTAAAGGAATTTCCTTTAAGCATCTTGTTCTCTTCAACTTGTGCATTACAGAAAAAGAATGTAATCAATACATCAAATATATAAAAAGCAAAAGGTGCAATTAGCAGTTTTTTAAAGAAACCTGTTTTGGTATTTGCCATGAATCACTGTGATCTTTCACCATTCATTGACGAGTGTTGCTTTGGTTGAATATCAGAATAGTTTAGTGTCCCCTGAATAGAAGGTAGATAACTCTGTTTGTCGGGCTAGTTATAGATATCCACTAACATTTGTTAATTGTTGTACGTATACCCTGTTACAAAAAAGTTTGGTTCATTAATTTCATCGCACACTAAATTCTAAACAATGTTTTCACAATTCTGGTGTGGTAATTATCTTTTTGATATTGTGAATGGATTTGTTTTCTCTATCATTGTATTGTAATGTCTGGCTATTTTTCAGTAGTTTAGTATGCCATGTTAAATAACGCGTTTGTAACCCATTCATACTGCATGAAAGTAGAAAATAACATTAGGAAGAATTTTCATTTAATTTTGGATTTGGTTGAATTAATTGTGTGAAAGTCATTAAACTAATCTATATCTCAAATTGGTGCTAATGGATTTTTTGACTAAAGGATTATGAACAAGATATGTGGGTATCTATATTCCTCCACTGACCTATTTTTTGGTTGTAATTATATTAATGCAAGATCATTTTTCAGAGGTTAGTAGAAATAATTATTGATTTTTATTTCCTTGTATTATATTGTGCATACCTATCATCGATCCATGTTATCATAAAACAAATTGAATATAATGCGATTAATGAATTGGGGGTTGCCATTGCATTAGCCAGGCCAAATTGGTTAGAACGCAATTTTGATTGGGAATTAGAGAATTATTTAAACGTTACGTTAAAAATTGACAAGCAGAAAAGAAAAAGCTGCTGTGGATTTGAACAGTGTAAGGCAGTTTCCCTATAGTAATCAGATACTATTGTCTCAAGAACGCAGCTGCTAGTTTAACTGTGGGTGGTCATTATAATTGACAAGCATTTGGTTTCTATTGATACTTGTGCAACAATACTCTATTGAACAATGTAACACACAGCCTTTAGGTATCCATAGCTTGCAGTAACAAAAGTAAACTTATTGCTATGGAAAATATTTATTTTTGAAAAATCCTGCTGGAAAAATAACTTATCTTGCAAGTCTGAAACTAGATAAAATGTGATGTTCTACAACACAAGGTTTCTTAGGAACACAACTATTGCGTATAGCAGAACTACATGTACTACCAAAGTAATGTACCATATTCAGTGATTTTTGTGAATATGGCGGTTGCACGTAAGGTCAACGGGTCATAGGGCTTGATGCACGGAGCCGCTCAATCCATCTGGAGGACATCGTAGCTTCTGGTATATGTTGTTAATACACAAAACGCGTACTTACCTACCTGTTAAAACCGCCAAAAATGGCGAATTGTGGAAGTCGGGGTAAGCGTGAGAGACATGTACCCAACTTCAGAATTCCAAAAGTTAAGTGAAATGAAGGTAAAGAGAAGCGAGAGCTGAAGGGACAACAACAGCTAAAGTGCTTGGCGAACATTGGCCGTGCAGATATCAAATTGGAAAATATTGGGAATTATCGCGTTTGATAAATTTTGCTTCAGAGGAGTTTTCTTTTTGTATGTAAAAACCCACTTGAGAACCATGGGCCATTTTAACATTTTACAGCCAGATTTATCACTTCTGAAACTTTTTAGATGCTAAAGGAATCAAGAAAAAACACAAATAATGCCTTACTGTTGATGAAATGCAGTGAGCAAACGGCCAATGTTCGCCAAGCATTTTGGATGTTGTCCCTTCAGCTCTCGCTTCTATCTACCGTAATTTCTCCTCACATTTGGAATTCTGACGTAGGATAAATGTCTCTCACGCTTATCCCGATTTCCATAATTATTTACAGCGCAAAAAGTGACCGTTTCAGCTGGTTTTAACGGGCCCACTACGCTGGAAACAATGGTCAGTGCTTACCTGCAGTTCATCGCCTGTACTCCAGTTGGCGTAGCGTAGCAACAGTACGGGTCATGAGTCATGACCCGACTGCCGTGCAACCCCCCCTATACATGTTCAAGCGGGGGGGGGGGGGGGGGGGAGGTTTTTAATGGCACCATTTCACCACCAAGTATTTCTAAATCTGATTTGAGCATGAGCCCCGGGTTAGAATTTTAACTAACTGCTATTTATCTTACTTTGTGCCTGGAAAGATGGAGTTTAGTATGGGGTTCAAAAATAATTTAAAACTATTGAATTTGGTTAGCACAGTAGTGTAGCGGGTAAAGCTGATGTCGCATAGCTCAGGTAGTCCTGGCTTCAAACCTGATCTCTGGTGTTATCTTTGTAGTGTTTATTTCTCTATGGCTGCAGAGGTTTCTTCCAGGTGCTTGGTTTCCTTGTATATTCAAAAAACCTTTGGATTGGTGGATTAATTGACTACCCAAAATTGCTTCTAGAGAATCTCGGCTTTTGTGGTCCTTTACGCACTCCCTCGCCCCTCTTTTTCCCCATAAATCTATGGATTGAATGACCTTGTCCATCAATCTGTATATTGTCTTGCATATCTCGGCAGTAGTCCTGTCTTCACCCTATAAGTCTGAAGAAGGATCTTGACCCGAAACATCGCCAATTCCTTCTCCCCATAGAGGCTGCCTCACTGACTGAGTTTCTCCAGCATTTTTCATCTACGTTCACCCTTTCAAATATGTTTTCTTCGACCTTTTCATTAATTCCCTACTGTCTCTGCGGAATAAAACTGACTTGTTTTCTCTCTTCTTGAGTACTGACGAAGAGTCTTCATCTCGCAACATTCTCTGTTTCACCTTCCACAGATTCTGCCTGACTTGCTGGGGATTTGCAGGATTTTCTTTTTTCATTTACTATTTCAAGCATCTCGCATTTTCTTGGTTTCTTTTTAAGCTGACTCTCATTTGTCATTGTATGGGGTGAGACTGGTCTTTAATTTTGCTGGTGGCCTTGCTAAGGCAGCATAACGTGTACAGGGCTCTCACTTAACTTTTTTTCTCTGATGCGAGCCGGGCAACCTAGGCAGTTTTTTAGGTTGCCAAATGACAGTTTGGGTGGTCATTTAAGACGGCTTGCATGATGTGTGCGATAATGTGCTTGGACGAAGTGCGTAGTTACCAGTCGGAAATATGCTCAATGAAACATTTGCATATTATTTCTGCTTCAAATAAAGTCACAAATAAACGTATTCACCAATCAAGACATGCTATATACCACAATGACATGCAGCAAAATTACAATACAGTATTTCAACTCTTTTTACACATTGCATTGAATGCAATTTCTATTATTTCTTTCCACTTCCAAACAGAAATGTGGTTGGATTATTCAGCATATGATCAACCTCGGTGAGACCAAGCGCAGGCTTCGCGATAGCTTTGCATAACACCTCCACTCAGTTCGCAATAACCAACCTGATCTCCCGGTGGCTCAACACTTCAACACTCTCTCCCATTCCAAATCCGACCTTTCTGTCATGGCCTCCTCCATGGCCAGAGTGAGGCCCACCGCAAATTGGATGAAGAGCATCTCATATTTCACTTGGGTACACCCCAGCGTATGAACATTGGCTTCTCCAATTTCAGGTAGTCCTTGCTTTCTCCCTCTTTCCCCTCCCATTCCCAGCTCTCCCACAGCCTACTGTCTCTACCTCTTCCTTTATTTTTCTGCCCCCCCCCCCCCCCCCCCCCAACGTCAGTCTGAAGAAGGGTCTCGCCCCGAAACGTCGCCTATTCCTTCCTTCCATTGATGCTGCCTCACCCGCTGATTTTCTCCAGCTTTTTTGTCTACCACCAATTCACACAAGTTCTGTTATCCCACTTTCCTCACCCACTTAGGGGGTTAGGGGGCGCCATCCTGTATGGTATGGCTGCCCAGCCTGCAGCTGTATGTCTTTCCCCCCTTTTTTTTTAGTGTGTTAAAGTGTTTTGTTTTGGAGCCTATTCTTTTTTATGTGGGGTGAAGGGGGGGGGGGAGGGGGAAACTGCTTTTCCTGGTCCCTACCTGGTCAGAGAGGCAGTATTCTCCGGGCTGCAACTTCGACCCATCCTCGCGGCCTACCATCGGCCCTGGAGCGGCGTTTCCTGAGAGGCCGCCCAGAACCTCGGCTTCGGTAGCGGCGGAGCACTGGAGCGCCATCGCGGGACGGAGTGGGTGATGCCTTGCCTGGGTCGCCGTGCTGGAACTCCGGTGAGCTGAGACCGCCCAAGACAAACATCGCGGAGCCGCGGGTCTGTGGAGCGGCCGGCTGCGGGCGGCGGCGCTGAACTTTAACATCGGGAGCCGGTGGGGGAGCTCCATTCAGCGCGGCCTTGTCGGCTTCGGAAGCCGCGGACTCCAGTAGGAAGCGGCCGTTCCAGGTGTCCCAAGCCGCTGAGAGGATTCTCCCGACGCCGGAGCACCATCACCCCGCGAGAACGGCCTGGAACATCGGGCCTCCGTGAAGGCGACTATGGAGGCCTCAATATGCCTGACTATGGGTGGACATAGGTTGGGGACTGGACTTTGTGCCTTCCCTCATAATGGGAACCATTGTGGGGGGATGTTTTTATGTTTAAATCTCTTTATTAGTGTTGTGTCTGTATTCTTTATTTTATGTGCTGCATGGCAAGAAGCATTTCACTACACCAATTGGTGTATGTGACAAATAAGCTAACCTTGAACCTTGAACCACTTTCCTCACCCACTGCCCTGCACATTAGGGGCAATTTTATAGAGACGTTGATAACTTTGGTTACTAAAAAAAATAAACTATCCATTTTCAGTCTTAAATCTCCAAGTCACGCTATATCCCCCTTTATAGCTACTGTATGTTTTAATTCAGTTCAAGAGTATGGGGCAGTACATTGGACATAAAGTTGCTGCCTAAAAGTGCCACAGACCCGGAATTGATCCTGAATATCGGTGCTGTCTGTATGGAGTTTGCTCCTTTTCCCTTTGATTGCATGGGTTTTCTCCGGGCGCTCTTGTTTCCTTCCACATTCCAAAGGCGTGCAGGAACCTTTTTCAGTCCCAACCCAAAACGTAATATTTTCCTTTTGTCGAGAGATTCTGTCTGACCTGTTGAGTTACTCCAGCTTTTTGTGTGCATCTTCAGTTTAAACCAGCATCTGCAGTTCCTTCCTGCACACACGATACTATACGATAGAACTTTATTAATCCCAGGAGGAAAATTGTGTGTGTATGTGTATGTATATATATATATATATATATTATATGCACACACCCACACACACACAGTTATGTATATATCAATATATAATTATACATTGTTTTGTTTTACATATTCCGCTGTGCTGCTGCATGTAAGGATTTCAGTGCTCTAACTGGGACATGAGAGAATAAAACACTCGACTTAAGGAAATAGGCGACGTTTCGGGTTAAGACCCTTCTTCAGACTGATGTGGGGGTGGGGGGGTGGGAAGAAGAAAGGAGGGGGTGGAGACAGTGGGCTGTGGGAGAGCTGGAACGGGGAGAGGAAAGAGGGAGAAAGCAGGGACTACCTGAAATTGGAGAAGTCAATGTTCATACCGCTGGGGTGTAAACTACCTAAGCGAAATATGAGGTGCTGCTCCTCCAATTTACGGTGGGTCTCACTCTGGCCATGGAGGAGGCCTAGGACAGCAAGGTTGGATTCGGAATGGGAGGGGGGAGTTGAAGTGCTGAGCCACCGGGAGATCAGGTTAGTTATAGCGAACCAAGCGTAGGTGTTGGGCGAAGCGATCGCCAAGCCTGCACTTGGTCTCACCGATGTAGAGCAGTTGATACCTAGAGCAGCGGATGCAATAGATGAGGTTGGAGGAGGTGCAGGTGAACGTCTGACGCACCTGGAAAGACTGTTTGGGTCCTTGAATGGAGTCAAGGGGGGAGGTAAAGTGACAAGTGTAACATTTCAAGGGAAGGTAAAGTGCCAGGAGAAGGTTGGTTTGGGTGGGAAGGGACAAATTGACCAGGGAGTTACGGAAGGAACGGTCTCTGTGGAAAGCCAAAAGGGGAGGAGATGGGAAGATGTGGCCAGTGGTGGGATCCTGCTGGAGGTGGCAAAAATGTTGGAGGATTATCTGTTGTATGTGACGGGTGGGGGTTGCGGACAAGGGGGACTCTGCCCTTGTTACTAATGGGGGGGGATCGTGAGTGTGAGCAGAGTTACGGGGTATAGAAGAGATCCTGGTGAGAGCCTCATCTATAGTGGAAGTGGGGAACAGCATTCCCTAAAGAATGAGGACACCGCCGATGCCCTGGTTTGAAGCCAGTGGTGGGAAGTTTAAGGTAGCTCTTTTTTCCCAAGAATCCTTTTTTGCTTAAGTCCACTCTCCACCACTTCCAGTTTAAATTCCATTTGGAATATTTTTGGAGGACCAGGAAACCAAGAAGCAAGAGTTACTCCAGGGAGTTAATCCAGCTCCAGGGAGTGATTCTGCGTCGCGTTTCAGCAGTCGCGTGGAGGCGGCGACCGGATAGCAATTGCGGACAGATCTCCCACAATGCAAAGGGAGGGAGAAAGTGCCCGGCACTGACCAGTAGCCGTGGCAGTGTGCAGGGCAGCTGATAATGTGCTGGCCGTGGTTGTGTGCATGTGCAGGGAGAGGATGCGCTGGCCGTGGCAGTGCGCATGTGCAGGGGGAGGATGTGCAGGCCTTGGCAGTGCGGATGTGCAGGGGGAGGATGTGACACTGAGCATGTGCAGGGCAGCCGAGGATGTGCTGGCAGTGGCGGTGCACATGTGCAAGGCGGCCGGCCGTGCCGGCGGATGAGGAGCGGCCGGAGAGCGGAGACTCGGCGGCGCAGACACAGATGGCGGGCGGAGACGGAGAGTGACCAAGAGGGAGATAGCGAGGGCGGCCAAGCCGGGCAAAATGACACGGCTTTTAGGTTGCCTGGCGGGACTTTAGGTGGCCATTGGCAACCGTTAATTTCAAGCCTGGTGTAGATGGAGTCGATGGAAGGGGGTCTGAAGATGGGTCTCAACCCAAAATGTCACCCATTGCTTCTCTGCAGAGATGCTGCCTGTTCCACTGAATTACTCCAGCATTTAGTGTCTACCTTCGATGGAAGGGGGGTTGGTTTGTGTGATAATCTAGGCTATGTCCACAACTCTGCAATTTCTTGCGGTCTTGGGTGGAGCCGTTCCCAAACCAGGTTGTGATGCATCCCAATAAAATGATTTCCATGAGGCAAGTTGGTGAGGGATGTTGGGGACATGCCAAACTCCTCTTTTGTCTTCTAAGGAAGTAAAGGTGTTGCAGTCTGTGGATCAAAACACCAAGAATCCAGTTGGAGGGAGGGGCTTTGAGACATAGGTCTAAGACTTTGATTGGAATTATGGTGGTGAAGGCGGTGGTATAATTAAATATGAGCCTGTTAGAGGTATCCTTGTTATTCAGATTTACCAGGGATGAATGCAGAACCAGGAAGTGGTGTCTGCTCTAGACCTGTTGTGGCGGCAAGTGAATTGCACTGGATCATGGCAATGAGGAAGGCACCATGACCACCCTCTCGACATACTTCACGATGGTGGATATCAGAGAATGTAGTCGTTAAGGCATGCTACCTTGGTTTTTATTTGGCAGTGGGAATGATTGTGGTTGCTTTAAGGAAGTTGGGAATCAGAGTGGAGTAGGGAGAGGTTAAAGATGTCTGTAAATACCCTGACAACTGGTCCATGTAGTTCAGACAGCACGGCCAGGGACTCCATTCACTCTCAGGATGGCAGCTCTAACATCCGCAACGAGTGTGGGTGCAGGTGCAGTCAAGGCTGCCATGGTGAGCTGACTTTCTGTTCAAAACAAGCACAGAGTGCATTGAGCTCGCTGGGAGTTATGTGTTGTTGCCAGCAATTCTGCCCAACTTGGCTTCTATCCTGTTAGAGCATTCCACCATGCCACAATTTGCAGGTGCCTGTGTGGTTATTCTTGGATTATAGGTTGCTCTGGAATTGTCTTTTGAAGTCCCTGATTGTTTGCAACAATCGTACTGATTACTTGTACAGTTCAGGAACAATTATGGCTGCTTGCAGTTCCTGATTTTAATTGTTTCACTATTGACAACTATCCTTTAACTGCTCAGAATTTAACCTTTGGAATTTCCTCTCTAAACCTCTGTTTCACTATCGGGCTACCTTTAGGAGCGGCTCAATGTCAGACCTTGTTGACGTTTTTGTCGGGCTCCGTGGGCCATTTTACCATTTCAGGAATTGCTTTGCAAGTTCAAATAAAATTGAGAAAGGCTGAGATCAAGTTTAATGTCTGGGACATAACAGAAAATAATCAGTGATCAATAGAAAGAATAAGTTTATTGACTTGTCATAATTAGTATGTCCTTTAACTCATTTACTTTTCTGTGATTTCATCAAATTATTATTGGAGTAGTGAACTCTGTGTTGCAAAGGGGATGGAATTGATTCAACACAAATATATCTCCAATGTTATGGTTGGATATTTAAAATCCTTTAAACTACGTACTTGGACAAAGTCTGCAGTTGTGTGCATATCCAATACTGCATGATTTATTTTTGTTTGTTTAACCCCCTTCGATGTAATTTTCTCATCTCAAGTGTTGAATGTTGAAAAACTTCCTGAACTGTAATGGTAGCTTGGCCTCACTTTAGGGGGAAATAAGAGGGTGAATTATTTCTTAATACAGTTATCACACTTCATAATATGCCAGTACCTTTTTGTTCATTTTGTTGATGTTCCAGCTGATCTATTAATTTAACTCTCTAACGTAAAATCTTTGCTATGCTAGTCCTCACTAAAATCTTTGCTCATCTTGCCACGGCTCCATTTTCCTACTTTTGCCTCATAACTATTTCAAGATTTGTCTCCAAGATGGATGATGCAGCATTATGCTTCCCCTGGAATCTGGTTCTTGGCACACAGTAGCCCTGCCAACCAGAGCACGAAGCATTCTTCAGGTGCTAGAGTGATCACATTTGTTGTAGTGAGTCAGACATAGGATCTCGAGTTTTTATAGTATTGGTCCAATGAAAACGACATTGTTTGGAACAGATGCTGAGTAAATATTGTGTATATATAATGGTCTGGTCCAACTATGTCTAAATTCAGTCTTTGGGTAACCTTTTTTCAGGCACGTGCCGTGAGTAATTACTCAGGGTAGGCACTCAGTTGGCTTAAAAAAAAATTAAACCGCGCATGCGCAGATTGTTCACTCCGTAAAAATAAAAAATAAAAATAAAGACAGTAACAATTCAATTTGCCCAAGGCTTCCAAGTCTCCTTTATTCTGAATTACTGAATGGGTGGGGGGTGAACGATGATGGCAGGTGGTGGGAAAAATGGGAGTACAGGGAAAAGTTGAACCAGTTGTCATCTAATTGAATGACAACACTTGTTCAAGGGACCAATTGGGGAGAGAGTTCCTTTCACAGCGTGTGCAGAGTCTGTGCCAGGGGTAAAGTTGCGGGGAGGGCACGAGTGTTGTGTCCGGGATAATGCCAGTAACTCTCTCACCGCTGCCGCGGCGCTCCGGGCGCCACCGCACTGTAGCCAGGGGTAGAAGCAGCTCGGGGAGCTGCGAGCGGCTGCCGGGAGCCGACAGCAGAACTGGCCACCACTTCAGCGCCTTCTGCCGGCCCGCTCACTTCTGGCAGTGCTCTCCGTCTGAACACCTCTCACCTGCCGCTCGCTCATGTCAGCGGCTTCCTGCAAATCCTTAAATTCCCACAGCCGAGTAACCTCGACCTCAACCTGACATGAGTGAGGCCAGCGAGCGGCAGGAGATGTTTTTAGACGGAGAGCTGCCAGAGGTGAGCGGGGACCGGCAGAAGGAGCTAAGGTTCCGCTCTCCAGCACAGCCATCCGAGCTACTTCTCCCCCCCCACCCCCCAATCCCCGGCCTCAATGCGGTTGCATTGCACGCCTCCGTGGAAGGAGCGTCGCAAGTGGCATGCTCTCGACCCCTCCTGCACAACATTCGTGCCCTCCCTGCAACTTTACCCCGGGCCAGACTCCCCAAACGCTGAGAAAGGAGCGCTCCCCCCACCCCCCGGGAAATGCAGTATTTAAAAACATAAATACAAAATGTACTTACCAAATTCTTGGTACACAAACTCCATTCTTCTCTCTTTGTTTCCTAACATACACTTAAAATAATGCCAATCCATATTTGAAAACCCCGCCGAGAAACCAGCGCTGCGCATGCGCAGTACGCTGCTGCGCATGCGTAGTGCTGCAAAGGCAGAATTTCTGCTGCCTTCAGCCCAGCTTGAAATTGACGCTTAAAGCAGCGCTGACGGCACGTGGGCTGCACAGACCTTCAAGGGTTACAAGCGCTACGGGTGAACGGCACGGAGAATTATGCCTACCTAAGAGATCGATCTCTTAGATAGGCATAATTCTCCCTTGCTTTATTATTTATATTTAGTAATTACTATGTTATAATTTTAGTCAGGGTAGGCAGTGCCTACCTTGCCTACCCTGACGGCACGTGCCTGCCTTTTTTATACTTCTGGGGAACTAAAGTAATTTTTTTCTTGATTCTTCATCCCCTAACTTTTCTCATTTCCTACTTGCTCGATTACTTGACCATTCTGAAGAAGGATCTCGACCCGAAACGTCACCCATTCCTTCTCTCCAGAGATGCTGTCTGTCCCGCTGAGTTACTCCAGCATTTTGTGTCTACCTTTCCTACTTGCTTACAACCTTTCATTTTCCATCTCCATTTTCATGAGAGTGAACATAGAGTTCCTCATTGTTATTTCTGTGATCTTGGTGCTGTATTTACCAGCAAAGGCGATTGTGTTTCAAAGTAGTTCCATGGTTATGGAGTTGTAGAGAATGTATTGAAGTTTTCCTGTGCAAATAATGTCTTTGTCTCGACCTGCTGATAAATTTATTACTCTCGTATACCTCATCTATCTAAAAATTAAACTATCCACATTATATGTTGAGAATTCATACATGAAAAGCTTCTCGAGTACCTATATTATTACTAAAAACTCTCATCTTGTCCTCTTCTGGTTTGCGTTTTTTTTAAATTTGCGCACAATCTGTACCCTATATCGCTAGGATCTTTTTGCCACCTTACTCGCCGTTCTCTGCTCCAAGCGCACCATGTTTTGTTCCGATCGGTGAAATATTAGAAAAGTTTTGAAGGTTTAAAAAATCGTGAGATCAGCGGATTGGTCTTCTCGCCTGTCGGTCACCATGAAGGTAATGCCCTTCCTGGCACCCACGGAGAATAAATCCCCCGAGGCGGGGCTGAGTCCGTGAGCGGCGTGCGGGCAGAGAGCAGTGTGCGGGTTGCTTCTGCAGCGACCAGCACGACGAGCTGGGAGCTGTTAAGTTGAACCGGAAGCCTCGGATAGGGACCAGGAGCTGCTGTGTGAGGCCGAAAGCTGAAGGTGCAGGGTGAGCAGAGTGCAAGCTGCATCTGCTGCGACCACCTCCCCCTTCCCCCGCTCTCCCCCGCGCTCCCCCCCTTTCCCCTGCGCTCCCCCCCTTTCCCCCGCGCTCCCCCCCTTTCCCCCGCGCTCCCCCCCTTTCCCCCGCGCTCCCCCCTTTCCCCCGCGCTCCCCCCCTTTCCCCCGCTTTCCCCCGCGCTCCCCCCCTTTCTCCCGCGCTCCCCCCCTTTCCCCCGCGCTCCCCCCCCCCTTTCCCCCGCGCTCCCCCAACACCCCCCTCACCCACATTGGCTGAGTTAAACACTGTGGCACTAATTAACGAAAATAAGTTTAATACTCTCTCAAGTAAAGTATTGAAATTCCATCCTGGATTATGTTGTTGCTATGCTTGAATGAAATGTAATCAGATGCAGATTGCTGCCAAGTGAGTCATAGAGATGATAGCCTCTAGTGCCCGTGAGTTTCAGATGTGAACAATATGGTCTTTTGCCAATTTATAAAGATTGAGAGGCCTTTGCTTTGGATGCTTTGTGATCATGGAAAAACACTAAATAATCTTAGGCACCAGCCTTCTTAAAAGTTGACAGTATTTATAGAGATTTTGTGTAGAGGAATGGTAAGTTCTAAGCAACAGCAGCTGGGTCAATTAGTTAGAATTAAGCAATTCAAGAGGATAAAGCAAATTTATATCCATCTATCCTAATATTACCACAATACATGGAAATCAGGGAGAGTAAAGGGCCTGTCCCACTTGCATGCGATTGCGTGCGTTTGGCGTGACCAAATGGAAGCGGAGTTCACGCGAAGTTCGCGCTAAGTACACGCATGACGTCATTTGCGTCATGCTTACCAATCAGCTGGGCAGGAGGCGGGCCATCTGAATTTGGGCGTCGGGCGGTGACGTCATCACGCAACGCCACATCGGGTGGTGACGTCATCGCGCAACACTAGGTGTACGCCGTCAAGACGCTGCATACGACAGCAATGCGCCTGCGTGCCAACAGGCCGTTGGCGCGTGAAGATTTCAGCCACTGCAAGATTTTCGGAGCCCCACACAATGTCGGGACCAGCCCCGCACAACTCCGCGCTTCTATGTGGGACCGGCCCCGCTTGGCCATACGGTGCCCGTACGCCTCAAGCGACCACAAGGTCGCGTAATTTGCGAGCCAAGGTCGCGAAACTGGAACAGGCTTTTAGCTAACTGGGTACAAATAGGCCTCGTGGTAGGAAGCAGATGATAATAGTAGAAGTTTGTTTTTTCAATTGGAGGCCTGTGACGACTGGTGTGCCTCAGTGATCTATGCTCGGTCCATTGCTGTTTGTCATTTAGATCAATGGTTTTGATGAAAATGTACAAAGTAAGATGTAAATTTGCAGATAAAGGTAAAATAGGTGGATTTGTAGATGATGAAGATGGTTATGAAGAATTACATCGGGATCTTGATAACCAGGGGCAAGTGGACCAAAGAATGGTTAATGGAGTTAATTTCAGGTAAGTGTGAGGTGTTGCATTTGGGTAGTCAAATCAGGGCAGGACCTTCACAGTAAACTGTAGGGGCCTGGGTATTGTAGAGAAGAGGGATATAGGAACACAAGTACATAGTTTCCTGAAGGTGGTGTCACAGGTAGATAGTGTGTAAAAATGGGGAGAGAGGAAAGATTTAAAAGGAACCCGAGGAACATCATTTTACACAGAAGGTGGTGGATATATGGAATGAACCGCCAGAGTAGTTAGTTAAGGCAAGTACAATAATATTTAAATGATTTTTGGACATGAATAGGAAAGGTTTGGAGGGATATGGGCCAAACATGGGTAAATGGGGCTAACGACCTCCTGTCGGCATGTTGGGCTGAGGGGCCTGTTTCAGTGTTGTAAGACTCAATGGCTCTAATACCATTCTATTCTCTTATTAGAAGGATTTTTGTTCAGATATATCCTTGTTGTAGCATGACAGTCATTTCACAGCTGATCCTCAGGAAGGTGGGGTTGGTTCAGTGTATTTTTAGGAGTTGTAGGTTTGGCAGACAAGCATACTTTTGCGTAACAGAGAGCTGTCAGAATGAAGCTTTGATAGTTTTCTTGTTAAGCTTTTGGTATATATTCTTAACCTGATCTTCTGACACCCAGCTGATACATACAGAGCTAAATAGTGAAAGCTTTTAGTACAAATAAAAGCTTTCACACTTTATCCACCTATAGATCTTCCAGAAACCAAATTATACATAAATTACACATCAATTCTAAATTAATGAAAATAAAAAAGACAGTGCAAAAAAAAAAACAGTGCTAAAAATACACATTTAGAAAACAAGTCTATGATAGTTCAAGAGGTGGTCTGCAGTGTTTTTGCAGAGGTAGGATGAGGGCTGTGCAGGTTGGTACAAAAATCTGATATTTGGAGGTGTTGTGGGACTTCAGGCTTCTGTACTTCTTGGCTAATGGCAGTAGTGAGAAGACGTGATCCAGATGGTGAGGATCCTTGATTATAGATACGGTATTTTTGAGGCAGCTCCTTGTGAAAATGCTTTTGATGGTGGGGTGAGTGTGCCCATGATCGACCAAGTTGAGTCCACTGCTCTCTGCGGGATTTCTGCATTCCCATACATGGGAATTGCTGTACCAGTCAATGGTGCAACCAGTCAGGATACCTTCTACTGTGCACATGTGGTAGTTTGTAGAATATTTGCTGACATGCTGAATCTCTAAGCTTCTAAGAAAGTAATTTTCTTTATTAAGAAATTGTTTCAATTCAATTTACTTTTTAATATTTCTATTATTGACTTGGAAAACATACGAGTTTGCCCATGCATGTACTTTGTTTTGACAAATCCTTTAAATGCTCTGGTGAATTCCCAGGAACTCCTGTTCCTGTAGTTTTAGTATCCTTTAATATTCTGTTAATAAATAATTATATGGTTAGTACAAGCAAAGATTAATGTCACTACATTCTTGACTAATTTGGGGTTTTCAATTTGATTATTTAAAAGCTCTTTCATTTGTTTGGTGCATAATCCTAGAATTTCAGATGAACACCATTTAATGCCAAAGTAGTTTCCAATTGACATCCATTTTGTAATGTGAATTTTGTTTATGGTTTGATAAAAGTTGAAGCACATTTTACAGATTTGGAACACTGGAGGTTGTCATAGAAACAGCATAAAGGAATATTGTAAAAAATGTAGGGTTGAAAGGATCATAAATTAGTACGGAAAATACAGTTAAGCAGCTGCTGAATAAAAACTTTAACCAGTTTGTAGGTAGAACATGTAAGGAGAAGAACCTTGATAGTGATCTCCATTTGCGGTGGGTTGACTTTTGCTTTGCGATTGCCTGCCCAGCCCCTCCCATGCATCTCCCCATCATTGTATGCTGATCGTAATTCAATATTTTAAGATATAATGGATTGTACAATTATGTGATTAATAAGAAGCTACTTTGCTGTGTGCATGTTTCAGGTATTATTTAATGTATAACAAATGCAGTTACTGGACAATAATTAGTACAGATGTTTATGCCACAGACATGCTTTATTTGACACCAGCAGCAAGTGTAGCCACATCCCTACTGATTGCAATTACTAGAAGTATTTTTCCCATCAAAGGGCTTAAGCTCGTAACCTGTCTCTGAGGTAGAATGAGCCAAGATGAGCATGTCTTTCACTCTTCTGGAACTTAAATTAACAGTAATCAAAAAGCGGTTAAATTTGAAACTCAGCAAACATTTTACTTTAAAAAAAATAATATCCATGGCTAATCTAGCCTTGTTTTTTTCCTGCTGAAATCCACAATGTGCTTATTACTATGATATTTTCTACAATATTGAGAACAAACATTTCTACAAACATTGAGAAATGCTGGAAAAATTTGTTGTATAATAGTTTTTTTTTAATGGGACATTTTGTGGTAGAATTGTTTGCATTTTGTAAAGCAAGTGAAATATCAGCTGTGTACATGGCACCTTTAATCACATAAATCGAATTAAGCGTAAAAATTTTTAGCGATCTCAAATTTCAATTCTAGGCAAAGCAATTGTTAAGATCCTATAAATGCTGCAAACTTGGAAAAAGAGCAGCTGCCATGATATCATTAACTGCTTACAAATTCCCTGCCAAGTAGTGTGGCAAATTACTTGGCGAGGAGGCTGAGGTTATTGTTCTCAAGCCTGGTCATTAAATGACTAGCTAATGAAATTTGCTAGCTGGTTTCTAAATGTCTGATTACAGCTAATGACTTGGTTTTGCAGTTAGAACTGCTAGCCCTCAAAGGTACTCACAAAGACAGTATATAATCTTGAGCAAAAAAACAGTGCTAGCGGAACTCAGTGGGTTTGTGAAAGGAATTGACAGATGACATTTTGGGTTGTGATGTTTTAGGTCTTTACCCTTCTTCAGACTCGCTCTGAATTCTGAATCTCAGTTAGACCCAAAATGTCATCCTTCCATTCCCTTGACAGATGCTGTCTAACCAGCTAGTTCTTCCAGCTCTTTGTTTTATATGACTTTTTTGGCTTGCAATTATTTTCATTGCGCGAGCAGCTGGGGATCTTTGGCACCCAGAATTAGTATTGTTAACAAACAAAATGATCAGCCAATGACACTTTCAAATTCACAGCCAAAACACAAAAAAAAGAATTAACTTTTTAAACATCTTATAAGGTGAATAGCAAAGATTTGAGCATGCCCGTTATTGAGCAGGAAATTTTAAACTTTTTTTGTGATCATTTTAAAGTATGTGGAATTTAAGTTTGTTCTTTCATAATTAATTCACATATAGAATTGGTTTCTCGAGCCAGAGATGTGATCAGTCATCAAGACCTAGTGCTCCGTTAGAAAAATTAATATTCAACAAATCTTAACAGTTTGGAGGATTGTTTGTTAACCTGTCAGAAGCTGGAGAGTTGGTTGAGAGCAGTGGACCGGTCGGGGCTTCCCGGCAAGTTCAAGGCATGGATTTACCAGCATGGTATCCTGCCACGGATATTCTGGCCACTGCTTGTCTACGAAGTCCCAATATCCAACGTAGAGAGATTGGAGAGGAAAGTCAGCAGCTTTCTCGGGAGGTGGCTGGGACTGCCCAGGAGCCTTAAGGGCCTGTCCCACTTTCACGACCTAATTCACAACCTTTTTTACTCTTGGACATTTTTCATCATGTTAGAAAAAACGCCCCGACCTACTTGATGCCACAAGTGCCTACGACTAGCATCATGGGTTACTACGGCCTCGTGACGACCATGCTGCGAGTATGAGTTAAGGGCAAACTCAACAGAGGTGGTGAATTAGGTCGTGAAAGTGGGACAGGCCCTTTAGCAGCATCGCCCTTTCTGGAAATAATACCAAGCTCCAGCTGCCCCTGAAGTCCCTGGAGGAGGAGTTTAAGGCGACTCGGGCCAGAGAGGTGTTGCGGTACAGGGACTCCAGGGACCCCAAGGTTGCTCAGGCAGGGGTGGAGGTGAAAACTGAGAGGAAGTGGAGAACCGGCGAAGCCGGGCTGGAAGCGGAGTCTCGGATATTCCGCAGTGACTCGGGGGAAAGTTGGTCTGGGAATCTTCCCAACTCCCCAATTTGACAAGGCCAAGGCGAAAGGAGAGGCGCAGGCTGGTCCAGGAGGAAGTGAGGGCAGTGGTGGAGGAGGAGAAGTCTGGTAGAGCGGTTGGATTGAGGCAGCAGGGAGCCTGGACAAGGTGGGAGCAGGCCATGGGCCGAAAAGTCACAGTGAATGAGCTCTGGCAAGCTGAACCACGGCGCTTCAAGTTCCTGGTCCAGGCAGTGTATGATGTCCTGCCCAGGCCATCGAACCTCTTTATCTGGGGCAAAGCGGAATCTCCGGATTGCCCGCAATGCTCAGGCAAGGGGACGTTGGAACACATCCTGAGCTGCTACCCAAAGGCTCTTGGGCAGGGCCGGTACACCTGGCGTCACGACCAGGTTCTTAAACCCATTGCAGAAGCCATCAGCATGGGCATCAGCAGCTGCAGACAAGCACGCCCCACCACCTTCGTGAATGCATTTCGTTGTCTCTGTACTGTACACTGACAATGACAATTAAAATTGAAGCTGAATCTGAATCTGAAGCCCGGAGTGCAGCTGCCAAGAACCACTGCAGCCAGGAATCAGTCAGGAATCCTGGCGACTGTGCAGGACTGGCAGCTTTCTGTAGACCTGGTGAAACAGCTGTTCCCACAGCACATTTCCACAACCACCCTGAGTCCAGACATCCTCCTGGTCTCGGAGGCGACCAAAAACATAGTCTTGTTGGAACTGACAGTGCCGTGGGAGGACCGTCTGGAGGAGGCCCACGAGAGGAAGATGGCCAAGAACGAAGAGCTGGTCATAGACTGCCGTGGGCAGGAAGGCAAGGTGTATGCCCATCGAGGTTGGCTGCAGAGGTTTTGCAGGGCAATTGCTCTACAAAGCCTTGAGTGCACTGGGCATCAACGGAATGGCGAGGAGAAGAGCCATCAAGAACACCACAGAGGCAGCGGAGAAGGCCTTAAGATGACACTGGATCAGGAGAGAAGGTCCATGGGGAGGGGCGAATGCCACCTGAACACAAGTCGTGGTCTGATCAACCACGGCTGGGTCGCCTGGGTGAGGGTGTCTGATGTTGAAAGATCCGAAACACCCAATGACCCCAGGTTACATCACTGATAATGTGTTCAGGAGCATCAATAGATGTATTTTTATCAACAGCAGGAGTGGTCCGTGGAATTAGACATGGACTTTCATAGCTCTTCGGGTGGAAATGAATATCACTGACAGTCCCATTTGCACTTCTCAGAAATTGTGTCTTGTGTATGTAGTGATGATGCAAATGCTAACTTTCTTCTAGTACAAATGTTTGGCTTGTGTACCTTGTGTATCTAAAGGTGATTTTTTTTAATTGCTCATTTCTTGTTCACAGAATAGGTACTAATGTTGTAAATGTGCACCTCTCGTCACAACTAGATGATTCACATTTAAATAGCAAACAGACTGTCATTGACTTTTTTTAAGAAAGGGTTTTTAGTTCAACATTTTTTTTAACTTCATCTTTCATGATTAGTTGGCCATATTTAAGCTGCTAAGTATCTTTAAGGGTTACACAAAAAGCTGGAGAAACTCAGCGGGTGCAGCAGCATCTAAGGAGCGAAGGAGATAGGCGACGTTTCGGGTCGAGACCCTTCTTCAGACTGGTCTGAATCCTTAGATGCTGCTGCACCCGCTGAGTTTCTCCAGCTTTTTGTGTAACCCTCGATTCTCCAGCATCTGCAGTTCCTTCTTTAACACTAAGTATCTTTAAACTTCCCCTCTGCATCACTGAAGTGTTTTCTCCTTTATGTTTTAGTTATGTATTTTCTTCTCTTCTTACACCCATGCTGTGCAAGTATGATTCCTTTGGAAGTACATTATTTTGGATGTACTACAGATTTAAAGATGCAAAATGTAGAGCAAATGACTGCCAAATATGAGGAAAATCAAACCCTTTACAGACTTTTGACTTGCACCACTGCGTTCCATCCTTCCCTGGAGCATCTTGGTATCTGCCTTAATTTGATTTTCTCACCCTATGTTTATGTACCTTTTGTATTTGTCTTGTTCCCCTGAATGTTCAATTAAAATAAGAACGGGGGGGGGTGTGTGTGATTCCCCTAAAATATGCTCAACATTTATATTCTGGTTTAGTTTGACAGGAGCAAGATGGATTCAAAATTATTGTTTGTAATGTCTAGGTGTGTGGTCATTTTAATTTTGATAAAAGCTTCTTTCATTCTGGGGAAAATCAAGTTGAGTTTACTGAAAATAAAATGTCATGTTGGAGTTGTAAATCAGTTTTTGTATTTTTTTTGTTGCTCTTATATATTTGCTTCAAAATGGAAGCGTATTGCCTACTCTAAATAAAATGGGTTCCCAAATTCAATCCTTGATCTATGCTAAGAGTATCTGACACTAGCTGAGCAATAATAGGCAATAACAGTTAACCAAAAATGCTTTCTCGATGCCACTGACTTCACTTTAACCTGGGTCCTTGTTGCCACAACTAGCAAAATGGCATAGATGTATTGATGTATCTGACATTTAAGCTGCTTTAAATATTGAGAGTGGGATTTTGTATGAACTTCAAAATGAATGATATGTTGTTTGTTTTAACCTTTGGCCTGGCATTTGTGATGGAGTTCAGCGTGGGATAAAATTTAAGCCTAGATGTACACTTGACACCAGCACAGCCAATCTGCATCCAGCCTGAGTCCAAAGTATTCAATTTAATACATTCCCAACATTTGTTATCAATATAACAATCTCAATATCAATAGTTAGATTTAGCTCTTGGGGCTAAAGGAATTAAGGGATATGGGGAAAAAGCAGGAACAGGGTACTGATTTTAGATGATCAACCATGATCATATGGAATGGTGGTGCTGGCTCGAAGGGCAGAATGGCCTACTCCACCTATTTTTCTATGTTTCTAATATATTATGAATGTATCTGTGGATTAATCAACCTGTAAATATACCCAACACTCTTCTTGACTTTTGCTTTCTTACTAAACAATTAATCCTGACGTGAATTAGGTGAGTTGGGCCCATTCCGGCCTAAATTTGAATATTTTATCAGAATATGCACAAAGCCTAACACGTTTGGACTAGTTTGGCTTGCATTGGTAGCCAGGTCCATAAGTGCAAACAACAGTGAGGTGATCGGCTTGCTCTGTAAAGAGACAAATTAACGTTGTCAGTTATTCTTTGCTCCCCTGCAGTGTTTCACCATATCCAACGAAGTGTGACTGAGTTATGCATCACCAAGTTACTGCTTAACAACTTTCTTCGCCTTAAATGTGTTCATTCCTTCCTGCAAATCCATATGTGGATGTCTCTTGCAGGAGACTGCAGTCTATTAGATTTTTGTAGTTATTGATGTTGCTTTGTTTTGAAGCTAACTATGAATGTTTATCCCCTTCCTCACTTTTTAATTAAGCGATCTTATTACAAAAGAGAAAAAACTGAAATACTTTCGGTGGAAAAAATTAAGCATTTTAAAAACTTTTGCCTAATACTTATTTGGTTATGTTTGGGATGATAATGTCATCGAAACCTGAAAGATTTAAAGTATATTTATGTAGTTTTCCTGCCTCAATTTTATGATCTAAAGTGAAGATGGAAAATGCTGTGGAAAGGTCATCAGCCTGAAAAGATTTGTTTCTGTCTGCATAGATGCTGCCCAAAGTGTGAAATACTTCCAGTATTTTGAGTCTGAAGAAGGGTTTCGACCCAAAACCTAATCCTTCGCTCCATCTATGCTGCCTCACCCGCTGAGTTTCTCCAGCATTTTTGTCTACCTTAGATTTTTCCAGCATCTGCAGTTCCTTCTTAAACATCCAGTATTTTCTGTTTTGTTTAAAAATGTCAACATCTGCAGTTTCCTGATTCCTAAGTTATTTTTGTTAAGTTTTGTTCTCTGCATAATTTGTACAATTACACTTTTTAATTCGGGGTATATATTTTACCTCTTTGAAACTAATATTCACATTTTTCAGTATAAAATTGACATTTGATGTGTGCAGAGAACTATAAATGAGTTTTGAGCTGGCTCTGCTATGAAGAAAATTGCTTCACCAGGCAGTTGAGGCAGGAGGCACAGGGACTGTTCGACAAAAAATCCTAGATTAACTCTGAGTCAAGCAGCATCTATTTGAGGGAAATGGACAGATGATGTTTTGGGTCAAGATCCTACTTCAGATTGATAAATGTCTGCTATTGATATAAGGTGCATAACCTTAAATGAGCCAATCAAAGGAAATACTGGAGCCCCTGTGTGGGAAGATGTGAGCGTTGCTCCCTTAGGCATTCCCCTTTGTCCGATTTATGAATATTTACTTGTCACCTTGCTTGTGGTTTCCTTAAACTTCATGGGGTTGAACTTGTTAACTACAACAAGCTAGTCATAATAGCCACTGACCTATGTGGTAAGTATATAATTGGATTTTCCAATCTGCCATTGTTGACTCACTATCTGAAACCATCCTAATCCAAAATGGGGACTGCTTGTTTAAAATGAACCATCTCGTGCACCCATGTCTTGAGGTATGGCCAACTCTCAAACTTGTCAAAGGTATTGAATGCTTCTGAATGTCCTTGAAATGCTGCATTTCTGAGAAGGTTCTGTCCCATGCTGAAAAGCAGAAACCTGGGGGTCGTCTCTCTTTTCACTTCATTTTGTTTCATCGTTGCCCACCTTACTTTGCTTTCATCTTGCTCGGTCTGTTTTCATTTTATAAAAATGCTATTGCTACTTAAGTATTTTTTTTAGATTTTGGAATATCGTTGGCAATCTCAATACTTATTGTGCATTTACAAATATTTGGTGCTTATTCATTTTGTTTCTTTCCTTAGCCATGGCCCAGTGTTTCGAACCTAGCCAAGGATTTTATTGATCGACTTCTCACTGTGGATCCGAATGAGAGACTGATTGTGGGCCAAGCCTTGAAACATCCTTGGATAGTAAGCATGGCAGCCTCCTCGTCTATGAAAAATCTGCATCGCTCCATCTCTCAGAACCTATTGAAGAGAGCTTCATCTCGATGCCAAAGCACCAAGTCCGCCCAGTCCACAAGGTCTAGCAGGTCCACAAAATCTAACAAGTCGCGGAAAGTACGAGAGCGGGAACTGCGAGAGCTAAATCTACGGTACCAGCAGCAGTGTGAGGGATGAAAAGAGACTTGGAGCTTTTTCACATAATGTTGCCTTTCACTGTGCACTTTCTATTCATATAACTTTCAGCAGCACATTGACTATTTTGGATTCAGTGACTTGTTAACTTGGAGAGATTGGACAAACCACTTTTGCAATTTAACAAGATCTGTCAGATCTCTTTTCCAAAATTCACTGCAAATTCATGAGAAATGGTTATATGCTGAGTGTTGTTCAAATGTGGTGAATAATAATTGAGCCAATAAGACTGCTTTCCAATTAAATTAGCATGTATGTAATTAAATGTACTGGCCATTTTACAGGGTAAAATTAGATTGCATATCTCAAATTTGTCTGAAGTGCTGGAAATATCAAACTTCTTTGTTCTTGTTATATTTCATAATTTCCAATTAAGTCAATTTTTAATAACTCCTTTGTAATTAAAATTATATATACAATATTTTTTAATAATGTAATCTGGTAAAATTGTTTCATTTACAATAGAAAGCCTTTTATATCTTAAATGAATTGAAATGTAGTAAAATGAATATTATGATTCGGCAAATGGAAACCTAGTTTCTTGCTGAAATGTTTGAACTAGGTGCGCAAGAAACAGCCACAAAGGTAGTATTCACAAGTGCTTTCCCCCAGTATCAACTCTCATACTACTGAACATCTTTATTTGCAATAAATAGTGAAAATACCACTTCCCTTCTGTTTTTTAGGGCTTAGCATTGTTCCAATGCACTCAGATTTTGCCATTACAAGCTAGGGCCTAGTGTCCATCACTGATCTCAAGTAAAGGTCTAGTGACCTCTGATATTAATTCGTTTTTCAGAATTGGTTAATGTTCAGAGTATTTTGGCACCTTGCAACAGTGATGTTCGTCTGGCAGACTGAGCAGGCAATCTTAAAGGCGGTGAATATGAGTTTTTAAATTCCGATTTTATCTTTTACAGAGCACAAAGGTTTTTGCATGTATTTGAGATCAAGGTAGAAGTTGAAATAACAAGATTTAAAAGATAAAATGAAAAGATCATTGTTTTGAACCAGTATGGAATTTTGAAATGTGTATTTGAGAAAATGTTAACACAGCAATTTTGAGGCCAGAGTAGTGGTTCAGCACAACGTGATTTAAAATTCACTTCTTGAGGAAACGATGTGTAACATTTTTGGGTTTTATTTTCCATGAGAAATACTTGTTATTACTCATCAGTTCATGGATTATACTGGAGAAGGGATTCAATAATAGTAATGTCTGGGTTCCATATTTAAATCTGCTTTTTATTTCGTCCTGTAAGTTTTTAAATCTTCCTCTCTTTGGTAAGTGCTAACAGCCTTCACATTATTTCTCTGTAAATTCCAGATAGTATTTAAATGAGTCAATTCAAAAATTACAGCTGCTGCACACTTTAAATTTATGAGCATTTCAGTTAATCTAGATGTGGACAGCCGTTTAAATTATGGATTTAGTTAGTAATCTGGGATTTGTGCGCTGAAAGCAGCAGGAATTAGAAGTGAAATTATTTTATCTCTGAAGGACCCCAATCTAGTTAATAGAATACATGGTGAGGGGAACATGGCTGGGAATGGAAGAGGAAAGTGTTGCTGTGTTAATGAACAGAAGCCACATCTTAAATTTTGTGGTGATATGTTCTTGTAGAAATTGTATGCAAACAATAATTACAGGAGGACCAAACTCATGTTCTTTCTTTTATATTTTCAGTTCTGATTTTAATACTGAAATTAATTTCTTCCTCTGGACCTTTGCAGTATGGGTAAACGGGTAAACACATGTTGTCAATCTGCAATTGCTGTGAATCAACTCATGGTTTGTGAACACAGTCGGCCCAATGTATTTTTTCAATCTGGCGTTACTGAAATCGAATAGTTCTTGCCTCCCCAATGGCAGTAATACCAACATTGTGATGGAGTTATAGATGTAGTTGGGTGTGTGAGCAAAATTGAGATGCTAGTTTACAAAAAAAGACACAAAGTGCTGGAGTAACTGTGTAGATCATGCAGTTTCTCTGGAGTGTCTGAAGTTTTGGGTTGGGGTTCTTGTCCATAGACTGACTTAAGGTGAGGGAGGAGGGGAAGAAGGATCCTGACCCAAAACGTTACCTATCCATGTTTCCCGAGATGCTGCCTGACCCGCTGAGCTAGTCCAGCACTTTGAGTCTTTTTAATGAGAAAATGGTTGATTTAAATATCATTTGTCCTGTATCATGGTATATTAGTTTGCACTGCGCAACGTTTTGCTGAGATGCTTGTCTCTGCTATAGTTCAGTAGTGTAAACCTGTAATTAATAATCTTGTGTAGGGAGGAACTGCAGATGCTGGTTTAAACTGAAGACAGACAAAAAAGCTGGAGTAACTCAGCGGGTCAGGCAGCGTCTCTGGAGAAAAGGAATAGGTGACGTTTTGGGTCGAGACCATTAATTCCAATTGCTGATCGCCTTTTTTTGCTGAGCTTGCTCACCACTTTAGCTCTTGATCCTCAAGCCTCCAGAGTAAAAGTGTGTTTGTACTTAATTTCCTTGGCTCTTTATCACATCTCTACACTCTTTGGACCTACAGACCCCCTTGGTTCCTTTTGATTTTTTTCCCTCTGACTCTGGAACATTATGGACTCATTCATTCATCCCTATCAGCAGCTATGTGAAATAAAACAAAAAATGCTGGAAGATCTGGCAACATCTGTGGAAAGATAAAGGGGCTTGGACTGAAACATTGTACCTATTTGCGTAGATGCTGCCTGACTGACAGCATTTTTAGGATTTCCTGATTAATTTTGACTTGATACACTTGAAAAAGGCCCTTCGGCCCACTGAATCCGCAACGACCAGTGATCACCCCGTGTACACTAACACTATCCTACACACTAGAAACAATTTATAGTTTTACCAAAGCCAATTAACCTACAAACCTGTACTTCTTTGGATTGTGGGAGGAAACTGAAGCACCCGGAGAAAACCCCCATGGTTAAAGGGAGAACGCACAAACTCCATACAGACAGCACCCGTGGCCAAGATCAAACCCGGGTATCTGGCACTGTAAGGCAGTAGCTCAACTGCTGTGCCATTGAGCTGATTTGGATTTCCAATATCTAAATTCTCAAATTTTCATTGGCAGCAATGTATTCGATTGACTATTTTCATATACTCAAATCCCTCTAAACCTGTAGATTCTGCCTCTATCACTGTTTCTGATGATTACACAGTGTTTTTGTGGAATGCAGTGTTAAAAATAAATTGTATCTTCCAGCTGGAAATTGGATACATACTGAATGGAAATGTTTGTGGATTTTTGAGGAAAGAGCAGGATTGTGGGAGGATTGGATAGCTTCCAAAGTGTTGGAATTGCTTGTTTGGGCAAATGGTCTAGTATACGTATCCAATGCTTTACTCTTCTTTCCAACCCACATTTTAATCACATTTTTTGTTTAGTTTCTGTTCTTGTCTAAGCACACTGAAATGCTGTAATTGCTCTTATGTTACAGGCACAATACAAATGCATGTTGTTGAAAATAACTAATGATAAAGGCTTGTTGTTCTTCATTAAAACCCTGCAGCTTGCATTTTTTCCTCCTAAATGTCACTGGTAGTTGATGCTGTTTGAATACCTTGAATCGCTCTGTAGTACATTTGCCACATGGAGTCCTTTGTTTTGATATTTTTTGGTTAAGCAAATTGTGTGCTCATATTTTTGGTTATATCTATTTATGTTTGTTAGTGTCTTTTGGCTATAATGCTATAATGGTTTTCTAAAACAAGACACTTTTTTTAAAAAAGGGAAATTTATTGATTTTGTTAGAAGACGCATTACTCTAGTAAAGTAAGTTGTGGCAAGGTAGATGGTTGATTAGTTCCTGAAGTAGTGGGGTAAGTGAGAGCAGTTATTATACCCAAATATTCAGCCACCATTAACAGCGACAGTGCCCTCCATGATGTGTGGGACAAAGACCCATCATTTATTTATTTGCCTCTGTACTCCACAATTTGAGATTTGTAATAGAAAAAATCACATGTGGTTAAAGTGCACATTGTCAGATTTTAATAAAGGCCATTTTTATACATTCTGGTTTCACCATGTAGAAATTACAGCAGTGTTTATACATAGTCCCCCCATTTCAGGGCACCATAATGTTTGGGACACAACAATGTCATGTAAATGAAAGTAGTCATGTTTAGTATTTTGTTGCATATCCTTTGCATGCAATGACTGCTTGAACTCTGTGATTCATGGACATCACCAGTTGCTGGGTGGCTTCTCTGGTGATGTTCTGCCAGGCCTGTGTTGCAGCCATCTTTAGCTTATGCTTGTTTTGGGGGTAGTTGGGTTCCAATCAAGTGATTGACGGCCACTCAAGAATTGATCATTTTTTTGCTTTGAAAAACTCCTTTGTTGCTTCATCAGTATGCTTGGGGTCATAGCCTTGCCATAGAATGAACCGGCGGCCAATGAGTTTTGAGACATTTGAACTTGAGCAGATAGGATGTGTCTATACACTTCAGAATTCATTATGCTACTACCAGCAGCACTTGTATCATCAATGAAGATAAGTGAGACAGTACCTTCAGCAGCCATACATGCAACCATAACACCCCCACCACCAGATGAGGTGGTATGCTTTGGATCTTGGGCAGTTCCTTCGCTCCTCTATACTTTGTTATTACCATCACTCTGATATAAGTTAATCTTTGTCTCATCTGTTCACGACCTTTTTCCAGAACTGTGGTTGCTCTTAGAAACATAGAAAATAGGTGCAGGAGTAGGCCATTCGGCCCTTTGAGCCTGCACCGCCATTCAATATGATCATGGCTGATCATCCAACTCAGTATCCTGTACCTGCCTTCTTTCCATACCCCCTGATCCCTTTAGCCACAAGGGCCACATCTAACTCGCTCTTAAATATAGCCAATGAACTGGCCTCAACTACCTTCTGTGGCAGAGAGTACTACTTAAGTACTACTTGGCAAACTGTAACCTGGCCATTCTATTTTTGCGGCGAACCAGAGGTTTGCATCTTGCAGTGTAGCCTCTATTTCTGTTCATGAACTCACCTGTGGACAGTGGTCATTGACAAATCCACACCTGACTCCTGAAGAGTGTTTCTGATCTGTCGGACAGGTGTTTGAGGATTGTTCTTTATTATAGAGAGACTTCTTCTGTCATCAGTTGTGGAGGTCTTCCTTGGCCTGCCAGTCCCTTTGTGATTAGTAAGCTCACCAGTGCTCTCTTTCTTCTTAATTATGTTCCAAACAGTTGATTTTGGTAAGCCTAACGTTAGGCTGATGTTTCTAACAGTTTTATTCTTGTTTCTCAGTCTCATAATGGCTTATTTGACTATCATTGGCACAACTTTGGTCCTCATGTTGATAAACAGCAATAAACATTTCCAAAAGTGATGGAAAGACTGCAGGAAAGACGAAGTGCTGAGAGCTCTCTTGTACCTGTATTAAGGAGGCAATTAAATACACTTGAGCAATTACAAACACATGTGAAGCCATGTGTCCCAAACATTATGGTGCCCCAAAATGGGGACACTATGTATAAACACAGCTGTAATTTTTACATGGTGAAACCAAAATGTATAAAAATACCCTTTAATAAAATCTGACTGTGCACTTTAACCACATGTGTTTTCTATTACAAATCTCAAATTGTGGCAGACAGAGGCAAATAAATAAATGATGGGGTCTTTGTCCCAAACATTATGGAGGGTACTGTACATCATTGTTAGTGTCTACTGAAATAATTTCATATATATAATAATACTCATTCTTGTCAACTACCATGTGTTCTTGACAATTTTAGCATGGCAGAAATAAATACCTTTGCATTGCTGATCTTGGAGATTAATGGACCTGTGTGGATGTCATGTATCATCTTAACATTTATTGATTTGCTTTCTCTTACCATGGAAAACCAGTTTTCAGTAGATATCAAAAATTCTGTGAAATTATTGGTCAGTTAGCAATCTTGTTTGCCTACTTGAATAATTGTTGGGATTAGTTGAGATAAGTTTGATGAGATGTCATATTTAAAACCTAGCTCCTTGCTAGAGAGCACAAGGCTTAAAATTGATTATCTTGCTGCCTGCTCTGTTTTCCAAACTGAATTCGCTGCAATAAAACTAGTTTTATAACAGATTCACCTTCAATATTTCTTAATGGCCAGTTACCAAAGATGTTAGACTGCACAATAAACAGTATGGATTTGTATATGGATGAGTAGTATATGGTGTGCAATTAGGAACATGCAGGTCTAATTATGACGGGGTCATTTTATAGTCGGTTTCTCAGTTCCGTTTAATGACCAGTAAATCATAACAAAAATGCTGCTTAACATAATTGAAATGAAGTTGGCTAATGGCAGAAGACACAATTGCGTACATGTGGAGTCAGGTTATACAATGGCAATACTATGGCAATACTAAATTGAATGGCTGTGAACACATTTTATATTAAGTGTATTATGCTGTCTAAACTGTGCTAATTAGGGTGAAAATTTAAATGTAACCAGTTTCTTGTCACTTTTTCAAATGAACTTTGGTGTTTAATTGCTACTATTGATGTATATTGAAATCTAGATTTTAGCCAATGAGGAAATAATGCAACTTGTGACTTTCTGGAAATAAAAGAGATAAAGAAATATAAAGAAATAAGAGATGTGGTATAAGCTTAGCAAAGTTTAAGAGGCAAGATACAACCTTGTGCCATCCAATGCATGTTCAGTGCAGTACATTAATTTTGGAACATTTATTTCTAGGAATTAATTTTGTCTGTCATGTGTTATGAAATTTATTGGGCAAAGTATAATTCTTCCTGCTGAAGTTGTATTTTTAAGGAAAAAAAAGCTGACGTGTTTTCCGGGCAGTCCGAGATTACCTTTTTGTTATTGACCTTTTCACACAGCTTTAAGCAAGTTGTACCTAACATTTTGAGTGAGGATGTACATTAACTCCTGGCTCCATGATATGCTTGAATTTTTAACAAAGCCCTCAGACTGGAATTATTTGATATTTGGCCTCTAGATTTCTGGGTTCACATAACATAAAAATATTAATTTCATATATGAAGAAAGAAAACATGTTAATTCTGTCTAATTAGCCACAGGTAATATGACAGTGACTTAAGAGCCAATAGTACATTTTATCACTTATTAAACTTCATGGTCGTATTCCAAAAGATTATGGGTTTATTATACTGTTGAATAAATAACTTGAAATTGCTACTTTTTTTTCTTTATTGAAATCTTGTAGCTCTAAATCTGAAATGTTTAGAATATTAGTGATTTAGTATGATGTCTCTGTTATATAAAATATACATAAGATTCTATGCCCTGTAGGCCATTTTTAAAAAAAAGTTAAGTTTTCTTGAAATGAAAGAGAATTTAAAGTTGCAGAATTTCCATGAATGTTTTTTAAAGATCATCTAGTGCATATTAAATGCTCACGATTAAATTAATATCTCATATTCATTGCAAATTATTTTAAGCTTTTGATTTACTGTTAAGTTTGTATAGAATCATGTTTCTCATCATTTGGCTTGTCGATCTTTAATCTTACAAACCTGCTAAATAACCTAAACTGGAATTGTGGTTTAATATAACTGAAAAACTATGTGAAATGTTAACAATATACAAAAATGATTCATTTAAGTGATAATCCAGAACAAGTAGCTACATGTTTAGAATTAAAATGCAAATCAAACTGCACAGAACCAGTATTTGTCAAATTGAATCATAACTGGACCTATTCAAAATTTGTTTTTCATTATAATGTTATATCAATATTGTATCTTGTGCAATTGAGGTAAGAGATCTGGTACCAATACATTCATTCTATGTATGTTTTATTTTATTTACTTTTAAACATTTTTCATGCTCAGAATAGTAATATAGTTAATGCTTCAAGCTTATTTAGCTATAGGTATTAGTGCACTGTAAGGAGAATTTCATGAACCAATACAATGTCTTCTGAACCCGCAACATCAGTATTTCCTGTGCGGCAACGCTGAGAATGCATTGTTCAGACGTGCATATTTGGAAGAATATCATTATTGTATGGGTTAAGTAGAAAGGGATGAAAATATCTCATGCCTCAAACTCTGGTGATGCTTTGCATGCAATAATGTGGCTTACTTGAACTGTTTTAAAAATGAATGTGAAATGAAAGTTTGGACTTTCACCAAATCTGGTTAATTTGTGTAAATTTCAATTATCTTTGCGGATGAATAATTCTGAGAATTTATTGCTGGCGATTCTCCTAATATGAAAGAACACTAGAGGAGGGGCATCCAAACCTTTGGCCTATGGCAAATTCTGGTTTGGTTTATTTAAAAGGAGGCATTTATATTCAACTTAAGGACCACAAGTTGTTTGTACATGAAGTAGAAAATGCCTATATGTGATCTCCCATCACAACATAGCACCAGACGGTATTTGTGTGAGGGGGACAGGGAAGAATGAAACGGCTATCATAGACACAAAATGCTGTAGTAACTCAGCAGGTCAAGCAGCATCACTGGAGAAAAGGAATAGGTGTCATTGGGTTGAGACCCAAAATGTCTCCTATTTTCTCCAGAGATGCTGACTGACCTGCTGAGTTGCGTCAGGGTTTTATGTCTGTCCTCGGTGAAAACCAGTATCTGCTGTTCCTTCCTACATGCGAAACAGCTATCATGTTGGCGGTTTCATAGGTGTTGCAGAGAGGATCAGTGGGGGTGGTGGGCGAGTATATTGGTAGCATTGCAAGGGACATTGCAGAGAATTTGTGAGGAAAAAGTCACAAGGAGATAACCAACAATTGGTTTCATGGTTATGTTTGTAAGTGAAATGGTTAGAAATGTGAATTCATGTAGATGATGGAGCATAGGCGGAATCCTTTTTTTTTTGAGGGGGGGGGGGGGGCGCAGTGGAAATGTTTTAGGTGAGGTGAGTTGTAGATGGGCACTTGATTGTGTGGGAGATGGTTGAACACAATTGGGAGATATGGTCAGGTGGATAACCTGTGAGTTGGGAAAGCTAAGGAGCTTGACAGGTAGAGAAGGAAAGAATGAATAATCAGTAATTCTAGCAAGTTAAATGCAACACCATCATGGTGGAACATTGATGCTTCAGATTCTAGCAAAGACCCAGGAGAGATAACCTTGGACCTGCTGTGAGTGATAGAACTTGGCTTCAGAATTGGCTTCAGAAATGCAATGTATGCATTTGCATACTATTGTATCATAACAGCATGTGCAATAGATGTAAATTGGTCTTCCTTTCTGACCCAAAAGTGACATAAGCTCAAGGTTTGGACATTCTGCACTGGAGCATTGTATTTGCACTAGTTAATCAAAATCATTATTAAAATGAAATCTTTGCGCTGTTTGTATTCTGTATTGTTCCAGAACTTAAAATGTTACTTAAATAAGCTTGTGAAAAGTAAGGTAAGTACTGTAGACAGATATTTCTCTTTGCGCAAAAGGGAGTGAAGGTAGGAGGTCAGCAGTTTAAAGGTTCTGCAAGACCTGCTCAGTGCTGTACTAACACAGGGCAGTGTAACAGGTTAATTTACATGAAGGACACAGAAACGCTCTGAAGTGTCAATTATTTTTGCAATGTTGTTATATAAGTCTTACTGCCTCTTGAGGAACTTTCCTTTGGGTGGAATACTCTGTACAAAATGATCATTTAGAGTGGCCCATCTTTTTTAATTACTGTTTATATATTTTAAAAAAAGGGCTGCTCAGCCTACCATTGGAACCAAACGTTAAGACATAGCAATATAGTACACTCTGGGCCGTCTTCCCCCGCATTTTGCCAAATTCAATCTCGTGCTGGTTCTCAATTTTCTTAAATTTGATATTTTTAAACCACTGTTCAGTTTTATTCCTTTTTGTGCTTTCTCCGTTATTTTTTATATATATGTCAGTTTATATTTTCATTTGTAGATCATTGCTGAGCATTAATAATGTAACTCAAAGTTAAAGATTTTGAAGAATTATTTATTTTATGTATTCAGTCAATTTCTGTGTACTGGTAAATACCTCCATTGTATTACAATAGTTTTCACCCACTCTATCCTTTTATCCATGGACTTACTGTGTAATAACATTTGTATCTCCTCTTATTTGTCCATTAAAAAGATAATACTACTCATCCACGTTCTTATCTTGTTCTTGAATGTTAGTTCTTTAAATCTTCATATTTAATTAATTTGCTATGTCTCAGCATGGCTGTCTGGAAACATTTAAACATTTCTTTCATTTTCTAGAGCAAGAGTTAGACAAACATGCTGAGTTCTTAGTATTAGACACCAACACTATGATTTTAACCATTTATATTACACAATTTCTATTTGCAACCATTCTGTATTTATTTGTTAACTGCAGTTTTGGCTGTTGTCCAGAGAAATGGAAAAATATCTTATTAATCGTTTCCATTTACAAAGATGTGCCAATAGGTTCTAGAAAAGATTCCTTAAATTAAAACAATAAAATACTCGAAATATTCAGCATGTTAACTTCAGTGGAGAGAGGAAAAAAAAGTCAATGTTTTAAGTCAATGACCTTGAAGGTTCAGCCGAAAGCTTACCTGATTTTTATAGATTGCTGGCAACACCAACGCTTTGGCCATCACTAATTGACTTCAAAAGTAACAGTGAACTGCCTTAAATTGCTGTAATCTTCTGGTAAAAGTTCTCCCATGGTGATGTTGGGCAGAGTTCCAGGATTTAGATTCAGCGATTAACGGATGAACAAAATGTTTCCAAGTCTGGATGGTGCGCACCTCAGATGATGGGCATCTCCAAGTGGTGTTATTCCCAGGCATCTACTGTTGTGAAGATGGAGGTCACAGGTTTGAGAATTGAATTTGCAATTTGTGTATATATCAGCCGTTCAAAGCTGGTGCTGAAGAGAATGATTTGGGGTGCCAATGAAGTACGCTGCTTTATCCTGGATGGTGCGAAGCTTCCTGGGAGATTCTTTTGTGTACATTCAGGCAAGTAATATTTTCCATTGTACTCATGATCTGCACTTTGGTATTGGAATAGCCTTGGGGTATTGAGAAACCCAACCTCCTAATCTGCTCTTATAGCCAAAACTACTTATGTAACTGCTACAGTTCAAGTTTCTGTTCTATGATGATTCCACCCCCTCAGGACATTGATGATGGAAAAATGGTCAACGGTAATATGATTGAATGTAAAACATGGGTGGTTAGACTCTGTTTTTGGAGATGCACATTGCCAGGTAATGTTTGGAACGGATGTTACTTGCCACTTATCTGTTCACGTCTAAATGTTGGCTTGGTCTTGCTGCCTGCAGGTAGATTGTTTCATTTGCTGCAGAATTATGATCACACAGAATCACTGGATCTGTAAGACTGAAGCTCTACCAGATGCACTTCTCCATTAAAATAATCACCAAGACCCTGAAAGTATTTGTTCTAAGAGTATGTCATCATATCATAATCGTTGTAAGAGATCAAAGTTGCATGTAACTTTTAACTTTTTCATTTTACTGATATTCTGTTATGTTCTATTTCAATTATAGACAATAGATGCAGGAGTAGGCCATTCGGCCCTTCGAGCCAGCACCGCCATTCAATGTAATAATGGTTGATCATCCCCAATCAGTACCCCGTTCCTGCCTTCTCCCCATATCCCCTGACTCTGCTATCTTTAAGAGCCCTATCTAGCTCTCTCTTGAAAGTATCCAGAGAAACGGCCTCCACAGAGGCAGAGAATTCCACAGACTCCCAACTCTCTGTGAGAAAAAGTATATCCTCGTCTCCGCTCTAAATGGCTTACCCCTTATTCTTAAACTGTGGCCCCTGGTTCTGGACTCCCCCAACATCGGAAACATGTTTCCTGCCTCTAGCGTGTCCAAGCCCTTAACAATGTTATATGTTTCAATAAGATCCCCTCTTATCCTTCTAAACTCCAGAGTGTATAAGCCCAGCCGCTTCATTCTCTCACCATATGACAGTCCCGCCATCCCGGGAATTAACCTTGTAAATCTACGCTGCACTCCCTCAATAGTAAGAGTGTCCTTCCTCAAATTAGGGGACCAAAACTGCACACAATACTCCAGGTGTGGTCTCACTAGGGCTCTGTACAACGGCAGAAGTACCTCTTTGCTCCTATACTCGACTCCTCTTGTTATAAAGGCCAACATGCCATTCGCTTTCTTCACTGCCTGCGTACCTGCATGCTTACTTTCATAGACTGATGAACAAGGACCCCCAGATCCCGTTGTACTTCCCCTTTTCCCAACTTGACGCCATTTAGATAGTAATCTACCTTCCTGTTTTTGCTACCAAAGTGGATAACCTCACATTTATCCGCATTAAACTCCCATCTGCCATCATCTTCCCACTCCCCCAACCTGTCCAAGTCGCCCTGCATTCTCATAGCATCCTCCTCACAGTTCACACTGCCACCCAGCTTTGTGTCATCTGCAAATTTGCTAATGTTACTTTGAATCCCTTCATCCAAATCATTGATGTATATTGTAAATAGCTGCGTTCCCAGCACCGAGCCTTGCGGTACCCAACTAGTCACTGCCTGCCATTCTGAAAGGGACCCGTTAATTCCTACTCTTTGTTTCAACCAATTTTCTATCCATGTCAGCACTCTACCGCTAATACCATGTGTCCTAATTTTGCCTACTAATCTCCTATGTGGGACCTTATCAAATGCTTTCTGAAAGTCCAGGTACACTACATCCACTGACTCTCCCTTGTCCATTTTCCTAGTTACATCCTCAAAAAATTAGTCAGTTCAACTTTTATTTGGAAATGATGAAGACATGGAACCAAATGTTAATGAGTGGATGCCACAGTGAGAGAGTTGGGATCTTTGATGGGCTAAGTAATTGTTGTTATCCTTATGCTAAATTATTGAACTATACAAATAAAAAAATGTATAGAAGGAGCTAACGTCTATACATTAAGTTTAATTTAAGAGGTTGACCTGATGGTTTTCAGAAGGTGGCGCAGCGGTAGAATTGCTGCCTTGCAGCACCAGAGACCCGGATTCGATCCCGACTGTGGGTACTGTCTATACAGGATTTGTGCGTTCTCCCTGTGACCGTGTGGGTTTTCTCTGAGATCTTCGGTTTCCTCCAGATACATACAGGTTTGTAGGTTAATTGGCTTGGTATACGCGTAAATTGTCCCTAGTGCGTGTTGGATAGTGTTATTATGTGCGGATCGCTGGTCGTTGCGGACTCGGTGGGCTGAAGGGACTGTTTCCGCATTGCAACACAGTGCCGCCCAATCATTTCCTATTCCTCTTGAAATTCACCACGATCTGTGAGGTGAAGACATCAGCTCGAGCATTGAACTCGCAATACAACATTACATCAGTGCTGTGCACTGACTAATGTTTGGTCTGCCTGCTCTGTACACTCCAGGCAGATTTTCACCACGTGCTCCTAATGCTTGCACCCATTGCAAGTCACCCACAACTCTAAACATTTTACAGCTTTAAACACTCCAAATGTATGGACGTAATGTGGATATAATTGTCTAGTGTACTGTAAGCTATATTTAGTTCGCATAATTTAATTTCCTTTAGCATAACTCTTGTCAGTGTAAATTGTCCTGTGGTATATGACCCAGTTAAAAATATATTGCATTAGATCATTGGAAAGAAAGTCTGCATTTGGAAACTTCATTTAATGTATCAGCAATGCACGTAGAATGAAAAGACTGTTAAATAAAACACTGGAAATGTTTGTGAGTGAAGCTTTAGCATTTGTATTTATGATCAAATAAAAGTTAAGTGTTGTCTTCCAAAGGCAGCTTTGTTGAGTGCCCAGACTCCAGGCTTGAATGGTCAGTGTGACATGCATGTGTCCCTGGTGATGGCTGGAGGAATTTGCACTCATTAACGTGCAGTTGGGGCCAATACAGAGCACTTTGATGCAGCTGCACCTCCCTGCCATACATGCATCTACTCTCCCCTTTCCTAGAAAAGGTAGTGTTCCCACTGAGGAAACCATGAACTCACTTCTGCAGTTGGCAAAGAGAAATCACAGCTGCACACCATCAGCAGTCTGTACCATCAATACAGCAGAGCACAAGACAACAAACAAGCTCTTGTGAAATCGATAAAACAGCATGTGAGATAAGTGACTTGGCTTATGGGAAGAGACCAAAAAAGATGAGATTGTTCGCCTCGCGGTAGGGGATTGAGGTAACATTTGACAGTGGTGCTGCGTCTTGTGTGTGGGGAGTGGATGAGTAAGTGGATTACGTCAAACTAGTGTGAACAGGTGATCAATGCTTTATCGTAAAATACTGGAAGACAGATTGATCAATAAAAGATGGAATCTTAAAATAATTGGCAAATGAAACTGGAGACGGAAGTAGAATTTTCTTTTACTCGGTCATAGGTTGCTAGCTGAAAAATGATGCCTGATACAGGATTGGGAAGACTTTTGGTGGTACATTTCAAAAGAATTAGACATATATATTTGAAAACGGAAAAGCAGGAAGGCAAAAGGAATTGCCCCAATTGGCAATCTGCTCTTTATGCCTGACCTTAAAAAAAATCATAGTTTTCATTTTTATTTAATCCTGTTATATGAATGTAGAGATCCTTCAAATGGGGAGGCAATGCTAAGATAGTTGACGTTTTGGGTCAGGGTGTGAAGAAGGGTCCCGACCTGAAACGTCATCTGTCCATGTAGATCTGAAGAAGTGTCCCAACCCGAAACATCACCTATCCATCTCCACCAGAGATGGTGCCTGACTGGTCTGAAGAAGGGTCACGACTTGAAATGTCATCAGCTCATGTTCTTCAGAGATGCTGCCTGATTCACTGAGTTACTCCAGTACTGTGCCCCGATTCCAATGAATAAGTTCACGGAATGTACATTTAGATGGGAAATGGCTGAGTTCTTACTCCCTGCCCATAGATTAAGAGGCATTCCAGGAAAACTTATTGAGGTAACTTGACGGAATTTGTACAAAAATATCAGGATGTTGATCCCTTATCATGTATCTATACACTGTGAATGGATTAATTGGAATCATGTATTGTCTTTCTGCTGACTGGTTAGCACGCAAAAAAAGCTTTTCACTGGACCTCGGTGCATGTGACAATAAACAAAATAAACTGAAATGATCCACCTGCATTTATATGATACCTTTTGCGACTCTGATGTACTTCAATGTCTCATTACCAGAAACATTCTCATGAATTGTCAAGAGTCAAGAGAGTTTATTGTCATTTGTCCTAGATAGGACAATGGAATTCTTGCTTGCTGCAGCACAACAGAATATGTAAACAGAATACAGAACAGGAGATAAAAGTTCAGTGTGTCAATATACCATAGACCATATATGTACACAACAGATAAAGTGCAATAGGCTGTTATTGTTCTTGTTTGTTTAATGGTGTGTTATGCTGATGGCTGTGGGGAAGAAGCTGTTCCTGAACCTGGATGTTCCAGATTTCAAGCTCCTGTACCTCCTTCCCGATGGCAACGGAGAGATGAGACCATACTGACCTTTCTGACCTCGACTTCCTCCACTGAGTGAGGCCAAATGCGAATTGGAGGAACAGCACCTCATATTTCGCTTAGGCAGCTTAACATTGCGGTATGAATTTTGATTTCTCCAATTTCAACTAACCCTTGCATTCCATCTCTTTCCGTCCTTCTCCCGCCCTAGTCATCCTGCTAGTTACACAGTTCGTGTCCCTTCGTTATCACATCCTCCACAGCCAGCAAAGGACCATTGTGGTCTTGGCCACCAGTACCGGCTTTGATTTGTTCTTTTCCCTTTTCATCCTTCTAGATTCTCTTTCCCTTTCCCCTGAGTTTGAAGAAGGGTCTTAACCTAAAATGTCACCTATTATTCTTCAGAGATGCTGCCTGGCTGACCCACTGAGTTACTCCAGCATTTTGTGTCTGTCGTAAGTGTAAATATTTGCAGCTGGGTGCTGACTCTGCAGTTATGGAATTTCTGTTTAATGATCTCATTATTTTTCCATGAATAAGTAAGTGGAATATTGTTTTCTTCCTTAATACAAAATGCATATTTACAATTATTTTGTAATGGATACAAGAAGATCAGAGGATACAAGACTGTTGGGTAATTTCCCATTGTACAGTAACTGTGGTAAATCTTTGATCATTATTAACACAGCTCTAACTATGTACTTTCTCCTGGCATGGTGATTATTTGAATGAACATCATGACCTGACGAGGGATGTGGAGATTTCCCTGCTAATGCCCTAAAGTATCTACAGTCTACACTTTTATGACAACTAATACCTTCTTAAGTTTCTTAAAAGGTCTGAATCATTTACAACCCTGCCTCATGTGTGGGTTGCACCTGGTACAGTGCATACGTTTTTAAAATCAACCATTAGTTTGGTGTTGCTAGATCAAAACAGCTTTTCACTTATTTAACACTTGCAGTTAGGTTTGGGATCGAGATGTACAACATTTTATTCCATTAAACCATGGGTGGACTTGTGGCAAGGCTGGGTTTGTTCCTTGGGAAGTGGGTCGGCCGAAGGCTATCGGTTAGGTAGATAATTCACTAAATCAATGCCCAGTGGGAAGCACTGTGAATGCACATTACTGAGAGGCATATGATAAGCTATTCAGTGGCCATCACTGCAAAATCTGGTAGCACTATGCTGTGCATGACTAGGATAAGTTACTGTCTGAAAGGCCAGCACAGAAACAGGCCCCTTGTCCCACTATATCCATGCTGACCATCGAGTTCTTGCCTATATTAATCCCATTTACCACCCACACTTGATCTGTAGCCTTCTGTGTCCAGGCACTTCAAGTAATTTTCTTTGTTTAATTTTAGAGATACAGACCCTTCGAGAAACAGGCCCTTCGGCCCACTGAGTCTACGCTGACCAGCAATCACCACACACTAACACTATCCCACACACACACACACACACACACACACACACACACACACACACACACACACACACACACACACACACACACACACACACAGAGTAATGTGCATTCACAGTGCTTCCCACTGGGCAAACTCCCTGCAATTAATTCCATCCATTTATGTCACTCATCTATAATCCCTATGTCCAATTCCCCTCTACCCCTTTGCAGACATTGGAATTTGTCTATTGAAATGGTACGTTACAATGCTGACAACTATATTCTGCACTCTGCATGTTCCATTTTGCTCTAACTATTGTACTTGAATTGTGCCTGATTGAGCATTATGTAATTTGATTGCATAGCACGCAAAACGCAGCTTTTCACTGTACCTCAGCGACACTAATACAGCTGCACCATTCCTGCTTCATATTGGTACATTTCCTGTTCAAAGTTATTCTTAATAATCACTACCTGAGAAGAACGCAAAGATAAAGCCAGACAAACCAAGAGTAGCAGAACATTGATTTTTATTTAGAGTTTACAATAGCATAGATTCCTTGTTAGTTTCTTGCAAGTACCTCATCGATCCAACTGCGGAGTTCAGTCACACGGGCGTAAACTCCGGGAATGCTTGTGGAGCATCTGCCACTACCCCAGGACACGATTCCTGTCAGATACCAGGATGCTCCCTCCTGGCAGACTAGAGGTCCACCTGAGTCACCCTGAAACAAAAAAAAAAATCAGATTTAGTGGCTGTGCTGGGTAACATTTTATAGATTGATTAAAAGATACAGCAAGGAAACGGATCCTTTGTCGACCATCGATCACTCGTTCACACTAGTTTCGTTTACTATTGTCATGTGTACTGAGGTACGGTGAAAAGCTTTTCCTTGCGTGCTATCCAGTTTTTTAAAAAAAGACTGTACATCAGTACAATCAAGGATCCACAGTGCATGGATAAAGGATAAACACTTAGTGCGATGATAGAACACTAATGTCCGATAAATCTGATTAAAGATAGTTCAAAGGTCTCCACTGAGGTAGATGGGAGGTCAGGACTGAGCTCTAACTGATGAGAGGACCAGTCAGTTGGGAAGAAACTGTTCCTGAATCTTATCCCAGTTCCTCATACATTCCCTGCACATTTGGTAAGGCCACATTTAGAGTATTGTATTCAGTTTTGGTCACCCTGTTGTAGGAAAGATGTTAAGCTGGAAAGGGTGCAGGGAAGATTTATGAGCATGTGGCCAGGACTCTATGGCCTGAGCTATAGGGAGAGGCTAAGCAGGCTAGGGCTTTAGGAGTGCAGGCGGATGAGGGGTGATTTTATGGAGGTGTATAAGATCATGAGAGGAATACATAAGGTAAATGCACAGAGTCTTTTACCCAAAGTAAGGGAATCAAGAACCAAAGGACATAGGTTTAAAGCTAGGAGGAAAAGATTTAATAGGAACTTGAGAGACAACTTGTTTCACCCAAAGGGTGGTGTGTATATGGAGCAAGCTGCCAGAGGAGATAGTTGAGGCAGGTACTATCACATTTTAAAAACATTTGGACAGGTACATAGATAGGCTAGTTTTAGAGAGATATATGGGCAAAACATAGGCAGGTGGGACTACATAGGTAGATGGGGCATGTTGGTCGAAATGGGCAAGATGGGCTGAAGGGCCCATTTCCACAAAGTATGACTATGATACTACGAGCAATTTACAATTAACCTATGAACCTGCATGTCTTTGGAATGTGGGAGGAAACCCACGTGGTCACAGGCAGAACGAGCAAACTCCACCCAGACAGCACCCGAGGTCAGGATCGAACCCGGGTCTCTGAGTCTCTGAAGCAGAAACTCTACCAGCTGGGCCACTGTGCCGCCCAAGTTGAAGGAAGTTTTCCTCGGAGTGTTGACCTACCATGCAGGAAGATGCACCTGAAGCACCAGCACAAATCATCACATCAGAGATCTTGTTGCCCCAGAAATTCTGACATTGGACGTTGCTCAGGAGAGGGAGAGATGCCTGTTGCAGGATGCAAGGTGTTGTAAACGCTGTAGTGTGGGAGAAAAAAATGTGTAAGGAGAAAAAAATGTACTGTTAGTTTTTCCGTCCCAGTAAAATATTATTTTGGGTACATAAAAATGTATTCTTGGGAAAGTATGGGGGTTTTGCTGCAATTTGAATGCAAACCAAATTGATCTTATTTTAGTTCAGTTTAGAGGTACAGCATGGAAACAAACCCTTCAGCCCACTGTCCATGCCGACTATCAATCACCTGTTCACACTAATCTGAACAGTCCCGACCAAAAACGTCACCCATCATTTTTCTCCAGAAATGCTGTCTGACCAGCTGAGTTACTCCAGCGCTCTGTGTCTACCCATTCACACCAGTTCTATGTTATCCAACTTTTACATTCACACCTTACACATTAGGAGCAATTTACAGAGGCCAATTAATCTACAAACCCGCACGTCTTTGGGACAAGGGAGGAAGCTGGAGCACCCAGAGGAAACTCCATACAGACAGTACCTGAGGTCCAGATCAAACCCGGGTCTCAGGCGCTGTGAGGCAATGACTCTAACAGTTGCACCACTGTGCCATCCAAGTTGAAGGAAGTTAAATTTCATGCATCTCAGGCACATTGACATGTATGTCACGTAAGCAAGGACAAGTATGCAAGGACGCTGCTCATTCTCTGAGTGGAGATGGAGCTCCATCAGTCCACACAACTATCGCTCTCTCCAAAGCAGGGTGGGTACCGTACCAGAGGAACGAATCAGACCCCATCCTGTGGTGACGCACAGCTTGCCAGGAGCGAAGGTCTTTTGAGCTGAAGCAAGACAGACAGGGGAGACTTGGCTGCTGAATGTAACAGGTGAAGACAGCTTGACCAGGGTGATGTCGTTATTGATGGTGTTGGGGTTCCACTTGGGATGAGTAATAGCCTGTGAGACACAAGGTTATGATTAGTTCTTCCTTCAGACTGTTCCAACATTACCTGACTGCTCGAACGTTACCCGAACGACTCTTGCTTTTTTTGGTCCTTGCCACTGTGTGTAATTTAAGAAGTGCTTTATATTCAGGGGCCTCCTGTATTATGAACTTTGACCTTCCCTTGTTGACGCCCTGTATCTTGACTCGGGGCCCATTCTCCTAATGAGGCTCTATTTTGCTGGTTTTGAGCATTCCCTGATGATATCCTGTCTTGCGTAGCTATTTGTTGCACATGACTTAGACTTTACCAGATAATCTTCTGTATTTTGAGCCCTCCTTTCCCTATGTCTCAATTAGTAAGGGTGTCAAAGGTTACGGGGAGAAGGCAGGAGAATGAGGTTGAGAGAGAAAGATAGATCAGCTATAATGGAATGAGGGGGTAGACTCAATGAGCCAAATGGCCTAATTCTGCTCCTATGAACCTGTGTCCTGTATAATATTATTATTATTAAACTTTTATTTCAGACACAAGGTCCAGATAAAAGACCACATTACATAGAATACATTGCATATGAAAACACCATAAAATACATATAAAAGCTTAGTAAATTACTTATGAGCATCATAAATTATATACATAAACACAATGCATGGTTTAAAATCCAGAATAAAAATAAATCAGTGTCCTACAACTATACTAATGTCTCCACAGACGGGATTGGTAGCGTGTAGTGCTAAACCTTATGTTTGATGAGACCAAGATAATTTTCAGAGTCATTAATCTTGCAAATAAATGTATACATATGGTTTCTTAGGATAGCTTATATAGTACTGATTCCTGCAGCCACAAACATTTTACTTGCACTACACCATCTAGGTTTCTTTAGTAGTATTCTCATGGCATCATTGTATGCTACTTTAAGTCTCTGTAAACTTGTTTTTCTGTAGTTTGACCACAAGTGTGCAGTATAGAGTCGTGTACAATATGCTCCAAACAGAGACATCTTCACTAAATCTGCATACGCACTAAACTTGCTTAAGAGAATATTCGCTTGTACATACAGAACATGCCATTGCCTATAAATATTCTCATCATCTGTTATAAAATGTCCAAGATATTTCACCTTATTACAGACACTAATATTATTGTCAGACAATTTAAAGTCAGGAAATTTTAGACATTTATCCTCTTTGGTTCTACAGATCATAACATCACTTTTGCCAGCATTATATTTGATATCATGTTGCACACCATACATAGAACATATAGTAAGGAGCTGCTGGAGACCAGCGCCAGATGGACTAAAGACCACTAGATCATCTGCATACATAATATGATTCACTCAAGTATTACCAATCATGCACCCAGTATTACAGGCTTTCAATTGCTTGGACAGATCATCAGTATAAAGATTAAAAATGACTGGGGACAAAATTCCCCCTTGTCTAACACCATTGCTAACCCCAAATGGGGCTGAGACCCTATTGCCCCATTTTACTTGCATAGTCTGGTGGGCATACTAGTAAGCCATAATTCTCACAGTGTATTTAGGCACCCCTCTTTGACTCAATTTAACAAACAGCTTTCTAAGATTAACACGATCAAAGGAGTTGGAAGCATCAATAAAGCACATAAGAATTTATGAGTTTTTACCTGTATATTTGTTAACAATCTCCTTTAGGGCATATATGCACAAGTCAGTGCCATGTTTAGCTTTAAAATCAAACTGGTTATTTGTGGAGTTAACAAACTCATTTACTCTATCCAGCAGAATTCTTTCTAGGACTTTTGGCAATATGCTGGCTAAAGCTATGGGCCTGTAATTATTTAGACTGCCTACTTTACAGCTTTGTCTTTAATGACCAGCACTAGCAGAACAGACAACATTGAGTCTGGTAACAAGACATGAATCATAAAGCCAGTAAAACAAATAGCAAGGAGAGGAGCTATCTTCATACTCGCATACTTAAGATGTTCAGCAGAAATATGATCTAAGCCACTTGCTTTGTTGTTGGACAGCTTGTTCATGGCATGATACACCTCATGTGACATAATCGCCATTGAATAATTACTCTCAATATTGTCCACTGTATATAAATCACCTTGAACATTGATTGAATGATTTAAAGATACAGTATGGAAACAGACCCTTTGGCTCTCCAAGTTCACACCGACCATCGATCACCCATGCACACTAGTTTCATGTTATCCCACTTTTACATCTGCTCCTCACACACATGGGGCAGTTTATAGACTCACAGCCTTTCCCCAATGATGTTCATTGTTACGGCTTTAGACTTTATCTTATGATGTTCTATGTGGCAGTTCAGGCCAGTCCCACTATTCATGATTCATTTTCCTTCCCCTTGCATATCCTGCATTGTAGGTCTCAGCCCTCCATTGTTGACCTTGTCTATAATGAAGGTACATTTGAGACACAGAATGAAAGGGTGTAATGCATTTGAGACGGGAAGTCGAGTTCGGAAGGGCCGATCGTGCTGAGGTTTGGCTGACAGTTCCATGAAGGGCCTGCCAACTGCAGCATGGATGCCAGTGTGTTCTGGACATCTGGTCAAAGCCTCAGAATTAAAGGACGTTATTTTAGGAAGGAGAAGAGGAGGAATTTCTTTAGTCAGAGGGTGGTGAATCTGTGGATTTCTGCCACGGAAGGGTGTGGAGGCCAAGTCAATGGATATTTTTAAGGCAGAAATAGATAGACTCTTGATTAGTACAGGTGTCAGGGATTATGGGGAGAATGGGGTGAGATGACCTTATGACTTCTGTGCCCCCAGCCTGCCTGGCGTCCTGCACTGTGTGGGGCCAGGTACACCCTGCATCTGTACCATTAGCTTTACGTCAGCCATGGCTGAACAGTTCAGGCCAGTCCCATTGACCTTCATTAAAACAGTAAGTGGGCGTTTGTTTCGCTCAGCCTTATTTTAATTAGAAAGTGGAAAGTGGCATCAGATGATTTTTTGAAAAATTATTTTCTGGTTCTAAGTGTGGTTTCCTCTGGGTGCCCCAGTTTTCCCCCACATCCCAAAGACATATGGGTTTGTAGATTAATTGATCTCTGTAAATTGCCCCCCTATTGTGTAGGGAGTGGATGAGAAACTGAGATAACATAGAACTAGTATAAACAGGTGATCGATGGTCAATGTTCCTTGGTGTAACTTTCAATCAGTCAAAGAATCAAGCAATCAGTCAGTCTGATTGGCAGAGACGGGTTTTGGCTGCCTCAGTCTGCGGATCGAATGCAGGCACAGGATGCAACAGGTGACCAAGCTTGGGCGACTGGGCCCAGGTCAGTAGGCCAGAGCAGAAGCCTACTTCAATGCAAATAGATGATCTAACACCATTGCAGGGGGGATAAGAAAGAAACAGTGCCAGGATCACTTTTCTTCACTCATCAGTTCTCTAGAAGTCTAGTGGTGATCGAGTTCCTAATTCCGTCCCTTAAAACCTTGAATAAAGATCAGAGGAATCTTACCTTAGCGACTGGAATAAACTGAGCTTTGGCATCCGAGGTGCATTTGTTGTAATCTCCAACAACTACAATATGCCTGGTGCTGCAGAAGGGAAAGCACAGTCATACATAGAGCATAGAACAATACAGCACATGAAATGGCCCTTCGACCCACAATGCCCATGCCGAACATGATGCCAAGTTAAACTAATGCCCTCTGCCTGCACGTGATCCATATCCCTCCATATCAATGTGCCTATTTACAATGGCACTTTCATATCTGCCTCCATCATTACCCCTGGCAGCACGTTTCAGACACCCATCACACTGTGTAAAAAATTTGCTCTGCATATTTCCTTTAAACATTGCCCCTCTCATTTGAAAGCTGTGCTCCCTCTTCCTTGATATTTTCCCCTGGGACAGAAATTCTGACTGCCTCCCCTGTCTAGGCCTCTCTTAGTTATACTGCATATACTTCTATTAGGTTTGCCCTCAGTCTCCGATAATCCAGAGAAAACAATCCAAGTTTGTCTAACCTCTAGACTTTAGTCTTTAGAGATCATGCGCAGAAAGTGTCCCTTCGAACCACCGAGCCCACGTGGACCAGTCACCACCCTAAACTCTAACACTATACTACTCACTAATTTTTATAATTTTACTGAAGCCAATTAACTTACAAACCTACATGTCTTTGGAGTGTGGGAGGAAACCGGAGCACCCGGAGAAAACCACGCGGTCACAGGAAAAACATACAAACTCCGTACAGACAGCACCCGTAGTCAGGATTGAACCTGGGTCCTTGGCGCTGAAAGGAAGCAACTCTACCACTGCACCACCTGTGCCGCCCTACTTATTGCTATACCCAAATAACATCGAAACAGGACTAGGCCATTCGGCCCTTCAAGCCAGCACCGCCATTCAATATGATTATGGCTGATTATCCAAAATCAGTACCCGTTTTGGCTTTTTCCCCATATCCCTTGATTCCCTTAGACCTAAGAGCTAAATCTAACTCCCTCTTGAAAACATCCAGTGAATTGGCTTCCACTGCCTTCAGTGGCAGAGAATTCCACAGATTCACAACTCTCTGGATAAAAAGTTTTTCCTCATCTCAGTCCTAAATGGCTTATCCCTTATTCTTAAACTGTGACCCATGGTTCTGGATTCTTAAACTGTGACCCCTGGTTCGGCAAAACAAACATTCTGGTAAACATCTGCACCCATTCCAAAGCCTTCAAAAAACCTTCACATCCTTCCTGTAATGGGGTGACCAGAACTGCATGCAATAAGCATGGTGACTACTTGTGCTGTAAGGATGTGCTTGCAAGATGTTCACTCAGTTGCCTTACCTCACACTGCAGTGGGCTGCAGTTATCACCCAGTTTTCGTTGATCAGGGAGCCACCACAGAAGTGAAAGCCATTTTTTTGCTAGTAATGAAAGGGAAACTATAATTAAGTCCACAAAACACAACGTTCAAATCGCTGTTATTGAAATCACAACAGAAAGTGTTGGCAGCACGCAGCAGGTCAGACAGCATTGTGGAAAAATAACAGTTAAGTCAAGTCAAAAGCAAGTATATTGTCAAAGGCACAAGTACAGACTGGAACAGGAAATCTTGAACGAAAATCAGAATGAAAATCTTGCTTGCAGCAGCAACACAGGCAACACAGACAGCACACAAAAAGCCCCATAAATTACATATGACTCAGAAAAAACACATAAATTAAGCATAAATTATACGTACGTTCACCTTTCAGATCAAACCCCTTAGACTATGAAGGAGAGGAAACAAGTTCATTTTAAGTTGAAGAGAGGGTGGGGTGTGGTGGATAGGATAAAGGGAATGTCTCTGATTGAGTATGGCCAGAGTTTAGTTTAGAGATGCAGTGTGGAAACAGGCCCTTCAGCCCACCGAGTCCACGTCGATCAGTGGTCATCCGCACACAAGTTCTACTCGACACACTCGGGACAATTTACAGAAGCCAATTAACCTCCCAACCCGCATATCTTTGGAGTGTGGGAGGACACTGGAGCACCCAGAGACAACCCACGCGGTTACGGGGAGAACGTACAAACTCCAAACATCCGTAGTCAGGATCGAACCTGGGTCTCTGGCGCTGTAAGGCAGCAACTCTACCGCTGCACCGTTGTGCTGCCCACGTGTCATGGGAATAAGTTTCGAATAAAATCATCTGGTCATTAGTTTAATGGAATCAGTTAGACCATGGGAACCTGAGCAAAGGAATGTACAGTTATGAAATGAGAGTGGTTAGAGAGAGAGAGAATATTAAGAATGGAAAGAAAAGCCTGCAAAAAGAGGAGCCTTGTTACATGGTCAACAGGTCAGACACTGCCAATAGAGTGAGAAAGAGCCCATATCACAGGTTGGATGGTCTACAGCTGAAAAAACCCTGTGATGCGGACAGAAGTAGTGAGTTATCTGCAGCTTTTTCATCAGCATTACCAATTATGATACTGCATGAAAGCATTTATCTCTGTATACCTACATTTGCACAGAGAAAAGCAGAAATTATGATGCAGCAGTAGGTTTTATGTGAAAATGAAAAATAATAGAGGGCTGCAGAGTGGTGCAACTGGAGAAAACCAATGCGGTCACGGAGAAAACATACACGCTCTGTACAGACAGCACCCGTAGATAGGTTCAAACCCGAGTCTCAGGTGCTGTAAGGCATCAACTCTACCACTGCACCACTGTGCTTGGAATTACACGGAGACTTTGCTTCAACCTACCTGCATGGAGACCTGCCAGGGCCATGATCCGGGAACAGCATTCTCACCATTCACAATCCTTGCATAGCCTGAGATAACAGGTGCGATGGCCGGGATACCACAACCTGGCAACCAACAAAGAAGAGTTAGTGTCACACATACTCAGCACACATTAATACAGTCAAAGCTTAAAAGATTGTATGCCTATCATCACTTACTCTGAACAGAAGCGGTGCCGATGAAGGCAAGGCAAGAGAGAACCCAAAGGAAAGCCATGGCTATTGATGGTGTTTGAGAGTTGGATTGGAGCCTTTATATAGTCACACTGGGATGTGACATATCTCACAGATAAAAGTCTGACAATGCACACAATCTGCAAGTGGCAGGATTTCTTTCCAAAATAAACTAATTAATTACAATGTGTAAAAACAGATCAGTGTAAATATCTTTAAATAAATAACTGTGGGTACTTTCATGCTGTATCAGGTATGGAATATAGATGATTGATTAGAAGTCAAGGGTATTTGAAAGATAATGGATATCTTAATGTGTATGTAATCTCATGGCCTTGACAGGTTTCCATCAAACTGGCCAATACATAAATTCATCAGAACTTGTTTACTTCAAATGATCATTTTGAATATGAATTGAGGAAATTCAAAAATTTCAATTTAGGAAATGTTAAGTGAAGGAGTAAGGAAATGTTGTTTTCAGATTGCATATAGTCGTGAAAAAGGTGGAGGAAACACTGAAGGGATATTTTTCTCAAGAAAAGCTTTAAAAAGAGTTTGACAGATTGTTGTTAGAAGTTAGACTTTATATTTATAAAATTTATTTTATTTTTCTGGGGTTTTCATTTAGATCTGAAAAAAATGCTTAAGACATTAGAAGAAATAATGTCATGCGACCCTTCGAGTCTAATCCACCATTCAATAAATTCACAACCAATTTTATGCTGAGTAATGCCCCTGTCCCACTTAGGAAATCTGAACGGAAACCTCTGGAGACTTTAGCCCCACCCAAGGTTTCCGTGAGGTTTACGTGCGGTTTCCGGAGGTTTTTGTCAGTCTCCCTAATAGTCGAAAGTGGTTTCCGCTTCTTCTATGTTCCAGCGAAGAAGCGGAAACCACTTTCGACCATTAGGGAGACCGCCAAAAACCTCCGGGAACCGCACGGAAACCTTGGGTGGGACGCAAAGTCTCCAGAGGTTTCCGTTCAGGTTTCCTAGTGGGACAGGGGCATTAAGAAAAATAAATGTCAAACAGATAGAACCCACCGACCACCAACCTGTGGGACAAATCACCATTTTGACTGTATTTTCAATTGTGAATAAAGAGATACATTTTCAGTTGGAATATAGAAGATATAATACAGCATAGGAACCCTTGGCCCACAACATCTATGCCGAATATAATGCCAAGACCAACGTCTATACATAATCCATATCTCTCCATTCCTTGCATATCCATGTGCCTAACAAACTGTCTCCTAAATGGCACTATTGTATCTGCCTCCTCCATCACCACTGGCATTCTATTCCAGGCGCTCACCACCCTCTGTGTAAAATAAGTTGCCCCGAACATCTCCTTTAAATGAGGGTATCGACCTGAAACGTCGCCTATCTCCTTCGCTCCTTAGATGCTGCTGCACCCGCTGAGTTTCTCCAGCCTTTTGTGTACCCTCGATTCTCCAGCATCTGCAGTTCCTTCTTTAACGCATCTCCTTTAAATATTTGTTCCTTTCACTTTAAAGATATGCCTTCTAGTTTTTGATATTTTCATCCTGGGAAAAGGGTTCTGACTGTCTACCCCATTTATGGGTCTCATAATTTGATACACTTCCAGGCCTCCCCACAACTTCTAGCCTCCCAGGGAAACAAAATCCAAATGTATCCATCCTCTGGATATCATGTAGTTAATTTCTCATGTAGATTATCATGTAGTTAATTTATCTTAATCCTGGCTTCTTTCTAATAAACCTCCTCTGCACTCTTTCCACAGCCTCCCCATATTTTCTGTAATGGGGGGACCAGAACTGCACACAATACTCCAAATGTGGTCTAACCAAAGTCTTCTAAGCTATATCATCACTTCCTGACTATTATATTCAATGCCCCGACCAATACCATACATACCATACCATACCATACCATACCATACCATACCATACCATACGCTGTCTTTACCATTCTACTTGCATTATCACTTTCAGGGAGTTGTGGACCTCGAGCCCAAGGTCCCTCCGAACATCAATGTTGTTGAGGATCTTGCAATTAATTGTATATTTTCCCTTCATGTTTGACCTCCCAAAGTGCAACACTTGCTCGGATTAAACTCTATCTGCTTTTTCTGTGTCCATTTCTGTAGCTGATTTGCTCCATCAAGCTCTACTTACCCCACCTAGGGTCACCTTGCCCCACCCATAAACTAGGATACTGTCTGATTCCATAAGCTAGGGTATAGTCCAATTCCATAAACTAGGGTACTGTCCAATTCCATAAGTTGGGGTACTGTCCAATTCACCTCTACTGCCTTGCAGTCATTGGACTTTGTCTCTGGAACTGGTGCATTACAATGCTCAAGAATCAAGAGTATTTAATTGTAATATGTACAGAAACAGGATAATGAAATTCTTGCAAAGAACTATATTCTGCACTCCGTATATTTTCCTTTACCCTACCTACTGCATTTGAGCTTGGCTTGATTGTATTTATGTATAGTATTATATGATTTGATTGGGTAGCATGCAAAGTAAAGCTTTTCAGTGTATCTTGGTTCAGGTGACAACAATAAACCTAAACCTGTGCTGATTCATGCTCTCACATATGACTCATCATTAAACTCCGAACTCAATAAAGTGTAAATGAAGAAAGTCATCCTCAACTCCAAGATGCTGTCTAAAAAGATGTCAAGCTGGAAAGGTTACAGAGAGATTTACGAGGATGTTGCCAGGGTTAGAGGGTCTGAGTTATAGGGAGAGGTTGCGTAGTCTAGGACTCTATTCTTGGAGTGCAGGAGGATGAAGGGTGATCTTATTGAGGTGTACAAAATCATAAGAGGGATAGATTGTGTAGATGCACAGGGTCTCTTACCCAGAGTAGGTGAATCAAGGACCGGAGGACATAGGTTTAAGGTGAAGGGGAAAAGATTTAATTAGAATCTGAGGGGCAACTTTTTCACACAAAGGGTGGTGGGTGTCTGGAACAAGCTGCCAGAGGAGATAGTTGAGGCAGGGACTATCCCAACATTAAATAAACAGTTAGACAGGTCCATGGATAGGACAGGATTGGAGGGATATCGACCAAACGAGGGCAGGTGGGACTAGTGTAGCTGGGACATGTTGGCCGGTGTGGGAAAATTGGGCCAAAGGGCTTTTTTCCACACTGTCTCACTCTATGACTATGACTCTATAAAATAAATGGCACTATTTTACCTTGGAGAGATAGTGGAATTGTTCCACGTGTCTGCATTGCATTTCAAAATGGCATATGGTCTATCTACACTGGGTAACAAACCAACATTCTGACTAGTCAGAACAGAAAGTAAGGTCTGTTATTTTTGGACCACTTGTTCCAAGTCTACCCTATTACCAATTACATTTCATCTACTGAGAGAAAATGTTGTCCCAAAATCTTGCTGTATTGCAAAGCATTTAACAGGACATAATGCAATGCATCTGTGCTGATGCATGTGTGCTTAAAATATGTTTGTAATTCTTATTTTTAGGAATGGTCAACTTTGCTTGTACATCAGTCACTGAAAGTAAGCATGCAGATACAGCAGGCAATGAAGAAAGCTAATGGCATGTTGGCCTTCATCGTGAGAGGATTTGAGTATAGGAACATGGAGGTCCTGCTGCAGTTGTACAGGGCCCTGGTGAGACTGCACCTTGAGTATTATGTGCAATTGTGGTCTCCTAAGTTGAGGAAGGACATTATTGCTATTAAGGGAGTACAGCGGAGGATCACCAGGTTAATTCCCGGGATAGTGGGACTGACATATGTTTAAAGAATGGGTCGACTGAGCTTGTATTCGCTGGAATTTAGAAGGATGTGAGAGGATCTTATAGAAACATGTTAAATTCTTAAAGGATTGGATAGGCTAGATGCAGAAAAAATGTTCCCGATGTTGGGGGAGTCCAGAACCACGGGTCACAGTTTAAGAATAAAGGGTAGGCCATTTAGGACTGAGATGAGGAAAAACCTTTTCACCCAGAGAGTTGTGAATCTATGGAATTCTCTGCCACAGAGGCAGTGGAGGCAATTCACTGGATGTATTCAAGAGAGAGTTAGATTTAGCTCCTAGGGCTAAACAAATCACGGGATATGGGGAAAACACAGGAATGGGATACTGATTTTAGGTGATCTGCCATGATCATATTGAATGGCAGTGCTGACTCGAAGGGCCAAATGGCCTACTCCTCCACCTATTTTTTTGTTTACAGGCCAATGTAAAGGAAACAATTCAGAATAAATTACCCTGAAGGCCAAACACATCAGCATTATTTCAGCTGCCAATTTTCACATTCTGATTGATAAAACCAATGGATGACATGTGGGATTTGAAGGAAAAATCTCAAGGGAATTTTGGATCGAATATTGCATCTATATGAAGGAACTCTAATTTGACCTTCCTTACAACTTACTGAATATAGACACAAAATGTTGGAGCAACTTAGCGTGACAGGCATTATGATCATTCTGTGGAATTCTCTGCTTCAGAGAGCGGTGGAGGCCAGTTCTCGGGATACTTTCAAGAGAGAGCTAGATAGGGCTCTTAAAGATAGCGGAGTCAGGGGATATGGGGAGAAGGCAGGAACGGGGTACTGATTGGGGATGATCAGCCATGATCACATTGATTGGCAGTGCTGGCTCGAAGGGCCGAATGGCCTACTCTTGCACCTATTGTCTATTATCTCTGGAGAGAAGGAATGGATGATGTTTTATGGCGAGATTCTTCTTCACTCAAAACATCACCCATTCCATCTCTCCAGAGATGCTGCCTATCCCGCTGAGTTACTCCAGCATTTTGTATCTATTTTCGGGGTCAAAGGTCAAAGGTCAAAGGTCAACGATCTTATATTGTCACATGTACCAATTAAGGTACAGTGATATGCGAATTACCATACAGCCATACAAACAAAAAGCAACAAGGCACACAACTACATAAAATTAACATAAACATCCACCACAGTGGATTCCCCACATTCCTCACTGTGATGGAAGGCAAAAAAAGTCCAATCTTCTTCCTTTTTATTCTCCCACGGTCGGGGCATCCTTCGGGGCAATCGAAGCTCCTGCAGCCGGCGGTCGAAGCCCCCGCATTGGGGTGGTCAAAGCAACTGCATCGGGGCGATCGAAGCTCACACGTTGGGGATGTCAAAGCTTCCGCGTCGGGGTGATCGAAAGTCCTGCTGAATAAGTTAAAGGAAGTGGGTTACAAATTGGATTCTGCTGTAGATTTTGAAGTGTACAAAATGGGTGCTTTGCCCTTTCCTCTCTTTACTCGACCAGATTGAGGGGACAAACAATAGGTGCTTTGCCCTTTACATACTCAGCAAGATTAAAGTGCACAAACACTGGATGCTTTGCCCTATGATCTAAACACTCAGCGAGAGGTACAGAACACTGGGTCCTGACCCTTTACTCTGAATATTCAACCAGGCTGTAATGTACAGACGATGAGTAAACAAGGTCAAAAAACAAGACCGTTTGAATCTGCAGAGATAAGGAATAGCTCCATCGAGCAAAACCATATATGGACATAACCTTTCCTCTATCGGAAGAAACTACCGATCTTTAATATTACCATATATGGACAAGGCAAGAGGCTGGACAATGCTGTAAGATAAAGAATTGATGAATTGCTGACTATTGGGGTATAGGTATATCTGATTGAACATTACATCTTTGTGTGGAACACGAGAAACTCTGTGTCTGTGTTTGCCTCCCACACTCGCCTGGGCGAAATAACGACGTTATGGTTTATTACAAACTTTTGTGTGTTGTTATCTGTTTGAAGCAAATTGGACTTTAAAACTGCAGCTTGGCGTTTCCGAAGTCGGTCTCCGACCATAGACCGTGAGCTCTGTGATGTTAAGTCTGCAAGCACCCACGGTTGGAACTCTGAGGTCGATCCCTAGCAAAGGTAACGTGAGCTTCACGATGTTAAAGTTCCGTAGGCTCCCCGTGGTGGAGCTCTCAAAGGTCGATCTCCAGCAAAGACCGCTAATCCCTTAATGTTAGGCCGCTGTGCGGATGGAGATACGATACGGAAAAAAATCGCATCTCCGTCGAGGCAAGAGATTAGAAAAAGTTTCCCCCAACTTCCCCACCCCCACCACACCACACATAAACAAGCTAAAGAACACTAAAAAACATACATTTAACACATACTATTAAAATCCAAAGAAGGAAGAGACAGACAGACTGTTGGCAAGGCAGCCATTGCTGGTGCCACCCGGTGTAAACCAGCATCTGCAGTTACTTCCTACACAACTTATTGAATAGTTGGATCTACAGTATATGCTCCTGAAGAAGTATATGTCTACCTTGAAGAATCAAATGATCCATGGTTGTGCAGCCACTGCAGATAGCTGTGTGTGAAGTACCTTCTTTGAAGGATGATTTGTTGTTTGCTCTCCTTGTTACTGGTCTTAGTGAAGGCCAGCACAAAGAGCTTATAGACACCATGATGTAGATAGTTTGAGATTTTGCTACTTGAGGGATTTGGGTAGCCAAGTGAGAGCTTAACATAGAACTGTGAGTAAAGCCTTAGTGATGGAAGACAGTGGAGGTGATTGATATGTCCATGAAGATGAGGAACACTAGAGGTTTCAGCCACATGCAATTTCAATTCAATTCAATGATACTTTATTGTTACATGTAACTACTGTAGGTACAGTGAAATACTTTGTTTTGCATACAAGCTGGTAAAGTTATACTGCAGACCTCACCTAGACAGTGCATAAGTATTGCCGACAAAGTTTTTAAAGAATATATATTTTATTAGAAGCAATTGTACAAGGAGAAAGTAATCGGCATAACAATTATACAATTTTCGTACAGCTTCAGTTTTAACATTTTATAAACTAATAAGTAAATCGGAAAAAAGAAAAAAGGAAAGAAGGGAAAGGAAGAAGAAAGGAAAAAGAAAAGAAAGAATTTTGAAATAAGATACGAAAAAGAAAAAAGAAAAACCCCTGAACTAACGAAGAAGTGAAAAAAAAAGCGGAATATATCCCACTGCCCTTCCCCAGGCCCGCTCACCCGACCCGAGCGTCGGTTTTGAATTTGTGTTCAACCATTATGTTGTTGAAGAAATTCAATGCAAGGAGACCATATTTTGGAAAGTTGATCTGATTTGTCAGACAAAACAAGCCTTATTTTTTCTAGATGTAGTGTCTCGGTCATTTCTGTGATCCACATCTTCACTGTGGGAACTGTTATCGTTTTCCAGGATTTAAGTATACGTTTTTTCGCAGTTATTAAAAGAAAATTAGGTCGAGCTAATCCTCTATTTTCTTTGGATTTGCACAAATGTCTTCTGTGTATTCTATGGGTTTTGTAGTCCCAAATAAAGTTAGTGACAATAGAATTATTTTTTTTTTAAAAAGCTTTTAGGGAGATATATCGTTATTAATTGAAATAAATATAAAAGTTGCGGAAGGAAGATCATCTTTATGGCATTTAATCTACCAATAAGGGAGATAGGAAGTGTTTTCCAAAATTGAATGTAGGCATATAGGTTAGTGATTAATGGTGGGAAGTTTATTTTAAACAGAGAGGAATACTTTCTAGTCACGTAAATTCCAATAACTTTTCAGTAACGATTCTGAAAGGAAATTGTCGGAGTTGAGAAGGGTCTTGTTCTTTCATTGGCATGATTTCACTTTTATTCCAAATTATTCTGTATCCAGAGAGGACAATGATCTGAAATAATAATGTTGTTCTATAATGTTTAGAACATTTGGAATACTAACTTGGGGATTAGTAATGTATAAAAGTACGTCATCTGCATATAACGAGATTTTATTGGTGGTATATTTGGTATTGTATCCATAAATGCCTGAATGGGACTGATAACTCTCGGCAAGAGGTTCTATGGCTAAAGCAAATAACATTGGAGAAAGGGCACATCCTTGTCTGTTACCCCTAGATAAATAAAATTTAAGTGAAAGCATTTGATTTGTCAGTATTCTAGTTGTCGGATTAGTGTATAAAAGCTTCACCCATAAAGTAAAGTTTTCTCCCAATTGAAATGTTTCCAACACTGTGAAAAGATAAGACCATTCCACTTGGTCGAACGCTTTTTCTGCATCTAGAGAAATAATTGTTAGATCTTCATTTGGCATTCTCTACGAATATATTATGTTAAACAAACATCTCAAATTATAAAACGACTGTTGTTTAGGTATAAACCCAGTTTGATCTGGATGTATTAGTTTACCGATAACCAAGCTTAATCTACGAGCCAAAGTCTTAGCTAGTATCTTCTGATCCGTATTTAAAAGGGCTATTGCCCAAAAGGATCCAGGCTCCTCAAGATTTTTATCTTTTTTTGGAATTAATGTAATAGTTGATTCAGCAAGAGTTTGTGATAAAGTCTGTACTTTAAATGCTTGAATATAAAGGGCTTGTAAGCGTGGAGAAATTAAATAATTAATTTTTTAATAGAATTCGTTACTAAGCCCGTCTGGGCCAGGAGTGTTTCCACTTTTCAATTATTTAATAGTCTCTATGATGTCTTTTGTTGTTATCTCTGCTCATAATTCATCCCATTCTTCCTCATTAAGGAATGGGAGATTGCAATTCTCAAGAAAATGTTTCATCTTTGCAGGATTGGCTGTTGTTTTTGATGAATATAGTGTTTGGTAGAATTGTACGAATCTTTCATTAATATCTTTAGGCAATGTAAGCAGATCTCCTTTTTCTGATCTAATTTTGTGTATTGTACGGTCATTCTCTAATTTGCTGAGCTGACGTGTTAGTAGCTTGTGTGGTTTATCACCAAATTCAAAATTTTTTTGCTTAGTATAATGAAATACCCTAATAATTTTTGCAGAGAGAATCTGATTTAATTTAAATTTTAATGCAGCTATCTTATTATGTTTTGCAATGGTTGGGTCTAAGTCTAACTGTTTTATCTGTTTTTCTAATTCCAATTGTTCAGTCTTATTTTTCTTGTTTTGAAAAGCTTGGTATGCGATAATACAACCTCTAACATAGCCTTTAAAAGTTTCCCACAGCAAAGATGGAGAAATACCGGGGGTGTCGTTTGTCTCAAAAAATGTTTTCATCTGTAGCTTCAGATAGTGACAACAACTTGCCTCAGCTAGTATTTGTGGGTTGAATCTCCAAAACGATTGTTTATTATACATTCCTTCCAATTTTACTGAAAATGTGAGAGGACAATGATCCAAAATAATAATGTTGTGATATTTTGGGTTATAGGTAAAAGGGTTAAGTTTGGCATCTACCAGGAAATAGTCAATTTATGTATACATTTTATGAACACCTGAATAAAAAGAGTATTCTCTTCCAGACGGATTGGCAATCCTCCATACGTCACTTATGTTTGTATTATTTATATGTGTTTAAAGGTTCACTCGATTTTGAAGTACTTTTCCTTTGACGTGAAGATTTATCCAAGTATTGATCTAATACACAATTTAAATCTCCTCCATTTATTAAATTCTGCTGACCAGAGTCTGAAATTATATTAAATATTTTATTAAAATATTGGGGACTATCGAAATTAGGAGCATAAATATTCACCATAGTCAATGGAGTTGAATACAATTCCCCAGATACCTGCCTTCCTTATCATCTATAGTGGATTTGTGTTTGAATGGTATACATTTACGAATTAGAATTGCTGTTCCTCTTGCTTTGGAAGAAAACGTAGAATTATATAATTGACCAATCCAGCTACCTTTCAGCCTGTTGTGAGCTCCATTTTTGAGATGTATCTCCTGAAGAAATATTATATCAGTATTAATAGATTTTAAGTGGGCTAATACTTTACCCCTTTTAATTGGCTCATTAACGCCCCGAACATTCCAAGTACAAAATGTAATTCCTCCTATTTTCCTAGCTACATCATCTTGCATTTTAAAGCTTACATGGTCTCTTTTGATTTAAATGGTCCAACACATTATTTGAAATATTTCCTTTAATTGCTGGGTGGGTGAGCCCGATCCCCCAGAGATATCTCCAAGAAAAATGTGCATTAGTAAAGATAGATAAGATATTTAGGAAAGAAAATAGAAAGTGAAAAAGAGAAACAACGGAAATTAAAGCATATAGAAATGCTGCTGGTGAATACCACCCAACGGTGGTTGGATTAGTGAAAACCTCCGTAGGATAGATAATATTAAATAACTCAGCACCATAAGGAGTTAATAAAAACTAAACAGAACAAACCTTAAAAATGTTTAACAGTATTTAAATCCGTCAGGGAATCAACATTCCCAAGAAATTAAGTCAAAAGTCAAAAGAGTTTATTGTCATGTGTCCCTGACGGGACAATGAAAATCTTTCTTTGCATAGCACAACAGAACATAGTAGGCATTGACTACAATTATATACGTAAATACATGTAAATAATACGTAAATTAAGTACCTTAGTGTGCTCTAATTAAGTCGTTGAATATTGGAAAGTTTAATATACGACGCTTATTACTTAACTTTCTATTAATACTGTTTTGACATGTTAACCGACTCTGTCAGTAAGTTTATGACAACTTATTGATTACAAACAGAGTTTCACACACTCATTTTCTCCCTCTCCCTCTCCCTCTCTCTCTCCCTCTCTCTCTCTCTCCAAAGCTTTCTAAAACATCTTTAAACTTTCCAAAACTTTCTCAAAACTTTCCAAGACTTTCCAAAACTTTCCAACGCTTTCCCGTTGCCGACAAAGTTACAAATGTTCACTGAACATTCCTATCTGCTCTGCCTGCAGCCGCACATGGCAGCAGGGCTCCCCCCCCCCCCCCCCCCCCTCCCAGCCAATTGGGTCCCTCCTTTGCTCTCGATGGTTCACCTGTCCCACGGGTCCCTCTGCACTCTTGGCAGCCAGGGCCCTGTCGATGCCAGTGGTTTGGGGCCGAGGTCGGAGTCTGCGGTGTGTGAGCCAGGCCGACCGGTGGGTCCTCCATTATCGGTCTGCGGCGGTCGATCCTTGGTCTTCTGACCGCAGCAAGCGGGTCCTCCGTCCATGGCGGGCGGGTTCTCCGTCTTCAATCTGTGGCGGCTCACCGGGCCTGCTTGCCCCGTGACACTTCCTAGAATGATTTAGAATGAACAAAAAAGTCCCAGGGAGTGAATAATATTGTCATGGACCCAGGTATGGAAAAGATGTGAGAAGGGAAAGGTGATCTTACTGTGGCCAGTGGTACTGAAGACTATTGTGTGTAATGTGGTACACATTATGAGTAGGGGGCGCCGTCGAGTATGGCTGCCCTGCCAGCAGCTGTTAGTCTTTTCATTCTTTAAAAAAAAAATTTAGTTAGTTAAAGTGTTTGTTTTTGGAGGTATTTTAGTCTTTTTATGTAGGGGGTGGGAAGGCGGAAACTATTTTCTCAGTCCCTACCTGGTCGGAGATGCGGCTTTTCTCCGTGCCGTATCTTTGCCCCTTCCTTGCGGCCTACCGGAAGTCTGGAGCGGCGTTTCCTGCCGGGACCGGCCAGGACTTCAGCTTCGGCGGCGGTACACAGCGTTGGGGCGCCATCGTGGAGCGGGCGATGCCTTGCCCGGGTCACCGTACGGTGGAGCTCCGGAGGGCTGGGACCGCCGACTGCAACATCGCGGAGCTGCGGTCTGTGGAGCTTCCAGCATTCTCAGCGGGCGGCACTGAGCTTTAAAAACAGCGGAGCCTGGGATCTCACGCCGAGATCACCAGAGTTGGGGCTCCGACCGGCGCGGCCCGTGGACTACGGGAGCTGCGAACTCCGGGGAGAAGCAACCGCTCCAGACACTCCGAGCCGCTGAGAGTGTTCACCCGTCACCAGAACTTCATCATCCGGCGAGTGGGCCTGAAGCATCGGGCTGCCGTAGCGGCGACTGCAGAGGCCTCGATAGGCCCGACTATGGGTGAACTGGGGATGGGACTGGACTTTGCTGCCTTCCCCCACAGTTGTGGGGGGATGTTTTTATGTTTATTGTTAAATACTCTAGTGTTGTGTATTATCTTTATTCATGTGCTGTATTGGCAAGTCAAATTTCACTACACCAATTGGTGCATGTGATAATAAATGTCCTTTGTACTTTGTCCTTTGGTAGAGTGTAGGACTTCAATGCATAAATGTGATCTCTTATAACCCAGCCCTGGCAAAGCTTTTCAAGTTCAGCCAGAAAATACAAGGTAATCGATGAAAATATCATCAGGCTAAAATGTGCAATTTTCCAGACATTTTTAGATCTGCAGTATTGTTTGATTTGTGGGCTAGTTGATGAGAGAATGAGACATAAGGGGCCGAAGGGTTGACCTTGTGCTGTGTTGTTCTATGTGTAGGAAGGAACTGCAGATGCTGGTTTATACCGAAGATAGACACAAACGGCAGGAGCAACTCAGCGGGTCAGGCAGCATCTCTGGAGAAAAGGTACAGGTGACGTTTCGGGTCCGAAGCAGTATTCCGTAGGCACTTTGTGTCTCTCTTCTGTATTGTTCCATGTTCCATGTACTACATATACTACAGATGCTCACAAATGTGACGTGCCCATGAGGGGTCACACTACAACTTTCCATAGCACGCCAGAAGTATAAAATGTTATCACTGATCATTTCCAAATATGAAATGTAATGGAGCTCACTGGCACAAGATCACCTTTGGTGTGAAGATATCAGTAAATCAATGGCATTGAGACACACGATGGAATAGGTGAGAAGTATCCTGAGATAAACAGTTGGACACAAGGTTATCTCACCTTTTGTTGAGTGAAATATTAACTAATTATCTATGATGGAAAATGACATGAGGCTCATTACTTATTAAGCTATTAAGGTGTAAAAAGATTTTATATTTTTTGTGAATTACTTTTTTTCTGTAAGTACAAAACCTCATTGACAGTATCAATGCAGGTCTGACTTTGTATGTAAACTCCAAAAACTTCTAAAAACTTTACTGGTCTGAATTTACAAAATACTGACTATTTGTGAAGCCAATATCAATACAAAGTACAACTTAATTACATTTTAGACTTTACTTTAGACTTTAGAGATGCAACATGGGAAAAAGTCCCCTGGCCCACTGAGTCCGCGCCGACCAACGATCACACTGAACACCAACACAATCCTATACACTAGGGACAATTTGCAATGACAATTAACCTACAAACCTGTAAGTTTTTGGAGTGTGGGAGGAAACCGGAGCACCCAGAGAAAACCCACGCGGTCACAGGGAGAATGTACAAACTCCGTACAGACAGCACCCATAGTCAGGATCGAACCTGGGGCACGGGCAGCAACTGTACTGCTGCGCCGCTGAGCCGCACTTTTGTTTCTTGTAAGATCAGTAAGATTGTTTTAACCAAGTTATCTTTCTATTTGGATGCACCTAGTCAGAATAGATGTTTCTCCTGAGACTAGAGCTGATTTCAAACTGAGATCTCAGAGAAAATAAGAACTCGCGTTCACTGAGGAACTTGCATAGCCTTTGGGCATCTTAAATGAGTTTACAGCCCATCTTCTTCTTGTGTATGGTGTGTAAACCTAAAGTTGTAGGACAACTTGTTCTATTTGATCAATTTGTTTGTGCACGTCGGGTTGATTGCATTAGTCGAAACAGCGTGCACCACGTGAAGGTTGCAATATCCCACCCCAGTTTACAGCCCATGAAGAGTGGCCAATGTGGTTGTTAATACAAGGAACCTGAATTGAGAGCAATGTGGTACCACTGTGAGATAAATGGCCATTTAAATTGTTTCATCTGTGACCTAAATCGTCCAAGAACAGCCCAACCAAATGTCTTGCACAGCTGTATGTCCTCATCGTGGGTGCAGGTGAAGATGACTGACAGAATCTGGTAGTGGGGGATAACGATGATGGGTATAAGAAAGCAATAATCTATATTACTAAAAATCTGATCTTGACCGCTTTTGGCTCACTGTGCTGTGATTTCCGAGAGAACCCCGCCACCTACGGCCGTCATTTTTGGCCACCTCGCTCAGAGCCGCGCTCCGCCTTCCTGGACCAGTGGACTTTTCCCATCAATGAAAAATCAGAGAGATATTAATGTTTTTAAATCTTTTGCCATTCTCTCTGCTGCCCCTGCTGGTGGGAGGGGGGGGGGGGAGGGACTATAATCCCGGAAGTGGTGTGCCTCACTCAGTCTCTGCAACATGGAGGAAACGAGAGGGTCATGTCTCTCTGAATAACACTAAACACATGTCTACTCAACTGTGAGTGCCCTTAAAGTGGTTTGAAAATTAAAATATGGTTGGTTCAAGTAGAAATGCACTGCAAATGGCTGTCTTTGGGGTGAGGTGGGAATGCACTGCAAATGGCTGTCTTTGGGGTGAGGTGGGAATGCACTGCAAATGGCTGTCTGGGGTGAGGTGGGAATGCACTGCAAATGGCTGTCTTTGGGGTGAAGTGGGAATGCACTGCAAATGGCTGTTTGGGTGGCGGGGGGGGGGGGGGGGGTGGGGGTTGGGTTGAAGTGGAAATGCACTGCAAATGGCTGTTTGGGTGGGGGGGGGTTGGGTTGAAGTGGAAATGCACTGCAAATGGCTGTTTTGGGGGGGGTGTTTGGGTTGAAGTGAAAATACACTGTAAATGGCTGTTTGGGGGGATTGGGGTTGAAGTGGAAATGCACTGCAAATGGCTGTTTGGGGGGGGGGGGGGTGTTTGGGTTGAAGTGCAAATGCACTGCAAATAGCTGTTTGGCTAAACTTGACAACTTCCTGTTTGCACTATATTGATTTTAGATAGAACGCTACCACTTACGGTTGATTTTTGGCCATCTTACTCAGTCCTCCTCCGTGCATCAGGTGTAGAGGATTCTTCCCATCAATTAATAATAAAAGTGTTTAGTGTTTAAAAAATGTTGAGAATCTCACTCCTGTGAATTACGCCATGAAGGCCACACCTTTGCCGGTGGGAGGGGGAGAGATTATAAAACCCGGAAGTGTAGGTGTGGTTCAGTCTCTGCATGATGGGGGAGGGAGAGGTCATGACTCTGTCTGAGCTGTGAATCAACTGAACACACAGAATGTCTACTGAACTGTGAGTGTGGTATATTGTGTAGTCTTATGGTGGTTTTACCCTGCTTGAAATGGTATGAAACTGCATTTGAATGTGGTGGCCTTGCACCCTGCATGAAATGGTATGAAACTGCACTTGAATTTGGTGGCCTTGCACCCTGCTTGAAGTGGTAAGAAACTGAACCTGAATTTGGTGGCCTTGCATCCTGCTTGAAGTGGTATGAAACTGCACTTGAATTTAGTGACCTTGCACCCTGCTTGAAATGGTAGGAAAGTGGATTTGAATTAGGTGGCCTTGCACTCTGCTTGAAATGGAATTTCAAGGAATAGCCATGAGTCAGCCCACCAGCCGTGAGTCAGCTGCTTGAGGGACTGAGCTGTCACCCCAAGAATCCATTTGGCCCACAATGTCCATACTAGCCCTCTGGAGACCAGTAGTCCCGGCAGCCAACAACACCCATACCAGCGCTCCAGAAAGCACCCCCCCCCCCGCACTGGCTACCAATATTGGAATTGGTGGAGAGGTGGAATATTGCGTCGGGGGACCAGCCCTCCCATGTGAACATGGGACCCAACGGGTCCCACTTAGTCTAGTAATATATATTTTTAAAGTAATCATGTATTGTATTTCTACTGAATGGTTGGCATGCAACAAAAAAGCTTTTCACTGTACCTCGGTACACGTGACTGACTGACACTAAACTGAAACTAATATAGATTAGGATAGGATTAGTGAGAAATAAAGTGTTAGGCGGTCAGCACAAACTCGATTGGCCGAACGGCCTGATTTCATGCTATTTCTCTGACTCCTCTGGCATGTGCAATGAGGAATGGAGGCAATCTGCTGGGCTTGGTCAAAGGTAGCCAAGTTATGAAAGAGAGTCCTTTAAAAAAGCCAGAACTGGCTGTACTTTATATTTCCAAAAGCATCGAAGAATGACACAGGTTTAAAATGCAGATTGAATGAATTCATTTATTTGTCTTTGTGGTTCATATTCGGGGTTTACATTTAATTAGCAGCGACGGTCTCATCGATCCAGCTTCGGAGCTCCGTCACACGGGCGTAGACCCCTGGTCTCTTGGTGGAGCAGGAACTGCTGCCCCAGGAAACGATGCCGACCAAGTTCCAGACATTGTCCTTGTGACAGACGAGCGGACCTCCAGAGTCACCCTGAACACAGATCACAACCCCTGACTTAGTTTCATTTCTTTTTGACAATTGAATGAAGGGACATAATGCTGAGGCTTTATAAGGTGCTGGTCAGACCGCATTGGAGCAGTATTGTGAGCAGTTTTGGGCCCCAAAGCTGAAGAAGGATGTGCTGCCATTGGAGAGGGTCCAGAGGGGGATTACGAGAATGATCCCAGGAATGATTGGGTTAACGTATGATGAGTGTTTGACGGCATTGGACCTGTACTCGCTGGAGTTAAGAAGGATGAGGGGGGACCTCATTGAAATGTACCGAATAGGGTAAGGCCTGGATAAAGTGAATGTGGATGTTTAGGATATTTTCACGAGTGGGAGAGTCTAAGTCCAGAAGCCATAGTCTCAAAATAAAAGGATGTATCTTTAGAAAAGAGATGAGGAGGAATGTTTAGTCAGCGGGTGGAAGTGTTGTCAACTTTCTCACTCCCTAATAAGGGACAAAAGGTCAAAATATGGGACAAATTCCCGACGGCATTTCGTTAACCGACTCGGCCGTGGCTGGGTGAATGATGAGTTGGCCCGGGTGCTGGACAGCTGAGGAGTTTTGGCCCGGGCCGCGCGATGTCACGAGCAAAGTCCAGCACCCCCATCCAACTCATGAACTGATGATCAGCCATGAGAAGGAGGCGTGGTGGCGTTGGGGGTAAGCGAAGGTCCGAAGGTCAGACAACTGGCTGGGCTGCCGACCGATGGGGCCACAGGTGAGGTGCTGCTGCTGCACTCCATGGGCTGCACTTTGTTGGGACGGGTGAGGCGGGACCGGATGCGGCGCTCCGACCTGACAGCCCCCTCCACCCGTGTAGTAGCAGTCAAATACGGGACAAGAGCGGTGCCGTATGGGACAAACCAATTTAGCCCATTATACGGGATGCCCTGGCAAATCCTGGACAGTGGACAACCCTAGCGGGTGGTGAATCTGTGGAATTCATTGCCGCAGAAGGCTGTGAGAGCCGTGAATGGACATTTTAAAGGTGGAGATTGACAGATTCTTGAGTAGCGGATTTCAGGGTTATTGGGAGAAGGCAGGAGAATGGGGTCGAGAGGGATAGTTCAGCCATGATTGAATGGTAGAGTAAACTTGATGGTCCGAATGGCCTAATTCCGCTCCGAGAACTTATACAATTATGAAGGTTTAGGGACCTTTGAAGAACCTCATACCATGCAAGAAGAAGCACCAGCTGCCCCAGCGCAGATCATCAGGTCCGAGATTCTATTATTCCAGTATTGCTTGCAGTCAGCATTGCTGAGGAGAGGAAGTGCCGCTTGCTGCAGTTTGTCAGGTCGTTCAATAGCTGCAGGAACATTAGATGGCACGTGTATCAACTGTCTAGATACCTTCAATATTGATACCATAATAAACCCTTTAACGGTCACGTTACAATGAAAATAATATAACATATTTCATCTTTAGACTTCATCTGGGGTGGCTCAGTGGTGCAGCAGTAGAGCTGCTACCTTACAGCACCAGAGACATGGGTTCGATCCTGACTATGGTTTTTGTCTCTACGGAGTTTGTACGTTCTCCCTGTGACTGCATGGGTTTTCTCCGGGTGCTCCGGTTTCATGCGAAAGACGTGAAGGTTTGTATGTCAATTGGTTTCTGTAAATTGTCTCAAGCGTGTAGGATAGAACTAGTGTACGGAAGATCCTGGTTAATGTGGACTCGGTGGTCAGAAGGGTCTGTTTCCATGCTCTATCTCTAAAATAAGCCTTACTAAATAAATCTTGTGAAACGAGAAATGATCATTTTTCTAATGAAATGCAGTCGTTGTTTATCTCCATACCCAGAATGCCTCCTCATTATAAGACACAAAGTGCTGGAGTAACTCAGTGGGTCAGGCAGCTTTCCTGGAGAACATGGACAGATGACATTTCAGGTTGGGACCCTTCTTCAGACTGATCAGCCTGAAGACGTGCCCCAACTTAAAACATCGCCTATCCATGTTCTCCAGGAAGCTGCCTGACTTGCTGAGTTATCCCAGCACTTTGTGTCTTTTTTTGTAAACCTGCATCTGCAGTTACTTGAGTCCGCTCATTGTAAATGGCTCAGTCAGGTTTAAAGTCTCCTGTGATGCAAAATATAAAGAAAACAACAACGCCCGACAAAAGTGTTCTCTACAAACCAGTAGAAACAATGTTTTTACAACACAAATCGATTCATTAACATCTTTCTATAAGTTCTTTTTTTAAATACAGCTGTGCTAATGCTCAAGTAGAGTATCAGAAAAGTGATAGTCACTGGACAAAAGTGATGGTTTAACAGCAATTACCTTGTGTTGTTGTGGAGTTGCAAGATTTGAACCCTGTCCCACAGACTTCTGGCAGCTGGATTCTGGGCTTTAGACTTTAGAGACACCGTGTGGAAATAGACCCTTTGGCCCACAGTGTCTGCACCGACCAGCGATCGCCACATACACTAGCACTACCCTACACTCTCGGGATAATTTACAATTTACAGAAGCCAATTAACCTACAACTACCCTTGAAACATAGAAGATAAGTGCAGGAGGAGGCCATTTAGCCCTTTGAGCCAGCACCACCATTCATTGTGATCATGGCTGATCATCCATAATCAGTAAACCCATGCCAGCCTTCTCCCCATATACCTTGATTCCGCTAGCCACTAGAGCTCTATCTAACTATCTTTTAAATTCATCCAGTGAATTGCCCTCTAATGCCTTCTGTGGCAGAGAATTCCCCAAATTCACAACTCTCGGTGAAAAAGTTTTTTCTCATCTCAGTTTTAAATGGCCTTCCCTTTATTCTTAGACTGTGGCCCCTGGATCTGGACTCCCACAACATTGGGAACATGTTTCCTGCATCTAAGTTGTCCAGCCCTTTTATAATTTTATACGTTTCTATAAGATCCCCTCTCATCTAAATACCAGTGAGTTCCAGTGAAATTGAGTCGGCTGATTTTATCAGGATTGCAGATGGACCGTCCTCTTTAATTTTAGGAACAAGGAACTGCAGATGCTGGTTTACTAAAAAGGACACAAAGTGCTGGAGTACCTCAACGGGTCACGCAGCATCTCTGTAGAAGGTTGTCTGAACTGCTGAGTTACTCCAGCATTTTGTGTCCCCTCTAATTTGTCAACGCCCACACAATCGCTGTGATGTGTAGGATCACCCTCCTCCATGACCAGGGCAATGATCGTTACAGCGTTGATATCATTGCTCGCTTCCATGGGTGTACGGTGGAGAACATATTGACTGGTTGCATCACGGCCTGGTTCGGCAACTCGAACGCCAACGAACAAAGGAGATTACAAAAAGGTAATGAACACTACCCAGTCCATCATGGGTGCTGACCTCCCCACCATCAGAGGGATCTACAGGAGGCACTGCCTCATAAAGGCAGCCAGCATGATCAAAGACCCACACCATTCAGGCTACACTTCTCATTCTGGTGTTCACAGTTTGAAAGCTGTGAACACCAGATTCAGAATCTGTTTCCCATCAACCATCAGATTTTTGAACACTGCAAAACACTAACACTAACTAATTTCAGGAGCGGCACGGTGGCGCAGCGGTAATTTTGCTGCCTTACAGCCGTGAGACCCGGGTTCTGTCCTGACTACGGGTGCTGTCTGTACAGAATCTGTATGTTCTCCCCGTGACTTCGTGGGTTTTCCCCGCATACTCTGGTTTCCACCCACACACCAAAGACGTGCGTTTGCTCATCAGTAGGATAGTGCTAGTGTACGGGGATCGCTGGTCGGGGTAGACTCGGTGGGCCGAAGGGCCTGTTTCCACGCTGTGTCTAAACTAAACTAAACTAAACAAAACCAAATGATGGGGGGTTTTTTTTGCACTATTGGGATTATTAATTTGAATTATTTTTCATAATTATATGGGTTTTTTTGAGTATACAGGTCTGTGATACTGCTGTTTGTAAGAATGTCATTGTTCTGATCATGGTACACATGACAATTAAACATTCTTGACAATTTGGGGATCTTTCCACTCCCCTGCACTGTTCCCCATCCAGGTCAATGTGCGGAGACATGCACAACTTCAGCAAAGTAAAAAAACACCACTGTAATTTCTGAAGCTTTGAACTAACGTACGGTAAGCTTTGGTTCTTCCCCATCCTGTTGTGACGCACATCATTCCATCGGGGTAGATATCTGATGCCGCAGCGAGGCAGACGGGGGACACTTGACGGTTGAAACGAGCAGGAGTTGCCAGCTTTACCACAGCAACGTCATAATTAATGGTGAATCTGTTCCACTTTGGATGTGTAATGACCTGCAACAAAAGGAGCAAGGATGATGGTGTGCCCATTACTCACCCTTTAGCTTGGCACGTTCTTGTATCTATTGCATTGTGTTTACAGACTTATTATGCTGCTGCAAGTAAGAGTTTCATTGTTCCGTTATCAGTACATATGACAAATAGACAATTAAACACTCTTGACAGCATCTCTGGAGGTCATAGATAGATGGCATCGAGACTCTTCTGAAGAAGGGTCTTGCATTGTTCAAGAGCCAAATAGTTAACAGGAGAAAGCTGCTCTCATGTGTGAAGAAGTGTCTCAACCTGAAATGTTCCCTATCCATGTTCTCCAGAGGTGCTGCCTGACCTGCTGAGTTACTCCAGCACTTTGTGTCCTTTTGTGCATTAACCAGCAACTGCAGTTCCTTGTTTACAATGAAACGCTCTTGATTCTTGAGATAATAACTTAAGACTTTGCTGGATGTTCTGTCAATAGAACTGCACTTGTGGATGGGGAATTTACTCATTGAAAATCCAAATTAAAAACACCTTCATTGGATAAAAAATTAATCAGTCAACAAATGAGTAGAAGGTAGGCAAGAGTGCTGGAGAAACTCAGCGGGTGAGGCAGCATCTATTGAGCGAAGGAATAGGTGACGTTTCGGGTCGAGACCCTTCTTCAGTCTGATCAAGGGTCTTGACCCGAAACGTCACCTATTCCTTCGCATTTGTGTCTACCTTCGATTTTTCCAGCATCTGCATTTCTTTCTTAAATAAATGAGTAGAAAATAAATAGACTTGTAAACTAAAATTGGAAGCAGATTGATGCATACCATAGTTCAGTATTGCACTGGTGCTAGTGTTACACAAATCACCCTCAGTTTTTCTTTCTGAATTTGATAAATTGTTTGATATTTTGAGATAATTAATCGGGATTGTTATTGTATTCTCTCTTATTTTCTCTGTAAATTTGAACTAAAATGGCCCTTGAGACCAAGCTTGAATGAGCCAGTTATTTCTCACTTGATGTAAGTGAGATAAGATTAAAAAAATCAGTTTATTTTATTGCTTCTCAGCTCTGAATATTTAACAGTCTTGAGACTGACTTTATTTTGTTCTGGCTGTGAGCGTTGATCCAAATGATGTCAGCATTGACTCTTCCAGAGAGGTCACACATTTTAATGTGAAAGGTTGAATTCTGTTTGGTTCATATTTATGTATGTGGTTGAGCTTATCTTTTCATTCTCTGCGAGTAATACTTATTGCTGGAAAGTCTGCGTGCCAGGATAGGGGGACATTACAGAGCGCAAATCAAACAGGACTGGATTAAAAAATAAGGACACAAAGTGCTGAAGTAACTCAGTGGGTCAGAGCAGCATCCCTTGGAGACCATGGATAGGTGACGTTTTAGGTTGGGACCCTTTTTCAGACTGGATTGAAATCAGGACCTTCATGGCTGAGTGATACATAGGCCTAGATGGAGTGTATGTAGAGAGGATATTTCCACTAGTGGGAGAGTCGAGGACCAGAGGCCCTAGCCTCAGAATAAAAGATATTTAGAAAGATGAGGACGAATTTCTTCAGTCGGAGGGTGGTAAATCTGTGGAATTCATTGCCACAGAAGTCAGTGGAGGCCAAGTCAATGGATATTTTTTTTAAGGTGGAGATTGATGGATTCTTGATTAGTAAGGGTGTCAGGGGTTATGGCAGGAAAATGGGGATAGATCTGCCATGATTCAATGACAGAGTAGACTTGATGGGTCAAATGGCTAATTCTTCTCCTACAACCTATGAACTAATGGATGTGATGTGTAAAAAATCTGTGCCTGCCTCTACTTTTTACTTTTACTAACTTCGTCAAAACCTGAAATAATTCTTGCTTCTGCATGCTATTAGTGTCTATTGCTATTGTGATGTATTATTACTAATGGTATTTCTTTTAAGTAGCGACACTATTACAAAAGCTGCAGTCCCCACCAATGCATTTATCCAAGGCATCCAGGATAGCGGAGCGTGGTGACTCTTTGCATGCTGGTCCCAGCTGAGGATGTACTATCATCCACCTCAATTGTTGCTCTCGTATTAAAAAACTCCATTCTCTTTGCATGACCTGTAGTACTTGAGTATGACTTGATTCTACTCATAGATTGTGTGATTTGGCCGCGTAGCATGCAAACAAAGCTTTTAACTGTATCTCTGTACATGTGACAATGATAAACCAATACCAATACTAATTTGTGTGATGGTTATCATATTTAGATATATATTGGGATTGGAGATTGGAACACCTTTCACTTTTGGACACCTGATATGAGGATGCTGTGTGCTGTTTGTGTGGCGTGCCACTCTGTGCATTGTTTTGAATCCTAACAACATTGTAATCTAAATGTGAGCTACACTCCAACATAATCCTGGTTTACAGAAGGATACGTACCTTGGCAATGGACATGGACATCTCGTTCACTTCTGCCACTGTGTTTTTGTCATGGGCACCCACAATAACAAAATCTTCAGTACTGCACACGGCAAAAACAAAAACAAAAAGTGACAGTGAGTTCGCTTGTTGCAAAATCTCAGCATTTCCAAGCTTAACTTTCTGAAGGGAATTAAAATCAAGTACGTTTTAGTCAAAGCCATTTTCCTGTCATATTTTCCCCAAATGTTATCCCTGTGAGGATCTTGTCTTCATTAGATTCATGTTCTTCCCTACAACTAAGTTTTAGTTTAGAGTTTACAGCATGGAAACTGGCCCTTTAACCCACTGAAGCTGGATTGAAGAAGGGGTCTTGACCCATAACATCACCTATTCCTTTTCTCCAGATTTGCTGCCTGACCCGCTGAGTTAGTCCAGCAAAACAAGCATCTGCAGTTCCTTCCTACACCTTTAATCTACTAAGTCCATAGCAACCATCAATCATCCGTTCACACTAGTTCTATGTTATTTCACTTGCACATCCACTCCTTACACACACAGGGCAACTTTACAGGGGCCAATTAACCTACAAACCTGCACGTCTTTGGGATGTGGGGAGCACCCAGAGGAAACCCATGCAATCACAGGGAGAATGTGCAAACTCCACACAGATAGCACCCGAGATCAGGATTGAACCCCAGTCTCTGGCGCTGTGAGGCAGCAGCTCTACCAGCTGCACCACTGGGCAGCCCCGAGAAAGTTTTCTCTGCCTCGAAATTCATTTTGAAAAATAATATCAGCCAACGTTGCGTCATTCCTCAGGAATAGAGCAATGATCCACCATCGTATTTCTCTCTCTTTCTGCAGATGACTTACCTCACACCACAATGTGCGGCAGTGACGACCCAGTTTTCATTGATCAAAGACCCACCGCAGAAATGCCATCCAGTGCCACTCTGTTACACAAAGAAAAATGGTCACCGAGTATTACCATTGAAGCACCCTAACTTCTGTCCTCATACTGGAAGTAGTTCTGAGGGGAATAGATGGGAGCGATGACACCCTATTACAAAATGAATAAGAGGAACCAGGACTCAATTCATGAGGCAAGGAAATCAGCAAGGGCAACAGTAGATCACCAACAGAGGTCTTCCAAATAAAGAGTTTGTGTATATCTTCGGTGTAAACGAGCATCTGCAGTTCCTTCCTACACCTTTAATCTACTAAGTCCATAGCAACCATCGATCATCCATTCACACTAGTTCTATGTTATTTCACTTGCACATCCACTCCACACTCACACTCACACTCCAACTTTACAGAGGCCAATTAACCTACAAACCTGCACGTCTTTGGGATGTGGGCAGGAAACCGGAGCACCCAGAGGAAACCCATGCAATCACAGGGAGAATGTGCAAACTCCACACAGATAGCACCTGAGATCAGGATTGAACCCCAGTCTCTGGCGCTGTGAGGCAGCAGCTCTACCAGCTGCACCACTGGGCAGCCCCGAGAAAGTTTTCTCTGCCTCGGAATTCATTTTGCAAAATAATATCGGTCAAAGCTGCGTCATTCCTCAGGAATAGAGCAATGATCCACCAGCGCATTTCTCTCTCTTTCTGCAGATGACTTACCTCACACCACAATGCGCGGCAGTGACGACCCAGTTTTCATTGATCAAAGAGCCACCGCAGAAATGCCAATCAGGTCCACTCTGTTACACAAAGGAAAATGGTCACTGAGTATTACCATTGAAGCACCCTAACTTCTGTCCTCATACCTGAAGTCATTTTGAGCGGAATAGATGGGAGCGATGACGCCGTATTACAAAATGGATAAAAGGGACCAGGACTCAAAGGACAAAGGACATTTATTGTCACATACACCAATTGGTGTAGTGAAACTTGTCTTGCCATGCAGCACATAGATAAAGATAAGACATAACATTAAAGACGTCCTTGTCTCAATTAATGAGAGAAGGAAATCAGCAAAAGTGACAGTAGATCACCAACGGAGGGCTTTCAAATAAAGAGTGGAAAATGAATATATTCCTATGCATTCAAATAAATGTCATGAATTTCAAAAGATGCTATGAATAATTTAACACAGAATCTACATTCTACTTTTAATCTACAAGATGCAGTAGAAAAAGGGAAGAGCATTGTGCAGGAGGGGTTAATTGTAGCAATTTCAACAGGTCTAAATTCATTTACTTTTTCTATCCAGCTCCATAACATTAGCTGACCTGCAAGGAAACCTGCCAGGGCCAGGATCCTGGAATCGCCTCTTCACCATTGACAATTCGAGTATAGCCTGTGACAACAGGGGCGATGGCTGGAGTTCCACAACCTGTGCCTCAATGGAAAAAAGCAATTAAATATTATGAACAATGTCTGTATTTCCACACAACATCCTCCATTACAATGATTAAGACGAGGACTTCTGATTTCAAACAGTATTACCGTGAGTGGCGCCAACGAATGCGAAGCAGGAGAGAAGCCAGATGAATGCCATGGTTTAAATTACAATGTGTTTCAAAAGATTGGTGATTGGTTTTATATAGTCTGTTTGCCATGAACCTTACACTCGCAAAGTCACAACTAGATAACAATGTGTGTTCTTTACAAAGTTAAAAATCACCATCAAAGCAAATGAATGAGTGCACATGCTGCTTATTTCTTTCCAAAGTAAACAAATAAAATACAAAAAATACAAGGTTATGACAAATCTGATGAAAGTTGGCAAATGTCCTGAAAATTTGAATTTAGCTTAGTTTAGAGATACAGCGCAGAAACAGGAACTTCGGCCCACCGAGCCCGCTATGACCAGTGATCCCTGTACTACATGCTAGTGACAATTTTACCGGTCAATTAACCTACAAATCTGTACGTATTTGGAGTGTGGGAGGAAAACGGAAAACAAAACCCTCGAGATCACAGAGAACATACAAACTCCATACATACAGCACCCGTAGTCTGGATTGAACCCGGCTCTTTGGCGTTGTAATGCAGCAATTCTATCGCTCCACCACTGTGCCACCCTGTGCCAAGTGCCGAATTTAGCCAAGTGCTGTTTGCACACGTACTGTTTCTGTGCATAATTTCTCAGTACTCGGGGTTCTAGCATTTTTGGCGTTCTGTGAACTTCTGATGGGCTGATGCAAGTTGCTTCCTTATATGGTGATCTGCCCTCCTCAGCCTCCAAACCTATCGTTCCCCTGCCCCGTACTGCCACTTCTATCTCATTCCCAAAATCCGCAAGCAAGACTGCCCCGGCTGACCCATTGTTTCTGCCTGCTCCTCATGTTCATAAGATCTAGGAGGATAATTAGGCCATTCGGCCCATCAAGTCTACTCCTCCATTCACTCATGGCGGATCTATCTTTCACTCTCAATCCCATTCTCCTGCCTTCTCACCATAATCCCTGATATCGGTACTAATCAAGAATCTGTAAATCTCTGCCTTATGTACCTGTCCCTTTTAGGCGGCTGCAGGAGACTATACGGTCGCCACATGTTCGCGGGTGGTTGCCGGGGAGTCGCCTTCATGGTCGTGAGGAGTTCCCGCATTCTGAGAACTAGTCGCGGCCTCATTATGTCGCCAAAAATTAGCGACGACTAGAATGAAGCCGCCATGGAGAGTGGTGAGAATTCTCGTGCCGTAGGTGGATCGCCAGGACGTCCTAGTGGGTTGCCTTGAAGTCGAAAGTTCTCGTAGGTTCTTGTAGGTTGTAGCCGGTGCTGACTGGTGAATTTCATTGGCTCATTGTGGGAGAGAAATGTAAGCAGTAGTTTTCAGAACCAAGGATAACCGACCAGTAATGTTAAATGTCCGCCGAACTTTACAGCCGTGTATCTCTGGCTTCTGAAAAGTTGTCTCCACTCTTTCTCCCCCCTCCCCCCCCTGCTCCCCCCCTCTTCCCCCTCTCTTTTAAAGGACTTACCGTACACTGTGCTTTAGCCGTCTTCATTACAGCGCCAACCTTCCTGTTCATCGCAGTGTGTGTATGTATCACCTTGGCTTTGCGCCGTGTGAATTTCAGACAGTGCTCCCCCGCTTGCCCTGTCCCCCGCCTGCGATGTGCTTGTGTGCGTGTTCCACTCCGACAGTCGCCGTTCCAGTTGCCGTTTTTTTAGGCGACTGCCGGCGACTTAACAGTCGCCTAAAAAATCGCCCAAGTTTGACAGGCCCATTAAATATATCCATTGACTTGGCCTCCACAACCATCTGTGGTAATGAATTTCACATGCCCCACGGACCTAATCTCCGAATACCTTGATTTCATCTTATCCCCCTTGTCCATCCCCTGCCGACCTACGTCCGAGACAGGGCAACTGAATGTCATGAATAACAATGAATGATACATAAAACGAGTAGCATGTTTCTTGCAAAGTGTTGCTTAAAATTCATGTTGACCCTTTGAGATGCTCATTGTATCTTTTATCATCCGGGAAATAAGAGATTAATTCCTGATAGTTTAGCTTTTCCTTTAAGTCCTATTTTAATAGGTATTCAAATATATTTGGAATAACGCGTTTGTTGATTTAATACCAAAGCTTGATTTACACGCTCCTATTATTGGAATAACGAGCTCCAATTTACGCCCGGCAGCGTAGTCGTATATGTTTAATTTATGCATTTTTGAATTATACACTGCTTTTCAAGAACATAACCCCACGTAAAAGGTGAGGTGCCTGTATATAACAATGATTGTTTTTCTTCACCAAGCCAAGTCAAGTCAAAGTCAAAAGAGTTTATTGTGATGTGTCCCTGACAGGACAATGAAAATCTTTCTTTGCATAGCACAACAGAACATAGAAGGCATTGACTACAATTCTATACATAAATACACCCATGACTTAATAAATTAATAAAGTGCAAATAACAGATGGAGGGATATTAATGTTCAGAGTTCCGAGCCAGGTTTAATAGCGTGATGGCTGTGGGGAAGTAGCTATTCCTAAACCGGGTTGTTGCAGTCTTCAGGCTCCTGTACCTTCTACCCGAAGGTAGCAGGGAGATGAGTGTGTGGCTAGGGTGATGTGGGTCCTTGATGATGCTGCCAGCCTTTTTGAGGCAGCGACTGTGATAAATCCCCTCGATGGAAGGAAGGTCAGAGCCGATGATGGACTGGGCAGTGTTTACTACTTTTTGGAGTCTTTTCCTCTCCAGGGCGCTCAAGTTGCCGAACCAAGCCACGATGCAACCAGTCAGCAAGCTCTCTACTGTACACCTGTAGAAGTTAGAGAGAGTCCTCCTTGACATACCGACTCTCCGTAATCCTCTCAGGAAGTAGAGGCGCTGATGAGCTTTCTTAATAATTGCATCTGTGTTCTCGGACCAGGAAAGATCTTCACAGATGTGCACGCCCAGGAATTTGAAGCTCTTGACCCTTTCAACCATCGACCCGTTGATATAAACAGGACTGTGGGTCCCCATCCTACTCCTTCCAAAGTCCACAATCAGCCCTGACTGAAACCAAGATATTCCCGCATCTGTGTTCAGTTCACCTCCTTCAACTTTACTGACAACATCCACTGATCTCCTCTGCAGTCACTTGTGTCTCTGTATTCTGTTCATGTACCTAGGTGCTCAAGTGCTGAGGAGAAAGCGGGGCGGGTGTATTTTAATAGCATGTCAAAATGTATTTCATTATCTAAATTGTTACTTTCACACTCCTATTATCATTAGCAAAAAGCACATGTTCTTCCTTAGTTTAGATGGTTCCTATCTTAAATACACTTCCTTTACTTCAACTAGCTATGCCTTATAGTCTAAACGCCTCCTAAATCTATCTATTGCCTCCACTGACACGACCTCTAAGTTACCTTCACTATATTGGCCTCTGTTTCCCATGACACTTCCCCAGTATGTTTGTTCCTGGGTTATGCATATTACAAACCTACAATTATGCTTATTTCCAGCATTTATTACATCACCCACGAAGTAGATAAATTTATTAAAAAGGAAGCCCAGATGCTGATTTATACCAAAGATGGACACAAAATGCTGGAGTAACTCAATGGGTCAAGCAGCATCTCTGGAGAAAAAGGATAGGTGATGTTTCGGGTCGGGATCTTCCTTCAGTCTGTTCTGTCAATATCAGATAGTAAACTTATTCACGTACTATGGATATGCTGCCCTCTTCAGGTGCCCTGCTGGGGTTCAGGTGTGTCCCAGGTATGTAAGAAGTGAAGGAGAGGACAAGGCATAGACCAATTGACCAAATGGTGCCAGCACAACAACCTGGCTCTCAACACCAGCAAAACCAAGGAACTGATTGTGGACTTTGGAAGGGTTAGGATAGGGACCCACAATCCCGCTTATCTCAACGGGACGATTTTGGAAAGGGTGAAGAACTTCAAATTCCTGGGCGTGCATATTTCCGAAGATCTTTCCTGGTCCCAGCACACTGATGCAATTATAAAGAAGGCACATCAGCGCCTCTACTTCCTGAGAAGATTACGGAGAGTCAGTATGCCAAGGAGGACTCTCTCGAACTTCTACAGGTGCACAGTAGAGAGCATACTGACTGGTTGCATCGTGGCTTGGTTTGGCAACTTGAACGTCCAGGAGCGGAAATGAATGCAGAAAGTTGTGACCACTGCCCGGTCCATCATCGGCTCTGACCTCCCCACCATCGAAGGGATCCATCGAAGTCGCTGCTTCAAAAAGGCAGCCAGAATCATCAAACACCCACACCATCCTGGCCATACAATCATCTCTCCGTTGCTATCGGGAAGAAGGTACAGGAGCCTGAAATCTGGAACATCCAGGTTCAGGAACAGCTTCTTCCCCATAGCCATCATGTTATTAAACACAACATCAAACAAACTCTGAACAATAACAGCCTATTGCACTTTATCTGTTTATTTATTGTGTATATATATGGTCTATGGTATATAGACACACTGAACTTTTATCTCCTGTTCTGTATTATGTTTACATATTCTGTTGTGCTGCAGCAAGCAAGAATTTAATTGTCCTATCTGGGACAATTGACAATAAAACACTCTTGACTCGGTTCTGCTCCAGTTGGCATCAACTGCAGGATTTCAGATAGGACTACACTATTTACACTGCATTTAGGAACATCAATGCTTTGGACTTCAAGAATTCTGAAACATGATTGCTTTAGTTTAGTTTAGTTTAGTAGAGGTACAGAGTGGAAACAGGCCCTTCAGCCCACCGAGTCCGCGCCAACCAGCGATCCCCGTACACTAGCACTATCCCACATACACGGGGAAATTTACAGTAGCCAATTAACCTACAAACTTGCTCATAATGGGAGTGTGGGAGGAAACTGGGCACCCAGAGAAAACACACCTATTCACAGGGAGAACGTACAAAAACCGTACAAGATCGAACCCAAGTCTCTGGCGCTGTAAAGGCAGCTGTTCTAATGCTGCGCCACTGTGCTGGCCTATTGTTGTTATTATGCTCTGTGCACTTTGGAATAAATTATACTTCACTTCCTTAAGTTTCATTTTAAAATTCAGAATTGAGATATTACTTCCATCTGCTGAAGGTAGATTGTTTGAAAAAAGACAAATGTAGTGTGGGTTTTTCTTCTGGAATTCCCCCACACACATTCCGAGAACTGGTGTTAGAGAGGGGCTCTGTTAAAGTCAGGAACAGAACATAGAACAGTGCAGCACAGGAACAGGCGCTTCGGCCCACATTGTCTGTGCCGAACATGATGCCAATAAATATATTTGTTGAAGCTATACATGCTCACCTTCCAATATTCCATATGCTGACCCCCCCCACAATGGATAAAATACAACAGTCAGTGCAGGAAGTGACTGCAGATGCTGGCTTATACCGAAGATAGACTGGAGTAACTCAGTGGGTGACGTTTCGGGTCGAGACCCTTCTTCAGTCTCGACCTGAAACCATTCCTTCCCTCTCGAGATGCTGCCTGTCCCACTGAGTTACTCCAGCTTTTTGTGTCTACAACAGTCAGTTGTGGTTTAAACAGCAGATAATTACTCATTCGGAGAGCTTCACACCAAGAACAGTGCAGAGAGTGATGAGTTAAACAGAGATGGTTAATACACACCTGTGACAGAAAGCAGGGCTTTGCTCCTGCTCAGGAAGGCAAGGTCGGTGTATGTGGCCTTCGTGCTAACGGCGTTGGAATCCAATTCAGCTCTGGTGGTACCGGAGGGGAGAACCACTTGTAGAGCCCAGCAGCACAGCAGCATGATGTTACGCATGATACTGCAGGATAGAGGCACCACAGTTAGCTGGAAGCAGCAGCCCTGGAAATGTAATCAGCACCTATGAATGCGCCGTACAATAACCACACTGGTTTTGGATTTCAAGTACTCATTCAGGCATTTGTTAAAATGTGGCGAGGCTTTGGGGAATAAATTCCAGACACACCTCTCATTCAGTTACTATTTGCTCAACTCCCCTTTAATTGTTAAAGAAGGAACTGCAGATGCTGGAGAATCGAGGATACACAAAAGGCTGGAGAAACTCAGCGGGTGCAGCAGCATCTAAGGAGCGAAGGAGATAGGCGACGTTTCAGGTCGAGACCCTTCTTCAGACTGGGCTATAGGCGACGTTTCGGGTTGAGACCCTTCTTCAGACTGGGCTGAAGCAGGGTCTCGACCTGAAACGTCGCCTACCTCCTTCACTCCTTAGATGCTGCTGCACCCGCTGAGTTTCTCCAGCCTTTTGTGCACCCTCTCCTTTAATTGTTCTAGTTGATGTACTCTGCTACAAGAAATGGGTCTTCTGTCAGGTCTCACATTTGATCTAGTTTCTAGTTATTGGTTTTTAGTATTAGAGTTTGCATCCTTGTTTTATTTTGGTGTCTCACATCTCCTCTTGTTTCAGATCCCATTTCCTGTCAGGTCGTTTACCCTCATGTGATTGTTGGCCCATCCTGATGTGTTTCACCTGTGTCTCGTTATCCCCTGTTAAGTCTGTATTTAAGCCCTTGGTGTTTTAGTTCCCATTGCCAGTTCGTTGTGTATACTACTTGGTATCACCTCGTTCCAGCTTTAGAAATATTGTGACTTTGTGAACTCAACCATTGCCTGTTTTTCAAGCACTGTTTTTGCCTGCTCCTAGATTAGACTGTTGCTTCTGTGTTTGCTTACCTGTGTACCGACTTGGACCAATTAAACTCTGAATACGGATCTGCCCTGTGCCTGAGCCTGCATTTGTGTCCTCCTCCTCGTTCAGTTCTGACAGTATGAACTGGTCAACAATGGATGCAGCGGGCTCTGATCCTTTTCAGGCAGTGCTCCAGAAGCAAGAGGAGCGCACCTCGCATTACGAGGGTCAACTCACCTTGATCGTCGCTAGGTTCCTGGATCTTGGTGAGCGTCTGCGGGGGTTCCTAGCGGACATCGGTTCACAGGTGAACACTTTAAGTTCTCGATTTGAAGACCTGGTTGCTTGGCTGAATTCTTTGTTTCCTACTGTGGCTCCCGTGCCTGCCAAGTCTGTTTCCTTGTCTGTGTCTCCAGGGGCTCCGATGGCCACGGTTGACGCAGCGTCTCCATTCGTCAACTTGGCAAGACCAGAACACTGTTCTGGGGAATCGGAGAAGTGTAGACATTTTTTGATTCAGTGTGGGCTGCATTTTGAACTTCAAGCGGCTTCCTTTCCATCAGAACGATCAAGGGTAGCCTTTATCATCACGCACCTGTTGGGTAGAGCGGAGGCTTGGGCCACGGCGGAATGGGCTCGGTATTCTCCTGGTTGCCAGACGGCGGTCCTGTTCATGGAAGCTCTGTCCCGCACGTTTGATCACCCCAATCCTGGCCGAGAGGCTTCACAGAACCTGGTCTCCATGAAACAAGGTAATCGCTCAGTTATGGATTTTGCTATTGAATTTCGAACTGTTGCTGCTAAGAGTGGATGGAATGAGTCTGCTTTGTTGGATGCTTTTCGCAATGGATTGTCTGAAGCTATCAAGGATCAGTTGGCTCCACTAACCCTGCCTTCCGACTTTGAGTTTATGATTTCCCTGGCTGTCCAAATTGACGCTAGGCTCAGAGAAAGAGAGCGAGAGAGGAGATCGGCGGCAGTTTGGTCCTCCTCCCAACAGTGGAGGCAGTGTTGTCCTTCGCCTTCCGGTCGGGACCTCGTCCCTCTCGGCCGGTCCAGTCAGTCTACAGCACCACCTGTCTCATCGGAGGAGCCCATGCAGGTGGGACGAGCCAGATTCCGCCTAAGGGAGGGGAGGTGTTTTTACTGCGGTGAACTGGGACATTTGTTGAATGGCCGTTCAGTAAAAGACAAGGCTCACCAATGAAAGAGAGGACATTGGTGAGCTGTACCACTCCTATGAGCCGTTCCTCTTGTCAACTCACTATTGTACAATTGTTGGTGCATTCCCAGTGACACTCCCTGCAGGCTTGGGTTGATTCTGGGGCAGATGAGAACTTCATGAACATTCACTTGGCTGATGAATTGAAGCTGGAACGTGAACAGCTTCACGATCCTCAGGAGGCTAGTGCACTGGATGGGCGCCTAATGTACAGGGTGATTCACCGAACGCAACCTGTTCAACTCATCGTGGCAGGTAATCATTTGGAGACCATCAGTTTTCATCTCCTCGACTGTTGTCTTCCGCCGCATAAGGGTCGTCTTTATTCCTTGTCTTCACCTGAGCGGCTCGCCATGGAAAAGTACATTGACGACGCCCTTGCTGCTGGGATCATCAGATCTTCCTCTTCACCTGCAGGAGCTGGATTCTTCTTTGTGGGTAAGAAGGATGGAACACTTCGGCCCTGCATAGACTACAGAGGACTCAATGACATTACTGTTAAGAACAGATACCCTCTTCCTCTTATCTCCTCTGCATTTGAACTGTTAAAGGACGCTAAAATATTCACTAAGTTAGATCTTAGAAATGCTTATCATCTGGTAAGGATAAGGGAGGGGCATGAATGGAAGACTGCGTTTAACACACCTAGTGGTCATTATGAATATCGGGTCATGCCGTTTGGTCTTACTAATGCTCCAGCCGTTTTTCAAGGCATGGTTAACGATGTATTACAGGACATACTGAACAAATTTGTGTTTGTGTACCTTGATGACATTTTGATTTTTTTTCTCCAGATGAAGCTTCCTATGTGCAGCATGTACACCAGGTGCTGGAACGTTTGCTCTCAAATGATCTGTTTGTGAAAGCTGAGAAATGTGAATTTCATGTTAACACTGTTCAATTCCTTGGTTATGTTGTGTCACCTGATGGTATACAGATGGACCCGGGCAAGGTCAGTGCTGTGGCCACCTGGCCTACACTCTCCAGTTGTAAGCGACTTCAGGGATTCCTTGGGTTTGCTCATTTTTATAGGAAGTTTATCCGGAACTTTAGTGTCACTGCTGCACCACTCCATGCTCTCACCTCACCCCACGTGCCTTTCTCTTGGTCCCCTCAAGCAGAAGCTGGATTTTTGAGACTCGAGGAGCTTCTCCTCAGCCCCCATCCTGGTTCACCCTGACCCGTCACTCCAGTTCGTGGTTGAGGTGGATGTCTCTGGTGTGGGCATCTGGGCCATACTCTCCCAGAAGTCCTCCACAGATGGTCGACTACATCCCTGCGCTTTCCTCTCAAGAAAGTTTTCTCCTGCTGAGAGAAATTACGATGTGGGTAACCAGGAACTGTTAGCTGTTAAAGCAGCCTCGGAGGAATGGAGACATTGGTTGGAGGGTACTAAGCAGCTGTTTCTAGTTTGGACAGACCACAAGAACCTGGAATACATCAAGTCAGCCAAATGCCTCAACTCGCGCCAAACAAGGTGGGCTCTCTTCTTTAATCGATTTGATTTTGTACCGCCCTGGTGCCAAGAATGGCAAACCTGATGCTCTCTCCAGACAGTTTGATCCTGACCATCCCCTGAGGTTTCAACTCCCATTCTGCCTGCTTCCTGTTTTGTTACCCTCATGTGATTGTTGGACCATCCTGATGTGTTTCACCTGTGTCTCATTATCCCCTGTTGAGTCTGTATTTAAGCCCTTGGTATTTTAGTTCACATTGCCTGTTCATTGTGTATACTACTTGGTATCACCTCGTTCCAGCTCTAGAAATATTGTGACTTTGTGAACTCGACCATTGTCTGTTTTTCAACCACTGTTTTTGCCTGCTTCTAGATTAGACTGTTGCTTCTGTGTTTGCTTACCTGTGTACCGACTTGGACCGATTAAACTCTGAATACGGATCTGCCCTGTGTCTGAGCCTGCATTTGTGTCCTCCTCGTTCAGTTCTGACATCAGTAAGTGTCTGGGAGCAGGGCCGGCTTTAGGAGGTGCGGGGCCCAATTGGGTTCCCAGCCAAGGTCTGTAGAATGATAGAAATATAAATAAAGTCTATTATAGACTTTATATCTCTCTGGTAGAATGGAAAGTAATCAAAATGTGCGCTTAGAAAGTGCATGCGAGTTAATGGACCAAACAGATCTAAGGTATATTATTACTAAAAGTCTCCTCTTGACTACTTCCTGTCTACGTTACAAAAAACACTACCCTATATCGCTATGATTTTTTTGCCATCTTACTCACCGTCCTCCTCTCTTCCAATCGCCCCAAGGTTTTTTCCAATCGATGAAATAATAAAAAAGTTATGAATGTTTAAAAAAATCGTGAAATCAGCAGATTCTTCTTCTTGCCTGTCATTCACCATGATGAAGGTAACACCCCTTCTGGGGGGGGGCAGGAGAATAAAGCCTGACCGTGAAGACCGTGAGCGAGTCAGTCACCCCGGAAGACTGAGTGAGAGTTGAGTCCAGAACTGAGTCTACGCTGTGATTGAACTGAACTGTGAGTCTGCAAACGGTGCTGCTGCAACTGAATGTCCCACTCACTGCGGAAGTCCCGTTCACTGCGGAGGTCCAACTCGGGGGGGAGGCTGCTTTCAACATGTGAGTAGATTCAAGAGAGCTTCACTGTCATGTATATGGTGTGTGAGGTGGTGTGTGTGTGAGATGGAGGGTGTGTATGTGAGTGTGTGTGAGCCCACAGCCGTGAGCGAGTCGGCTGCCTGCCCGCCAGCCGTGAGCGAGTCGGCTGCCTGCCCAAAAATCCATTTGGCCCACAATGTCCATAATAGCCCTCTGGAAACCAGTCCCTTCAGCCCACAACACCAATACTAGTGCTCCAGAAAGCCCCTCTCCCCTCACCACTGGCCACCAATATTGGTGGAGAGGTAGAATATTGCGTTGGAGGACCAGCCCTCCCGTGTGAACATGGGACCCAATGGGTCCCACTAGTCTAGTTTTAATATAAAATTGCATACATGTAAGCCTACAAGTAACAAACAAAATGTGTAGATCACCTTGGAAAAGTACATAGTTACAATACCACTTGTTTTAGTGATTGTCAAACGAACTAGATCAAACTTTCCTAGCAACTCAATAACACCATGGAAATTTCCATTTTGTGGTGTTCCTATGTGTTCCTCAGATCCCCGGAATGGCAAGTTCCTTTCTGCCAGGAACTGTACAGTGGCTACCAGTCGCTCAAAAACCTGATGCCACATTTTGCTTCTTGTCTGATTAGTTTTTCCACCACTTCATCAATAGTTTTTTCTACCACTTCATCAATACTTTTTTTCTTTTTGGAGTTCTCATGCTCAGCTAGTCTTGAATGAAAGTTCGGCCAGTTATTAGAAACACAACTTGCAAGTGCACTTGCTGCGTTATTATCAAAAAGCTTGCAGTAGTAACAGAAGATTTTATCACTTGATACAGAGTATATTAGCCATGGACGATCTACAATTTCACCATTTGGCAGTTTTCTTTTGCTGTGAAATTTTGAAAAACGTGATCCACTCTCATTCTTGGGGGAAAAAATCTACTATAATTGTAGATGGTCCTTTTTTCACTAAGTAGTCCCTGACACTCTGACTTATCATTTCTGGCCATGCTGCAGGATCATCTGTTAATTCTACAAAACTGGCAGATTTTGAATTCCCGTTCTCCCTTGCCTGAGAGGAACCAGCAGTCATGTCAACAGGCGAGTTTCCTTGTTTGTCAAATTTAACACTTTCAAAATGGCCGATCTCACATTCAGTAAATAAATTCCCACTTTGTCTTTCAAAACTTCTTCAGACTGGCTTCCTACGGTGTCAGCATCTTCACTCTGTTGTGGCTCTACTTGCTCTTCTGCAAGATAGTTCTTGCGAGAGTTTTGCTGAAATACTTATCCAATTCTCCTTTTGCCTTTTCTGCTTCGGCCTTCTTTGCCTTGGCTACACCCCTTTTCTTACTGCCACTCAAATATGTTTTGCCGATGTCCCTTAGTCTTTTAATCATATTTACAGAAACCACAGAAATCTCTGTAGAACCTGCAATGTGGTGTTACATATATATATTGCAATGTGTTATTGTGTACTTAACGAGCCGAGAGTAGCGAGGCCCCCTTAGGGAGCAATTGGGCAAATTGGCTTAAGGCTGGCCCTGTCTGGTGGTAGGTTTCCCTGCACCATCTACTGGAGGCATTCACTATAACAGCCTAGAAATTCTACTGTAGAGCACCATTGTTTAGAGTGCTGTGCAATTAGATTTCACCATAAGCAGGTTGCATTCTCCTGCAGATTTGTCCCTGGTCCTCTCTGTATATGACACACAAACACTCACTTGGTCAGCATGGCCGAGTTGGGCGGAAGGACCTGTTTCTGTGCTGTATGACTATGACTGTGGGCTGAGTTGCCAGACAATAACATTGTCTCCCGTTTAAGTAACCTTCCTTTAAGTTGCTTAAGTTGGGAAGGAGACCCGGATAGCGCCAGAGACCTGGGTGCGATCCTGACTATGGGTGCTGTCTGTACAAAGTTTGTATGTTCTCTCTGTGACCGCCTGGGTTTCCTCCAGGTGCTCCGTTTTCCTCCCACACTGCAAAGACGTACGGGTTGGTAGATTAATTGGGTTCGATAAGATTAAAACTTTTTAGCAGAGTCGAGACCATGAGGTAATTCAATGATCTTTATTATGAACAGTAAAACAATGAATAACGCAAGTCAGTATGACAGCTAAATAACGATGTTGCATCCACAAGCATGGAGCCGGAATGAATGAAAATGACAAAGCTCACGAAAAACTCGCTCCCGTGCCCATGTGACTGGAGTAGCCAATCCGAGGGTTTGACTATCCCAAGGCACCAGCAGGTGTCATTACAACTTGTCCCTAGTGTGTAGGATAGTGCGGGGTCACAATACAACTTTCATAGCACGCCAGAAGTATAAAATGTACTCACTGATCATTGCCAAATATGAAATGTAATGGAGCTCACTGGCACAAGATCACCTTTGGTGTGAAGATATCAGTAAATCAATGGCATTGAGACACACGATGGAATAGGTGAGAAGTATCCTGAGATAAACAGTTGGACACAAGGTTATCTTTTGTTGAGTGAAATATTAACTAATTATCTATGATCGAAAATGACATGAGGCTCATTACTTATTAAGGTGCAATTTTAAAAAAAATATTTCTCGTGAATTGCTTTTTTCTGTAAGTACAAAACCTCATTGACAGTATCAATGCAGGTCTGAGTTTGAGTGTAGGCAAAAGACTACTTTTAAAAACCTTACTGGTCTGAGTTTCCAAAGAACTAACTATTTGTGTAGCCAATATCAATACAATGCAACCTAATTAAACGTTGGACTTGACTTTGGACTTCAGACTTGAGAGATGCAGCAAGGAAAGAAGCCCCTCTGCACACCGAGACCGCGCCGACCAGCGATCATACTGAACACCAACACAATCCAAACACTAGGGACAATTTGCAATGTTAATAATGACAATTAACCTACAAACCTGCACGTCTTCGGAGTGTGTGAGGAAACCGGAGCACTCGGAGATAACCCACGCAGTCACAGGGAGAACGTCCAAACTCTATGCAGACAGCACCCATAGTCAGGATCGAACCCGGGGCACGGGCAGCAACTGTACCGCTGCACCACTGTGTCGCACTTTGGTTTCTTGAAAGATCATTAAGATTGTTTTAGCCAAGCCATCTTTCTATTTGGATGCACCCAGTCAGAATAGATGTTTCTCCTGAGACTAGAGCTGATTTCAAACTGAGATCTCAGCGAAAATAAGAACTCGCATTCACTGAGGAACTTGCATAGCCTTTGGGCATCTTAACTTAGTTTACAGCCCATCTTCTTGCGTATGGAGTGTCAACCTAAACTTGTTCTATTTGATGTATTTGTTTGCACACGTCGGGTTGTTTGCATTAGTCGAAACGGGTTGGACCAAGTGAAGGTTGCAATCTCCCACCCCAGTTTACAGCCCATGAAGAGTGGCCAATGTGGTCGTTAATACAGGGAAACTGAATTGTGAGCAATGTCGTACCACTGGGATAAATGGCTATTTAAATTGTTTCATCTGTGACCTAAATCGTCCAAGAACAGCCCAACCAAATGTCTTGCACAGCTGTATGACCTCACCGTGGGTGCAGGTGAAGATGACTAACAGAATCTGGTAGTGGGGGATAACGATGATGGGAATAAGAAAGCAATAATAATATATATTTTTAAAGTAATCATGTATTGTCTTTCTGCTGACTGGTTGGCTTGCAACAAAAAAGCTTTTCACTCTACCTTGGTACACATGACAATAAACTAAACTGACACTAAACTGCAACCAATATGGATTAGGATAGGATTAGTGGGAAATAAAGTGCTAGGCGGTCAGCACAAACCCGATTGGCCGAAGGGCCTGATTCCATGCTATTTCTCTGACTCCTGTGGCATGTGCAATGAGGAATGGCGGCAATCTGCTGGGCTTGGTCAAAGGTACCCAAGTTATGAAAGAGCGTCCTTTTAAAAAAAAAAACAGAACTGGCTGTACTTTATATTTACTGAAGCAGCGAAGAATGACACTGGTTAAAATGCAGATTGAATGAATTCATTTATTTGTCTTTGTGGTTCATATTCGGGTTTTGCATTTAATTAGCAACGACGGTCTCATCGATCCAGCTTCGGAGCTCCGTCACACGGGCGTAGACCACTGGTCTCTTGGTGGAGCAGGAACTGCTTCCCCAGGAAACGATGCCGACCAAGTTCCAGACATTGTCCTTCTGACAGACGAGCGGACCTCCAGAGTCACCCTGAACACAGATCACAACCCCTGACTTAGTTTCATTTCTTTTTGACAATTGAATGAAGGGACATAATGCTGAGGCCGTGGCTGGGTGAATGATGAGCTGGCCCGGGTGCTGAACTGCGCACAAAGCCCAGCCGGTGGCTCCAGCTGAGGAGTTTTGGCCCGGGCCTGCGCGATGACACACGCAAAGTCCGGCATCCCATCCAACTCATGAACTGATGATCGGCCAAGAGAAGGAGGGGTGGTGGTGTTGGCGGTAAGTGAAGGTCAGACAACTGGCTGAGCTGCCGACAGATGGGGCCACACCTGAGGCACGGCTGCTGCACTCCATGGGCTGCACTACGTCGGGACGGGTGAGGCGGGACCGGACGCGGCGCTCCGACCCGACAGTCCCCTCGACCCGAGTAGTAGCTGTCAAATACGGGACAAGAGCAGTCCCGTATACGTCAAACCAATTTAGCCCAGTATACGGGATGTCCCGGCTAATCCGGGACAGTAGACAACCCTAGCGGGTGGTGAATCTGTGGAATTCATTGCCACAGAAGGCTGTGGAGGCCGTCAATGGACATTTTAAAGGTGGTGATTGAGAGATTCTTGATTAGCATGGATGCCATGGTTATGGGAACAAGGCAGGAGAATACGGTTTAGGGGGAAAGATAGATCGCCATGTTTGAATGGTAGAGTAGACAAGATGGTCCGAATGACCTAATTCTGCTCATAGAATTTATGAAATTATGAAGATTTAGGGACCTTTGAACCAGGCACGGGAATCGCTATCAAAATGTGGAAGGGACAGGGGACGCACAATTTCTTGCACACGCGTGCAAACATGCGAGGCTTTGGAGGCTCAATCCAGTGCTAAATGCATCAAAACTCTGCCTGTCTCGCTGGGTTAACCTACAGCCGTGCCTGGACTGACAGGACACCAGCGCTGCTTCTCCGCGCTGGCTGTAAACCTGGGCCATATTTCCCGCAAGTCCAGGCAGGGCTGTAGGTTAACCTGGCGGGACGGGCAGAGTTGAGCTGAGTTTAGTGCTGCTTCTCTGCGATGGCTGCGGGCCTGGGGGTACAGCTCCCGTCTGACTCCCGACGTCTCTGGCCACTCCTGGGTGTGGTGATGGGTGGGGGGGCACTCGGGTGGGGACTGGGATGGTCCAGTGGCGATTCAGCAGCGATTGGAGAGCCGGGATCGATCCTGGCTGCGGATGAGGCGCAGGTCGGTGTCCAGGGTTGCCGAGAGTGTTTTGGCACGTGTCCCTCCTCCAATCACCGCGCTCTATCCTCGTCCCACCCCCCCCTACTTCCGCCTCTGACCGACACCTCCTTCCACCACTGATTGCACTAAAGCATCATGTCCCACCCCCATTGACTGCTGACCAATATCTCTCTCGTCCAATTGGTGCCCTCGATCAGCAGTTCCACCCCCAATATCTTGCGGAAAGCGGAGATTTCACCGTGTTTTAAAATCCGGATTACAAAAAATTGTGGTGGGTGGGCAGTCCCCCAACCCAGGATTTTCTCCCCTGCTTTGAACAACCTCATACCATGCAAGAAGAAGCACCAGCTGCACCAGCGCAGATCATCAGGTCTGTGATTCCATTATTCCAGTAGTGCTTGCAGTCAGCATTGCTGAGGAGAGGAAGTGCCACTTGCTGCAGTTTGTCAGGCCATTCAATAGCTGCAGGAACATTAGATGGCACGTGTATCAACTGTCTAGATACCTTCAATATTGATACCATAATAAATCCTTTAACGGTCACATTACAATGAAAATAAAATAACGTATTTTATCTTCAGACTTCATCTGGGGTGGCTCAGTGGTGCAGCAGTAGAGCTGCTACCTTACAGCGCCAGAGACATGGGTTCGATCCTGACTATGTATTTTGTCTCTACGGAGTTTGTACATTCTCTAGCGACGTTACAAAACCTACCTTCAGCGGCTCTACAGTTCTGCCACTGGCCGTGTGCGCACCTTTGAGGGGGGGGGAGGGGCGGGATTAAAATTACGTTTTCTCCTGCCTGTCCGAGGCGGACTTCCTCGGGCTGCTAACTGCTGAAGAAAAATCGATCTGACTTCCGTTTCCGGATTTTTTTTTTTTCAAACCGCAAGACTATTTTATAATTAGATTAAAATAAAAAGCGACTTCTAATGCCCTCAACGCCTACAACGTGACGGATCGCATGAATGGGACAAAACAAAGGGTAAGTTGTATATTTTACATATAAACTTGTTTCTTGGGATGGCTTTAATCAAATTTTACGTTGCAAAAATGTGATTTGGGCCCCATACGAACCGGCAGTGTTTTTCCTGCTGATATGGGGGTCAAATTCACTGCAAATGCAACGTTCCAATCGATTGCATTCCAGAAAGACCCACACGCAAGATGATTTAAATGCTTTTTTGGACAATCTTGTCATAACATCTAAATCGTCTATATTTTGTGTTATTGTCTATCCATAATCAATATTTTTATATTAAATATCAGTTTTAGTCCCATGTATTGTGCAAAAAAAAATTTGATTATATTGAGTGGATGTATCTAGATTAATTTATGGGAATTAAACATCAAATTCCTTCCATCTGGCATATAAATTAATGACAGTGAGATTTAAAAATCATGTTATATTGTGAATTCTTGTGCGAATGGGATCAGTTTGTTATTTGGATACTTAGGCTATTTAAAAAATATATCCTTTTCTTAAGAAATGGAATCTACAGGACATTCTTAATGGGAAAGTGGTGGGCGGAAAGGCATGTCATGCGTGTTTTGTAGTTCAAAATGTCAAAATTGAAACGTTGAGGAAAAACAAGGTGAACAGAGTTGCTTATTGGTTACAATCTGAGGAGTATGATGATGCTACTGATTATGCTATGCCAATGTACCAGCTAGCAACTGATCTTCTCCATAAAGACTTGGTCTATTGCTAGAAATTGTAATTTATTTACCTATCTGTTACGGACTTACAGCATACAATACAATAATATTAAAGTTCTGATCTTGAAATTATCACATTTTTAAATTTTCAAGGCAGTCTGGGTGTTTATTACTATTTCCGTCAAAATGGTCAATTTTGTAATTGACTACAATTAGGTAATTAACTAATTATATGCTTTAATTTCAGGTGATCCAAGTAAGATGTTTTCTATTTGTTTCAGAATGCTTCAATCTATAATAACTGAACATTTCATTCAGTTCTCTTAAATTTTAAGAACGTTATGGGCTTTTCACTGTCCTCGATCACAGCCTTTGTGTTGTCAATGCAAAAGCAATAGGGAACAAGATGCTAATTTCCATATGAAAATGGCCATAACACTTTTAATACTGAAGATATGAAAGTGAATTAGGTGTCAAATTAAACTTCTTTTTATGCTTTATCTGATGGGAAAAATTGCAGACTTGATTTTTAAAATCTCAAAATGTTGTAACATTGCTACATTCTCCCTGTAACACTATGGGTTTTCTCTGGGTTCTTCCCACATGCTAAGGGTGTGAAGGTTTGTATGTTAATTGGTTTCTGTAAATCATCTCAAGCGCATAGGATAAAACTAGTGTACGGAAGATCGCTGGTTAATGTGGACTCGGTGGTTACAAGGGTCTGTTTCCACACTCTATCTCTAAAATAAGCCTTACTAAATAAATCTTGCAAAACATGATATGATCATTTTTCTAATAAAATGCAGTTATTTATCTCCATACCCAGAATGTCTCCTCATTATAAGACACAAAGTGCTGGAGTAACTCAGTGGGTCAGGCAGCTTTCCTGGAGAACTTGGACCGGCGACATTTCAGGTTGGGACCCTTCTTCAGACTGATCAGCCTGAAGACGTGCCCCAACTTAAAACATCACCTATCCATGTTCTCCAGGAAGCTGCTAGACCTGCTGAGTTATCCCAGCACTTTGTGTCTTTTTTTGTAAACCTGCATCTGCAGTTACTTGAGTCCGCTCACTGTAAATGGTTCAGTCAGGTTTAAAGTCTCCTGTAATGCAAAAGATAAAGAAAACAAAAAAACCCGACAAAAGTGTTTTCTGCAAACCTGTACGAACATTATTTTCACAACACAAATCGATTCATTAGCAAATTTGTATGTTCATTTTTTTAAAATACAGCTGTGCTAATGTTCAAGTAGCGTATCAGAAAAGTGATAGTCACTGGACAAAAGTGATGGTTTAACAGCAGTTACCTTGTGCTGTTGTGGAGTTGCAAGATTTGAACCCTGTCCCACAGACTTCTGGCAGCTGGATTCTGGGCTTTAGACTTTAGAGACACCGTGTGGAAATAGACCCTTCGGCCCACAGTGTCTGCACCGACCAGCGATCGCCACATACACTAGCACTATCCTACACTCTAGGTGTAATTTACAATTTGCAGAAGCCAATTAACCTACAAACCTACAGTTACCCTTGAAACATAGAAACATAGAAAATAGGTGCAGGAGGAGGCCATTTGGCCCTTCGAGCCTGCATCGCCATTCATTGTGATCATGGCTGATCATCCACAGTCAGTAACCCATGCCTGCCTTCTGTCTATACGGAGTTTCTGCCTTCATTTTGTGTCCCCTCAAATTTGTCAAAGCCCGCACAATCGCTGTGATGTGTAGGATCACCCTCCTCCATGACCAGGGCAATGATCGTTACAGCGTTGATATCATTGCTCGCTTCCATGTGTGTACGGTGGAGAGCATATTGAGTGGTTGCATCACGGCCTGGTTCGGCAACTCGAACGCTAAGGAACAAAGGAGATTACAAAAAGGTAATGAACACTACCCAGTCCATCACCTCCCCACCATCAGAGGGATCTACAGGAGGCACTGCCTTATAAAGGCAGCCAGCATGATCAAAGACCCACACCATTCTGGCTGCACTCTCATTTCACTCCTAGCATCTGAAAGAAGGGAAAGGAATTTGAAAACTGTGAACACCAGATTCAGAAAGAGCTGCTTCCCATCAACCACCAGGTTTTTGAACACTGGAAAACACTAACACTAACTAATTTCAGGAGCGGCACGGTGGCGCAGCGGTAATATTGTGGCTTCGATCCTGGGTTCCCAGGTTCGATCCTGACTACGGGTGCTGTCTGTACGTTCTCCCCGTGACTTTGTGGGTTTCCCCCACGTACTCTGGTTTCCACCCACACACCAAAGACATGTAGGTTTTGGGTTAATTGGCTTTGGCGAAATTGTCCCTAGTATGTAGGATAGTGCTAGTTTACAGGCATTGCTGGTTGGGGTAGACTTGGTGGGCCGAAGGGCCTGTTTCTGCACCGTATATCTAAACCAAACTATGAACTGTCTTTGTTCGCACTTAGGACTTTGGGCTTTTTTTGCACTACTTTTGGGATTATTAATTTGAATTATTTTTCCTAAATATATGTTTCATTTGTGTGTACAGGTCTGTAATACTGCTGTAAGTAAGAATGTCATTGTTCTGATCATGGTACACATGACAATTAAACATTCTTGACAATTTGGGGATCTTTCCACTCCCCTGCACTGTTCCCCATCCAGGTCAGTGTGCGGAGACATGCACAACTTCAGCAAAGTAAAAAAACACCACTAATTCCTGAAGCTTTGAACTAACGTACGGTTAGCTTTGCTTCTTCCCCATCCTGTTGTGATGCACATCATTCCATCGGGGTAGATATCTGATGCCGCAGCGAGGCAGACTGGGGACACTTGACGGTTGAAACGAGCAGGAGTTGCCAGCTTTACCACAGCAACGTCATAATTAATGGTGAATCTGTTCCACTTTGGATGTGTAATGACCTGCAACAAAAGGAGCAAGGATGATGGTGTGCCCATTACTCGCCCTTTAGCTTGGCACGTTCTTGTATCTATTGCATTGTGTTTACAGACTTATTATGCTGCTGCAAGTAAGAGTTTCATTGTTCCGTTATCAGTACATATGACAAATAGACAATTAAACACTCATGACAGCATCTCTGGAGAACATGGATAGATGCCATCGAGACCCTTCTGAAGAAGGGTTTTGCATTGTTCAAGGGCCAAATAATTAACAGGAGAAAGCTGCTCTCATGTGTAAAGAAGTGTCTCAACCTGAAATGTTCCCTATCCATGTTCTCCAGAGGTGCTGCCTGACCTGCTGAGTTATTCCAGCACTTTGTGTCCTTTTGTGCATTAACCAGCAACTGCAGTTCCTTGTTTTACAATGAAACATTCTTGATTCTTGAGATAATAACTTAAGACTTTGCTGGATGGTATGTCAATAGAACTGCACTTGTGGATGGGGAATTTACTCGTTGAAAACACAAATTAAAAACCCCTTCATTGGATAGAAAAATAATCAGTCAACAAATGAGTAGAAAATAAATTGACTTGTAAACTAAAAATGGAAGTAGATTGATGCATACCATAGTTCAGTATTGCACTGGTGCTAGTGTTACACAAATCACCCTCAGTTTTTCTTTCTGAATTTGATAAATTGTATGATATTGTGAGAAAATTAATCGGGATTGTTATCATATTCTCTGTTATTTTCCCTGTACATTTGAACTAAAATAGCCCTTGATACCAAGCTTGAATGAGCCAGTTATTTCTCACGATGGAAGTGAGATTAACAGTTCAGTTTATTTAGTTGGTCCTCAAACCGTCTTGAGACTGACTTTATTTTGTTCTGGCTGTGAGCGTTGATCCAAATGATGTCAGCATTGACACTTCCAGAGAGGTCACACATTTTAATGTGAAAGGTTGAATTCTGTTTGGTTCATATTTATGTATGTGCTTGAGCCTGTCTTTTCATTCTCTGCGAGTAATATTTATTGCTGGAAAGTCTGCGTGCCAGGATAGGGGGACATAACAGAGCGCAAATCAAACGGGACTGGATTGGAAAAAAAAGCACACAAAGTGCTGAAGTAACTCAGTGGGTCAGAGCAGCATCCCTTGGAGACCATGGATAGGTCTAGGAACAAGAGGCCCTAGCCTCAGAATAAAAGAACGTACCTTTAGAAAGATGAAGAGGAATTTCTTCAGTCAGAGGGTGGTGTATCTGGAATTCATTGCCATAGAAGGCTCTGGAGGCCAAGTAAATGGATATTTTTAAGGTGGAGATTGATGGATGTTATGGGGTTATGGCAGGAAAATGTCCAGGGAAAGATAGATCCGCCATGATTCAATGGCACAGTAGACTTGATGGGTCAAATGGTGTAATTCTTCTCCTACAACCTATGAACTAATTAATGTGACGTGTTAAAAATCTGTGCCTGCCTCTACTTTTTACTTTTATTATCTTTGCCAAAACCTGAAATAATTCTTGCTTCTCCATGCCATCAATGTCTGTAGCTATTGTGATGTATTATTATTATTATTAATGGTGTGTTTTTAAAGTAGTGACACTATTAAAAATGCTGCAGTCCCCACCAATGCATTTATCCAAGGCATCCAGGATAGCGGAGCTTGGTGACTCCTTGCATGCTGGTCCCAGCTGAGGATGTACTATCATCCACCTCAATTGTTGCTCTCGTATAAATCTCCATTCTCTTTGCACGACTTGTAGTATGACTTGATTCTACTCATAGATTGTGTGATTTGGCCGCGTAGCATACAAACAAAGCTTTTAACTGTATCTCTGTACATGTGACAATGATAAACCAATACCAATACTAATTTGTGTGATGGTTATCATGATTAGATATATATTGGGATTGGAGATTGGAACACCTTTCACTTTTGGACACCTGATATGAGGATGCTGTGTGCTGTTTGTGTGGCGTGCCACTCTGTGCATTGTTTTGAATCCTAACAACATTGTAATCTAAATGTGAGCTACACTCCAACATAATCCTGGTTTACAGAAGGATACGTACCTTGGCAATGGACATGGACATCTGGCTCACTTCTGCCTTTGTGCTTATGTCATGGGCACCCACAATAACAAAATCTTCAGTACTGCACACGGCAAAAACAAAAAGTGAGAAAATCTCAAAATCTTGTTGCACAATCTCAGTATTTCCAAGATTCACGTTCTGAAGGGAAGTGAAAACAGTATTTTTCAGTCAGTCATTTTCCTGTAATATTTTTCCCAAAAGTTATCCCTGTGACGATCCTGTCTTCATTAGATGAATGTTCTTCCCTACAACTAAGTTTTAAGGGCCTGTCCCACCAGCATGCAACTCTATGCGATTAACACGACCTAACGTGGTCGCTTGAGCCGTCCGGCGTCGCGGGGCCGGTCCCACTTCGATCGCCGGAGCCGTGCGGAGTTCGTCCCGACACCTCGCGGGGCTCCAAAAAACTGACAATGTCTGAAAATTCCACGCGGCAACGGCTTGTCGGCTGGCAGTCGCCTCGACATTTACACACCGCCCCGACATCGTGCCTCCGTGAACCTATTTGTAAGTGCCTCCGTGACCCTCTATGTGTATGGCTCCGCGGCCCTGTGTGTGTGTGTGTCTCGGTGCCCCTCTCTGTGTGCCCCCCTCTGTCCTGGCGAACTTACCTTAGACTTCGCTCCAAGTTCGCCTCACTTTGCGCCGCGTTGCGCCACTCACCCGACCTCCGCGCGGCCCCAACTGCCGGTTTGGTTGCGCTTGCCGCATGCAGGCGCATGCTGGTGGGGACGGCCCTGTACAGGTGATCACCTGACCTCCGCGCGGCCCCCGCTTCTAGTTTGATCACGTTCATCGCATAGAGTTGCATGCTGGTGGGACAGGCCCTTTAGTTTAGAGTTTACAGCATGGAAACTGGCCCTTTAACCCACTGAAGCTAGATTGAAGAAGGGGTCTTGACCCATAACATCACCTATTCCTTTTCTCCAGAGTTGCTGCCTGACCTGCTGAGTTACTCCAGCATTTTGTGTATATCTTCGGTGTAAATGAGCATCTGCAGTTCCTTCCTCCACCTTTAATCTACTAAGTCCATAGCAACCATCGATCATCCGTTCACACTAGTTCTATGTTATTTCACTTGCACATCCACTCCACACTCACACTCACACTCACACTCCAACTTTACAGAGGCCAATTAACCTGCAAACCTGCATGTCTTTGGGATGTGGGCAGGAAACCGGAGCACCCAGAGGAAACCCATGCAATCACAGGGAGAATGTGCAAACTCCACACAGATAGCACCTGAGATCAGGATTGAACCCCAGTCTCTGGCACTGTGAGGCAGCAGCTCTACCAGCTGCACCACTGGGCAGCCCCGAGAAAGTTTTCTCTGCCTCGGAATTCATTTTGCAAAATAATATCGGTCAAAGCTGCGTCATTCCTCAGGAATAGAGCAATGATCCACCAGCGCATTTCTCTCTCTTTCTGCAGATGACTTACCTCACACCACAATGCGCGGCAGTGACGACCCAGTTTTCATTGATCAAAGAGCCACCGCAGAAATGCCAATCAGGTCCACTCTGTTACACAAAGGAAAATGGTCACTGAGTATTACCATTGAAGCACCCTAACTTCTGTCCTCATACCTGAAGTCATTTTGAGCGGAATAGATGGGAGCGATGACGCCGTATTACAAAATGGATAAAAGGGACCAGGACTCAAAGGACAAAGGACATTTATTGTCACATACACCAATTGGTGTAGTGAAATTTGTCTTGCCATGCAGCACATAGATAAAGATAAGACATAACATTAAAGACGTCCTTGTCTCAATTAATGAGAGAAGGAAATCAGCAAAAGTGACAGTAGATCACCAACGGAGGGCTTTCAAATAAAGAGTGGAAAATGAATATATTCCTATGCATTCAAAGAAATGTTGTGAATTTCAAAAGATGCTATGAATAATTTAACACTGAATCTACAGTATACTCGAAAAAGGGAAGAGCATTGTGCAGATGGGGTTAATTCTAGCAATTTCAACAGGTTTAAATTCATTTACTTTTTCTATCCAGCTCCATAACATTAGCTGACCTGCAAGGAAACCTGCCAGGGCCAGGATCCTGGAATTGCCTCTTCACCATTGACAATTCGAGTATAGCCTGTGACAACAGGGGCAATGGCTGGAGCTCCACAACCTGTGCCTTGATAGAAAGAAGCAATTAAATATTGTGAACAATGTCTGCTTTTCCACACAACATCCTCCATTCCAATGATTAAGACGAGGACTTTGATTTCAAACAGTATTACCGTGAGTGGCTCCAACGAATGCGAAGCAGGAGAGAAGCCAGATGAATGCCATGGTTTAAATTACAATGTGTTTCAAGAGATTGGTGATTGGTTTTATATAGTCTGGTTGCCACTAGATAACAATGTGTGTTCTTTACAAAGTTAAAAATCACCATCAAAGCAAATGAATGAGTGCACATGCTGCTTATTTCTTTCCAAAGTAAACAAATAAAATACAAAAAATACAAGGTTATGACAAATCTGATGAAAGTTGGCAAATGTCCTGAAAATTTGAATTTAGCTTAGTTTAGAGATACAGCGCAGAAACAGGAACTTCGGCCCACCGAGCCCGCTATGACCAGTGATCCCTATACTATATGCTAGGGATAATTTTACCAAAGCCAATTACCCAACAAATCTGTACGTCTTTGGAGTGTGGGAGAAAAACGGAAAACGAAACCCACGCGGTCACAGAGAGAACATACAAACTCCGTACATACAGCACCCGTAGTCTGGATTGAACCCGGCTCTCTGGTGTTGTAATGCAGCAATTCTATCACTGCACCACTGTGCCGTCCTGTGCCACCGTGCCGAATTTAGCCAAGTGCTGTTTGCACACGTACTGATTTTGTGCACAATTTCTCAGTACTCGGGATTCTAGCATTTTTGGTGTTCTGTGAACATCTGATTGGCTAATGCAAGTTGCTTCCTGATACAGCCTCCAAACGTCTCGTTCCCCTGTCCGATACTGCCGCTTCTATCTCCTTCCCAAAATCTGTAAGCAGGACTGTCTACTCTGCCATTCATTCATGGCTGATCTATCTTTATATCTCAACCCCATTCTCCTGCCTTCCCCCCCAGAACCCCTGACACCTGTACTAATTAAGAATCTGTCAATCTCTGCCTTAAATATATCCATTGACTTGGCCTCCACAACCATCTGTGGTAATGAATTCCACATGCCCCACAGGCTTCATCTCCAAATACCTTGATTCCATTTTATTCCCCCTTGTCCATTCCCTTCTGACCTCCATCAGAGACAGGGCAACTGAATGTCATGAATAACAATGAATGAAACATAAAAGGAGTAGCATGTTTCTTGCAAAGTGTTGCTTAAAATTCATGTGACCCTTTGAGATGCTCATTGTATCTTTTCTCATCCAGGAAATAAGAGATTAATTCCTGATAGTTTAGCTTTTCCTTTAAGTCCTATTTTAATAGGTATTCAAGTATATTTGGAATAACATGCTTGTTCATTTAATACCAAAGCTTGATTTACACGCTCGTAAATTGGAATAACGAGCTCCAATTTACGTCTTGCAACATAGTTTAATTTATGCATTTTTGTATTATACACTGCTTTTCACGTAAAAGATGAGGTGCCTGTATATAACAATGATTGTTTTCCTTCACCAAGCCCGAAAAGGGTCATGATGTTTCTTGGAGGGATTATCTTGTGCCACTGTTTTGATCTTTGGAAAATGGCATTTTTTATCTTCAGAGATGTGATCGCACAGATGTGCCCTCCGCAGGCCTTGAAGAAAATAAACTTTATTTGGCTTATATCCAACAATTCTTGTGTTGTCACAAAATGCTGGAGTAACTCAGCAGGACAGGCAGCATCTCTGGAGAGAAGGAATGGGTGACGTCACCCATGCAGAGATGCTGCCTTTCCTGCAAAGTTACTCCAGCATTTTGCGTCTATCTTCGATTTAAACCAGCATCTGCAGTTCTTTCTTCCACAATACTTGTGTTGTGCTTCCTGCAAAGTTTTACTTTGGCTCAAGATTCAGCTAGCCTGATTCATGCCCCACGCACGAGGAGGAATGGCCCCCTGACTGAAACCAAGATATTCCGGCATCTGTGTTCAGTTCACCTCCTTCAACTTTACCGACAACATCCACTGATCTCCTCAGTAGTCACCTGTGTCTTTGTATTCAGTCCATGTTCCTACGTGCTCAACTACTGAGGAGCAAAAGGGGCGAGGTTCATTTTCATAGTATATCAAAATGTATTTTTCATTATCTAAATTGTTACTTTCACACTCCTACTATCATTAGCAAAAAGCGCATGTCCTTCCTTAGTTTAGATGGATCCTATCCTATAGACTCAGGATCAGTTCCTGTGGATTGGAGGGTAGCTAATGTTATCCCACTTTTTAAGAACTTTTATCAACTTTTTACAAGCATATGGTGCAACATAACATAACCTTAGAAATTAAATTGTTTAGAACCGGGTGACGGATGGGCAAAAATACGAAATAGGTAGATCTCTCCTAATCTCTCTTTTCTTTATTTTCTCCTTCTATTTCAACCTTTTCAGCTTCTCTTCTATGTCCTTTATTTCTTTTGCTATCTGTTTCTATTCCCTTGTCCATCTATTCCGACACATTATTTTTTCTCCCACTGTTCTTTTATTATTAAATCAAAAATACGAAGTTGTACAAGAATGGAAATATGTATGTATTAGGTACTCAAATACCACACTATTGTACTTCTAACAAAAATAAACAAAAACAAAAAAAAAGAAAGGCGGGAAAGAAAAAACGGGGAATTAATGAATTAACTTGAATTGATGAATGCACTTTCATTACTTCTAGTGAATGATCATTGATGTGAAATATTAAACTGGTGTTCTCTCCACAAATGATGCCAGACCTGAGCAATACCAGCACTGCCACTTTTTAAGAAAGGCAGGAGAGAGAAAATAGGGAATTATAGACCAATTAGCCTGACATCGGAAGTGGGGGAGATGCTAGAGTCAATTATAAAAGATGAGATAGCCAAACATTTGGAGAGCAGTAACAGGATCGGTCCGAGTCAGCATGGATTTATGAAGGGGAAATCATGCTTTACTAATCTTGTGGAATTTTTTGAAGAAGTAACTAGTAAAATGGCCAAGGGAGCGCCAGTGGATGTAGTGTACCTGGACTTTCAGAAAGCATTTGATAAGGTCCGACGTAGGAGATTAGTGGGCAAAATTAGGGCACATGGTATTGCGGGTGTAGTGCTGACATGGATAGAGAAGTGGTTGGCAGACAGGAAACAAAGAGTAGGGATTAACGGGCCCCTTTCAGAATGGAAGGCAGTGACTAGTGGGGTACAGCAAGGCTCGGTGCTGGGACCGCAGCTATTTACAATATACATCAATGATTTGGATGAAGGAATTCAAAGTAACAATAGCAAATTTGCAGATGACACAAAGCTGGGTGACAGTGTGAACTGTGAGGAGGAAGCTATGAGAATGCAGGGTGACTTGGACTGGTTGGGGGAGTGGGCAGATACATGGCAGATGAAGTTTAATGCGGATAAATGTGAGGTTATCCACTTTGGTAGCAAAAACAGGAAGACAGATTACTATATAAAAGGCGTCCAGTTGGGAAAAGAGGAAGTACAATGGGATCTGGGGGTCCTTGTACATCAGTCTATGAAAGTAAACATGCAGGTACAGCAGGCAGTGAAGAAAGCGAATGGCATGTTGGCCTTTATAACAAGAGGAATCGAATATAGGAGCAAAGAGTTCCTTCTGCAGTTGTACAGAGCCCTAGTGAGACCACACCTGGAGTATCGTGTGCAGTTTTGGTCCCCTAATTTGAGGAGGGACATTCTTGCTATTGAGGGAGTGCAGCCTAGGTTTACGAGGTTAATTCCCGGGATGGCAGGACAGTCATATGCTGAAAGAATGAAGCAGCTCGGCTTATACATTCTGGTGTTTAGAAGGATGAGAGGGTATCTCATTGAAACATGTAAGATTGTTAAGGGTTTGGGCACGCTAGAGGCAGGAAACATGTTCCCGATGTAGGGGGAGTCCAGAACCAGGGGCCACAGTTTAAAAATAAGGAGTAAGCCATTTAGAATGGAGACGAGGAACTTTCCCCTCACAGAGAGTGGTGAGTCTGTGGACTTCTCGGTGAAGGCGGGTTCTCTGGATGCTTTCAAGAGAGAGCTAGATGGGGTTCTTAAAAATAGCCGAGTCAGGGGATATGGGGAGAAGGCAGGAACGGGGTACTGATTGGGGATGATCAGCCATGATCACATTGAATGGTGGTGCTGGCTCGAAGGGGCTGAATGGCCTACTCCTGCACCTATTGTCTATTGTCTATCTTTTAAAGGCACTTCCTTTACTTCAACTAGCTATGCCTTATAGTCTAAACACCGCCTAAATCAATCCATTGCCTCTACTGACATGATATCTAAGTTACATTCACTATATTGGCCTCTGTTTCCCATGACACTTCCCCAGTATGTTTGTTCCTGGGTTATACATATTACAAACCTACAATTGTTCTTATTTCCAGCATTTATTACGTCACCCATGAAGTAGATAAATCTAATAAAAAGGAAGTACAGATGCTGATTTATACCAAAGATAGATACAAAATGCTGGAATAACTCAATGGGTCAAGCAGCATCTCTGGAGAAAATGGATAGGTGATGTTTCCGGTCTGGACCTTTCTTCAGTCTGTTCTGTCAATGTCAGATAGTAAACTTATTCATGTACCATGGATATGCTGCCCTCTTCAGGTGCCTTGCTGGGATTCAGGTGTGTCCCAGGTGCATAAGAGGCGAACGAAAGGACAAGGCATAGACTAGGTTCTGCTCCAGTTGGCATCAGCAGCAGAATTTCTGATAGGACTACACTAGTCACACTCTGCATTTAGGAACATCAATGCTTTGGACTTCAAGAATTCTGAAGCACTATTGCTTCAGTTTAGATTAGTTTAGAGATACAGAGTGGAAACAAGAGCTTCGGCCCATAATGTCTATGCCGAGAAATATATTTGTTGAATTTGTACACGCTCACCTCCCAATATTCCATATGCTGGGTCCTTGGGATGGATAAAATACAACAGTCAGTGTAGGAAGTAGCTGCAGGTGCTGGTTTATACCGAAGATAGACACAAAAAGCTGGAGTAACTCAGTGGGTAATGTTTCAGGTCAAGACCCTTCTTCAGTCTCGACCTGAAACGTCACCCATTCCTTCTCTCTAGAGATGCTGCTTGTCCCTCTGAGTTACTCCAGCTTTTTGTGTCTACAACAGTCAGTTGTGGATTAACCAGCAGATAATTACTCATTCGGGGAGCTTCACACCAAGAACAGTGCAGAGAGTGATCAGTTAAACAGAGATGGTTAACACACACCTGTGACAGAAAGCAGGGCTTTGCTCCTGCTCAGGAAGGCAGGGTTGGTGTATGTGGCCTCTGTGCTAACGGCGTTGGAATCCAATTCAGCTCTGGTGGTACCGGAGGTGAGAACCACTTGTAGAGCCCAGCAGCACAACAGCATGGTGTTACGCATGATACCTGCAGGATAGAGGCCCCACAGTTAGCTGGAAGCAGCAGCCCTGGAAATGTAATCAGCTTCTATTAATGCGCCGTACAATAACCATACTGGTTTGGGATTTCAAGTACTCATTCAGGCATTTGTTAAAATGTGGTGAGGCTTTGGGGAATAAATTCCAGACCCACCTCTCATTCAGTTATTTTTTGCTCAACTCCCTTTTAATTGTTCTAGTTATTGTACTCTGCTACAAGAAATGGGTCTTCAGTAAGTTTCTGTGAGTAGGTTTCCCTGCACCATCTACTGGAAGCTTTCACTATAACAGCCTAGAAATTCTACTGTAGAGCACTGGGGGTTACACAAAAAGCTGGAGAAACTCAGCGGGTGCAGCAGTATCTAAGGAGCGAAGGAGATAGGCGACGTTTCGGGTCGAGACCCTTCAGTCTGAAGAAGGGTCTCGACCCGAAACGTTGCCTATCTCCTTCGCTCCTTAGATGCTGCTGCACCCGCTGAGTTTCTCCAGCTTTTAGTGTAACCCTCGATTCTCCAGCATCTGCAGTTCCTTCTTTAACACTACTGTAGAGCACCATTGTTTAGAGTGCTGTGCGATTAGATTTCACCAAAAGCAGGTTGCATTCTCCTGCAGATTTGTCGCTGGTCCTCTCTGTGCATGACACACAAACACTCACTTGGTCAGCGTGGCCGAGTTGGGCCGAAGGGCCTGTTTCCATGCTGTATGACTCTATGACCGTGGGCTGCCAGACAATATCATTGTCTCCCGTTTAAGTAACCTTCCTTTAAGTTGCTTAAGTTGGGATGGCATGGTGGTGCAGCAGTGGCGCCAAAGACCCGGGTTCAATCCTGACTACGGGTGCTGTCTGTACAAAGTTTGTACGTTCTCTCTGTGACCGCCTGGGTTTCCTCCCACACTCCAAAGACGTACAGGTTGGTAGGTTAATAGAGTTCGGTAAAATTAAAACTTATCCCTAGTGTGTAGGATAGTGCTGGTGTACGGGGTGATTGCTGGTTGGCGGTGGCCCACACTGTATCTAAAGTCTAGTCTAAACTCCCTTAGTTTAGTTCTACACTAGTTCTCACTCTAAACATCCAACCTCACATTACTTCTGTGCCTCTGGTCGTAGGCTAAAATTCATTCTCACAACTGCAAGAAAGTTTAGTGATGACAACATCACTTACACAAATTCTCATGCATGACTGAGACTGGTTGCACAATGTTTCAATAGTTCTTTATTATCACATGTTCAGACGTACAGTGACTTAGTAATTTTGCATACAGTTCGATAAATTATTACTATACATTAGCACAATTCTCGATTAAGTACAAAGTGTATAGAAATAGTCCACTGAGACCATATACAATAGCGGCTAGGTTTTGGTGGCATTTTCAAAGTCCAAGTTGCTTTAAGTACATCTGGCCATAAAGGCCCTTTGTCTTGGTGATGTTGCAGGGTCGGCCTGGCCAAGCAAAGCTGTAGGTATCCTCCAATGCTGCTGCACTGGTCTGTGTCACTGCAGGCCACGTCCAGTCCATGCGCTTGGTCTCCTGGAGCAGCGGCCGATCCAGGTCGTCCAGCGAACCGCGTCACTTTCCTTGCCCTGTCAACATTCAGCCTTTGCGTTCCGGTGGTGCCTCCCACAGCCGACCGCGAGGGTGCCGAAGACAAGACCCTGGTTCCTCTCATCAGCCCTTTGTTCTTGTAATGCCCCAGACTTGGGCTTAATTGGAGGCTTGAAGCCAACTTTGTTAAAAATTGTTTAATCGTGTGGGGAATTGATAAGGTGCATGCACCAAGTCTTTTACCCAGAGTAAGGGACTCAACAACCAGAGGACATAGGTTTAAGGAGATAGGGGAAAGATTTAATAGGATCCTGAGGGGTAACTATTTCAATAGGAGGGTGGTGGGTATGTGGAATGAGCTGCCAGAGAAGGCAGCCTGAGTAGGCAAATGGGATTAATGTAGATGGGGTATCTTGGTCACCATGGATGGGTTGGGACAAAGGGCCTGTTTCCGAGCTGTGTGACACAATGACTTGATGACTCTTTGGGCTGAACCATCAGACAATACCATCATCTTCCTTTAAGTCACATCCTCAACACTGGTTCTCACTCTCCACATGCCACCTCCAATTACTTCCATGCCAAAGTCTGAAGAAGGGTCTCGAACCGAAACGTCACCTATTCCATCGCTCCATAGATGCTGCCTCACCCGCTAAGTTCCTCCAGCATTTTTGTCTACCTTAGATTTTTCCAGCATCTGCAGTTCTTTCTTAAACACTTCCGTGCCACTGGTCGGGACCTAAAGTTTATTCACATAACTGCAAAAAAACATTTAGTCTTATGCTGTTGGTAATCAGATTAATCCAGAAGACGGCAATTTTAATCTTATTTCAGAGTGCTTTAGACCCTGTGTACTGCCTAGGTCTACTGTACGGTTTTACTGGGTTGGATGCAAAGCTTTTCACAGTACCTACTGTAGGTACATGTGACAATAAAGTATGATTGAATCATTAATTGGATTAATCTGATGGGAGAGAGCTGCATTTGACTTTCTTGGGCAAAATGACCTCCTTCAAAGGCAATATGAAGAAAGGTCTCGACCCAAAACATCACCCATTCCTTCTACCCAGAGACGCTACCTGTTCCGCTGAGTTGCTCCAGCATTTGGTGTCTATCTTTGGAGATATGAAGATAATGCTTCAAGCTTTTGATGATTTACAAAGCTTTGAAAGTTACTAATACCATCACGTTCCCACAACACAATTGTAAATTCAAAAATGATCATAAACTGAAGAAGGGTCTCGACTGAAACGTTACCCATTCCTTCTCGGCAGAGATGTTGCTTGTCCTGCCGAGTTACTCTAGCATTTGTGTCTATCTTCGGTTTTAACCAGTAATCTGTGTCTATCTTTGGTGTTTTGTTAAGGGAACATTGATGATGCTAAACTCATGAGACAATCACAGGTCCTAAATGGGTAATAGACTGAGATTTAACTAGTGTCTTCGGCAAAAGGCATTATTCAACAATATGAATGCCCTCCAAGTCATTGCTTTCAATTAATTTAGTTTAGCTTAGAGATACAGCATAGAAACAGGCACTGCAGCCCACCGAGGCCACACCAACCATTGATCACCCGTACACTAGTTCTATGTTATCTCACTTTCACATCCTACACACGAGGGGCAATTTACAGAAGCCAATTAAGCTACAAACTTGCACATCTTTGGGATGTGGGAGGAAACCAGAGTACCTAGGGAAAACCCACATGGCCACAGGGAAAATGTACAAATTACACACAGACAGCCCCCATAGTCAGGATGGAACACGGGTCTCTGGTGCTGTAAGGTAGCACCTCTACTGCTGCACCAATGTGCCATCTAGGATAATTAATATTGAAGGATAAACAATATTTTAAAATTGAAGACTTGATATTACATTTTATTTTCATTGAATCTGTTTAGGAAAACGTGGATTAAAGCCACTGTTCAAAGAGCTAGGAAAGACATTTTCTATTTATTATATATTTGTCATCTACAATATAATAAAGCCTATGATAACTGGGAGCAAGCTAAAGGAATTTTGTAACTCTCCTTAATTACAAATTAAAAATGTAACTACAAGTTTGTCAAAGGGGAAGCATGGTTGCGCAGTGGCAGAGTTGCCAGGGACCTGGGTTTGATCCTGACTATGGGTGCTGTTTGTATTTTTGGTACATTTTCCCTGTAACCAAGTGGATTTTCTCCAGGTGTTCTGGTTTCCTCCCACACTCCAAAGATGTACAGGTTTGTAGGTTAATTGGCTTTGGTAAAGATAGTAAATGGTCCCCAGTGTGTAGGATTGTGCTAGTGTATGGGGATCGCTGTTCGGCGTGGACTCGGAGGGCCAAAGGCTTCGTTGCCACACTGTATCTCTAAACTAAACTAAACTGAATAAATGGCAATATTCTATATTGTCAATTCAACTTTTGGGGAAACCTGCAACAAATAAATAACTGGCACAACCATTCCATGTTTGTTTTTCGCAAGTAGGTCTAAAAGTTTATTTCAACAGCAAAATTACAAGCTACACATGGAAAGCACTACAATATCAATCCCTATACATGCTTCTTAAGCAGAAATTAAATCAGCAGATAGTGCAACTACAAAACTAATTCTTGCCCAGATGACAGTCATGACCAATTTTCCGACAGTAGCAAATTGCATTAAAAAACCTGCAGTAACAAATGGCACATGGGTCACAGCAAGGCAGTGGATGGCCAAAGCAAGACTCCAAGTGACGCACACATCTCCTGGGCGCTCGCTTTGATCTGTCCATCTCCCCTGCATTAGGCACCAGCTGAAAGAATAAACATTGAAATCAGTCACATACCATTCATGAATTACACCGATACTACAATATGAACTAGCCATGTTTAATGCTGGAGTAACTCAGTGGGACAGGCAGCATCACTGGAGAGAAGGAATGGGTGACGTTTCGGATCAAGACCTGTCTTCAGCAAAAGGGTCTCGACCAAAAGGGTCTACGTTCTTACATAGAATTGTAAGAACGTAGAATACTATCGGCAAAAAAAGTGTTGGAGGAACTCATCAGGTCAAACAGCATCTGGGGAGGGAATGGACAGAACCATTTTGGGTTGGCCATTTCTTCAAATGCTTCTTTCTGTCTGAAAAAAAGGGTGTCGACCAGAAATGTCCTCGACCACCTGTCTATATCCCTTCACAGATACTGCCTGACCAACTGAGTTGTGTAAACACTTACAATGCAAAGAAAAGCAACTGACCTGATAATTGTAGAAACAAGGAACTGCAAATGACGGTTTACAAAAAAACACAAAGGGCTGGAGTAACTCAGGGGGTCAGGCAGCATCTCTGGAAAACATGGATGGGTGATGTTTCGGGTCGGGACCTTTCTTCAGACTGATTGTAGGGGGGGGGGGGGGGGGGAGAGAGAAAGCTGGCCCAGTAGTGAAAAGACAAACTGTGTGAGATAAGGATAGAAGAGGTGCAAAATGTGAAGCCAGAGGAAAGAACACAAGTGGAAGGGCAAAAAAAGGAGGAAAGGGTGGAGGGGGTCGTTTGTAGGTTAGTTGCCTTTTAGACTGTAGACAATAGACAATAAGTGCAGGAGTAGGCCATTCGACCCTTCGACCCAGCACCGCCATTCACTGAAATCATGACTGATCATCCACAATCAGTACCCCGTTCCTACCTTCTCCCCATATCGCTTGACTCCGCTATCTTTAAGAGCTCTATCTAACTCTCTCTTGAAAGCACCAGATAATTGGCCTCCACTGCCTTCTGAGGCAGAGAATTCCACAGATTCACAACTCTGAGTGAAAAAGTTTTTCCTCATCTCCGTTCTAAATGACCTACCCCTTATTCTTAAACTGTGGCTCCTGGCTCTGGACTCCCCTAACATCGGGAAAACGTTTCCTGCCTCTAGAGTGCCCTATCCATTAGCAATCTTATATGTTTCAATAAGATCCCCTCTGATCCTTCTAAATTCCAGTGTATACAAGCCCAGCCACCCTATTATTTCAACGTATGACAGTCCTGCCATCCCGGAAATTAACCTTGTGAACCTACGCTGCACTCCCTCAATTGCAAGAATGTCCTTCCTCACATTTGGAGACCAAAACTGCACACAATACTCCAGGTGTTGACTCACTAGAGCCCTGTAGAACTGTAGAAGGACATCTTTGCTCCTATACTCCTCTTGTTCTGAAGGCCAACAAGCCAATAACCAATTTATATCAAAGAAATGTTAATATTAAATTGCACTTGAAAGTGTACTTCTATTGGAGGATAACAGAATTTCATTCACCAGTGCTGAGAAGCTATTTTGTATGTAAATTTAAAACTTGACACTTGATATGAAAAGTTACATTTTAGACATATAGGCAGCCTTGCATTATGCCAGTTCAGGTAATGGATATATGTTCTTAAGGAATAGACAAATCATTACCAAATATCTGAGATATGGAATAAAAATTAACTCTTACAGAATTTATTGAAAAAAATACATAAATAAACTTAATTTGTTTACAAAATCGCATTGTTTGATGCGTAAGCAAATGCTGTTGCTTTGCATTATAGAAAAGTGCGATATACGGACTGTTTTCTAGCTACACAACCCCCTGTAATGCAAGGATCGCCTGTAATTAAAAAACTCAACCAGTCTATTAGACATCAGTCATTCCCGTCTTTGTCACCATGTTGTAAGATAATTGATTTACCTCTCGATTGGCTTCAATCTTCCCTGAGCTGCGATCTTCCTTCAACAAGTCTATTTCTCCATCCAGTGTGGGTTCCGTCAGTGGACCTGGATTCATAACAGTAATATCATTCATAAAATGCCCATCCTACTGTAATTGCAAACTGAACTTTCAAAATGTGCAGCTGCGACTGGGTTGATCGCAATAAAAATAACTAAAAATAAAAACTGCCTCACAAGCCATCTCCCTTCGTTCGATGCTGTTCCATTTTTAAAGAATGAGGCACAGTTAAAGGAATTGTGCTGTACAATATCAGCATTCTCCAGGAAAAGGGTTGGAGATGAGGGATCCAAAAGTATTAGTGAGAAGCAACAACATTTTAAAAAATCTGACCGTGTAAAGTTGTCAAACAGAGAAGAGATAAGGGAAATATACATCGTCTCCCCATCTGCCTGTGAGCCACACAAGAGACTCACTCACTAGTAAAATTAAGTGTCAGGGTAACTTGGCGATTGTTATTTCCGAAGCTGATACAGCACAAGATAATTTATTGTGGATAAACTTGTAGGGATATCGCAATGTAATTTACACATAGCTATGTAGAACACTGCTCTAAGTAGAAACAAAGAGCTGCTGATGCTCGTTTTTACCAAAGATAGACACACAGTGCTGGAGTAACTCAGCGGGTCATGCAGCATCTTTGGAGAAAAAGGATGGATGACGTTTCAGGTCAGGACCCTTCTTCAGACTCTGATCATGATGTTCTGGGAGATAATGAAAAGAGGTTTAAGAGATTGCTCTAAGAATTTTCCTCCATATATTGAAAGAGTGTATTTGATTAACTATAAAAACACGGAGCCATTGATTCATTTCTCTTCATGGGTAAAACACATTTATAATATATTTGTTGAATCTGTACCAGGCTCACCTCCCATTCTCTCACTGGAGCCACAAACCCATTCAATATGCTGAGCCCCCACGATGGATAAAATGCAAAGTTAGTTGTGGTTTAAGCGGTAGATTCAGACACTCATTCGGAGAGCTTCACACCAACAACAGTGCAGAGAGTGATGAGTAAAACAGAGATGGTTCATACACACCTGCGGCGGAAAGCATGTCTTTGCTCCTGTTCAGGAAGTCAAGGTCGGTGTATGTGGCCTCCTTGCTAACGGTGCCGGAGGTGAGAACCACTTGTAGAGCCCAGCAGCATAGCAGCATGGTGTTACGCATGATACCTGCAGGATCGAGGAACAACAATCAGCTGCAAACAGCAACCCAGCCCCGGAAAAGTAACCTGCTTCTATGAACATGCTGTACAATAACCATACTTCATCTATCATCAGCACATAATGCAACTGCTGACGTTTGACTTAAGAAACTCTTTGATTAAATAATCTCAATTTACCAAAAAAGAACAACTCATGAAATGGAAGCAAACTTTTCTTTCCCCCCTCGTCAGTGGTTGCTGAGAGCTTCCACCTGTCTTTGAGCTGCAGGTCTTAGAGTCCCTGGTTTATACTGACTGGATGATTAAAGTTCAGCGTCACACTGACGACAGCACTGAGTGGGATATATATTCACCTCAAGCAACATTTGTTTAAAGTTAATTAATGTAAGCTGTTCTCAGTCTCTGCTAAATGGATAGCACTCTCAGTCCAAACCTGTAGATTCAAAAAAAAAATGAGCACAAACTCCCAACATGTCCCCTCAATACGATCCTGGTGGAGCGAGAGACTAATGGAAGTATTAAACTTTAAATTGAAATTCTATTTGCCTTTTTAGGTCTCAGGATTATTTGAGGACCTCAGCCCAGAGACCTGACAAGTATTTATGCCTCAGACATCACTGTTAAGAAAAACAGACAGAATTTTGTCCTTAGCCAAAGTGAAAGATATCCGCTGAGAGAGGGTTACAGCCCGAGAACTTGGAGACATAAACATATCACCATAGCCGTTGGGGAAAGAGGGGATATAATCCATCCAATCTTATGGACTGTAGTAGCTGGTTGTGATGTAGATCAGGCAGTAAAGCAGTTTTTGCCAGTGACTAGCTTGGCTCCCCAACACAATCTGAATGGTCGGGGCACTCACTCAATGAGAAACATTAGCTTGGGCTCCATTTTCTGTGGATAGGACTTCCCCGACCAAGTTTACAAACTGACGTTTTAGATGCCACAATAGATTGGTGAAAGATGTCATTAATTCTGGAGTGTAGATCTACAGCCAGTATGTGCTCGGGACTCGTGTTTTTTGCTGTAACCAGTGCACTCACACAATTTTTGATGTCCCATTGAGCTGGTTGAAAATTAGCTTCACTAGTTGCTGGAGACCTCACGAGGCAACCAAGGAGGATCATTCACTGACTGAAGGAGGTTGAAAATTTCTTCGGTATTGACGTTTGCGCTGGGTTGCAATGGGCTCCACTCATTGCCTCTTGTGAGTAGCTCCATTGTCCAAACTCAATTAGACCGGCACAGCCAATACCTGCTTAGTTCCCAAATGTAATTTATTTATTTGCCATAACAGCCAAATCTATCAAGACAACAGATCAATTAAATTCTTACTTACAGCAGGTTAACAGGTCTGTAAATGTAATACACACAAATAAAATGTAATAATAAAAATAAAATAATTAATAACCATAATAGTGCAAAAACCAGTGTCCGTAATGCAATCAAAGATATAGTGCATGGAAGCACATAGTTGTTGAGGTTAGTGTTCCAGAACCTTGATAGTTGCTGGGCAAAGCGATTCCTCAACCTGGTGGTCACAGTCTTCAGGCTCCTGCACTTTCTTACTGATGGTAATAGCGAAATAAGAGGATGGCCAAGGTGACGTGGATCTTTGATGATATTGACTGCTATTCTGAAGAAGCATCTCCTATAGATCCTTACAGAGGTGGGGAGGTCAAAACCTGTGATGGACTGTGCAGTGCCTGCCCCTCTTTGTAATCTCAACGGTGAAATTTATCTTTTAGGATTCAAGCAAATTCAACTTTTGACTGGCTGCATATTTGTCCAAATGTATCCATTTCTCAAAATTGCATTGGATCAAGAAGTTCAAGTTCATGTGAGTTTATTGTCATGTGTCCCTGATAGGACAATGAAATTCTTGCTTTGCTTCGGCACACAGAACATAGTAGGCATTTACTACAAAACAGATCAGTGAGTCCATATATTATTATATAAATACATACACACATGAATAAATAAACTGATAAAGAGCAAATAACAGATAACAGATAATGGGTTGTTAATGATCATAGTTTTGTCCAAGCCAGGTTTAATAGCCTGATGGCTGTGGGGAAGTAGCTATTCCTGAACCTGGTCATTGCAGTCTTCAGGCTCCCGTACCTTCTACCTGAAGGTAGCAGAGAGATGAGTGTGTGGCCAGGGTGGTGTGGGTCCTTGGTGATGCTGCCAGCCTTTTTGTGGCAACGACTGCTATAAATCCCCTCGATGGAAGGAAGGTCGGAGCCGATGAAGGCAGTGTTTACTACTTTTTGAAGTATTTTCCTCTCCAAGGCGCTCAAGTTGCCGAACCAAGCCACGGTGCAACCAGTCAGCAAGCTCTCTACTGTGCACCTGTAGAAGTTAGAGTGAGTCCTCCTTGACAAACCGACTCTCTGTAATCTTCTCAGGAAGTAGAGGCGCTGATGTGCTTTCTTGATAATTGCATTAGTGTTCTCGGACCAGGAAAGATCTTCAGAGATGTGCACGCCCAGGAATTTGAAGCTCTTGACCCTTTCAACCATCGACCCGTTCATATAAACGGGACTGTGGGTCCCCATCCTACTCCTTCCAAAGTCCACAATCAGTTCCTTGGTTTTGCTGGTGTTGAGGGCCAGGTTATTGTGCTGGCACCATATGGACAGTTGCTCGATCTCTCTTCTATATTCTGACTCATCACCATCAGTGATACGTCCCACAACAGTGGTGTCGTCAGCGAACTTGATGATGGAGTTTGCACTGTAACCGGCTGCGCAGTCATGAGTATAGAGTGAGCTTGAGGTGCTCCCGTGCTGATTGTTTTCGAGGCCGACACATTTCCACCAATACGAATGGATTGTGGTCTGTGAATGCAGCTGAAATAAGGCAGCTCACCACCAAATTCTCAAGGGCAATTGGGGATGGACAATTAAAAGCTGTCTCAGATTGCAAAGCCCACATCATTTGAATGAATAATGAAATCCATCCAAATGAATGATCAGAATTTTACATAATCACATAGCAGGTTTGGAAAGTAGTGTTAAAAAAGTCTTAAATGCTGCATTTTGTAGGTAGCACACATTGCAGCCACCATGAGATTTACTGAATAAATACTGCTCTGCTTCATGTTACTCTGGTAAATATGGACATCATTTCCTTCACCATTACTGCAAAATGTTCAGTGTAAAGTATTGTGGCGGAAATCAAGGAATTGTAGCTTTGGAGGTGATTCATTCTCTCAAAATTTGACATGCTGACAGATTTCTTCTCGCAAACTGCAGAAAAGCGTATTTAGCTGATTAGCTGATGTGCAGTTAATTAAAGAAAAGAAGTCAGCTGCTTTGCAAAATAAATAAGACCTTTGAAGCTATTGAGCTACGTGGCCTTCCTGACTAATGAAATAAAGGATGAGCCATCCTAATTGAGCAGTATAAATAAAAGTGCTTTTCAAGCCTTCAGGGCAGCTTTCGACAGAGGTCTTCAGGAGCATAACTACCTAGAGTAGTTCCTCCATGCTACGCTCCGAGAGAGGTAGTGAAGGCAAGTCCTGATACAGGCAACCTAGTGTTATATTTGTATTTACCCCGTACGGCTACCCTGCTCTCTGATATAGTCTCCTAGAGGGGCTGAGGCTCGGTAAAAGTCGGGGACCTTTTTAACTAAAAAAGTGTGTTAAACTTACAGCGCTTTTAAACGCTTTTTGTTAGGCTTCATACGGACATCTGAACGGTAAGATTTATGATATGTACACATATTGTATGTAGAGCAAGGATGTGCGTATGAATTGTACCAACTGCTTGAGTTATTATATCTTTTGACAAATTGAATAAAAACCATTATTTGATTAAATTCAATCAACGCCCTGTCGTCATCTTACTACTTATAGTGTAGCAATAATATATAGGATATAAGTAAATGCGAGGAGCAACATTTAACACTTAATAGCTTTTAAATTCCCGAGACGTCGACACGTATCAACGGCGAACGACCGACGACCCAGACCGGAATTAAGGTATTAGTTTATCTTTTGCAATTTCTATAATGAATACGGTCTTAGTTCTATTGACATAACTAACCGGTATACAAGGAAAAAGGACTAGTCAAGATCCCGGGAAAAGGGGGAGTTAGTCTTAGTATTCTAGTGGGTTCCTTGTCAGGATCTAGGATAATTGTATAGAAATCCGTAGCAATTGGCGCCCAACGTGGGGCTCTTTGGAGTTAATTTGAAGAGCCTCACTAAAAATCCTAAACTGCCTATAAGTAGGTAAGAAAATAGGTACACAGCCGTTAAAATAGGTAAAACAGAAGTATAAGGACCTCGAAGAAATCAGTACTGAGTCTAGAGTTTAAAAGTCGATAAAAAGACTCTTTAGATAAACCAGGGATGGCTGCTCCAGCCTCTCACCCTGCTGCATGGCGAGACCAGCATGCTCAGGCAAATCAAATAAACGGATGGGGAAACCAAAGATTTGAAGTCCCTGTCGGAGGAGATTTTCATGCAGAAATAGCCGGCCACAACGGGAATGCAGCTCCTGCTGCAGGTGCCCGCTTTGTAGTCGAGATAATGGACCAAGGAACCCGACATCGATATGATTGTGAGGTACCCGCTAATATAGGAGACCCCTGGTATTTAGGGTCTAATGTCCAAGATCCGACCCTTGTGGGTACAGTAGTAGTCCACATGGACGACTTACCAGTAAATTTTACAATAGTAAGTCCCGGATTATCCAGATTTGCCTGGCCAGACGATCCGGGAGAAATCTTGTTATTAAGGCCCTCAGAACTTAGGAAAATACTAGCAATTGTGAGACCAGAGGCTTCCATGAGATTGGCCGCACATAATTATGCCCGTATTTTATGGGAACGAGCTCACCCTCAGGGAGTACCACGCCCTGCTCCAGTCATGACTGTATATGGCCCGTGCACGGTAAAAAGTTTTAATGAAACCTTCCCTGATTTTCCTAAAGAAAACAGAGCGGCTATTAAATATTTAGTCCAGAAATTCGATAGAATAGAAAACATGACCAGACCTTTGACACCTGAAGATAGAAGGCATCTGTTGGGAAATCTGGGTGCGCCCTGTCTGGTATTAGATATAGCGCACACCGGAAATCTGACCGATGTGCTTAGACAAGCTCACGTCCTTTGCTATGGCATAGGACTAAGAGAAGCCTCTCTCCAAATAATAAAAAGCCTATTGTCAGGCACTATTAATTTAGTCAGATGTTTACAAGTAGCAGTTTTCTTGGGGTTAGACTGGGACCGCTGTAAAAGACATTTGTTTGATCTCATACTCGATCCGGCAGTAAGTGAAAGAGTACGGGGTCGGGTGAGAAACCGCACACTCCAAGAAAATCCTTTTGAGATATTCGGTACTGCTTTAGGAGAATGTGCCACTGACCGAGATGTTTGCTTAGGCGAGCTTTTGAAAAAGGCTGATCAAGGGGGAGAAACCTCCCGTAAATCAGCAGGAGTAATTCCAAAAAAGGAAAAAACCCGATCATCTGACACAACCACTTCCACCAGCCAAGCCACTCCTCAAAGGGACGGACGAGGCAGAGGAGGAAGAGGGTGTGGACGACTGAGAGGGCGTACACAGTATAGAGAAGCAGCACAAGGATCACCCAGGAGATCAGACCAGAGAGATTATCAAAACTATCGCCAGGACCAGGGTAGGCGACAGGATAGAGATTATGATCAAAGAGACCAGCGCGACCATAGAGACCAAAGAGATAGACGTGATCAAAGGGATCAAAGAGATCAAAGAGACGGAGGCGGTTACCCGCAACAGAGAGGTTATAATTTAAGACCTAGAAATCAAGATGGGTATGCACAAACTTCAGGTAGAGGTAGGGCCCGAGCTGAGGGAGAAACCGGCTACCAAAGGGATAATAGACAGAGAGGTAGAGGAACACAAAATAAACCTCACAATGTGGGAATAAACAGGGCATTCAACAGTCCCGAGGAACAAGAGCCCAGGGAAGGACACAGTAGTAAGTGGCAGGACCACCACACAAAGTTCCCATTTTGCAAGGTGAACTTACAAGGTAGAAAACCACAACAGGGGTGGACCCGAGGACAGATTGATACTGGAGCCGATGTCACCTGTATAGATACAGCCATAGCCCAGCGTTTAGACTGCGACCCTCAAGGGCAGGTTTGGATACAAGGTGCCACCGGTCACATAGAAGAATGTACCAATTACAAAGTTAAAGTAAAAATGGCGAACGGGAGAGAATTTACCTCCATAGCCGCCGGCATAGATAAATTACAAAAACGATTACAAATTGGGATTTTGATCGGGGTGCGAGATATTCAAAAATACGAGCTATTAAAGACCCCCCGAGACGATAGAAATTCACACCTCGAATTACAAATAGAAGCAGAACCAGATCCAACGATAAGGGCTAGAATAAAACATTTAGTCTTTAGTAATTGGGGAGTCTGGCAGATGCACAAAAACCATTGCGGATCGATCACACCCGACGGAGACACCGTCACCGGTATGAACGACTTCCCCAATCCAAGCCAGTATCATATCAACAAACCTGAAGCCAGACGAGCTATTCAAGAAGTCATTAATGATCTAGTTGAACAGGGAGTCTTGGTGGAAAGGAGTTCTAAGGTCAACACACCAATTTTAGCAGTCGCTAAACCCGGTAAACCGGTCGAATACCGCTTGGTATGTTTCTTTCGCGCCTTAAATAAAGGCTCCGTGAAATTCGCGGGAACTCTATTTAACATGGCGAGTCAGACCATGCAGATTCAAAGACATATATATAAAACCACTTTCGACTTAGCCAACGGCTTTTGGAGTCATCCAATTCCCGAGCATGATTGGGACTATACAGCAATCACTTCCCCTCAGGGAGTCCAATATTGCTGGACCAGATTGCCCCAAGGATTTGTAAATTCCCCGCAGATTTTTTCGGCCCAAGTCCTACGCACTTTAGATTTTCTAAGAAACGAACACATAATTGAATGCTACGTGGATGATATATTCATTACTCATGCGACTCTAGATGATCACTTCAATTGTCTTCATAAGATGCTCCAAGTCTTACGAAATTTGGGGTACAGAGTAGGGCTCAAAAAATCAGCAATATCCAAGACAACTGTGAAGTTCTTGGGGATTGAGATCGCCGAAGAAGGACGTGGCTTGACTTCCGCGTTCAAAGAGAAACTGTCAGAATTCAAATCACCCACTAACGTAAAACAATTACAAAGCATTCTGGGATCCCTAAATTTCGCTAGAGGTTTCATTATAGGATACGCTGAGTTAGCAGCCCCCCTATACAGACAGATAGTAGCCCCAAACGAAAGATTTGTATGGGAACCAGAACACCAGGAAGCACTAAACACACTAGTTGAGAAAATAGTTGAAAGCGCCTGGTTAGCCACACATACACCCGGTGCAACCATAGAGGTTACTCTGATACTCTCAGACTCCTCTGGAACCGTGGTATGCAAAGATGAAGGGAAAGCTACCCCCTTCCAATACTATTCCATGAACTTCTCCACTACGGAATTAAAATTCCCAAAACTTGCCAAAGCCCTGACTGTTTTAACACACGGGCTTTTACACTTAAGAAGAGTACAATCCGAGGCCCCTATAAAAGTACTCACACATTTCCCGGAACTAAATGAGTCAAGGGAAAGCATTGTCAGGGATCGCCGCGTCCACAACGTCCGATGGGACAAATGGGACATCATAAGGGCAGACCCGACTATCCTCTGGCTAAAAGATCCCAGTGAAGAAATGAATACCTGGGCTTTACCCGAATTAGCCGAGGAAAGAGAAAAACCCGATCGAGCAGACATAGTCATATATTGCGACGGGTCATCTCAAGAAACTAAGAACCCTGATGGTTCTACAACCAGGAAAGCAGGAGCTGGTATAGTTAAGGGTACCTGGGGACAGGAAGGTTTTACCCCAGACACCACGAAATCAGTCTTTTTAGGGACAGGTATGACGGCACAGTTAGCCGAAGTGGAGACTCTGACTGCCGCTCTAGAGCTTGTAGCACCTGGAGATAGAAGCAAAGCAATCTTGATTTGTACCGACAGCAACTATTGCCATGGTGGCTGTAACGGATTGCTACAAGACTGGGCGAATAATGGTTTTAAAACAGCTAGAGGCAAACCCATCCAGCATGCTGGATGGTGGAAAAAGATAAATGCATATCTAGAAAACATGCCTAGACTGATTGTAAGACATGTACCTGCTCACCAAAAAACAGGCGAGCATGCCGTAGGAAACAATATGGCCGATTCACTGGCTAAACAAGCACTTGGTACAAATCTGCCTAGACACACAATTGTTAATATTGTAACACGCCAATCATTAAAAGATAACACGGATAAAGAGTTGATGGACCTGGTGGCTGGTAAGACCATTCCAGGATATCCCAAATACTACTCGTACATATTAAGTCCCGACGGGACGGTCCGCTGCCTGAAAAAAGGAGACCTAAAAGGGAAAATCATAATCCCTAAAAAAGACAGGCATCGGTACATCAGAGAAGCACATCAAGGATTGGGTGCGGCACATGGAGGAGCAAAAACCACCTGTGCCCACCTATCGCTTCAATACTGGTGGCCATTTATGTTGTCTGAATGTCGAAAGTTTAAAGCCAACTGTGAAACCTGTATGAAACACGACAAAGGAGGGGGGGTAACTAGACCTGGATACACCGTACGGGAGAAACCCGAAGCCCCTATGAAGCAATGGCAAGTTGACTTCATTGGTCCGTTGCCCGAATCCCGAGGGGATCCTCCCTTTCACCGAAAAAACAGGTACATACTTGTGTGTGTTGATGAATGTACATCTTACACTTGCCTATATCCCACTGCTAGTTGCACGTGTTCAGACGCTATCGAAGCTCTTGAAGAAGCGATAAAAATACTAGGTCCTCCCTTAATCATTCACTCAGACCAAGGCCCGGCCTTCGTAGGCACGGCCTACAGAGAATGGTGTAAATTTAAGGGAGTACGGACCGAATACAGTAGCCCCTTGCACCCCGAATCAGCGGGAGTTGTGGAGAGGAAAAATCAGGACGTCAAGAGGGCCATAGCTAAGATGTGTACTACCCGAAGCGGATCATGGGTTAGAGCTGTTAACTTTGTACAAATGGCAGTCAACAACACCCCCATAGACAGCGAAGGACCAAATAGACATATCACTCCATACTTTTTAATGTTTAGTGTACAAATGAACACTAAACTAAGTATAGGAGACGAGCAAAGACGTTTGTCCCTTATGCAGGAATATAGGGAACTACGACACGCGGAGTCGGTCTTACTTAAAGCAGAAAGAGCCAAACAGGACGAAGGGAAAAATATATGGTTACCTAAAGTAGGTGATTGGATTTTAGTCAAGACTAACTACACCAAGGGTAAATCACTGAAACCTAAATTTGGCCCTGCTCAACAGGTGATAGCTGTTGGGGAGCGGACCGTAACATACCTTAGGAAAGGTAAACGACAGATCATATCGGTTGACAACTGTAAACCCGTAAGTAAGGACTTTATTCCTCCTACAAATGAGTTGGATAGATCAGTTAGAGATGGAGCCGCTCCCGGAGGAAGAGCCAATGCTGAGTCAAAAACTCAGCAAGAAGTACAAGGAGCCAGGCCTAAGACTAGGTCTATGGGCCCGGCGAACCTGTAAAACACATAAACAAATCAAACCCACTAAAACAAAGAAAAATAAGAAGGGGGACGAGGTTAAAATAGTTATAGATCCTCAGGGATCAGGATGTAAGGATGGATGTAAAGCTTGTGGACGGATTACATGTTATTTTCTGTTTGCATTCTTTTTTATAATTTTCACCCTCCTCGGCGCAGGAGTGATCCTTTTAGTTAACCTAACTAGCTCTTCATGTCACCTCATGGAAAGTGACTTGGTTAAGAATAACTCCCTTACTTCAGGAATGGAACTAAGTAAATGGGGAATTATAGGAGGTTTAGGCCTAATCTTTGGTCCTAAGGGACAAATGATAGCCCTGACCGCATTAATCCACTTTTCCATTGCCGAGCCCCAAGACAAGGTGGAAGTAGAACCACTCCGAAACGGGATGATTTGGATTAAAGAGCCATATCCTTTCCGTTTAGATACAGGGAATATATTGGTACCTCTAACTCTGGTACTGGATTCCCAGGCCATGTTGGATGATATGGACTTAAATCGTAATGGGGCCGGTGACGGCCTTATCCTGGTTAGTGAACTAGAACAGTTTTACAAAACCATGTTAAAGATCAGTCCCCAGATCACAGACCCCTCCATCTGGCAGGAAGAAGAAATGAGTAAATACAGGGACTGTTATATCACCCAGATTAATACAATGATTCCGTCCAAAACTGTGACCAGGGCAGAATGCACTTGGCCCTACAGGGATGTTAGTAACAGTGGCTTCCATGACTTAGCCAGCTATCACCCCATCCTGATGTGGAGTGCCTTTGCAAATTGCCAATCAGCCCTTAACCACCAAACCAAATACCTTCGCAAGGATTGTTCCTATGACGATGGTTCCAAAGTCTGGTTTACCACAGAGGACGAAAGTAAGTTAGGTCCAAGTGAAATACCTTACACATTCAATTTACCCGCCATACCGCCAGGATTCCATATGATTTGCAGTCCCAGAGTATACGGCCCGTGGTTCAGACGAACCAAGAATAAGGAGGGAGAAATTAGGAAAAAATGGAACGAGACACAGATGGGAGACATTTTTGCACCCATCGACCCTTCCATATGTAACCTCCCTATCTTTTCCTTATTAAACCAAACCAAAATTGGAAATTACACCTGTGTTAATGTCGCTAGATATACACCCGGTAGATGTGGGGATATATGGGCCAAAGGAGACGAGAAATGGCAGAGAATTGAATACCCCTGGAAGACACATAAAGATTACCCGGAGAAAAGAAAGGAGGTTTTCAAGGAAGGGGATACAACCAATGACCCCACCGGCGATACCGAGGCCGGTTTTCAAGATTGGAAATCGGTTTATCAACTGATCCAAAACAATGAGACATGGCGAGGGGTAAACGGGTCCCTCATAAAGGAAGAAGTCCTCAAATTTAATTTTACGAGGACTCAATTTAAGGTTTATCTTAATCTTACAAGCAAGACTTTTACACAACAACCGACAGACATTATCTGTTGGCTTTGGGGTTATATGAAATGTACAAACATAACAAGACAGCGTACTGTTGAACCTGCTACCGTAAAGTTCTTCGAATTACCTTCCCCTTACAGGTGGTTACATTTTAACACCTCGGGGGAAGAGTAACTTAGACTTGCCGGTAAGATGATTTTCTTTATTTTTCTGCTCCTACGCTTCTCCAGTATAAAGGGAAATGTAGCCAGCAAGTTAAAAGATTCCCAATTGGACACCATTGAAATATTAAATAACATGAACAAATTCTCAGAGGAGCTCAAGAATAATCAGAAAAACATCGTTGAGTTTACCAGGTTTTTACACAAATCGCAGGTAGAAACTACTATGGAAACAATGAAGGCTCTAACCCATATAGACCAAGCCTTCACAAGGGAAAATCTTAAAACCACGTTAATGGCGCTAGCCGCACTTTTGAGTACCGGAAGGGTTAAACCTTCTTGGATCCCAAAGCAGATTTTAAGCAAAGAACGCTGGATTACTAGCACCCAGCTACTCGATTCATCCAGTCGTCTTTACTACATCAAACGAGAAGGGGCACCTCCCACATATAGGAGCCCCTCCTTAAAATTAACCCTAAACATTTTAATCACTGTTCCTTGGATAACAGATACCACAGCTGCAAACTACACCCTCAGATTATATAATCCTGGTGTAGTGCGTTGCCACCATTATTGGAACAAAGGCTGTTGGAAAACCGTCATCAAAGTCCCATATAAATATGGCCTGTTGCGGAATAACACGCTCCAGGTATATCAGGGCATTCCACGCCAAGATAGGACAGGACTGACCCTTACAAATTTCGAGGAAACAACCGAATGTATCAATCATCATTGTCCCGTTATAGAGGAGAGAATAAATATACCCAAAGATTCCTTTTACTCTATGGGAAATGGTTCATACATAATTTCCAAAACTTCGCCTGGCTCCTGCAATGACTCCTGCAAAATTAGTGAGGGCACATACTTAGTCTCTTCTTTTGCACAAGACAAAACAACTTGCTGTAACCATACAATATATGGTCAGCCAAAGGAAAGGGAATTGATTTTTCACGTTCCCAGTAAAGATCAGACCCTTCAAATCATTCTTTCCAAGCTCGGAGACATACTTGTCCACCTTGAGGACAATGAGCTGATAGTTACCTATACAGATTGGGACATCAGTACCCAACTTAGGAACTTGAGATCAAAAGTTAGCAATATTGATACCAGTTATGGGAGACAGATTCAGGATGTTTTTGCGGCCCTGGCAGAAACTCTCCAAGGGATTTTACCTGAAGGATTAGCAGCCCTAGGAGAATTAATAGGAGGTCTTGGCAGCCTTATGGGTGATGTAATGAACTTCCTCGCCGACCTTTGGGGTCTTGGCTCGTATGCCAAATATGGAATATACTGCGTAGTAGGCTTAGTCCTCTACCGGATCTGTCGAACCTTTTTATCTTCCAGGAAATGAGTTCTGACAAGGCAAAGGACCTATACAGGGAGGCGATTTTGGAACATTTAAGGACAGATTTGCAGGCACACCCAGATCACGAGGAACAAATGGAACTAATTGCCAGACACAGGGCTGCCAGTTGTTTAAGCATGGAACATTTACATTTATTCTGCATCAACAGTCTTACCAAAATCTCAGATTTATCCATGCAATCAGGCCCCTATATTAGGGGTCATCCTATCATTGAGCCTGACCCTCTCGCAGGAGATTTCACTTTCAGAAACGTATTCATCCGATGTAATCTATGCCACCAATGGTGCCCCGGTCATTGCCTCCTGAGTGGAGGTTATGCCGGACTCCCATTCCATAAAAATCACAAGAATCCTTGTGTGACCAGGCAGCAATATTACTCATCTTACGTTACCAACGAGGTTAACATGGCCACTGTGCCAAGGATGCCCATTGTTCAATTTAAAAAATTTGAGGCAGATCTACACCCACGGGATCGCAACTCTTTCAGGGAGTGCCCGGCCAGGGTGGGAGGCTATGTGGAAGGGGTTTGCATGCAAAAACAGGACGATTATTCAGCTCTTCACATGGTTCAGAAACCGGAGCCTGTCAAAAGTAAAAAACGTCCCGCTCCTTATCATAGGTCAAAAAGGAACTTGTCCTGAGAAACGTTCCAAACCTGACGACGATTCACAACCCTCAAACTCCCAAAGATCCTCGTTACTAAAAGGTAAGAAATGGACCATAAGATGATGGCCATGGGATTTATCCTCAGTATTGCCTGCCTGGCATTACAACTCATATACATGCTAAAGTTCTTTTACTCTAAATTACGACACAGGCGGTGGCCTCTCGGACCTTTTCTAATCGCTCTCATATACCCAATTAGCATTGCAACAGTCATTTGCAGCATGTTAGCCCAAGGAGGGGGAGAGGATTCCGACATCAAAACCACCACCGAAATTAACAGCACAACCACTGATGTCAAATACAAGTCATATGCAGAGTTTAATATTTTAATTTTCTTTTCAACAGCTCATTTATTATTTGGGCTAATCAACCTGCGACATTACAGATTCACTGATCCCCAGGAGGGGGAGCGAACATCCCTTCTAAAGAATCACAAGGAAGTTATCTTCTTTGTCTTTATACATCTGACTATGACGCCATACCTAGCTTTTTAGTTTATTACACTTACACCCACCATTATCTACATCTTAGGAGCCCTACTATTGATATTAGCAGTAGTAGATGCTTATGTCCTGTTTTCTATCACAAAAAAGAGACCATGGATGCAGACTGATAACAAACAAAAATATAGATGGTGGTTAGTTTTAATCCTGTTATTATATACAACAGGATTGGTAGTCCAAGGAAAAACACCCTGGATAGGACAGGCTATATGCTCCCTAGCTATTGTAGCTATAGTATTAGATTGTATATTTGTTTACCTTTCAGCTCTCTCTTCCGAACAACTACCCCGGACTCCAACACCAATTGTAAAACCATGTCATCCTCGAAAATGCGTCAGTTGCAATATTGCAATACCTTACATATATTCCCAAACCCCGACAACGGGACCGATTCGAACACCCTTCGTAATATATTACCAAAACCTCCCGTATCTAGTGATCAAGACCGACCGGCAGGGTCGTCCCACCAAGGTCCAGCTAATGAGGGAAGTGCACCTGCGTCCCGCAGCAACAGCCCCCCCAGAATCAGATTCCCAGGTTTACATAGGAATGACTGGAACCCAGGAACAAAACAATGGGGACCTAGCTGGCCAGAACAGCTATGATACCTACTGTTAACCTGCCTAAATTACAGACCGGTCGTTAAAGTTTTCTCCAAATTCTCCCGCCTATGGAGGAAACGTGATAGATCGAGAAGAGGGGAAATGGGAATGTATATACAAACCTAGATTAGAATCACCTATTAAAGTATTAGCAAGAATCTACACAACCCAGGATAAATAGGGGAACATGTATACGGCCAAAACCACTGGAGGCACCCTCCAGTGGATCCTCTGCTGTAACAGTTTTGAATGGCAGTATTTGCGTAACCAAGTATTCAGTTCATACTCCCGAAAGGGCAGTACAAATAAATTCAAACTTACTGACTGTCTGGGATGCGGCCAACCCGAAATAGGACTGGCCCCAGCAAATACCCCTTTTGGAAACAAGGGCCCTAAAATGTTATGTCCAGATGGCAAATTATTATGTGAAAGATTCGGCATAGAAATAAGATTCCTCATTAACGTGACCAACTACTTAAAAGTAAAACCGAAATGGCTAACTACCTAGAGTAGTTCTTCCATGCTACACTCCTAGGGAGGTAGTGAAAAAAAAAAATAATAAAAAATAAAGTCTGAGTATCCTAGTGATCCTGACTTGTGGTATAACCACTGAAAACCAGATACCCATAACCCTAGTGGATGGGAGTAGACCGAAGGTTTTCCTTCTGGTCTCGAAGAAACTAACCGTATGGGGTCCTAGAGACAACATACTAAATTCAGGTCCTTATCACTCCCGCTCCACCGACGATGAGGACACAGATACCGTCTCAGAAGGTGGGGAGGATAAGGAAGAAGATATTCAGAAGAAAATGGAAGCTCTAGCCGTTTGGAGAAACCAGAACCACTTCTCCGACGACACCGACGAAGAGGAAAACTCTAAAGCTAAGGGTCCTAGCGAATTGACCCACCAGGTGTCGGGAAATGCAGAAGGAGGACTAACTGAGATACCGGCTGATGAAATAGTGTGCTTGCCTAGTGCTCCACGGCAGCTATGGATCTCAGAAGAATACGCCGAGGAAGAAACTTCCATAAATCCCTGTCGAGCGTGACAGTGAAGGAGAGGATGCTGAGTGGGGTCATCCATCCGATGAGTTGATGTACCGTTTTTTCGGACACAACTGTGATGACCCAGAAATGGAATAAAAACTATTGAGTAGCTAGACTCTCAATATTTTCGCCTTATACCCATGGACACATGAAAAATAGAAATTATTGCAAGAGTATTAACCAACACAACTGCAAAGGTGCCGAGAATAAATCTCGAATGCAAAGCAAGTCTTCAGGAAAATATCAACGCTTCTTCTCTGAAGACGGAAAATTTATTGTAATCTGTTTAGTAATACTTTGTATTGTATTATGACTAAAAGCAACCTTTTTGCTTCCACCCGCAAAATCATGCGACAATTTAGAATAAGATACTGTTTGGTGTGTATTGAAATAGTATAAATATTAATCTAAAATATACTTAGGATGTTTTCTTGCTATGATATGCCTAGAGCAATTTATTGTAATATGTTTGAGCATAAGATCATTATGTATGACCAGAAGGAAGAAGTTAGGCAGTCCACATCCCCGGACGCAGAGAATGGTTCACTCCAAGGAGGGGGTGTGGCGGAAATCAAGGAATTGTAGCTTTGGAGGTGATTCATTCTCTCAAAATTTGACATGCTGACAGATTTCTTCTCGCAAACTGCAGAAAAGCGTATTTAGCTGATTAGCTGATGTGCAGTTAATTAAAGAAAAGAAGTCAGCTGCTTTGCAAAATAAATAAGACCTTTGAAGCTATTGAGCTACGTGGCCTTCCTGACTAATGAAATAAAGGATGAGCCATCCTAATTGAGCAGTATAAATAAAAGTGCTTTTCAAGCCTTCAGGGCAGCTTTCGACAGAGGTCTTCAGGAGCATAACTACCTAGAGTAGTTCCTCCATGCTACGCTCCGAGAGAGGTAGTGAAGGCAAGTCCTGATACAGGCAACCTAGTGTTATATTTGTATTTACCCCGTACGGCTACCCTGCTCTCTGATATAGTCTCCTAGAGGGGCTGAGGCTCGGTAAAAGTCGGGGACCTTTTTAACTAAAAAAGTGTGTTAAACTTACAGCGCTTTTAAACGCTTTTTGTTAGGCTTCATACGGACATCTGAACGGTAAGATTTATGATATGTACACATATTGTATGTAGAGCAAGGATGTGCGTATGAATTGTACCAACTGCTTGAGTTATTATATCTTTTGACAAATTGAATAAAAACCATTATTTGATTAAATTCAATCAACGCCCTGTCGTCATCTTACTACTTATAGTGTAGCAATAATATATAGGATATAAGTAAATGCGAGGAGCAACATTTAACACTTAATAGCTTTTAAATTCCCGAGACGTCGACACGTATCAACGGCGAACGACCGACGACCCAGACCGGAATTAAGGTATTAGTTTATCTTTTGCAATTTCTATAATGAATACGGTCTTAGTTCTATTGACATAACTAACCGGTATACAAGGAAAAAGGACTAGTCAAGATCCCGGGAAAAGGGGGAGTTAGTCTTAGTATTCTAGTGGGTTCCTTGTCAGGATCTAGGATAATTGTATAGAAATCCGTAGCAGTATTATTAACTGTCATTAAGCTGTAATGAATGCACAGAAGATTTGAGAGGATGTTGACAGGACTCCAGAGCTTGTGCTAAAGGTTGGACAGGCTAGGATTTTATTCCTTGGAGCGTAGGAGGCGTAGGGATCATTTTAGAGAGGTGTATAAAATCATGAGGAGAATAAATGGGTGAATGCCCAAATTCTGTTACCCAAGATAAGGGAGTCAAGAAGCTGATGACATAGATTTAAGTTAGGAGAGGAACCTGAGCGGCAACGCTTACACTCAGTGAGGGTGGCGCAGTGGCACAGTGGTAGAGCTGCTGCCTCTCAGTGCCAGAGACTTGGGTTTGATCCTGACTACAGGTGCTGTCTATGTGGAGTTTGTATGTTCTCCCTGTGACCGCATGGGTTTTCTCTGGGTTCTCTCGTTTCCTCCCATGTTCCAAAGACGTGCAGGTTTGAAGGTTAATCGGCTTCTGTAAATTGCTCCTGGGATGGGAAAGTGGGATAACATAGAATTTGTGTACAGGTGATTGCTGATCAGTGTGGACTCGAAGGGCTGAAGGGCTCGTTTCCACACTGTTTCTCTAAACTCAACTCAGGATGCGGTAGGTATATGGCAGAGGAGGCGGTTGAAGCAGGTACTATAACTGCATTTAAAAGAGATATGGACAGGTACATGGATGGGGAAGTTTAGAGGGATAGGAGCTAAATGGAGGCAAATGGCATCAGCTTAGATGGGGTATCTTGGTCGGCACGGACGGGTTGGGCGAAGGGTCCGTTTCCATGTTGTATGACTCCACGGCTCCTACAGTTGAACAAGATCTGATCAGAAATACATTTGGAACTAAATAGAGGCTGTTATTTCTTGAGCACATTAATGGCAATGTAAGTGCACTTTATTAATTCAAGAGAAGCCTATTTGTAAAAGGTTAGTTGATCAAAGGTTGTAGAAATATACTTTTACTGTTTGAGCATTTCAACAAGACCTGATCAGAAATCCATTTGGAACTGAAAATGGAGCTTGTTTTCTCTTACATGCAATTGAGACAATTACATTTTGATTTGTAAGTTAGTGTTTAATGAAAGAGAATCTTTAAAAAAATACTCTATAGCTACCATATAATTTTGAAATCCATTAAAGAAAACATTGTACGTCAGATTCACCTTTTACAATATTATGTCTTACACTTACATGGGAAATGGCCATAATTAGTATGGACCATATTACTGGTAGTTTTTTTTAAGATAGTGATGGGCTGCTGTTTTGAATCTGTAATCTAAATGGAAATGGAGCACCCACACTGTTGTTTGGTCAATGCTTTAGGGATTTTAACCTGTTACCAATAAAGGAAAACTCATATATTTCTACATCAGCGTGCTGTGTAATTGGAACGGAATTTGGAGGTGATGGTGTTCCTGTGCCTTAGATGCCTTGGTCCAACTAAATGTTTGGGGCACAAGTTTAAGGGGGGTGGAGAGACGACTGTCAAAGAAGCTTTAAAAACCTGCTGCAATGCGTCCTACAGACAGCTATCATACGTTGGTGGAGCAGAGACTGATATTTTAAGGTTTAAGTTTAAATTTAGTTTATTATCACATGTACTGAGGTACAGCGGACAGCTTTTGTTGCTTGCTAACGCGTACTTGACTTGTGACAATAAAGCAGTCTGTCTTGCATTGAGCTTCTTGGGGTTTGTTGGAGTTGCACTCAAACAGGCAAGTCTGTACTCCTGATTTGTGACTTGAAGGTAGCGGAAATGCTTTTCATTAGGAAGGCGTCTCTCCCAACAGAATTCTAATTTGCTGTGGCATTCACAGTGTTTGTATGGTTGACCCCTTTATGTATCTCATTCATGGTTTCCAATGATGATGGAGGATGTGAAGATGGCAAAGCCATGGAAGAGCACAACCACACGACGAGGCTGCACACTGGACATCCATCTCACAGTCCGGAATAGCGAGCAGGCCAGATGCCCAACCATCTGAACTTCCGAACGAACGGGTGCTGGTTTACTGCAGCTGCCACACTGCTCCATGGTCCCGGGCTCAATCCTGACCTGGGCTGTAATTTGTGCAGGGATCGCATGTTCCTGCTGTAATGTGGGTGTCCTCCAGTTGCTCCAGTCTTTTCTCGCATCTCAAAGTAGTGGTGGATTAATTGGTCACTGTTAATTACCTCTTTGTGTAGGTTCATAGCAAAAACATCCAGGAAGAAATGATAGGCACGTGTGCGAGAGTGTCTGAGGGTTTCAGGGACATCCCTGGGATCTGGTAAGGACGCGATGGGCTGCATGGCCACCTACTGTGTAAGTTAAGTGTATATTAAGGATAATTACAATTAATTTGGAGTATTTGGAGTAGTGTCTGTATTTGAAGTTTTGCATGTCGTTCTGGTTGTCCCATTACTGGAAAGATGTTGCGGTTTTGGAGAGGGTGCAGAGGAGGTTTACCAGGATGCTGCCTGGAATTGAGGGTTTCAGCTACAAGGACAGGCTGGATAAACTTGGATTGTTCTCTCTGGAATGTCGGAGGTTGAGGGAAGACTTAACAGAAGCATTTAATATTTTGAGAGGCATAGATAGGGGACAGTTAGAACCTTTTCCCCAGGGTGGAAATGTCTAACACGAGAGACCATAAGGTGAGAGGGGGAAAGTTTAATAGTGACATGCAAGGCAAATGTTTTAGACAGAATAGTGGGGGCCTGGAATGCATTGTCAGAAGTGGTGGTGGAGACACATATGATAGCGGCATTTGAGAGGTTTTTAAATATGTATATGAAAGTGCAGGGAATATAGGGATATGGATCATGTACAGGCAGTTTAACTTGACATCATGTTCGGCACAACCAAACGCCCTGAAGAATTTAAAAAAAAAATTTACATGGGAAATGAAGGTAATCCACTAATGGGTTGATCTTAATGTTCCTATGCTGTACTGTTCTAGGTTCTATGTTCTACTTATTAATCCTTGCCTCCAACTAATGATGTATATCAACTGTCTAATTACTGTGTTGATTAGACAATAGACAATAGACAAAAGTGTTTCCTCGTCACCGTTCTAGACGGCTTACCCCTTATTCTTAAACTGTGGCCCCTGGTTCTGGACTCCCCAACATCGGGAACATGTTTCCTGCCTCTAGCGTGTCCAAGCCCTTAACAATCTTATATGTTTCAATGAGATCCCCTCTCATCCTTCTAAACTCCAGAGTGTACAAGCCTAGCTGCTCCATTCTCTCAGCATATGACAGGCCCACCATCCCGGGAATTAACCTTGTAAACCTACGCTGCACTCCCTCAATAGCAAGAATGTCCTTCCTCAAATTAGGGGACCAAAACTGCACACAATACTCCAGGTGTGGTCTCACTAAGGCTCTGTACAACTGCAGAAGGACCTCTTTGCTCCTATATTCGATTTCTCTTGTTATAAAGGCCAACATGCCATTTGCTTTCTTCACTGCCTGCTGTACCTGCATGCTTACTTTCATAGACTGATGTACAAGGACCCCCAGATCCCATTGTACTTCCCCTTTTCCCAACTTGATGTCATTTATATAGTAATCTGCCTTCCTGTTTTTGCTACCAAAGTGGATAACCTCACATTTATCCGCATTAAACTTCATCTGCCATGCATCTGCCCAATCCCCCAACCTGTCCAAGTTAACCTGCATTCTCATAGCATCCTCCTCATAGTTCACACTCCCACCCAGCTTTGTGTCATCTGCAAATTTGCTAATGTTACTTTGAATCCCTTCATCCAAATCATTGATGTATATTGTAAATAGCTGCCATTCTGAAAGGGACCCGTTAATCCCTACTCTTTGTTTCCTGTCTGCCAACCACTTCCCTATCCATGTCAGCACTCTACCCCCAATACCATGTGCCCTAATTTTGCCCACTAATCTCTCCTATGTGGGACCTTATCAAATGCTTTCTGAATGTCCAGGTACGCTACATCCACTGGCTCTCCCTTGTCCATTTTCCTAGTTACTTCTTCAAAAAATTCCAGAAGATTAGTCAAGCATGATTTCCCCTTCATAAATCCATGCTGACTCGGTTATTGCTATCCAACTGTTTGGCTATTTCATCTTTTATAATTGACTCCAGCATCTTCCCCACCATCGATATCAGGCTAACTGGTCTATAATTCCCTGTTTTCTCTCTCCCACTTTTCTTAAAAAGAGGGATAACATTAGCTACCCTCAAATCCACAGGAACTGATCCTGAGTCTATAGAACATTGGAAAATTATCACCAATGCATCCACAATTTCAGCCACTTCCTGAAGTACCCTGGGATGCAGACCATCAGGCCCTAAGGATTTATCAGCCTTCAGTCCAATCAGTCTATCCAACACCATTTCCTGCTGAATGTGGATTTCCTTCAGTTCCTCCGTCACCCCAGATCCTGTGGCCACTACTATATCAGGAAGATTGTTTGTGTCCTCCTTAGTGAAGACAGATCCAAAGTACCTGTTCAACTCATCTGCTATTTCCTTGTTCCCCATAATAAATTCACCTTTTTCAGTCTTCACATACCTAAAGAAACTTTTACTATCCTGCTTTATATTCTTGGTTGGCTCACCTTCAGACCTCATCGTTTCTCCCCGTATTGTCCTTTTAGTTATCTTCTGTTGTACTTTAAACATTACCCAATCCTCTTGCTTCCCGCTCATCTTTGCTACGTTGTACTTCTTCGCTTTAATTTTTATACTGTCCCTGATGTCCCTTGTCAGCCATGGTCGTTCCTTTCTCCCCTTGGAATCCTTTCTTCCTCCGAGGAATGAACTGATCCTGCACCTTCTGTATTATTCCTAGAAACACTTGCCATTTTTGTTCTGCATCGTGGGACAAAATTGATTCTTTCTCATCGTAGTTATATGCAAGTCACCTGCAGTGAGACACTTTATTTAATATCTAGTGAAACAGGAGTCACGTTGTCAGGCTAGCTGTAGTTTAATAATTTAGTTGTATTTTCCTGAATTCAGGCAGGTGATCTTACTGGTAAGTGACCAAGATGTTCTTTTTTGTGCATCTTTACATCACAGCTGGCTGTCACATCAACAATGTCACATCAGTCCCAGAACATTGTTAATCATTATTGATGGTTGGCATGTCAACACTAACGCAATTGCTCATTCCACATTTGTTGTCATTTAATATAATAAAGTGCTAATACAGAGTGAACACTGAGTCCTTAGTGTACTTAATTGTCTGAGCCGTTTTACCAAACAGGTCATAGATAGAAGACCTTAATTGTAAATGTAATGGAAAAGAACCTCAAACAATGATTGAGGTTTCTTGGATTTATTTATTGCAAAACAATGAAACAAATGTCACAAAATTAGAGTGTGATTTCATTTTTTTAAATTTACACAAGAAATGAAAGTAATCTGCCAGGGTGTTGATGTTAGGGGTGTCAGGGATTATGGGTAGAAGGCAGGAGAATGGGGTTGAGAGGGAAAGATAGATCAGCTATGATTGAATGGCGAAGTAGACTTGATGGGCTAAATGGTCTAACTCTGCTCCGAAAACATATGAAGTTATGAACTTAATGTTTAGCGCAGGCACAAATGGCAGTACTCAGTTGCCATGAAGACAGTAGATGGTCATGGAAGTTTAGTTTAGTAATATATCCACAATTCTCACCAATCACCTGCCGAAGTTATAGAAACTTGTCCAAAAAAGTCCTGAAGAATCATCAACCCTATTTAATAAGGATATGGTTGTCCTGAAGAATATTAAGTTATGCAGCACATTAATTCATATGATAAAATGACTGGGTATAATTGGGTTATAATCTTCTTAGTTGAGGTGACTTTGGAATAACTTGACAGAACAGACAGAAATGTACTTTTTAATCTAAGCTCCACAAGTAATTGTAAAAATATGTGGGGGCTAAAAAGTAAGAAATTGGGTGAAGAGGAAATTTAAAGCAGAAAGGAACAGATTATTTTTTTACCGTGTTGTGAGGTTGTGGAATGCACATTTGATGATAGGATTAGGAAGTTTATCAACCTTTTAACAATAAATTAGCAAGCTAAAATAAAAAATGGAGACATTAAACGGATAGCATTACGATCCCATCAATCTGGTTCCATGTCATAATGTCAAATTGCAAGTACCTGGATAGAAAATTCTGAGATACTAGTTATTTATTTGCATCTATTTCCAGTAGGTCTATTCAACTGCCAAATCTGATTTTTTAAATTATTACTTTAAGTCTAGAATTTTTTTACCATGGTCGAGTTACTGCCTTGCAACGCCAGAGACCCGGGTTCGATCCTGTCCACGTGTGCTGCCTGTACGGAGTTTGTACATTCTGCCCGTGACTGTGTGGGTTTTCCCTGGCGGCTCCGGTTTCCTCCAACACTCCAAAGATGTACATGTTAGCAGGTTAATTGGAGATAGACACAAAATGCTGGAGTAACTTAGTGGGACATGCAGCACCTCTGGAGAGAAGGAAAGGGTGACGTTTCGGGTCGGAACCCTTCTCTTAATTGGCTTTGGTAAAGATTGTAAATTGTCCCCAGTGTGTAGGATAGTGCTAGTGTACATGTATCACTGGTCAGCGTGGAGTCGATGGACTGAAGGGCCTGTTTCTGCGCTGTATCTCAAAACTAAACTGAACTCAAATATATGATTACAATAAAGCCATCCACAGTGTACATGTACAGGATAAAGTGTGTAAAATTTAGTGCAAGGTAAAGTTCAATTTTACTTCGGAGTCACGTGAGTGACTACGTGAAGCCCCGCCTGGCGCTTGATCGGCATTACGTCGACGCTGGCGGTAGGGAAAGAGCTGCAGAACGCAGCTCCACCAGCGGTAAGGAACAGGCCCGCAAGTAAGTAAATTATTTTACTTCCAGGGCATTTCAAACTCCGTGAGGCTGGTGGGTGGCTTTAAAAAATAAAAATGGAGAAAGGTCCGTAAAAATCGCGGGTAAAACGTGCGTCCCGGGGTGAAGAAAAACAGTCGGGACAGCAGATTAGTGTGGAGCTGGTTCTGATGCCGGTGGCCGTTGAAATTCCCGTTAGTGAGCCTTTGGTTGCTCCACAAGCTGAAGCCATGGAGGAAATTCCTGTGATAAAAAAATGTAAAAGAAAATCTGAGAGGCCCGTGGTTTCTGATGACTCTGATTCTGAAAGTCCTCCAGATAGAAAAGCCTTATGGCTTAGAATGGAGCAAATGGAGAAAATGCTCCAGACATTATTCAACCAAGGGTCTAAAAACCCAGAAGATTCCCAGGCAACCCCTGAGAGGGTTCCATATCATGAATATGGTGCCACACCGAATTGGGAATATGAAACTCCAGAGCCTGGGATTGGGCTGGGGGAAGTCTCTTTTGAGCAAGTCTCAGGAGTATCAGGGCAGCATGAGATTGATCCTGAAGGAGGTGATTTCGGTCATGAGTACCCATTACAATACAAAAATATTCCAGGTGTGCCTGATGTGGCACAATGTTTTGTTAAACCTGAAGGAAGCGGTGAGGCCATGGAAGAAAACCTGGCGGCCAACATTAATTATTTGGTCTCTCACCAGCTTCAGGAAGCTGTTATGGTTGAAAACAGCAGAATTATATAAAACACCTGTTAATTGTGCTTCATTGAGGGTACCTACGGTGAATCTGACTATTTGGGTGCCCATGTCTTCAATTATGCGGGCGCAGGAAATACGATGTCAAAGAGTCCTCAAACTGATTTTGGCTGGCATCACTGCTTTTGGGAAGCAAGTGGAAGGTTGTGGAATGACCAAAGTTCAAAAGGATATGTTGGCATTGTTCTGCAACTCATTGTTTGAGATTAATTGTATGAGGAAGATTGCCATTCGGCCCATTTTGCATCCAAGATTTGCAGGTGTGTGCAGATCAAGCAATGTTCAAACTCCTGGTTATCTGTTCGGAGAAAATCTGGCTAAACAAATTAAAGATATTGATGAAGAGGCAAAGACTATCAGCCTCATGAAACCCTTCATTTTTGGCCAAAGAAGGGTCGGTCAAGTGAGAAGGGGATTTGATTTTGGAGCTGGAACAAGCCGAGGCAGGAGTATGGTAAGGAAGTATTACCGTCCAGCACAGCCGAATGTTCACCCATATGTTGGGAGAAGGAGACCACCACGTGCGTTTGGAGAGGTACAAAAACTTTATCCTATCAAAGAAGAATCTTTGGATGAACTTCAGATTAGTGGTAGATTACAATTGTTTTATGATGAATGGGACTGCATAACATCTGACTGGGTTATATTACAGGCATTTGGGGAATATTATTGAACATTCTTGTTTTTAACTTTCTGCTCAATTTGGCAAAAAGGAACTATGCCCACTGAATAAGCCAGTAGCTAAAGGAATTATTTAGCTCCATTTAGAGAAGATGGACACAAAGTGCTGGAGTAACTCAGCGAGTCAGGCCGCATCTCTGGAGAAAAGGAATAGATGATGTTTCATGTTGGAACCCTTCCTTAGACTTTCTTTAGTTCCATTTAATTTGTTTGATCAGAATCAGTGAATGGTAGTGAGTTTTGGTTCACAGTATGCATATTTATTTGTGCATATTGAAGAATTTACAGAACAGGACAAAAATATTGAAATATGCTGGAGTTGCTATGATATGATGTTGATATGATGCTAAATGTCTCCAAGTTTGCGAATGACACAAAGCTAGGTGGCAATGTGAGCTGCGAGGAGGATGCCATGAGGCTGCAGGGTGTCTTGCACAGGTTGGGTGAGTGGGCTGATGCAGGGCACATGCTGTATAATGTGGATAAATATGAGGTTATCCACTTTGGTGGCAAGAACTGGAAGGCAGATTATTATCTGAATGGTGTCAGATTAGGAAAAGAGGAGGTGCAATGAGACCTGGGTGTCCTTATACATCAATCACTGAAAGTAAGCATGCAGGTACAGCAGGCAGTGAAGAAAGCTAATGGCATGTTGACCTTCATTGCGAGATTATTTAAGTTTAGGAGCAAGGAGGCCCTACTGCAGTTGTACTGGGCCCTGGTGAGACCGCACCTGGAGTATTGTGTGCAGTTTTGGTCTCCTAATTTGAGGAAGGACATTCTTGCTTTTGAGGGAGTGCGGCATAGGTTCATCGGGTTAATTCCGGGGATGGCGGGACTGACATAAGATGAAAGAATGGGTCGACTGGACTTGTATTCACTTGTATTTAGAAGGATGAGAGGGGATTTCATAGAAACATATAAAAATCTTAAAAGATTGGACAGGCTAGATGTAGGAAAAATATTCCCGATGTTGGGCATCCAGAACCAGGGGTCACAGTTTAAGAATAAGGGGTAGGCCATTTAGAACTGTGATGGAAAAACGTTTTCACCCAGAGAGTTATGAATGTGAGGGATTTCCTGCCAGTTCACTGGATGTTTTCAAAAGAGAGTTAGATATAGTTCTTAGGGCAATGGAATCAAGGGTTATGGGGAGAAAGCAGGAAGAGGGTACTGATTTTGGATGATCAGCCATGATCATGTTAAATGGTGGTGTTTGCTCGTAGGGCTGAATGGCTTACTGCTGCACCTAGTTTCTATGTTTCTAAGTTTCTATGTGTCTATGATGGTTTAACAGTTAATAAAACTGTGCGCAATACTCCAAGTATGGACACACCAAAACTGTGTACAATTTTCACATGGCAATACCTCACAATTTTCTAAGTGGTGATAGATTAGGCTAGGTTTCTGTCAAAATGACCTAGATCTCCATATACACAAAGCACTACAAGTTATCATGCAGGAGAAGAAGATGTTAGGAAAGTTCCAGCACTTTGTGTGTCTTTTTGTAAACCAGCAATTGCAGTTCATTCAATCCATTCGGAAGGAAAGTTTTTGGATATTATTGCAAGAGGATATGAGTACAGGAGTAAAAAAGTCTTACTGCAATTAGATAGGGTCTTAGTGACAATGTATCAGGAGTATTGTGTACTATTTTGGTCTCATTACCAAAGCAGGAGAGGTGTAATATATCCAATGTGTAAGAAGGAACTGTAGATGCTGATTTAAACCGAAGATGGACACTAAATGCTGGGGTAACTTAGTGGGACAGGCAGCAACTCTGGAGAGAAGGAATGGGGGATATTTTGGGTCGAGACCCTTCTTTAGACTGGACCTACGTATCTTTGTCCTTATACACAAAGCACTACAAGCTAACATGCTGGCGAAGCAAGATATTAGGAAATAAGTATATCCAAGTTTGCTGGTGAGACAGAACTGTATGAAGAGAATGCAGTGTGACATCAGGCAGATGGACTCACAGAATCAGGGCTGCCAACTCTCAAGCATTGAGCGTGAGACTAATGCATTTGAGGAAATTCTCACGCTCTCACGCTGATGACAGAAGTTCTCACGCTCAAAAAAATATTTTAAAAAATATATGAATAAATAAATAAAGTCACACTTCACCACACTCAACAATGAGAATCGTTTTTTGTCGGCAGGTTCCCCGTAAAGAACAAGCAATTTAATCGCACGCTATTTAAAATGGCAATGTAGACAAAAATGCTGGAGAAACTCAGCGGGTGAGGCAGTATCTATGTCTGAGTGACCCTTCTTCAGACTCAAGCATTTCTCCAGCAGTTTTGTCCACCGCTCTATAGATGCTGCCTCACCCGCATTCGTATTCCCGTGCAGATGGTGTGATACGGCGGTGGTCCCAGCACAGCCCCCCTGAGGCACCGCTCACACCTCCCACACCAACCTCCAACAGTTCTGTGTCCGTCGGCTGCTCTGTCTACACCACATGGAGTTTTAACCCCGGCCCGGAGCCAGGAGTGGACCGTGTGAGTGGGGGCGTCGGTGCCGCCTCAGGAGCCGCGGCAATGAATCTCGGGCTAAGGCTTCGCTCCGATGCCAAACCCCCAGGTCACTGTCCCTCATCTCCTCCGGACCCCAGCTGGACACAGAGCGCTTGGGCCGGCGCGCATTCCCGGGAAGGGGGGGAGAGTGGGAAATGCTCCCCGGACATCGGCAATTCTCCGGGTGTTGTCGCCGCTTCACTGACCCACACTCTCACACACAACCTAACACACACCCTTACACACACACACTGGCACACACAAGGTTTAAAGGGATTTGGGACAAATGCGGAGAAATGGGATTAGTTTAGATGGGGCATCTTGATCTGCATGAACTATTTGGGATGAAGGGCCTGTTTCCATGCTGTAAGACTATGACACATTGTAGAAAGGGTGCAATTGCTCTGGAGAGGATCCAGGGGCAATTTATGAACATATTGACAGGGCTGGAATTTTTGTTTCACTTTGAAGAAAGATTTGATAACTGGAATTGTATTCTCTGTAGCAACGGAGGTGTAGAAGAGACTTAGTTGAGGTGAATAATATTATGAGAATAGGACCCGTTTCTCTTAATAAAGAGTGTAAGAAGGAACTGCAGATGGTGGCTTAAACTGAAGATAGATACTAAAAGCTGGAATAACTTAGCAGGACAGGCAGCATCTCTGGAGAGAAAGAATAGGTAATGTTTCGGGTCGAGACCGAAAGGTTGAAAACCAGCAATAAAACACAATGTTATCCAACTAAGGGCAGAAATCAGAATCATGTGTTCATCTTTATGGACGTGACACCATAATAAATATATTACAGTGAAAAAAAATAATGGGGTGGCACGGTGGCGCATCGGTAGAGTTACTGCCTTGCAGCACCACAAACCCAGATTTGATCCTGACTATGGGTGCTGTCTGTACAGTATTTGTACATTCTCCTTATGACCACATGGTTTTCTGTGGAAATTCCAGTTTCTCCCACATCTGAAAGAAGTGCAGGTTTGCAGGTTAATTGGCTCCTGTAAATTGTTCCTGGCGTGTAGGATACAACTGGTGTATGCGAGATTGCGGCCAGTGTCGACTTGGTGGGCCGAAGGGCCTGTTTCCATATGTATGTTTTACATATATATCTTAATTTCATTGAACCATATACGGTTGAATGTGTGGCATTATTTTCAACTTGTTTCTCTAGTCAAAGGGTAAGGTTAATTGATTTATTTGTGCAGATCAAGTCTGACCTTGCCTTGTTTCTGTGTTTTTGTTTCTCTATATATACATAACAGCATGAATTATAATCTGATTTCCATACTGAAATATACTAAGGTCATTCATGTGCTGCACCTATTGATCAGAGCCTGGCTCTAGTGTGGAATGTAATTAGGAATGTAATTTAGCCTAACCTTATTCATACCTAATCCAATTTGAAGCATCAAGTGTAAGTTAAAAGTATGCACTGGATTCCACAATTTCAAACTGATAAATGCAAAAGCTTCCTACCGTGGGAGGGGGGACGCTAAGGGTTTCGGTCCGAAACGTTGCCTATCTCTAGGTATGTTACAAAACTTACCTTTAGCGGTGCTGCAGTTCTGCACTGGCCGTGTGCGCGATTTTGGTGCCTTTGGGGGGGGGGGTTAAAATGCGGTTTTCCCCTTGCCATCCGGAATAATATTTTGTCGGAGTGCGATCTATTTCTGGAGATTCGTTCCGACTACCGGTAAGTTACATTTTTTTTTTTTAATCGCCCGACTATTTCTGCGCTGCAGTAAAATAAAAATTAGCTCCTACTGCCGTGAACGCTGACAACGGGGACGGATTTTACGTAGGGGACAAGTAAGTGAAAGCTGTTTATTTTTACATATACACTTGCTTGTTTAGGGGACTTTAATATGACAAGCAATAAAATCAAATTTCAAATTTCAAATTTTTTAATCAATATTTCATGTTGCGAAACGGTGATTTAATCCCCATATGAACCGGCAGAATGTTTCCTGCCGATATTGGGTTTAAATTCACCGCAACCGTAACGTTCTAATCCATCGCGTTCATGAAAATCCCACTCGCAAGCTGTTTAAAATGCCCATTAATTTACAGGCATTTAAACACAAAATTCCATCAATTTGGCCTATAAATTAATGACAATTAGATTTAAAAATCATGTTATGTTGTGAATTCTTGTGTGAATGTTATTTGGGCACTTAGGCTTTAAAAAAAAAGTTAATATTTTCTTAAGAAATGGATAGATGTTTAGATCTAGTAATTGAATTTTGTAATTAGCTACAATTGGGTAACTAACTAATTATATGCTTTAATTTCAGGTCATCCAAGTAAGATTGTTTAAACCAGTCTGAAGAAGGGTCTCGACCCGAAACGTCGCCTATCTCCTTCGCTCCTTAGATGCTGCTGCACCCGCTGAGTTTCTCCAGTTCTTTGTGTAACCCTAAGATTGTTTAATATTTGTTTCAGAATCCTTCAATCTATAATAACTGAAAATTTATTTCAGTTCTCTTAAATTTTAAGGAAGTTATGAGCTTTTGACTGTCCTCGATCACAACTTTTGTGTTAAGTCAATAGAAAAGCAATAGGAAGCAAGTTGCTAATTTCCGAGTATGAAAATGGCCCTAACTTTTTTAATACTGAAGAAATGAAAGTGAATTAGGTGTCAAATTAAACTTATTTTTATGCTTTATCTGATAGGATAAATTGCAGACTTGATTTTTAAAATTTCAAAATTTTGTAACATTGCTACTTAGAGTTTCACCCAATGTTGGCAGCCCTGCAGAATGGAAGATAGAATATAGTGGAACCAATCCACTATGTAAGAAACAAAATCAAAGGGATGTAATATTTTATTTAAAAATGACCAGAGAATAAAAGTTGATGGTGTTTAAGGGGGTCCTATTTTAATTTCAATTATTACCACTGCCCATCTGTCGGCTTCATCGCCTCACGAGTGATGCCACTGCGCATCTTTCCTGCGCATCTCAGAGTTTGCCGGCAACTGCTCTGCCCGTGGTATCACTGCGCATGCTCAGCGCCTGCCGGCAACTTCTCAGCCCGTGGTATCACTGCGCATGCTCAGCGCCAGCCGGCCGTTCCCGGTGAACACTAGCACGGCGCATGCGCGGCGCGGATCAGCTGAGCGGTCAGGTGGTGTCGGGCGGCCGTGTCACCGACTCGCGGGACGGCACCTTCCTCAGGCGACATGGGCTCCTTCAACGAACTCTACTTCAACGTAGACGACGGTTACCTGGAGGGACTGGTGAGGGGCTTCAAGGCTGGCATCTTGTCGCAGGGCGACTACCTGAACCTGGTGCAGTGCGAGACCTTGGAAGGTGAGACGGTCAGTCCTGCCTCCGGGGCCTGTCACCCTGCTGGGGGGACGGGGGAGCGCCCGCCCGCCCACCCACTTTATTACTCCTCCACCAAGAACGGTTGTACCCGCGTCCTCTTCCTCACGCTAAGTATATGTGGTATTTGTCACATGTTGGACTACACATCCTTCCCGGGCCTCTAGATAAGGCCTGGATATCTGGTTGTCAATCCTAGAAATTGGGAATGGTGTTCCGTAGAAAGAGCAGAATAATTGTATGCTTAACTTGTAAATTGACATTTGGATATGTTAGAACTGAAGGTGCGATTATCTAGCGCCCATTTAGTTCCTAATGTGTAAGAAAGAACTGCAGATGCTCGTTTAAATCGAAGGTAGACACAAAATGCTGGAGTAACTCAGCGGGTGAGGCAGCATCTCTGGAGAGAAGGAATGGGCGACGTTTCGGGTCGAAACCCTTTTCCTAACGTTTTCATTTTAATTGTATTTTCAGTGGTAGAGTTAAGGTCAGCTGCTTATAGTTTCGTATGTGTGGAGTGACTTATCTTTGAAGATTAATGTTAATTTTTAATAGTACAGATTTGGGGAGGGATATTCAACATATGAAGAGGTGAGGAAAGAATCCCAATCAATAGGGAAATGTCAATGTATTTTACTGAGTGAATAATGAACAAGGATTTGGTCTTAAAAAGATTTGCCATTAATCAAAGCAAAATGACATGAATAGTTACTGCCTTAGCATTTGCTATGGAAGCTAATGAGGTTTGTATGACATGACAAGAAGAGATTTTTTTAACTGAAAGTATGAATTTGCATTATTTTCTTGAATTCCCCTGTCTCATGGTATGGTAGTAAATTAATAGTATTGATATCAAAGATGAAACGGCCAATTCTTTCTAGGACTAATTTGAATGTAAATTCTTAATCAGTGGTAATAATGGTTTATATCTTATTTAATAATTAAACTATGAAAGTAGCAGTTTTAGAAAAATGACATTCTGAAATTGATGGCTCATGGAATATATCCCCTGTGCATGTGTTATAATCTTCAATTTTTTGTTTGAAACTATAATAGTACTTGCCTTTTACCAACTTTACACCAAAATATAACTATTTGAATGTTCATTTGTTTATTTCCATTTGAAACTTCTCTTCCTGGTAACTGGCAGGTAAATGGCAACTGATTTAATTAAGAATCATCAATTATATTAAAATTGTAAACTTGGTCTGATTAAGTGCATAATATTATGTAAAAATAATTCATTTAAATTGTGTTATGAATTTGATTTGTCTGGTTAACTTTGGTCGTTGACCTGAAACATTAACTGTTGGAATTTTTAGAGAATTAAACTAACAAAACTAAATCGATGGAAGCAATTGTTGCTAGTCACATACAGTGCCCTCCATAATGTATGGGACAAAGACCCATCATTTATTTATTTGCCTCTGTACTCCACAATTTGAGATTTGTAATAGAAAAAAATCACATGTGGTTAAAGTGCACACTGTCAGATTTTAATTAAGGCCATTTTTATACATTTTAGTTTCACCATGTAGAAATTGCAGCAGTGCTTTTACATAGTCTTCCCCCCCATTTCAGGGCAACATAATGTTTGGGACACAGCAATGTCATGTAAATGAAAGTAGTCACGTTTAGTATTATGTTGCATATCCTTTGCATGCGATGACTGCTTGAAGTCTACAATTCACGGACATCACCAGTTGCTGGGTGTCTTCTCTGGTGATGCTCTGCCAGGCCTGTATTGCAGCCATCTTTAGCTTATGCTTGTTTTGGGGGCTAGTCCGCTTCATTTTTCTCTTCAGCATATAAAAGGTATGCTCAATTGGGTTCAGATCGGGTGATTGACTGGGCCACTCAAAAATTGATATATTTTGCTTTGAAAAACTCCTTTGTTGCTTTAGCTGTATGTTTGGGAACATTGGATCATTGTCTTGCTGTAGAATGAACTGCTGGCCAATGAGTTTTGAGGTATTTGTTTGAACTTGAGCAGATAGGATGGGTTTATTCTCTTCATAATTCATTATGCTACTACCATCAGCAGTTATACATGAAGATAAGTGAGCCAGTACCTTCAGCAGCCATACATGCCCAGGCCATAACCCCCCCCCCCCCCCCCCCCCCGGCTGTTTCACGGATGAGGTGGTATGCTTTGGACCTTGGGCAGTTCCTTCTCTCCTCCATACTTTGCTCTTGCCATCACTGATATGTTAATATTCGTCTCATCTGTCCACAAGATGTTTTTCCATAACTGTGGGTAAACCAGTGGTTTGCATCTTGCACTGTAACCTCTGTATTTCTGCTCATGAAGTCTTCTGCGGACAGTGGTCATTGACAAATCCACACCTGACTCTTGAAACGTGTTTCTGATCTGTCGGACAGATGGTTTTTTTTGGGGGGGGGGTTCTTTATTATCCAGAGAATTAACTCCTACCTCGACAAAAACCTGGACCCACTGCAGTTCGCTTACAGCCACAACAGATCAACGGTGGATGCAATTGCGCTGGCTCTCCATTCCACTCTGGACCACTTGGACAACAAAAACTCATATGTCAGACTGTTATTCATTGATTACAGCTCGGCATTTAATACAATCATCCCCTCCAAGCTGGTTACCAGACTCGCAGAACTGGATCTCTGCGCATCTCTCTGCAATTGGATCCTCAACTTCCTCATTTACAGACCACAGACTGTTCGAATTGGTGGAAAGGTGTCCGCCTGCATAACAATCAACAAGGGAGCACCTCAAGGCTGCGTGCTCAGCCCCCTGCTCTACTCACTCTATACTCATGACTGCGTAACTGGTCATAGTGCGAACTCCATCATCAAGTTTGTTGACGACACCACTGTTGTGGGACATATCACTGATGGGGACGAGTCAGAGTATAAAAGAGAGATCGACCGACTGACCGAATGGTGCCAGCACAATAACCTGGCCCTCAACACCAGCAAAACCAAGGAAGTGATTGTGAACTTTGGAAGAGGTAGGATGGGGACCCACAGTCCTGTTTATATCAATGGGTCGATGGTGGAAAGGGTTAAGAGCCTCAAACTCCTGGGCGTGCGCATCTCTGAAGATCTCTCCTGGTCCAAGAACACTGATGCTATTATAAAGAAAGCACATCAGCGCCTCTACTCCCTGAGAGGATTACGGAGAGTCGGTATGTCAAGGAGGACTCTCTCTAACATCTACAGGTGCACAGTAGAGAGCATGCGATCTATCATATTCGCTGCCTAAAAAAGGCTGGCAGCATCATCAAGGACCCACACCATCCTGGCCACACACTCATCTCCCTGCTACCTTCAGGTAGAAGGTACAGTAGCCTGAAGACTGCAACGTCCAGGTTCAGAAACAGCTTCTTTCCCACAGCCATCAGGCTATTGAACTCAACTCAAACAAACTCTGAACATTAATAGCCCATTATCTGTTTATTTGCACATTATCTGTTTCATTTATTCATGTGTTTGTATACATTTATACAATGGTATGTGGACACACTGATCTGTTCCGTATTCATGCCTTCTGTAATTCTGTTGTGCTGAAGCAAAGCAAGAATTTCATTGTCCTATCTGGGACACATGACAATAAACTCTCTTGAATCTTGAATTATTCTGTCATCACCTGTGGAGGTCTTCCTTGGCCTGCCAATCCCTTGGCGATTAGTAAGCTCACCAGTGCTCTCTTTCTTCTTAATGATGTTCCAAACATTTGATTTTGGTAAGCCTAAGGTTTGGCTGATGTCTCTAATACTTGAGCAATTACAAACGCCTGTGAAGCCAGATGTCCCAAACATTATGGTGCCCTGAAATAGGGGGACTAAAAATATCCTTTAATAAAATCTGACAATGTGCACTTTAACGATATGTGATTTTTTAAAAATTACAAATCTTAAATTGGGGAGTACAGAGGCAAATAAATAAATGATGGGTCTTTGTCCCAAATATTACGGAGCACACTGTAGGTTAGACTATATGGCTCTTGTGAATGTTGTGAAGATAACCCATTTGCCACTTATTTAAAATAGTTTATTTTCTATATTGACATTTCTATTTTCTATATTCTATTTACTATATTCTAAATAGTTTATTGTCCCATCATTTCACCAGCTACAACATCCATGCCAGAAGATTGGGATTTGTGGGGATAATTGGGGCATGAATTCACCCAATGGTGAGTCAGTGAGGTGGGTAAAGGACAGAGTGCTAAGCCAGTCCCAATAGGGTTACCCAATAGGGTAACTAGTTGGATAGTTCCTCCTACATTGCTGTGAATTTGGGGTAAAGGTTCTAAGGCAGACTGCATTGCACTCTAGGTGAGGTAGCTGCAAGTTGTTTTTTTGCCGTATACAGATATTTTAAGAACGGTTAAGTATTCATTGGTTTAGCATGTCTTTAGGATTAAAAAATATTTTTTATTAAATTGTACTTAACAGCATAGTACATAATTATCCAACATCACCTGAATATTTAACTCCAGGAATGCAATAAATCCACTTCGTCATCTGAACATGATTTTCGCATTGTCCAAATATTCCAATTTCCAACGTTATCAGTTTGCAAATACATGAAAATTTGACACTCAATGTATAAATGTTTGGAAAAAGAATGTGGCGAATCATAATTAATTAGTTCTACATTTTATTTGGTGAGTTATATATTAATTTTGACTAATCTCAGCATGTTGAGAATTTCATCCTGAATCTGGTACGAAGGAAGTTGCTGATTAATTCAGTGTTAGGAGATTGTATGAAGAAAAGCTTTAGTTGAAGTGAAAGTGGCGCTGGTTAATATTATGATAGTTTAACTGATTGTTGTCCTTAGACTGTAGAATGTTTGAAATGTACTCAAATCTGCATTAGTAATGTGGACTTGAGAGCTGACCTTAGGCTAAAATTGAATAGAATAACTGAACATGCACGTTTAAATGAAGAGTCGCTTTTTAAGTAACTTTCCGCCCCTACTTTACGTATTTGGGAGGGCATTAAACTTTTGATTTTGTTCTCTCTGGGCAACATGTAAATGGCTTAGAAAACTACAGAAAACTTTTACAAAAAAGACAAAAGTGCTGGAGTAACTCGGGTGAAGCAACATCACTGAAGAACATGGGTTGGTCATGTTTCTGGTTGGGACCCTTCTTCAGACTGAAAGCTTCAACCCCAAATGTCACTTTTCTATGTTCTCCCGAGATGCTGCCTGATCCATTGAGTTACTACAGCAGTTTGTCTTTTTAAAAATACATATATTGTGCGCTTCAATTTTTCTTTTTAAAAGAATCGATTATTTTAAAATAAAATTCAATTTGTGCCGAGCTATTGACCAATGGAATGTTTCACTCCAAGAGTTTTCTTTGTCGGTTAGGAGATATTGGGAGCAGAGAATAAGTAGCAATAGGGCACGTTTAAAAGTACATACAATGAGTTTTTTTTTTAAGTCATCCATTTTGGTAGATGGAAGAAACACCCAGTTACAAGAAGGATCCGAAGTACAGTGAATACATTGATGTCCATGGACAATGCCTACTAATGAAACCTGTCTTTGAATGCATTTGTATCCATTACACACAGACACAGATGAACCACTTTTACATTGATCCTGAGAAACACAATTTTTGTCTTGCCAGTGACATGACAGACATCAGCTAAGATACTTAACAGTTGTAATTGACACATTAAGTATTGTATATAAATCATTTTTATAAATGTTACTTCAGGCATTTTCAATGTGCAACTGAAATTATCTGGAGAGGACATATTGCCCATACTAATTTAATTAGAGCTCTATGTTATAGTTGATTAGTATTTGAATCTAATAGAAGCTAATAGAATAAATGTTCAGATTAATCTCAATACACATCAGCATGCAATGAAATGCCTTGTTGATGTGAAGCTCAGAGTAAATGGAATCCATGCAATAATAAATGCAATGATGAGAGCAAAAGAGCAGAATGGTGCAAGCCTATAGTGCAAAATCCGAGTGGTGCAAAATATTAATGTACAATGGCAGAATAACCAAATAAGGTAGAATTAAATGTGCATGGCAGCACCTTTAATGAGGAATGGGAGAGGTGAATGAGAGAACCTGGCACCGTGTTTGGCATGGTCAAAGTGGCCCGAAGGATCTGTTCTTGTGCTTTACTACGTTCTTTGTGATGCCCCCCCATATGATGAAATCAAGTAACTCAAATGAACATGTTGTATCATTCTCAGACAAACTCAATGCTTTCCATGCTTGCTTCAGAGGGAGAACAACAATGTATTTCACGAGCCCCCACACTCCCTTAGGTCATGAGGATGAATCCTTGGAAAGCATCCGACCCTGATGTACCTGGCCACATTTGAGCCTTTGCGGAAAAACTGGCTCGAGTTTATATGGACATCTTCAACCTCTCTCTACCATAGTCTGAGGTCCCCATTTACTTTAGTGAGCTTTCCACTACACAGGCGCTCAAGAGGAGCGAGCAACACGTCTCAGTGGATTCCGTCCAATGGCGCCTGTGTCCGTTGTGATTAAGTACTTAGAGATTGGTTTTGAAGTGTATCAACTCCTGCCTTAGTGCGGATCAGGACACATTCCAATTCACATACCGCCACATCGACAGCAGATGCGATTTCACTGGCTCCCCACTCTGCACGACTACTTGGAAACCAAGAACACTTATGTTAAGCTGTTGTTCATTTACTACAGTTTGATGTATAAAACCATCTCCTCAAAACTTATCGCAAAACTCTGTACTGTGGGTCTCTGCACCTTGAATCTGGGCCTATATTTCCTCATCAGCAAAACAGTGCAAATTGGCAACATATGCTCACTGACCATCACCATGGGCACCCCGAGGCTCTGTTCAGCCCCTCTCCTCTCCTCTCTATACCCATGACTGGCCAGATGCAGCTTCAACACTGTCTGTAAATTTGCTGATGAAACTACTGTTGTTGGACGAGTTAGGGTACCAGAGGGAAATAGTAATGTTTTGGGTTGATCGTCTAGAGATGCTGCCTGAACTGCTGAGTAACTCCAGCACTTTGTTTCAAGAATTATGTGTTTAATTGTAGTATGTACTGATAATGGAACAATGAATTATTTCTTGCTTCAGGTGATAATAGGCCTGTTAACACAATACTCGTATATAAAATGAAGAAAGAAAGCAATAAATGAATAATCCCAATACTAGTAGTTGTCTGAAATCTTCAGAGCAACCAGTAAATAGTTCATCGTTTAGTTAGTATTTTGTAATGTTCAATAGCCTGATGGTTATTGGGTAGAAGCTGTCCTTGAACCTGGAGGTCACTATTTTCAAACTCCTATACCACCCTATATGATAGGAGTGAAACAAGAGCATGGTCAGGGTGATGTGGGTATTTGATGCTGGGTGCCTATTTGAAGCAGCACCTCCTGTAGATCCCTTTGGTGGGGAGGTCATTACCTGTGATGGACCAGGTGGTTTCCACCAGTTTGTTTAATCCCCTTCAATCCTGGGCGCTTGAGTTGCCAGACAATAGGTGCAGGAGTAGGCCATTTTGCCCTTCGAGCCACCACTGCCATTTAATGTGATCATGGCTGGACATCCACAATCAGTACCCCATTCCTTGCCTTCTCATCATATCTCATGACCCCACTATCTTTAAGAGCTCTATCAAACTCTCTGTTGAAACCATCCAAGGTAGCAAGCCAGGCAGTGATGCACCCAGTGAATATGCTCTACCGTACACTAGAAATTCTAGAGTATTCGTCGACCCACTGAATCTTCTCAATCGTCTAAGGATGTAGAGGTATTGATGGGCTTTATAATTGCATCTATCTGCTTGGCCCAGGACAGATCTTCAAAGATATGCATGTCCAATAGCTTAAAGTTGTTAACTCTCTTTGCTGTCGACCCTTCAAAGAAGACAGGTTTGAGGATCCTCGGCTTCCTCCTGAAGTCAACAATAAACTCCATGGTCTTGCTGACATTGAAAGCAAGATGGCTGTTTTGGCACTATTCAATCAGATTATTAAGATCCCTCCTACACCCTGATTCATCATCCAGCAATGGAGGTGTCATTGGTTAATTTTAAATTGGCATTGGAATTGTCTGGCTACATTGTCATGGGTATAGAGTTAGTGGTGCAGAGAACTAGGGACACAACCCTGAGGTGCTCCTGTACTAATGGTTATAATGGAGGACATGTTGCCATTTCATGCTAATTGTGGTCTGTTGATGAGGAAGTTGAGGATCCATTTGCAAACGATGTGCAGAAACACAGTTCCTTTAGCTTGATAACAAGTTTGGAGAATATGATGGTGTAGAACGCCGAGCGATGGTGTAGTAGATGAACAACTGCCTGACTAATGCGTCCTTATTGTCCAGATAGTCCAGTGCAGAGTGGAGCCAGCGAGATTGTATCTCCTGTTAATCTATTGTGACAGCCCAATTGTAATGGGTCAAGGTTCTTACTAAGGTAGGAGTTGATGTGTGCCGTAACTAACCTCACAAAGAACTTCACCATCACTGATGTTAGTGTCACTGGGGTCAGTAGTCATTGAGGCATGTCACCATACTCTTCTCGGGGTACACAAAAGGCTGGAGAAACTCAGCGGGTGAAGCAGCATCTAAGGAGCGAAGGAGATAGGCGACGTTTCGGGTCGAGACCCTGAAGAAGGGTCTCGACCCGAAACGTCGCCTATCTCCTTCGCTCCTTAGATGCTGCTTCACCCGCTGAGTTTCTCTAGCCTTTTGTGTACCCTTGATTCTCCAGCGTCTGCAGTTCCTTCTTTAATACTCTTCTCAGGCACTGGTATTGTTGCCTTCCCTCACAGTGGGAACCATTGTGGGGGGGATGTTTTTATGTTTTATGTTAAATTCTTCTTTAATGTGGTGTCTTACTTTTATTGGTGTGCTGAAAATGGCTACTCGAGTTTCACTACACCAGAAATGGTGTGTTTGACGATAAATGTCCTTTGTCCTTTGTTGTCCTTGTTCATCTTTGAGAGGGTTATGCATTTAGGAGATAGATCACGGGAATGCATGTACCTATGCATGACATTATGTTTTGCCTTTCTATGCATTTATTAGCCCTATACAGGTGTACCTGTGAAATGCTAAATATGTTATCTAAATCATGCTATTCTTTTCACTTGACACTCATTATAAACTAGCATTGTAAACTAACAGTATTGTAAATCAAACAAAGTTTAGCAGCCTTGCAATCGGATCTAATGCTGAATGGGATTATAACAGACTAAGATGAGATGCTTACATTTTGAAATCTTTGTTCAAATTTAGAGATACAGCGTGGAAACAGGCCTTTCGCCTCACTAAGTCCATGCCAACGAACGATCACCTGAGCACTAGTTCTATCCTACACGCTAGGAATAATTTACAGAAGCCAATTAACCTACAAATTTGCACGTCTTTGGAATGTGAGAGGAAACCCACATGGTCATAGGGAGAAAGTACCAACTCCATACAGATAGCACCCGTAGTCGGGATGGAACTCGGGTTTCTGGCACTGTAAGGCAGCAGCCCTACCACTGTACTACCCAAAGGTTGTTCGAAGTCTTCCTAATGTGGTAACATTGTGTTCAGTTTTACGATACATTATGATTTTTTTTGCTGTTACATGATGACTTGTATTATGAGTGAATTGAATTCATGATTGTAAAATTTCACGTTCTCATCAGGACTGTTTTATAGATCATTCGATTTCCCGTTGTATTTTTGCATAGGAAGCAAAGACAAACCAAATTTCCCTTTTCTGAAGCTGGGAAATTTATGGAGCATAACAAAGCTCTTTGTAGTAGTGGATGGGAGCCAATGCTGGGATTCTTGTAACAGTAATGATGCCAAGTTCTGCAGGCAATGTAAATGAAATGGCCAAAGCAGGTGGAAAATAAATTATCTGCTGAAATTTTCTACCATATATACTAAATCCCATAGGAAGTGAATCAATGAATAATGTTGTGTTTCCAGGCTGACACCCTCATCACAGAGACACAAGGCACAAATCATGTTGAACTCACTTTGATGGGCTGCATACATGTGCATACATGACATCAGGCACCCAATAAAAGCACTCTCCTCAGGAACTATCACAGCAAGAGATTTTCCAGGAGGGCAGATAAAATTATCTCCTTGAAGGAAAATGAATGTGATTACGTGCTCATGGGACAAATCAAATGGAGAAGGACATCCAGGAAGGCAATGAACATCCCATATCTTTGTGAAGGAAGCATATGGAAGGAGTTTGCACCAACTTGCCACCTGCCCTACACAAAACTCTCCAAACCCATAAAGCAAATGGAGGCAAGGTATATCCTACACCCAAGAGGCAGCCTAATGAGAAGAAGACTGTAGCACAAATACAATAGTAAAAAGCAAAATAAGTTCTAAAGTGACTTCACCCATAAATAAAATGCTCTTTTTTTTCCTGATCATCCCTGTTGTTTGATTTAGGATTTGCCAAGTAGGAAGGAAAAGTTTGGAAATTACTTGAAGTGAAAAGGCCAAGTGGGCACTTGACAGTTTTGTTTTTGTCATTAATCTTTGTGGGTAAGACCTGATAGGATTTCACAAACCTGGGGAGAAATGTGATTCCTATTGTACTTTTTGTTAAACTGCTGAAACTCAGATGTATTACAGTGTCTGTAATTTCTTTTTCTATAATTAGATGATCCCATTTACAAAATGTAATATGCATTTTAAAGTTGCTTATTGACCTAGGAAATAGGGTTGGGGGGGGGGGGGTGCTGGGGGTTAATGATCACAACCTGGTTCTCAACAGTACTGCTTTGGAGATGATCAATAGTTTCAAGTTCCTAGGCATCCACATAACCACCAATGAAAATTGCAAATACACTATCCGTCCTCTAGAGGTCAGGAATACTGCAGCTCAATGCAAAAGTTGAATAGAAAATAGGTTCTGTTCTATGCTGTTTGGAGCATTATGATTGCAAATCGAAATCGGTATGGATAGAACTGTGAAATAGCCATGGGCAGAAAACGCTGGGGGGGGGGGGGGGGGGTTGTATACAGACCACCAAGTAGGAGTAGGGAGGTTGGGGATAACATCAATCAATAATTAAGGATGTGTGTATCAAAGGTACAGCAGTTATCATTGGTGACTTTAATCTACATATAGATTGCGCCAACCAAATTGGTAGCAGCGCTGAGGAGGATTACCTGGGATGTATACGGGATGTTTTTTTAAACCAATATATCGAAGAGCCTACTTGAGGACAGGCCATCCTAGACTGGGTATTGTGTAATGAGGAAGGATTAGTTAGCGATGTTGTTGCGCAAAGCTCCTTGAGCAACAATGACCATAATATGGTGAAATTCTGCATTGGGATGGAAAGTGACACAGTTAATTTAGAGATTAGGGTCCTGAAAAAGAAAGGAGACTTTGAAGGTATGAGACAGGAATTGTCTAGGATGGACTGACCAATTATACTTAAAGGGTTCATAGTAGAGATGCAATGGCAAATATTTAAAGACCACATGGATGAACTCCAAAAATAGTTTATCCTTGTCTGGTGAAAAAATAAAACTGGGAAGGCGGCTCAATCATGGCTAACGAGGGAAATTAAGGATAGTGTTAAATCCAAGGAAAAGGCATATATACATTGGCCAGATGAAGCAGCAAACCAGAGGACTGCGGGGAATTTAGAACTCAGCCGAGGACAAGGGTTGATTAAGAGTGTGGGGGGTGGGGAAGAGCATGAAAGAAAGCTTGCGGGGGAAATATAAAAACGGACTCAAAGCTTCTTTAGATATGTAAAAAGGAAAAGACTAATGTAGATCACCAGAGACGGTTGAAATTATAATGGGAAATAAAGAAATGGCAGAACAGTTAAACAAGTAGACACAAAATACTGGCGTAACTCAACGGGTCAGGCAGCATCTATTGAGAGTAGGAATTGGTGACGTTTCGGGTTGAGACCCTTCTTCAGTACTTTGGTTCTGTCTTCCTTAGTGAAGACAGAACCGATCTCCCAGAAATACTAGGGGACCGAGGATCTAATGGGAGAGAGGAACTGAAGGAAATCCACATTAGTCAGGAAATGGTGTTGGGTAAATTGTTGGGACTGAAGGTAGATAAATCCCCAGGCTGCCCTAGAAATCGTGGATGCATTGGTGATCATTTTCCAAAGTTCTCTCGACTCTGGATGTTCTTGTGGACTGGAGGGTAGCCAATGTAACCCCACTTTTTAAGAAAGGAGATAGAGAAAACTGACATTCCTATTGAGAAGGTGCAGCGTAGGTTCACCAGGTTACTTCCCGGGATGGCGGGACTGACATATGAAAGAATGGGTCGACTGGGCTTGTATTCACTGGAATTTAGGATGAGAGGGGATCTTATAGAAACAAAAAATTCATAAAGGATTGGACAGGCTAGATGCAAGAAAAATGGTCCCGATGTTGGGGGAGTCCAGAACCAGGGGCCACAGTTTATGAATAAGGACTGAGATTAGGAAAAACTTCTTCACCCAGAGAGTTGTGAATCTGTGGAATTCTCTGCCGCAGAAGGCAGTGGAGGCCAATTCATTGGATGTTTTCAAGAGAAAGTTAGATTTAGCTCTTGGGGCTAAATGAATCAAGGGATATCCAGACTGATTCCTGGGATGTCAGGACTTTCATATGAGGAAAGATTGGATAGACTCGGCTTGTACTCGCTGGAATTTAGAAGATTGAGGGGGGATCTTATAGAAACTTACAAAATTCTTAAGGGGTTGGACAAGCTAGATGCTGGAAGATTGTTCCCGATGTTGGGGGAGTCCAGAACAAGGGGTCACAGTCTAAGGATAAGGGGGAATTCCTTTAGGACCGAAATGAGGAAAACATTCTTTACACAGAGAGTGGCGAGTCTCTGGAATTCTCTGCCACAGAAGGTAGTTGAGGCCAGTTCATTGGCTATATTTAAGAGGGCGTTAGATGTGGCACTTGTGGCTAAAGGGATCAGGGGGTATGGAGGGAAGGCAGGTACGGGATACTGAGTTGGATGATCAGCCATGATCACATTGAATGGCGGTGCAGGCTCGAAGGGCCGAATGGCCTACTCCTGCACCTATTTTCTATGTTTCTATGATATGGGGAAAAAGCAGGAACGGGGTACTGATTTTAGATGATCAACTATGATCATATTGAATGGCGGTGCTGGCTCGAAAGGGCCGAATGTTTCTAATGCATCATGTAGATACGAGGTAACGTTTTTAAAATTTGATATTTACAATATTTACTCTTTTATGAATACAAATTGACCCCGGTGTCAGTTGTATCGCTTTGGTAACGGGCTTAACATCACATTTTGAATTTAGTCCCCACTATGAAAAATTAAGTGCAAAATAAAGATTGACACCCTATGCAATGAAGGCTATTGCAAACATTGAAAGTACTGCCTCTCTGAAATAATAAACTAAAGAGATGTCTAAAAATCAACCGCATTTAATTCAAAGACCCAAGGGGTTCTTTCTGGTAGTTCTACTATTATTAAACAATCTATTTGTAGAGTCTTGTAACCCTTTGTTTTTTTTCATTGTAAAACCTGACTGCATTTCAGAAAAATTTGCCCAGGACCTTATTTGTATTTGGAGAAATATTTTGGGATGCCATGAATGGCTGTACATAACAACCGATCTTTTTGTTTCCTCCTTTTTGTCTTCAATCCTAAAAGGAGAATAACACGGATCATGATTTCTTCAAATCTAAAGAAAATAAGGGTCGGAGCAGAAATACTGGTCTGTATAGTAGGTTGTGGCGGGTAAGCAAATTAATGTTCAGGTCTCATAATCAAAACTGTGTAAAGATAAAAAGTAAACACATTTTAAGATGCGAGATGGGTGATAGCGGGAGTGTGCAAAATGGAAGTTTCGATGGTAGGCTCAGCAGGCCGGTGTCCTAGCCTGAGAGCTGGACATATAATTGAAGCTTGAAGTGGCCAATTGTGTTCTATAACGCTAACTTTTGGCAACAAAGCAGGAGATACCACTTCTGGTTTAAGCTTATGCCAGGGCTGGATCGGGATATCTAACAGAAGTGCAGACGTGGGCAGAAGGGCTGTCTCGTTGTTTCGTTCCATCGCCAAATGCTGTCATCTCTTTTAACATTTCATCTCTCCTGCCATCTACTCGCCACATTTCCTTTTGTTCTCTTCCCAATTTTGCTTGTTCTTAAAACTAGTTTATCCCAATTATCTTCAACTGCTTCTCCCTAAGTGCTGCCTGGCCCATGTGCTTATTCATTTTGTTTTTATTGCCAGTTTCAGCATCTGTTTGGAGACACAAAGATCTGCAGATGATGGCAGCTTGAGCAAAACAGCAATGTGCTGGAGTAAAACAGCAGGTCAGGGAGATCTGTGATGGGAATAGACAGGCGACGTTTTGGTTTGGAACCTTTCAGATTGTAGTAGGGGGAGAAAGGTGGAAAAGAGTGATGGGTGGATACAAGTGAGGGGGCTGAGGGGGGTTAGATTGGCAGATTGGTCGAGTATATGACAAAGGCTATAGATGATAAAAAGACTAAAAGTTGTCATATGGAGAGGAGTGAAATGTAGAGCCGGAGGGATATAGTTGGAAGATGACGTTCTGGGGGACACACGAAAGGAAGGAGAGATGGGATATTAAGAGAAATGTGTACACTTTGGAGTAGTGCAAAGGAACGAGAGTAAGGGTGAGAGGGATATTACTCCGGAGAATTCAATGTTTATACGGTCAGGTTGTAATCTACCCAAAAAGAAAATGAGGTAATGTTCCTCCAGTTTGTGTGTGGCCTCACTCTGCTATTGGAGGAGTATAGGAAAGGGAATTAAAATAGTAACCAGGAGATCCAGCTGGTCTCGCCAGACCGAACACAAGTGTTCGGTGAAATGGTTGCTTGGTCTTGCTAATGCAAGGGAGGCCACATTGGGAGCACTAAGTGCAGTAGATGAGGTTAGGGGAGGTGTATATGAATCCGTTTCACCTGGAAGGGTTGTTGGGGTCCCAAGATGGAGGTGAGGGAGGAGGTGCAGGGACAGGTGTTCCTCTCCTGCAGTTGCAGGGGAAAATTACCTAGGGAATGAATGGTGTGGGTGGGAAGGGATGAGTGTACCAAGGATTTGCGGAGAGAGTGGTCTCTGAATAAAGTTGATAGGGGTGGGGAAGGGAAGATATGACTGGCGGTGGGATCATGTTGAAGGTAATGTCAGTGAATGATGCAGGGGCCCCCTTACTTGTATCCTCCAATCACATGCCAGAGAAAGAAGTGGAGTTAAAGGGCTTGTCCTACTTGGCCGTCATTTACGCGACAGGCCAGTAGTGACTGACGCGCAACAGTTGCGCGCGTCATCATGCATCCGCTCAGCCGTCTGGAGCGCGTGACGTCGTTTGAAGATAGACACAAAATGCAGGAGTAACTCAGCGGGACCGACAGCATCTCTGGAGACGAGGAATGGATAATGTTTTGGGGTCAAGACTCTTCATCAGTCTGAAGAAGGGTCTCGACCCGAATCGTCACCCATTGCTTCTCTCCAGAGATGCTGCCAGTCCTGCTGAGTTACTCCTGCATTTTGTGTCTATCTCCAATCGTCTTGGCCCCGCTCTGGGAGTGGGGGCAGAACCGGATCCGCAATGGCCCTGAGCCCCAGGCCAAGCTCGGCGATCGCTTGCCTGCTTCTGCTTGGAGGTGAGACGTTGCGCCGCACCAGTGTGCCCCACTTGGCCGTCATTTATGCGACAGGCCGGTGGCGCGCGAAGATTTCAAGCAGAACGAAATCCTGGAGCGCTGCGCGTCACCGCACGCAACTCCACACTCCTCCACGCCACTCCATGCGCCCGAGCTACCCACACGCTACCAGGTCGCGTAAATGGCGCACAAATGACGGACAAGTGGGGCAGGCCCTTAACATTTCAGTTCAAGAATCACCCATCAATTATATGTATTAAGAATAACAAAAATCATCCGTCAAAAATTCCAGTGCCAGCCTCAAAATACATCACCCACAATACAAAGTTCAAAACATCAGAGCATACCAGCCAATCATAAACAATAAATATTGCTCACTGATACAAAAATGTGGTATATCTGGCCAACTGCAATTGATGCAATAAATGCATGCACAATAGATAGCATTATTACCGCATTTTACAAAATGTAAAATTCTCAAGTCGAACATGGGTCAAAGGAAGAATCCTGTTTCATAGTATATTCATCAAAATAAAGGCAAGGCAAATGACTGACAGTTGCCCAAGCAAATATAACCGATGCTGATAACAGCAGGTCAGGCAGCGTTTATGGAGGATATGGATAGGTGATGTTTCAGGTTGGACCATTCTCCAGACCGATTGCAGTTGGGGGTGGGGTGGATGCTGGAAAAGTGGTGAGGCAGGACAAAACCAGACCTAAGTATTTTAACTTTTAGATTGTGTCTCAGCAAGAAGCAACCTCATGAATCGACATCTACCAACTCTCACCACATTCCTTTCTAGAAAGCGTCATCTTTCTTTGGTGAGTGGGACAACATGAAGGCTAATAGCTATTAACTACACGTTTATCTTGTGTCTATGTCAAGTGTTGTGACAAATAATTCTGAGCAGAATATTTACAATATGTTTCCTTTCACTTCTTTCTCTCTCCATCTCCCCTAGCTTTTCTTGGCCTTGCCTTGCTCTACTTTAAATTGAATTCTACATTTTAATAAGCTTTCGACTAAAACTGAATTGATTGTAACTTGACCGTGGCCGCTAAATTGTGTGGGCCATCATCCAAAACTAATATACATTGAAAGATAACGGGGCCACTGCAGATAATTTTTACTCTAGTTAACCCCACAGGACCGTGTAATATTAAAGTACCTACTTCTATTGTGTTGCATTTTTAACTATCTAATGTCCAGTATAGCAATAATAGATTAGTTATTGCATTAATTAGTTACCTGTAATCTCTGAGGCACAAAAGCAAATTGTCACATCAGATTTCTAAATTCCAGTTCTTGGTAATCTAATTCACTCTAAGAAAAATTGGATTTGCTATTTTAAGTACAAGTCATTACTAATATTACATTTTGACAGATTGTGTTGCCTCTTTTCATCGAAAGTTGTTTGTCATTATTCAAATGAAAACCAAGTTGTATTTTTGTTTTGCTCACTGTCTAATTAAGAGAATGTGATTTATATTCCAGGAGTTTATAAAACAGAACTTTTTTGGTTATAGTTTACAAGTTCTACAAACTGAATCTTCAGGGAAATAACAGTCAAATCCTAGAAGCACTAAACTAACAAACAAAGAACACTCTGTTCCCTGTAGTTAAAATGTTCTCATTTCAAATTGCTTGATGGAGCAAAGGTACAAGTCTCTAAAGATGGGTATGCATTTCCAGTAAAAATGCTAACCAGATGTTCAGAAAGCTCTTTCCTGAAGTGTTTATTTAAAAAAAAAAGTGTCTTGGAGCATGTAGAATCTGAATTAATTGTAACGTAAAGAATGACTAATGGAAAGTTCACATATTTAACTTGTGTAAACATTTTGCACTGTTCGCAGCCCATGAGTATGAAGACTGACAGGTCTGCTTGAGTGTAAAGTCTCTAGATTTTGTTAATTATTCTCTAACAAAATTCAACAAGCAGAAATTGAGGCTAAGGTTAAGTATATGGTGGCCTGCCGAGGGATTTCTGATTTCTGCAATGTTGTAAAATGCGAAAGTTCTGTTCATTCCAGGATTAAAACACTTTAGATAATTTATACATTTGCACCTTACCATGCTGCTTATTTCTGCCATCATTGCAGCATTGGGGAAGATAGCTTGGATAGCTGTAGATTGTGTATATTGTTTTTAAGAAAGTATTTTAAAATGCTTTTTACACAGTGGTGCAGCATCAGAGTTGCTTCTTGACTACGGGCGCTGTCTGCAAAATTTGTAAGTTCTTCCTGTGACCGCCTAGGGTTTCTCTAGGTGCACTGGCTTCCTCCCACATTCCAAAGACATACAGATTTTGTAGGTTAATTGACTTCTGTAAATTGTCCCTAATGTGTAGGATAAAACTAGTGTATGGATGATCGTTGATTTGCGTGTACTCGATGGGTCAAAGGGCCTGTTTTTGTGTTATATCTCTAAAACCAAAACTAAGTTTGACAGGATACCACAAACGGCTGATGCACAACATAAGAGTAGGTGATATACCATGGTTTGAAGATTAATTATCACAGCTGGAATAAAGGCTGTGATTCAGGCTGGCAATGGGCTGCTCCAAGATTGATCATACGCCTTCTTATTTATATTAATGGAACTGCGGAAGATTTATGTCTGTAGGAAGGAACTGCAGATGCTGCTTTACACCGAAGATAAACACAATATGCTGGAGTAACTCAGCGGGTCAGGCAGCATCTCTGGAGAAAATGAATAAGTGACGTTTCGGTCCAGACCCTTTTGCAGAGTCCGAAGAAGTGTCTCGACCTGAAACTTCACCTATTTTTACATTTTAAAGTCGTCGAATTACGACTGGAGAACATGCATGGAAGAACCGAAGACCGGGGGAAGATCAGCAATGATGAAATTGAATGGCAGGACAAGTTTAAGGGCTGAATGGTCTACTCCTACCCCAATCATGTTCAGAGTGGCTTGAGGCAAAGCTGCCAACAGTGATGCAGTATTAAAAGAATAAACTAGGTGGTGGTGGTTGTTGGTTAGAATATCGGAAGGATAACCCCTGTAGGTTTTTTAAGCATGACAATGTCATCTTGAAAAGACGACTGAGGGCGGCACAGTGGTGCAGCGGTAGAGTTGCTGCCTTGCAGCAAAAGAGGTGCAGGCTCGATCTTGGTGCTGTCTGTACACAGTTTGTACGTTCCCCCTGTAACCGCGGGGGTTTATTCCGGCTGCTCCGGTTTCCTCCCACATTCCAAAGATGTACAGGTTTGATGATTAATTGGCTTAAGGTACTAAAGGTGGCAGATTTAAACAACTGCCAGGTAGCATTAAGTTTATCAAATTCCAGCAAATATATCCATCTTTCCCCTTTTGCTCATTGTAAAAAAAAAAATCCAAATTGTTTTATACATAGCTAAATGTTTGACCATGGAATATCTCAAGGTAATTTACAGTGAAGTGAGGCACTTGAAGTCTGATCACAATTCACGTAGAAGTGCAGAAGCTAAATGCAACAAGCTTCACTAACATAAAAATAATGTTGTCCTCTCTTTGTGTCAGCGGATGAGGGGTAGATATTGACCAGGAGATTTGGAATTATCCTTCAAATTAATGCCAATTGTTTACACTCAATTGAGAAGGTACAAGATACATCAGTTTGTCTCATTCAGTTGATGGCACCTTTGACAGTGAATAGTTTTCTGTGGAATGCTGGAGTTTCTGGTCAAGTCACTTGCTGCAATTTCTTATTAAAACTTTGAAGGTTTTATGATCCACGTTGATAACTATTACTGCTTGAAAATGACCCAAACTGACAAAGAAACATAGAAAATACGTGCAGGAGGAGGCCATTCGGCCCTTCGAGTCAGCACCGCCATTCATTGTGATCATGGCTGATCATCCACAATCAGTAACCCGTGCCTGCCTTCTCCCCATACCCCTTGATTCCGTGAACCCAAGAGCTCTATCTAACTCTTTTTAATTCATCCAGTGAATTGGCCTCCAATGCCTTCCATGGCAGAGAATTCCATGGCAGAGGAAGAGATGCCTTCCCAGTGTGTCAGTAATTTCTGAGTGTTCAGCTGTTGGGAAGGCCACATTGATTAACCACTGCACTATCAAATGGGTCATCCTTTGCATGGAACATTTAACCAGAAGCCTAGCTGCCATCCCTAGAGAACATCAAACATCCAGAGGACTCCATATTAAAGAACAGCAGGTGGTCTGTCCTAAAGCCAACAATTCAGTTTCACATCTTCCCTTGAACAGCTGATCTGGGTCACCATGTCACTGCTCCCTACAGGAGCTTTCTGTGTGAAAACTGGTTGCATTTTATAGCAATGTTACAAAATTTTGAGATTTAAAAAATCAAGTCTGCAATTTATCCCATTAGATAAAGCATAAAAATGTTTAATTTGACACCAAATTCATTTTCATATCTTCAGTATTAAAAACATTATGGCCATTTTCATACTTAGAAATTAGCATCTTGTTCCCAATTGCTTTTCCATTGACTTAACACAAATGTTGTGATCGGGGACAGTCAAAAGCCCATAACTTTCTTAAAAATTAAGAGAATTAAAAGACATTTTCAGTTATTATAGATTGAAGCATTCTGAAACAAATATGAAACAATCTTACTTGGATGAGCTGAAATTAAAGCATATAATTAGTTAGTTACCCAATTGTAGCTAATTACAAAATTCAGTTACTAGATCTAAACATCTATCCATTTCTTAAGAAAATATTAACATTTTTAAAAAAGCCTAAGTGTCCAAATAACATTCACACAAGAATTCACAATATAACATGATTTTTAAATCTCATTGTTATGAATTTATAGACCAAATTGAAGGAATTTAGTGTTTAATGCCCGTAAATTAATGGCCATCAGCTTGCTAGGGGGATTTTATGGAACACGATAGATTGAAACGTTGTGGTGAATTTAAACCTCATATCGGCAGGAAAAATACTGCCGGTTCGTATGGGGAATAATCAACATTTCATGTTGCGAAACGGTGAGTTAAGGTCATCTTAACAAGCAACTTTATATGAAAAAATAAACAGCTTTAATTTACCTGCCCCCTACGTAAAATCCGTCCCCGTTGTCGGCGTTCACGGCATTAGAAGCTAATTTTTATTTTACTCCAGCGCTGAAATAGTCGGGCGATTAAAAATTTTTTTTTTTTGCTTACCGGTAGTTGGAACGAATCTCCAGCAAAAGCTCGCACTCCGAGAAAATATAATTCCGGAAGGCATTGAAAAACCGCGTTTTAACCACCCCCCCCCCCTCAAAGGCGCCAAAGAGACCCAGTCTACTCAACCTTTGTCCGTTTTTTGACAGCCGCCTTCACTCTACGTAATTCCACCAATTTTAGTGTCTTCTGCAAACTTACTAACCATCCCATCTACATTTACATCCAAGTCATTTGTATGTGTGTGTGTATATATAGATATATAGATAAATATATATAACAAATGGAGGTCCAAGCACAGATCTCTGCAGAACACCACTGGTTGCAGACCTCCAGCCAGAGTAATGTCATTCCACCACAATCCTGTCATCTATGGATAAGCCAAATTACCCGGTCTTCATGGATCCGTCTTCATCTTCTGGCTCAGTCTACCATGAGGGACTTTATCAAATGTCTTGCCAAAATTCATGCAGACAACCTCCACTGCCCTACCTTTATCACCTTTGTCACCTCCTCAACAAGATCAGTAAAGTTAGTACGACGTGACCAGCTGCAAAGCCATGATGATTGTTCCTCTATCTCATTTTCTACTAAATGCAAGTAAACCCTATCCCAAAAAAATCCTCTCCAATAGCTACCATTGTTGTGAGGTTCATGGCCCTACAATGTCCTGGATTGTCTCTATTTCCCTTAAACAAGGGACAGCATTAGCTGCTTTCCAATCTCCAGGATATCACCTGTGGCTAGGGAGGATACATAGATCTTCATCAAAGCCCATGCAATAGTAAGATTAAATGAGAACTTACCAGTTTGAAGTTTGATCTTTATTTTATGAGGAGTTACGATGAGGGATTACGTGAAGACCCCGCCAGCACGCATGCGCGACATTCTTCAAAGCAGCGGTGTGAAATCACAGATAGTAGAGTTGACTAAAGCTAGTAAGATAAGAGAACTAAAATACCAGTTGACCTTTATAATAGAGGGTTGGGAGCGGAGGGCATGTAATCCCTCATTGTAACTCATCATAACATAAAGATCAAACTTCAAACTGGTAATTCTCATTTAATCTTACTATTTTACTTCAGAGTCACGAGAGTGACTACGTGAAGATTTCAAAGCTCTGTGATTTCATGCCGTGGAAATGAGTCCATGCGCACACACTGCCTTAATAACCAATGGAGGAAGTATGTTAACGTATTTCAGACATGAATCGGTTGCTACAAAAACAATGATGTATTTATTAACTAATAATAACCCCTTATTTCGGGGAAAATTATAATACAGAACTCAAAATCGCGTCTGCAAATGTCTCAGGTCTGGCAACGGGTTTATTATTAAACCGCTGGAAGGTTCTTTCATTAGACCATCCCGCCGTTGCAAAGATGTGGTCCGTATGAACTTCCATCATCCTTGCTGCCGATGTAGCTGCAGTCCAGAGGAATGAGATTTAAAAACATCAGTGTCCACCCCCGCTGCACCTAATACCACCCTAAGCCATCTTGAGATGGTCTGCACGGTCACTCTTTTATGAGGACGTTTATGACTTATCAATATAGCCATTTCCGTTCCCCTGAGACTTTTGGTGAACGCCAGGTAATGTAGAAGGTGGGTCACTATACATAGCCGAATATCTATGGGGTAAGCCAGGAACTCCAATTTGAGGCCAGATGACCCAGGCCTGTTCATATATATGGAAAGTTATCTTATTTTTGGATGTTACCATGGCGTCCAGTCTTAGTTTGTGCAGAGACTGAACCCGCTGTGCCGTTACGAGAGCCATCAGCATCATCATTTTATACGTCAGTTTTGTTAGTGTAAGGGATGTAGCTGGTGCCCAATCCCTGAGCAGGGTTAACACCAGGCACGTGCCGTCAGGGTAGGCAAGGTAGGCACTCCCTAACCTGACAAAAATCATAGTAATAACTAAATATAAATAGTAAAGGCATGGAAGAATTATGCCTATGTAAGAGATCGATCTCTTAGGTAGGCATAATTCTCCGTGCCTTTCAACCGCAGTGTTTGTAACCCTTGGAGGTCTGTGCAGCCCACGTGCCGTCAGCGCTGCTTGAAGCCGTCAATTTCAAGCCGGGCTGAAGGCAGCAGAAATTCTGCCTTTGCAGCACTACGCATGTGCGGCAGCCTACTGCGCATGCGCAGTGCTAGTTTCTTGGCGGGGTTTTCAAATATGGATTGGTAATATTTTAAGTGTATATTAGGAAACGGGGAGAGAAGAATGGAGTTCGTGTACCAATAATGTGGTAAGTACATTTTGTGTTTATGTTTTTAAATACTGTATTTCCCGGGACGTGGGGAGGAGAGTTCTTTTCACAGTGTTTGGGGAGTCTGGCCCGGGGTAACGTTGCGGGGAGGGCACGAATGTTGTGAAGGAGGGGATCGGGATAATGTCACTTGCGACGCTCCTTGCACGGGGGGCGAAGCAGCTCGGGTGGCTGTGGGAGGCATGATAGCGGAACTAGCCGCCACCTCAGCGCCTTCTGCCGGCCCCCGCTCACCTCTGGCAGCTCTCCGTCTAAAAACCTCTCTGGCCTCACTTATGTCCTGCAAATCCTTAAATTCCAACAGTGCGATTGAGGTTACTCAGCTGTGGGAATTTAAGGATTTGCAGGAAGCCCCTGACACGAGCGAAGTCGGCGAGTGGCAGGTGAGAGGTGTTCAGACGGAGAGTACTGCCAGAGGTGAGCGGGCTGGCAGAAGGCGCTGAGTGGCGGCCAGTTCTGCTGTCGGGTCCCGGTGGCTGCTTGCAGCTCCCCGAGCTGCTTCTATCCCCGGCTACAGTGCGATGGCTTCGCGCCCGGAACGCCGCGGCAGCGGTGAGTGAGTTACTGGCATTATCCCCGACCCCCTCCTTCTCAACACTCCTGCCCTCTGCGCAACTTCACGCCTGGCACAGACTCTCCACAGGCTGTGAAAGGAACACTTGGACCCTTGAACAAGTGTTGTCATTCAATTAGATAACAACTGATTCAACTTTTCCCTGTACTCCCGTTTTTCCCACCATCGCTCCACCTGCCATCACCCTTCACTCTCCACCCATTCAGTAGTTAAGAATAAAGGAGACTCGGAAGCCATGGGCAAATTGAATTGTTACTGTTTTTATTTTTACGGAGTGAACAATCTGCGCATACGCGGTTTAATTTTTTTTTAAAAGCCGACTGACTGCCTACCCTGAGTAATTACTCACAGCACGTGCCTGGTTAACACAATACCAATATCCCAGGTCTGGGAATACCTAGACCTGGGGGGATTAGAGTTGAAAATACCCTTCATAAGTTTCGACACTAGGGGGTGAAATCCGACCCCATGGTGTTCTAACCCCTGTCCCAGATACGACGATAGGGCACTCCTGGCACAGTTGATGGCACTGTAGCTCAAGCCTTCATCAAAATGTAGGCTCGCCAAATCAACAGGTTTATTCTGTCATGGCACGGGTGACTCTCGCCTGTCACAGGATGTACCAGCAAACCCGGGCGTTTAGAGATTGGAATACATGGTTCCGGGTCACAGTCTAAGGATAAGGGGGAATTCCTTTAGGATCGAGATGAGGAAAACAGTCTTTACACAGAGAGTGGTGAGTCTCTGGAATTCTCTGCCACAGAAGGTAGTTGAGGCCAGTTCATTGGCTATATTTAAGAGGGCGTTAGATGTGGCACTTGTGGCTAAAGGGATCAGGGGGTATGGAGAGAAGGCAGGTACGGGATACTGAGTTGGATGATCAACCATGATCACATTGAATGGCGGCGCAGGCTCGAAGGGCCGAATGGCCTACTCCTGCACTTATTTTTCTATGTTTCGAGGCAATGTTAAGTACCACAGGAAACCATGGCTGACCAGTCGGGTACAACCAAAATACCTGATGCGGAGTCTTGTTGTATTTTTCACAAACCCGACTGATGAGGCAGAAGGGGGGAAATGCATAGAAAAATAATTCCCCCCAGTGTAGCGAGAAAGCGTCCATCGCTACTGCCCCAGGGTCTGGTTCCCATGCAACATATGTTGGTATCTGGTGATTAAGTCTGGATGCGGAAAGATCGATATTTGGTGTTCCATACCGGGCTACAATGTCAGTAAATACCTGATGGTCCAACATCCATTCGGTGTTGTCATTGAATTTGCGTGACCTGGTGTCCGCCACTGTATTGAGCTTACCTGGAAGGTAAGTAGCTGATATCCAAATGTTTCTTTCTATGCACCAGTGCCAGATTGTATTGACCAATTCATCACAAAATATCGACTTAATTCCTCCCATATGATTAATGTATGCCACCACGGTGGTATTATCAATTTGCAGGCGAACATGCAGATGGTGCATGTCTGAACAGTAAGCCTGTGGAACGCTCCCAACATCTCTAGATGATTGATACCCAGTGCCTGAAGTAAGGTAAACTCATGTGCATTCCATCTACCACCGCAACTGGAGGTGGTATTGGTTGAGCCCCAGCCGTGAGCGCTGGCGTCAGTTTTGTAACACAACCGAAGGATTTGTGACTATGATGGGATTAGAGCAATTTCGAGCATTGTTAATCCACCATTGCAATTCCAATTTTTCTTTGGCTGGTAACTGAATTGGCCTGTCAAAGTGGCCAGCATGGTATTTGAGTGCTACAATCTTGGCCCTCTGTGAAAAAATTTTAATGTAAGGGTCCAAACTGTGTGGCTGGGAAGGCAGCCATGAGCTTCCCAATTACCCTGGCTACTTATCGAATAGATGGTTTACCAACGTAAACAAGGCTGTTGCATGCCTCTACCAAGTCTGTTGCTTTGTCCTTTGGCAAAGTGACAGACATGTGAACAGAGTCAATCGTGAACCCCAAGTAGTCCATAGTCATAGAAGGTATTAACTTGGATTTATCTGGATGGATGATAAACCCCGACTTTCAAAATAGGAGCTTGGTGGCCGAGACAGCCAATTTGGCCAACTCCAGGGTTTTCCCCACAATTAAGATGTCATCCAGATATGCCATGACAATGTTTTTGTTTCCGGAGAAACGCCAAGGCTGGTTTCAATATTTTAGTAAACAGTCTGGGGGCTGATGTTAATCTATTAGGCAGCGCTTTATATTGCCAGAGCTGCCCCATCCAGAGAAATTTCAGATATCTGAGGTGATCTTTCCCTATTGGTACTGAATAGTATGCATCTTTTAAGTCGATGGAAGCCATGAAGTATCTCTTGGAAACTAGTTGTTTGGCAGTAACAAAAGTTTCCATTTTGAAGTGGGTATACTGCACAAAAGTATTCAGTTGTGTCAAATCAATGATGATGCGGCATCCGCCATCTTTTTTTGTTTTTTGTGAAGATGTTTGACACAAACTCAAGGGATTTGTCTTTGGTTTTCTCAATTACTCCTTTTGTATGTAGTCTTAACAGTTCCGCATGACCTTCCAATTTTTCTTTTTGTAAAAGCACAAACTTTCGGCTAGGTGCATGCTGAACCGGAAGGAGGAGTTTGTGAACAAATTCAATTTTGTATCCCTGAATACTTTGCAGTGTGAAAGGATCAGAAGTTATGGAACTCCATGCATTTCTAAACAAGTAACCTTCCCCCAATCTATGTTCCGGAAGCATCCAGACCCACCTACCTCCATGGTTACCGGTGGTGCTGTGTTGGTTTCCTCCGTCCTTGTTTCTTGGGAGGTGCAGGCGCTGGGGTGTGGGGATGGCGCATCTTCCAAGAAGGCCGGTCTGGGCCATGGTCTAAAAAAGACCTTTGTCCTGGTCGTACGGCCTTCGAGCTTTCACCAGCTGTTGCTCTTTCGCTGTAGCAATGAGGTCTGCTGGTGGATGCGTAGGGGTGCTGCCGCCGAGGATATGAGGACCTGGTAGTGGACGGCACTTTCCTCATGCCGACGTTGAGGGAGACACAGTTCTCTGGAGCTAATTATTTAGCAGCCGCGTCATTCATGGCCTGTTCCTGTAGTTGGTTGGTGGTGAGGTACTTTATGCTGGCTGCCAGCTGCGGCTGCAACGGCAGTCCTTTTGTGAAGGCATTGTGAATTTGGGCACCATGCCGAGTAGCTCTTGTTCCTGCACCCCTAGCATGCTGGATGATTCTTCAGCCAAATCCCCCATTCAGAGTCAGCCCAGCTCTGACTCCTAATGCTCCCCTCCGAGGAGGGTGAGACATTTGGCAGCCCTGTAAAAGGTGCTGCCGTGGGTGTCCTAGGAGACCCACGGTGACTAGACTCCGTTTGCTGGAGTAGGTCACTTTGGAGCATTTACTCCATCAACCGCTCCATGCAGGATAAAGGACCGCTGTCGCTACCCGCAGGCAGTGAGTCTTCCAGCCCGGACCCTGCCGAGTCTACGGGCTTGCCCGACGTTCGGGTGGCTTTACCGCCAGTCCGAGGTACACCTACGGGCTGTAGCGCTGCCAAGTCGGGGGCTGCTGGTTGAACGACTAGCAGCTACGGTGAAGTCGGACGCTGCTGACTGCCCGCATTACCGCGGTCCTCCGCAGTCAGTTTTGTTGTGGTCCGTTTGGACAGTCTTCGACTTGTCCATAATGGGTGTTGCAATGTAAGAAAAATCACATGGAGCGCCCAAAAAACGACCTCAGAATAGTGAAAACATACCGCTGGAGGACCGACGCTCCTCCTGCCTGTCGCTTCGCAGTGCGTTGGACGATATGTCGCGCATGCGTGCTGGTGGGGTCTTCACGTGACTCCGAAGTAAAATTTCCTCTCTTGCAGCTTTCAATAACCTGGTATGGCTCCCAAAGGGCACAGGAGATTTATCAATTTTAATGCTTTTGAAGAGACCCAACACCACTACCACCTTGACCTCCAGTATATTAGTATGCTCTGATCTCACTATCTTCCATGTCCTTCATCAATACAGTTGCAAAGTACTTATTTAGTAACTCACCTCCATCATCCTCCTCCAAGCAAAATTCCCTCCTTTATTCTTGTGTGGTCCTACGTTCTGTCTAGTTATCCTCTCGTTTGTTTAATATAAAAAATCTTGGAATTTTTTAATCCGACTTGCAATTATATTTCTTTATCCCTTTTGACCTTTCTAATTGCCTGCTTGAGTTATTTCCTGTTCGCTTTATATTCCTCAAAGGCTCTGTCTGATTTCATCTTCCTGAACCTTTCATATGCTTCCTATTTCTTTCTGACCAAATTTACAACCTCCCCGATCATCCAAGGTTCCCTCACCTTTATCCTTATCCCTCCTTCCTGGAACGTTGGCCCTGAACTCTGATCAGATGGCCATTAAATGATTCCCACATGTCTTATGTCGGCTTATCCAATAACAGCTGCTCCCAGTTTACTCTCTCTCATGCATGCCTAATAATGTAGTAATCTGCTAGTCCCAATCAAGTACTTCCTGCCTTCCTCCCCTTTATTCTAAGACTGTGGCCCCTGGTTCTGGACTCACCCGACATTGGGAACATTTTTCCTGCATCTAGCTTGTCCAGTCCTTTTATAATTTTATATGTTGCTATAAGATCCCCCGTCAACCTTCTAAACTCCAGTGAATACAAGCCTAGTCTTTTCAATCTTTCCTCATATGACAGTCCCGCCATCCCAGGGATCAATCTCGTGAATCTACGCTGCATTGCCTCAATCACAAGGATGTCCTTCCTCAAATTAGAAGACCAAAACTCTACACAGTACTCCAGATGTGGTCTCACCAGAGCCCTATACAACTGCAGAAGAACCTCTTTACTTGTATACTGAAATCCTCTTGTTATGAAGGCCAACATTTCATTAGCTTTCTTTACTGCCTGCTGTACCTGCACGCCAACTTTCAGTGACTGGTGTACAAGGACACCCAGGTCTCGCTGTACCTCCCCCTTACCTAACCTAACCCCATTGAGATAATAATCTGCCCCCTTGTTTTTGCTGCCAAAGTGGATAAATTCACATTTATCTATATTATATTGCATCTGCCCACTCAGTCAACCTGTCCAGGTCCCCCTGCAACCTCCTAACATCCTCTTCACAGTACACACTGCCACCCAGCTTTGTGTCATCCACAAACTTGCTAGTGTTGCTCCTAATTCGTCCAAATCATTAATATATATGGTAAACAGTTGCGGCCCCAACACCGAGCCTTGCGGCACTCCACTCGCCACTGTCTGCCATTCTGAAAATAACCCGTTCACTCCTACTCTTTGCTTCCGGTCTGCCAACCAATTTTCTATCCATGTCAACACCCTACCCCCAATACCATGTTTCGGGTCGAGACCCTTCAGATTGCTAAGGAATAAGGGAAACCAGAGATATAGACGATGATGTATAGATAAAGAACAACGAATGAAAGATATTCCAAAAAAGTAATGTTAAAGGAAACAGGCCATTGTTAGCTGTTAGGTGAAAATGAGAAGCTAGTACGACTTGGGTGGGGGAGGAATAGAGAGAGGGAATGCCGGGGCTACCTGAAGTTAGAGAAATCAATACACCACTGGGCTGTAAGCTGCCCAAGCAAAATATGAGATGCTGCTCCTCCAATTTGTGTTTAGCCTCACTCTGACAATTGAGGAGACCTGGGACAAAAAGGTCTGTGAGGGAATGGGAAGGAAAATTAAAGTTTTTAGCAACCGGGAGACCAGGTAGGTTCAGGTGGACTGAGCGAAGGTGTTCAGCGAAACGATCGCTCAGTCTGTTTTGCCTCGCCATTGTATTAGAGTCCACATCTTGAACCATTCTTTCTCCCGCTGCCTCTTGGAAGGCCTATCGTACAATCCCATTGCACCTTTCTTATTTTTGAGCTATACTCTCCAGTATGTCATCTCTGATTAGCAACACAACTCCTCCACCTTGTTTATGTTCCTCTCTATCATCTAAAGCATCAAGACTCTGGAACGTTGAGGTGCCAGTTGTGTTCCTCGCAACCAAGTCTCCATGATGGCCATAACTTCATATTTCCATACGCTGATCCAAGTTCATCAGCTTTACCCTTGTTACCTCTTGCATGGAAATGAGCACACTTCAGCTCGTTGGTCTCACTGTGTCAGTAACCTCTCCCTTCCTGCCCTTCACAGTTGTGGCTGGATTGATCTCCACATATGAAACTCAATGCAGCAGTGAACGAAACTTGCTTGCAATGACCTTCTCATTCTTAGTGCAACTAGTTCCTTCTTTTCATGATTTGCAATAGTAATGCATTAACATTGCTACATCCATGCAAAAATAGCTTTCGCACTTTAGATATGGATAAGGTTTCTATTTGGTGAAGTCAACTTATGTACTCTTTATCAAATTGAGCAATTTAGAATGTTCTTTATTTTTGTATCAGTATGAAAGTTATCAATCTTTGAGTGCAAGAACTTGTGCTGATCTGATTCCAGTTCCAGTAGAATTTACTAAATCTGGTAAATTCCTGATGAATCTAAACAATGGAATCACTTCCTGGCCAGGATGACTGGAAAATGACAGTGCTATTTTTGGGCAATCTTCAGCAAGGCTGTCTTGTGAAATACCCTTGATGTGCATTTTAAAACTCTCAAATTTGTTTCGCACTGGGTAAGCAATTACTGGACTGCTACCATATCATCTTCCCTCGTCCTGAATTTTCAGTTCAACGGAACTATTCCAAATTTCCATATAGATTCTGTTACATTTACCTTTATCAATCTATGCCAAAAAAGATTATTAGGAAACGGACTTGACTTAATGCAATCACTGCATACTTAACAGTGGTCATGAAGGGGTCAAGGAAAGAGCGTTCACGTCGCGGCCCTGTTTTCACCAATCTTTCCACCACCAAGCTCAAGAAACGCAAGACAGACACCATTGTATGCAGATGCCGAGAAGTGTGTGCAACTCTGGCTGAACAACTTCTAATCTTGTGTGTGGACTCGATAAAAAGAACAAGTGGTCATGAATATATTGGGCAGTATAAAGGCAACGTATTTCTAATTCCTTTTGAGTATGTTGAGTATAATTCCTTTTGTGTATGTCTTTGAGTAAGAGGTTTTTTAGGGTAGGAACTTGTCCAAGAAATTTAGGTCAGGGTTACACAAGGTGCTTTGTGCTATGCAATGAGGAGAAGGACAAAATCCATTTCAGAGGCCCTCCTTCAGACTGATTGTAGGGAAAGAGAAAGCTGCAAAAAAAGGAGAGACAGGACAAAGTGTGGCAAGTAATGGGGTGACAAAGGCGAGGGGAGATTTGATAGGCAGATGGTTAGAACAAAGACAAGAGATAAGAATGGAATGTGTGAAGTGCCTGTCCCATTTCAAGATTTATTTTTGCCGACTGCCGGCATCATATTAGTGTTGCCAAAAGATTTTGAACATTTCAAAATTCAACGGCGACAAAGATAGGTTACATCACTTGAAAAAACACAGCGCGTCATCACGCCGCAAAATTTTCGGTGAACTGATACATCAGTCAATGATGACGACAGTTGCCGAAAAAAATAGCTCAGTGGGACAGGCCCTTAAGTCAGTTTTGAAGAGTTGCAGACAAGCCAGGAAGGGGAGGGGGGGGGGGTGGGGGGAGGAGGTGGTGAAGGGGTACAACTGGTGGGAATCCAGGTAGGACATGGGGTAGGGGTGAAAGGGGGTGGCTGTGGCGGAGGAAGGGGTTTTGGGGGGGGGGGTGGTAAGTGTTAGTGAGATGTTATCTAAAATTGTAGGATTCAATGTTCATACCATGTTATAAGCTACCCAAGTGGAATATGAAGTGGTGTTCCTCCAGTTTGTGTGTGGCCTCACTCTGACAATGGAGGAGGCACAGGACAGAGATGTTTATGTGGGAAGGGGAGTTAACGGTTAACAACTGGGCCATTGTGGGGTGAGTGCAAGTGTTCAGCACTATAATGAATGAAGGTCTGCTTGAGGTTGAATTAAATGGACAGTCCTTGCTTGAGTTCTTGTTGAGGAATCTCGTTGAATTTGTGAAGTCAGTGGCAAAGCTGGTTCCTTCCAGACCTCTGGTCTGCACACTCTCCCAGTAACTTGTGAGGTTTTCCTTCTACATCCAAAGACATGCTTTGGTAAGTTTATTAGCCACCGTAAATTGCTTTTGATGTGCAGGTGAATGATAGAATGAAGAGATTTGATGAGAATGTGAGGAGAATAAACGTGTAAATGGGCGTTTGATGGTTACTGTTGACTCTGTGGGCCAAAGGTTATGTTTCCGTGCTTATAGGTTGATAACTATAACAATCCTCTGCATTGAGTTAGTTTTAGGTTTTAGTTCTGTAACTAAAACATCTGGTATTATTTGATGCATACCAAATACTTCACATAATGTAAAATGCTTGATTTCTCAAGGGGTTTAAATTTCAGTGGAATAAAGATGTTTGTAAATTTTACATTTTTGGATTCTAATTGAAATGTATACTTTAAATGATGTTCTTTAAAAACAATGTTTGTGGGTAACAACTGATAATACATGTAGAAACTAGAAACATGCAATTTTTCTTAGTGTCCTGAATGTAATGAGAAAACCATGTTTTGAATGCATCCTACTTAATTGTAAGAATCAGATTTTGCATTCAAACTGCTGTTTGATCTAAATGAATTACAGTAAGTCAAAATAGTTAAGGTTAACACAATGTACGTTTGAATATTGCACAGTCCTGACAAAATCTTTGACTCAAAAATTAATGGTTTCATCTTTCCAGAGTTGATGTTTAATCTGCAGAACAGCTTTATTTTTATTTCTGAACTTCCGCGTCTGCAGTATTGATTTGTTTTGTTTCAGTGCCTGCTTGTTCCAAGTCCAAACATTTTCTTCGACTCATGGGTTTCCTAACTGAAGATAAATACTTTTAAAAACAGTGTTCCAAAGGATAGGTAGTAGTAGCTCCTTGGCCTTTTTATTGCAAGTTATTGCTGGACTGCAGAAGTTTTGAATGGGGACCTTGTGTGCACATCCACAGACCCATTGGTTAGATAGAAGTCGGTGAAGCCATGGTTTTTCGCAAGCAAATTGGACAACAGTGCACCAGCTAATGCCAATCATCATGTTGCAGGCTTTACAAGTGGTTACCGGGGAAATGTTTCATAATGTCGCCAGGATGGACAATTTTAAATCCTGAAAATTGACTGAACTTTGGTGGTTTGGATGCTGACAGGATATTTAATGGAGTTGTGTACAATTTGAGATCTAGATAATACTTTCCTATCATCAGCATCAACCAATGTATATTAGCTAGAGGATTCCTTTCATGTAGCTAAACATACTTGGCTAATAAAGTATTGTAGAAGTTGAAGAATATTTTGACGTGGATCTGTAATTCTGAAGGGATGATGTAAAGAAACTTGTATTTCAATAATACGAGGGTGACATTTGATGTACTACAACCAACCAGATTGCTGATCATAAGTTGGTCATTGGTATGTTGGCCTTTATTGCAGAAGATTTGACAAGTGTGAGGATGTATTTGCACTTACAACCTCACCAGATCATTTCTCAGGAATGTTGTCTATAGGTCGGGTCTCTCCCATTAAAGGCTGCTGTGGGTGTGTACTGGTACACTGCAAGGACTTAGTGAGGTATAGTCGAAGAACCCTCAGCCAGTTGAGACTCCACCACCAAGGGCAAGGACACCTTGTGAAATCTACCGTCTGTACTTGGTTTAAAGCTGCATACCACCATTCCTACAGCTTAGCATCAACATCCTAGATCTGCCTCCCAAACAGCACTCCACGGACCATTTTCACTGCACTATTTGTTGCATTAAAAACAAGTGCTTTACAAACACCACCACCTGTCGAGCAGTAATTGCAGGCATTTCTACACCAAATGAAAGAATAAGAAATTGTAACCCAATGCCAAAGTTTGAACCAACGGGAAAATTGCCCACAAGTGATGTATTGTGTAATCTTTGAGAATCCTAGAGAATATGTCAGGTTTTGCAAATAGTTTGTCTTGACGTTTGATACAGGAGCAAAGTAAAGTTGCTTGTAATATTTATGTGAATGCCCACTTGCAAACATTGGGCGATGGGTGGGGGAGGTTGGTGGGGAACACCTTGAGCTGTGCCCTAATTCATTAAATGTATAGTTTGTAAGCTATGTTTTGAGTGGAAAAGCTTGGCTGGAACTATTTGTTTCATTATGCTTGCATCTCAACTTGTATCTTGCAGATCTGAAGCTCCATCTTCAGAGCACGGACTATGGCAATTTCCTGGCAAACGAGGCCTCCCCACTCACCGTATCAGTAATTGATGACAAATTGAAGGAGAAGATGGTGGTTGAATTCAGGCACATGAGGAACCATGCATACGAGCCACTGGCTAGCTTTCTGGACTTTATCACGTGAGTCATAAATTGTAAGGGACGAACAAAGGAGCTCTTGGGGCTCTAGCTTGAGACCAACAAGCTCTTGAACACTGCACAACACTAACTTCAACTAAGAAGTATGGATTGTCTTTGGTTACAGAGAATTTGGGGTGTTTTTTTGCACTGGTATTTGGGGTTGTTAAGGTTGAATTGTTGTTATATTATCTATGTGCACTGTGTTTACGGGCCTGTTACCTGCTGCAAGTGAGAATGTTCTGTTGATACTCATGGCGACTAAATACACTTGACTGCAGCATTTAACATTTCCTGTCAATAACCTTCCATCAAAAATAATGAAAGGTTGTCGACTTGAATTGGTGAATGCACTTTCATTACTTCTAGTGAATGATCATTGATGTGAAATATTAAACTGATGTTCTCTCCACAAATGATGCCAGACCTGAGCAATACCAGCACTGCCACTTTTTAAGAAAGGCAAGAGAGAGAAAACACGGAATTATAGACCAGTTAGCAGGGCTCGGAATTAGCGGTTCCCCGGGTGCCATTGACCACCCAAAGTGCCCCCGGGCAACCTAAACGCCGACTCATTTTGCCCAGCTTGGCACCCAAAGACTGCTTTATACCGGAAGACGCAAAAAACTGGAGTAACTCCGCTGTCAGGCAGCATCTCTGGAGTATAGGAACTGAGTAGTGTGGGCGGCGGCTGTATTCCTCTATCTTTAATTGCGAGGCAAAGATACTAGGAGCCAAAGATATCTTTGCTAGGAGCGGGGTGACGAAGGGCCGGAGCGAATGACGGGCAGCGTCAGCGGCTCCACCGCCTCCACCTCCCTCGCACTGTCCGGCGGAACGAGGCTTCCCTCTCCCTCCCCCCCCCCCCCCCCCCCCCTCCCGGCGTCGGCGTGCGAGACGGGTTGTTAGCAAGCGCCTTGTTGCGGATTTGCCATCAACGGCTGCTATCACCCTGATCGCTGCTTGCAACTCCGTGAACAGCACTTTCAAATCAACCCGTGTCGCGCACCGAGGCCAGGAGGGAGGTCTCCTTCTGCCGTCTGTAGCAGCTGCACGACAGATCCTAAAGGATCTTTGAACTGCACCGCTCGTCTCTCCCCCTCTCCCCCCCTCCCCCCCTCCCCCCCGAAATGTTGCCTATTTCCTTAGCTCCATAGATGCTACCTCACCCGCTGAATTTCTCCAGCATTTTTGTCTACCCCCCATCTATCCTGTACTGAACCCCCATTCATCCTATACTGATCCCCCCCCACATCCATCTTGTACTGATCCCCCATTCAACACCACTGACATCCCCGTCCTCTCCCCTCACAATTTTACATACTCCAACCAACACGTACTAATTCACTTGCCTCAATCCATCCATTCCGCACCGATTGCCTTCTCACCCCCCCCCCCCCCCCCCCATCTATCCACCCCGCACTGATTCACACACACCCACTGACCCTATTGTGCTTCATGGTCTTCAGAGCGAACATTGATTACGTTTGATAGCGGAATGTAATCAAATGTGTTTTAATTCCCAATGTTATTATTTGTTTTGACACCTTTAAACATATTACCAAAAGAACATTTGCTGCAGTTATGTCCTTTGGCCATGTCTTGTCAGTTAGTGTAATGTTTAACCTGTCAGATGGGTATAGTTGGTTTTAACAGGCATTATCATAAAATGCCTTTAGAAATTTCCTTGCAACCTGTATATTTTGTTATGGATAAATTATGTGCGAAGCCAGAGTGTTTCTGTGCCAATAGCAATAACAACCCATGCTATGGCCTTGTCATGGTAATTTTCGGTCCTTCACAGAAAACATGCTTGCATCAATCTGTAGTGTGCATGGTTAAGCATATATGTTACCACGGTCCAGGATTTATTGACACGGGTTGATCATACGCTGAATAATCCAACCACATTTTGTTTGGAAGTGGAAAGAACTAATAGAAATTGCATTAATTGCAATGTGTAAAAAGAGTTGAGATATTGTATTATAATTTTGCTGCATGTCATTGTAGTATAAATCATGTCTTGATTGGTGAATATGTTTAGTTTGTGAGTTATTTGAAGCAGAAATAATATGTGAATGTAGACAAAAGTGCTGGAGAAACTCAGCGGATGCGGCAGCATCTATGGAGTGAAGGAAATAGGCAATGTTTCGGGCCAAAACCATTCTTCAGACTGATGGGTTTCGGCCTGAAACGTTGCCTATTTCCTTCGCTCCATAGATGCTGCTGCACCCGCTGAGTTTCTCCAGCACTTTTGTCTACCTTCGATTTTCCAGCATCTGCAGTTCCTTCTTGAACATAGTATGTGAATGCTTCATTGAGCATAATTCCGACTGATAACTACGCACTTTGTCCGAGCACATTATCGCACGCGTCATGCAAACCGTCTTCAATGTCCACCTAAACTGTCATTTGGCAACCTAAAAAGCTGTCAATGTTGCCCGGCTGGCAACAGGGAAAAATAGTTAAGCCTGAGCCCTGGTTAGCCTGAGTGGTGGGGAAATGCTGGAGTCAATTATAAAAGATGAAATAGCGGCACATTTGGAAAGCAGTAACAGGATCGGTCCAGATCAGCATGGATTTACGGAGGGGAAATCATGCTTGACTAATCTTCTGGAATTTTTTGAGTATGTAACTAGGAAAATGGACAAGGGAGAGCCAGTGGATTTAGTGTACCTGGTCTTTCAGAAAGCATCTGATAAGGTTCCCATATAGGAGATTAGTGGGCAAAATTAGGGCACATGGTATTGAGGGTAGAGTGCTGACATGGATAGAAAATTGATTGGCAGACAGGAAACAAAGAGTAGGGATTAACGGGTCCCTTTCAGAATGGCAGGCAGTGACTATTGGGGTACCGCAAGGCTCGGTGCAGGGACCGCAGCTATTTACAATATACATCAATGATTTAGATGAGGGATTCAAAGTTACATTAGCAAATTTGCAGATGACACAAAGCTGGGTGGCAGTGTGAACTGTGAGGAGGATGCTCTGAGAATGCAGGGTGACTTGGACAGGTTGGGTGAGTGGGCCGATGCATGGCAATTTAATGTGGATAAATGTGAGGTTATCCACTTTGGTAGCAAAAACAGGAAGGCAGATTAATACCTAAATGGTGTCAAATTGGGAAAAGGGGAAGTACAATGGGATTTGGGTGTCCTTGTTCATCAGTCAATGAAAGTAAGCATGCAGGTACAGCAGGCAGTGAAGAAAGTGAATGGCATGTTGGCCTTTATAACAAGAGGAGTTGAGTATAGGAGCAAAGAGGTCCTTCTGCAGTTGTATGGGGCCCTAGTGAGACCACACCTGGAGTATTGTGTGCAGTTTTGGTCCCCTAATTTGAGGAAGGACATTCTTGTTATTGAGGGAGTGCAGCGTAGGTTTACAAGGTTAATTCCTGGGATGACGGGACTGTCATATGCTGACAGAATGGAGAGGCTGGGCTTGTGTACTCTGGAGTTTAGAAGGATGAGAGGGGATCTTATTGAAACATATATGATTTTTAAGGGTTTGGGCACGCTGGAGGCGGGAAGCGTGTTCCCTATGTTGGGAGTGTCTGGAACAAGGGGCCACAGTTTGAGAATAAGCGGTAAGCCATTTAGAATGGAGATGAGGAAACTCCTTTTCTCACAGTGTTGTGAGTCTGTGGAATTCTGCCTCAGAGGGCAGTGGAGGCCGCTTCTCTGCATACTTTTAAGAGAGGTAGATAGGGCTCTTAAAGATAGCGGAGTCGGGGGATATGGGGAGAAGGCAGGAACGGGGTACTGATTGGGGATGATCAGCCATGATCACATTGAATTGCGATGCTGGCTTGAAGGGCCGAGTGGCCTTCTCCTGCATCTATTGTCTATTGTCTATTGCACCAGAACAGGCCAGAGACTGCAAAACAAGAAATCTGAAACAAAAAGAAACTAGACCAGCAGCATACACACAGGGAGAAATAGTGCCAATAACCCAGAATGCTGGATTATACCCAGGATGGGCCAATAATAATTCAGGATGCTGACCTGCTTCCTGACCCATAAGCAAGCATTTCCAACTCTTGCACCAGAACTATGCACTAAATTTGGCACAGTGGTACAGCTGGAAAAGCTGCTGTCTCGCAGCCCCATAGACTCTGGTTCAATCCTGACCTCGTCTGCAATCTGTATGGAGTTTACATGTTCTGACATGTGGATTGTAGGCGCAAGGTTAATATTTTGGGCCATGTACCTCTCCCAGTGGATGGAGTAATCAATAGACAATAGGTGCAGGAGTAGGCCATTCGGCCCTTTGAACAAGCACCGCATTCAATGTGATCATGGCTGATCATCCCCAATCAGTACCCCGCTCCTGCCTTCTCCCCATATCCCCTGGCTCCGCTATTTTTAAGAGCCTTATCTAGCTCTCTTGAAAGCATCCAGAGAACCTGCCTCCACCTCCCTCTGAGGCAGAGAGTAATTGCTTGGAGCACGCCTATTTCCTGTTCCGTGGGTGCTGCCTGGCCTGCTGAGTTTTACCAGCACTATATATTTGTTTCAGATTTCCAGTATGTGCAAGAATTTACTTTTCAGTCCCTAGCTAGTCCTCACGAGTCCATTAAGTTTACACTGAACATCATTATTGTTGAAAGCATCAACGGGCAGGGTGCCTTACAATGCTATGTACGGCAGTGATCACAACTTCTACTGAAGTGTGGATGGCCGTTGGCTCGCTAAGAGCTCATCCGCCCTTTGACCGGTCTTGTTTTTGGTCCTGCTAGGGATCCACAGCACCCTCTTCACCTGGCAAACCTGGTGGGGGAGACGGTTTAGTCGCTGACTATCCGACCATGGAGCAGGTAGCACGGGATTACATGGTACCCGTGGTAGGGGGGGATCTCCCCCCGACCTGACCCAAAGCATCAGCCAGCTACTTGTACAAATCCTGCATGAATCCCATTTATTCTCCCGCATTCTCTTCAACTCTCTCCCGATTCTTGTCAATTACCCACACACTAGGAGCAGTGTACACTGGTCAATTAAATTACCAACCTACATGTCTTTGGGATGTGGGAGGAAGCCAATGCACCCTGAGAAGACTCAAGCGGTCACAAGGACAGTTTGTAGGCTTCACACAGCATCCAAGGTCAGCATCCAAGGTCAGGTCTGGCACTGAGGTAGCGGCTCTCCTTCTCTGTGCTGCCTCTCTGCTTGCCACCACTCCAGATGGATAAGCAGCCGCAGCCGCACCCTCATTTTACTCCTGCTATCGGGAAGGTGGTGTGGGAGACTGTAAATGTTAACAGTACATACAGTATTTAGAGTACTGTGCTTGCATATCTGTTGTGCTGCTGCAAGTAAGAATTTCATTGTTCCGTTTTGGAACATATGACAATAAAACACCCTCGACTCAAGAGAGTCAACTCTCTTGTCTGAAAATTATCTTTATTTTTTTCCAGTTTTGAAGAAAGCCATCAACCAGAAATACTAAATGCTTCTCTCTCCAGATACTGCCTGACCTCCTGAGTATTTTGTAACATATTTTAACATTTATTATTTTTGAAATGTTGCTGTTAAAGGGACTTTCTAAATGTGAGATGCTGTGTTTGAATGTTTCTTCAATATATTGGTATGCTCTTATATTTGCAATTGTCATGGAAATGCTAAACATAGGCAATTTTATTTTGTATAGGTACAGCTACATGATCGATAATGTAATTCTCCTGATCACTGGAACGTTACACCAACGATCCATTTCTGAACTAGTTCCAAAGTGCCATCCCTTAGGCAGCTTTGAACAAATGGAGGCTGTAAATATTGCTCAGACACCAGCAGAACTTTACAATGCCATCTTGGTTGATACTCCTTTAGGTAAGGTATGCGTCGGCAAGCATTAAAGAGTTGTGTTCTAATGAAAGATGTACATTTGTAACATGATTCATCCAAGCATCTTTTGTTATTAAAGTTTTGCTCATGATTCAGAGTTTGTCCGTGAAGATAAAGATTTAAATTTTTCCTTCCTTGACTTGGAACCTCAAGACAAAACTGGACACTATTTAGTTTGTTCCATACAAATTTTAGTCTATTTTGAGAGACTGGGCTTAGGAAAGAGCTGATTCTTGGAGACCAGAATAGGATGATTGCTCACGATAAGAGCTGCATTTAAAAATCAGCCAACCTAAAACATGGTTGTTGGTCTTTGCATCGTCTTCTATTTTATGTAGGTTATTTGAATAGGAGAAATGCTGTTGTATTTCCTAAATGTCTAATAACCTTTCTTGGGATTATAGTGTGTGGCAGCGCCTAACGGCAGCAGCTCGACTGCAGTCCGTCTGTCTTTAAAAAACATTTTTTCCGTTAGACGTATGTTTTTTGTTTTAATTTTTATTATTTTTTAGCTGTGTATATTTTTAGGGTGGGGGAAACCGTTTAATCTCTTCCCTGTACGGGGACCCGACTTTTTCCCTGTCGGATCGCCGGTGTCGTTGGGCCTAACATCATGGAGCCAGCAGCGGCCTCCAACCGAAATCAACCTGGGGGCTCCAGTCGCGGCGCCTGCGGACTCGCCATTGCGGAGCTGGTGGACTTCGGAGCGGGGAGAGCTGTGGTGGTGCGCGGCTGCAACCCGACTTCGGAGCTTCGGAGGCTCCAGCCGCAGGCCTGATGGACAGGAACATCAGGAGCTCGCAGGTCCCTGGTGGGAGACCGCTTTTCTGCCGTCCCTGGTGGGAGACGGCAACTTCTTCCGCCGAAATCGCGGCTTTAAATGACTCTGAGCGGGGCCTAACATCGCCCGGCACGGCTTAAACGGCTGCAGGACTTACCATCGCCTGCCGGGGGCTTTAACGTAGTGCATTTAACATTAAGCCTCGACGCTGCAGTTGGACTGCTGTAGTCCTTGCGTGTTAATGGGTATCTTTTCTAATTAACACAACTTTAGATTTTGTAAGTAATACTGCTGGAAATATTGTGCGAATTAGGCAGCATTATAGAGAAGTAAAGTAAAATTTCCATTGACACAATTTTTACTGATTGGGTATACAGGTGGGCAGTGCAGATTGGAAATTACTTTTGAATTTAAATTGCAGTATGTTAGCGAGTTGCCTTTTTTTAATGAAGTTGAGAGTATAGAATGCTGTACAAAGGGATTCTCCAAGTTCCAGTGTTCTCTGAAACTGGAATACAGCTAGTCTTTATCCTTCAAGAGTAAAACTGAGAATAAGGTATAAATGATCAAAACTGAGATACTTAAAAAATAAAAAATAAAAAAAGATGAATGCTGCAGGAAAATAAAAGCTGTTTTGTTAAAAAAAACAATGGAATAATGTTGACAATGTCAGAATATTTAAGGATCCTATTTGTGTGAATTAGAATCTATAAAACAGTGCTGCACAAATCCCTTGCTAGGATCGACGTCCTAGATAATTTATTTCATTAAATCTTTTGTTAACATGCTGACAGTCCAGAAGATATGCAAGTTTATAGTTTTGTTTTATAATCCATGTCGCTGCAGCATCAAATGCCTGTTTTGCTTGGCAAACTGCCAGGTACCTTGTCATCATTTCCGAAGAGTCCATCAGGGACTATGTTGGAAGTTGGACAATTTTATACTGGACAATTTTGTTTTTACATTTATCAAGCCGATTAACCTACAAACCTGTATGTCTTTGGAATGTGGGAGGAAACTGAAGATCTCGAAGAAAATCCACGCAGGTCACGGGGAGAATGTAAAACTCTGTACAGTCGGCACCAGTCAATGGGATCGAACCCGAGTCTCCAGTGCTGCATTCACTGTAAGGCAGCAACTCTACCGCTGTGCCACCGTGACTGTGATATCCATTCTAGTACCGAGCTGATGTTTATATCATACTAGAGTGCACATAATACTTTTTTTAAACCTTTGGAACCATGAATATTTTGGCTACCTAACTAACCTTTGACTATTATGTTAGGTACCCGTTATTATCCTGTTTTGGTACAGATCTTCCATTTGCCTTTAACCAGAGGTCTTTTCTAAATGTATTCCAGCCTGGAAAGGGACAGGAATACAAGTGGGATACTTAATATACTTTTGGATAGGAACATGGATATGCAAAGAATGATGGGATATGGATCACATGCAGTCCGAGGATATTAGTTTGACTTGGCATCATGTTCAGCATGGGCTTAAGACCCTGTCCTTGTGCTGTGTTCTATGGTATCCATAGGATACCCTTTAAATTAAATTTTCTTACTTCCAGATTTGAACTTGCGTATTGAGTTAGTGGTCCTGTGTATTTTGAGGCATAAACATTATATAGCTGTAGAACAGTCCTTGATTTTTTTTTTTTAAAGTAAACTCATTTGGTTTTGCACCTCTGCTTGGAATACAAAATGATGAGTGCAATGAGGTCTTTGTCTTCATTTCAGCTGCATTTTTCCAGGACTGTATATCAGAACAGGACCTTGATGAAATGAATATTGAAATTATTCGTAATACGCTGTACAAGGTAATGTCAACATTGCTTGTGCTTCTGAAAATTGAAATGAACTTCACTCCACGACCGTAAAAGATGCCAACGCTAAGAAATGGCACATGTCCTCAGCTTGGACAGCCATAGTTAACATGCATAGGTTGATGCAACAAAGCCAGTAAATTCCCTATTATACATTGTAGAACTAAAACAACATGTACAACATTCCCATAAATATCAAGCCAAAGCTCAGCATTGTTGGTGCCAATCATATTAAATTCTGGGTGGTTTGGCATACGACTGAGTGCCAACTGAAAAGATTTATGCTAGTTCTTTCAATGTTTCCTTTCAATAACCTTTCAACGTTAAACTTGCATTTCAATGGCACGCCATCTGATTACATTAGTTTTGTTAGCCAGTGCCGAAGGCTCTACAATTTAAAGGCGGTGGAATTCGCTGAGTTATTATGCATAACTTTGTTTGCTTACTGCTGTGTAATTAACTTTGTTGCTTTCCTTGCCCCTTTACCACCAAACCCTTAAGGCATATCTTGAATCGTTTTACAAGTTCTGCAAAATGTTGGGAGGTACAACTGCTGATGCCATGTGTCCTATTTTGGAGGTGAGAATTCGGACTCAATCTTCTGATACGTTTTCTTGTTTTCAGTATTAAATTAACATATCACGTTTACCAAAATGTGTAGGTCATCTCCTAAAGCTTTTTCCAGCCAATATAAACGCACACCTTGTTTTCAGAGGTCTGAACAAGATATGTAATTATATTGTTATTTTATTTGTTGGTTGAAATTTCTGATTAATCACACTTTATTTCTCCTGCTATTTGCTCAACCTGACATCAGGTTTTTTTGTTTTTTTTTAAATCTTCAGCTCATTTTCCTACCAAGCTTTCTATCTGATGCAAGCGTGGATATGTTGCACCCAATCTCTTTATCTATGCCACTAATATAAATTGACTAGCTGAGAGCGGAATATTGATCTATACTGCACTCTCCTGGAAAATTTCTAGATTGTTAGGCTATCTGGTTAAGAAAACTTTAATCAACATTTGGATTTTGTTCTTGGCTGATCATCAGTCCTTGCTGATGTTGGCCCAACCCGACCAGCCCACATAATTTTGATTAAAACATATCCACCTGACTGTGTTCCTTCTGACAGAAACTAAACAATATGGATCCAGTACACAAAGTTGTACGGAGCTGGTCTGGAAAAACATGAACTCCTTCTTGACTGCTTTGAGTCCCAGGATAGGTACATATTCAAAGATCCTGCAACCAACTTCAATGAGTACTCCATTTCCATCTTTATCAGTAAGAGTGTCGAGGACTGTGTGCGTAAGAAGGCAATCTGAGTATTCTTTAACCCAAAACCAGGGATGAGCAGTGAGATCCACTCCAAGATGAAGTCCAAGTCTGTGGCATTCAAAGCAGATGATTCTGACATGTACGGGAAATCTAGGTACAATCTTTGCATAGCCATCAGGGACACCAATAAAACTTTCTGGGACAAGCTAGAGAGCCAGACTAACCATGTGGATGCCAGTCTGCTTTTAGCAAGGCTTGCATGCTGTAAAGGGCAACAAAGTGAAGGTGGGCAGTGTCACTGGCAGCAACGCATCCCTCCCCGAAAAGGTCAATGAATTTTAGGCCAATTTTGAACGGAAGGCTAGTGGGTTAAGGTTTGCTGCCTCTGACACCCTTGGGAGCACCTGTACCCTCGGTCACTGCAGATTTAAGATCTGCCTTCCTGAGAGAACCCACAGAAGGTGCCTGCTTCAGATGGTTTCTCCAGCCATGTGCTCAGAACCTGCATGGACTAAGTGGCAGGAGTATCCATGAGCATATTTAATATTTTCCTACTCCAATCTGTGGTTTCCATCTTCCTTAAGAAGGTCACTATCATTCTGGTGCCAAAGATAAACATGGCAGCATCCCTTAATGACTACCATCCAGTGCCTTGACATGTGACATTGTGAAGTGCTTTGTGAGGTTTGTTAAAGGAAGCATCAACTCCAGCCTCCCTTCGGCCCAAATCCACTGCAATTCCCTTGCATCCGCAGCAGGTCCAGGACAGATGCCATCTCCTTGGCCCTACGCTCATCCCTGAAACATTGCATGGGATATGGGATGCTGGTTAACTAGATACAGAGTTGACTTAATGATAGGAAGCAGATTTTGGTGGAAGGTTGTTATTTAGACTGGTGTGTGCGGCCAGTGGTGTGTCTCAGTGCTGGCCCATTGCTGTTTGTTACCTATGTAATTGATTTGCTTGAGAATGTACATGGCATGATTAGCAAGTCTGCAGAGATGATACTAAAATAGGTGGTACATAGATAGGGAAGGTTTAGCGGGGTATGGGTCAAATGCAGGCAAACGGACTATCTTGCATAGGACATCTTGGTTGGCATGGATGTATCAGGCCGAAGGGTCTGTTTCTGTGCTCGGACTCCTTGGCCTTATCATGATAACATGGATACTTATATCAGACTCCTATTTATTGGTCATACCTGTGCTTTCAACTTCATAATTCCAGCCAAACACATCTCCAAATGCCTGGACCTAGGACTGCACCCTCATCTGCAACTTGACTTCCTGGTCCATAGACCATTATCAGCAAGGATAAGCAACAAAACATTCTCCGTGATAATTCTCAACACCGATACCCAGCAAGGCTGCTTTCTTGGATCCTTGCTATACTCCCTGTAAACTCACTATTTTGGCCAAGTCAATGGATTTTTTTTCTTTTTACAGCAGAGTTAGATTCTTGATTTGTATGGGTTGTGGGGAGAATGCGGATAAGTGGGGAAGATAGATCAGACAGGGTTGAATGGTGGAGTAAACTTGATGGGCCGAGTAGCCTAATTCATCTCCTATCACTTATGATCAAGAGCTTCAAGTTCCTCACTGTAAAATTTCACCAAAAGACTGCCTGGTCTAACCACGTCAGCGATTTGGGCAAGCAAACACACCAATGTCTCTCTTCCCCTGGAAGACTAAGGAAATTCGGCATGTTTTCCATGACTCTTACCAATTTCTACTGTTGCACCATTTAAAACCACCTATCCGAATGTATCACAGCTTGTCATGACAACTGCTCTGTCCAAGACCACAAACCAGCTTCCCCCCCATTGACTCCATCTATACATTATACCTCCCCTGGAAAGCAGCCTGCATTATCAAGGCCCACTGGCACCCTGGTCATTCCTCTGCTCCCCTGTCGTGTCAGGCAGAGCTTAGAGGCACATATCCACCAGATTCAAGAATGGTTTCTTGCCTGCCGTTAACAGACTCTTGACTCTGATGCTCAGGATGTATCCCCGATCTCCCAATCTACCTATTTGCAGCCCTTGCACTTTAAAAAAAATCTACTCTTTGTGCTGTTATTCTGTTTACTTTCTCTTTTGCACAACCTGTTGTGCTTGTGCATGCGATGATTGCTTTATTTGCTATCCTGGCAAATCATGCCATACACAAGCACAAAATGCCTTGGTACACAGTAACAAACCAAAACTAAATATTTCAATAAAAATATTTTAAAGCATGTTATATTTGAAGTGCTGAGTAATTACATTTGTAAAATACGAATTCATTTCAGCGCTGAAATCTTTTAATGTCATTCATGATGTGGGTTACATTACCAATTGAGCAGGATGTTGAAAGGGCAGCTTGTAGAATAATGTATTTTCTGCAACATTTAGTTTGAAGCAGATAGGCGTGCTTTCATCATCACCATAAACTCTTTTGGGACCGAACTCTCTAAAGAAGATCGAGCCAAACTGTTCCCTCATTGCGGAAAACTATATCCTGAAGGACTTGCTCAATTAGCTAGAGCTGATGACTATGAGCAGGTGAAGACTGTTGCAGACTATTATCCAGTAAGTATTGTTGGGGAAGTTGTGCTGTGAAGAATTGTAAAATAATTATCTAATTACATGCACGATGCCTGTTTAATATAATTTTGATTTCTACATCCTTGAATACAATTAATTTCTTGTTTTAATATCTTCAAAAAAGCATGTGGTTTTGTTTTAAAACACAAGTAATTTATTATATTCAGTTTGCTCATCTCCTGCATTATTCTTTGACATATTGCAAATCAATGATTCTGAGTTCAATGGATTTTTATTGTCACACATATCTAAGTAAGTATTATTGACTGCCAAGTTGTGTAAATTGGCTTGGATATTGAATAAAGTGAATATTCAACAAAAACTATGAGTGCACATTTTATAATCAGTTGCCTGTGACACATTTGTCTGTACTTCTCATGGTGACAAGTATTGATTCCTACTGCACTGTTGTGGTCTCTTCCACAGGAATACAAACTACTGTTTGAAGGAGCTGGCAGTAATCCTGGAGACAAAACACTCGAGGATAGATTTTTTGAACACGAGGTATGCTAAATTAATCAGTGTTGGAGTGAGAAGTGGAGGACTGCATGAGGTGTTTGTTTAAGTTCTTCACCCAGAATGTGAAAATTATCTTGGGCAAAAGTTTATTATTGCACTCCCCCCCCCCCCCCCCCCCCCACAGTATTGATATAAATTTAAAGGTGGAAGCAATGAGGTTCATCAGTGATAGGAGCTGAATTAGGTCATTTGGCCCATCAAGTCTGCTCCGCCATTCAATCATGACTGATCTCAACCCCATTCTCCTGCCTTCTCCCCATTACCCCTGATGCAGATACTAATCAAGAATTTTATCAATCTCTGCCTGAAAAATATCCATTGACTTGGTCTCCACAGTTTTCTGTAGCAATGAATTCCACAGATTCACCATCCTCTGACTAAAGAAATTCCTTCTCATCTCCTTCCTAAAGGTACGTCCTTTTATTCCAAGCCTATGGCCTCTGGTCCTAGACTGTTCAACTTATGGAAACATCCACTCTATCCAGGCAGTTACTTTGGTCATACACATTAAGTGGAACATCACTGATCCATTTAGATGAAATATTTACTTTTTTATTAACGGGGAGATTGGCAACAATTTGATAAATTCTTCAATTTTGTGTAAAATGTTCTGAGTTTTCATTAGATTAGCCTTATTTTTTTTAAGTATCATGGATGGTGTCACTGGAAGAATAAGTAAAATTCTTGGAAGTTATTGGAACATTCAGATCAAAATTAGTTTCTTTGAGGCGCCGTGAAATTTTCATTAGCTCTGAGGAAATGTCATCAAGCCTTGTGCTTTTTATTAAGAAATGGGTGTGCTAACATTAGCCTCTAGTTTGATTTATTTTTATTTTTAATATATATATAATGTTTGGGATGAACAAAATGCAAGAATTCTAACTTTTATGCACGACTAACATTAACTGTGGTATATTTTCAGGTAAAACTGAACAAGTTGGCATTCCTGAATCAATTCCACTTCGGTGTCTTCTATGCATATGTGAAGCTTAAAGAACAGGAATGCAGGAATATTGTATGGATTGCAGAGTGTATTGCACAGAGGCACAGGGCCAAGATTGATAACTATATTCCCATCTTCTGAAATCCCAATCTGCTGCTGATACATGAAGTGCTAATTGCATTCATCTCCCTGCACTGTTTCTAGTTAAGAATGTTTTCATTTGTAAAGCTTGTGTTGCGTTTCCTGGATATATTCCACGTCATTTTTATTTAAAAGGCATTGCTGGCAATCTAACCTGTAACCACCTCCTTGATCTAACATTAAGATGATGAAACACCAGATCCTTGTTAATACTTACAAATAATTTTAATTATGGTAATCTCTGCAGCATTTGCAAGTTGATTTTGCTACATTCAACGCCAATGCTATTTTCTCTGCTTAATTGTAGTGATTTTTTTTTTAGACCTGATTTACCTGATTTGTGTGGCAAACTAACTTAGTTTTTGGCAATGTTGCTATTCTCTCTTGGAGTGCATTAAAAATCTTTATAAATTGCAGTGTCTTAATTTCAGTGCCGTCAAGGTGAACAGATGGATCAGAAAGTCAGCATTATCTTTTCAGATTGTCAATCCATGTAACGATTTCCTGTGATCGATGGTAGTGCAATGTGCTATTTCCAGCAAATACTCCAAATAGCACTTGGGAGCTAAAAATGTTTTTTTTTAATGTTGGAGCCAATTGTCTGATCTTATTCTTTCAGAATTGTTCTTGGAACGTTTATTTGTGCACGTGGTATTTTAGTATTACCCCAGCATTCACGCTAAACTGTTTACATTGGGAAAAGGATTGCTTGCTTGACTCCTATTCACTGAGCATTTTTTCTTGTCATGTTGAAATATAAAAATGGAAATTTTGAAAATGAATGGTAGATACTTGAGTATGCACCAGTGATTTCTGTGTTTGGTAATTCATGTGCTAACTGTATTTGTGAAATAATTTTGTGTAATAATTAGGAGGCATTCTGATTAACCTGAAATTAAAAGTTAATCCTGTGATTTGTTGACGGCTGTATATTGTATATGTGATCAGGTCTTTCAACAAAACAATGGCTCAACTCTGATGTATTTAGTTATAATTAAATATTTTAATGTGAAACCAAGTTGGGTCCAGATGTTCAAAAATGCATTAAACAGTTCCAGATTTAGTTTTAGCTATATTTTTCATTTCTTTTTGTTTATTCTAAATGTGCTTCTTTGAAGACAGGTCAATAAATCTTTCCTAATTATTGTAGATCTTCTGAGTTTTTCATTTATTTAAACAGCATTTTTGAACCATTCGGTTAAATATTTGTGGCCTGGAGTCGATCAGTCAATATAATTTAGATTATCTGTGGTATTCACCCATTCCATTCGCTTGAGAATTGAAGTTCTAATTTGTTTCTTTACCTTCCTTACAGTGCAAGAACATTGTGAAGGATTTTCATTGCATGCGTACACCTAAACAAATAGGGCAAGCCAAACTTAAAAGTCACGGTTGCTGTTTCAATCAATAAGCTTCTTTCTGATCCTTGATTTTGTCCAATTTCCTGCCAACTGACTTAAGGCTTTCTTAGCTTGAATTCAAACATCCATCTTGAGAGCCACTATTTCTATCTCTGCAATAATACTTCAGATTTTCAACCTCTCTGGTTATGTTTTGATCTTTTAATCTCTTGCTTAATGATACCCAACCGCACATCCACAATCCATTGGTGGAGAGAATGGTAGAATTTCGCAATCTCTTGGATAAAATTACTCCATAGGCTCTTAACGCCCCCCCCCCCCCCCCCCCTTTGGTTGCCTGTGGCTTACAGGATTTCTGTAAAACTGGTATTTCTAAAAGCAAAAGTCTTTTGTTTGATTTGTATTCCTAAGTAAGCTTGTAAAATTAGTTTACATTAGAGATATAGTGTGGAAACGGGCCCTTCAGCCCATGGCGTCCACACCAATTAACATTCAACCCGTACACGTTTTATTCTACACTCTAGGGCCAAGTTACAGAAGTCAATTAACCTACAAACCTGCATGTCTTCGGAATATGGGAGGGAACCAACACAGTCACATGGAGAATATGCAAACTCCATATAGACAGCACCCATAGTTGGGATTAAACTGGGACTCTGGTGCTGCGCCACTGTGCAGCCTTTGACAGTACTGCCGCACAGAAAAATGATTATGGATTACATTGCGACTTCACTTTCATTCTCATTCATGAAGTGCCATCATCCCTTCAGATTTCAATGTCCTGTGCCTCTTGCATTGTACATTGGCTATTTAAACCAGTAATAAGTCTTCTGAATGAAGAATTAGTGAATGTCTTGTGGATTTGCTTAGTTTAGTTAAGGACATCAACAGCTTGTCCTCTTCACATGTCAGATTCCTTGGTAGAGGCTGCTACGCCAAGGTGAATTCCTAATTGCATTCCAATGCCAACTCCCAAAGCAGGTCTTTGCTTTGAGATTGAAAGATCAAAACAAAACCAGAGAGGTGAAGTAGTGAGATGAATGGTTGGAACCTTTCATTTACTGCTAATTGCAAAATCTGAATCATTGATATTTACCCATTAAGTATAAAAAGTATGTTTGCTTGGTGTTATGTTGTTCACTGAAGTGGGATTGAACCTAAAACGTGTTGTGACATACAAGATTAAACATATTTGGTAAGCTGCTGCAGATGTTCTATCAATTGGTGGTAGCAAGTGCCATCTTCGCTGTCATGTGCTGGGGCAGCAGGGCAAATGCCGTGGATGCCAACACAATTAACAAGCTCATCAGGAAGGCTGGCTACATCCTGGGGGAGGAGTTGGATTCATTGAAGGTGGTCTTGGAGGGAAGGATGCTCCTCAAACTGCGGAGCATCTTGGACAATACAGCTCATCCCCTACATGACACGCTGGTCAACATGAGGAGCACCATCAGCAGCTGACTGGTTCCGCCAAGATGCAGCACAGAAAACTGCAGGAGATACCTTTTCCATGTGGCTATCAAACTATACAACTCCTCCTGTCATGGGGTAGACTGAATCCACTCCCCAATCTTTGCATATCCCCAATCCTGGACTTTGCACTCATCATTTTAATTTCATGTTTCTTGTATCTTGTTTAATGATTGTTGGCAGACCAATTTCCCTCCTGGGATGAATAAATTTCCATCATATTGTCTAAAAATATTCAACTTTTGTACCTCATGTCTTCTTCCCCAACAAGCAAATTAATGGAAAGGATACTTAGAGATAATATATATAAGCATCTGGATAAACAGGGTCTGATCAGGAACAGTCAACATGGATTTGTGCCTGGAAGGTCATGTTTGGCAAACCTCTTCTTGAATGTTTTGAAGAGGTTACTAGGGAAATTGATGAGGGTAAAGCAGTGGATGTTGTCTATATGGATTTCAGTAAGGCCTTTGACAAGGTTCCCCATGGAAGGTTGGTTAAGAAGGTTCAATCTTTGGGTGTTAATGGCGGAATAGCAAGATGGATTCAACAGTAGCTAAATGGGAGATGTCAGAGAGTAATGGTGGATGGCTGTTTGTCAGGTTGGAAGCCGGTGACCAGTGGGGTGCCTCAGGGATCTGTGTTGGGTCCACTATTGTTTGTCATGTACATCAATGATCTGGATGATGTGGTGGAAAATTGGATAAGTAAGTATGCAGATGATACTAAGATAGGTGGTGTTGTGGATAATGAAGTCGATTTTCAAAGTCTACAGAGACATTTGGGCAATTTGGAAAAGTGGGCTGAAAGATGGCAGATGGAGTTTAATGCTGATAAGTATGAAGTGCTACATCTTGGCAGGACAAATCAAAATAGGACGTACATGGTAAATGGTGGGGAATTGAGGAATGCTGTGGAACAGAGGGATCTAGGAATAACTGTGCATAGTTCCCTGAAGGTGGAATCGCATGTAGATAGGGTGGTAAAGAAAGCTTTTGGTGTGCTGGCCTTTATAAATCAGAGCATTAAATATAGGAGTAGGGAAGTAATGTTAAAATTGTACAAAGCATTGGTAAGACCAATTCTGGAATATGGTGTACAATTTTGGTCCCCTAATTATAGGAAGGATGTCATAGGAAGGAATAGAGTGAGTACAGAGGAGATTTACTAGAATGTTACCTGGGTTCCAGCAACTAAGTTACAGAGAAAGGTTGAGCAAGTTAGGTCTTCATTCTTTGGAGCGCAGAAGGTTAAGGGGGGACTTGATTGAGGTCTTTAAAATGATGAAAAGGATAGACAGAGTTGACGTGGGTAAGCTTTTCCCAGTGAGGGTAGGGAAGATTCAAACAAGAGGGCATGACATGAGAATTAAGGGACAGAAGTTTAGGGGTAACATGAGGGGGAACTTCTTTACTCAGAGTGGTGGATGTGTGGAATAACCTTCCAGCAGAAGTGGTGGAGGCAGGATCGATTTTAACATTTAAAAGTAAAGTGGATATATATATATATGGACGGGAAGGGAATGGAGGGGTATTGTCTGAGTTCAGGTAAATTGGACAAGGGTAAAATAAATGGTCGGCACGGACTGGAAGGGCCAAGAGGGCCTGTTTCCGTGCTGTAATTGTTATATGGTTAAGTATTTGGTGTCTCGCACTTCAGTCATGTATCCAAGTTGGACATCCCACCAATGTGGCACACAGCACGAAGGAATGATCCATCTGGTCACAACCCTGCATAGAGCCCTGCCAAAAACTCTGCCATTCTTGTGCCTGGCATTCTTGCCCACGGTGCCTTACATTCTGATCTATGGAACTTAATTGGTATAACCTTCTCTTGCACAGGGAGGCAGGCATGCTTGATATTATCTTAACAGACCTTTTTGTCCTTGAGTATCATAACTTACAACACTATTATGTTGTAATATGTATTATGTTTCCTTCCTGTAACCCTCGTCGCTGACGTTAACATTGTACCATGTTTTTGGTCAATCTATTGCCATCCCCCTATTTTATGGGTCTAATCTAAAAGTCTATGCTGAACTTAACTATTTGCGCCTCAATATTTGAGCTATCTTTTTCTGCCTTGATAGTAATGCAAATGCCAAGACTTATTCTCGGAGTACCTTCTTGCAAGCAAATAATATGCACGTTTTATCTTAATCTTGCAGTTATGCTTAACACGTGTAATGTGATTAAAACTGTTCTGTTTTCGTGGACAGCACAGTGTTAACGACCATTTTAATTGATGTGGGTAGTAAGTACTAACCAAGCTATTTGGGCGGCACAGTGGTGAAGCGGTAGAGTTGCTGCCTTATGGTGCCAGAGACCCGGTTTCGTGACTATGGGTGATGTCTGTACGGAGTTTGTACGTTCTCCCTGTGACCATGTGGGTTTTCTCTGGGTGCTCTGGTTTCCCCCCATATTCCAAAGGCGTACAGATTTGTGGGTTAATTGGCTTCGGTAAAATTATAAATTGACCCTAGTGTGTAGGATAGTGCTAGTGTACAGGGTGATCACTTGTTGGCGCGGTCTCGGCTGGCTGAAGAGCTTATTTCCACGCTGTATCTTTAAAGTCTATAGTACAAATATTAGAGTACATGGTGATCAGGCAGCATCCTATTTGCTTTTGTGTAAACCAGCACCTGCCGGTCTTGTTTTTACTTAAAGTTTGGGATGCCATGTTCCTCGTGCTGATCTCTTCTGGAAAACAAATATTTTAAACAATAGAATAATCGTGCTATCCACCTCCGTGAAATTAAAATTTCAACAGATCTACTGTGTCCCTGAATGCATGGTCTAATGACCAGATTTGTAGAACTCCAGATATGAGGCTTATGATGCTGATACACAGCTGCCAACGTTGATTAATAATGAAATAGTGTGTCGCAATCCTGTGGTTTGCCCAAATATTAACATAAGCCAGTCTTTCCAGTTTTTATTTGTGTCTGTGGGCTTCGATACAATAAGGGACTGACTCTTGGGATGTGTGCTGCTGATCATACAAGTAGTGGTTGAATGTACCCTTTCCTCTTAATCCCTAACTGCTCAACTGCTTTTATGTACTGCCTTGTCAAATGTGATAATGCTTACTAATAAGAAAAATATTTTTGTGTATATTCTGAAGGAGTTAAGCTTTTGTTTTGCAGAAATCCTTGAATGTCTTTCCTGTTTCTAAAAAAAATAATACTGAGAAACATGTGGCAAGATGAGACCGATAAACTTTGCATGTTAGCTAGTCGTCTGCCAAACAAAATGGCAAATCAGCTTCACCTTGATTTGATCTTGCTCCTCACAATGGGAAAATAAACCATGTCCACTAGCACTTTCCGGACTAACGTGCATGTTAATGGATTTCCTGCTGGGCAGCTTTGTGAGGTTTTCATCTGATGGGGCTCTGGCCAAGAATGGTTTAGTTTAGAGATTTGCCACAGAAACAGGCTCTTCGTCCCACCCAGTCTGCACGGCTGCGCCGACCTGCGATCGCTGCACGATAATGCTATCTTACACCCAAGGGACAATTTACAATTTTACCAAGCCAATTATCCTAGCCTTTGGAGTGTGCGAGGAAACCAGAGCACCCCGGATCAAACCCCGGGTCTCTGGTGCTGTAAGGCAGCACTCTACCGCTGCACCACCGTGCTCCCCTAAGAAATAAGTCTGCACACCATGGCAGTGGTGGGATTCAAACCCAAGCCTCCGCAGAGACTAGAGCCTTAATCCAGTGCCACATCGCGGCATGATCTGTTCATCTCTTTTACTTCCTAGCCGGAGGGAGAGCAGAGATGCTGGTTTCTGCCATGATTAGTCTGTGAACTTGACTAGAACCAGCTCTCCCTGCTGTTGTGAAGGTAAATGGAGCCTAGATAAGGTTTTCAGTGCAATAAAGTCATTGCTTCAGCTGGTTTTGATGCAGATTTTCAGCACAGAAAGTTCTCTGGTGGTACCCTTGAGACCTGACAGAGATTGTCCCCAATATTTCTCTGTGAGCAAGAGGGCTGTTCTTTCCAAGTGTAAATATTTGCAGGTCATGCAAGGATTCTGAGAACTATTGGTAACCCAAAGTTTCATTTAATTAGCTACAAGCCAGCATAGTTCTTGGATATTGTTGGATCTTAGAATAAGTTAATTAGTACAGATCCGTTCTGCAGATTCAGAACAGGCTGAGCCACAGGAGATGTCCGACCACAGTTTCAACCTGTACCAACGCCTTGTGGGGTTTCCTGAAACTACAGATTCACTTTTAATCCAACACTTGTGCAGAACCTAGTTCTTGCTACTTTGTTGTGGTTTAGACAGAAAGAATTAAGTGTTATGAAAATCAATTATTTATAGAACAGTGCAGCACAGGAACAGCCCCTTCAGCCCACAATGTCCGGGCCGAACATCGTGCCAAATGAAACTAATCTCCTCTGCCAGTTTGTGCTCCATATCCCTCCAGTCCCTGTATATCCATGTACCTACACTATCTTAAAAACCTCTCAAATGGCACTATAGTTTCTGCCTTCATTGCCACCCATGTCAACATATTCCAGCCACCCAGTACTTGTGTCAAAGAAAAAGTTACTTGACCAAGGTGGATAACACGAGTTTTAGAGATACTGGGTGGAAACATCCCCTTCGGCCCACTGAGTCCATGCTGACCACCAATCCTCGTACACTAGGACTATCCTACACACAAGGGACAATTTACAACTTATACTGAAGTCCGTTAACTTACAAACCTTTAGGTCTTTGGAGTGTGGGAGGAAACCGGAGCCCCCGGAGGTCACGAGGAGAACGTACAAACTCCGTATAGATAGCACCCATTGGCAGGATCGAACCTGGGTCTCTGGTGGTGTACGGCAGCAACTCTACCACTGTGCTGCCCATGTTTATGTTAATGCCTCTAAACTGCATAATGTCCACACATTAAGTGCGGATTAAACGGGAAGAAAACTTGTCTGATTGTACCTCTATCACTGCGCTGGCAAAGGCTTGAGAATCATGTAAATGGTTAGAGGTGATGCCAGAGCTCCAGTGTGTAAGAGGAAGAAGTTGTACATCAACGTAGTTAGCAGAGCAAGGATAGTGTGTATTTTCAACTTGCTGCTCAGCTAGAAAGCTGGCAGTGAAGTTTGACTATTTTTAATATCAAAGCTGTAGAAATGCTTGGTTGTCCAACACCAGTTTTTGGCCCAAATACCAATTTGAAAATCAACCTCATTTACTGTAGAGCTAGTTTTTTTTCCCCAAGAAGCCTTGTTTTTATGGTCTGGCCTATCTTGACAAATTTGAGACAAGATAAACACTACTTTGAAGTTCACCTTTTTCTAAGTTCACATGCTGAATGCCAATTTATAAATGTCTTGACTTCAAACTTGAAAAGGCAGATCAGTTTTACTGATTGCAGTATGTCTGGATGAACAATCCAAACCTATTATTGAAGTTCATTTAAAAATCCAGGAAGTGTTTGACCTCTACATGGTTGAAATCCACAGACTGGGCACGGCGCCAAGAGAGACAGGACTGTTTGACCTTCAACCCCCTTTTCCTCCTGAACTTTGGAGCCACATTTGAGCAAAGGAACTTTGAATTTGTAGAAAACATTTGGGGGGAAGGTTATCAGTTTCCATATAATCAACCAAAAAGTCTACTTGTGAAGGTCCCTTCTCAACAAAAAATCTACATCAGAATTGATCAAAAAAGAATTTGGCGACCAACCATCTGAAGTCCAGTTAATATTACAATTAAAGTGTTGACTTATTTTACTGAAGCGTTTTGTTCAGAGATACAGCATGGAAACAGGCACTTTGGCCTTCTGTTCCATGTTGTTCCATGTTGTTCCATGTTATCCCACAATTTGTCATCCACCCCCTGCACATTATGGCTTATTTTAGAGGCCAATTAACCTACAAACTCGCCAGTCTTTGGGATCTAGGAGAAAACTGGAGCACCCAAAGGAAACCTCTGCGGTCCCAGGGGAAATGTGCAAACTCCACACAGGTGGTGCTGGAGGTCAGGATCGACTGGATGGAGGCAGCAACTACAACAGGCTTTTATGGCCTGTTGCAGCTGGGAATGTAAAATGGCATCTAAACCTGGTGACTATTGCACATAGTCTCAGTGGGCTGTTTCTATGTTTTATGTACTCATTGTACTTGTGTATGGCAATAATCTTAGTGTAGTTTAGAGATACAGCGTTGAATCAGGCCCTTTGCCTCCTTATTTACCAAAGATTTGGGCAGCAGTGGCGCAGCTGGAGAGTTACTGCCTTACAGCGCCAGAGACCTGGGTTCAATCGTGACTATGGATGCTGTCTGTACGGAGTTTGCACGTTCTCCCTGTGACCGCGTAGTTTTTCTCTGGGTGCTCTGGTTTCCTCCCACACTCCAAAGACGTGCAGGTTTGTAGTTTAATTGGCTTCTGCAAATTGTCCCGAGTGTGTAGGATAGAACTAGTATATGGGATAATCGCTGGTCGGCATGGACCCGGTGGGCCAAAGGGCCTGTTTCCGCGCTGCATCTTTAAACTAAACTAAAAACCAAACTATTGCTGACTAGAATCCTTGTATAGATGTGACCAGAGGAAAGCAATTTTTCCCCTTTTGTTTTAGAGATACAGCGGGGAAACAGACCATTCGGCGCACCAACCAGTGATCCCCACATATTAACACTATCCTACAGACACACAAGGGACAATTTACACATACACCAAGCCAATTAACCTACTTCCCTGCAGGTCTTTGGAGTGTGGGAGGAAACCAAAGATCTCGGAGAAAGCCCACACGGGTCACGGGGAGAACGTATAAACTCCGTCTAGACATCACCCGTAGTCGGGATCAAACCCGGGCCTCCAGTGGCAGCAGCAGCTCTATCACTGCGTCACTTTAATTAAACTTAAGTTAGCATGGAATGGGAAGAAATAGTTAAATTGAAACTCGGCCATTAGTAGAACAATTAGAGTTGCACATAAGTATTTTTTACTTGTCTTTTCAGAAATTAGTGTAAAGCTGGTGTCCTGACTCAGCACTACCAGCTGTACTGTGCTCCAAGCTAAGCCCAGTGTCAAATAGCTACAGTATAATAGCCCCACAATATACAGACAATGAGTCTGCTTTCTGCAGTGTCTCCAGCATGAAATCCTTTCCTGCCTGTGGTTACTGGGATTAAAATAAAGAACCAACTCATTTTTGTCAGCAACAACTGTGTATCCGAAAGGGCATTGTTTAAACAGTCATTTGGGACTTAACTACAATGACTAAAAGAACCTAAATCTAAGATTTAACAAAAGTGCAAGACATGCAAACCCCATCCATCATTTAAATGCAGATCAGAACATATTCAGACTTAAATTAAACTTAAGTTAAAATTCAATAACATTTCAAGTTCATACAACTCAACATACCACAGAGCGAGTTGCCACTTTTTTTATTCATTCTTTGGGATCAGGACATACGAACAAAGTAAAAGCTTATTGCACATATCTCATAATCCTTGAAGATTTAATAGGAAGCCGAGGGGTAATATTTTCACGATAGTTGAGGCAGGTACTATTGCAATGTTTAACATTTAGACAGTTACATGGATAGGACAGGTTTAGAGGGATATGGGTCAATCATAGGCAGTTGGAACTAACGTCTATGGGACATGTTGACTGGTGTGGACAAGTTGGGCCAAAGTGCCTGTTTTCATCTTGTAAGACTATGATTCTAAGGTGGCAGTTAGCTAAAACTGAACCACACTGTAGCCCACTCAGTGCTGTTGGTTTTGTGGAGTTCTAGCATTTAAAATCAGAAGTAGTGAAGGACGATATACATCCTTGTCTGGGAGGTTGGGAAGTGGAAATGCTTCCATGTGCCTGAAGCCCTTGTCCTTGTGATTGGGGGTCATGGGGTTGAGAAGTGCTGTTGGACTGGACAAGGTGAGTAACTGCTATGTCATAGTCATACAGCATGGAAACAGACCCAACTTTCCCTCACTGACCGATATGTCTCATCTACATGAGTCCCACATGCCTGTGTTTGGCCCATATCCCTCTAAACCCGTTCTACCCATGTACCTGTCTAATTGTTTCTTAAACATTGCGAGAGTCCCTGCCTCAACTATTTCTTCCGGCAGCTCTTTCCATACACCCACAACCCTTTGCATGAAAAAGGTTACCCCTCAAATTCCTATAAAAATATTTCCCCCTTCACCTTAAACCTATACCCTCTAGTTCTCGATTACCCCACTCTGGGCAAGAGACTCTGTGTGTCCACCCAATCTGTTCCTCAATGCATTTTATAAATAGCACCTCCTGATCCCACTGTGTGCCAGTGGTGAAGGACAAGGGGTCACAACTTAAGGATAAGGGGGAAATCCTTTAGGTCTGAGATGAGAAGGACTTTTTTCACACAGAGAGTGGTGGGTCTCTGGAACTCTCTGCCACAGTGGGTAGTTGAGGCCAGTTCATTGACTATATTTAAGAGGGAGTTAGATGTGGCCCTTGTGGCTAAGGGGATCAGAGGGTATGGAGAGAAGGCAGGTACAGGATACTGAGTTGGACGATCAGCCACGATCATTTTGAATGGCGGTGCAGGCTCGAAGGGCCGAATGGCCTACTCCTGCACCTAATTTCTATGTCTATGTTTCTATGTTTCTATGTGAAGGGAATTAATGTTGAGGCTAGTTGATTATGCGCAGGGGGAGGGGCGGGATGGGGTAAATCAAGGGTGTTGATGTTTAGGTTAGATTATTATTGTCACGTATACTGAGGTATAGTGAAAAGCTTTTTATTGCATGCAATCTAGTCAGGGGAAAATACTATACTTGACTAGAACACGCTGTCCACAGTGTACAGATACATGATAAAGTGTATAACGTTTAGTGCAGGACCAGGCTGCTTAAGAATGATTGGAACTGCATTAATTGAGGCAAAATCAAGGGGGTAGTTGAGACGGGTACTATCGCATTGTTTAAGAAACATTTAGATAAGATACTGTTTAGAGGGATATGGGCCAGAAGCATATTCCTAGTGGGACTAATGTAGATGGTACATGTTGGTGGATATGGGCAAGTTGGGCCGAGGGGCCTGTTTCCACACTATGACTCTATGACTAGGATATTCCAATGAGATTCCTGACATACCTCGTGGATGTTGGAAAAGTCATGTGATGTTAGGTGGGTCATTCCCTGCAGTATACTCTGCTCTGACCTGCTCCTGAAGATACAGCATCGTGTGGCTTGTGCTTCTGGTCAGTAGTGATGATGAGGGACATGATGGATGCTAATGCCAGTGAACATAAAGTGTAGTTGGTTGAATTCTCCCGTTGTCTGAAGGCTGGCTTCTATGAAGTTGGGGATCTCGGGAAGAGGCGTAGACGAATCATCCACTTATTCTGGCTGAACGTAGTTGTAAATGCTTCAGCTTCATCTCTGCTCAGTTTGTGGAAATTCCTTCCCCTGTTAGCTGTTCAGTTGCCTGCTATCTTCCACTACTAGATAGTGGTAGCGCAGCAAACTTTGGTTAAGGCAGATCGGTTTTGCTGTTAACACTTATAGCTTTACTAGATCGGCAACGCGTGCTTGAGTGCGGTCTACTGTTCCCAACATACAGACTGAACTAATTGGAAATAAAAACGTAGAAACAAAGAACTGCAGATGCTGGTTTATACCATAGATAGACACAAAGTGCTGGCATAACTCAGCAGGTCAAACGGCATCTCTGGAGAAAAAGGATGGGTGAGATGTTGGCTCGAGACTGAAGAACGGTCCCGACCTAAAACGTCACCCATCTTTTTTTTCCAGAGATGCTGCCCGACCCGCTGGGTCACTCCAGCATTTTGTCTTTCTTTGAAGCACAGTTGGTCTCCTATCTTGTTGTAGTGGTAGAGTGAGGAATATGTTGGGCATGATGTTGAAGGTGTTGGTGATGTACCTTTCTGATGCTGTTGACAGTCCAGAGCACCTCTCGGGCCCAGTTTTGAGCTGCTAGGTCAGTTATGAGTCAACCCAATGATCGTAACTGCACACAAGGTGATGGAGAGTTCCTCCTGGAGTCAAAGTCCCATCTCGTCATCAGGGACAGTGAGATAATCACATATATCAATGGCATGACAGTCAAAGACATCTGTCATAGAAGCTGCTGAGGACAAAGTTAAATAGATTATCCCTCACTAATTCACTTGCAGACCCACTCTGGCAGCTGAGTCCTTCAGAATCTGAACAGTTGGGTGAGTGGTGATGGTTGGCAGTCCTCCTCCAACATCAAGAATGCTTTTATGCCTTTGCTGCTTTCAGTACTTCCGACACAGAGTCCAGATTTGTCAGCTGGGAGAGGAGGGTAGATATTAATTTCCTTGCCCCTGCTGCAAGTTCCAAATCACAATTTACATTATTCCAATGGAAATAGGAATATTTTCTGCTCAGCAACAAGCATGAGATATTTTAGTGGTGGAGACTGGATGGCTTTGGCTTCCAATGTTATAAATGTTCCTTTCAATGAAGATCAAGCTTGATGGGGAATACAGATTCTGTGGAAATTGTAGGTGAACCGCAACTACGCCACAAATTAGTAGAACTACAAAGAAGCAAAGGGAGATGAATGGAACCTATTCTGGAGGCTTTGAATATTTTCCAACTTCCTCATGTGGGACATGTGGAAGTTTTAAAAGAAGTATCAGTTTACCTCTCCACATTGTGATGTGGACACCAAGCACTGCCCAGTGGGAGATATCTATCTGCTCATACATAAAGGTAGGGTAAGTCCATTCCAGAAACATTAGGCTCTGTGAATCAGTAGCAGGGCACGAGCAAGATAAGCTTGTGGTGACTCTTTTGTGTACTTTGTATGCCAAAACAAAGTATTTCACTGCACCTAGCTAGGTACAAGTGACAGTAAAGGGTCATCGTCATCAAGAAAAGCCACGATTAAGGAATTTGAAGAAATGTTTAACTCATCGTCCTGTGAAGAAAGCCCTTTATTCCTGAAAATTCTGAGGTAATGTTTAACTTAAAAATTCACACTGCACACTCATATTGCACTTGACAAGACCTCATTCCAATCTAAATTCTATACAATTATTTCAGTGCTAACTCCAGAACTGAAATTGTAATTGGCAAATAATAGTTCAAAATCTCGTCTGGAAATAATAAAAATCGGCCAGTTGGAATCCATAATATTTACTACAGATTCAACAAACTGCCAAATGGAAAAAGCCCATGATGGATTTGTTTGAATTATGGCAATAGTTCACACAATTACCCACGACTCATTTAATTGCCAGAGACTGAATAAATACAAGCAAGGTGGGAGTGACATTTCTTAGTCTTGGCACTGCCTCCAAAATGGGGACCATTTCCTGTTTTTAGTTAAACACAACTTGTATTTTCAGATTGGGGGTTACACAAAAAGCTGGAGAAACTCAGCGGGTGCAGCAGCATCCAAGGAGCGAAGGAGATAGGCGACGTTTCGGGTCGAGACCCTTCTTCAGACTTTATAGGCGACGTTTCGGGTCGAGACCCTTCTTCAGACTTCTCGATTCTCCAGCATCTGCAGTTCCTTCTTTAACAAATTGTATTTTCAGATTGTCAGCTGAGGTAAACCTTGTTAGAATTGAACATTATGAAATCAAAATATGTTAAAAAATTTAAAAAATGTTATACAAAGCCAGAATGCTGGAAGACATCACTGTCTGAAGCACAATTGGTGGGTGGTGAATCTGTGGAATTCTTTGAAGGCTGTGGAGACCATAAGTGGATATTTTTAAGGTAGAGATAGATAGATTCTTGACTAGTTGACAGGTGTCCGGGGTTATGAGGAGAAGGCAGGAGAATGGGGTTAGGAGAGATAGATCAGCCAGAATTGAATGGCAGAGTAGACTTGATGGGCTGAACGACCTAATTCTGCTTCTATCGCTTATGAGCATGAACGTATGAACAATTTGTGGAGCATTTTGCCTTCACAGATGCTGCTTGTCTCACTGAGTTCTTCCAATGTTCTGTTTTTATTCGAGATTCCACCATCTGCAGTCTATTTTGTTTTCAGAAACATTGTTACAATGGTATGCAGATCAAGTGTTTAGCCAACCATTTGGGCCCCAAATTTGAGGAAGGATGTGCTGGCGTTGGAAAGGGTCCAGCGGAGGTTTACGAGAATGATCCTAGGAATGTTTGGGTTAACATATGATGTGCAATTGATCGCACTCGGCCTGTACTTGCTGGAGTTTAGTACATGGGTTCCCAACCTTTTTCGTCCCGTTTACCCCTGGCAACTTCAATAGTTCATAACAATGTTATTTCACTTATTTATGAAAAACTAATGATGAGCAGAACCAAACCGGAACCAAAAACAGTAATTGGAAAAATAAAGTATAAATCCAGAATCAACAAATTTAGCCCCTGGGTAGGCGAAATTTACCCCCTGGGGTACTCTTGGGAACCCTTGGTTTGGAAGGATGGGGGACCTCATTGAAACTTACTGAATAGTGAAAGGCCTGGATAGAGTGGATGTGGAGAGAACATTTCTACTCGTGAGAGAGTCTGGGACCGGAGGCCATTGCCTCAGAATAAAAGGGTGCATCATTAGAAAGATGAGGAGGAATTTCTTTAGTCAGAGGGTGATGAATCTGTGGAATTCATTGCAGCAGAAGGCTGTGGAGCCCAAGTCAATGGATATTTTTAAGGGTTACACAAAAAGCTGGAGAAACTCAGCGGGTGCAGCAGCATCTAAGGAGCGAAGGAGATAGGCGACGTTTCGGGTCGAGACCCTTCTTCAGACTGGTCAGGGATCAGGGAAACGAGAGATATAGACGGTGATGTGGAGAGATAAAGAACAATGAATGAAAGATATGCAAAAAAGTATTGATGATAAAGGAAACAGGCCATTGTAAGCTGTTTGTGGTGTGAAAATGAGAAGCTAGTGCGACTTGGGTGGGGGGGGGGAGATGGAGAAGGTATGTCAGGGCACGAGGGCTGAGGGAGAGGTGGGGAGGGGGAGGGGGCAGTCTGGGTTAATAGAATTGAGAAAATTCAATGTTTAAGCCCAGAAGATGCAGACTCCCCAAGCGGAATATGAGGTGCTGTTCCGGTGCGGTGTTGTGATATTTTTAAAGTGGAGATTGACAGATTATTGATCAGTATGGGTGTCAGTGGTTATGGGGCGAAGGCAGGACAATGGGTTGAGAGGGAAAGATACATCAGCCATGATTGAATGGCGGAGTAGACTTGATAAGCTGATTGGCCTAATTCTGCTCGTATCACTTATGAACTTATGACATAACACCACCACATGTATCTCGGAGCCAAGCTGCTCCTGGTGGTGTTAAATGAGCCAAGTGGCATTCATTGTTTGTCAATGGGGGAAGCGTTGGTGGGAATGTCTGTGTTGTTATGTGAGCAATATCGTTATCTGTTTTCATTTCTGCTCAGACATTTGCTCAAACTTTGCCACTGATTATATTGGATGCCAACAATATGTTAATAGAGCCAGTCAAGCCCTAATGAAAGTTTGACTGCAATTAGGCACCAAGTCTATCAAAACCAAAAGAGGTCGGCTTCTCTGATCTGCCACTGATGGCCTCTCAGGCAGTAGCATCCATGGAAGGAGTACAGGCTGGGATCTTCTCTGAGGAAGTCTGCTGCACGTCGCCAGAGATCCGGGTTCAATCCTGACAACGGGTGCTGTTTTGTACGGATTATGTATGTTCTCCATGTGACCTGCGTGGGATTTCTTCCACATGCCAAAGACGTACAGGTTTGTAGGTTAATCGGCTTGGTAAAATTGTACATTTTCCCTAGCATGTGTAGGATAGAGTTAGTGTACAGGGATCACTGGTCAATGGGCCGAAGGGCCTGTTTCCACGCTGTATTTCTAAACTACACTAATATTCGTATGGAGAAGAGAATGGTTGGGTGATTAGAATCTGGAAGGCATTGCATGAGGGGATGGTGGAGGCCACCATGACAACGGTCAATAAAAGCAATAATCTGTCGTGGAACAAACACATTTTTTGTAGCAGCCGGGAAGGCACATCCTATTTCCTGAGAAGACCAAGGAAATTTGGCATGTTTTGTATGACTCTTATAAACTTATGCAGGTGCACCATAGAAAGCATACTGTTGGCTTGCATCACAGCTTGGTTTGGAAACAACTCTGCCCAAGACCGCAAGAAATTGTAGAGAGTTGTGGATGTAGCACAGTCCATCACCCAGACCAGACTTCCCACCATTGACTCCATCTACATTTCACACTGCCCTGGAAAAGCAGCCAATGACTTGTCCCACTGCAGTACTTCCTTCTTCTCCCTGCTCCCATCCAGCAGAATGTAGAGCAGCTTGAAAGCAAGCACCAGCAGACTCAGGAACAGCTTCTTCCCATCCATTATTAGGCTTCTGAATGGTCCTTCCAAAACCTGGGGTACTGTTATTCACCTCTACCTCACTGAGAACATTGGACTTTGCTAAGGAACTGATGGTCCAAAATGCTGAGAACTATATTCTGCACTCTGTATCCCTTTGCTCCAACTATTGCACGAGTTTGAACTGATTGTATCTATGTATGTATGTCACCTCGGTACATGTGACAATAATAAACCCAAATAGTATTTGGATGGGCAGTTGAATTACCAAGGCACAGGTGCAATGGATCAATTGTTGGTACATGGGATTAGGTTACATTGGTACCTGTTTGTCAGCATGGATTTAGTACTCTGTTAAACAGACTATCAGATAAATTGGAGTTATCACTAACAGCCATATGCATGTCTTTCAGCTAAATCTACAGCACTACAGGTCGAGCAAGAAGCCTAATGTAGGAAAACAATTAGTTGTTTTGGAAATATGTTTGGGCTAACTTAGAACCAGTAAATCATGAAGCCACCTGTAAGGTCAACAAGATAAATTTTGCCTTTTCAGAGCTATCCGAGACTAGTTTATTATGACAAATAGCTCGAGTTTTTGGCAGAAAGGAAGATGGCTCATTTTAAAAGATAATCTACAATTGTTCTTGGATTAGGGTAGAAACTAATAGAGTTTATAGATGGTATAAGAGCATGCCTCGACGAACTTCACATTCGGGGAGAGAGCGAGGGGGAAGAACATCATCTTTTGGGTAAGAGAATACATGGACTGTAATATGTGTCTGGGCTTGGGAGATCACCAGACCAGCCGTCACTGACGGGAGTCTCTGATGTGCAGTAGGGCGTGGGATTTGTTGCTTTAATGGTCAGCGGGCTTAAAGGGCTTGTTTCCATGGTGTATCACTAAACTAAACCAGCAGAGATCCCCCTTCCCAGCATTCACACTTGTAAGGTCCTAAGAGAGTGGGGAGGATATTTTCTTTTGTGCAGCATCTTGAACTCGAGGGTCACTGTCTGAAAGTAAAGGGCCTGTCCCACTAGCGCGCGATTAGACGCGACAAGCGCGACCTACCGTGGTCGCTTTAGTTGCCCGGCCTCGCGTGACCCTGTCCCACTGCGATCGCCGGAGTCTCGTCGAGTTGTGTGTAGCTGGTGTCGACATCGCGCGTAGTGTCCAAAAACCGACACTGCTTAAAAAATTACGCGCGGCAAAATCCTGTCGCGCAGAACGTGATTAACGTGATGACGTTTTGACGTTGTGCGTCTTCAGCGTGGCGTTGCGTGATGACGTCACTGCCCGACGTCGTGCAACGCGCATGCTCATGCGCATCGTCACGTGATGAAAAATAACGTCCTTCCTTCAGACGTCGCGCGTGTAATCGCGCGCTAGTGGGACAGGCCCTTCACTCGCACCGGGATCGCCTGACCCCCACGCGACCCCCGCGTCCGAATTTGTCGCGCTTGTCGCGTCTAATCGCGCGCTAGTGGGACAGGCCCTTAAGGGGTTGCGTGTTTAAGGCAGGGATGAAGCAATTGTTTTTTTTTTAATTATAGTTTGTTAGTGTTCGGAGTTCTCTTCCTCAAAAGGGCAGCATAAGCTGACTCTGAATAAGTTTAAAGCTGAGGTAGACAGATGTTTGATAGCGGGTGGGAGGAATTAATAAGTAAGTAAGTAAGTCAATTTTATTTATATAGCACGTTTAAATCAACTCGCGTTGAAACCAAAGTGCTTCACATGAAATAAATAATTAAGTTTCTGTACATCCATAGTGTAAATAGGCAATTTACAAACTCTAAAAGTGTTCAACACATTTTAATGATAGCACAAGGTATTACATACATCCTCAAATACTGGCTACATTCTTCTAGTGAACCGTATCCAGGAAGGGGAAGGCGTTATGATTGATGTTAACTAGGCGGGGTTAATGGTACTGAGGTAACTATGTTATTGGTTGCATGCAGAACCATCTACATCCTTCCCCTTAGAAAATTTAAAAGAAACAGACCGTTGTCACTACAACAGAATTAAACAGAATTAAACAGAATCGCCATAACGAACAGGTGGCTTGCTGATCCGGCCCGAGCGCGTAAGGATGCCTCCCCCTTCCCCCGGAGGAGCAGAAAAAACAGGGGGACCCGAGACAGCAGGGGAACCAGGGAAGGGCGGTGGGGTTGGAGGAACAGCGGAGGGAGAACCGCGACCGCCAACAGGTGACCCGCGCAGAGGGGAACCGGGCGCTCGATATGGGGACCGAGGCATGCAGGGAACGCTGGCTGGGACAGGAGCCGGCTGCTGGTATGAGAGCGGCGGGGCATAGGGGCCCGGGGCCTGCGGCTTCGGCTCATTAACCGCAAGCAGGTGTTGTCGGCTTCTACGGTAGATGGTTCCCTCATAGTCGACCAGATACGAACGAGGTGAGTCGGCCACCCCAACCACAGTAGCCAGACGGGAGTGACCACTGGCGGTTTGCAATCGAACAACCTGTCCAGGCAACAGAGGATCGAGTGGTCTGCACGACCGATCGTGGGAACGCCGCTGGCTGTCATGTTTCTCTTGAATGCGCCTCTGCACAGAGGCAGGCTCCAGCACCCGAGGTTTCAGCTGGCGCTGGGCAATCGGGATGGTAGATCTGGTTGTTCTGGACATCAGACGCTGAGCAGGGGACCCCATGGCCGGATCTCTGGAAACATTCCTGAGGTTCAGGAGATCCAAATACAAATCAGAGTTAGACAGTCTCGCTTGTTCCATCAGAAGCTTGGCGCTGCGGACGGCCCGTTCAGCAAGGCCGTTGCTCTGTGGGTACTCCGGGCTGCTGGTGAAATGCACAAAATTCCATTTGTCAGCAAAACTTTTGAACTCACGGCTGGTAAACTGCCTGCCATTGTCAGTCTGCAGCCTGACAGGGGACCCAAACGTGGAGAAGTGTTTCCGCAGCTTCCGGATCACCATCTCCGACGTGAGGGATGTCAGCAAATCCACCTCGAACCAGTTTGAGTATGAGTCGACCAGGACAAGGTAGTGGTTACCACGCCACTTGAAGATGTCGGCAGCCAGCGAGGCCCAGGCCAAGGCAGGAGCGGGCTGTTGCAGCAGGGGCTGTCGCTACTGATGTGGAGCAAGACTGTTGCACGTGGAGCAGGCAGAAACACGGTCTCGAATATATTTGGCCATTCCAGGCCAGTAGAATTGGCACTGAGCGTGGGCGAGTGTTGCATCGACCCTGGGGTGTCCGCTGTGGGCTGCGCAGTAGTAAGAATCGAACAGGGAGGACGGGACCACCACTTTATGTCCCTTAACGATAACGCCATTCTGGAGCACCAGTTCGTCACGGACCAGGAAGAAGGGCTGTGTTTCAGGCGGTGCAGCGGAGCGCTTTGTTGGCCACCCTGATTTAATCACAGACGCAAGCCATTGCAAAACTGGATCGGCAGCGGTGTGCTCGGCCAAAAGCTGCAGCTGCTTGGTGGGAATAAAATTGACGCCCAGTACGAGCAAGTCCTCTGTTTCGTAGGGGTGGCGAGCACAGGAGGCCCGCGGGGCGCGCGATAACGTGTCCGCGATGTGCATCTCGGTGCCTTTCTTGTAGACGATGTCGAAATCAAAGCGCTGGAGCTGCAGCATCATACGCTGCAGCCTGGCAGGGGCAGCATGAATCGACTTGTTCAGGATTGTCACCAGTGGCTGGTGGTCGGTTTCGACTGTAAATCTGCTGCCAAACAGGAAGTCTCTGAACTTGGAGCAGGCAAACACCACCGCAAGTAGCTCCTTCTCGATCTGAGCGTACCGCTGCTCGGTGTCCGTCATGGTGCGGGAGGCATAGGAGACAGGATGTAACGATCCATCGACAGATTGGAGGCATGCCGCGCCCAGGCCGAACTTAGAAGCGTCACATGTGACGGTGATGGGGCGACTCGCATCAAAAAATCGCAACGTCGGAGTGTTAATCAGTTTCGACTTGAGACAGTCAAACGCCTGCTGGTGCTGTGGGAGCCAGACCCAGGCGATATCCTTTTTTGTCAGCTGCCGCAGGGGAGCACTCAGCTCACTGAGATTTGGTACAAACTTCCCAAGGTAGTTCACCATGCCCAAGAAACGTTGTAGACCTGGCACGTCGGTGGGGGCTGCCATCTCAGAGATGGCCGCTGCCTTCAAAGGGTCGGGTTAAATGACAGTTGCGCTTTGTGGACCGTGTGGTCGAAGGACACCAGGCCAAGATCTTGGCACGCACGGTTTCCCAGCAGGGTAACACAGTCAGAGTTCAAAACATAAAAAATCAAGTTTCTCGTGGCCTTCTGTAGCCTGCAAGTTAAAGTGGCCCTCCCCACAGGCCTGAGAATTTCTCCACCATAGGCATGCAGTGTAGCATTGTCAGCGACCAAGGCCTCATTAGTCCTTATCTTGTTGAAAAGATTTATTGACAAAACATTGACCTTTGCCCCAGTATCTAACTTCGCAAGGAAGGTTACATTGTTGACAGTCACAGACACGGAGGGATCAAGACGTTGGCCAGGTGCCTGGAGGAGGGTAAACACATTCAAATCCTCGGGAGAATTAATTGGATCTGCATCATAGGATTCAGCAACATCGGGCTGTGGGTTGGAACAGCTATCAGATTGTTTAAGCATGTTTAGACTGGGTCTGGAAATCTGTACCTGTCTCCCACGAGAACGGAATGAGCGGCAGGCAGAAGCGAAATGATTCAGTTTGTTACAAAAATTACAAGCCTTGCCATAGGCAGGGCACGTCGACCGTCTGTGGTGCATGTAGTTACAGTTAGGGCACCTTTTTGGGGGCACATCAGCAGGACCAGGGTTGGCACGCGGCAGAAAAGCATTGTTTCCCCTCTGAGGCGGGGCTCTACTAAATCCAGCCTGGTGAACAGACTTATCTCCCAAGTCCCTTGGCTATTTAAATAGGCAATTTACAAACTCTAAAAGTGTTCAACACATTTTAATGATAGCACAAGGTATTACATACATCCTCAAATACTGGCTACATTCTTCTAGTGAACCGTATCCAGGAAGGGGAAGGCGTTATGATTGATGTTAACTAGGCGGGGTTAATGGTACTGAGGTAACTATGTTATTGGTTGCATGCAAAACCATCTACACATAGGAAAATAAAAAATAAGAAAAATGACACACATTATAGAATTCAACATGAACGTCCCCCCACAACAGAATCAAACATTTCCACTGTGGGGAAAGGCACCAGAAAGTTCAGTCCTCTTCCTCTGTGATCACCCGAGGTCGGGGCCTATTTGTGGCCTCCGCAGCCAGTCCAATGTTTTCAGGCCCTCGTGCCGGGAAGATGGAGCTCCGGTGAACACTCCTCAGGTTTTAATAAGGTTTGAAAAGTTACTGTAGCTGGATGGGAATACAGAGCCATGAAAATAAATGGTGGAGCAGGTTTGCGGGACAGAGAGGCCCACTCCTGATCCTAATTTTATAGCCTGGATTTTGAAAGACTGCAAAAATTGGAAAAATTTGGGATTCATTCTGCATTTCAATCGCAGGGTAAGAAATGTCATTTACTGTGCACAACAGAAATGTGGGACTGGGTTCAACATAATATAGTTAAACATAGAACAGCACAGCACAGGAACGGGCTCTTCAGCCCACAATGTTTGGGCTGAACATGATGCCAAGTTAAACTGATCTCATCTGCTTGGACATGATCCATATCCCTCTATTCCCTGCACATCCATGTGCCTATCTAAAAGCCTCTTAAACACCACTGTAGTATCTGCATCCACCCCCATCCCTGGCAATGTGTAAAATTGCACATCTCCATTAAACTTACCCCCTCTCACCTTATAGCTATGCCATCTAGTGTTGGACATTTCCACCCTGGGAAAAAGGTTTTGACAGTCGACCCTATCTATGCCTCTCATCATTTTATATATTCTATCAAGTCTCACCTCAACCTCCGACGTTCCAGGGAAAACAACCCAAGTGCGTCCAATCTCTCCACCTGGCTGAAACCCTCTAATCCAGGCAACATTCTGGTAAATACAAAGTTATTTTCTTCTTCTTTAAGGAAACGTTATGTAACTATTGCCCTATTCTTACATGCAACCAGTACTTGCTTCTTGGTTTCTTGGTCCTCCGAAATATTCCAAATGGAATTTAAACTGGAGGTGGTGCGTAACTGATTTCATTTCAGGTAAGTATCAAATCTTTGAACAGAACATTAAAACAGAATGATACTGTACATTTATTTTTATTTGTAGTTTTAGAGTTACAGTGTGGGAACAGGTCCTTTGGCCCACACTGACCATTGACCACCCGTACACTAGTTATATCCTACACACTAGGGGTGATTTACAAAATCTAATTAACCTTCAAACCGGCCCATCTTTGTGGTGTGGGAGGAAACCGGAGCACCGTACAAACTCCGTACAGCGAGCAGCCGTAGTCAGGATTGAACCTGGTGACTCTGACGCTGTAAGGCAGCAACTCTACAGCTGCGCCACTGTGCCATTTTTTAATCAGTGCTGGTAATCTGCAAAAAAAAAATACATGCCTTCTAAAACTGTGATTAGTATCCAACACTCATGGAATTAACAGAGCCAAGCAGACTGTGTACATGCTAGTCCGGCTTTGAAGTAGTTCCCTTAAGGGCCTGTCCCACTTGGGTGACCTAATCCGCGAGTTCGCCGTCGACATACTCGCAACATGGTCAACACGAGGTCGTAGGAGATCTTCGTAACTCTCCTTGACGCTCAAGAATGGTCTCCGCGTACTCAAGGCCTCAGCTAGGTCGCGGCGTCTTTTTCAATATGTTAAAAAATGCCCACGAGTAAAAAAATGTCGCCATGGAAAAAATCGATACTTTTTTTACTCGTAGGTTTAGTCATAGTAGGTCGGCATGTTAGTCGTAGGTAATCGAGGGTAGTTGAAGGTGGTCGAAGGTAGTCGTAGTTAGTCTTTATCATAATCGAAGCAAGGTCGAAGGAGATCGTCTTCAATCTCCACTATTTGATGTCCAATTTTCCCAAAGTTAGTCGTAGCTAGTTGTAGCTAGTCGAAGCTGGTCTTCAACATAGTCAAAGGAGGTCGAAGGTCTTCTACATAGTCGTAGGAGGTCTTCAACCTGTCATTTTTTCAAACTCTTCTAAACTCGCCAATTAGGTCACCCAAATGGGACAGCCCTTTTATGATCATCAAGTATGGAATATACTATTTCCACTCAACCCACTGATGCTATATTTCACTCACTGCACTAGGTATTGTCCCAAGAGTGATGTAGACCGTGTAGAAGATCTATGTTCTGGTATGTTTATTTAACTCATACAGGAATCAATTACAAAGAACATTATGAATTATAGACCTACATGTTGGTAAAAGCAGGGTATTATTTTCCATCCTGGGAAGCAAAAATAAGCACGACATCTATAAAATAGCATGACACGTTTCCTTTTTAAAAACAAAAATACTCAACAAAATTTAAACCATATTATGTACTCTTGCTTTCTGCAATTTCATGCTCTTTGAACCCTTACCATTTTTGGTTCCATCTCAAATCTATTATTAGTCAAATACTATATTTTTAAATGAAGGATTGGTTCATTTATATTTCTGAAGTATCTTTTGCAGATACAAAAGTAACATTAATAATAAAATTGGTGGAACAGGTCATTGTACTGTACTAGTTGCTAAAATTATCCCAGAACATTTTTCATAAATCAGAGTTTGTAGGTCAAGGCTTTAAACTTTTCCTGCAAGATTTGTCACTGGCATCAAGAAACATTAACCCCCTTCCCCTGGCTGAGTATAATTATGCAATTTATGAATCAATAACTCTTGGAAATGTTAGTCACTGTGATGACTGCTTCATGGATTAAAATTGTGACATGACAAATTCAAAACTTTGGCATTGATATGGTGACAAAAAAGTTTACAGTTCAATATACACATGACAAATAATGTATAGCCAGTATACATAATAAAAACATCAATCAATACATTCTTCAAACCATAATGTTTTGCTGTACATTCCACGTTTAGTTTAATTTTATACCAGTAAGCTTCGATTTCAAAAGAGTAGCAGAAAGTCTGACTTGAACCTCCTTCATCAGAGAGATGTGGCAATAAATGATGTCAGGCAACAATGGTATATAAAGTTAGACTTTTTTAATGCAATTGTGTCTAAATATGGATGTTCTTTTGAAATAGGTTGTGCATAGGTTGTGATTATAAAAGGAACATTCCCTCTTCAGTATTATCTGTAAAAATATTACAGATTATGTTTAACAAGAAGGACCTCTATGCCTTATTCTCCATTTATTTATCTTTGGAGATGCAACAACTGTTACACCTAAACACAATTATTAGCTATTACGCAAACTATTCAAAAACATGTTTATAGACTGTGAAGTTCAGAACTTTAGGTCAACACCTCCAAAATCAGAATATCAACAAGTTGACAAAAGACTTAAACAAAAAAAAAGACACAAAGTGCTGGAGTGAAGAGGGGGCCACTATAGGTGACGGATGCGAGGAGTGGGCCGGTAGGAGGAGGTCTGGGTTGGGTCGGCTGCAGGACACGCCCCCGAGGACACAGAGGCAGTTGGCAGTGGAGAGGGATGTCGGGTCGGGCTTACCTAGACTTACCTGGAGTGGATTAGACCAACACATGGACTGGAGTTTGCACATTAGACTGTTTGTGTTTCCTGTACTTTTTTCCTTTTTTTTTAAAGTGCCAAAATTGTGGCGACTGTGCATATGAATGTCACTGTGCTGTGCATACGTGACAATAAAGACCATTGACTCAGCAGGTCAGGCAGCATCCCTGGAGAACATGGATTGGTGATCTTTCGAATCGGGACCCTTCTTCAGACGGATTTAAACAACTTGCTAAACCATTGCAGGTTTTCCTAGTAATTTAGATTGCACCATAAGAATGTTGTGCAATAAATCATTTTAGAATTCATACTGGATTTCATAATTATGAATGCTTTTTTTGAAATTGCTCTCGGCCATAAGTAGATCAACCAACAAAGCATTAGGGTTGAACCTTTTCTAACCCCATCCACCCCAACCCTGTCACTGCAGTAATCCATGGGATGCAGTACATCTAACCCATCCTTAGAGTGTACAATAATATCCAACAGTATCTAAGCAACAATTGAGTGTTGTGTCATTGAATGTTTTTACGTAAGGGTTGACTGGGCCTGTAGACACTCGAAACCTGCTATGTGTCCGCACCCAGCATTTTATGTACAAAATCTCCTGGCAGCATGTCCTTGGTAATTTTCATCGTTACCAACAATTGGAATGAAATTTAGACACTGCCAGGCAGGTGGAGATTCCCCTGTGGTCGGGTAATCTGCCCCATCAGATCATCACCCAGAAACAAAGGCGACAATTATTCTAGTCCTCTCCATCCACTTTCTCATCATTTTCAGTCAACAATGTCCACACACTTAACTTTCCAATCAAATGAACAAATCAACATATTGAGAACGATCAAAACTGATTATTTGAATGAAAATGTCCATTTTGGGGCTTTTCTCGCATCAGTCTATTTCTGTAAAGCTTTTGGTAAGACTTTCTTAAATAGGAAAAGCCTGTTGAAGATTAAATCGCTTAATGATGTGGGCAAAATACAGAGGAAGATGTACATAATGATGATCTCCTTTCCAGCGTAATATCTTGGTTTTGGATTTGATGAGAGGATAGCGTCTGTGATGCTCTCGATCACGGGGCTCAAGTCCTCTTTGGCGGTGGTGTTGTACTCTAGAAACAAGTCCTTTGTTTCCAGCATGTAGTCTTCCCCATAGTCCTGCAGCAGTTCTGTAGAAAGGTTTTTTATGAGGTGGTGGACCTGGTTTTCCCAGTACTCAGCGTTATATGACGGAGCTGAAAGAAGGATTGACATAATGTGAGCTGAACAGCATATCCAACAACCGGAGCAATGTACACTTTAATACTACATCAGATAGCACATGGTACCTTTTGCCAGCACAAATACCGGAAGATGGTTCCTCGTCTGTATCACCATTAATTAAGATTTTCACTCGGAGCAGAAACAGGCCATGTGGGCCACATCAGCCATCAAACATCCACTTGCACTAATCCTATTATTAATGTCCCCACAATTTCCCCTCAGCTCCCCCCAGATGCGACCACTCATCTACGCAGCGGGGGTAATTAACCTAGCAACCCACGTCTTTGGGCTGTTGGAGGAAACCGGAGCACATGTATAGAGTGATTAGAGTCATACAGTGTGGAAACAGGCCTTTCGGTCCAATTCGCCAACGCTGCCTAACGCCCTATCTACATGTCCCACCTGCCCATATCCCTCTAAACCTATCCTATCCATGTAGCTCTCCAAATGCTTTTTAAATGTTCTAATTGTACCTGCCTCAACCATCTCCTCCAGCAGCTTCTTCCATATCTGTACCACCCTTTATGTCTTACATATATAAATGTTATATAGTTTTGTTATATAGTTTTATATATTCTAATAATGCTACTAAATAACTATAAACAGTTATAATGTTACAACTATTATAACAGTGTAACTAATAGTTAACTATTATAACAATGGATAATAGTTATCCCTATAATAATTATTGTTATAATAGGGATAACATTTCTATTATTCCCAAATAATCAGGCAGATTATTCAGACTCCAGACAGATAGCATCCGAGGTCAGGATTGGATTTGTGAGGCAGCAGTCCCACTAACTGCTCTGTTGCCAAAGTACTGAGAGACTGATCTAGCTTGATGCCACCATTCCCTCAGGATTTCAGTCGTGGCATTGGCTTGGTCTGGAGTGCCGTAGAAACCTGGCTCATGGTTGTTTTGCAGCATTTCCAATAAATATTGTAGACAGGAAATACAAGTGAAAATAGAGATCCATCATAATAGATGTTGGAGGCCATGGGTGTGGCACTGACACAAACCTTTGCATCATCCATCGGTTTGTTTGCACCACTACCACTCGTTTCACAGTCCACCCTTTCTGCTGCTAGTGCATTATATTTCCAGTACATCGTGTTTTCATGATCACTGCATCGTCTCACCAAACCTTCACCGAGATCATCTGCCTCCCCTGAACGTCAAGTAACAGGACACAAGCAGAAGTGAAGACACAAGACAGTAGATGCTGGTAGACACAAACCTTCCAAACCTTCTGAATTTTGTAGTCAGTAGGGCAGTACTCTGCATATCGCCAACATGGACAATTTTATATATTTTTAAAAATCAAGCCAATTAACCTACAAACCTGTATGTTTTTGGAGTGTGGGAGGAAACCGAAGATCTCGGAGAAAACCCACGCAGATCACGGGGAGACCGTACAAACTCCATACAGACAGCACCCGTAGTTGGGATCGAACCCGGGTTTGTGGCGCTGCATTTTGTTGTAAGGCAGCAACTGTACCACTGTGCCAAATGCTGGAGCAACTCAGCAGGTGAGGCAGCAACTCTGGAGAAAAGGAATGGGCGACGTTTCGGGTTGGGACCCTTCTTCAGACTGATGTCAGGGGAGGGGGCGGAAGTAGACGGTAGCAGTAAGACCAGTGGGAGAACTGGGAAGGAAATGGAGAGAGAAAGCAAGGCCTATCTGACGTTAGAGAAGTTAATGTTCATACCGCTGGGGTGTAAACTACCCAAGCGAAATACGAGGTGCTGTTCCTCTAATTTGCGCTGGGCCTCACTCTGACAATGGAGGAGGCCCGGGACAGAAAGGTCAGATTGGGAATGGGAGGGCAAGTTGAAGTGCTGAGCCACCGGGGGATCAGGTAGGTTAAGACAGTAGATTCTGGAATCTTGAGCAGAAAACAAAGTGCTGGAGGAACTCAGCAGGCCTTAAAGAAATGCTTTAACCTCAAACATTGTCTGTCTATTTCCCTCCACATTCAGATAGAAATGTTGTATGGACATTTTCACTGGAAAATTCCAATGGCCACAAACGACATTCAGAGGTGGAAAAAGGCTCAGTGACTTTCTGCCAATAACCTAATCAGTTGTCTTAGGTCATAGGTCATAACGAATAGAATAGAATTATGCCATTCGGCCCATCAAGTCTACTCCGCCATTCAATCATTGCTGATCTATCTCTTCCTCCTAACCCCATTCACCTGCCTTCTCCCCATAATCTTTGACACCTGTACTAATCAAGAATCTACCCATCTTAAAAAGATTCTAGAATTTTGGCCTCCACAGCCTTCTGTAGCAAAGAATTCCACAGATTCACCACCCTCTGACTAAAGAAATTTCTCCTCAGCTTCCTAAAAGAATGTCCTTTAATTCTGATGCTATGACCTCCAGTCTTAGAGTCTCCCTCTCATCCTCTCCACATCCAATGTCTTTGAAATTGAAATTGAAATTGAAAATCTTTATTATCATTTTCCTGAGAACTTACATACCCAGAGGAAACGAAAAAACGTTGCTCAACCCGTGTCCATTCAGTGTGCGGTAAAAAATAAATAGAAAATGAAAATAAAAATATCATCATGGGGATACATATATCATCATGGGGATACATATATCATCATGGGAATACATATATCATCATGGGAATACATATATCATCATGGGGATACATATATCATCATGGGAATACATATATCATCATGGGGATACATATATCATCATGGGAATACATATATCATCATGGGAATACATATATCATCATGGGGATACATATATCATCATGGGAATACATATATCATCATGTACTTTATACTGTAAAATGAATCATTACCGATGCTCTGACAGAAGAAAGTACAACAATAACATTTGGGTGGGTTACGAGGAGCATTATCTGCTCCTTTATAGGCTACAACCGAGCTCCTCGATGCCCGAACACAAAGGCTCCTTTAGAATAATATTAATGGATGTGAAGTAGGGTAAACAAAAGGGTTAAGTATTATTTAGACACTGGTTGTAGCGATGTTACAATACCTACCTTCAGCGGTGATGCAGTTCTGCCACTGGCCGTGTGCGCGACTTTGCCGCTCTTGGGGGGGCGGGATTAAAATGCATATTTGTACCGCTTATTGGAAAGGGATTTCCTCGGGCTGTGTGTCGATGAAGAAAAATCAATCGGATTCCCATTTTCTTTTTTTTTAATTTTATTTTTTTTAAATCGCTGTACAATTTAATAGTTTGATTAAAATAAAAAGCGACTTCTAACGCCCTCAATGCCTATAACGTGACGGATTGCAAGAACAGGACAAAACAAAGGATAAGTTGTTTATTTTACATATAATCTTGCTTCTTGGGGTGGCTTTAATATAATTTTACGTTGCGAAAATGTGATTTGGGCCCCATACGACCTAGCAGTGTCTTTCCTGCCGATATGAGGTTCAAATTCACCGCAAATGCAACATTCCAATCGATCGCGTCCCCGAAACACCAACTCGCAAGATGATTCAAATTCTCTTTTTTTTTGGACAATCATGTCAAAAGAATGTCTATATTTTGTGTAATTGTATAGTCAATATTTTTATACTAAAAATACACAAAAGCTTTAGCCACATTTATTGTGCAAAAAATAATAATTTTGATTATATTGAAAGTAGATGTTTCTAGATTAATTTATGGGAATTAATCATTAAATTCCTTCCAACTGGCATATGTTCATGACAGTGAGATTTAAAAGGCATGTTATATTGTGAATTAATGTGTGAATGGGAAAAGTTTGTTATTTGGATACTTAAGCTATTTAAAACAATTATCCTTTTGTTAGGAAATGGAATCTACAGTACATTCTTAATAGAAAAGTAGTGGGCAGAAAGGCATGTCATGCGTGGTTTGAGGAGCAAAAACTTGTAGTTTACAATGCCAAAATTGGAAAGTTGAGAAAAAACAAGGTGTACAGAGTTGCTTATTGGTTACAATCTGAGGAGTATGATGATGCTATTTATTATGATATGCCAATGTACCAGGTAGCAACTGATCTTCTCCATGAAGACTTGGTCTATTGCTAGAAATTTTAATTTGTTTACCTATCTGTTACAGACTTGCAGCATATAATACAACAATATTAAAGTTCTGATCTTGAGAATATCACATTTTTTAATTTTCAAGGCAGTCTGGGTGTTTATTACTATTTCCGTCACAACGGTCAATTTTGTAATTAGCTACAATTAGGTAACTAACTAATTATAGGCTTTAATTTCAGGTCGTCCAAGTAAGATGTTTTATATTTGTTTCAGAATGTGTCAATCAATAATAACTGAAAAGTTCATTCAGTTCTCTAATTTTTAATAAAGTTATGAGCTTTTGACTGTCCTCGATCACAGCTTTTGTGTTAAGTCAATGGAAAAGTAATAGGGAACAAGATGCTAATTTCCGAGTATGAAAATGGCCATAACTTTTTTAATACTGAAGATATGAAAGTGAATTGGGTGTCAAATTAAACTTATTTTTATGTTTTATCTGATGGGATAAATTGCAGACTTGATTTTTTAAATCTCAAAATGTTGTAACATTGCTACTGAATGCTTGGGAAATGTTGATGTACAAAGGGACCTGGGTGTCCTTGTACCTAATCACTAAAAGCAAAAATGTTGGCCTTCATTACAAAAGGCTCCATGTTACAAGAGTAAGGATGTCTTAAAGCTGGAAACATTTAACAAGTTTGTGAGAAAGGGAACAGAGTTAACATTTCAGGTCGAAGTCCTTTCATTGGGACTTTCATTGGGACCTTTCATTGCAATTATACTGGGATTGGTGCAATTATACCTGGGGTATTGTGCACAGTGATGATCTCCCTACTCAAGCAAGGCTACACATGCAAGAGAAGGACTGTGGACTTCTTCTTGGGAAGGAGGGACTGTCGTATAAGGGGAGAGTGAGTCGGCTTGGCCTGTCCTCAGAGCTTTTAAAAATGAGAGAAGATCAAATGGAAAAGTATAACATTCCAACAGGGCTCAATAAGTTCTATACATAATGCTATATATATCCTCCTGTCAAAGCCGTATAGACAATGCTACCACAATGAATTAGTAGAATTTTGAGATAAAACATCACAGGGATCTAACAGAACTCTCCTAGTGATCAGTGTCACAAAATAAATGGCACAGCCACTGACCATAACTCTCATTCTCTTGAACAGTATATTAACTATGGGGCTGGAGAAAGGCCAAAAAATGCTTTTGTCAAGCAATGAGAGAATAAGCCATTAATTGAGGGAAAGGTTTACTCGGAACCTGAGGGGCAAGTCTTTATTTTTACAATAAGGTTAGTAAGTGTTGGGATCAGGCATTCCTGCCTCACCCTTTCCATACCGAGGAATACCCTGAAGTGACCAACAAAGTGGTCGCTTTTCCCACAACCAAGACTGGGTTAACAAAACACACACTTATTTGCAACTTTATTTTAAGTTGCTAATAATAAGTAAGTAAGTTTATTGGCCAAGTATTCTCATCCAAGGAATTTGCCTTGGTGCTCCACCCACAAGTAACAACGTGACATACAGTGACAGTTACGAATGACTCAGAAAACACTAAACATTAATAATAATAAAACATTAATGATAAAACACCATTGATCAAGCATGTGAACCAACAAAATACCAGATCAAAGGGAGGCTACAGATTTTTGGCTGTTGAGTAGAGCAACTATTCGTGGATAAAAATTGTTTTTATGTCTGGCTGTGGCAGCTTTGACAATCCGGAGTCGCCTTCCAGAGGGAAGTGATTCAAAGAGTTTGTGGCCAGGGTGAGGGACAGGAACATTGCACAAATTAGTAAGAAGTCTCCATGTGGCTTTGAATCTGAACCAGAATAGCTGCTCAGCTCAGCTACTGGCTCTGAAATAAAAGTACTGGAAGAGAAATTATTTCTAACCGTTTGCCTTGATGAAGAATCCTGTAGTATTTTACATTATTATTACAAGATGTGCCTGTGACTGATGAAAATGCATAACTGTTGGCTCTTTTCATGATTTTTTTTACATAGCAATCTTTGGCGGCAATGTGTACATAATCGTTACTACTTGTCACTGCTTCTTAGAGCAATTGTACAATGAAATGCATTGTAATCAAGCTGATTTAGTATCTGAAGAAGGGACCCGACCCGAAATGTCAACTATCCATGTCCTCCACAGATGTTGCCTGACCGATTGAGTTACTCCAGCACCTGGAGTATTTTTCTTTTGTAAACCAGCATCTGCAGTTTCATCCTTCAGAGAACGGGGGTTCCCCTCCCCTACTATAGATGAGGCTCACACCAGGGTCTCTTCCATACCCCGTAACACTGCTCTCTCTCCCCATCCCCCCACTCGCAACAAGGGCAGAGTCCCCCTAGTCCTCACCTTTCACCCCACTGGCCGTTACATACAACAAATAGTCCTCCGTCAGTTTCGCCACCTCCAAAGTGACCCCACCACTCGCCACATCTTCCCATCTCCCCCCCCTGTCTGCTTTCCGCAAAGACCGCTCCCTCCGTAACTCCCTTGTCAATTCTTCCCTTCCCTCCCGCACCACCCCCTCCCCGGGCACTTTCCCTTGCAACCGCAAGAGATGCTACACTTGTCACTTTACCTCCCCCCTCGACTCCATTCAATGACCCAAGCAGTCGTTCCAGGTGCGACAGAGGTTCACCTGCATCTCCTCCAACCTCATCTATTGCATCCGCTGCTCTAGATGTCAGCTGATCTACATCGAGCGTAGGCTTGGCGATCATTTCGCCGAACACCTCCGCTCGATTCGCATTAACCAACCTGACCTCCCGGTGGCTCAGCACTTCAACTCCCCTCCCATTCCCACCTCTCTGTCCTGGGCCTCCTCCATGGCCAGAATGAGCACCACTGGAAATTGGAGGAACAGCACCTCATATTCCGCCTGGGCAGTCTGCACCCTAGTGGCATAAACATTGAATTCTCACAATTCCGTTAGCCCTTGCTGTCTCCTCCCCATCCTAGCTCTCCCTCAGCCCTCAGGCTCCTCCTCCTCCTTTTTCATTTCTTCTCCCCGCCCACCCCACCCTCCATCAGTCTGAAGAACGGTTTTGGCCCGAAACGTTGCCAATTTCCTTCGCTCCATAGATGCTGCTGCACCCGCTGAGTTTCTCCAGCACTTTTATCTACCTGTAGTTCATTGTTTGTCCGAGTAATTATTTACTTGCTTTATTGATACTGTGTGAATTTATGAAATAAAGTGCAAATGGGTACTTTGGTTTCTAATTCTGCTCCTATGACTTATGAACATTTAAAAGATATTTGGACAGGTACATGGATAGGAAAGGTTTAGAGGGATATGGCAGGTGGGACCAGTGGAGGTGGTGTCTTGGTCGGCGTGGACAAGTTGGGCCGAAGGGCAGTTTCCATGCTGTTTGACTCCATGTGATCACAAAACCAGCAGGTTTGTTTGAGATGCACCCTGTCTTTCACCAATGCAAAAGATTGATAATTGATTACTGCAAATCATTGATAACCATGGGCCAACGTTGCCTTTTGACAGTACACAAGGGCTGAGAGATTTTCCACTCACTGAAAATCAAATGTTGACATTTTGTGACAGGTTCTTCACTCTATTGGTACATCTGGATCTTTGAACCCATCCTAACATCTGCAGCAATCTCGACAGACATGGTGCCTACTGATAGTGTGCAGTCAATAAATTACCTTCTTCATATGCAGTTTTATATTATCAAAGTTGTTTTTGCATTCGCCTAAAAATTAAATAGCACATTGATTCTCCTTGTAGACTTAATTCATGTAACGCAATGTAAAGTCTTCTGTGTGTCTTAACAGTTTACAAGGATGTTGCCAAGACTCGAGGGTCTGAGCTATAGGGAGAGGTTGAGTAGGATGGGACTCTATTCCTTGGAGGGCAAGAGGATGACTGGTGATCTTATAAAAGTGTATACAATTGTGAGAGGAATAGATCAGGTAGACGCACAGTCTTTTGCCTAGAGTAGGGGAATTGGTGACCCGAGGACATACGTTTAAGGTGAAGGGAAAAAGATTTAATAGGAATCTGAGGGGTAACTTTTTCACACAAAGGGTAGTGGGTGTATGGAATAAGCTGCCAGTGAAGGTAGTTGAGGCAGGGACTATTTCAACATTTAAGAAACAATTACACAAATACATGGATAGAACAGGTTTAAAGGAATATTGCCAAACGCAGGCAGATGGGACGAGTGTAGCTGGGACATGTTGGCCAGTGTGGGCAAGTTGGGCCGAAGGGCCTGTTTCCATGCTGTATGACTGACTCTAACAGTTTTTTCCCCACAGACTAGTAAGTAGGAGTCCTGAATTACTCTGAGGCAGGCAGTCACTAGGCATCTCCAGCTGCTAACATGACTTTGTTATGAAATCAGCTCTTTGCAAACGAATGGTCCGTGGCCAAACAACAATCCCAAAGCTGTGATAAAAATCCTGAATTCCATGCAGTAAGAACAAAACGACTTCCACTTAATGATTCACAGTGTTCTGCATTGGTAAACGACTGAGTGGAACGCACCAGAGCAGTAACCTATTGATTTGCAAACGCAGTTAGAATCTTCAGCCTGGCTTATAATTGATGTGGGAATAGTGGGCCGAAGGGCCTGTTTCCATGCTGTATCACTAGACCAGATTAAACTGCAATACAGAGTCTCTACAGTTCCGGGAAAGGAGGTCTGACCAGTGCCTCAGGGAACACAGGTTACCAGTTACAGTGGGTGGGTGGGTGGGTGGGGTGAGGGTTGGGTCCTACGTGTTGTAAAGACATTAATTGCAAGGAATCACACACAACTGTGATGTTCTGGATGTATAAGAAGAAACCGCAGGTGCTGGTTTAAACCAAAGATAGACACAAAAAGCCAGAGTAACTCAGTGGGTCAGACTGCATCTCCGGAGAAAAGGAATAGGTGATGTTTCGGGCCGAGACCCTTCTTCACACTGAGAGTCAGGGGAAAGGGAAATGAGAGATACACACAGTGAGGTAGAGAGATAGAGAACAAATAAATGAAAGGTATGCACAAATAACAATGATGAAGGAATGGTGGAGCCCACAATGCTCCATTGCCGGCTGTGGGCTAGGTGATAATGAGTTATACAGACAATGAAACTCAACAGGATAACATTGAAACTAGTACGATGTCTAGGGTGGTGGAGGAACAGAGAGAGAGAGGATGCAAGGGTTACTTGAAGTTAGAGAAATCAATATTACTTGTGTAAGAAAGAACTGCAGATGCTGGTTTAAATCAAAGGTGGACACAAAATGCTGGAGTAACTCAGTGGGTGAGGCAGCATCTCGTGAGTCTGAAGTAGGGTCTCGACCCGAAACGTTGCCCATTCCTTCTCTCCAGAGATGCTGCCTCATCCGCTGAATCAATATTACTTATTGGATTGATGAGGAAATTGAAGGATTGTTTCTAGAGCTTAAACCCCTCCCATAGAATTCACTGTGAGCTGCAAAAATAAAGAATTTTTAAAACTTTCTTAGGTGAAGGTAGTTGGAAGGACTATTCATTAAAGTCTTAAAAGCACAGAAGGAGTCCATTCTCCCTTTGTGTCTTATGAAGAGGCATCACCACCTTCGTCCTCCATCTGCAGAGCACTGCAAAGTATTGCTTTGTGGATTAATCCAAATCCCTTTTAAAAGTTACAGCTGAAATCAGGCAGGCAGTATATTCCAGACCACAACTTTTACTGATTTGAAGAAATGTCTCCCATCCCTCCTGCTGTTTTTAACATTGGTTTATTTTGCCACTTGCCATCGATTCTCCTGCCAAATAAAGCAAGGCCAGGGTGGCAGCTGCAAGGGATCTTGGCACAAAGAACGTTCATTCAAACAGTTCGAGGAATGCCAATTGTTTCTCCAGCACTTCCTCCCATAATCTCCACATCAAACTTTCACCAACTAAATATGACCCTAAACTTCCGTTTATTTGCCAACTTTGCAGTAGTTTTAGCAATATCAGTGTGTGTTTATCCATATTTATTCAATGCCTTAAATACACTTTTTAATATGTCCTTTCTAAATTCATGTTCATAACTTCTAGGAGCAGAATAAGGCCATTTGGCTCATCAAGTCTACTCCACCATTCAATCATCGCTGATCTATCTTTTCCTCTCAACCCCGTTCTCCTGCCTTCGCCCCATGACCCCTGACACCCTTACTAGTCAAAAATCTGTGCCAATTAATTCCACAGATTCATCACCCTCTGACTAAAGAAACGCCTTCTCATCTTTCTAAAAGTACATCCTTATATATGAGGCTATGGACTCTAGACCTAGACTCTCCCACGAGTGGAAATATCCTCTCCACATACTCATAAAACGAAACTTGGTCTTTCAGACAAAAGACACAAAGTGCTGGAGTAACTCAGCAAGTCAGGCTGCATCTCTGGAGAAAAAAGTCTGTAGAAGGGCCCTGACCTGAAACGTCACCCATCCTTTTACTCCAGAGATGCTCCCTGACGCGCTGAGTTACTCCAGCACTTTGTGTCAAACCTTGATGAATAGGCTTTTTGTGGTAAGTAATTGAAGATATGGAGTTTTGGTTTATGTTTAGGTCTGAGGCTTCTTCAGACCGACGTCCTGACCCAAAACGTCACCTATCCTTGATCTCCAGCAATGCTGTCTGACCCACTGAGTACTCCAGCACCTTGTGCCTTTTTTTGTAAACCAGCACCTGTAGTTCCTCATGTCTACATCTTGGTTTTTCAGATCATTGATGGTCCCAGAGCAGCAGTTGACGGATGTACAAACAAGTCAAAGATTGCAAAGAACCTTTCACCGCTTGAACCAAATAATACCGACCTGTTTTATAGAATCCTGGCAGTATGGTGCAGACTTTTACTCCCCAACTACTGAGCTCCAAGCGCAGAATATTTGTGAATAAGGTGAGTGCGGCCTTTGAAGCTGCATATGCTGATAAATACGGTAACGGAAACTCTCCTGCAGATACAAGGATAGCAAAAAGATTAGTTAAATCTTTATTAATAATTACACAGAATGGAATGCAATACATTGCTTAAGGATAAACACAAACAGCTGGAGTAACTCAGCGGGTCACGCAGCTTCTCTGGCGAGAAGGAATAGGTGATATTTCGGGTTAAAACCCTTCATCATTCTGATGAAGAGTCACAATCGAATGTCACCCATTCCTTTTCTCCAGAGATGCTGGCTGACCCACTGAGTTACTCCAGCCATTTGTGTACATCTTTTGTGTAAACCAGCATCTACAGTTACTTCCTATACACTGCATAAGAAGTTCTTGGTTAATACAATTTCACCGAACTGTGCTATTGGGCATTTTGGACAATTTTAGTATTTTACTTTCATCTGGAATAGGACAGCAGAGACTATCGTTTTTATACAGAAATAACTGTCTGGGTCATTCCATGAAACAGTGCACTGGAGGTGGTATAGAGGCCATGACTGGTTGGCGCCAATATTTTAAGAATGTACAAAACAACGTTGTTAATTTAGCACACTGGCCCATGTAATGCCAATTACACACCCGTAGGGTTCCTCAGAATCTTTCCAGCAGTACTGAAGTAGCTTGGCTGAAACTCCATGAAACACGGGGGAAAGGTTTTTTTAAAAAGTTAAAGTTACGCACCAAGGCTATTCAAAGGATTCACCTTCCTGGTTAGTTTAGTTTATTATTGTCACATGTACTGAGGTACAGTGAAACGTTTTCCAGTCAGCGGAAAGATTATACATGATTACAATGAAGGCAGAGATAGATAGATTTTTGATTAGTACGGATGTCAGAGGCTATGGGTAGAAGGCAGGAGAATTAGGTTAGGAGGGAGAGATAGATCAGCCATGATTGAATGGCAGAGTAGACTTGATGGGCCGAATGACCTAATTCTTCTCTTATCACATGACCGTCCACATTGTAGAGACACAGGATGAGGGGAATAACATTTAGTGCAAGATTAAGTCCAGTAAAGTCTGATTAAAGATAGTCCAAAGGTCTACAATGAGATAGATGGTAGGTTTGAAGTGCACTCTAGCTGATGATAGGATGGTTCAGTTGACTGATCACCGCTGGGAAGAAACTGTCCCTGAATCAGGAGCTGTGCGTTTTCACACTTTTGTACCTCTTGTATGATGGAAGAGGGGAGAAGAGGGAGTGACCGAGGTGTGACAGGTCCTTGATTATACCGCTGGCCTTGCCGGGCAGCGTGGAGTGTAAATGGAGTCAAAGGAAAGGCGGTTGGTTTTGTGTGATGGTCTGGGCTTTGTCCACATCCTTCTGCAATTTCTTGCAGGTCTTGGGTGGAACTGTTCCCAAACCATGCTGTGATGCATTCCTTATGTATCTGCCCACAGATACACCCCAGTGAGTTTGAGAGAGTCCCAGGAAGTTCTCTTTACTGGTATGCAGCTTGGAGCCAGAGGATGGTCACACACTGCTTGTAAATGGAAGAAGAGGACAGATAGAATCACAGAAAACAAATCACTTTTTGCCCAACAAGTATTTCTAAACAGAGACACAAGGAATTGCAGATGCTTGAATCTTGAGCAAAACACACCATGCTGGAGTCAGTTTGAAGAAGGGTCCCAACCCAAAACATCACCTGTCCATTCCTTCCATCATAGATGTGTAGGGAGGAACTGCAGATGCTGTTTTAAACCAAAGACAGACACAAAAACCTGGAGTAACTCAGCGTGTCATGCTGTATATCTGGAGAAAAGGGAATAGGTGACGTTTCAGGTCGTAACCCTTCATCAGACTGAGTCAGGGGAAAGCGGAATGGAGAGATATAGATGGTACTTAGGACAAATGAATGGAAGATATGCAGAAAGCAACGATAATCAATGAAATGTGGAGCCCACAATGGTCCATTGTTGGTTGTGGGATAGGTGATAACGAGTTCATACAAATAGTGGAACTCCGTGCATCCATAAAAATGTTGCCCGACTCACTGAGTTATTCCAGCACTTTGTGTTTTGCTCAAGTATTTAAAAAAAACATGCTTTGTTGTATAACTCTCTGAATCTTAAATATAGCTTGTGCTTATTTCAACATACCCACTGGACTGGAAACATTCACAATTCTTCCTTTTGTTTTACGTATCAATGGAAGGAAGCCCTTTGTGAGTGCCACTGCGCCAAAGAAGTTGATTTCCATGCAGTCTCTATAGTTGGACATGGTGGAGAGCTCAGCATCACTAACATTGAAGCACTTGCCAGCATTGTTGACCAGTCCCCATAAACCTGAGGCAAAAGAAAAAGTAGATATCTCTTTAGTGAGGCTCTGTGGCACATACCAGAGGGTGGTGAATCTGTGGAATTCATTACCACAGATGGCTAAGGAGGTCAATTCATTGGGTATTTTTAAACTGGAGATTGACAAATACTTGTGTGGGAAGGAACTGCAGATACTAGTTTACACCAAAGATAGACACAAAATGCTGGTGTAACTCAGAGGGTCAGGCAGCATCTCTGGAGGAAAGGAATAGTGCCGTTTCTGGTCGAGACCCTAGTCCAGCATTTTGTGTCCTAGTCCAGCAATTATTTAATAATAATTAGCAAGTGTCAAAGTGGAGAAGGCTTGAGAATGGGGATGAGAGGGAAAGATAGATAGTCATGATTGAATGGCAGAGTAGACTCGATGGGCTGAATGGCCTAATGCTGCTCCTGTGACTTATGAACCTATGTTCCAAGTCAGACGCTATAACTACCAACCACTTGAACATCCTCTTTGAAACTGGTGTAGCGATAATGATCAAAAATTACAGGCTGTGCAAAACCAATTTCCTTTGATTATCATTAGTATTGTAATGCACCAAAACAATGAACAAGCTGTGCCAACTCCCCAATTGTATGATGTTTTTAATGCATCCCTAATAAGGTGCCAATGACAGGCACGCATCATTAAATAGTTGCATATATTAACTTACAGCACATTTCCCATTAACATTTGTGCCAACTCTGGTTGCTCTTTGCCAATTTTGAGCAGTGTGTCTTCACACAGTCTATTTGCGACATGGTAGAGATGCAAATCTACGTGAAAGGGATTTTATAAATTTAACTGTAGACACGGTACAGTTGGTGCCTTACAGTGCCAGAGATCCGGGTTCGATCCTGACCACGGATGGTGTCTGTACAAAGTTTGTACATTCTCCCTGTGATCTGCATGTATTTTCTCTGAGATCTTCAATTTCCTCCCACACTCCAAAGTCGAACAGGTTTGTAGGTTAATTGGCTTGGTATAATTGTATAAATATAATATTGTCCCTAGTGTGTGCAGAGTAATGTTAATGTGCGGGGATCGCTGGTCAGTGCGGACTCGGGCTGAAGGGCCTGTTTCCGCACTGTACCTCTAAACTAAAACTAAACACAAGGAACTGCAGGTACTGGTGCTGATGGATTCCAACCCAAAGCGTCACCTATCCATGTTCACCAGAGATGCTGAGTTACTCCAGAACTATGTGTCTTTTTTTCTGCAAATTTAACTGATAGTTTTCAGTGCCTGGGAGGTTGTTTGCTATTAGCACATCATTAAACATGCAGTTACATTGGAACATACAATCCACAATTTTCTCTGGCAAGCAGCAAATACAGTAAATATAGATTGGGGTGTAAAATCTCATGGACATCATGATTCGTGCATTTAACTGTGATTTGATGGTTGTTACCGTGTTACGTATATTTTCTGCAATGCAAAAAGTTGGTCTGAAGGGTGCCGACCAGAAACGCTACCTATCCACGTTTTCCAGCGATGCTGCCTGACCCGCCAAGTTATCCCAGTGCTTTACCAGCATCTGCAGCTCCTCATATCCCAAAAAATGACCTGCTTTTTTAAAAGAATGCTTTTGATATTGTCTTATTTTTGGTTGAACCCAATTGCTTTCATAATCCGAACAAACAACAGAATACTTGGACTAAATAATGTCCTCTCACCTTTTTCACCGAGCTTGTCCTTTGTGATTTGCAAGGCTTTGTCAATGTCTTCGTGTTTAGTGAGGTCCATCTGAATCAGGGTAAGCTGTTCCGAACAGCCCTGTAACAGTTCCTTTGCACCTGGCCCTTCCGTATTCAGCACCGTAGCAAAAACTTGAAGGCCCAGCGAGTCAAAGTGCTGAGCCATGATTTTTCCAAACCCTGAATCACATCCTAAAAAAAAAATTAGGGATTTTTATGAATGATGAGCAAGTTGCTTGCATTGTAACAATAACAAACGGAGGCTTTTAACATGTGTCATGTGGCTTATTAGCCACTGTTATTGATTATGCAAAAATATGTTAGTTCAGCAGGACATATTTCCAAGTTGCTCTTCAATGGAAGTATTTTGAATGAATAAATGAATAAGAATGATTGATACCGTATAATCGCGTGACATGTCACAGTGAAATACTATGTTTTGCATACCATAAGCAAAGTATGCAAAGAGTCGCCATGGAGAGGGCACAAACAAATGTTCAATGTAGTCCCAATAGTCCCTCTTCATTCTCGGCGACCCCCCGCACACCGGGTCCCTCTTCATTGTCGCCCCCCACGATGGGTCCTCTTTGATCACGGTGGCCCCTAACACCGGGTCCCTCTTTGTTCTCTCGGCGGTGCATTCTTGACCAACCTCTGGCACCAACCACGTGCCTGTCAGATGTTTCAAGTCGGGATCCTTTTTCAGACGTGAGAAGGGACGAATGTCAGTATTTTTAAAACAATTTGGTATGATATTTGCCAAGTAATGTGCAAGGAATTAATTTTTAAACATTTTTTTCTTTTTTCAAGATACAGAATGGAAACAGGCCCTTCGGCCCACCGAGTCTGCGCCAACCATCACCCGATCACCCATACACTCGTACTATCCTAGACACTAGTGACAAATTGCAGAAGCCAATTAACCTACAAACCTGCATGTCTTTGGAGTGCAGGAGGAAGCTGGAGATTCTGGAGAAAACCCATAAGGAGAGAATATACAAATTCCGTACAGACAGCACCCGTAATCGGGATCGAACCAGGATCTCTGGCACTGTAAGGCAGCAACTCTACCGCTCAAGCCTCTGTATCTTCTGCTCGATGGGAGTTGGGAGAAGAAGGAATCATCAGGTGGGACAAGTCTTTGATTACGTTGGCTGCTTTTTCAAAGCAGCGTGAAGTGTGGACGGAGTCAATGGTGTGGCGTCCGGTCTGTGGGATGGAGTGGTCTACTTCTACGAAATTTATTTCGATCTTGAACAGAGCTGTTCCCAAACCAAGCCATGCAGCAACCGAACAGAATGCTTTGAATGATACTACCTGTAGATTATGTTATTACATATTGCACATGTGGATTTGATACTTCTCTTTCAAGCAACACATAATTTGGCAGTAGATGCATTAAATAAGGCTGCAAACTATATTCAGGAAAGATGTGAAGCCAAGCCTGGCAGATATGCTTGCTGTTTGGTTTATTATTCTCAACAGGGACAGATGTTATCTTATGAAAAAGATCTTAAAAATAGCAAACAATTACATGTCTAAATAAATGTGATAATGTAGGTTCTTTATATTTCTTTGATCTTTCACCAAGTTATTTTTAAATCGCAACACAAAAGCTCTTTTTTGTGTTGCGATTTAGTTTTTTTAAAAGGAAGCATTGTTAAAGAGGATGTATTACTTTTGAACTGTGCAGTTTAAACTTGAAAGAAGCCAGCAGGCAGTTGTCCTCAAATAATATTTTCAGTCAAGCATTTTGGTTTAATACTTTAATGTCCATATTTGGTCAACAGACTCTAACTTACTCGGCAGCAAAAAAGTAATAAATAACTCTATTCTGCATGGGGTCCCTTCAGATTTGTGGGCTTTCAACACCAATCAGTTATTTTTTGCGATTGTTGTAGCTCAGTATGATGTTCATCCAGGTTTTAAACCCTTGTTCAACTGGCTGCTCGTGTCATTTGGTGGAACTTTGAAGCCAGCTACTCATGGTGTTAATAGCTCACTAACAACCATTCACAGATTTCCTACCTATTCAAAGGTGTCCAGTGGACAAATTACGTTTGTTGCCCGGCCTGCTGCGTGTGACAGAAGGACCTGGCGAGCCGTGGCCTTGCCCTCGACAGCGGGCCTGGCCGGGAGAGGGAAGCGGCCGAACCCCGGCCCCTGCTCGCTCTCGGGAGACCTGGAACTGGAGAGGAGGTGGAAGGAGTTGGCTATACAAGAGTTGTTAGGAAGAACATACCTTCCGCGTCTTCAAGGTCGGCTCTGGGACACGGAGGTTGCTGGTGGGCCGGGCAAGAACGACGGTTCGCCGGGGGACTGTATCGCCGGGCGATGGCTGCAACTGGCCTTTATGGTCAGCTGAAGTTGGAGCTGCGAAATAGCGTCAAAACCTGCCGACTCCTGCATATAGACTCAGTGGGCTGTTTCTTTGGATTTTGATCTAACCGGGGATGGTACTGATGTATGGCAATAATCTCACTGATCTATATGCAAACAAAGAATCTCACTGTACCTTGGTACACGTGACAAAGAAGGAACCATTGTAACACGTCACACACCCGGTTGCTTTGAACTTTAGAATCTGAAGGAAAGCATTGCATACAACCCAAAATATAATTGATATTGGTTTATTATTGTCACGTGTACCAATGTTAATCCTGGCTGAAATCGAGCAGCCATAGTACCCACACATTAATAAGGACTTATGCGTTGCTAGGCCATTTTGGTCAAGTATGGTGTTCTCTGTAAAAATGGGACAGGTTTCTGATGGTGCCAACAAGTCTGGGTCCCAGATCAATGTTGCATTGTCAGTGGACAGATGGATGAGATTTCTGCAAAGAACATCGTAGGTAATGTAAAATGCATGAGGTTAATTGGTTCTCTGCAAGAGCCTTGTATATGTTGTGAGACAATTACCCTGTTAAGTGTTGATTGGTTGAAATGTTAAATCCTGTCTGGTTTGTTTGAATCCCAGGGTAAATGTTGCATATTCAAGGTTCTGTTAGCCTCTTCCAGAAGCTTCACCTGCAATAATGTAAGAAGATTTCTGTAATTGGCCTGAGTACCTGTCAGTAATGTATTATTGTAATTTGTTATGCTTGATTGGATTGTGAATGTAGTTTGGCTCCTAAAGGTTCGGGGACTTATAAAAGGCAGCCCCCATGAGCAAAGATCCTATAGCAAGATAGGCCACTCCTGCGAAATGCAATGGGCTGACGTGTAGTACACAACGGAGCGGAACATGGGCATTTTTCCGTCCATTTCAGTAACCGGAACCTACCCGACCCAACTCGCAGTGTAATCAACGTTGCAGGGGAACAGTTTGTGTGTGTGATATAGGGCTAGATTCATAATTCTGTGAATTCTTGTTAAAGAGTAAAATTTGACTGGTAATTTTCTTTTTTTAATCATTTATTTTTAATGGCTTATAAGCTGTGTTTGAGTTGATTTTATAGTAACCGGAACCTACCCGACCCGACTCGCAGTGTAATCAACGTTGCGGGGGAACAGTTTGTGTGTGTGATATAGGGTTAGATTCATAAGTCTGTTAATTCTTGTTAAAGAATAAAATGTTTATAAATTTTGATTCTGGTAATTTTCTTGAATATCTGATAACGACACATCAGCAGCATATGGCACAAATATCGCCATGGGCCGATTCAAACTCCGCGGCCCGGGGCGGTCGAAGCTGCCACCCTCCAGTCCAGCGGACGAAGCTGTTGCCGCGGGAGCTCCCGGGATCCGCAGCGCCCGTCCGCCAGCACAGCTCAGCACAGCACACACCGCACGGTTGAAGGAGCGCCTGATCCGCACAGCAGTGCAAAGTCCGCCCGCCCGGTGAAGGAGCGTCCGTCCGCCCACCCACTCCTCGCAGCGCCAGTGTGGTCTCGGCCGCCGTGGCCTCTCCTCTCGTCGCCTTTTAAAAATAAAACCGGATATTCTTTGGCCTGAAAAAAAAACCCAAGAAGAGGAGCTTTGCAGCGAAGAGGCGGGAGAGGGAGAGCGAGTGAGAGGCGGCAGCCATGAAGCAGCAGCAACAGCGGAGGAAGCGGGACTGCTATAGGATCATTGGCTCAACCCCGAAGACGGAGGCGGAAGCAAAGATAATATCTTTGGGTGGAGGCAAGATGGCGGAGGCTGGTTGCTGAAATGGGTCCTCTAATTACCCATGAACCTGCCCATGACCGTACTACGTGTTTTTCGTGGGAGTAGTCCATCTTGCTCCGCTATAGGATCTTTGCCCACGAGGTCCGTGGTCGATCTTCTGTATGAGCGGTTAGGACTGTGTGACCTTTTGGAGTGTTTCTGCTTGCACGTGGCTAAAAGGGCTTGGCCAAGCAGATACAAGGATCGAACCTGCAGTGGTTTAGGTATCGTAAAGGGTGATTTGTTGTGCTTTCTAAAAGTTTCGTTGTTCCAGTGCTTGATTCAGTGGTTTATTGACTGCCCTAGACGGGGAGGGGGGAAGCTTAGAAAGAGCTTATTTACACCAAGATACTATGAAAATACTTTGTTTACATGCAATCACATCAGATAACACGATTAAGCCACACATAAGTACAACAGGTAGAGTGGGATTTCAACTACACAGTCCAAGTTGTCCAGGTGGAATTGTAACTATCTACCATATCATAACAGATAAGATGAATGGTTAATCCTTGTCCTAGGATAAATTGGGGTGGGGTGGACGGGAGGTCTAAAATTAGAGGACAAAAGGTTCAAGTTGAGAGGAGAAAGTGTTAAAAAGTGGCCAGAGGGTGAGCACTTCCACACAGAGGGTGGTGTGTATGTAGACGGAGCTTCCAGAGGAAGCAGCAGAGCTGGGTACAATTACAACCTTTAAAAGACATATACATGGGTACTTGGCTAGGAGAGGTTCAGAGAGATATGGGCCAAACGCAAGCAAGTTGGACCAGCTCTGGTAGACAAATTGATCGGCACGGACAAGATGCGCTGAAGGGCCTGTTTCCGTACAACTCAGTGACTATTTGTCCCAAGCACAAATAGAAACATTGCAAAGATGAAGTTCATCCTGAGGTGGTCCAAGATGTAGGTATTTTTGTTGTTGTAGAGTAGTGCTATTCCAATGACCAATGCAACAGTGTAGGTTGTGTGCCACATGTTTCTCACATTTGGCAACTTCATTCCCAATGAAGCAAGGTAGGCAGAATTGCCTTAGGTCTGGTGCTGTGCAAATAACAGCCATTAGAGTAGTCCCACCTAGGAATCCTGAACGGAAACCTCTGGAGACTTTGCGCCCCACCCAAGGTCTCCGTGAGGTTCCCGGAGGTTTTTGTCAGTCTCCCTAATGGTCGAAAGTGGTTTCCGTTTTAAAAATCGGTAATTTTTTAGTGGAAGCCGGTTGCGATGCTAGTTGAAGGTGGTTGCCGGAGGACAAAAACCTCCAGGAACCGCACGGAAACCTTGGGTGGGGCGCAAAGTCTCCAGAGGTTTCCGTTCAGGTTTCCTAAGTGGGACAGGGGCATAAATGTCATACAGCACAGACCCAAGCCCAACTCGTCAATGCCGGCCAAGATGCCCCATCTAAGCTAGTTCCATATCCTTCCAGACCTTTCCCAGCTATGTCCCCATCCAAGTATCTTTTAAATGTTGTTTCAGTACCTGCCACACTTACCTCCTCTGGCAGCTGGTTCCACATACCCACCATTCTCAGAGTGAAAAAGTTGTCCCGCAGCTTCCTATTAAATCTTTCCCTCTCTCACCTTAAACCTACGTCCTCCGGTTTTTGATTTCCCTATCCTGAGTAAAAGACTCTATCCTAGCTGCATCCATCCTATCTATTCCCCTCATGATTTTATGCTTTGGTTTGTGCTTTAGAAAACTGCGATTTAGCAGAGCCAAGTTCAATAAAAAAAAAATTAAAAAACAGGTATTTCAGCAGCCCATCTCTGATTTAAATGCAGTTTCCAAATCATAACCACTTGTAAAACACTGGGATCTTTCAATGCAAATTTTGACTCCATTCTTCCTGATCTACCAACAGAATTATTTTAGTTCAGTTTAGAGATACAGCACGGAAACAGGCCCTTCGGCCCACTGAGTCTGCGCCGATCAGCGATCCCCGCACACTAACACACACTCGGGTGGTCCTGCACACACTCGGGAGATCCTAGACACACTAGGGACAACTTACAATTATACCAAGCCAATTAACCTACAAACCTGTCCGTATTTGGAGTGTGGTTAGAAACCGGAGATCCGGGTCACAGGGAGAACGTACAAACTCCATACAGACAAGTACCCGTACAAGTCAGGATCGAACCCAGGGCTCTGGTGCTGTTAGGCAGCAACTCTACTGCTGTGCAGCATATGCCAACCAGAATGTGCTAACCACAATAGCTTTTATTTGTTTCATCCAATCACTCTGTCAAGTCACTCGTGACGTTCTTTGTTCCAAGTGGAACAGGCCTAGTCTCACCAGTCTTGCCTTGTGGTTGAAATCCCTGGAACCACTCCAGATAATCCTTCCTGCACCCTCTCTGGATATATTATTCACAAGAATGTTGCCATTTCTTGTGAGTGTGGGCTACAGGGAGAGGATGGGCAGGGCTAGGACTATATTATTTAGACAACAGGAGGATGAGCAGTGTATAATAACTTGGAGGTGTACTAGATCTTGAGGGGAATAATTAGGGTACATACACAGGGTTGTTTACTCAGAATAGGGGTAATCAAGAAACAGATTTAGGGCAGCACAGAGGTAGAGTTGCTGCCTTACAGTGCCAGAGACGGAGGTTCGATCCTGACGACTGCCTGGGTACTGTCTGTATGGAGTTTGTGCGTTCTCCCTGTGTCCGGGAGCTCCAGTTTCCTCCCACCACAGGTTTGTAGGTTATTTCGCTTCTGTAAAACTGAATTGTCCCTAGTGTGTAGGATAGTGTCGATTTAAGGTGAGAAGGAAATGAATTAATATGAACCCGAGGGCCAACATTTTTCCACACAGAGGGTGGGTGTATGGAACAAGGTGCCAGGGGAGGTAGTTGAGGCAGTTTCTAGGACATTATTTAAAAGACATTTGGATAGGTGCATGGATAGGGTTATGGGCCAAACGCAGGCAGGTGGGATTAGTGTACAGTTGGCATGGGCAAGTTGCGCCGATGGGCCTGTATCAATGATGTATGGCCCTGTGACATCCTTCTAAACAGTGACTTGACCAAAGTTACGCCCAATATTCCTGTTGAGAGAATATTTCTGAATAAGGGCCCCAACACGAAATGTCATTTATTCATGTTCTTCAGAGATGCTACCTGGCCTGCTGAGTCACTGCACCCCTGTGATTTCTGCTGAACCAGCTTCTGCAGTTCCTTGTTTCCTCTGACAATACTTCGGTTGTGTATGCCAGGAAATAGTGCCCGAGAGGATTCTGTGTTATGATAATCAGCTGGTCCCGGCTTTTTGCCAAAGGGAACAAGTTTAAAATTCTACCCAGATCCAATGCATGGGGGAGGAAAAGCCTTTGAAATTTTCTACTTAAAATTTGGGCGGATGCTTAGAAACCTAGAAAAATAGGTGCAGGAGTAGGCCATTCGGCCCTTCGAGCCTGCACCGCCATTCAATGTGATCATGGCTGATCATCCAACTCAGTATCCCATGCCTGCCTTCTCTCCATAATTTGGATATTGAATATATCCAAATTATAGAATATATAATTTGAATATTGTTGCAGACTATCCAAGCTGGAATGTAAAAATGTCTTTCTTGCCCAGCATGGTAGGTTAGAGTGAGGGTGTGTTTTGGAAGGAACTGCAGATGCTGGTTTAAACCGAAGATAAACACAAAATGCTGGAGTAACTCTGAGGGGACAGGCAACATCTCTTGAGAGAAGGAATGGGTGACGTTTCGGGTCGGGACCCATCTTCAGACGTGAGGATGTGTCGGGTGGACTTCAACTGATGGGGGTTGGGACAGGGGGTTCCCTATTATTGTAACCGTACACTAGTTGTGATGATACAGCAGCAGTAGAACAAGTGTTGCTCTGAAAAGATCACATCTTGTTTATATTAGTTCAGAAATCATATTCCTGAAGTTTAGACGAAACAGTAAATTAAGCTGATAAAACCGCCCCACAGAAAGTGTTGAAGTTGGGATTTTTTTTTTTACAATGTGGCAGGCAGGACCTATAGAGAACATGGACAGGTGACGTTTCAGGTCGGGACCCTTCTTCAGACTGAGCATAGCCTAACCTGAAACGTCGCCTGTCCACAATCTCCAGAGATGCCGCCTGACCCGCTAAATTACTCCAGCACTTTGCACTCGTTTTATATAAACCAGCACCTGCAGTTCCTTGTGTCTCCAATAATTTATGCTAGTTTCCAAAATTAAGGACAAGTCGTTTAAAAAAAAAGTTGTTGGATAATTGATAATCGTGGTGAACTTTGTTTTGGTTTAACTGGGACAAGAAGAACATTGCTGAGAGTCTTCAGGGAGAGAACAAAGCTGAAAAGCAGCTGAGGATGTGCATGAGTTCCTGATGTTTATTGATCAGCCTCAGTCCCCAGTTCCAACATTCCCCACTTCAAAACTGCGACCACACGTGGGCGACACAGTGGCGCAGTAGTAGAACTGCTGCCTCACAGCATCAGAAACTTGGGTTTGATCCTGACTATGGGTGCTGTTTGTAGTTTGTACGTTCTCTCTGCGACTGCGTGCATTTTCTTCGACTTTTCAAATACTTGGTTAATTGGCTGCTGTAAATTGCCTCTAATGTGTAGGATGCAAAACTGGTCTAACATAAAACTTGTGAACGTGTGATTGTTGGTCAACGTGGACTTGGTGGGCTGAAGGGTCCGTTTCCATGCTTCATCTCTAAACTGAACTAAAAGTATTGCAGGGGCCGTAAACAGGTCCAGGCTTAGGAAAGTTTTGTTGATTCGTTGAAAGAAAATTTGCAAATATATATTCAATCCTAAAAACATACATAATTCTATATACTCCAAATAACCCTATATTTTTTTCACTTTGCTGAATTTATCAAAAGTAATGATGCAGGAAATCATTTGGACATTTGACAAAGACAGTGAGGAAGTTTGATATTTGAGCAAACATTGCCCCCAGCCTCAAATGTATTCTACACCTAAAAGTTATCAGTTCCAGTCTGAAAAGCTACGATGAGGGAGAACCACTTTGATTTAACTGTTGCAGGACCATGCAGAGTTGAAAAGAAAAAAAAAACAATTTAGGAGAATATTTCTGCCACTGAAAAGTTGCTGGATATTACGCCTAACATAAAAAGCAAGCAAATTCTAAGGCAGCAAACCCGCTGGAGGCAATGTGGTCAAACAGACGCAAATCATGCACATATCTTCTGGAGTTGCCCAAAAATAGAACCATTTTGGGACAGAGTGAATTCAGAATTAACGGAGGTAGTAGGATATACAGTCTGCAAGAAGTGTTCCATTTTATACCTGGGTAATATAAATACAGTGGTGCTGAAGGAAGACCATTACTTGGTTAAAATCCTACTCACAGCTGGCAGAAAGGCCATTACAAGAAACTGGCTTGGAGCGGACACACGCAGACTTAGAAAATGGTTAGACATAGTACAGGAAATATTTATCATGGAGAAAATGACATATTCTCTAACAGTGAAAGAAGACGAGTTTAATAGAAAATTGGAAAAATGGATTAGGTATAGAAATAAAGACATCAACACAGTATAATTTTATAGACAATAATGTAAGTTATTGGAAATTTTTTTAATATGAAAATAGTTCTGTATACTGCATCATTAATTGTAAACTGAACCCCCCGCTGCACTGTTGTACGTTTCACTGTAATGTTGTATGTTTCCTTGTTATATTTGTGTTTTATTTGTGTATACATAAAAGCAATAAAAACTAAAGTGGAAAGAAAAAGAAAAGAAAAAAACAGTTTAGGAGAATATTTCTGCCACTGAAAAGTTGTTGGACAAAGTTTTCTACAGCATTTGGCGCAAGATTTTAAACACTGTACAAGTAATGTGGACAAGCCCTCAATATTAAAAAGGTAATTGCAAAAACATTAGAGTTTAGTTTAGTTTAGAAATACAGCGTGGAAACAGGCCCTTCAGCCCACCGGGTCCGCACCGACCAGCGATCCCCGCACATTAACACTATCCTACACACACTAGGGACAATTTACACTCACACCAGGCCAATTAACCTACATACCTGTACATCTTTGGAGTGTGAGAGGAAACCAAAGATCTTGGAGAAAAGTCATGCGGTATCGGGGAGACCTTACAAACTCTGTACAGACAGCACCCGTAGTCAGGATTGAACCCGGGTCTCTGGCACTGCAAGGTAGCAACTCTACTGCTGCGCCACCATGGCTGTCCTTTAGTTTATAGATATAGCATGGAAACAGGCTCTTCAGCCAACCAAGTCCATGCCAACCATCGATCACCCGTTCACACTAGTTCTATGCTTTCCCATTTGCTAATCCAGTCCCAACCACATCTGCGGTACTTTGTTTCTACATTTCAACCAACATCTGAAGTTCTTTGTTTTGACATTTTGACAGCACCACTGCAAAATCTCTGTGAATCTAGGCATGCAAAAGTATGCTTACTTTGAAGTTCTCCTCTGAAGAAATGTCTCGACCCGAGATGTCACCTCTCCATGTTCTCCAGAGAGGCTGCCTGACTCGCTGAGATACTCGAGCTCTATGTGGCCTGCCAGCTTGTAGACTTGCCTTGTCAATTCATTGATCTTTCTTCAATACTTTCTCCAGAGGGAACAACTGATTGTCAGAAACCTTGCTTCCACAGCATAAGCTATCCTGCTGCCTGCCATGAAAATAGCCTAATGCCACAGTCAACACGAGACTGAATGCTGGCAATAGGGATAGCATTTAAAACTGGCTACTTTTTGTGAGCAAATTAAGGACAGGCATAGTTTTGTTCAGAGATACAGCATGGAAACAGGCCCTTCGGCCCACCTATTCCGGACTGACCAGCGATCACCCCTACACTAGTTCTATCCTACACACCAGGGGCAATTTACAGAAGCCAATTAACCTACAACCTGCACGTCTTTGGAATGTGCGAGGAAACCGGAACACCCAGAGAAAACCCACGCGGTCACGGGGAGAACGCACAAACTCCACGCAGACAGCACCCGCAGTCAGGATCGAACCTGGGTCTCTGGCGCTGGAAGGCAGCAACTCTACCCTGCGCCACTGTAACGCTCTACTTTCTGAGCCCAATCCTTTCATTGCCCCAGGTGCAATGATGGGAACTCTCCACTAAAGCTCATAACCAAGCAACAGCTTTGAATTGATATTTCTTCCACATCACCCGTCCTCCCCCTTTTCCCTTGCTCAGTGATACAGGTTAGGTTTTGCCGCTGACATTGAAGCAGCGGGGACTGGGAGCTAAGTATTCTTCACTTTGTTGTTGAACTGAACGAGATGGCCGCGGGTCAGTTATAGAGAGACCAAAATGCTGGAGGACTGACTGGTAACAGCTGAGTGGTTTTCCACTGATTGCCCAGTGGGACTACACAGCAAACAGCTGTGTCACGTAGCCCAGAAGGTGACGGGATTAATTCTTTGTACATGCTGTTAGCTGACCTTGTTAAAGCATCTGTTCTTCATGGACAAGCATGAAAAGTGAATGTGAGCAATGATATCAGCTCTAGGGAGAGTCACAGCCAAGTCTAATCTTGGCTCAGCATGTATGCACAACACGACAGAAATTGTGCATGGTATTCCTCTCCCCATTGTAGGAGTTATCAGCCGCAGTGGTCAATGGTTATGGCTGACGTCAGCTCCAGTCACAAAAGGCAGAAAATGATTCTAGGATCTCCAATCATCTCCAATTCCCTTCCCAGAAATGCAATTGCTTGGCACCCCTGTGGTGTACAAACACGAGCAGAAATGCCAGTCAGTCAGTTAGACAAAAAAATATAACATAACAATGCAGCCTCTTTACAACTGCAATATTTTCTTTGTTATTTAGAGTATCGTGTTCAGTTCTGGGCACTATATTATAGGAAAAATGTTGTTAAGTTGGAAAGGGTGCAGAGAAGATACACAAAGATGTTGCAAAGACTCAAGGGTCTGAGCTATAGGGTGAGGTTGTGCAAGCTAGGACTCTATTCCCTGGAGCGCAGGAGGCTGAGAGGTGATCTTATAGAAGTGTATAAAATCATGAGAGGAATAGATCGGGCGATACACAGAGTTTCTTGCCCAGAGTTGGGGAAATCGAGAACTCAAGGACATATGTTTACGGTGAAGGGGGAAAGATTTTATAGGCATCTGTAGAGTAACTTTTTCATGCAAAGGGTGGTATATGTATGGAATGAGCAGACGGAGGAGGTAGCTGAGGCAGGGACTATCGCAACGTTTAAGAAGCAATTAGACAGGTACATGGATAGGACACGTTCAGAGGGATATTGGCCAAATGCAGGCAAGTGGGACTAGTATAGATGGGACATGTTGGCCGTTGTGGGCAAGTTAGGCCGAAGGGCCCGTTTCCATGCTGTATGACTCTATGAGTCTACATACTTTTCATAAATGCTCTGTTATGCTTTGTGCCAAGTTATAATGGATGATAGAGGAGGGTAACAATGGCTTGGCCAAAGAGGGAGTATTACTGGGTAAGTATCTCAAAAACAGGGCGGCAGAGTGGCACAGCTGTTAGAGCTGCTGCCTCACTGCACCAGGGACCCAGGTTCAATCCTGACCTTGGGTGCTGTCTGTGTGGAGTTTGCACGTTCTCCCTGTGACCATGCGAGTTTCCTTCGGGTGGTCCAGTTTCTTCCCACATCTCAAAGATGTGTGGGTTTGTGGGGTAATTGGCCTCCTTAAATTGCCCCTGGCGTGCAGGGGAGTGGATGTGAATGGCGGATGTATAGAACTAGTGTGAATGGGTGATTGATGGTCGGCATGAACTAAGTGGGTCGACAGGCCTGTTTCCATGCTGTATCTCTAAACTAACTGTTCGAAGTCCAGAACAAGGGGTCACAGTTTAAGGATAAGAGGGAAATCTTTTCGGACCGAGATGAGAAAAACATTTTTCACACAGAGAGTGGTGAATCTGTGGAATTCTCTGCCACAGAAGGTAGTTGAGGCCAGTTCATTGGCTATATTTAAGAGGGAGTTAGATGTGGCCCTTGTGGCTGAAGGGATTAGGGGGTATGGAGAGAAGGCAGGTACAGGATACTGAGTTGGATGATCAGCCATGATCATATTGAATGGCGGTGCAGGCTCGAAGGGCCGAATGGCCTACTCCTGCACCTATTTTCTATGTTTCTATGTTTAACCTAAACAGCAATGGAAGAGGATGACAGATAGAGTGTCAGCGAAGGAACGCTGGAGCTCAGGGCTGTATTTGCTGTTGGCATAATCATTTTTCATACACGCATTAAACTCAGGGACACTCAAGGGACCGGAAATTGGAGAAATGCACTGTAAAAAATAAAAAAATCAGTTCAAGCCATTTATATGTCATGTAGATGCAAATATGTAAACTGACCAGTGTCCTGGGCAGCACAGTAGCGCTAAGGCAGATTTGCTGCTTTACAGCACCGAAGATCCAGATTCGATCCTGGACTACGGGTGCTGACTGTATGGAATTTGTAAGTTCTCGCTAAGACCACGTGGGTATTCCCCAGGAGCTCTGGTTTCTTCCCACACTCCAAAGACGTACAGGTTTGCAGGTTAATTGGCTTCAATAAAATTGTAAATTGTCCTTACGAGTCTAGGATAGTGCTAGTGTACGAGGTGATTGTTAGTCAGCACGGACTCGATAGGCCGAAGGGCCTGTGTCTGCGCTATATCTCTAAAGTCTTAAGTGCATCAAAGTGCAGATCAAACCATGGTCTGGATAGTATATTGGAGAAGTGTAAATAAATCAACCACTTTTGATCAACTTTTTTGGCAAACATCGAGTGAAACATCACCATTATTGGGACACTGCGAAAAAAAACTAAAACTGGCAGATCTCAAAGGCAGCCATGAAATAACTGAAGAAAGATCCTGACCCAAAACATCACCCGTCCATTCCATCCACAAATGATGCCTGACCCACTGAGTACCTCCAGAACTTTGTGCTTGTTTAATATTCCAGCATCTGCAGTCTGTTGTGTCTCCATTACATGTTTTATGCTCATTGAAGAAGGCAAAAACAGAAGTTCTTGATTTAAGTGCTGATTCCAAAGGGATGGTACCTCGTTCAGTATCCTATGCACTAAGTTTAGATTAGTGCTCAAGTTGCTTACAAATGACTTGAATGAACAACCTTTTTAGAGAAGCGAGTCAGTTATCGAGTGATACAGTGTGGAAACAGGCCCTTCGGCACAACTCGGCCACACCGCCCAACAATGTCCCAGCTACACCAGTCCCACTTGCCTGCGCTTGGTCCATATTGCTCCAAACCTGTCCTATCCATGTACTCACTGTTTCTTAAACAATGAGATAGTCCCTGCCTCCTCTGGCAGCTTGTTCCATACACCCACCACCCTTTGTGTGAAAACGTTACCCCTCGGATTCCTATTAAATCTTTTCTCCTTTACCTTGAAGTCATGTCCTCTGGTCCTCGATTCACCTGCTCCGGGTAAAAGACTTTGTGCATCTACCCAATCTATTCCTCTCATGATCTTACATCCCTCTACAAGATCACCCCTTATCCTCCTGTGCTCCATGGAATAGAGACCCAGCCTACTCAACCTCTCCCTATAGCTCACACCTTCTAGTCCTGGCAACATCCTCGTAAATCTTTTCTGAACCCTTTCAAGCTTGACAATATCTTACCTATAACATGGTGCCCAGAACTGAACATGATATTCTAAATGTATCACCAACGTCTTATATAACCGCAACATGACCTCCCAAACTTATGGATCTATAGAAAAGACACCCTGCAGAGAGGGTCACTGGCTGTGTGGGGCAGTAACAGCTAAGAGGGGTGGTGCTACCATACAGCGCCAGAGACCCAGGCTTGATCCTGACTACGGGTGCTGTCCGTACAGAGTTTGTACGTTCTCTGTGTGACCGCGTGGGTTTTCTCCGGGTGCTCCGGTTTCCGACCACACTCCTACAACGTGCAGGTTTCTAGATTAATTGGCTTCTGTAAAAATTGTCCCTAGTGTGTAGGATAGAACTAGTGTATGGGACATCACTGGTCTGGACAGGGTGGGACAAAGGGCATGTTTCCACACTACATCTCTAAAAGAAAGAACTAAAGAATTTTGGAGCAATTGTTTTGTCTCATATGGGTTTGAAATAGAATTCTTACTCTTTTCTCGTGGAAATCTTCTATGGAATGTTGTTCCAAATGAGCCGCAGGATCACAGCCTGAGGAATGTAGCATTTCTGCTTTCGATACGCTACACAGTGAGAGACCCCAGGTTATCGCCACGTCCAACCTCCAAAGAAAACGCCTGAACAACACAGCCCTGCTGCACTAGAACAATATTTTCGTTTTTTGTTCTAGCTATCATTGTGGCCTCCGAGTGAAACGGCCAATTTTCTGTCAATTAGTGCAAAATTACGGGCAGTTTTGTAGTGTGGACTGCTGCCACTTGGAACTAGGTGGAGATTACACAACTTTGCTGCGCTAGAGGGCCCAGGCAGCTGCTGAGAGGGACGGCCGTCACTGCTTAACACTGGGCTAACTGCAAATGTCTCATGAATGAAAGATATTTGCTTTAACCACAGTCTCAGGCATTGCTATTCTGCTGCCTTGTGCCTCAGTGCAAAGTATGTTTCCAAATGCTTGTCGCACCTGTAACCTGCAAAGCTGAATGTTACTATGTTGATCCATTGCTCAATTTCACAAAAACAGTGAGCCTATATGTTATTTTACTTGCCTCAATTAAGTTCAGGTGATCACCAAGTTTCAACATTCAACTCCCCACCCCCCCGTCAAACCAAAATTAAAAAAAAAACATTTTTTTTAAGCATCGATTTTAAAATGCTTAATTAAATTAGAATTTTTGTTTTAAATTGATGCAGCTATATAGGACTTTGGTTAGACTGCATTTGGTGTATTGCATACAGTTCTGGTTTCCTCATTACAGGAAGGACGCCTGGATTAGGGGTTATTAGTTAAAGGGAGAGGCTGGACAGACTTGAATTATTTTCTCTGGAAGGCCAGAGGTGGCTGGGAGACCTGATAGAAGCATATCAAATTATGAGAAACACAGATAGCATTAACAGTCAGAACCTTTTTCCCCAGGATGGAAAAATCAAATACTAGAGCTTTAAGGTGAGAGGGGCAAAGTTCAAAGGAGATGTGCGGGGCAAGTCTCTTTTAAAAGATGGTGGGTGGTGAGTGCCTGGAATGTGTTGCCCGGGACGGGTGGTTGAAGCAGATATGATAGTGGCATTTAAGAGATTTTTTTGGATAAGCAGGGGATGGAGAGATATGGATCATGTGCAAGCAAGATAAAATTTGATCTTGGCATCATGTTATGCATTGACATTGTGGGCCGAAGGGCCTGTTCATGTGCTGTACTTGTCCATGCAATGCTAATTCAGCAGATTCTCAACCTGGAATTTAATTTGCATCATATTGAAAAGATCAATCTTATTCATTTTGGGGCACAATTAACTGCCATAAAATATAGTTTTAATTTTGAAATGACAAAAAATTGAAATGGTGTTGCAGCAATGATCCTGACAAAATACCTTACATAACGAGAATGTCTGATCCCATTTAAACAAAAATGGCGCACTAAGTTTGGCCTGGCGTTTTGGAGCTGAAGTATTATCTCAGCTTCTCTTTCCACAGATGCTGCTTGACCTGCTGGGCGTTTTTACAATGTTTTAAAAAAGAAACAAATTTGGAACATATTCCACTGGGAGCAAGTTGAAGATTTAAGGGCCTGTCCCACTTATGTGTCCTTGGCATGCAAATTACGCGACCTCGTGATCGCGTTGAAGCGCACGGGCATCGTATGGCCGCGTGGGGCCGGTCCCACAGAGAAGCGTGGAGGGGTATGTAGTTGTGCGCGAAAATGCGCGGGGCTCCGAAATTTTTGTAGCGAACGAAGTCCTCCCGCGCCAACGGCCTGTCGCGTAACTGATGGCCAAAGTGGGACGGACCAAGACCCTGGCGCGACGCAACGTCTCACCTCCAACAGCAGCAGAAGCAGGCAAACAATCGCCGAGCTCGGCCTCGGGCTCATGGACGTTGCGGTTCAGATCCACCCCCACTTCTACCCAGAGCGGGGCCAAGAAAATTGAAGACACACACAAAATGCAGGAGTAACTCAGCGGGACCGGCAGCATCTCTGGAGAGAAGCAATGGGTGACATTCGGGTCAAGACCCTTCTTTCAGACTGAAGAGGAGTCTCGGCACGAAACATCATCCATCCATTTTGTGTTCATCTTCAAATGACGTCACGCGCTCCAGACGGCTGTGCGGTCGAATGAGATCGCGCGGGGCCGTCGCGACTCAACGTGACCACGAGGTCGCGTAATTTCCGTGCCAAGGACACGGAAGTGGGACAGGCCCTTTACAACCTAAGAAGGAAGTCGTCTGTAATTTGTAAAACTGGGGAGCAGGGAGTATTGGAATATATATTAGTATTAGTATTTTTTCATTGCTGAATTGCCTTTTCCACCATCGTATGAAAACTACACCAGATAGTTCACAATTACCGAATTGCTTAATAGAATAAAAACTAAGACAATGGGATTTTCTTTTAAAATGGCATGGTGTTTATTTATAGATGTGTTTATTTATTTAAAATGATGAATGTAAAAAGCAGGAGATTGCATTCTGCATGATATTTAATCCACAGATCCCACAGAAGTGACCAACCAATCTATTTTTAATGGCCTTGGTTAAGGGAACATTCCAGGCAACATTGTGGGTTGGAGGTGGAACTTTGCGAATCGATGAAGCCCGCGGACAATGGCTGATGGGTCTGCGGAGCCTGGGTCTGGATCAACGTCCAGAGAGGCTCCGGCAGCGATAGTGGAGAGGTCGGTGTGGTGGACGATGATGGCCCCGACCCACGAACGAGGATGGACATGTGGAAGTGAGTTCGCCGCTGTCGTGGGAAGGAATAATGGAGGACCCGGCGTGGGTGACTGCCTTGAGAGTGGGGGAAGAATTATCAGGACCCCTCATGGGGGGACTGCCGTGAGGGAGGGGGAAGAACAATGGGGACCCAGTGTGGGGGGACCGCCGTGAGGGAGGGGGGTGGAGAACAAAGGGGATACTTTGTAAGCACCCTTTATGGCCGATTATTGGCATATAGGGCATGCAAGCAAAGAATTTCACTGTGACTTAGAAACGTAGAAAAATAGGTGCAGGAGTAGGCCATTCGGCCCTTCGAGGCAGCACCGCCATTGAATAAGATCATGGCTGATCATGCAACTCAGTATCCCGTACCTGCCTTCTCTCCATACCCCCTGATCGCTTTAGCCACAAGAGCCACATCCAACTCCCTCTTGAATATAGCCAATGAACTGGCCTCAACGGCCTGCTGTGGCAGAGAATTCCAGAGACTCACCACTCTCTGTGTAAAGAATGTTTTCCTCATCTCAGTCCTAAAGGAATTCCCCCTTATCCTTAGATTTCTTCATATGAAAGTCCCGACATCCCAGGAATCAGTCTGGTGAACCTTCTCTGAACCCTCTCTGTGGCAAGAATGTATTTCCTCAGACTTGTTACATGTGACAGAGCATTCATTCATTCCGCAGGTTTGAGGGAACCACCTGCTGTGTTTTTGTTCACCTATTGACAATTGCATTGGCCAGACTTCAATCCTACAACCACCACTGCAGCAGTTTTCTACTGTGGGCTTTTGCCAGCTCAACCAACATGAGGAATGGTGCATGGACAAGATGTTTTGCCCACTCACTACAACAGCAACGGAAGAGTGAAGAGAAATTTGGAAGCCATCTGTTTGGCTTGGTGGAGCGAGTTATTCTTTCATCGCAGATGATGGCACAACTTGGAAATTCCCATAAAAATATGACGTTGAGATAATTATAGAGTAGAATTTCAAAAACAGAGGTATTTCACAGCATATTTGGCTGAAACCAGAACCCTATTAATATGGTGACAGCCAAACACAATGACGCGATCAGGAACTGGCCACTTAATGATATTGTTACTGCTGTTGCAATGCAGATGATGGGAGGAGATGCAATGAATCATTTACAGAAACCATGATCATATAGGACAGCATGGTGGTGCAGTGGTAGGGTTGCTGCTTTACAGCACCAGAGACCCAGGTTCGATCCTTACTATGGGTGATGTCTGTATTTAGGAGTTTGTACGTTCTTCCTGTGACCAGGTGGGTCTTCTCTGGGTGCTACGGTTTCCTCCCACACTCTAAGATGTGCAGGTTTGTAGGCTAATTGGCTTTGGTAAAGATTGTAAATTGTCCCTAGTGTGTAGGATACTGTTTGTGCTGGTCGGCGCGGTCTTGGTTCTGCGCTGTAACTCTCAAATAAACTAAAATAAAAAAGAAAGCCCAAGTGATTAAAGTGAACAATTCTTTTGGAAGTGGCAAGTTAATCACAACTTTAACTCCTTCACTGTTGGGTTGCACAGCAGAAATATTATTTTAGCTTCCAGCACCACAGTTGCAAGTGCGCGGGTCGCAGAACAAAGTCCCATCACTGTATCTGACTGACAACTCTAATCTTTTAATTGATTTTCTTATTGCCTTATTTTCAAATGGTGCTTAGTTCCACTGCCCTTCACCTGGAGTCAGATATTCTGCCTTTTTTTTTTAAACATTGGTTTCATCATTTAAAAAAAATCTTCCCACTAGGCAACACTTCAATGGAATGCAGAAGACACTATGTTTTGCGAGGGTTGATATCGCAAGTTAAATGACACAGACACATAAAAACTACCGTACTTGTGACTGGGTTTAACAAATTAGTCAAAAACCAGAGGACATAGGTTTAAGGTGAGGGGGGAAAGATCTAATAGGAAACCGAGGGGTAACGTTTTCACACAAAGCGTGGTTGGTGCATGGAATGAGCAGCCAGAGGACGTAGTTGAGGCAGGTACTATGGTAACATTTAAGAAACCTTTGGGCAGGTACTTCGATAGGATAGGTTTAGAATGATATGGACCATACACAGTTGGGTGGGACTAGTGAAGATGGGACATGTTGGCTGGTGTGGGCAAGTTGGACCGAAGGGCCTGTTTCCATGCAGTAAAACTCTGAGGTGACAAATCTCCCCAGTAAACATCTGGCGAATCTGTGGAATTCATTGCCAACAGACAACAGTGGAGGCCATGTCATGGGGCATTTTTAAAGCGGAGATTGATAGACTCTTGATAATTACAGCCATCGAAGATTACTGGGAGAAGGCAGGTTAATGGGGTTGAGAGGGAAAAATAGATAAGCCATGATTGAATGGCAGAGCAGACTCAATCGGCCGAGTGGCCTAATTCTGTTCCTATGTCTTATGGTCTTATCTTCTGCATCTGCCAACACGTAATCATTATTAAATTAGAGTTTAATTTCATATCCACTTTTTTTTAAACACAGAATCACTTTTATTGAAAGTAGAATTATATTATATTGACACTTTGTTAGAGGTCTTTTGCTTTCATTTTGTAGTATTAACCAATAATATTGAGCAATATTAAGCAATTTGTGTGATGTCACAGGGATTAGTGGTGAGGCTTCAGTCATTTCCAATCAGTAATAGAACATGGAAAGGTACAGTTGGGGGCCTTTGGCCCCCAACGTCCATGCCAAACAAATTAATCTAATCTGTCCGCACGTGATCCATACCCCGCCATTCCATGAGCAAGATTGAGAGTGGAAGGCCGTCGGAGAGCAGACACGTTCGTGAGCACCGGCGGTCAGGCAAAGCGTTGGGGGGCTGCCAAGAACAAAGGGGGACCCAGTGTGGGAGGTTGCTGAGAATCAAGGACCAGGCGTCGAAAGGGTGGGGGAGAAAGAGGGTGGGCGAGGAAGAGGGATCATCCGAACCATATTGAATACTTTTTGTAACTTTGTCAGCAGCCTATACAAGGCGACTCTTTGTATACGTATGTATTGTATGCGAAACAACGAATTTCACTGCACATGTGACAATAAAGTATCAATCAATCATGTCTTGCTGACGTAGACAGAGGCTGCATGTTGGACGTCCTAAGATCTAATGAATAGTCTTTAACTCTCAGATGCTGCCTGAGCCATGGAACGATTGCATCATTTTCCACGAGTGGCCTCCCTGGTGAATGCAAGAATGTGGAAGCTGGTTTATATTTGGATGAAAGTTCTGGTTGGAGATCTGAAGTACAGTCCTGGACACTCCAAGGTACATGCACCGATCTTCAAATGCAGTAACAACGCAGCAGAATTATATTGAGATCAAAAGGTTTAATTACAAGACAGTTTAGTTTTTTAGTTTAGTTTATTGTCACGTGTACCGAGATACAGTGAAAACCTTTTGTTGCGTGCTAGTCAGCAGAAAAACAATACATGATTACAATCGATCCATTTACAGTGTATAGATACACGATAATGGAACAACCTTTAATGCAAGGTAAAGCCAATCAAGGATAGTCCGAGGGTCATCAAAGAGGTAGATAGTAGTTCAACACTGCTCTCTGGATGCGGTACGATGGTTCAGTTGCCTGATAAAACCTGGGTTTCAAAAACATTGTTTGCATGACTTTGTCTAAAACAAAATGAAGAAGTTATCCAATGATTAAAGTATTGACAGAGGGAAACTATTTGTGGAGAGGGTATGAAATGCAGAATGAAGTAAGAAGCAGGGCAATCAGAGGTGATGTCAGGGTATATTTCTATTCCTCATGACTTCCCAATAAAACCAATAAAGCAAACAAACCCTTCACAATCAAACAATAAATTATCGTGAAGATACGTATCAGTCTTGAATTGAAACAGGCTCAAAGTTCAGATGAGCTTTCTCACGCAACAGACCACTGTCATGTCTTGCCTGACAGAGCCTATAACTAAAATTAACTCTTAACGTAGAAAATTTGCCAATCTTTGATCGTCATTTGTTCGTCTAAATAACAATGACAAATGGGAAGGAGTGGGTGGAGTAACTTTTCCCTACAAAAACTGGCTTTCATTCAATTCAGCTCTCACTGAATGGATGGTGTTGGACCGTGGAACGTCTAATTGACTAGAGCTGGAATATTTTAAAACACAGACGTAAACACCAAAATGACTGCAGTGCTGCGGTTCCTTGTTAAATTAGTAGATTGGTGCCAGTTTCCCCTGCTGGCATTGATGGAAATGAAAGGAAGAGGATGTGTGAAAGGTCATAGTCACGTCCAGCGCTAAAAGGATGAGTGGGCGCTAGGATTTGTCTGCCCACCGCTCAGGAAGAAACACATCAGCCCTTTCATTCATTTCAATGTGAAGGATTGAAATTTCAGAGCCACACAACACAAACTGAACAACATTAATTCTATTAAAGTTGCTTTGAAATTGCAACCACATGCTGTTTCCGTTGCGGACTGGAACCAGACTGATTTTCATTTGGTGCAGCAGATCCATCTGCAGGGCAACTCTCTATTAGTTTCCAGTTGCTCCAACTACCATTGGCAGCTTTGCCTTCAGCTGCCTCGGCACCAGGTTGTGAAATGCCCTCCCTACTTCTGCCTCTCATCTCCTCAAAGGAAACCCACACACCGCATCTTCAACCAAGGTTTTATGTCCCTTTTTGGTCTCTCGTCTTTCAACCTAGTGCCAGTTTTCACTCAAATCCTCCCTTACAATATTGAACCGTAAAGCACAGGAACAGGCCCTTCGGCTCACAATGTCCATGATGCCAAGACTAACTCTTATCTGAGTGCAGGTAATCCATATCCCTCCAGATCCATGTGCCTAGTCAAAAGTCTCTTAAATACCATTATTGTATCTGTTTCATCCACCAACCCTAGCAGAGCATTCCAGGTACCTACCACCCTCTGTGTAAATAAAGCTTGACATGTACATCTCCTTTAAACTCTGTCCCTCTCATCTTAAACATATGCACTATAGCATTCCATATATCCATCCTGGGAAAAAGGTCATTAGAGTCATGCCATTTGGTCCAACTTGCTCATGCCAACCAACCTACACTAGCCCCACCTGTCTGAATTTTGCCTATACTCCTCTGAACTTTTCCTATCCATGAACTTGTCCAAATGTCTTTTAAAGGTTAGGAAACTTGGAATATCTCACTTCATGGAAAAGGTATCACATGCATGTACATAGCGCAATTCCAAAGCCTCCCATTGCGTGGGAAAGGTGGAACAATGGTCGATTGTTGGCTGTGGAGAAGGTGATAATGAGTAATACAAATAGTGAAACTAGGTAGGGTGACAGCGAAACTAGGTTGGGTGACAGTGAAACTAGGTTGGGTGACAGTGAAACTAGGTTGGGTGACAGTGAAACTAGCTAGGGTGACAGTGAAACTAGCTAGGGTGACAGTGAAACTAGCTAGGGTGACAGTGAAACTAGCTAGGGTGACAGTGAAACTAGCTAGGGTGACAGTGAAACTAGCTAGGGTGACAGTGAAACTAGGTAGGGTGACAGTGAAACTAGCTAGGGTGACAGTGAAACTAGGTAGGGTGACAGTGAAACTAGGTAGGGTGACAGTGAAACTAGGTAGGGTGACAGTGAAACTAGCTAGGGTGACAGTGAAACTAGCTAGGGTGACAGTGAAACTAGCTAGGGTGACAGTGAAACTAGCTAGGGTGACAGTGAAACTAGCTAGGGTGACAGTGAAACTAGCTAGGGTGACAGTGAAACTAGGTAGGGTGACAGTGAAACTAGGTAGGGTGACAGTGAAACTAGCATGACGATTAACGCGAGAGGGACGGAGAGAGAGGGGATGCAAGGGTTAATTGAAGTCAGAGAAATCAAAATCATACGCCTAGGTTGTAAGCTGCCTAAGTGAAATGTGAGGTGCTGTTCACCCAATTTGCATCACCTATACCTTTTCTCCAGAGATGCTGCCTGACTTACCGACTTACCCCAGCTTTTTGTGTCTATCCTCTGTGTAAACCAGCATCTGCAGTTCCTTCCTGCACAAGGATCTGGTAAGCCTTCTTACACTGAACATGAAAACTCTGCATCGTGTGACATAGGATCTGAATGCAGAAAATTGGCTAAACTCTTTTCGTTATGTCTTCTTCTTTAAAACGGTGACAGCTGCACAATTAGGGGGGGGGGGGGGAGGTACTAACTTGTAAGCAACTTGTTTTCCTACAGAAACTACCACTCTGTAAGTTCAGCTCTTGTAGAGTGGACAGAGCTGATCTGTGGAACATCCGATGACCTAGACTTGGAATATTTTAAAATAAACAAAACAAAAACAAACTCAAAATTTACAGTAGGAACTACACAATTGATTGAAGTTGGACTCTGCTGATTTAACAGACCAGTGACATTCACTGCGGGCATTGAATGGAAGAAGAGGTTTAAGTGGACGGTCAAGTCCAGCACTAAAGAGATGAGTGGGTGCTAAGATTTGCTTTCCCGCCGCCCAGGCAAGCTCGTCAGTCCTTTCATTCATTTCTTTGCAAAGTACTCAGATTTCAAAGGGACAGAGCACAAACTAAACTGCACTCATTTTATTTCACCGCAGTTTATTTTGAAAGGACAATCACGTCCTCTTCATTGCAGAGTGCAGCCAGGACAGGCTAATTTCATTTAATGCAGCCTAGATCAGTTCTTCAATGTGATTTTTTTTTTGCAGAGTACCGTTTAAAACTGTAAATAAGCACTTTCATAAATCATTCTTCTAAAAGCAAAATGTTTTTTTAGATAGTTTGATATGGAGCACAAAGCGGTGACTGGAAGAGATTAATCTGCCAGACTTCCAGAATGTGGCAACATAGTCCCGCTCCCTACAGTTCAGCATACAGCAGTCCCAATCAGAAGGCAGCTCCAAACCACAGACACGAGTTTATTTTTGCCACTGTAGGTCCGACGTAAAAACAAAAACACAATATAATAATCAGCAGGACATGTGTTTTATTATTTCAGGGCGCCGGATGTTTAACTCTGAAAATCAAAACTTCAAAAAAAATCCATTCATAATTTGAATTGGCATTCACTTGCCTGTAGCCCATTGTGCCTTTTTTAAGTGATTAGAAATTATGTTTTGGACTGTATATATTTCAAACATATATCCATTTAAACAACATAAAGACAATCCAGACACATTGGCACTTGTGCAGTTTTCAGCAGCATTTCAGGATGCACCATACCTGTTATGAACACGGCCTTTCCTTGGACAGGTAACTTGGGAGGGTTGAGTGACTGCAACACGAGGAAGCAAGCAGCTGTGAAGATCAGAACTCCTGAAAAGCCTGCCAGGAAAACGTAACAAATCCTCTCCAGGGCGATAAGGAGAATCACATAAATAATCAAGCGGTGATTCCATTGTATTTCAGCCATGGCTAGTCTCAGGAAAGCGACTGTGCCTACCACGCTGACAGCACACACATAAGCTAAGAAGGATGTTGGATAACCTTCCATGAGTTCTGGCAGAGAAAGACTTGCGGCTGGTCCAAGACTTGACTGATTCACAGACGGTATTTATATACTGTACTATTCGAAAAGCGCGACTAGCCACAAAAGGGGGAGGGATTATGAAAATGTGCGCTAGGTTAAATAGTTATCGTTTTTTTTAATTCGCCAGTCTGGTTATGAAGTTCAATATACGATGCAGCGTGATTTCAAATATTCACTCAGGAGCCCCAGGCGCTGCTAACCAGCTAATTCACCAATTGTCCCGGTATGTTGCTTTCACGTTTCAATAAAAGACGGATTCGGTCTGGAAAATAGGCTGCCATTTCACGTTGGAAAGATGCCAAGCGCCTGCACTTTAACCTGGAGAGGTGAACTCGTACCCCACGCCCTGCATTTTAATAAATGTGAGCGCTGCACCTATAACGCGCCGCGCTCAAATTGCAACATTCGTCGTTTCAGTTTCAGTTTCAGTTTCAGCGGGGGAACAATTGTATTTCGCCCCAAATCGAGGGAGGTTTCTCAGAGCGGGTGTAATAAGGAGTGGGTAACAATGTACAGTGATATCAGGAGACGTGCGTTCTAGGAACACAGCAGAACGCGGCTAATTCAATTCCCTGTCCTAACTCGAGCGTGGTGTATCACCCGCAGTAGACTAAATGAAGTCTGAGTGCTTCTTTCAATGTTTAAACCTAGCCGCGCGTTGCTCTTAATGTATCGCAGTCATGCATGGAACACACAAAGGACCTGCTTCTGATCCTATACACACGCTGATTAGCGAAAACCCTTTTTGCACTAACAACCCGCAACCTGATTTCTATTGCCTTCACATCTGATTGCTTTTCTTTGTGACTCTTCAGTCGACGTGTTCGTAAGCACCACTGAGCTGACCTGAGAACTCACTAGCACTTCAATCAAACTGATCGAGACCATCTGTTCCATTGCTTAGTTCCCGGCACCTTTCTACAAGTTCTCCATTATTTCGCCACATGCTGAGATTTTTGCATTTCAGCAGGCCCCGTGAAACGGGTGATACCAATCACCCTGGCAAAACTTTTGTGTTAAAGAAGGAACTGCAGATGCTGGAGAATCGAGGGTTACACAAAAAGCTGGAGAAACTCAGCGGGTGCAGCAGCAGCATCTAAGGAGCGAAGGAGATAGGCGACGTTTCGGGTCGAGACCCTTCTTCAGACTGGTCAGGGATCAGGGAAACGAGAGATATAAACAGTGATGCGGAGAGATAAGGAACAATGAGTGAAAGATATGCAAAAAAGTATTGGTGATAAAGGAAGCAGGCCATTGTAAGCTGTGATAAAGGAAGCAGGCCATTGTAAGCTGTGATAAAGGAAGCAGGCCATTGTAAGCTGTGATAAAGGAAGCAGGCCATTGTAAGCTGTGATAAAGGAAGCAGGCCATTGTAAGCTGTGATAAAGGAAGCAGGCCATTGTAAGCTGTGATAAAGGAAGCAGGCCATTGTAAGCTGTGATAAAGGAAGCAGGCCATTGTAAGCTGTGATAAAGGAAGCAGGCCATTGTAAGCTGTGATAAAGGAAGCAGGCCATTGTAAGCTGTGATAAAGGAAGCAGGCCATTGTAAGCTGTGATAAAGGAAGCAGGCCATTGTAAGCTGTGATAAAGGAAGCAGGCCATTGTAAGCTGTGATAAAGGAAGCAGGCCATTGTAAGCTGTGATAAAGGAAGCAGGCCATTGTAAGCTGTGATAAAGGAAGCAGGCCTAAACTTCCCGCCTATCCTTGAGGCCATTTAGATGGGGGATGGTCACTCTGTCATCACGGGAGTTGAAATACAGCCTCTTCTTGTTCAAGTGAACAGGTACATGGATAAGAAAGGTTTAGTTTAGAGATGCGGCATTGAAACAGGCCTTTCGGCCCACTGAGCCCTTGCTATCCTCCTCCCGTACACGAGCACTATCCTACACACACAAAGGACAATTTACAATTTTTACCAAAGCCAATTACCCTACAAACATAGAAACATAGAAAATAGGTGCAGGAGTAGGCCATTCGGCCCTTCGAGCCTGCACTGCCATTCAATGTGATCATGGCTGATCATCCAACTCAGTATCCCGTACCTGCCTTCTCTCCATACCCCCTGATCCCTTTAGCCACAAGTGCCACATCTAACGCCCTCTTAAATATAGCCAATGAACTGGCCTCAACTACCTTCTGTGGCAGAGAATTCCAGAGACTCACGACTCTCTGTGTAAAGAATGTTTTCCTCATTTCGGTCCTAAAGGAATTCCCCCTTATCCTTAGACTGTGACCCCTTGTTCTGGACTCCCCCAACATCGGGAACAATCTTCCAGCATCTAGCTTGTCCAACCCCTTAAGAATTTTGTAAGTTTCTATAAGATCTCCCCTCAATCTTCTAAATTCCAGCGAGTACAAGCCGAATTTAGAAACCTGGGGTACACAAAAGGCTGGAGAAACTCAGCAGGTGCAGCAGCATCTAAGGAGCTGCTTAGAGCTCCTTAGATGTTGCTGCACCCGCTGAGTTTCTCCAGCCTTTTGTGTACCCTCGATTCTCCAGCATCTGCAGTTCCTTCTTTAACACCCTACAAACCTGTACGTCTTTGGAGTGTGGGAGGAAACCGGAGAAACCCCATGCGTGACGGATTCTTAGAACAGGGAGAAAGCAAATCTGGATGTTATGTAATGAACCGGATTTGATAAAGGACCTCAAGGTTAATTAACCATTAGGAGGCAATGACCATAACATGGTCAGGTTTAATCTACAATTGGAGAGGGAGAAGGGTAGATCGGGGGTCTCAGTGTTGCAGTTGAATAAAGGGGACTATGGGGCCATGAGGGAGGAGCTGGCCAAAGTTGACTGGAAAGATACACTAGCAGGGATGACAGTAGAACAAAAATGGCAGGTGTTTCTAGGGATAATGCAGAAGGTGCAGGATCAGTTCATTCCTAGGAGGGAGAAGGATTCCAAAAGGAGAAAGGGACGACCAGGGCTGAAAAGGGACATCAGGGACAGTATTAAAATTAAAGCGAAGAAGTACAACGTAGCAAAGATGAGTGGGAAGCAAGAGGATTAGGTAATGTTTAAAGAACAACAGAAGATAACCAAAAAGACAATACTGGGAGAAAAGATGAGGTACGAAGGTAAGCCAGCCAAGAATATAAAGCAGGATAGTAAAAGCTTCTTTAGGTATGTGAAGAGGAAAAATTAGTTAAGACCAAAGTTGGACCTTTGAAGACCGAAAAAGGTGAATTTATTATGGGGAGCATGGAAATGGCAGATGAGTTGAACAGGTACTTTGGATCTGTCTTCACTAAGGAGGACCCAAACAATCTTCCTGATATAGTAGTGGTCAGAGGATCCAGACGGAAGAAGTGAAGGAAATCCACATTAGGCAGGAAATGGTGTTTGGTAGACTGATGGGACTGAAGGCTGATAAATCCCCAGGGCCTGATGGTCTGCATCCCAGGGTACTTAAGGAAGTGGCTCTAGAAATCGTGATTATTCTCCAATGTTCTATAGACTCAGGATCAGTTCCTGTGGATTGTAGAGTAGCTAATGTTATCCCACTTTTTCAGAAAGGCGGGAGAGATAAAACATTGAGTTATAGACCAGTTAGCCTGACATCGGTGGTGGGGAAGATGCTGAAGTCAATTATAAATGATGAGATAGCCGCACATTTGGATAGCAGTAACAGGGTTGGTCCGAGTCAGCATGGATTTACGAAGGGGAAAACATGCTTGACTAATCTTCTGGAATTTTTTGAAGCTGTAACTAGGAAAATGGACAAGGGAGAGCCAGTGGATGTAGTGTACCTGGACTTTCAGAAAGCATTTGATAAGGCCCCACATAGGAGATTAGTGGGCAAAATTAGGGCGCATGGTATTGGGGGTAGAGTGCTGACATGAACAGAGAAGTGGTTGGCAGACAGGAAACAAAGAATAGAGATTAATGGGTCACTTTCAGAATGGCAAGCTGTGACTAGTGGGCTACTGCAAGGCAAAGTTGTGAGCATGTTCCCATGCTATATTGTTCTGTAGAAAGTGTTGGAGTAACTCAGCGGGTCAGGCAGCATCTCTGGACACAAAGGATGGGAGACGTTTTGTGTCGGGACCCTTCTTAGACTACCCTTCTAAGTCCCGACCGAAAACGTCAACCATCCTTTTTCTCTAGAGATGCTGCCTGACCCGCAGCATCTATCTTCAGCATAAGATAGTGTCTATCTTCAGCATAAACTAGCATCTGCAGTTCCTTTCTACACACTGTACTGTTCTATGTTGTACGTTATATCACCTCCAGAGTTTTAGTTCCACCATCCAGTTCAGTGTCAACTTATTGTTCTAATTTTACCATTAGCCTCTCACCACCCTATCTTTGCCCTTTCTCTTTCCCATTTACATGCATCCTTGCAGCAACCGTGTCCAACATTAGATAGACATTGTTGCTGCATCCTGGAGATATCATACAGCAGGTTGGTTTTGGAAACTTTTCAATTGCAATGTGGATGTTTGAAGAAAAAATTAAGGATACCACCTCAAGCATGAGATAGCTGACATCTGACCAGCCTTCTGTGGTAGCGTTTGCCCATAGATAAGTTGATGAATGTGGCTTCGGAAGGATGGTTCTAACAGCTGGGTTAGGGGAGGGAAGAGACCTGACAGGAAGAATGGAGAGAGTGAAGGGCCTGTCACACTAGCGCGCGATTAGACGCGATAAGCGCGACAAATTCGGACGCGGGGGTCGCGTGGGGGTCAGGCGATCCCGGTGCGAGTGAAGGGCCTGTCACACTAGCGCGCGATTACACGCGCGACGTCCGAAGGAAGGACGTTATTTTTCATCACGTGACGATGCGCATGAGCATGCGCGTTGCACGACGTCGGGCAGTGACGTCACCACGCAACGCCACGCTGAAGACGCACAACGTCAAAACGTCATCACGTTCCACGCGACAGGATTTTGCCGCGCGTAATTTTTAAGCAGTGTCGGTTTTTGGACACTACGCGCGATGTCGACACCAGCTACACACGAGTCCGCGGAACTCCACCAGACTCCGACAATCGCAGTGGGACAGGGTCACGCGAGGCTGGACGACTAAAGCGACCACGGTAGGTCGCGCTTATCGCGTCTAATCGCGCGCTAGTGTGACAGGCCCTTTAGGGAAGGAACCTGCGGGAGGCAAGATGGTTGTTGAGATGTTTTATTGTCAGATGTAGCAAAAGAGAACAATGGAATTCCAGCCCAACAGGTTTGTAAACACGGTACTCAATAGATATTACAGTAAACAAATATTTTAAAATGTCAATAAATTATACAATATTTACAGTGCAGAACACAAAACAAAGCCCAAATTCCCTGGTGCAGCCGAGGTAGACTGTGGTTTAAGGTATGCACATTCATATAACTACATCGGTTATGTCCATGCAGAAGACTTGGTCTGCTTTTACTTTGAGCCTTTTTTCCACTGGTCCAATACCTCATTCTGTCAAGACTGCATAGTATAGTTCAGGGATACAACATGGAAACAGGCCCTTCAGCCCTCCAAGTCCATGTCGACCAATGATCACCCATTCACACTAGTTCTATATTATCCCACTTTCTCACCCATTCCTTACATGCTAGGGGCAATTTACAGAGGGCCAAATAAGCTTTGGGATGTTGGAGGAAACAGGTGCACCTGGCATAAGGCCTACACAGTCACAGGGAGAATGTGCAAACTCCACACATCCAGCACCCGAGGTCAGGATCGAACCTGTGTTTCTGGCGCTGTGACGCAGCTGCACTACCGGCTGCACCACTGTCTGACAGTTGGTGCAAAATGCACACATTGAGGTAAAAACAATCACATGCGGGTATCGTCCTTTCTTTACTGCAGTGGAAACGAATCATCCTTTGCCAGTGGCGACGCTCCCTCCACCTGCGCTGCAGTCCCCTGTTTCATCACCGGGAATGTTTGGTTCAATCTCCGTCACCTGTGAAGCCACCGGCTCTGTCCCTGGTGGGGAAAAACGGAGATGGTTTTTATCGCACACGTTCTGGTCGTGAAATTAATGTTGCCGGCATGTCTTATCAAATCTCTTGCCGTTCTCCTCAAGTGCCCTACAACTCTATCGTGAGATTAATAGACAATTGTTTTAACTGTGGGGGTTTGCATGCTGCTGCTCGTGACCGTTGCCCTGCGTATGGAAAATTATGTGGATTTTGTAACAAAAGGAGTCATTTCCTCAAATGCTGCCACTCGCGTAGCAACAGACTTCAAACAAGGCTGATGGCGAAGGTCTTGACTTGGACGTGCATTCCCTGTCTGACTCAATACACAAACAACTAGACCCCAAGTTCGCTTTGCTCGTTAATGGCAAGAACATTTATCTGAAAGTTGACACAGGGGCCAGATGTAATGTGATGTGTCTAGCTGTGTTGAAAAAGTTACGAATAACAGAGACTGTCACTCCTACTGCTGCCTCCCTTCTCCCATTTGCAGGAAGTCCAGTGCACCCTATCGGTCAAGTCAGGTTACGCTGCTGTCTTAACTCACATGTCCTCAACCTGAGTTTCTATGTTGTTCGTGAGGATGTGCCGCCTCTGCTGGGTGCCAATGCTTGTCACGACCTTGGACTTATCTCTTTCAGCCCTTCTGTTTGTCATCTGACTACAACCTGTGACTTTAGTCAACAAATCCTGACACAATACAAAACTTTGACGACAAGCTGGCCAGGCGGCCTGTTAAGTACACAATTACCATTAACCCTGAGATAATTCCAGTTGTCCGTCCAGCACACAAGATTCTCGATGCTATGCGGGACCATGTTTAAGTGAACTCAACAGAATGGTGTCTCTAGGTGTGATTGCTCCCGTCACTGACCACTCGGATTGGGTCCACACCATGGTTGTGGCAACGAAGAAGAATAAAGATGAAATATGGATTTGTATCAACCCTAAGGACTTAAACACAGCCATTAAACTACCTCACTATCCCTTGTGCACCATGGACGAGTTTGCAGCGCAGATGGCTGAGGCAACTGTATTCACTGTATTAGATGCCAAGAGTTCATAGAAACATAGAAATTAGGTGCAGGAGTAGGCCATTCGGCCCTTCGAGCCTGCACCGCCATTCAATATGATCATGGCTGATCATCCAACTCAGTATCCCGTACCTGCCTTCTCTCCATACCCTCTGATCCCCTTAGCCACAAGGGCCACATCTAACTCCCTCTTGAATATAGCCAATGAACTGGCCTCAACTACCCTCTGTGGCAGAGAGTTCCAGAGACCCACCACTCTCTGTGTGAAAAAATTCCTTCTCATCTCGGTCCTAAAGGATTTCCCCCTTATCCTTAAGCTGTGACCCCTTGTCCTGGACCTCCCCAACATCGGGAACAATCTTCCTGCATCTAGCCTGTCCAACCCCTTAAGAAGCTTGTAAGTTTTATAAGATCCCCTCTCAATCTCCTAAATTCTAGAGAGTATAAACCGAGTCTATGCAGTCTTTGTTCATAAGACAGTCCTGACATCCCAGGAATCAGTCTGGTGAACCTTCGCTGCGCTCCCTCTATGGCAATAATGTCCTTCCTCAGATTTGGAGACCAGAACTGTACGCAATACTCCAGGTGTGGCCTCACCAAGACCCTATACAACTGAAGTAGAACCTCCCTGCTCCTATACTCAAATCCTTTTGCTATGAAAGCTAACATACCATTGGCTTTCTTCACTGCCTGCTGTACCTGCATGCCTACTTTCAATGACTGGTGTACCATGACACCCAGGTCACGCTGCATCTCCCCTTTTCCTAATCGGCCACCATTTAGATAGTAGTCGGTTTTCCTATTTTTGCCACCAAAGTGGATAACCTCACATTTATCCACATTATATTGCATCTGCCAAACATTTGCTCACTCACCCAGCCTATCCAAGTCACCTTGCATTCATTCTGGCAGATTTCGCTGGAACACAACTCCTCCAAGTTAACCACTTTCAGCACATCTTCATTGCTGGCGAACTGTCGAAGAACACGATGCTAATCTGACAAAGATCCTGGATTGCGCCAAGGCCATTAACTTCAAACTAAACCCTAAAAAATGCAAATTTAGGGTAAGTGAGGTGATATACATAGGCTTACACAAAAAGCTGGAGAAACTCAGCGGGTGCAGCAGCATCTAAGGAGTGAAGGAGATAGGCGACGTTTCGGGTCGAGACCCTTCTTCAGACATGAGATACATAGGCCATGTGTTCACTAAAGACGGCACCCACAGACGTGCTCGGTCTGCAAAGATTCCTAGGCACGGTGAACTACTTGAGCTAATTCATTCCGGACTTCAGTGGAATATCAGCCCCGTTGTGCCAGATTACACACAAAGACACTGCTTGGACCTGGCACGAGCAACAGCAGAGGGCATTCGACACTCTTAAGTAGCAGATGTCTTGTGCTCCTACTCTCACTTATTTTGATCCTAAACGACCGGTCGTTCATATTGCCTATGCCTCGTGCACTATGACTGACACAGAACAACGGTATGCCCAAATTGAGAAAGAGCTACTGCCGGTTGATTTCGCCTGCAAGAAATTTAACGACTATCTTTGGACATACAGTCACGATTGAAACTCACCACCAACCTCTGATCAGCATCTTTAACAAACCGATTCATGCCTCTCCAACGTGCTTACAGCGGATGCCGCTACAACTTCAAAAAAATGACATTGTTCGGACCTACAAGCGTGGTAAGGATATGCATCTGGCTGATACTCTATCGCGTGCACCCCCAGAAAATCAACATCATTTTTCAACGATCACTAGCAGCAGCATGCGAACCCCCACAGTTAAAACAATTGTCTATTAGTCTCACGACAGAGTTGTTGGGGACTTGAGGAGAACAGCGAGGGATTTGATAAGACATGCCGGCAACATTAATTTCACGACCAGCAGAGTGCCCTAAAACATTTGTATGAGCTTCAGCCATTTCAGCAAAGTGCCAGCGGTTTTCAGCAGTCTCTAGAGAAAGCACAGCATCCATCAGTAACTCGTCGCGCAATTTATCATTGCAGACACCATAGACCAAATGGTCACGTACTAGGCTATCACATATATCCCTGAAATCGCATCGACTGGCAATGTGCTTCAAGGCACTGACATACATCTCCACAGGTACACCCTGTCTCTGGCTTCGGGAAAAGAACAAATGCCTCTCCATGGCCAAGTTAGTGTGTAACTCACATAACTGTCGGAATTTGCGTAGTAGGCAATCAGGGTCACGGATAGACTCAGAGGGAGCGATCTGGACACCAGCCGGGTCAAACCTAGCCGGTTCATAATGAAATCTTCTGGCTTGCCTGGCAGCTTCTGTGCATTGCTAGATTAAGAAGAATTGATGCTCGAACACCGGGAGCAGCAGTAGGGTGAGCTGCTTCAATGAAAATTGAGAAATCTTCTTCAAATATGCATCACCGTTCTGCGAGGTCTTCGTCAAACACCAGAATCTCTGGTTTTCTGAGAGCAGAAGCCATAGTAATATATACTGGAGAAAACAACAAACTAAAATAAAAGCAATATAATTAATCAAGGAGTGAGTCCGTACACTCTGACACCATGTCAATAGATAATAATAGACAATAGACAATAGTTGCAGGAGTAGCCCATTTGGACCTTCGAGCCAGCACCGTCATTCAATGTGATCCTGTACCCCGTTCCCCATTCCTGCCTTCTCCCCATATCCCCTGACTCCACTATTTTTAAGAACCCTATCTAGCTCTCTCTTGAAAGCTTCCAGAGATGTCGTGCTTCTGCTGTTGGAATAACTTAGGTCACACACAGTGATTAAGATGCAAAGACTTTATTAGCATTACAGCAGAGGTAACTTCATCTTAATACGTAACTCAAGACTGAGGTTGAAAGGGCTGAGAAGCTTTCTGTTAAACTAGTGGGCATAGCTACAATGTATGACTCATAACAAAGTATGCTCTACAAACCCCCTCCACCTTTCTTCCCTCTTCCTCCCCTGAGCTCTGGCTAACTTAGAATCATAGAAAATAGGTGCAGGAGTAGGCTATTCGGCCCTTCGAGCCTGCACCGCCATTCAATATGATCATGGCTGATCATCCAACTCCGTATCCTGTACCTGCCTTCTCTCCATACCCCTGATCCCTTCAGCCACAAGGGCCACATCTAGCTCCCTCTTAAATATAGCCAATGAACTGGCCTCAACTACCTTCTGTGGCAGAGAATTCCACAGACTCACCACTCTCTGTGTGAAAAAAGATCTTCTCATCTCGGTCCTAAAAGACTTCCCCCTTATCCTTAAACTGTGACCCCTTGTTCTGGAGTTTCCCAACATCCTGCATCTAGTCTGTCCAACCCCTTAAGAATTTTGTAAGCCTCTATAAGATCCCCCCTCAATCTCCTCAATTCCAGCGAGTGCAAGCCGAGTCTATCCAGTCTTTCTTCATATGTAAGTCCTGCCATCCCAGGAGTCAGTCTGGTATCAACTTGATCAATCAACTTGAAGCGATCTCTCCATTCCCTTCCCCCTCCACACACATTCCTTCCCCATGCTACACAATTCACACCTCGTCAATCCTCTGGCTTCACAATTTGCAACTCTAACCCTTTTGTTTCACACCTTTTGTGTGTTCGCCTCCGGTGATTCTGACTGTATGTTATCTGCCACCTTGGAAAATTGACAGGGGAACGTTGAGAGTTGACCACATTGTCTTCAAAGTGTGGTTTTCCGGTAAAATGCTAAGTTTAATGGACATTTATGGTGATCTGGAGTTAGAACAGTTGGGAAACATCCTGAATTAGTATAATCGAAGTATTTCCCCAGATCTTTATGATTCTTTACAGATTTATAGTTTAAAGACCCTATAAAATTACAGCCATCTGTTGGAAATGGGATACTCGGTCACTCACATATGTTGCCACAGCTACCACAGGGATTGCCTAAAGCGGTTATCTGTCAATCGAGAGGGAAGCAAGTAGCATACTGTTATGCTTTGCATTCAAGGTAAAATTATCTCAAGTTATCCTGAAGGTAGTCAATTGAATACATATGGGACACTTGAATTGCTTGAATGACAGACAGGAAAACAAGAACTGCTACCTTAGACAGACACAAAAAGCTGGAGTAACTCAGCGGATCAGACAGCATCTCTGGAGAAAAGGAATAGGTGACGTTTCGGGTCGAGATCCTTCTTAGAGTTCCTCTCAGTTACATCGTTGAGGTTTCTGATGAAATGTTTTGGGGTAACGGGGGAAACACTGTTTCATCAGAATTGGCTTGGTATTAATGTAAATTGTCTCTAGCGCGTTTGTGGGATTGTGTTAATTTTAGTTTAGTTTTAGTTTAGAGATATGTACAGCGCGGAAACAGGCCCTTTGGCCCACTGATCCCCGCACATTAAAACCATCCTACACACACACTAGGGACAATTTACATTTATACCAAGCCAATTAATCTACAAACCTGCACGTCTTTGGAGTGTGGGATGAAACCAAAGATTTTGGAGAAAACCCACCTCAAGGGGAGAATTTACAAACTCCGTACATACAGCACCCGTAGTTGGGATCAAACCCGGGTCCCAAAGCAGCAACTCTACCTCTGCACCACCTTGCCGCCAAATGTGCGGGGATCGCAGGTCGGAGCGGACTCGGTGGGCCGAAGGGCCTGTTTCAGCGCTGCATCTCTAAATTAAACTAAACTATAACTGTTGGGATTGCCCTTCATCATGCCGATGAACTATGAAGCTGATCTCAAATTTTACATTAACATTCAACGAGTCCAGAGTGTAGAACTTAAGATTTGACTTTAATTAATTTGATCGTAAATTAGTCAGAATGTGTCTGTTCTTCTTGCGTATGGCGTGCACAACCTAAAGTTGTAGGACAACTTGTTCTATTTTATCTTATTTGATTATGCACACCGGGTTGATTGCATTTGTTGAAATGGGGCGGACCAGGTCAAGGTTGCAATCTTCCACCCTAAATGTGTCTGGTGTTGATGATTCAGTAAAGTCAAAGTCGACTGGCTTGAGATTGTTCAGACAATCTGTTATCAGATAAAGAGATATTTGCCTTAATGTAGTACGCCAGCCTTTATTAGGTCCTCATTTCTTCTGTAGGTGGACCGATTATATTGCAGAAGAAACTGCAACCAGTCAAGAAAAGAATGCTATGCTAGTGCCAGTCATTCCATCTGGTTGCTTTTAGGCCAAAGATCATTCAAGTAGATGGGAAACATTTGAATCCAAAGATTAATTCACTTCAGTTGATCCACTTCCAAGTAATAGTCATTTTTTTCAAGCTGATAAAATGTCTTTAGATAAGAAATGCTCTTTCATCATGATTGCTTAAAATGGATATGTTGTGCCAATCTATTTTCCTCAACATTTTTTAAAAGGTGGTTTACCACTAAGTTTCACTCTTGGCATAAAAGTTCAGAATTTTCTGTATTAATACATTTTTATAAATCCTCTTCTCTCAGAGTTGAGAGAGAACAACAAGTACAACTTTCCAGGAAAGACTGGCAACCAAAGTAAATGTCTGCTTAATTTTCTTGCACATTCATTACATGCCCGACTAACTGCGATCCACAATTACTGAGAAAGCGGCTTCGAATGGAATTCTGAAAACCTGCTTTGAAGGCACTATGATTATAATTTGAGAGGTAGATGAAAATCACAATGCCACGGAGATACATTATAGTAGGCTTCATCACACGCATAAAAAAGTGCAGAAACCAGCAATCCCTCATTTAGTGTTCTGACCCTTTTATTTTGCCCCAGAAATCCATGGACTATGAACCAAGTCATCCCCACTGAATCGCGAGAGGTCGGTGAGGGCAACTAATTTGTGTCTCCAATGTACCTCTGCTGGGTGCTGTCAAGAAATTTGGCAGCCCTTGAGATTTAGACTTTAGACTTTAGAGATACAGTGGAAACAGGCCCTTCGGCCCACCGAGTCCATGCCGACCATACACTAGGGACAATTTTACAACTAACCAAAGCCAATTAACCTACAAACGTGTACGTCTTTGGAATGTGGGAGGAAACCTGAGCACCTGGAGAAAACCCATACGGTCACAGGGAGAATGTACAAACTTCATACAAACAGCACCCGTAGTCGGGGTCGAACCTGGGTCGCTGGTGCTGTAAGGCAGCAACTCTGCTGATGTGCCACTGTGCCACACAGCACAGTCTTGCTCTCATAAGCAGATGATTCTCTCATAAGCAGAACAATCTCGCTGTGGCTGCACATCAACCTTGCTATGAGGGAATGGTGGCCCTTTGGAATGAAAATGACCATGCGTAATTACCGTTCATTCACGTTCTTTATTTCAGTTTCACATCATTTACAGTTACCACGGGTAATTGGGGAGGTCTTAAGCCCCTGTCCCACTGTACAAGGTAATTCACGAGTTTTCCTGAGTTTTCCCCTGATTCGAACTCGGAGAATGTCCGTAGCAGGTCTATAGGAGTTCGTGGATGTCCCGTAGTGGTTCGTAATGCTAACGGTAGGTACTCGGGACATCTGGTAAACCCGTGACATTTTTTCATCCATGTAAAAAATGTCCACGAGTAAAAAAATACTTGTGATGAAAAAGATTGTTACTTTTTACTCGTACAAGCCGCTACAAGACATTCACGAACTCCTATGGACCCGCTACGGACATTCTCCGAGTTTGAATCGGGGAAAACTCGGGAGAACTCATGAATTACCTCGCACAGTGGGACAGGGGCTTTATTTGTCACAGACAAGAAGACAATGGCCCCATGTGCTTGTAGGAATCCCACAACAGCCACCCAAACTGTTTCAGGCTCGTCTCATGGTAAAGCAAATAGGTGTTTTATTATAATGGTCAGGTTTGGGCACCATGGTTGCACAGCTGGAAAGATGCTGCCTTACAGTGCCAGGAACCCTGGTTCGACCCTGACTATGGATGCTGTCTGTACAGAGTTTGTACATCCTCCCTTTGACTGCGTGGGTTTTCTCTGGGTGCTCCGGTTTCCTCCCACACTCCAAAGATGTACAGATTTGCAGGTTAATTGGCTTTGTTAAAAATTGTAAATTGTTCCTAGTGTGTAGGATAGTGTTAGTGTACATGGTGATTGCTGGTCAGCATAGCCTCGGTGAGCCGAAGGGCCTGTTTCTATGCAGTATCCCTAAAGTCTAAAGTCCAAAGTCTGTGTCAAACACAATGGTTACTTGTATTGCGCTTGTGTGGGCCAATGCTCGTGAGATCCTCACCCTGAACCTTAAGGTCCTCGGGGCAATCACAAAGCAAAGGGGTTGAAAGTGATGATGAACTGGCCAGAACTCACAGAATTCCTTGAAGCCATGGGATTTCAATTCTTATCTACAAGTTATCTCGTTGCACTTCAATGCCACTTTGCTGTAATAGCTCCAGAAAGTTCAGCGCACATTCAAAGTTCAAGATACGTCTGAAAGTTGCCCTCACTGAGCTATTAACTTATTGGATTTGGCAACCAGCCTGTTGCAAAGGTTTGCATGTCAATGGGTTGGGCACACCTTACCGATTCACTGCCACACTTAGTACAATTAATCTCCCGTCCAATTCAATATCCGGTGCTCAAATAAGTTGCAACCTTCTCTACCAATTCTCTGTCCCTTTCCCTAGTGAATAAAGCAGTGGTGGACATCACGGCTACGCTTGGCCACGCTGACTCTGCGACACCGCCAGGACAACATGCCTTCGTGGTCAGGTTAAGAACCATGCACTTACAACTGGGACTTTCAAATGGATAAACAGGCTACTCTGTATACTGATTCAGTGTACTGCTGTTATACACTGGTACTGTATCTGAGATGCTTATCTAAGAATAGTGATACTCGTACTGAACTGTACAGAATTTCACTGCACTTGTGACAAATAAAGTACGATTGAACCATTAAACCATCAATGCGTGTTAAAGTACTATCAAAGACAGTTAATAAGGGATCATTAAAGAGAAACATATCGTGTGGGTTAACAATGGCTCAAACACTTACCATGGAGCAGATTACTATAAATTGTGTAGTCTTAAATAGGAGGTCATGGGGAGAATGTACAAACTCCCCACAGACAAGCACCCATAGTCAGGTTCGAACCTGGGTCTCTGGCGGGAAACTACTGCTGGGAACAAATCAGAGCCGGTACCAATGACCAAAGATTTGTTCTGAGCCTTTTCATACCTCTCGTTTCCCTCTCCCCAACTCTCAGTCTGCAGAAGGGTCTCGACCCGAAATGTCACCTATTCCTTTTCTCCAGAGATGTTGCCTGAACCACTGAGTTACACCAACATTTTGTGTCTACCTTCGGTGTAAACCAGCATCTGCAGTTCCTTCCTACACATTAGAGAAACAATTAGTAGGTTGATGCATATACGTAAGCATAACAAGAGTGGGGGAAGTGCAATGAGGTCAAATTGGCATATTTCGACTAAATCGTCTCATGTTTCTGTGATTAATATGTGGAGGAATTCATTTACTTTCTCAAATTGTGGTTGAAAAGGAAGCCCTTAATCTTAACACCATTTCTCCAATACACAAGCTAGATGTTTGATATTTTTCAATTATCTTACTGGGCAAAGTGATTCAGAATGATTGCCTCTTCAAAACCAAAATACACTGTAAAATATCGGACCTACAATGCCATTCAACCATAAATAAAAACAGCTTCAGAAACACATTCTTAGGTTAAATAATTCTGCTTTAAAAATCAATGTCAGAGGGAGGGGAGTTTCATATTTCTAAAGACTTAGAAATCAATTTCTAGTTATTCAACCTTTGCAGCAGCCGATATAACAATCAAAATTTTAATCTACCTATGTAACTCCTTCAAATGAAGTTCACTATTCAAAAGTAACAAGCAGTTTCCACTTGGCCCAAAAATATTTTTTTCCGAATGTATAAATCTGAATCTGACTCCAGAAAGTCTCTCTCCATTTTGCTTGATTGTAGCCAGGCTCAAGTTCTGCATTTAAACTGCCTTCAGACGATAAATGGAGCATCCACCCGTAGATCCATAAGTAAAGATTTCATTGCAATTAGGGCATTTCATTCAGGGTGGCATGGTGGCACAGCAGTAGAATTGCTGCCTTACACTGCCAAAGACCTGGGTTCGATCCTGACTTCAGGTGCAGTCTGTACAGAGTTTTTATGTTCTCCCCATGACCACATGGGTTTTCTCCAGGAGCTCCGGTTTCATCCCACGTACAAGTTTGTAAATTAATTGGCTTTAATACAAGTTGTAAATTGTCCCAGGTGTCTAGAATAGTGTGAGTGTAAGGGGGATCGCTGGTCGTCACGGACTAGGTGGGCCGAAGGGCCTGGTTCTGCGCTGCGTTTCTAAACTAAAATAAAAAATAAAAATCTTGGTACTGCAGACCATTAACTGCCAAGGTCTGGAAAGTGATGCAAACAGAAGTGTTGCTACACTGCTGGCTTTGGACTGTCAGAAATTGCTATCATTTTGAAATGTTCAAAGATGTGTCCTGGCAATAAAAAGCTCAGAGTACACACAGCAGCAGTGTTGTCATTTCCATTTGGTCAGTATATGGGAATCTAACACTTTAGTTATATGTTGTGTGCATTTTAAGTATGGCTTTCTTCCACCGTTTTCTCCTTCCCCCCTGAATGAAACTGCTTGAAAGACCAAACAGAAGGACGTAGGTTTAAGGTGAGGGGGCGGTACCTGAGGGGCAACGCTTTTACACAAAGGGCAGTCTTCTTCTTCTTCTTCTTCTTGCAAATGGCGTGCACAGCCTAAAGTTGCAGGACAACTTGTTCTATTTGATCTTATTTGATTGTGCACGCCGGGTTGATTGCATTCGTCGAAACAGGCCGGACCACGTGAAGGTTGCAATCTTCCACCCCAACAAAGGGCAGTAGGTATATGGAACAAGCTGCCGGAGGAGGTAGTTGAGGCAAGTACTGCCATAACATTTAAGAAACATTTAAACAGGTACATGGAAAGGACAGGTTTAGAGGAATATGGGCTAAATGCAAGCAGGTGGGACTGGTGTAGATGGGACAGTTGGTCAATGTGGGCAGGTTGGGCCAAAGGGCCTGTTTCCACTCTGTATGACTCTATGACTAAGAATGATCGTTATATGTATTAATCAAATCCCACAACCTTGCTGTAGGATCCCAGTCGGAGAATACTTGTCATAAACTGACTGGTGCAGAGCAATTCAGTTGCACTAAAACTAACATAGTAAGGGAAAACAGGGGACTTGCCCTGAGATTCGTGAAGCCCATGATGTTCCTATTGAGTCCTTCACATTTCTGCTGACATGCACATTATTTCTGTTCCTCTCATCACAGATGCTGCCTGACCTGTTGAATACTATTAACATTCTCTGTGTTTATTTCAGTTTCACAGCACCTACAGGTTTTTTTTTCAAATCTACATTCATCACACTTTTTTGCTATTTCAGTCAATTTACTTTTGCCATCTCATCAGCTGCAAAATATTTCCTGAGGTGTAGAATGGCTTTGGAAATAATTCAAATTTCCATATGCCAAACAAGTGAGAGAAATTCAGTTTTCCATATGCCAATCCCAGCTAAATATACAGTACAACATGGCTTTGCAATAAACTGCAATGTGAGGAGTTCCATTCAACAAATTCCCAAAGGGGAGAATCAAGTTCCTTGGTTAAGTAACACATCCTACTTGAGTTAAAATAAACATCTGTACAGTTTCAACACATGGATGTGAGCAAGATATTTTATCTCCATAGAGATTGTTAAACTAATTAGGCAACAATTGACACAGAAGAAAAATCCTCTGCATGATCTCTTTCAGGAAAAAAAAGACACAAATCGAACTGAACCCTTTGGTACTAGTATTGCATTAACTCCCAAACAGCAAACCCTTAATTTGATAGTGTGGGAAGGAGCTGCAGACGCTGGGTATACATTGGTATACAGGCACAAAACGCTGGAGTAACTCAGCGGGCCAGGCAGCATCTCTGGAGGGAAGGAATGGGTGACGTTTCGGGTCGAGACATTTCTTCAGACTGAGAGTCAGGGGTGAGGGAGACAGAGAGATATTGAAGTGTAAGGTGAGAAAACAAGACATCAAAGGGGACGAAGTTCAAGGAAAATGTAGAATAGATCATTGTTAGCTTGGGGAAGATGACAACGAAGCATACAGAGATAAAATGAAAATTTAATAAGGAGGACAGTCAGACTAGGATGGGGAGGGATGGAGAGAGAGATAGAAAGCAAGGTTTACTTGAAGTTAGATAAGTCAATATTCATACCGCTGGGGTGTAAGCTGTCTGTGTGAAATATGAGGTGCTGTTCCTCCAATTTGTGTTGGGCCTCACCCTGACATTGGAGGAGGCCCAGAACAGAAAGGTCAGTAGGGGAAATGGAGGGGGAGTTAAAATGTTTAGCAACCAGGAGACCTTTGAATAGCTTTCCTGTGTAACTTCAACTTTTCAAAACCCCCTTTCCCCTGTGTTTCATGGAGGTTCTGCCAAGCTACTTCAGTACTGCTGGAAAGATTCTGAGGAAGCCTACTGATAGTGTAATTGGTATTACATGGGCCAGTGTGCTAAACTAACAATGTTGTTATGTGCATACTCAAATCTTTATTAATAATTGCACACAATGGATGCAACACACTGCATAAGGATAGACACAAAATGCTGGAGTAACTCAGTGGCTCAGGCAGCATGTCTGGAGAAAAGGAATAGGTGATGTTTTGGGTTGAGACCCTACATCTGACAGAAGGGTCGCGACCCAAAATGTCACCCATTCATCTCTCCAGAGATGCTCCTTGTCCCACTGAATTACTCCAGCATTTTGAGTCTACCTTCATTTTATAGATACATTACACTCTTCATTAGGAAACATCCACTAGGTACCTTAGAAAGGACGTAGGCTGAAGAAATGTACATATTGTATGTCAATACAATAGAGGTGGAAAAGATATTTCTACCAGTGGAAGAGAACCAAACTAGTGTATAAAATATGTAGGAGAATATGTATGAGAAAATATAGTTTTCTCCAGAAAAGCTGCATAGATGCTGCCTGACCCGCTGAACCTCTCCAGCTTTTTGTGTCTAGAGTGTTCAAACGTAGTCAGTAATAAACTCAAGTTTTCAAAGGATCTTTGTTACACAGAAAGCAATTTTTCAACCAGAAATTACACTGTACATGGATAGTAGATTAAAATGCTGGAGAAACTCAGCGGGTGAGGCAGCATCTATGGAGCGAAGGAATAGGTGACGTTTTGGGTCTCGACAATTATTCCTTCACTCCATAGATGCTGCCTCACCTGCTGAGTTTCTCCAGCATTTTTATTTACCTTCGATTTTTCCAGCATCTACAGTTCCTTCTTAAACAACTGTACATGGGCAGGATAGGTTTAGAGGGATATGGGCCAAATGCAGGCAGATGGAACTAGTTTAGTTGAGACAGGTTGGGCCCATGGGCACTGTATGACTCTATGACTCTTTAGCATAGGTTTATAGGAGTAGTGGATTTTGGGAAGCATCCAAAACGAAGAATGAGAATAGAGAGGTAGAGAAGAATAAGGAGTTGGGTTATAATTTTATGATCGAGAGGTTAGATTAGAGGAATGCAAATACTTTGGAAGACTTTTTCAGTAAACACTGGGAACCTAGGGTTGAGATTTTTGATTGGAGAAAGGCTAACTTTGAGGGAATGTGTAATGATTGAAAAGGAGTGAATTGGGACATTTTGTTTTATGGGAAGGATGTAGAAGAGAAATGGAGGACATTTAAAGGGGAAATTGTAAGAGTACAGAATCTTTATGTCCCTGTTCGGTTGAAAGGAAATAGTAAAAATCGGAAAGAGCCATGGTTTTCAAGGGAAATAGGACACTTGGTTCGAAAAAAGAGAGATATCTACAACAAGTATAGGAGGCATGGAGTAAATGAGGTGCTAGATGAGTATAAAGAATGTAAAAATAATCTTAAGAAAGAAATAAGAAAAGCTAAAAGAAGATATGAAGTTGCTTTGGCAAGAAAGGTGAAAGTAAATCCAAAGGGTTTCGACAGCTATATTAATAGCAAAAGGATAACGAGGGATAAAATTGGACCATTAGAGAGCCAGAATGGACAGCTAACTGCAGAGCCAAAAGAGATGGGGGAGATATTGAACAATTTATTTTCTTCGATATTCACCAAGGAGAAGGATATTGAACTCTGTGAGGTAAGGGAAAAAAGTAGAGTAGCTATGGAAACTATGAGATTCAAAGAGAAGGAAGTACTGACACTTTTGAAAAAATATAAAAGTGGATAAGTCTCTAGGTCCTGACAGGATATTCCCTAGGACATTGATGGAAGTTAGTGTAGAAATAGCAGGGGCTATGACAGAAATATTTCAAATGTCATTAGAAACGGGAATAGTGCCGGAGGATTGGCATACTGCGCATGTTGTTCCATTGTTTTAAAAGGGTTTAAAGAGAAATCCTAGCAATTATAGACCTGTTAGTTTGACGTCAGTGGTGGGCAAATTAATGGAAAGGATACTTAAAGATAATATATATAACCATCTGGATAAACAGGGCCTGATCAAGAACAGTCAACATGGATTTGTGCCTGGAAGGTCATGTTTGACAAACCTTCTTGAATTTTTTGAAGAGGTTACTAGGGAAATTGATGAGGGTAAAGCAGTGGATGTTGTCTATATGGATTTCAGTAAGGCCTTTGACAAGGTTCCCCATGGAAGGTTGGTTAAGAAGGTTCAATCTTTGGGTGTTAATGGCGGAATAGCAAGATGGATGCAACAGTGGCTGAATGGGAGATGCCAGAGAGTAATGGTGGATTGCTGTTTGTCAGGTTGGAAGCCGGTGACCAGTGGGGTGCCTCATGAATCTGTGTTGGGTCCACTGTTGTTTGTCATGTACATAAATGATCTAGATGATGGGGTGGAAAATTGGATAAGTAAGTATGCAGATGATACTAAGATAGGTGGTGCTGTGGATAATGAAGTAGATTTTCAAAGTCTACAGAGAGATTTGGGCCATTTAGAAGAGTGGGCTGAAAGATGGCAGATGGAGTTTAATGCTGATAAGTGTGAGGTGCTACATCTTGGCAGGACAAATCAAAATAGGACGTACATGGTAAATGAATTGAGGAATGTTGTGGAACAGAGGGATCTAGGAATAACTGTGCATAGTTCCCTGAAGGTGGAATCGCATGTAGATAGGGTGGTAAAGGAAGCTTTTGGTATGCTGGCCTTTATAAATCAGAGCATTGAATATAGGAGTAGGGAAGTAATGTTAAAAATGTACACGGCATTGGTGAGATCAATTCTGGAGTATGGTGTACAATTTTGGTCGCCTAATTATAGGAAGGATGTCAACAAAATAGAGAGAGTACAGAGGAGATTTGCTAGAATGTTGCCTGGGTTCCAGCAACTAAGTTACAGAGAAATGTTGAGCAAGTTAGGTCTTTATTCTTTGGAGCTCAGAAGGTTAAGGGGGGACTTGATTGAGGTCTTTAAAATGATGAAAGGGATAGACAGAGTTGACGTGGATAAGCTTTTCCCATTGAGGGTAGGGAAGATTCAAACAAGAGGGCATGACATGAGAATGAAGGGACAGAATTTTCGGGGTAACATGAGGGGGAACTTCTTTACTCCGAGAGTGGTGGCTGTGTGGAATGATCTTCCAGCAGAAGGGGTGGAGGCAGGATCGATTTTAACATTTAAAAGTAAAGTGGATAGGTATATGGACGGGAAGGGAATGGAGGGGTATAGTCTGAGTGCAGGTAGATGGGACTAGGGGAAAATAAATGTTCGGCACGGACTGGAAGGGCCGAGAAGGCCTGTTTCCGTGCTGTAATTGTTATATGGTTATATGGTTATATAAGGTAACAGCAGCTTAGTGAATAAGAGCGCTTCCTGAGATGCAATGTTGCAGAGGTCCATTCCTATCTTGAGCAACAGGCACTAAATGAAAAGGCCAGTAGGTGGAGTACTAAATTAACATTAAGTACGATGGCACAAAAACGTTGGGGTGACGTAGAGAGGCTGGAAATTGGTGGAAAGCACTGGCGGCGTGTTGGGAAATCATTCTACCACTGCAATGATATGAAGCAGAATTTGCAGCTCCGCTTCAAGGGTAGAACAAACTGTTATTTCAATTGTTAAATAAACCTGATCCATTGGAAAGAGTTCCACTTTCACGCTTTGGTAACTCCTACAGTTGGATTGGTAAGTTATTAGCGAGAGATTGGACTGAGCACAAGTCCGGGAGCAATAGACTGGATGGTACGTTTTCCTTTTCTGCTGTGGTGAAGAACCCTCCCCCCTGCCTGGTACCGGCCCCTGATGGGGAACAAAGTACAAACCCACAGTCCATCATTTGGAATGCGGTGAGTTATGCTAGCTATTTGTCTATCGGTGCATCGAATTTACTGAAGCTTTTTTTTCCCAGATGACAACTGGAGCCTAAACTACAGATTCTGGCAACAACAGGCTAATTCAAGTAAACCAAAACATCTGAAATATATTCTGAAATATAAACAGAAATACTGAATGCACTCAGTAGGTGAGGCAGATAGAAGCTGAACGTTCTGATGAAGGATCTTCTATCTAAAATTTAACACTGGGTTTTTCTTTCCTTGGTGCTGCCTGCCCTTTTGAGCGTTTCCAGTTCTCTGTTTTTTTTTGATGAAATAATCAGTGATTATTATTATTATTATTATTATTATTTTTTCGTAGTTTTATTATTTCCAATTGTAGTGAGCACTCAATCCTATCATAGCAGGTTAATTTACTCAGGTAGCTTTCAGAAATGAAAGGTGACATAGGTACAATAATCAAGAATAGCGTAAGACTGCGTCCTGTTTGCCCGAGTATAGGGGATTAAAGCGTACCGAAAAAGGACAACAAATCGGATCAGGCAACTAATGTATCACGAGTTCCTTACAAGGTATGTGTGAGCCATGTTGTAGAATGGCCGTGAGTGTTTTTTACATGACATTAACCTGGATACTGGAGAACTAAAGCCATCCTGGTATGGCGAGGCCCCACAGAAGACCCTGTCAATGTCAAAAGAAATACATTCTGTTCTATAGTTTCAGCTCGTTGACAGCAAGCACAAGATTTGAACTGCAAACTCCCAGAGTTAATCAGTAATGTGCAAACAGTTGGACATTCTAAAATGACTTGGCACCACTCTGGGATTGCAAGAGGGGATCAAGGATTCAGCATCTGTAACAAAGCCAAGTCAAGAGGGCCAAAGAACATTCAGTTCTGTACTAAACCATACTGGCAAAATAGGATGTATTATCAAGGGAGGTAACTAATTAATAAGCTGAAGAGAGACTCTCTCGGGTTCAAAGTCTGCACTTTATCTGTTGTTACTACTTTTTATAGTTTAATATATAAGTATATATTTATTTTTTAATTTTCCTTAAATGTTCAATGTGTACTGTATAGAATTCATTAAGTCAATGAACAGTCTCAAACGAATCCTTATAATTCCATCGCTTTGTATTTTACAGAATCACTAACACACTTTCACTGAGGGCTTCTAACAGACATCCTTTAAGCCAAGGTGTCTGATTACTGAACAAACCCTCGTTGAAACCCTGGAGTACATTTGACAGCATAATCAAAGACATTGGGCCAGAAAGGGTCATGTAGGGATAAATGACCAAATGTTTACACGGAGGTGAATAGGGAGGAGAGGATTGGGGAGGGAATTCTGGAGTTTGGGGCAAAGAGACCAATGACATGGTCAATGGTCAGATGAGAAAAGCATCAAACTGTTGCGAGGATTGCGGTTTGTGGACGTTTTGCAGGATTTAGGAAGTTTGATGAGTGGGTGGAGCCAACAGCCAAGTGGGGTTTGAACACAAGGTTGAAGATTTAAAAACCGGGGTGTTCAGCAATAAGTTGCCACAAGGTCAGTGGGTCCAGGGGAGGATGGGTGAATTCAATTTGGTGCCAATTTAAGATGAGTACAATCTTACGAGGGCAGAAGATGGAACAGCTGAAAAACTTCTATTTAACAAGTGGTTGCCTACTACAATGATATCTGATGTTTATTTAATGCCTGTTAAACACTAGTTTCATGTCAAATTCCTCACTGAGTATCGCCCAAACAATTTAATAGATGAGTGAGGCATGTCCAACTGAACCGTCCTCTCACCAACTAGAAAGTTGTCTAGACCCCAGGTCTAGAATTGACTCAACCTGAAATTTCACCTATTCCTTTTCTCCAGAGATGCTGCCTGTTCCGTTGAGTTAGTCCAGGAATTTGTGTCTATCTTAGAAAGTGATCCAATCTCCCATCTACCGCATTGGATACCTTTGAACTACCTTTGATCGGACTTTATTGGACTTTATCTTGCACTAAAAGTTTTACCCTTTATTCTTTATCTGTACTCGGCAGTCAGCTTGATGGTAATCATGCGTAGTCTTTTCGCTGAATGGTTAGCACGCAACAGAAAGCTTTTCACTATACCTCGGTACATGTGACAATAATAAACTAAACTATAACTTGTAAATTACGGCAATCTACGTTTTCTAATTCTGTGCTCTTTAGACATCGACAGTGTTCATCTAATGCCCTGACCTACTCTCTGTGTTGAAACTGCCACCAGCCAGTTAATGCCTTACAGATCTGTAAACCTCAGGCAGTGCTATTATCAGCGTTACCTGATCCCATTTGGTTTTGAGTGAACTCATGTGATCATAAGGCTACATAGAGTAAACTGAACATTACTATTTACTGGAGAGCTTTCTCTCCCCTCAACATGAAGAGTTTCTGGATGGTGAACGCTGTGTTTACAGGAACCATGCGTGGCTCCTATCTGAAGGAATCTACACTGTTTGAGCTCCCAGTGGTATGTACTGCCATCAACAATGATCCTGGGAGATTAAGGCTCTACTTATTTATGTTGCTGCTTTCTGCACTTGCCAATTGCACTTGCTGCGTCTACACTAAAATTCCTGGAAAATAGATCTTGAGAATGCTTCAAAATCGCATTTCGCTGCCTTTAATACTCTGGAGACACCATGCAATATGTGCCCAGTAGACACAGGGAATGGAGAGATATGGATCACGTGCAGGCACATGAGGTTAGTTTATATTAGCATCGTGTTTGGCACAGAGCCTGAAGAAGGGTCTCGACCCGAAACGTCGCCTATCTCCTTCGCTCCTAGATGCTGCTGCACCCGCTGAGTTTCTCCAGCTTTTTGTGTAACCCTCTACTTTTCTATGTTGTGTGTGGCAACTGTATTGAAGTGTGAATTGAAGATAGCACCCAGTGTTAGTGGAAGAGCAGCCAGATCTGGAGGTTGGAACCACAAGGAAGATTCTCACCCCAGTACAGTAAAAGAGAGAAGTGTTATTCATATTGGCTAAAATAGACCGACAGGTAGAGAGGTGCTTCTCTCAGCATCCTATAAAACAAATACAATTCATTTGATCCTTTCCACAGTCTATTCATTACGACCAATACACACCAAAGATCAGGTTTTAGTTTAGTTTACAGATATAGTGAGGAAGCAGGCCCTTCGGCTCACCAAGTCCGTGCCAGCCAAAGCTCGCCTGTGCACTAGTTCTATCCTACTAACTAGGGACAATTTACAGAAAGCCAATTAACCTACAAACCTGCACGCCTTTGGAATGTGGGAGGAAAACGGAGCACCCGGAGAAAACCCGAGCAGTCACAGGGAGAACGTGCAAACTCTGTGCAGACCGCACCTATAGCCTGGAGCAATCCCGGGTCTCTGGCGCTATAAGGCAGCAAATCTACTGCTGCGCCACTGTGCGGTCCACAAAGTAGTATCGTGTTGTCCAAATGCAACTTAATAAACCCTCACAGGTAGCTTCGCAAGAATTCAACCTGCAGTGGTTATAAGAAATTGATAACTGAATCCCTGATCCAAATACTGGAATGGCTTGGTACAATTATTATTGATATCTGTATCTCAGCCTGATAGATCTTGTGAAAACCTTACATTTATTATTGCATTGTTTCAACACTGGCCACTTTTTCCTCTGCTGCACAGTGAAGCCTCAGCTGTATTCAATTGGGCTTGATCCCTCTGGAAAGCCGACCAGTTCAATTTCAGCACGCTGAGCGTAAAATACTCATACGCTGTTCCAAATTTAGTTTTTTGTTTTTTCCACCGTTTTTTGAGGAGTACCCAGAATGGGATTAGTGTCAAATTCAATAATGGGTCAGTGTACCAAAAACGGCAACATTGCAACTTTCCCACAACTGCATCTTGTCATCTCAATCTGGGGATCGTGTCATCTCCAACTGAAGACCCAAACATGTACAAGCCAGAGTGAAGCCACACACAAATTGGAGGAACAACACCTCATATTTTGCTTGGGTAGCTTACAACGTTGTACTCTCTAAAGGGCCTGTCTCACGGTGCGAGTCCACCCACGAGTGACCCCAAGAGAAAGAAAAAAAACAGACCCATGGTTGTGTACGTGATTTCAAGTTTATGATCAAGTGTTTAACCGAGTTCCCACGGGTATGTCATTTCTGCGATGTTCCAAGTTCCTCTCCCAAGTTACCAAGTTCCTCTCCCGTTACTCTTGAGCCAACCGTGAATGAAGGTTTGTTTTAATAACTGTTCTTTCACATCAGATTGTTGGGAGACGGAGCTCAGGGTTCGCCTCCTGAGCTGCTTTGGTGCCCAGGTGTGAGTTGAGGTGGAGGGAGGTTGGGGAGGGGGGGGGCGGCGTCACTAATCTGTCTGGGGTGACAAGGCTCTTGGGTTAGGAGTGGTGTGCGAGGGAGGGTTAATTCTCTCCGATCTCTCTCAAGCCCCGGACGAGAACAAAGGAAACCTCTCTTGCCACCGCGTACAAGCTCGTTGTATATAACTTTGCTGCTGACGCGCACACGCACTCTCTCTCCCTCTCTCTCTCTCTCTGCCCTCTCTCACTGCAGCTCAGTGCCCAAACTCACCATCCTATAGTGGTAACATTCACATCGGGTCCCCTCCACACCCACACCCCCTCTCTCCGACACACACCCCACACAAGACAACAGGCAGCGTGAGAGACAGAGAGTTTGTAGGGTGTTGGTTTTGTATAAGGTTTTCTTTTTAAATTATTAGCCAAGGTCGCATTTACTTATTTTGAATGAAGTTTGGAGCGCTTGACGATACTTTTTTTTTCTCTTTGCGCTCGTTTTCAGAAAGGGTTCAGACCGCGCCCCGCTTGGCTCGTTGCCCCATTTGAACCAAGCCCTGAGAGAGGGAGGGAGGGAGGGAAGGTGTGAGTGAACAAGAGCGCCGAGGAGGAGAGGGAAATAGGGGGGGTGGGGGGGTGGGTGGAGGAGAAATAGGGAAGAAGTTAGTTGTTCAGATCAGAAACATGTAGGCTGGGAGCCATAATGGTGAAGAGCGCACCCAGTTCTTCTGAGGAGTGCATAAGAGACATCGATCGGAAGCAATGTTCCCCTAGAACTATAACTGAAACCGTGTCCACATCACCTCCTCTTGGCCGGGCCGCAAGACCCAGGGTTACTGGTCAGCGCTCTCCGCCACAAAGGAATCTCAAGAGGGCAATGCCAATGTAAACCGCGGCATCTCCTAAAATATGTCTATTCACACACACATTAATTCTCTCTCTCTCTCTCTCTCTCTCTCTCTCACACACACACACAATGTTATCCAAGACTGTTCGTGTAGAAGGTCAACATTTGCCCAGAAGACGCCAAGAAGGGACTAAAGTGTAGGATAGGAACTGCCTGCAGATGCTGGTTTAAACCGAAGATAGACACAAAAAGCTGGAGCTGACGGGGTGATCAAACAGCACAATGTCAACCCGTCACCAATTCCTTTTCCTCTTCCAAGTACATTCTATAAATCGATTGCTGGGTTTTCTCCGCTCTATCTTTCGCTCAGCGCCTTTCCTCCCCTTCCATCATTTACGATTCACTTCTCTCCACTATCTTTCCTCTCAGATCACATTCTCGCTCTTTTTTTACTCAGCGGGCAGGCAGCATCACTGGAAGAGGAAAAAAAGATCCCTTTGTGAATACTGTATTCACGCTGATGATGTTAGTTCGGACTGATCAACGTGGGCTGTGCCCGGGCGATGGTTGTGATCGTTTACAGGCTGTAAATCAGGAAACTTGTGATCTAGTAATCGCTTTTGGTTGTAAACCTACGCGTCAGGAAAATCCAACGTTCATTGATTCATCTCAGAAAGCAGCGACGCACGGCCCGTCGCTGCCCGGAAGTTCGGACACCCTTCCTGAAGTCTGATTTCACTGTACGGATGCAATGCGCTATATCAGTGCTTCTTAAACTGGTGAATGGTTCACCCAAGCACGAAAGAAATTAGTTTATGGAGTGAATGAAACTAGAGGGGTGGGTGAAGGGTGAATGAAATAATTTATCCAGATTTTGTTTTCTACACTTAAAAAAAGACATTGCCATTGAAGTGGTTAGTAAGCTCATTGGTTTTAATGGCAGTGGAGCTGGAACTTTGATATGTTTTTTTATCTATACCTATGGTTTTCTAATTTTTAAACTAACAGGATATTTCCCAAATTTACTGTAATATAACCGTTTAGGGAAGACCAGACGAGCTAGTGTGATCATAAATTTATAAATGGCAACACTAGAGGATCGCCGTATGCAACTGTTGAACTGTAACTTTATTTTGTGTAGAAATGTAGCTACCAAAAGTTTATATTTGGTGTTTTTGTGAGCTTTCGGGGAGGGTTATAGAAAGTTATATTAGTTGGAAAAAAATATATTAATTCACACACTCCATGATTTTTATAGCTAATTTTCCAAGAAATAACTGCAGTAATCAAAGCCCAAAAGGGTAGGCTAGGACTGAAGCCCAGTGTTTAGACGTTGGATTGTTTTTTTTTTATCATTCTAATAGAATGATTTTCCAACTCCAGTGGTAATTAAACTTTTTTTTCACTCCTAGTTTTTTAACATATTTTTAGGATGTTAAAAAAAGCTGAATAAAATAAACACTTACGAAATTAGTTAATTCATGTATTTTGTTCATGTGACAAAAATACATTATATATTGAATTGTACGCAAGGGAAAATAAGACGAAAATTACCAAAAAAACAAAGAAAATTTAGTCGAGTGAATTAAATTTTGTGATTATGACTCCAGGGTGAATGGCACTGAAATAATTTAAAGAGTGCCCACGGTTGACCCACGAGTCACTAAGGTAAACGCACGAGCCACTACGTTATTACAACGAGTGTAAATGTTTCCATTTTTAACTTGAACAGTAAATTTGACTCGTGGAAAACATCAAACATGTTTGAATTTTTTCACGAGTTAACAAGTTTCACGGGTACCTGCTGTTAGCGCCACGAGTCGCTAAGTTGCTCGCACGAGTTCCGACGTTCCCGCTACGTTGATTGTACGTGATTACCGCGAGTGAAAACTCGGGGTCACTCGTGGGTCAACTCGCAACGTGAGACAGGGATTTTACTTTAAGTAACTTCTACTAACACTCCCCTCCCCACTTACCAGTTCCAGTTTGCAACAATGTATCGCTGTTGAGATCACACCGTCCCTGGCCAACAATGGGCTTCCCAAGGAACCATCCTGCCTGTGGTCATCGATTGCCGGCCCTGATTTCTCCTGGTCTTTTCTTGTCTCCAGTTCTTCCCCTACCACCTCCTTATTTTCAGTCTGAAGAAGGGTCCCGATCTGAAATGTCACCTATCCATGCTCTCCAGAGATGCTGCCTGACCCGCTGAGTTACTCCAGTACTTTGTGTGGTTAGGTGCTGAAATGATACCTGTCTTCATACTGTATAACTCTAAATCTTTGGGATCTGATTAAATGTATCCAGGACAGTGTGAGAAGCTGGGGAAGACACTATGGGTCCATAGCCAGAGATATTTGTATCATCAATAGCCACAGGTGTGTTGCTGGGAGATGTCAGTGATATTTACCACCACAAAAAAAGTGTCTGATATTATGAGTAGCCTTTTCCCCGCTCTTGTTAATCTTCTTTTACAAAGTTGTTTTTAACTAAGGGCGGCACAGTGGCACAGTGGTAGAGTTGCTGCCTTACAAGCCGGGGACCCGAGTTCAATCCTGACCACGGGTGTTGTCTGTACGGAGTTTGTACGTTCTCTCGGTGACCTGTGTGGGTTTTCTCACGGTGCTCCGGTTTCCACTTATATAAGTATGTACAAAGACGTACAGGTTTGTAGCTTAATTTGCTTCTGGAAATTGTAAATTCAAAGGTCCAAAGGTTTAAAGGTCAGTTTATTGTTACACTTACCAATTAAGGTACAGTGAAACTCGAATTATCATACAGCCATACTAAAAAAAAGTGACAAGACACACAACTACATAAAAGTTCACATAAACATCCACCACATGGGATTCCCCACATTCCTCACTGTGATGTAAGGCAATAAAGTCTAATCTTCTTCCTTCTTTATTCTCCTGTGGTCGGGGCAGTCGAACTATCCACAGTCGGGGCGATGGAAGCTCCCGCGACAGGGCGATCAAAGCTCCCGCGTCGGGGCGGTCGATGCTTCTGCGGTTGGAGCTCCCAAAGTCGGTCTCTAACAAGGGACTGCCAGCTCCACGATGTTAAGTCCTGCAGGCTCCCCAAAGTTGGTCTCCGCAAAGGACGTCAACTCCACGATGTTAGGCCACAGTGCGGACAGAGATACGATACGGAAAAAAATCGCATCTCCGTCGAGGTAAGAGATTTTAAACCCCCCCCCCCCACACCCCCACATAAAACAAGCTAAAGAACACTAAAACATTCATTTAACACATACTAAAAAAAAACAACAAAGAAGGAAGGGGCAGACCGACTGTTGACAAGGCAGCCACTGCTAGCGCCACCCGATGGAGATTTGTCCCTAGTGTGTAGGATGGTGCTAGTGCACGGGGTGATCGCTGGTTGGCGTGGTCCTGGTGGGCTGAAGGGCCTGTTTCCATGCTGTATCTCCAGTCTAAAGATACTGAAGCACTGAATGTAATTTCTATGTGCCCAAAGTAATTTAAGTAATTGCCAGATAATAAATTGCATTAATTTTATTAAGTAGACATTGAGCATTACAGTCAAGTCAAGTTTATTGTCATATGCACAATTACGCTGAGGCACAAGTACATTACAGCAGCATCATAGGCACCTAGACTTGGACAACATACACAAACATTAATCACCCATAAATCACACATAAATTACACAAGGCAAAGTGCCAGAGACCCGGGTGTTCGATCCTGACTATGGGTGCTTTTCTGCATGGAGTTAGTACGTTCTCCCCGTGACCTGCATGAGCTTTCTCTGGGATCTCCTCGCACATTCCAAAGACGTACAGGTTTGTAGGTTAATTGTAAGGCAGCAACTCTACCGCTGCTCCCCCGTGCAGCCCACGTCTTACCTTCACACCTATCCCTCCCGCAGCCTTTGTACCCCGGAACATAAAGCCTTTAGTTCTATCCCTCCCTCAGTGATGTTTCTGTAACAGCTTTAATATTCCTGTACTACGTTCCATTTCATGCCCTGACTTCATCTGCCTGTCAGACACCTTCCATTGAAATAAATGAAGTTTAAACCGTCAGACTTCCTTTACTCCCTGCCGTGCTCCTGCCTGTTCCGTCTACTGAACTCGCTCTCTTTAACTTCTGTATTTGCCTCAACTCATCTGCCTCACTTCTGCTGCGAGTTCAATGGGTTAGAGATAAATTCACAAAACAGCATGTACTTTGCGGCTCATGAGCTTGGTTCTCCAACTAAAAAGCTGTCTACACGCATCAAATTGTAAAACAAAAGAGTTGACAAAGTTAAGAGAATTCTCCAAGTAATTAAACTTAGCCTTTGAATATCTGGCTATTTTTCTTCTAAAACAGAACATTTTGAATGTTATGTCAATAAACATGTTGTACAGCCAACTTGATTCTAATCACATATGGCATGAAAGGATACTTTCAAAGGGTTGCTTTTGAGTGAGACTAAGTCATTGCCACGAAGCAAGATTAATGTACAAGTTGATTTTTATCCCTGTTTATTTTTACTGAGAGGCCTGCAGGAAAGGCCAGGTTCATGGTGCAAGGCAGGAGCCAACGATCAAAGCACAAGAGAGAAACCAAGGTCAATCTGCCCGTCAAATCGTCCAAAAGTATATTTCCGAGAGAAAATTGTTTCAGTGGTTTATATTTCCTGGATTTCGTCTTTTATGGTAAGCAAAGAAAAGGATTAACCTCAAGAGAACTGTCCATGTAGTCACTAGCAGATTGCAAGGGTGCCTCTCACTCCTTTGAAGACCTTGGTTAATTTGCATTATGGTGGCGTGGCATGACTGGGGTATCCTCTGGCTCATTACAACTGCAAAACCAGACCTATCCAGCAAAGATCCATGAGTCCTTGTGGGCTACTCTCACACCTCCAGTAATCTCGGTTCCAAAGTTGCTAATGCAAGCCCGGTCGCATTCTTTCCATACGAGTTAGGAGCAATTTACCGCTGTCAATTAACCTACAAACCTGCACATCTCTGGGATGTGGGAGGAAACCGGATCACCCAGGGGAAACGCACGCACTCACAGGGAGAATGTGCAAACTCTACGCAAACGGCACCCGGGGTCATGATTGAACCAGGGCCTCTGGTGCTGTGAGGCAACAGCACTGCACAGCTGCTTTGCTGTAGCTTTTGTGTTCCAGCTTGTCGTCCTCCGGCAGCTGTGTCCAGCCTCACCATCTTCCTCCCCCTTCTGGATCTTTTTTTCCCCCTCCTTATCTGTTTCACCTATTACGCACGTATGGCTGATCTATCTCTCCCTCCTAAACCCATTCTCCTGCCTTCTCCCCATAACTCCTGACACCCTTACTAATCAATAATCTATCTATCTATCCCTGCCTTAAAAATATCAATTGACTCGGCCTCCACAGACTTCTGTAGCAATGAATTTCACAGATTCACCACCCTCTGACTAAAGAAATTCCTCCTCGTCTCCTTCACAAAGGAACGTCCTTTAATTCCGAGGTTATGATCTCTGGTCCTGGAAACATTATGGCCTTGTCTTGCACATATTCTAACATAGACTTACAATACCTACCACCCACACTTATTTACATTAACATTCAGCTCAGCATCAAATACTCATATTGCATGTAAAAGTACTGAAAATTAATTAGTAACGTGACACCATAGCAATAAGCAGTTGTCCAAAGTTAGATTACTACTGGTTGGCACTGCTCTGTCGCACACCTTTCGGAAGAAGTCTGTGTGCAACAAAAATCTCATTAAGAACAACGTCGCTCATGAAGGAAGGCAGGAAGTAATAAAGGATTTTTAACAGATCGATGATATACTCAGTGGTGTACCGAGACTTTGGATGTTGTGCTAATAAAGCGGTGAGAATTGTGTCAATTATTGGCTCTACGTGCTGTCGGAATAAAGGACCTAACGTGATGATGGTTTGCTTTAACTCAGCAAAATAATCTTCTCCGTAATCGTGCAGAAGAGCTGGTGAGAGGTTGTCCACAAGTTTCCCATACTGTTGCTCCCAAAATTCAACATTCCCAACTTGTCCTGAAATAGAAAATGTGATTATTATTATTATGATTATTATTACTCATTGGTGATCTTTCAAGTCACAAAGACCTTATATGTCTATCAATAAGCAGGCGTAGCAATGATCAGATCTGAAAGAAATATTCAGTCAAGCAAACATAACCGAAGCAATCAATTGTTAAAGAAGGAACTGCAGATGCTGGAGAATCGAGGGTTACACAAAAATAAATAAATAAATAAATAAATAAATAAATAAAAAGCTGGAGAAACTCAGCGGGTGCAGCAGCATCTAAGGAGCGAAGGAGATAGGTGACGTTTCGGGTCGAGACCCTTCTTCAGACCTTTTTTTTGTGTAACCACCGAAGCAATCAAGTTGGCAGTAAATCATGGGAATCATACATTTAGACTTTAGAATTTAGAGGTACAGTGTGGAAACAGGCCCTTTGACCCATCGATTCCACATTAACCAGGGATACTAGCACTATCCAACACTCCAGGGACAATTTACAATTTATAGAAGTTTGGAGTATAGGAGGAAACCGGAGCACCCAGAGAAAACCCACATGGTCACAGGGAGAACGTATAAACTGTGTACAGACAGCTCCCGTGGTCAGGATCTAACCCGGTTCCCTGGCACTGTAAGCCAGCAACACTACCACTGTGTCAATCTGCCGCCCCTATTTCTTCAATTAAGTAGTGAAAAATAAAATAAAAGCTCTGTGCTTAATCAGTAGTCCAGCTGGTAGAGTTGCTGCCTCACAGCGCCCGAGACCCGGATTCCATCCTGACTTCAGGTGCTACCTGTCTGAAGTTTGCACATTTTCCCTGTGACCATGTGGGTTTTCTCCGGGTGTTCCGGTTTCTTTCCCAAAATTGTATGAGTTTGTAAATTAAATGACCTCTGTAAATTGCTGCTAGTGTATAGGGAGTGATGAGAAAGTGGGATCACATGGAACTAGTGTGAACGGATGATCGATGGTCGGCCTGAATCTGGTGGGCCGAAGGGCCTGCTTCATGCTGTGTCTCTAAACTAAACTAAACAGTAAATTTTCACTTAAAATCTTTGGGAAAGTGCTTTCTGCTTGAGATTCTGGCAAGATGACTAGTGGCCGGCGTTGACTCCGTGGGCTAAAGGGCCTGTTTCAATGCTGTATCCTTCAATAAAACAATTGACAGATGCTGTCTTTAAGGAGTTTGTATGCTGACACTTGACCCAAAACGTCACCCATCCTTTTACTCCAGAAATGCTGCCTGACCTGCTGAGTTACTCCAGTCCCTCTCTTTGGTATGAACCAGCATCTGCAGTTCCTTGTTTCGACATCAAGATTTGACGATCTCTTTTGCTGGTAACAGTTTTGCACATCACTTGGGATAATACAGATCCTTTATGAATGCAAGTCATTACTGTTAGCCTTGTATGTTACACTAATTAACAGGAATGCATTTTACCTGTCTTGGTGGCACCTGGTTGGATGATGGATACTTGTACTCCCCATGGTTTCATTTCTTGACGTAGAATATCTGAAAACAACTCCAGTGCTGCTTTGGATGTTCCATATGGCGACATTCTTCCAAATGGTAGTTCCCCTGTTGACCATAAGATTATCACTGAGGTAGGCTTTAGTTTAGTTTACTTTAGAGATGCAGCGCGGAAACAGGCCCTTCGGCTCACCAAGTCCACACCGACCATCGATCCCCGTACACTAACACTATCCTAAACACACACCAGTAACAATTTAAAATTTTACTGAAGCCAATTCACCTACAAAACCCGCACATCTTTGGAATATGAGATGAAACCGGAATACCTGAACAAAACCCAAGCAGGTCACAAGAAGAACGTACAAACTCTGTACAGACAGCACCTGTGGTCAGGATTGAACCCGGGTGTCTGGAGCTGTAAGGTAGCAACTCTACCGCTGCGCCACCACCTCGCCCTTATATGACTTATATGAATGCATCTGCAACTTTCTAGTTCTTTTGATGCCAAATATTAGTGGTGTTTAAGAGACTTTTGGATAGGTACATGGATATGCAGGGAATGGAGGGATGTGGATTATGTGCAGGCAGATAAGAGTTGGCCTTGGCATCATGTTTGGCACAGATATTAACAGGCAAATGAACAGTCTTCTCATCAGCTGGGGTGTGGCCTGACCTGTCTACTCCATTGGAGACCTTTGAACTATCTTTAATTGGACTTTATCAGATTTAAATGTTATATATTGCACTAATGTTGTGCCTCTATCTGTGCACTGCGGACGGCTTGATTGTAATCATATACTGTATAGTCTTGTCTTAGCACTGGATAGCACACACACAAAAGCTTTTTGCTGTACCTTGGTACACATGACACCAATAAAATAGACTAAACAAGACCAAATAATGCTAGCCGAAGAGCCTGTTTCTGTGCTATCCAGCTCTGTGTTGTTATCCTCGAGTGAGACTCTTCTAATTTAATAAGAACATATTTATATTGTACCATACTTGTTTTATATCCATAGCTTGTTGAACTCTACTGATAGTAAAAATGAATAAATGGTTGTCCTGCCAAACCATTGAAAATATAGTTCAAAAATATTTCAATACTGATTGCGCAGTGACCAACTATTTTTGAGTTAATATTTCATATTTCATACAACATGCAAGCCAGTTGGGCCACATAATTTGCCCCTGTATCAGCCCAACTCCAGTCAATCCTGGTCATTTCCTTACAACCTATTCTTGCTCACACATACCCATTAACACCTCACTGATTCAACCACCAGCCTCCCACACCAGGTATGATGAGTTACAGTGACTAAACCTAAACATCAGCGTGCCTTTGGGATATGAGAGGAAGCAGGACCTCCTGGGAGAAGGGGAACGAGCAAGCTCCACACAGACAGCATCAGAGATCAGAATTGGACCTAATTGAGTGAACTTGTGGGATATCTGCACTACCCGCAGCATATCTGCGTCACCCACTCCTTCCCACATCCGGTGCCAACTAATAGTCCAGGGGGCTGGTGAGAAGGGCACAGTGCATGGCAGCAGATGGATACTCATGTATCCAAATCAGCTTCAGTAGTTTTACATTAGCAGCAGCCAACACGTCAGGAAGTGCCCTAGGCAAGAACAGTCATTGCAGGCTAGCTGTAAACCAGCCGTCAAATCCAATCGTGTTCTATTTATGAATTTTATGGCTGCAAGAATAACTAAAATTTATGCTCTAATGTTGAAGTACAAAAGTGATGAATGACTTAGAAACAGTCATTGCAACAGAAATAGAACATATTGATACAAAATGATGAAAACAGTTGACTGCCAAATTTAGTGAGCTTTCTCCTATCTTACTTTCCTATCAAAATTGTCCTGTTTTGAAATATCCAAAGAGTTTTCGGCGACATGGTTGTGTTGTGGTAGAGTTGCTGCCTTAAGGGCCTGTCACAGTGTAGGAGGTAATTCAAGAGTTCTCCCGAGTTTCCCGATTCGAACTCGGAGAATTACGGTAATAGCCGTTCGTAGGTACTCGGGGCTCTCGTGGACATTTTTCACAGTGCTGAAAAAACGTCACGAGTTACCGTGTTTCCCGAGTACCTGCTGTTAGCATTACGAGCCGTTACGAGACATCCACGAGCTCCGACGTAGCCGTTACGTATATTCTACGCACTTACCACGAGTTTGATTTTTTGTAAAACTTGGGAGAGCTCTTGAATTACCTCATACAGTGGGACAGGCATGACATCGCGCATGAGAACCGGGTTCGATCCTGAATACGGAATTTGTACGATCTCCCCATAACCTGCGTGGGATTTCTCCGGGTGCTCCGGTTTCCTCCCACGTTCCAAAGACGTACGGGTTTGTAGGCTAATTGGGTTGGTAAAATTGTAAATTGTCCCTGGTGTGTGCAGGATAGTGTCAGTGTGCGGGCATCACTGGTCGGCGCAGACCCTGTGGGTCGAAGTGCCTGTTTCCACCCTGTACCTCTAAACTACACTAAACTAAACTAAAATATGGTCTCAGATTCACAACTTAGAATGGATGTTGAACACAGGACAGGACTGCACAGCAAACAGACTCTTGTGCTCAACCTGAAGCAAAACAAATCTCACCTGCCTGCGTATGTTCCATACTTCTCCATCCCTGCATTTCCATGTGTCTGTCTAAAAGCCTTTTAAAAGCTAATGTCCTATCTGCTTCCATGGATTGTCACCTTGTCGTGGTGGAGAAGCTTGTGTGGACCTGAGATCTTGAGAGCTATGGAGCTATGCTCCTGGTAGGGCCACCCATGGCGGTATGATCGATGGAGAGGTCTCTGACCTAGACCTCAACGGTGGAACAGGCGGAGGACGATGGTTGACCTTAGTGGAGCGTCACAATGGCTGGGAAGGCGGATGAAGGCTGCAGCAGAAAAGGGTCCCTGGTCGTCTTGGACTCTATGCCACTGGATCCTGACCCAGATCTGTCAAGGTTGTCTGTGCATCAGTCTCCCCACATTAAACAAAGTCACGCAGAGGTGTCCTCCGTGTAGGGAATATCACTCTGGAGACACCCATGGTCAGCCATGACTGAAGTGGGCCTAAGAAGAAGTATATACCTCCACCACCATCCCCGCCAATTAGTTCCAGGAAGCCGCCGCCTTCTGTGTAAAAACCTTATCCCGTACATCTCCTTTAAACATTGCCCCCTTGACCTCAAGGCTGCGCCCTCTAAACTTTGACAATTCCACCCTGGCCTGTCCACCCTATGTATTCCTCTCATAAGAAAACAATCCAAGTCTGTCCAATCTCTCCTTGGAGCTAATACCCTGTAATCTAGGCAGCGTTCTGATTAATCTCTTCGACACCCTCTCCAAAACCTCCACATCCTTGCTGTAATCGGTGGAATAATTGTTAGAATAATTCTACCGCCATCAGAAAGTACCGTGGGATGCAGCTTCAACACACGCTGGTGACTATAAACAATTATGAGGTGAGGACTGCTATTTAACATTTCTGGGACTTGGCATGTGGAGGTAGCAGTAAGTTTTCTGCTTAATTTGGATCCTGCTGGCATGGCTCATTATAGAAAGATGGCAATGAGTGGTTGGGCTGAGAGGTACATATTCCTCCCTCCTTCCCTCCCCCCCACCCCACCTGCAACTTTCCTCCCTCTGGCTCCACAATTCGCAACTCTTTAATACGGTCTCACACCTTCTGCTTTTATGTCTGTTCTAACCATCCGCCGATCAACCCACCAACCATCGCCAGCATCCAATTATTAGCTTCCACGCTTTGTCTTGCCTCTCCTCCAGCTTTCTTCCGCCTCCTGCCCACCGCCCCCTCCACCACAATCAGTCTGAAGTAGGGTCCCGACCAGAAACGTCACCTATCCATGTTCTCCAATGATGCTGCCTGACCCCCTGAGTTATTCCAGCACTTTGTGTCTGTGTGTGTATTAACCAGCGTCTGCTGTTCTTTGTTCCTACATTGGAAATCTTTTGGAGCCGCACAGCATGAAAACAGGCCCTATGGCCCATTCTGACCAAGACACCCAAATAAGTTACAATGCTGTCAGCGTAACTATTTATTGAGTAAACTTTCTTTATCTGTTGTACAAAAAATACAACTGTGGTGCAGAAATAAATTTGGGTGATTGCTTGCATTGGCACAGGAAGCACATCTAAAAGAACTCATGATATTTTATTAGAAGCTGGACAGTTTTATTAAGTAACTAAGTTCAACATAGAAGAGCTGTAGTCAGACTTTTTAATAGGTGGAATGTTATTGTAACACAAAAATTGGCATGTCCGTGTGTATGCTTCAAATCTAATAAAATGTTATACCCAAAAGATTAAGGTATTTACGAGCACAAGACAAGGACACAAGAATTTCCAGCTTTTAAATGGAAGTACATAGAATACATATGGCCTGAAGTGAGATGATCTGCCAATCTTGAGGCCATTTAAGATTCCAGAGTTAGAAAGTCTCTGTGATTTGTGCACATTATAAAAGTATTATTTGTACTTAATGTTGTACTTGGTGGAAATAAAAGCTACGAGTAGAGTAAACCAACTTAAATTGTTTCTGCTGCAATTGAGCAGATTTTGATGTATGATCATATAAATGACCTGGAACTTTGGAATATAGAAACTTTTTTGATTTGTATGACAGAGGTTACTAGGATGTCATTTTGTACCATCAAATTTCACGTGAGATCCTGATTTCAATGCCAAAAACTATGTTCAAGGAGAGGATAATAAACTTCCCACGTTTATCAAGAACAGCGTGTTGTAAAGTTAAAACAACACCGCTATATATCCCTCCTGTTAGTAGTTCAGACCTGTCAGCCACTTTTTAAACACCTCCCAGGAACCATTACAGCTCTCTTACTATTGGAAATAACAACAACAACAACTTGTATTTATTTAAGAAAATGTTGCCATTTGTTTCTCAGGAGGGTTATGAAAGTTGGCACAGCGGCGCATCTTGTATGGCTGCTGCCTCTCAGCGCTGGAGACCCGGGTTCGATCCTGACTTCGGGTGCTGTCTGGGTGGAGTTTGCACGTTTTCCCAGTGACCGCGTGGATTTCCTCCGGGTGCTCTGGTTTCTCCCACATTCCAAAGACGGGCAGGTTTGTAAGTTAATTGGCTTCTGTAAATTGCCTTTCGTATGTAGGGAGTGGATGAGAAAATGGGATAACATACAAGTAATTTGAACGTGTGATCGATAGTCGGCATGGAGTCAGTGAACTAAAAGACCTGGTTCCATACTGCAACTTTCTATCAATTAATTATGAGGGTAGGCAATCAAGACCTTGTACAAAGAGGTAAGTTATAAAGCACGCCTTAAAGGACAAAATATTAACTCAGACCTTCATAGACATGGAATCACGGGTTTTAAGGCATCAGAATCTAAAAAGGTAGAATGGTAAAATTAAGGGATGCTCAAGAACTATTATCATCCAATGAGCACATGAGTGGTAATTGGACAGGATTTAGTGCACTTCAGGACATGGGCAGAGGAGGTGTATAAAGATTCAAAACTTAGCAATGTTTTTTTGGGTTCACAGAAAATATATGGAGCTTTCATGCCTTTTCTTAAACCTCTCCCCATCACTTGCCCTGCCTGCAGTCTCATACCAAGCAAATTCCTGAACAAACCCAATTTTTGTCCATCCTCATTTTAAAATCTCTTCCCTGCACGGGAGACCCGACCTTTTTCCAGTCGGGTCTCCGTTGTCGTTGGGGCCTAGTACCGTCGAGCGGACTCCAACTGGAACGCCCTGGCGGGCTCCAGTCGCGGAGCCTGCGGACTACTTCCCATCATGAGGCTGGCCGGCCTTGGAGCGTGGGGAACGGTGGTGGCTCGCTGCTGCGACCCGACTCCGGAGCTCGGAGGCTCCAGCCGCAGGCCCGGTGGACAGGAACATCGGGAGCTCGCGGGTGCCTTGTGGGAGACCGCTTTATTGAAGTTCCCGCAACGCAATTTCTCCCGCTCGTGTCGCGGGGTTGGAACGACCCGGAGCGGGGCCGTACATCGCCCGGCGCGGCTTTAACGGTCGCGGGACATGCCAACGCCCACCGGGGGCTCCAACTTTGAGACAGTAAGACCTGGAGCGGGCCCGTACATTGCCCGGCACGGCCTTAACCGCCGTGGGACTTATCACCACCCGCCTAGGGCTTTAACATCGGGAGAAAAATGGTAGACAGGGGAGAGAAAAGACTTTGCCTTCCATCACAGTGAGGAGGAGATTCACTGTGATGGATGTTTGTGTGAATTGAATTGTTTGTGTGTCTTGTAGAAATAGTTTTGTTTGTATGGCTGTAGAAACAGAGTTTCATTTGAGCCTCATTGAGGTTCAAATGACAATTAATAAATATTATATTGTTGTTGTATTCCAACTGCTGGATCGTCCAGTTGCGAACCATTTGTACACCCCTTCCCATACTGACGTTTCTGCCCTGGGCGTTCCTATTGCCAGAGTAAAGTCACATGCAAACAGGAGGAACAGCACCTCATACTCCGCCTGGGTAGATTACAACATTGTATGTATATTGGATTCTCCAATTTTAGGTAACTAACCTGCAAACAACACTTTTCCCCTTCCCATCCCCCGTCTTCCCTTTGCCCCTCCTGGATTTACACCCATTTCTTAGGTATGTTACAAAACTTACCTTCGGCGGCGCTGCAGTTCTGCCACTGCCCGTGTGCGTGACTTTGGCGCCTTTGAGAGGGGGGCGGGTTTAAAATGCCGTTTTCTCCAGTCTGTTCAAATCAATCTTTGTCAGGCTGTTTAGTTGCTGAGAAAAATCGCTCCGTCATACGTTCTCTTAAGTTTTTTTTAAACTACACTGGATAATTTAATAGCAGGAGTAAATTAAAATGCATCTTCCAATCCCGTCAACGCTGACAACGGGACGGATCTCAGGTACGGGACAAAGCAAGGTAAGCCGTTTATTTTTACATATAAAAGTGCTTCTTAGGATGCTTTTAATCAAAATTTCATGTTGCGAAAAGGTGACTTAGGCCCCATACGAACTGGCAGTATTTTTCCTGCCGATATGGGGTTTAAATTCACCACAAATGCAACGTTCCAAACTATCGCATTCCACAAAATCCCACTCGTAAGATGATTTAATTGGCCATTAATTTACGTGAATTAAACACTAAATTTCTTCCATTTGGCCTATAAATTCATGACAATAAGATTTAAAAATCATGTTATATTGTGAATTCTTGTGTGAATGTTATTTGGACACTAAGGCTATTTAAAAATGTTAACCCTTTCTTAAGAAATGGATAGATGTTTAGATCTAGTAATTGAATTTTGTAATTAGCTACAATTAGGTAACTAACTAATTATATGCTTTAGTTTCACGTCAACCAAGTAAGATTGTTTCATATTTGTTTCAGAATGCTTCAATCTATAATAACTGAAAATTTCATTCAGTTCGCTTAATTTTTAAGAAAGTTATGGGCTGTTGACTGTCCTTGATCACAGCTTTTGAATTAAGTCAATGGAAAAGCAATAGGGAACATGATGCTAATTTCCGAGTATGAAAATGGCTATAACTTTTTTTAATACTGAAGATATTAAAGTTAATTAGGTGTCAAATTAAACGAATTTATCCCATCAGATTTTTATGCTTTATCTGATGGGATAAATTGCAGACTTGATTTTTAAAATCTCAAAATGTTGTAACATTACTACATGTCTCTGATGTTCACTCTCACCCAGACCCTCCATCTATATTCCTTCCTCTTGCTTCACAATTCACACATCCTCTATCCTGGCGGGGTCTCGCAGGCCGGACAGAGGAGCCAGGCCCCACGGCTGGGGCCGGGTCGGCACCACGGAGGCATGAGTCGACAATTAAGCGGTGGCAGCGGTGAAGACTCGTGACAATGGGGCCTCGGCGCTGGTGAAGCCTCGCGGCGGCGGCGATGCCTTGTGGGTCGACCCATGGTCGACTCTCGATGAGAGCGTGGTGGACAACCGTGAGGGAGGATGAACAATGGAGGACCCGGCGTGTTGGGACAGCCATGAGGGAGGTGGGGGGAGAACAATGGACAATGGGGACCGGGTGTGGGGGGAACGATGTGGGAGGGGGGAGTATAAAAGGAGGAGCCGGCGTGCTTTGTAAATTTGTCAGCACCATAGGTGGCTGCTATTTGCATTCATTGGGTATGCAAGCAAATAATCTCACTGTGCCAAGTCACATGTGTCAATAAAGTATCCCATTCCATTCGATATCTCACACTTTTTGTCTTTTCTCTTGCCTTCATCCAACCATTTGTCTATCAAAGCCCCCCTCACCTTTATCCAACTATCACTTGCCAGGATTTGTCCTGCCATCATTTTTTTTCAAGTCCTATCCCTTGCACCCCCTCCCCTCCATCCCTACCACAATCAGTCTGAAGAAGGATCCTGCCTGACCCATTGAGTTACACCAGCACCTTATGTCTCATTTTGGAAACCACCATCTGCAGTTCTTTGTATCTCTCATTCCCTTGGACAGCAGACCTAATTGAAAAATCAATGTACAATTTTGGAGTTAGAATCGTTTAGGCTGACTGTTCCCTAATCACACGCTCCCCCCCGCAACGGATACCAACTTCTTTCTTGCCTGAGTCAGTCCACGGTTGGAGGATCCAGGCTTGGATCTTTAGTTTAGTTTAGTTTGGAGATACAGTGCGGAAACAGGCCTATCAGCCCACTCAGTCCACGCCGACCAGCGATCCCCATATACTACACACTATCCTACACACTAGGGACAAATTGCAATCATTACTGAAGCCAATTAACCTATAAACCTGTATGTCTGCGGAGTGTGGGCGAAAACCGGAGCATCCGGGGAAAACCCACGCAGTCACGGGGATAACGTACAAACTCCGTACAGACAGCACCCGGAGTCAGGATCAAACCAGGGTCTCTGGCGCTGTAAGGCAGCAACTCTACCACTGCGCCACTGTGCCGCACCCTCTAATATTTATTTAATTTCTTCCAATGGATGACTGGTAGTTTGATTAGTAAGAGTGTTTGGGGTCATGGGGCAAAGGCAAGAGACTGTGGTTGAGAGGGAAAGATAGAGCAGCCATGATAGAATGACAGAGTAGACTTGATGGGCCGAATGGCCTAATTCTGCTCCTAGACCTTATGAATTTATGTATTGAATCCGTGGGTAAAAACTGCTCTTAGTAAACTTTCAATAAACACGCTTGGTGCTCACAACGCTGAATGCAGGCGGAAAAAACAACACCATTGTGACTGGCCCTAGACTGCTGAAATAATGCCAAAAGGCCACAGGCCTCAGCTGTAAACAAATGTAACCAATAATGTGCAATCCCCTTACTAGACAGAAGAAAGTCCAGACTGTTCCTATTGAAACAGTGGAAATAAATGGTTTTGTCCGTATGTTTGAACTGCTGCCAATCCTGGAGAGTAATCCAGAGTTAATTATAGTATTTCACAGAGAGGAGTGGCTCAGTGCCTCCCAGTCAGATGATTGTGAGTCCAAATGCTGTTCTATAGATATCAGTGCATAATTGAACACTGAGTTCTGCACAGGAGTGTTATGGGCCTGTCCCACTTAGGCGATTTTTCAGGTAATTGCCGGCGACTGCAAAGCCAATGTGATACAGACACATACCACGATGACCAGGGAGGTTGGCACTGTAATTAATACGGCTAAAGCACAGTGTACGGTATGTCCTTTAAAAGAGGGGGTTAGAGTTGGCGGGGGGGGGGGGGGGAAGAGGGGAAAAGGAGTGGAGACCATTTTTAAGAAGTCAGAGATACACGGCTGCGAAGCTCAGCGGACATTATCATTGCCGGTCAGTTATTCTTGGTTCTGAAAACTACTGCTGATGTGTTTTTTCCTACAAAGAGCCAATGAAATTCACCGGTCAGCAAAAATTACAAATTTTGGGGATTTTAAAAATCAAGTCTGTATCCCATCAGATAAAGCATAAAAAGAAGTTTAATTTGACACCTAATTCACTTTCATATCTTCAGTACTAAAAAGGTTATGGCCATTTTCATACTCCGAAATTAGCATCTTGTTCCCTATTGCGTTTCCATTGACTTAACACAAAAGCTGTGATCGAGGACAGTCAGAAGCCCATAACTTTCTTAAAAATTAAGAGAACTGAAATAAATTTTCAGTTATTATAGATTGAAGCATTCTGAAACAAATAACAAACAATCTTACTTGGATGACCTGAAATTAAAGCATATATTTAGTTAGTTACCCAATTGTAGCTAATTACAAAATTCAATTACTAGATCTAAATATCTATCCATTTCTTAAGAAAATATTAACATTTTTAAATAGCCTAAGTGTCCACATAACATTCACACAAGAATTCACAATATAACTTGATTTTTAAATCTCATTGTCATGAATTTATAGGCCAAATGGAAGGAATTTAGTGTTTAATTCCTGTAAATTAATGGCTATTTAAATCATCTTGCGAGTGGGATTTTGTGGAACGCGATCGTTTGTAACATTGCGGTTGTGGTGAATTTAAACCCCATATCGGCAGGAAAAATACTGCCGGGTTGTATGGGGCCTAAATCACCTTTTTGCAACGTAAAATGTGGATTAAGGTAATCCTAAGAAGCAAGTTTATATGTAAAATGCAGCACCAGCTACAACCTATGAGAATCTAATAGAACCTTTGACCTCCTGGCAGCCCACTAGGACATCCTGGCAGCCCACCTACAGCACGAGAATTCTCGCTATTCTTCATGGCAGCTTCATTCTGGTCGCCGCTAATTTTTCAACATGTTGAAAAATTCACGGCGACCATAATGAGGCTGCGACTAGTTCCCAGAATGCGGGAACTCCTCACGACCACGAAGGCGACTCCCCACCAACCACCCGTGAGCATGTGGCGACTGCATAGTCTCCTGTAGTTACCTAAAAAGTCGCCTATCTATCGTTTGGATGAAATATTGGATTTAGATTCCATCTCCCACTCAGATGCACTTAAAAGATCTGACAGCATTATTTTATAACAAAACAGCAATGGTCCTCCATATCCCCATGGCTTAGTTTCAATAAAATGCATTTAAACTAAGGTCCCTGTTGTGCTGCTGCTGCTGCAAGTAAGAATTTAATTGTTACCTTTCAGTACAGGGCGCCAGGGTGGCACAGTGATAAAGTTGCAGCCTAACAATGCCAGAAACCCGGGTTCGACCCTGACTACGGGTGCTGTCTGTACGGAGTTTGTACGTTGTCCTTGTGACCGCGTGGTTCTCTGCGTGTGCTGGATTCCACCCACATTCCACAGACGTGCAGGTTTGTAGTTATTTGGCTTCTGTAAATTATCACTAGTAGGATAGAACTAGGGTACAGTCTGAAGAATGGTCTCGACCCGAAACGTCACCCATTCCTTCTCTCCGGAGATGCTGCCCGTCCCGCTGAGTTACTCCAGCTTTTCGTGTCTATCTTGATCATTGGTTGGTGCAGACTCGGTGGGTTGAAGGACCTGTTTCCATGCTGCATCTCTTGACTGTTGTAGCAATCTGGAACTTACAACAGTCAGTTTGCATACATAGCAGAGTTCTCTATTATACCCTATCTTATATCTATTGTTAACACACATCATCAATACAGATTGTATAGCCATTATCTCACTGTTGCTTGCATGACCCTGTGTGTAAATTGAGTGTTGCAACAGTGACCCTAGTTCCCATGCATTTTATTACAACTGCGCTCTGGGGAATTTATTTTGCCTTGCTGGACTACTGCTCTTGATATCCACCCAACCTCCAACACGTCCCTGCATTAAACATTGACCAGTTTATTTGCTTTGGTAACATTGCTTCATGTTCAAATATTTGACAGAAGACCCATAGAGACTTCATGTTCTCCCATTAATGGCAGCACAGGGCCAAGGATAACACAGTAATGTAAAATCAAGCCACAGGCCACTTAAAATATATTGCCTGTGAAAAGTCATGAGATTATTTATGTGTAGGAAGGAACTGCAGATGCTGGTTTAAACCGAAGATAGGCACAAAATGCTGGAGTAACTCAGCAAGTCAGGCAGTATCTCTGGAGCTTTATATTCCTTCTCTCCAGGGATGCTGCCTGTCCCGCTGAGTTACTCCAGCATTTTGTGTCTATCATGAGATTATTTACACTGGTATCAAACACTCAAATGTGGTAATGTTATCTATTGCACTTGAAGCTTGCCTCAGCTCACCCGTCTATTCATGGCATTGATCTGGTGCCATGGGTTGTGATGCTGGAATTCTGTGCTGAGAGGGAAAATATAGATATACGTTCTCAAAAGTAGCAACAGGCTGGAATTATAGAGGTAAGTAATCGGTGTTCATTGCAGACCAAACCTTGGAAATAAATGTTGTTCCTTTTATCTTTTATCTGTGCATTCTGGATAGCGTAATTGTATTAATGTACAGTCTTTTCTTTGACTGGATAACATGCAAACAAAAGCCTCAGAACACATGACAATCTATCTATCTATATATTACTAAAACTTTCATCTTGTTTGTTTGTGAGTTTGCGTGTGAATGAGTGAGTGAGATCCTGAAATTACACCAAAATGGTACACGATAGTGCTACAATCTTTGGAACACCTTACTCACCATTGTCCTGTGGTGTGTTGTATCAAAGGTTTGTTCAGATTGATGGTATATTTTACAAGTTATTCACATTTTTAACTTTACAAAACCCCACTTTGAGAAAAATAATGTTGCAATCACAGAGCACTGAGTCCTGCCAGCAAGTTTTTAAAGTTTGAAAACAGGGAGGCTGAGGACGGGGAGGGAGTGCTGGGGGAGGCAGGGGAAGTGCAATTGGATTATTTTTTAAATTCCTGCCAGCAAGTACAATTGGGAGGCTGAAGAGGAGGGGGAGGGAGTGCTGGGGAATAAGGGGAAATGAGCCGTCCCTGTGCAGTTGGGGGCTATGGGCGAGTGGTGGAATATTGTGTTGGGGGAATGGGTTGCATTGGGGGAATGGGTGAGTGGTGGAATATTGCGTTGGGGAACGTGTTGCATTGGGGGACCAGGCCTTCCATGTTACAGGGACCCAACGGGTCTCACGTGGTCTAGTAATAAACTCAAATAACATTAATCTCTGATGCTGTGAGGCAGCAACTCCACAGCTGCGTCACCGTGCTGCCCTCGAAGCCACAGTGCCACTATAAAAAGTTGCAGAGACATCGAAGACAGTCAATGCTGGAATCTGGAGCAAGAAACAAATTGCTGGAGAATCTCAGAAGGTCAAGCAGCTTTTGTGAGGGAGAAAGAACTTGCTGAGGTTTTGCATCCAAATCCTGCATAAACTTGAACTATGTGTTTCATGTATACTCTGGGAGAACAATCACTTTCTGCACTCACATACTGCCAATTTTACTTTAGTTTAGTTTAGTTTAAAGATTTGGGCTGAAGGGCTTGTTTCCACGCCGACCAGCAATCACCTATACACTAGTTCTATCCTACACACAAGGGACAATTTTACAGAAGTCAATTAACCTACAAACCTGCACATCTTTGGAGCACCCGGATAAAACCCACGCATTCACAGATAGATCGTACAAACTACATACAGATAGAAGGTGTAGACAGTATTGAACCCGGGTCTCTGGTGCTGTGAGGCAGCAACTCCACTGCTGCGTCACCGTGCCGCCCTCAAAGCCACTGTGCCACTGTCAGTCAGTCACTCATAAACAGTCTTTATCTCTCTTTCTCTCCTATTATGACATAGAAAAAGACTATTCAGCTGTGTTCTAGTTCCGAGATTATTATCTTGCAAATGCCCATGCAAATGTGTCATGCAGCAATTATACCATTCTGCAAAAATAGCCGTAAGTGAAGAAATGGAGAGTTCACTGGTTCCCATTCCTATGTCTATTATATCCCATTATCCAATCCCGCTTTACCTTTCATTACGTTGATCCCATGAGAAGGTATTTAATCATTAATCATTTTTAGTACAATACTCTGATACAATGGCATCAATCTGTTTTGCAGGTGCCATTTAAAATCATTGTTCATCGCTCTGTTAATTAAATGCAACATGAATACATTGGCAGCCGCAGAGAGCGGCCGAATTGTGCCGGGTGTGAGTGCCAAGGCAGATGCTTTCCAGCAAGTGTTCAGCATGTTTATAGTCACTTCGGGCCAACACACCAATCCTACAAACTGCTTACGTAGTGAAAATAATGTGTTCCTGGATGTGATCAAAACACGTAGTGTTTACACTTTCAAAGTATTGGCTATTATAAATCACATAGAATTAAGAAAAAACACTTGTGTAAATCTAAAGAATCAGGGGGACTGACACTCTCTAACTTATTGTATTACTATTGGGCAGTGAATATTAAAAATATAATCTATTGGTTGGACAGTTCTGCCCAACAGGTAGATTGGATAAGAATGGAGAAAGAGGATTGTTCCCCTTATAATATAGGAGCGATCCTTCTTTCCCCGTTGAAACTGAGCAATATAATATATAAGAAAATTCCAATTATTCACAGCGTAATACGAATTTGGAATCAAATAAAATTAACTTTAAAATTAAGAAAATTATCGCTTCTTTCTCCAATAGCTAATAATCCCTCATTCAAACCATCCATTATTGATAAGACGTTTATCCAATTGCGAAAGATTAGGAATTAAAACAATGGAAGATATGTATGAAATGGGAAAACTTTTATCATTCCAACAGTTACAACTAAAATATAATTTGAAAAGTAATCAATATTTCAAATATCTTCAAATTCAAGATTATTTGAAGAAATATATACAAGGATATCAAACTCTAACCCCAGATTTACTGGAGGAAGGAATGAATAGAAAGGCAGAATCAAACAATTTAATATCTTACTTATATAATATAATTTTAAATATAGAAACACCAACGACAGAGGCAATTAGAAGGGACTGGGAACAAGAGTTATTGATAAAAATTCCTAACGATAGATGGGAAAAAAATGTATTATATGTAAACAAATGTTCAATTAATGTAAGACATAACCTAATTCAATTTAAAATTTTACATAGATTATATTATTCGAAAACTAGACTGAATAAAATATTTTCAAATGTTTCCCCCATCTGTGACAAATGTCTAACTCAAAATGCCACTATAGCACAGTCCTTTGTCTCTTGTACAAAACTGTATAAATTTTGGAATTACATTTTTTGGAATTTTTACAAAACTATTTAATACAAAATTGAACCCCAATACAGAACTGATTATCTTTGGATCAATGGAAGAGGGAAGTAAACTAACTATATTCCAAGAAGCTTTTCTTAATTACGGTCCAATAACAGCAAAAAAACTTATACTCAAATTTTGGAAAAACGTAACCACGCCAACATTCAAAATGTGGATTTCAAACATGTCTGAAACGCTACATCTTGAAGAAATTAGATTCCTCCTACTAGGCAAAGCAGACCAATTCTTAAAGACTTGGTCTCCTTTTATCAACTTTTTACAAGCATATGGTGCAACATAACATAACCTTAGAAATTAAATGGTTTAGAACCGGGTGACGGATGGGCAAAAATACGAAATAGGTAGATCTCCCCTAATCTCTCTTTTCTTTACTTTCTCCTTCTATTTCAATCTTTTTAGCTTCTCATCTCTGTCCGTTATTTCTTTTGTTATCTGTTTCTACTTGCTTGTCTATCTATTCCGACACTCTTTATTTCTTTTTTCTCTCACTGTTCTTTTATTATTAAATAAAAAATACGAAGTTGTACAAGAATGGAAATATGTATGTATGTATTAGGTACTCAAGTACCACACTATTGTATTTACTTCTAACAAAAATAAACAAAACAAAAAAAAAGTATTGGCTACAATATACCAACTTATTAATGGCTCTGTCGCACAATTATTTGGGATTTTAATAATGCTGTTTGCACATCTTTACTCCAAAATTATTACTCAAGACTACTTGCATCTCATTACATAAGGGCTCTGATCTAATAGGATTGATTGAAAGGTGCAGCAGTGGAAACAACCAACTTTGACCCACCGAGTCCACGCTGACCATCGATCATCCGTTCACATTAGTTCCATGTTATCTCATTTTCACATCCACCCTCTGCACCGTAGGAGCAATTTATAGAGGCCAATTAACCTACAAACCTGCATGTCTTTAGGATGTGGGGGGAAACCAGAGCACCTGGAAGAAACCCAGGCACGATAATTAATGGGGAAATTGTGTTTTCATGCACAATCAGTGAAGTGAGCCCACATTCTTTTCACAACACAAAGAAGGACAAGGGAGGTGAGAGAATTACATTTCTGAGCCGTGGAAATCTTATTGAGCCATTTGAACTTCATGAGGTACCACACTGCACTGGATCTTAATTACAATCTTAGAGGTTTGTCAGGAGAACATTTCTTAGTCCAGACATTTTAACCACTTGGCTGCACTTCCTGAGCATGATTTGCCATAACAGGCCTCATAAACCATAACAGGCCTCACAAACCCAGAGAGCAACCTTTACAATCTATTCAGCCATCCCAGTAAAATACTTTGAGGCAAACCAGCTTGACAGGTCAAATGGTGTCGAGCCATAAACAGGTGCCTAATGTAAACCTTTTCATCTAAATTGAAGATGTTTTGCAGAAAGAAAACCTGCCACTTTCCCTTTATTTTTTCTGGTGGTTTGGCAGTATTTTTGCTTTATAGCCGAGTGTTGACAATACTATTGTGCTCTATTATTGCTGTGTAACCGTGTGACGGTAGTAGTTGCTGTAAAGGGCCTGTCCCACTAGCGCGCGATTAGACGCGACAAGCGCGACAAATTCGGACGCGGGGGTCGCGTGGGGGTCAGGCGATCCCGGTGCGAGTGAAGGGCCTGTCCCACTAGCGCGCGATTACACGCGCGACGTCCGAAGGAAGGACGTTATTTTTCATCACGTGACGATGCGCATGAGCATGCGCGTTGCACGTCGGGCAGTGACGTCATCACGCAACGCCACGCTGAAGACGCACAACGTCAAAACATCATCACGTTAATCACGTTCTGCGCGACAGGATTTTGCCGCGCGTAATTTTTTAAGCAGTGTCGGTTTTTGGACACTACGCGCGATGTCGACACCAGCTACACACAACTCGACGAGACTCCGGCGATCGCAGTGGGACAGGGTCACGCGAGGCCGGGCGACTAAAGCGACCACGGTAGGTCGCGCTTGTCACGTCTAATCGCGCGCTAGTGGGACAGGCCCTTAAGGGTGATAGAGTCTAAGTTTACTTTAGTTTAGAGATGCAGCGTGGAAACAGGCCCTTCGGCCCCTCGAGTCCACACTGTCCAGCGATCCGCGCACATTAATACTACCCTACACACGCCAGGGACAATTTTACATTTATACCAAGCCAGTTAGCCTACAAACCTGCACACTTTTGGTGTGTGGGAGTCACCCTTACCTTAAGGACTATGCTAGATGATTAAAAGTTGAAACATTGTTGTATCGCTGTTGAAGATGGACAATCACAATATGTTCACTTGTTGGCAATTTTCAAGTGAGTGACCAAGAATAAGTGACTCAAGTCACAGGTTGGAGAAAGTAGGGAAGGGCAAATGACCTGATTTGTAAAGGAGTAGTAAAACAGAACACTTTCATCAAAACTGAAAAAAAGATTAGCTTAGGCAGATGGCAGATCAGGCAAATATTGAAAAATTCAGGAAAAATAAAACACAAGTGGTAATGCCCAAAACGCTGGGGGAACTCAGTGGGGACTGGGGAGAGAATGGACTGGCAATCTTTCAGGTCGGGGCTGCAATTTCATCTGCAAACCCTGGGGTGACACGATGGCGCAACAGTAGAGTTGCTGCCTTACTGTGCCAGAGAAACGGGTTTGATCCTAACTATGTGTGCTGTCTGTATGGAGTTTGTATGTTCACCCTGTTGCCACGTGGGTTTAATCCAGGAGCTCTGGTTTCCTCCCACATTTCAAAGAGTGCAGGTGTGTAGGTTAATTGGCTTCTGTAAATTGTCCCGTGTGTGTATAATAGAACTAGTGTAGGGATGATCGTGGCCGGCACAGACTCGGTGGGCTGACGAGACAGTTTCCACGCTGTATCTGTAAACTAAAACCTAAAACTTATTTGGCCTTTCTCCCTCTTTCTCCTCCCTTAAGACTTAGTTATGGATAACATTTTACTTATCCATCCTCATATCTGCTTACGTGGCTTGGTGTAAACCGTTGCCCAATCATGATCCAGCAAAGTCACCATAATCTCAAAGAACCTTTTAAACGTGACAATGTTATACTCTGTACACTTCAGCAGCAGAACTGACAACATTTGTCAACTTGGGGAGTAGTTAATAAGATTTAGCTGAGAGCTTTTATCACACGTTTTTTTCAGTTTTCTGAGTGCCAGTGAGTGAGTTTTCCCCACACCAAGAAATCTCCCAGCTGCAGTTAAAATATGTGCATGATTTTAATTCTCCAGACATTCTCGTCAGACATGTACAAAACCTGGAGTCTGTTCCCCATGCCTGCAACAGCAGTCAAAGTAATTACGCTGTCAAAATTAATCAAAAGGGAGCAGAATTCACTTTCGGGGGAGCAGGGATTAGCTATCTAATTGAGAAATGTTACTGCCAGCAGTCTATGCAATTAAAGTACACAGTCTAAAAAAAACACAAACGAATGCCCACATCTTCTCCACTGCATGTTTAAACTAGGAAAAGTAGAAAGAATGCTTGAGGTCACTCTGGAACTCCCTTGTTGAGGTCTGCCCTGGCCCTTCTATGCTTTGTAAGTTTTCAACAAGTACTTTCAATTGCTCAGCTCACCAAGGCCAAGGCAAATGCACACCAAATTAAACCTCTGCATACCGATGGTGCTTTAAAAGGTTGTGCCCACTACTTTTTAGTGCAGTTTATATGCAGAGATAAAGAGTGTTTAATTTTCAAGCGCAGGAGGACAAGGGGTGATCGTACAAAATCATGAGCGGAATAGATCGAGCGTCTTGCTCAGAGCAGCGGAATTGAGAACCAGATGACAAAGGTTTAAGGTGAGGGCGGAAAGATTTAGTTTAGTTTAGTTTAGAGATACAGTGCAGAAACAGTTCCTTCGGCCCACCGAGTCCGCATCTACTGGCGCTCCCCATACATTAGCACTATCATACACACTCGGGACAATTTACAATATTTTCAACCAATGCCAATTAACCTACAAATCTGTAAGTCTTTGGAGTGTGAGAGGAAGCCGGAGCACCTGAGGAAAACCCACATGGTCACGGGGAGAACGTACTAACTCTGTACAGACAGCACCCCTAGTCGGGTTCGAATCCGGGTCTCTGGCGCTGTAAGGCAGCAACTCTACCGTTGCGCCACCGTGCTGCCCTTTTAATTTAAAATCCATACCGACCGATAATCCCCATACACTAGCACTAGCACAATCCTACACTCTAGGAACAATTTACAATTGTTTTTACCGAATTCAATTAACAGACAAATCTGTACGTCTTTGGGTGCTGCAGTTTTCTCCTTCTTTCCAAAGCCTTGCAGGTTTGTAGGTTAAATGGCTTCAATAGATTATCACTTGTGTGCAGGATGGAACTAGTGTATGGGTGATCGCTGGTCGCCGTGAATTCGGTGGGTCGAAAGGTCTGTTTCCATGCTGCATCTCTAAACTAAACTAAACCAACGTTTGATCAGTTAAATAAATAGCCCAAATGGGAAGTCATTGTGAAAAAGGTGAGAAAAGAAAATATAGCAGAAAACTAACCAAAACCAAAACATATCTTTATATCGAATGCTCTAAAGAAAAAGAGACCAACTAAACAAAAAGACTATATAATCGACTGCTAAGCATTGCTTTTAATGTTTGCTTTGACTGGTTGATATTTGTGTGACAATTTTACCTTGGATAGCTAATCTTCAAATCAAATTGTGGTCAATTTCCAGGCTGTACATACTTACATCTAGAATAATAGCCAATAAGCTGTATTCCAGATATATATTGGCTGTCAAATGAAACTGGCACAAATATGGAATTCCTCCTTCCTAAAAGTTGGTGTTTATTCTCCCCAGTAACGTGACAGCAAACTGGGCAAAGACCTAACATTGCTGATTGTACATTTCTCAGCAGTTCCATACACTCTTAAGTGGTGTGAATCATTATTTTCTCTGATCCTCGATATATCTCATGTCACCACTCACAGACCACCCACGAGTCCTCTTTATCAAGGCCAGGCGATGAAGCCAGCCAAGATCAAGCAGAAATAGAGTCAGGAAGGGATTATGATGGAGTCAGGGCTGCACTGCGGCAAGCAACAGTCTCAGAGCTGAAACCGGATCTTGCAGAGCTGATGCCAACCTTGTCAATTGCTTGTCAATTATTTTTGGCAATCTACAAAATGCAGGTTTTTGCTCTGGATAAGGGAGCACCCAGGAGGAGGTCAGCATGCAATCATTGTGATTCACTGAGCATAATGGTAGTATGCGTACTTAACGTTATAGAGTCATACAGCACGGAAAGAGGCGCTTCAGCCCAACTTGTCCATGCCGACCAAGGTGCCCATCTAAGATAGTCCCATATCCCATCATCTGGCCCTTTTTCTTCAAAACCTTTCTGATCCATGTACCTGTCCAAGTGTCTTTTAAATTATCTTATTGTACCTGACTCAACTACTTCCTCTGGCAGCTCGTTCCATATTTAATTTAGAGGTACAGCATGTAAGCAGGCCCTTAAGCAAACCAAGTCCCTGCCGACCAGCAATCACCCATACACTAGTTCTATCCTACACACGAGGGGCAATTTATGAAACCCAATTAACCTCCAAACCTGCACGTCTTTGGAATGAGAGAGGAAACTGGAGCATCCGGAGAAAACCCATGAGGTCACAGGGTGAACGAACAAACTCCGTACAGATAGCACCCATGGTCAGGATTAAACTCAGGTCTCTGGTAACTCCAGAATTCCACCATCTATGAGTGAAAAGATTGCCCCTTGGGTTCCTATTAAATCTTTCTTACCTTCTCACCTTAAACTTATGTCCTCTGGTGCTTGAATCTGACGCTGGGTAAAATACTCCATCCATTCACCCTATTCAAGAAGAATTGCTCTTAACACCTACATAAAACCACCCAAGACTGAGATATAAATACACTAGTTAAATGCAATGAACCAACACCAAATTTATTGAGATGTCCAAAGTCAGTTTGGCAAGTTAAGGGCCAGTCCCTCTTGCAAATCATGTGATTTAAATCTCTCCCATTCTGATAAGCTAAAATATTATGGTCAAGAAATTAGTGATAGGCTTAGAAATCCTATTGTGTTGCCCAGGGTCCTTATGCCTAACATGACTGATTTGTTTTGTAAAATCAATTGCCATTGCGATCAATGTGCTGTAGCATGCATAGTCATACAGGCATAGAGTCATAGAGTCATACAGTGTGGAAACAGGCCCTACGGCCAAACTTCAAAAAGTTATGAACACTGCCCAGTCCATCCCACCGTCGAAGGGATTTATTGGAGTCGCTGGCTCCAAAGGGTACCCAGCACCATCAGAGACTCACACCACCCTGGCCACACACTCATTTCACCTCTGCCATCAGGAAGAACGTACAGGAGCTTGAAAACTGTAACGTTCAGCTTCTTGCCTACAACCATTAGGCTATTAAACATTACAACCCCCAAATAAGCTCTGAACTAGATGGACTATTATTGTTACAGTATTATTGGATTTTTATTATTTGTTTTTTATGTGCACGTATGTGTATATATATATATACACACACACACACACACACACACACACACACACACACACACACACACACACAGAAATATACTATACTAAGTGGGACTCTTTGGGTCCCATGTTCACACGGGAGGGCTGGTCCCCCAACGCAATATTCCACCTCTCCACCAATTTCAATATTGGTGGCCAGTGGGGGGGGGGGCTTTCTGCAGGGCTAGTATGGGTGTTGTGGGCCGAAGGGACTGGTTTCCTGTGGGCTAGTATGGTCATTGTGGGCCAAATGGATTCTTCAGCTGGCAGCTCAGTCACAGGCCTGGTGGGCTGGCAGCTCAGTCACTCAGGCCCGGTGGGCTGGCAGCTCAGTCGCTCAGGCCTGGTGGGCTGGCAGCTAAGAAACTGCCAGAAATTCTGCCCAAAACAGGTGAGAGACTCTGTAGCTGGCCAAACAACTAATTTAATTTAATTTTCATTTCATTTCCATTTCCATTTCCATTGCAGTTTCAAGCACATGGCAGGCCAAACAGCTCATTACATTTTCATTTCATTTCCATTTCCATTGCAGTTTCAAGCACAGAGCGGGCCAAACAGCTCATTGCATTTTCATTTAATTTCCATTTCCATTGCAGTTTCAAGCACAGGGCGGGCCAAACAGCTAATTGCATTTTCATTTCATTTCCATTTCCATTGCAGTTTCAAGCACAGGGCGGGCCAAACAGCTCATTGCATTTTCATTTCATTTCCATTTCCATTGCATTTTCAAGCACAGGGCAGGCAAAACAGCTAATTGCATTTTTCATTTCATTTCTAATTCCATTGCAGTTTCAAGCACAGGGCAGGCCAAACAACTAATTTCATTTTCATTAAGGGCTAACAAATCATTTATTGCAAGTACATTGCAGACTCACAGTTCAGTAGACTCACCGTTCAGTTGACCCACAGCAGACTCAGAGTTGTGGCCTCTCCATCATGATCTTCCAGAGTGACTGATTCACGGCCAGGCATCCTGGGTTTTATAGTCCTCCCCCCCCCCCCCCGGAAGGGGCATCACCTTCATCATAGTGATTGACAGGCGAGAGGACCAATCAGCTGATCTCAAGATTTTTTAAACACTCATAACTTTTTTATGTTTCATCGATTGGAAAAATCTTCGTGACTGCCTCAGCGGAGGAGGACTATGAGTAAGATGGCCAAAAGTCATAGTGATACAGGGTAGCGTTTTTCCTAAAATCAATATACAGTGCAGCCAGGAAGTGGTCAAGATGAAACTTTTAGTTGTATAGATAATATGTATGTGTATATATAACTGGGACATGGGGCATATGACAATAAAACACTCTTGATTTTTGAACTTGCCCACACCAAACAACATGTCCCATCTACACTAGTCCCACCTGCCTGCGTTTGGCCATATCCCTTGAAACCTGTCCTATCCATAAATCTATCCACATGTTCCATAAATGTTGCAATAGTACCTGCCTCAACTACCTTCTCTGGCAGCTCGTTCCATGCGGATGCAGTTTGCAAAAATCTGAATTCTTTTAACATTCCATTTGAATGTTTCAAGAATCATACAATCACAGATGAAGCATTTTTATATTTCCTTATACCTTACTGAGTCCAAAAATATGAGGGAAAATTGTATGTTTAGTGTTAGTTTAGAGATACAGCATGGAAACAGGCCACCGAGTCGCCACTGACCAATGATCGCATGTACACTAGTTCTATCTTACACACTAGGAACAATTTACAGAAGCCAATTAATCTACAAACCTGTACGCCTTTGAAGTGTGAGAGGAGACCGGAGCACCCGGAGCAAACCCACATGGTCGCAGGGAGAATGTACAAACTCCGTATAGACAAGCACCTGTAGTCAGGATCGAACCCGGGTCTCTGGCACTGTGAAGCAACAACTCTAACGCTGCGCCACAGTGCCACCCTGAACACTTTACAAAATAGGTGGATTGCTGTGAGTTAAAATATCATTCAGGTACAAAGACAATACTAATCACCTGGTAGAGGAAAATATAAATCACCATCTGAGGATTAATGCAGTTCCAATTGAAGTGATATTATGTTAAATGTGAAGGCTGATAAAAACACCTGCAAGGTTTATATGTTTAAGGTATGGTTTACCTCACAAGACGTCAGTAAGTATGTTTGCCTCGATAAGACTTGCGGTGTTTGGAAACCAAAACCTTTGAGACATGGATTAAGAAAGATCTGTAATGTGACAGCAAAATCTAACCTTTTGTGCAGAACTCCCAGCTACTGGAAGCAAACAATTCCAGTCCTTTGTTGAAATCCTTCTACCAATTAGTTTAAACTTGCATCCCCTGTATTTTGATCCTTTTGTTAAGGAAAATAGGTCTTTTTTTCTCTGGATGGACACAAAGTGCGGGAGGCAGCATCTCTGGAGAGAAGGAATGACTGACATTTCGGGTCGAGATCCTTCTTCAGACAGCAAATACTTTTTTTCGTTACTCTGTCCAAGCTCTTCATAATTTTATATTTTTAATTTAAGTTCACCTTCAACCTTTCCTTTTTAAGAAAAAAAAACTCAAGATCAAAGAGTGTTTGTAGTTCAAGAGCCTGATGGTTGTTGGGAAGAAACTATTCTTGAACCTGGAGGTCATGGTTTTTATACTTCTCTGTAACTGTTTCCGAAGGCAGGAGTGAAATCAGAGCGTGGCCATAATGGTGTGGGTCCTTGATGATGCTGTCTGCTTGTTTGATGCAGTGCATCCTATAGATCCCTTTGCTGGTGGGGATGTTAATACTTGTGATGGACCAGGCAGTGTCCACCACTGTTTATCACTATGTGATCAGCCATGATCACATTGAATGGCGGTGCTGGCTTGTAGGGCCAAATGGCCTACTCCTGCACCTATTGTCTATTGTCCATTGTCACTGTGTGTAATCTCCTTTGTTCCCGTACGTTTCAATAGCCGAACTAGGCTGTGGTGCAACCAGTCACTATGTTCTCTACTGTGAAGCGGTAGAGGTTCAAGAGACGTGCCAAATCTCCTCAATCTTTTAAAGAAATAGAGGCGTTGATGGGCTTTCTTTGTGATTGCATTGGTGTGCTGGCTTCATCCATTTCACCACTAATTTCCATCCCGCACTCAAATTCACCTGGACTATTTCCGACATCTCCCTACCGTTTCTAGATCTCACCATCTCCATCGCAGGCAACAGACTACTAACCGGCATCTACTTCAAACCCACTAACTCCCACAGTTATCTGGACTACACATCTTCCCACCCTGCTTCCTGTAAGGACTCTATCCCCTACTTCCAATTCCTCCATCTATGCCGCATCTGCACCCAGGATGAGCCGTTCCAGACCAGGGCATCGGAGATGTCCTCATTCTTTTGGGAACGGGGGTTCCCTTCTTCTATTATAGTTGAGGCTCTCACCAGAGTCTCTTCTATATCCCGCAGCTCTGCTCCTACTCCCCATCCCCCTAATCGTAACAAGGACAGAGTCCCCCTGGTCCTCACCTTCCACCCCAACAGCCGTCGCATACAACATATAATCCTCCGACATTTTTGCCACCTCCAACGGGATCCTATCACTGGCCACATCTTCCCATCTCCTCCCCTGTCTGCTTTTCGCAGAGACCGTTCCCTCCGTAACTATCTGGTCAACTCATCCCTACCTACCCAAACCGCCCCCTCCCCGGGTACATTCCCTTGCAACCGCTGGAAATGGTACACTTGTCGCTTTACCTCCCCCTTGACTCCATCCAAGGACCCAAGCAGTCCTTCCAGGTGCGTCAGAGGATCACCTGCACCTCCTCCAACCTCATCTATTGCATCCGCTCCTCTAGGTGTCAGCTGATCTACATCGGTGAGACCAAGCGTAGGCTTGGCGATTGCTTCACCCAACACCACCGCTCGGTTCGCAATAACCAACCTGATCTCCCGGTGGCACAACACTCCAACTCCCTCTCCCATTCCGAATTTGACCTTGCTGTCCTGGACCTCCTCCATTGTCAGAGTGAGGTCCGGCGCAAATTGGAGGAACAACACCTCATATTTCGCTTGGGTCGTTTACACCCCAGTGGTATGAACATTGATTTCTCCAATTTCATATAATCCTCACTTTCTCCCTCCTTCCCCTCCCCAGCTCTCCCACAAGCCTACTGTCTCCACCTCTTCCTTTCTTTTTCCCGCCCCCCCCCCAAACCCCGACATCAGTCTGAAGAAGGGTCTCGACCCGAAATGTCGCCTATTCCTTCTCTCCACAGATGCTGCCTCACCCACTGAGTTCCTCCAGCATTTTTGTCTACCTGCTGAGTTACTCCAGTATTTTGTGTCCATCTTTGCTTAAAAAAACCCCATAATGGTTGCAGCATTGTCTTCTAGGAAACACATTATTTTTATCTGGAAGATCTAAGAGCAGAAAAGCTGTTTGAGGATTCCTCCATTCACCATAATATAACTACCAAGCAGTGAAATCAACTGATCCCAGTACTTCGATACAGTGGCTAAAATCAGATGATCATCCCTCTGCTTCTAACATTTCCCCAAACTACCAAAACTGTAAGAGCAGATAAGAAACAATAGAAGTAACCACCGACACCAGTCATAATATAGTTGGAATTAAAGTAATAGCAACACAAGAATCTCAACTGGGACGGCAATGGAATGATTCGAAGTTATGTTCAAGTCTACTTGTCTATACTGTAGGGCATGGATCTGACAAGCACACACAGAGTCTCATTGTACCCTTGGGCTTGTACATCAATCTCCCATCTAGGTATTGGAATCATGGTTCACAGAGAAGGCAGCCCTGCAGTGTGTAAAGCTAATAAAGACCATATGCTTCGATCCTTCCTCTTTTTAGTTTAGTTTGGTTTAGAGGTTTCGAGATACAGCGTGGAAACAGGTCCGTCGGCCCACCGAGTACTCGCCGACCAGCGATCCCCGCACATTAACACTATCCTACACACAATTGGGACAATTTACATTTATGCCAAGCAAATTAACCTGCAAACTTGTCTGTCTTTGGAGCGTGGGAGGAAATCGAAGATCTCGGACAAAACCCACATGGTCACGGGAGCACCGTAGTCAGGATCGAACCCGGTTCTCTGGTGCCATAAGGCAGTAACTCTACCACTGTGCCACCCATGCCGCCCAGACAATTATCAACACAAATAAACAATAATGGGTAATTATAGATGTTCTGGCAAATAACTGCAAAAGAAGGCAAAGTCAAAGATATAATTGGTATGTTCATTATCTTTTATCCACTAAACTAACAGGAAAAAAATGGTGAAAGGGAAGTCTTAGTTACAAAAATTAAGACAGATAAGGAGCAAAAGCGATAAGAAAAATCAGCATATTCGTTATTTCTATGTTCGAAACACTACACTTGGAAGATATGAGACTCCGACTAGCAGGAAAATCAGACTGTTTCTATAAGACGTGGTCTGCATTTATAAATCTATTACAAGGATAAGGTGCAAGAATACCTCAAAAAAGTACCGGTGTCGGGTCTTGGTAAGGGGGGAAGAAAAATTGTCGAGTTGGTAGATTCCTTTTGCGAGATGTTTATAATAAAGTAACTGGCTTTTCTTTTTTCTTTCTCTATTTTTCCCTCTTTCTTTTTCTTTCCTCTCCAGGGTCTATCTTTTAATTCCCGTTTCTATCTCTCCAAGGGTTTCCTTTCCCTCTGTCACGCTTTGGCACTTTCACATCTCTTTCACTTTTCCACTTTCTATGCTGCTATTTTTCTCACTATTCTCTCTTTTCTAAAGCCTTAAAATAAAAATAAAAATTAAGGGGTACAATGACTGTAATGCAATACAAGGGATGTACACTGATGTAACTTACAGTACCGCTAATAAATAAAGATTTTTTTTTTTTAATTGTTATTTAGATAGTCAAAATCTTTTTTCTCACAGGTGGAAATGTCAAAGATTAGAGGGCATGCATTTAAGGTGAGATGGTCAAATTTTAAAGGAGATGCGAGGACAAAGTGTTTGTTGAGTGGCGTTTAAATGCTTTTAATATCCAAAATAGGATACGCAGGGAATGTGCAGTGCCTGTTCCTCTACTGTACTGCCCTGTGTTCTATGACAGTATAATTGCAGATTAGTTCATACAGGATAACAGACTATTTCAGTGCTGTAGGGAGACACGATTTACAGTGAGTTTAGGAAGTTAGAAGATAGAACAATGGAATGATTAACATCAGAATGCACAGAATTTTGCAACATTACTTTATCTATTTTAAAGTTACTGAGGAGAGAAATAAAGACCCCTGTAAGGAGATAATGGAAGATAGTAATATGTGTGCAGAAAGAACATTGAATAATATAGATAGAATTGATATTTTAAAACACCAATAAAAGGCAAAGACTTTAAAGAGTCAGTGACTTTAGAGATTCAGTGTGGACTGAGTCTGTGCTGACCAGCAATCACCCGGTACACTCGCACTATCCTATACCATATAACCATATAACAATTACAGCACGGAAACAGGCCCTCTCGGCCCTTCCAGTCCATGCCGACCATTTATTTTCCCCTAGTCCCATCTACCTGCACTCAGACCATAACCCTCCATTCCCTTCCCGTCCATATACCTATCCACTTTACTTTTAAATGTTAAAATCGATCCTGCCTCCACCACTTCTGCTGGAAGATCATTCCACACAGCCACCACTCTCTGAGTAAAGAAGTTCCCCCTCATGTTACCCCTAAACTTCTGTCCCTTAATTCTCATGTCATGCCCTCTTGTTTGAATCTTCCATACCCTCAATGGGAAAAGCTTATCCACATCAACTCTGTCTATCCCTTTCATCATTTTAAAGACCTCAATCAAGTCCCCCCTTAACCTTCTGCGCTCCAAAGAATAAAGACCTAACTTGTTCAACCTTTCTCTGTAACTTAATTGCTGGAACCCAGGCAACATTCTAGTAAATCTCCTCTGTACTCTCTCTATTTTGTTGTCATCCTTCCTATAATTAGGCGACCAGAATTGTACACCATACTCCAGAATTGGTCTCACCAATGCCTTGTACAATTTTAACATTACTTCCCTACTCCTATATTCAATGCTCTGATTTATAAAGGCCAGCACACCAAAAGCTTTCTTTACCACCCTATCTACATGCGATTCCACCTTCAGGGAACTATGCAGAGTTATTCCTAGATCCCTCTGTTCCACAGCATTCCTCAATACACTAGTGACAATTTATAGAAACCAATTAACCAACAATCCTGCCCCTTTCGAATGTGGGAGGAAACCAGAGCATTCGGAAAAAGCCAACATGGTCACAGGAGGAACATACAAACTCCATATAGACAGTACACATAATCAGGATCGAACCAGGGTCTCTGGTACTGTAAGGCAGCAACTCTACCGCTGTGCCACACAGCCGCCCTGGACATCTGGTGTGATTGAACAAGAGGTGTAATAAATATTAGGCATGGATATTTAACCTCATATTATTTCGAGAGTAAACCAGTGATTTGTTTCAATTGACTTCCACCCCAACTGGACCGGGCAGTATTAAATCTGTGCTCTAGTTCTAACTCTTGCTCTATGAAAATTAGGGGGGCTTTATTTGCCAAATCCTTTAAATAAACCAGATTGCCCCTTTGTGTCACTCAAGTCTAGGTTCTTAAACAATTCCCTCCTTACAAAGGATTTACAACTGTAGCAAATCGTAATTATATAAATGTTGGCTAGTTCAGCTTTTTATGAGGCTTCATCTGAAAGTCTGCTTGGAAGTAGAGATTCAGAATGTATTGAACTGTATCCAAGCCTCGTATATCAAGTCGAACTGAAATAGAAACTTGCAATTTAATGATGTGCTTGGAATTTTTTTTGCACTTTCTAAGCTCACTGATTTATAGAACAGACCCTGTCTCCTGGTTATATGGGATTTCTAGGCAGATGGATTGGCACTATGTGGGATTACAGATCCATAGCCATCTGCCAGGGCTACGTTTTATGACTCAGCTGCAGGAAGAGTTGGAAAGTATTTTACTGTCTGCCAGTTGTACTATAGTTGCAGAATCTAACAGAACTATTTATTTAAATATTTTTGTTTTCCAAGAATTATAGAACACATAAGAACATATGATTATGAAGGGTGGCCTGATGGCCCAGCGGTAGAGTTGCTGCCTTACAGCGCCATGGACTCGGGTTCAATCCTGACTATGTAGGGAGTTTGTACATTCTCCCCGTGACCTGCATGGGTTTTCTCCGGGAGCTCCAGTTTCCTCCCACACTCTAAACACATACAGGTTTGTTGGTTAATTGGCTTGGTAAAATTGTAAATTGTCCCTAGTGTGTGCAGAATAGTGTTAGTATGGGGGGATCGCTGGTCGGCGCGGACTTGGTGGGCTGAATGCCTTGTTTCCATGCTATATCTCTCAAATAAAAATCACTCTAACCATGCATTCCCCTCCACCAGTAGCACAGCACTAGTGGCTGCAGTGTTACCATCCTCTGTTAATCATTCAAGCTCCAATGACAGCACTCCCTTCCCTCGAACTGTATTACCAAGGACGTTCAATAAGTGACAGGAGCAGAATTAAGACATTTAGCCCATCACATTTACTCCACCATTCAATCATGGCTGATCTATCTCGCGCTCTTAAACCCATTCTCCTGCCTTCTCCCCATAACCCTGACACTGATACTAATCAAGAATCTATCTATCTCGGCTATAAAAATATCCATTGACTTGGCCTCCACAGACTTCGGTAGCAAAGAATTCCACAGATTCACCACCCTCTGACTAAAGAAATTCCTCCTCATCTCCTTCCTCATGGAACATGCTTTAATTCTGCATAGTTTTCGTCAAAATGCTCCTGTTTCCTCCCACATCCCAAAGACGGGCAGGTTTGTAGGTTAATTGGCCACCATAGGTTGCCCCTAGTGTGTAAGAGAGTGGATGTGAAAGAAGGATAACATGAAACTTGTGCGAAAGGTGATTGACGGTTGGCATGGACTCCGTGCCTTACCTTGCAATCATAACTAATCTTGACAATGATCTGCATTTTCTGAAAAATGTATAAATTAAAAGATAGCAAGTTCCCTCTGGAACTCAACAATAGGACAACCCTCTGATCCCAGAACCTAACCAAGTAAATTTATACTGGACTGCCTCTTTACTGATATATGCACAAGAACATGTCCTCCCTTCAGTATCTCAATATTTATGTTATAATCTGCTCTTTCGCTCTTTAAACTCATTTCCCACTCTCACTGAACCTACCGATCTATATCTTGATTGCAAAGTCCAAATATTCTTATCAGAGCGTGTGCTCCCACTTATTTTTGTATCATTAGCAAACTTGAATCCCTTCTATTCTTCTCTCTCTTCCAGATCATTAATAGAAACAGCAAAAAATGAGGTCCAAGAAACTGACCCTAAAGTCATTCAGCCATCTTGCTATATAACATTGATCTTATAGAAACTTACAAAATTCTTAAGGGGTTGGACAGGCTAGATGCAGGAAGATTGTTCCCGATGTTGGGGAGGTCCAGGACAAGGGGTCACAGCTTAAGGATAAGGGGGAAATCCTTTAGGACCGAGATGAGAAGGACTTTTTTCACACACAGAGTGGTGGGTCTCTGGAACTCTCTGCCACAGAGGGTAGTTGAGGCCAGTTCATTGGCTATACTTAAGAGGGAGTTAGATGTGGCCCTTGTGGCTAAGGGGATCAGAGGGTATGGAGAGAAGGCAGGTACAGGATACTGAGTTGGATGATCAGCCATGATCATATTGAATGGCGGTGCAGGCTCGAAGGGCCGAATGGCCTACTCCTGCACCTAATTTCTATGTTCTATGTTTCCAACAATATCTCTTGACAGCATAGAAGGCCATTCTAACCCATTCAATTAATACCAATTCAGCGTAAATTCCATTCTTCCACTTACCTCCCTGTAATCTACTCATCCCACATTCCCATCTCATTCCGCCCCCCCCCCCCCCCCCATTCTACCATTCTCCTTCTCATGATGCTAACCAGCCTACCACCTGCCTCACAGCACCAGAGACCCAGGTTTCATCCTCCCTACGGGTGCTGCCTGTATGGAGTTTGTATGCTCTTCCTGTGGCCGAGTGCTCCCGTTTCCTTCCACATTCCAAAGACATGCAGGTTTGTAGGTTAATTTGCGTTTGTAAATTGCCACTTGCGAAACTGCGATAACATAGAACTCGTTTACGGGTGATTATAGGTCAGCGCGGACTTGATGGACCAAAAGGCCTGTTTCCACACCGTATCTCTAAACTAAATTTAAACAAATCATTATCAAACCAAGATCACTGAAAGCGTAAGGCAGTGCTGTTCTGGCACATCCTTCCAGCCTGAATGATATTGATTGCGTTGTTTATATGATAACACGCCTTCAATCCATGCTAACATGGCTCCCCCAATAGCACGTTTTAATTTTTAGTTTTACAGCTACAGCGCGGAAACAAGTCCTTCGGCCACCGAGTCAGAAACAACCAGCAATCCCCGCACACTGACGCTATTTTACACACACGAGGGACAATTTTACATTGATTCCAAGCCAATTAACCTACCAACCTGTACGTCTTTAGAGTGTGGGAGGAAACTGAAGATCTTGGAGAAATCCCATGCAGGTCACGGGGAGAAAATACAAACTCCTTACAGACAGAACCGGGAGTCAGGATCGATTCCGAGTCTCTGGCACTGTAATGCCCCTGTCCCACTTAGGAAACCTGAACGGAAACCTCTGGAGACTTTGCGCCACACCCAAGGTTTCCGTGCGGTTCCCGGAGGTTCCCGGAGGTTTTTGTCAGTCTCCCTAATGGTCAAAAGTGGTTTCCGCTTCTTCTATGTTCCGGCAATTATTTCAAAAATTTGAAAAAACCTCCGGGAACCTGACAAAAACCCGCGGGAACCTCCGGGAACCGCATGGAAACTTGGGTGGGACACAAAGTCTCCAGAGGTTTCTGTTCAGGTTTCCTAAGTGGGACAGGGGCACAAGGCAGCAACTCTGCCGCTGCACCACCATGCCACACTTGGCTTGTGCACCAGACTTAATGCAGCATTCTGGAAACAATCCCGTTGAGCAGACATGCTATGGAGCACCATGATCTGCTTGCCTTTTGTAGAAACTATCCAATTTACCCTTTAATTGTTGCCATTTCTCCCTGTTTAATATTAGTATACTAAACATTTGCTTCTCCCATTAAAACAACTATTCGATAATTTAATGTCGCAGGTTTGCCAAGCAGTCATGTACTTTCTCGGCAGTTTGGAGAAACCTCAAAGCAACAATCAAATGTAATTCCCTGAAAATGGCAACCATCAGGAAGGATTCCAGTAAATAATCCATCACAGATCAGGCAAAATCCTTTATTTTTCTCACAGTATGATACTAATGACCAAGAAACTATACAGTGCCAGGAGATCTATGTCAGGCCTGTGAGGTACATTGAGCCAAGGCATGGTTTGTGTTTGGGCCTTCTGCTATACAACAGTATTGGAACCAGAACTAAAGCACTGTGCGCAGCAGAACTGACTAACATCCAGGATCAAGAACAGCTCTTTCCCTAAACACTACAATCTCCAAATAAGCTCTGAACTACATACAATTAGGGGCATTGGTTTTGTCATTTTTCACTATTACTGTTTGTTTGTTGTTTTTATGTGTGTGCACACACACACACACACACACACACACACACACACACACACACACACACACACACACACACACACACACACACACACACACACACACACACACACACACACAGCACCTTACCACCCTGATTTACTCATCCCTCCCCATCCCAGGCATCTCCCACAGCATAGAGGGTGTAACACCAGTCCTAAAGGGCCTGTCCCACCAGCATGCAACTCCATGCGATGAGCGCGACCTAACGTGGTCGCTTGAGCCGTCCGGCGTCGCGGGGCCGGTCCCACTTCCATCGCCGGAGCCGTGCAGAATTGTGCGGAGTTCGTCCCGACATCGCGCGGGGCTCCGAAAAACTGACTATGTTCAAAAATTCCGCGCGGCAACGGCTTGTCGGCTCGCTGTCGCCTCGACGCATTACGCACCGCCTCGACATCGTGCCTCCGTGAACTTATCTGTAGGTGCCTCCGTGACCCTCTATGTGTGTGGCTCCATGGCCCTCTCTGTGTTTGGCTCTGTGCCGCTCTCTGTGTGTCCTTCTCTGTCCTGGCGAACTTACCTTTAAGACTTCGCTCCAAGTTCGCCTCACTTTGTGCCGTGTTGCGACACTCACCCGACCTTCGCGCGGCCCCCGCTGCCGATTTGGTCGCGCTTGCTGCATGCAGGCGCATGCTAGTGTGACCGGCCCTGTACAGGGATCACCCGACCTCCGTGCGGCCCCCGCTGCCGGTTTGGTCGCGCTCACCGAATGGAATCGCATGCTGGTGGGACAGGCCCTTTACACCTCTATCCAGGGACCATAACAGCCATTCCAGGTAACATGGAGATACCCTGCACCTCCTCTAACCTCATCTATTGCATTGTGCACATTTAACGTGGTCTCATCTACATTGGTGAGACCAAACACAGACTAGGCAGACATTTTGCCCAGCACTTATGCTCTGTCCAATATGATTCTCCTTCTTATTCCTACACAGGCTTGTCTGTCCTTGACCTCGTCCACTGCTAGGGCAAGGGCAAACGCAAGCTGGAGGAACAGCACCTCATATTCCGTCTCAGTAGTCTGCAAACCAACATACGAACATTGAATTCTCCAATTTCAAGTTACTTGCACCCTATCCATCCCTTTCTCTTTCCTCCAATCCTGGTCATCTCTCACACCTTCTTTAGTTTGGATTATTTTAGTTTAGTTTAGAGATACAGCATGGAAAAAGGCCCTTTGGCCCACAAAGTCCACACTGACCTGTTCCACTAGTTCTATCTTACCCACTTTCGCATCCACTCTCTACACACTAAAACTTCTTCACTCAGTACCCATCAGGCCCCAATCAGACTGTTGCCTTCTACCCCATTTCATTACACTCACCTCCCACTGATCCCCTCCCTCCCCCCTATAGCCCATCCCTCACTCCGTTGTTCCCATCTGTCATCACGCCTCATTCAGTTCCATTCTTCACTTTCCTTCCTTCCAGAGTCCACAATCTGAAGCCTTTTGTTCTCCACTTGACATCTCCCAGTCTCTGTCTCCACCTCCACATTTCACTCCCCCACTTGACTGTCACCTGCCGATCGACACCCTCCTCACCTGGATCCACCTCCGGTTTAATAGGTCTTCCCGCTCCCCTCCCCCACCGTTATACTGACTACCTACCCTCTACACTTCAGGTCCCTCCACAGATGGCAGATTGTTTATTTCCCTCCATTTACTCTCTGCTGTTTGCTACACCATTAAGTTGTGTTGAAGCTACGTGCCACATGATGTACTTTCCGCAGCAGTGCTCTGGGCCATTCATAGGTGTGTGAAATGGAATCTTGCAGAAATGGCATCCACTGCATAGGCAGCCCAGACCATCACACAAATCAACCTCCCTTCCATTGACTCCATCCCACTTCACACTGCCTTGGCAAGGCCACCAGCAGAATCAAGGACTAGTCTCACCCCGGACACTCCCTCTTCTCCCCTCTCCCATCACGCAAGAGGTATAAAACTATGAAAATGCATACCTCCAGTTTCAGGGACAGTTTCTTCCCAGCTGTTATCAGGCAACTGGATCATCCTACAACTACAGAGCGGTCTTGAGTACCATCTACCTCACTGGAGACCCCCAAACTATCTTAAATCAGACTTTACTGGACTATCTCTTGCACTGAATGTTATACCCTTCATCCTGTATCTGTACACTGTGGATGTTTCAGAAAGAACTGAAGATGCTGGAAAAATCGAAGGTAGACAAAAATGCTGGAGAAACTCATCTGGTGAGGCAGCATCTATGGAGCAAAGGAATAGGTGATGTCTTGGGTCGAAGAAGGTCTGAAAAAGGGTCTTGACCTGAGACGTCACCTATTCCTTCACTCCATAGATGCTGCCTCACCCGCTGAATTGTCTACCTTTGTACACTGTGGATGGCTTGATTGGAATCATATATAGTCTGTTCACTGTACACATGACAATACAGTAAAGAAAACTAAACTAAACTCTCAAGAAGGGTTACAACTCAAAACGTCACACATTTGTGCCAATCTAAACTAAATATCTTGGCCCTCTGTACATAAGCTTCCCATACATATTAGCATTTTAGTGATCATTTTAATCCACGCATTGCCTAGTTGCTGATATTTTGTAAAAGCATTGTACAAAGTGTAAGAATTTCCTGGTCTATATTTTTCCCTATGAAGTGGTTCTGTTATAGTAGTTATATACTTATCTTGGATACAATTTCCATTCTTATTGATATCAATCCAGTGTGATTTCCAGTAAATCCGGGAGAAATTTAATTGGTAATAATTAACTACAATATTACTTTGAAAACTGTTTAAAATGTAATGCCACTCACTTCCACATCTGGAACAAATAAACGTTACAGAACTTGAGTAATTCTAACTACATTAGAAAATAAAATGCCATTGGTAATTGGTTACAGGTGGGAAAACTACCCCTTGCTCCAGGGAAACAGCCCCCAGGCAATTATAATTCATTCAGCACAAAAGGTCTATTCATTATTTGGTATCCCGAGATATTTTCAGCATTGATTGCTTACATAATAACTCAGAGAACAGTTTATGCAAAGTTCAAGACGACAAATCTGCAACCTGAAGTGCAGATTAATACGTCATTCCTTAATATATCAGAAGTTCCACTTGTCTATCATACGCATATTGTTCCCAGTGTCTAAACCATGCATCTGGTTCAATAATACTTTTATTATCAATGAATCCCTAGATCTGGCTGTCAAAGATAATGTGTAACTGCTATTTTCCTGTTAATCATCATTATTGCAATGAATGTTCACTCTGATGCAACATTAACAAAGATTCCACACTTGTAAATGATTTCAAAGTATCTTGTGAGCACTGGATTTTAACACAGTGTAGGTGACCTCATTGCACTGATAAAATCCCAAGTTACATTGGAATTCAAAACTTCGATTTGGAATTGGAATTATTTCCTTCGCTCCATAGATGCTGCCTCACCCGCTGAGTTTCTCCAGCATTTTTGTCTACCTTGGAATTCAAAACTGTATCTTAAACTGTGGTTCACCACTGCCACCTTAGGAAACTTGCTTTAATAGGTCTGCATTGTTTTGAGGTGAACATTGCAACAGTCTGAAGAAGCGTCCCAAACTAAAACATCGCCATGTCCATTTCTTTCCATAGACGTCCCCTAACTCACAGGGTTCCTTCAGCACTTTGTTTGCTTTTGCTGAAGGTTAAAGTGCTTGCAGTCTTCTGTTTCTCTATTGCAAAATAACTTATTCATGGCTGTCAAGTACTTCTGGCAGTGCCCCACAATTAGCATCCTCACCTCTAGTTAGTGTTCTTGAATGGGTGATTTATTCAGACAAGAGTTATTTGTTGAAATGAGAAACTGCAGATGCTGGTTAATACACAATAGGGGACAAAGTACTGGAGTAACTCAATAGATCAGGCAGCATCTCCGGAGAACATGGATAGATGAAGTTTCAAGTCAAGAGTCTTCAGAAGAAGAAGGGTCTCGACCCGAAACGTCACCTATCCGTGGTCTCTACAGATGTTGCCTAACCCGCTGCCTTACTCCAGCATTTTACAGTCATAGTCATACAGTATAGAAACAGCCCCTTAGGCCTAACCTACCCACACCAACCAACATATCCCATCTACACTAATCCCACTTGCCTGCATTTGGCCCATATCCCTCTAAACGTGTCCTATCCATGTACCTAATTGCTTCTTAAACGCTGCGATAGTCCCTACGTGTCCTTAACAGTTATTTGTTCCATGTCTCAATTATTTGATTTGATTTGATTCAACTTTGTTGTCATTGTCTTCAAGTAAGAGACAACGAATTGCTATTTCCCATAGTCATACGAATGAAAAAAAACACAGAATACAATGGTCCGCAACAGAAACATCCCCACAGCAGCACCAAAGTTCCCCACTGCGAGGGAAGGAACCAAAGTCCAGCCAACCTCCTCGCTGATGCTCCCCGATGTTCACGTGACTCGGATAATAGTCGCATCCTCACCTGGAAGTGAGTGAAGGATGGCTTCCCCCTTACCCTACCTCCTTCCCCCACATAAATTACTAAAAAAAATTAAAAAACATTCTTTAAAACATACAAAAATAAAAAAGATAAGACAAACAGACTGTAGGCGGAGGCAGCCATCCACATCGCCACCGGATGTACAATGATAGCTTTCATGCTGTTTTTCTGGACGTTTGGTTCAAACAATAATATGTTTTTACTATATTAAAGAACATACCTGATGGACTAGAAATATTAATTATCCTCCCTTTTGCTCGACGAATTAGAGGTAGAAATGTTTTAGTAACTTCAATTGCTCCAAAGAAATTGACTTCCATGCATTGTTTAAAAGCATCTGTCGGGATGATTTCGGTATCACCAATGCAAGGTATAATACCAGCATTGTTAACTAAAGCGTAGAGTCCTACAGAAAGAGAGAGCAATCATTAGATCTCAAATTATTTTAAATCTCGTATTGATGATTTTTCTACCTCAGAATAGAATTGGTTTTATTTGGTAACATCTAATCAAAGCATTTAGTTTAGTTTAGAGATACAGAGCGGAAACAGGCCTTTCCGCCCACCAAGTCCGCACCGACCAGTGATTCTCGTACACTCGCATTATCCTACACACTAGGATAATTTTCATCTTTTACCGAAGCTAACTAAACCTACAAACCTGTATGTCTTTGGAGTGTGGGAGTAAACTGGTGGACCCAGGAAGACCACGCGATCACAGGGAGAATGTACAAATTCCGTGCAGACAGCACCCATAGTCTGGATCGAATTTGGGTCTCTGGCGCTGTAAGGCAGCAACTCAACTGCTGCTACATCATGCCACATTTGCAATAATGCCTTCACTGTTATGTCTCTGCCTCTAAACCCTTCAAAGTATCACAATTCTTGAATACTCCATCCCGATTTTATTTAACTGCACCATCGGTAGCTGCCAATACCTTAACCTCAGTAATTCCTACCCTAAACCTCTTCACTGCTGTTTAAGATTTTGATACTGAGATGCATGCAGGTGGGAAATTAAAAGAATAAAGTTAATAATGTTATTCATTTGTAAATAGAGCAAGATGTTCTATGATAAAGTGTGAAGTATTCAGTCAGGTGCAGTTTATGGAGCGGGGCCATTAAAGATGTTTGGATATGGCAGTGATGAGAGTGAATGATCCCATTGGGAGTTTATTTTTATAGTTGTAATAACATTTTCTTGCCATTTCAAAAATACCTTTGTACAATCCAAAACTCAAATGACATTCAGCTGGATGTTGGAGGCGTTTGGATTTACTCCTTCCGACCCAATTACTTGTACATCCGCTCAGTGTTGGATCTACTTTCAAAGTTTACAGGAACTCACAAATCACACTGCTAGTTGCAGCACGGTGGCGCAGCGGCAGAGTTGTTGCTTTATATCACCAGAGACCCAGGTTCCATCCTGACAATGGAGGCTGTATATACATTGTACGTTCTCCCTGTCACCATGTGAGTTTACTCCCGGTGCTCCGGTTTCCTCCCACACTCCAAAAGCCGTACAGGTTTGTAGGTTAATTGGCTTTGGTAAAAAAAATTGGAAATTGTCCCTAGTGAGTAAGATAATGCTAGTGTGTGGGGATCGTTGGTCGGTGCGGACGCGGTCGGTCGAAGGGCCCGTTTCCACGCTGTATCTCTAAACTAAAGTTCCGAAGTTGCCCATCAAACTATATTAAATCTTTTGTGGATTGTAAAACTACTCTTCTAAACCTTATCTTATGAATAAGATGCCATTATGAAAAAAGTCTTATCGTAGATACCCAATTCAAATTGTATTAGCAAGCCAGAATATCGCCCGCAAATCAACTGTAATCCCTGAGAGATACCAAGATAGATCCTTCACATACCCTTGTTTTTCAACTGCTTCTCAATTTCTTTCTCGACTTCCTGGACGGTTGCCAAATTTGTAACATCCATTTGAATTACAGTGAGTCGATCAGAATGGAATGACCTGAGCACTTTTGCTCCATCTCCTTCTTCATGGAGCACCATTGCAAACACATGAAAGCCAAGAGAATGCAGGCGCTTGGCCAAAGCGTGACCAAAGCCCGAATCACAACCTAAATGAAAAGAAAATACCTTATGAAGAATACATTTACGGAGTCATAGAATCACACAACATGGAAACAGACCCTTTGGTCCAACTCATCCATGCAGACCAAGATGCCCCATTTAAGCTTGTCCAATTTGCTCACATCCCTCTAATTGTTTCCTCTCAATGTACCTGTCTAAATATCTCTTAAATACTGTTATAGTACCTGCCCCAACTACCTCCTCTGGCAGCTCATTCCGCATGCCCACTACCCTTCAAGTGAAAAAGTTATTTCCCAGGTTCCTATCAAATCTTGCCCGTCTCACGTTAATCTAATGCCCTCTGGTTGTTGATTCCCCTACCCTAGGTAAAAGGTTCTGTGTGCTCACTCTATCTATTACCATAATTATTTTGTACACTATAAGATCACCCCTCCGCTTCCTGCGCTCCAAGGAATGAAACATAGAAACATAGAAAAATAGGTGCAGGAGTAGGCCATTCGGCCCTTCGAGCCTGCACCGCCATTCAATATGATCATGGCTGATCATCCAACTCAGTATCCCGTACCTGCCTTCTCTCCATACCCCCGATCCCTTTAGCCACAAGTGCCACATCTAACGCCCTCTTAAATATAGCCAATGAACTGACCTCAACTACCTTCTGTGGCAGAGAATTCCAGAGACTCACCACTCTCTGTGTAAAGAATGTTTTCCTCATCTCGGTCCTAAAGGAATTCCCCCTTATCCTTAGACTGTGACCCCTTGTTCTGGACTCCCCCAACATCGGGAACAATCTTCCAGCATCTAGCTTGTCCAACCCCTTAAGAATTTTGTAAGTTTCTATAAGATCCCCCCTCAATCTTCTAAATTCCAGCGAGTACAAGCTGAGTCTATCCAATCTTTCCTCATATGAAAGTCCTGACATCCCAGGAATCAGTCTGGTGAATCTTCTCTGTACCCCCTCTATGGCAAGGATGTCTTTCCTCAGATTTGGAGACCATAACTGTACGCAATACTCCAGGTGTGGCCTCACCAAAACCCTGTACAACTGCAGTAGAACCTCCCTGCTCCTATACTCAAATCCTTTCGCTATGAATGCTAACATACCATTTGCTTTCTTCACAACCTGCTGCACCTGCATGCCTACTTTCAATGACTGGTGTACCATGACACCCAGGTCTCGTTGCATCTCCCCTTTTCCTAATCTACCACCATTCAGATAATAGTCTACCCTCATGTTTTTGCCACCAAAGTGGATAACCTCACATTTATCCACATTATACTGCATCTGCCATGCATCTGCCCATTCACTCAGCCTATCCAAATCACCCTGCAGCCTCCAAGCATCCTCCTCACACCTAACTATACCCCCCAGCTTGGTGTCATCTGCAAACTTGGAGATGTTGCATTGAATTCCCTCGTCCAAATCATTAATATTTGATTAAAGACCTAGACTGTTCGACCTTTGGGCAGGAAGGGGAAGTGATTATTCAGTTGCTGATACAATAGTTATTGCTCATGTCAAATCACAAAATCAGAGGGCGGAAAACGTGAAAATCCAAAATAATTATGCACAAATGTGAGGGGATAAAAAAAAGTATAGAAAAACATCAATTTGGCTGCGACAAGGAACTGCAGATGCTGGAATGGTGAGCAAAACACAAAATGCTGGAGTAACTCATCGGTTCTGGCAGCATCTATGGAGGGAATGGATTTACTACATATCGGGCTCGGTTACTTCTTCAGTTGGTAGTGGGATGTTTATTGGAAATCCTTTAAGGAAGGGGTCTGAAGAAGGGTCCCGACCACAAACGTTGCCTATCCATCAACTTGGCTAAGTTGACCTTGAAGTCATACTGCTGCTGACTGAAATGCTCTGATGAAGTAACAAAAAAGACTGAGAATATGCTCTGTTTTGTATTCTTTTCAAAGTATCCTGTGGTAACACTTTTAGAGGTACAGGGGGAAAAATGACAATTACAGCATAGATGCTAAATTGTTTAAGGACCATAAAACAGGAGTAATTGTGAATTTATTGTCCAACCTCGAAGCTAGTTTACAGCTGTACAAATCCAAAAGCAAATGACAATAGGCAATAGGTGCAGGAGTTGGCCATTCGGCCCTTCGAGCCAGCACCGCCATTCAATGTGATCATGGCTGATCATCCCCAATCAGTACCCCGTTCCTGCCTTCTCCCCATAATTCCTGACAGCTATTTTTAAGAGCCCTATCTAGCTCTCTCTTGAAAGCATCCAGAGAACCTGCCTCCACCGCCCTCTGAGGCAGAAAAATGAAGGCAAATACAGCAGAGTAATCACTTCCTCTTCCTGCCCAAATGTTGAGCAAGCTAGACCTTCATTCCTTGGAGCACAGGAGGGTGAGGGGTGATCTTATAGAGGTGTATAAAAGCTGGGAATAGATAGGGTGAATGCACAAAACCTTTTACATAGGGTAGGGGATTCAAGAACCAGAGGACATTGTTTGATGTCTGTAAATGAATGCAGAGATATGAATGCAGATGCAGAATGAAGATGAGACTCGGAAATAATTGAGAAAATTATAAATTTATCTGAAATAATACAGAGAACATTCAAAATACTCAATAGTATTTAGACTGGGAAGGGAGCACTTGAGCAAAGCAACTGGCCTCCATTTGAGGAGGGTCCTGGACCTCATGGCTGCTGTTCAGGCAGCATCAATGGAAAAAGAAACAGAGTTAATACTTCAGGTTAAAGACTGATCAATATTTATTGTGTGCAGCAATAGACTGGAAACGGTACAGATGAGACTTTTAAGGATGTTGCTAAGAATGGAATATGACAGCTGTGAGAAAAAAAAAAATCAGATGAGCTACAAATGTTTTCTCTGGAAGAGAGAAGAATGAACCGTATGAAATTATGAAGAGTCTACATTCATTAAATACCAAGGATCAATAAGCTGCATTATGGCGCAGCGGCAGAGTTGCTGCTTTACAGTTCCAGAGACCCGGTTTGATCCGGACTACGGGCGCTGTCAGTACGGAGTTTGTACGTTCTCCCTGTGACTACGTGGGTTTGTCCCGGGTGCTCTGGTTTCCTCGCACATTCCAAAGGCATACATGTTTGTAGGTTAGTTGGCTTCGGGAAAGACTGTAAATTGGCCTTAGTGTCTAGGGTAGTACTAGTGTATGGTACGCTATATATGCTGGCTAGCGTGGACTCAGTGGGCCTTTGGGCTGCTTCCATGCTGTGTCCCTAAGCTAAACTAAGACCTATTTTGCTTAGCAGTGTGGTCTGAAACCCGGGGACATTACAGTTTGAAGTTGTCTTGGAGGCGTCAGCAACAGGTCCAAACAACACAATACGACAGAACTTTATTAGCGGAGGGGGGTCAGTCTACTCCATGACAGAAGGGGGAGGAGTTGTACAGTTTGATAGCCACAGGGAAGAAGGTTTACTTCTGCACTTTACATCACTTTTAAAAGGAAGTCTTATAGGTACTAGAAAAGCCGTGACCTATAGAGCCATGCACCTAACATTAAATGAACACCCCATTGCTTCAGTATGCCTGTTCTGTAAGAGAACCAGTTCAGACACTGGCAGCTCAAGGGAAGTGTTTAGGTTAGAAGTGCTACCAGGTAAAATAAATAATATAGGAACTGCAGATGCTGGTTTACAAAAAAGGCAGAGTGCTGGAGTAACTCCCAGGAGAAGAAACAAGGAACTGCAGATCACAAAGTGCTGGAGTAACTCAGTGGGTCAGAGAGGATCCACAAATAGCTGGAGAAACTCAGCGCACAGGGAGGGAGCAGTGAGAGAGGGTCTCACAGAAGTCCCCTCAGAGGGACAATGAAAACCTCTTCAAAGTTGGAGGAGATTTTGCAGTGGAGCAGTTCAACCCGAATCATCACCTATCCATGTTCTCTGGAAATGCTGCCTCATCCTGAGTTACTCCAGCACTGTTTTACTGTTTTAAAAAGAAGAGCTCAATCTGCATTGTTGACTCGGCAGGGTCAGATGTGCCGCACAATCGCAAATAATTTAGAAGAAGACTCTTCTTCTAAGCATTGTCTGGCCTGTCAGACTAGCTTCAGGAAATAGAGTCTGAAGAAGAGCCCCAAACTGAAACATCACCTACCCAAGTCCACCAGAGATGCTGCCTGTCCTGCTGAGATCCTCCAGCACTTTGTGTTAGAAACATAGAAAATAGGTGCAAGAGTAGGCCATTTGGCCCTTCGAGCCAGCACCGCCATTCAATATGATAATGGCTGATCAGTACCCGTTCCTGGTTTCTCCCCATATCCCTTGATTCCATTAGCCCTAAGAGCTATCTCTCTCTCTCTCTCTTGACTACACCAATCCTAGTTCTATCCAAGAAGTGACTAGGAGCTTGGAACTGATCCGTAACTATTTTGGTGCCACATGAGTGTAGGTGGCAGTGTAGACACTGAGGCTTCTGTCCTTTCTTTAGATGCCAGGATTTCTCCTGCGCCCAACCCTCTCACAAACATCCTGGGAGGCCATTTGTAATTCAGAGACAGTTTCCCAGCAGACACAAGTCTGGCACCAGAATGTAACACACAAAATAGGAAGACTGGAGGGTTCCAAATCTGCATGGAAATGCTCAAAAATTGGGTATGTTCCATTTATGAAACTCTGAATGAAGCCATTCAAATTAACTGGCTGCAGATCCATCTCTCTATGTCTGGGTAAGGAAGTTTTCATTTTTCACTTCCTGACCCAGACATAGCCAAGAGAAGTCAACAATAGGAACTGGACTGTTTGTGTTGTTATCACTACAAAGCACATAATGAAATCGTATGAAACCTGCTCTAAATTGTCACATGGTTCTAGATTGTAAAAGACTCTTTCTTCAGTGGCCCTTGTCCATTCTTGGGTTAATTTCTACTTGATCGTTCAGAAGAAAGCAGATCCAAGCTGTATAAGGATTATATGGGATGGCAAGTCATATGGGCAGATTGAGGTACGCAAGCTATCTGACGCCTGAATATGTGGTTAGACTCGTTGGGGATTGACAATGTCTGGCAATTTTGACTACATCTGCAAACAAATGGTCTTTATAAGTTAACACACCGCAAAGTTTTTGGATGCCAGGAGAGGTCAGTGTTGTGTGAGCAGTGTATAGAGCGAGCAGTAAGTACTTAGAATGGTGTTCAGAAATCTGACTGCCAGTTTAGTTTACTTTAGAGATATAGCATGGAAACAGGCTCCTCGGCCCACTGAGGCCACGCCGACCAACAATCAGCCGTACACGAGTTCTATCCTACACATTACCGGTGGACTGACGGGATATCGGGTGCTCACGGGTCCAGGTGGGAGACCCCTTTCCGGAGCTCCCGCAACGCAACTTCTCCTGCCCATGTTGGAATGACCCGGAGCAGGGTGGTACATCGCCCCGCGCGGCCCGGCGCGGCCTCAACGACCGTGGGACTTAACATCGCCCTCCTGTTGCTTCAACATCGGGAGAGAAATGGTGCAGGAGAGAGAAAATACTTTGCCTTCCATCACAGTGAGGAGGAGATTCACTGTGATGGATGTTTGTGTGAATCGAATTGTTTGTGTGTCTTGTAGGAATTGTTTTGTTTGTACGGCTGTGGAAATTGAGTTTCGTTTGAGCCTCTCTGAGGTTCGAATGCCCAGTAATAAAATCTAATCTAATCTAATTAGGGACAATTTTATAGATGGGCGAGAAAACCCACGCAGTCACAGGGACAATCTCCATGCAGACACCATCTGTAGTCAGGATGGAACCCAGGTGTGTGGCGCTGTAAAAGCCCTGTTCCACGGTACGAGTTCATTCCAAGAGTTCTCCCGAATTTGCCCTGATTCGAACTCGGAGATTTATGGTAATGGCCGCTCGTCGGTACTCGGGAATCTCGTGGACATTTTTCAACATGTTGAAAAATCTTCACGAGTTTTCCCGTGCTTACCTGCCGTTAGCGAGTCTTCCCGAGTACCTGCCGTTAGCGTTACGAGCTGCTAAGAGACGACCCCGAGCTCCGACGTACCCGCTACGTTCATTCTCCGTGCTTACCACGAGTTAGATTTTTTTAAAACTCGGGAGAGCTCTTGGAATGAACTCGTACCGTGGGACAGGGCTATTAGGCAACAACTCTAATGCTGTGCCACTGTGCCGCCCTCATGTTAATGTAGTTTGAGTAAGATTGTCCTTTGAATTGTCTTTTTTTTTGTGTTGAGTGTTTGAGTGTTAGTAAAAGATGATTCTTCTATGAGTTAATAGTGGTCGTCATTAATCTGATCAATGCTGTTGAAATTTACAGGTCAAAAGATGACAATTTTTGTCAACTCGACAAGCTGACACTGGAGGAGTAGTGCACGGAGCAAGAAATTAATCCATGAGATAAATCATACGACATTGACCGCACAGTTGCGAGGGATAGGTCTGCTGCCTCACAGCGCCAGATACCCAGGTTTGATCTTGATAATGGCTGCTGTCTGTGAGGAGCTTGCATGCTCTCCCTGGGCATGCATGGGTTCCCTCTGGGTGTGCCAGTTTCCTTCCACATCTCAAAGACATGCAGGTTTGTAGGTTAATTGGCCTCTGTAATTCGTCCCCTTGTGTATAGGGAGTGGATGGGAATGTGCGATAACATATATGCTGGTGTGAACGGGTGAACGATGGTTGGCCCAGTCTCGGTTGGTCAAAGGACCTGTTTCTATGATATATCTCTAAACTAAACTTAAACACGGGCAATAAGACCTCTGGAAACATACACAAGGTTGCTTGAAATGTTATTAAAATGCAAGGGTTGGCTTCTAGGCCACAAAAGACAAAATGCAAAAATGATTAAAAAGTGAGTAACATAGCTTCAATATGACTTTTATAACAGATAAACAGAAAATGTCTGGTCATGAAATATACAGAGAATGCAACTTGTTTTGTGAAAGAGTCAAGTCAGGCAAATAAATTAAACATGTTTCAAATGGATGTGTGAGATGTAGGCTTCTGCATTTATAAGTGTTAGAAGATGGTCAGTCAAATTGACAAGATCTACTACAATGCTCAATAGGAACTCTGGGTTTATAAATAAAGATGCAGAATACTGAAGGAAACTATGGTAAACCATTATAAATGACTGGTAAGGCCCAACAATAGTATCGTGGGCACAGGAGTATCCCAGCTACTTCTAGGCAGCAGATTTTAAGAACTTTTCAAGATCAAGGTGGCACAGTGGTGCAGCGGTAGAGTTGCTGGCTCACAGTGCCAGAGAACCAGGTTCAATCCTGACCTTGGGTGCTGTCTAAACGGAGTTTGTACCTTCTCCCTGTGACCGCGTGGGTTTTCTCCGGGTGCTCTGGTTTCCTCCCACACTCCAAAGACATACGAGTTTGTAAGTTAATTGGCTTCTGTAAAATGTTTCCTCATGTCTAGGATGGTGCTAGTGTATGGGGTCGGCATGGACTCGGTGGGCCGGAGGACCTGCTTCCACGCTATATCTCTAAAGTACAGTCTAGAAGTCTAAATCTTAGCAATAGTGGCGAGGCGACCTGCATGCATGGTATAAGCAGGGGCGGATCTACTATGAAACTAATAAAGCTTAAGCTTCAGGGCCCCTAATCCCAGAGGGGCCCCAGAAGCGACTTTAGTCCAGATATTCTTCTGATTTAAATCGGAATTCCGATTTTTTAATTTTCCTAGAAATTAATTTGATTTTTCACCTTGCCTAAACCCCTCACTTCGACTAAACTTCACTTCACACTTAAACCTCAACTCACCAAACCTCGCCTCGACTAAACCTCCCACCTCACACATAATAACCACGTTGACTAATTGCCGTCTCTCCCCCGCCCCTGTGGGGAGGGGCTGCGGGGCTCGGCTTGATGTCAACGTCAGCGCAAATACGCCCCTCCCCTCCACTCCTGCTGGCTCTCTCGGGGAATGCACCTGCGACGCTCTCCGCGCTTGGCCCCACCCCCCTGGTTGAAGCCGTTCTGCTCACGTGAGGCGCCAACGGACGGGAGGGTAAATTGGAGGTGAACAAAGGGGACTATGGAGCCATGAGGGAGGAACTGACCAAAGTTGACTAGAACGAGACCCTAGCAGGGATGACAGTGGAACAACAATGGCAGGTATTTCTGGGAATAATACAGAAGGTGCAGGATCAGTTCTTCCAAAGAGGAAGAAAGATTCCAAAGGGAGTAAGGGGCAACCGTGGCTGACAAGGGAAGTCAGGGACAGTATAAAAATAAAAGAGAGGAAGTACAACATAGCAAAGATGAGCGGAAAGCAAAGAATATAACGGAGGATAGTAAAAGCTTCTTTAGGTATGTGAAGAGGGAAAAAATAGTTAAAACCAAAGTTGGACCCTTGAAGACTGAAAAAGGTGAATTTATTATGGGGAACAAGGAAATGGCAGATGAGTTGAACAGGTACTTTGGATCCGTCTTCACTAAGGAGGACACAAACAATCTTCCTGATGTACTAGTGCCCAGAGGATCTGGGGTGACTGAGGAACTGAAGGAAATCCACATTAGGCAGGAAATGGTGGTGGGTAGACTGATAGGACTGGGCTGATAAATCCCCAGGGCTCGATGGTCTGCATCCCAGAGCACTTAAGGAATTGGCTCTAGAAATCATGGACGCATTGGTGTTCATATTCCAATGTTCTATAGATTTGGGATCAGTTCCTGTAGATTGGAGGGTAGCTAATGTTACCCCACTTTTTAAGAAAGGCAAGAGAGAGAAAACAGGGAATTATAGACCAGTTAGCCTGACATCGGTGGTGGGGAAGATGCTGGAGTCAATTAGAAAAGATGAAATAGCCACACATTTGGATAGCAGTAACAGGATCGGTCCAAGTCAGCATGGATTTACGAAGGGGAAATCATGCTTCACTAATCTTCTGGACATTTTTGAGGATGTAACTAGGCAAATGCATGGCAGATGCAGTTTAATTTGGATAAATGTGAAGTTATCTACTTTGGTAGCAAAAACAGGAAGGCAGATTATTATTTAAATAGTGTCAAGGTCTGAAAAGGGGAAGTACAATGGGATCTGGGGGTCCTTGTTCATCAGTCAATGAAAGTATGCATGCACGTACAGCAGGCAGTGAAGAAAGCAAATGGCATGTTAGCCTTCACAACAAGAGGAGTTGAGTATAGGAGCAAAGAGATCCTTTTGCAGTTGTACAGGGCCCTAGTGAGACCACACCTGGAGTATTGTGCACAGTTTTGGTCCCCTAATTTGAGCAAGGACATTCTTGCTATTGAGGGAGTGCAGCATAGGTTCACAAGGTTAATTCCCGGGATGGCTGGACTGTCATATGCTGTGAGAATGGAGCGGCTGGGCTTGTATATTCTGGAATTTAGAAGGATGAGGGGATATCTTATTGAAACATATAAGAATATTAAGGGTTTCGACACGCTAGAGGAAGGAAACATGTTGGTGGAGTCCAGAACCAGGGGCCACAATTTAAGAATAAGGGGTAAGGCATTTGGAACGGAGATGAGGAAACACTGTTTCACACAGAGAGTTGTGAGTCTGTGGAATTCTCTGCCTCAGAGAGCGGTGGAGGCCGGCTCTCTGGATACTTTCAAGAGAGAGCTTGATAGGGCTCTTAAACATAGCGGAGTCAGGGGATATGGGGAGAAGGCAGCACAGGGTACTGATTGCGGATGATCAGCCATGATCACATTGAATGGCGGTGCTGGCTCACCAGGGCCGAATGACCTACTCCTGCACCTATTGTCTATTGTGGGGGGGGGGGGGGGTGGGGGGGAGAGGGAGGGCTTGGTAGTGAGGTATCGCCGAGGCAGGAGGTTTAGTGAGGCGGGGGGTTTAGTGGAGGTACAGGTATGTAGGTGAGGGGAAGTGAGCATAGGTGAGGTGAGAAGTGGATGTCTGAGCTCAGGCAGGGACACCGAGGTGCTGCTGAAGGAGACGAGACTACTGCCTTCTGTGGCAGAGAATTGCACAAATTCACAACTGTGCTACATTTCAAGTAACATTTTTTGTAAAGATTTTTTTCGCTGTACAAGGCCATTTATTGAAACATAAGATTATTAAGGGTTTGGACAAGCATGACACATGTTTCCAATGCTGGGAGAGTCCAGAACCAGGGGTCTCTGTTTAAGAATAAGGGGTGGCCATTTAGAACGGAGATGAGGAAATACTTTTTCACACAGAGAGTTGTGAATCTGTGGAATTCTCTGCCTCAGATGGCAGTGGAAGCCAATTCTCTGGAGGCTTTCTAGAGTGGATATGGGGAGAAGGCAGGAATGGGGTATTGATTGTGGATGATCTGCCATGATTGCAGTGTATGGCAGTGCTGGCAGTATGGCAGTGTATGGCCATTCTCGAAGGACCGAATGGCATACTCCAGCACCTATTGTCTATTTCATGAAATATATCTTTTGGGGGTTATTTTATTGCTTGTGTTAGAAATATTCTAAGCTTCTGTTATGTAAACTGCCAGCAGAAAGCTTGAGAATCACTTCCAATTTATTGAAAATGCAGGAGCTTCCCATGCATTTATGTTGCCCCCTGAACCCCCACCTATCCAGCCTCTTGGACCCCCGGTGAATACTTTCTACTTTTTTTCCTGGAGGTGAATATCATGCTTAGTCCACATTGCTTAAAAATGCTGAGTCTATAGTATGAGAAGGTATTTATTTAAAATAATAATATTAATAAGTGTAATTCAACACAAAATAATTGTTTAAATAAAAATTAAAATGTTATTAAAGTATCACGTAGGCTAACCGTGAAATAAAAAACATTCAAGTTAAGGATGTTTCATTCTAAATATATTTCATATAAAATAATTATAAATATTTTAAAACACTATTAACATTTATGACAGAAATTAAAATATATGGCGATCTGTCATGGAACAATCCCATCGAAGAATGGTTACCCAGACCTCGTTGCTGGTTGCAAAGGGGCCCCCATAACAGTTCAAGCTTCAGGGCGCTAAAAATGTAGGTCCGCCACTGGGTGTAAGAGATGAAATGTTCACACGGGAAGACTGGAAAAACGGAGTTAATTCTTCATAGAGCAGAAAAATCAGAGGTGGCACCATGGCACAGCAGGATAGCTGCTGCCTCACATTAGCATCTAGGCATTTGTGTCAGTTAGCAAGTGTGGCTTAACATCGCCATTCTCTTCAAATGATGCCGGTCCACCCATCACCCTGCCAATGTGTGTCTTAGCTCATGACTTCAGAATCTTTATAATCCCAGCCCTAAGATTCACGCACAGAGACTGAAAAGCAGTTAAGGCTTCTGTGGTGTTCTCAACTATTCCTTGAGTGGGAATTTTAGATTGGAAACCAGTCAGTGTGCTGGGGATGTATCCCTACTCACCAAGGCCATTTTGCATCGGTTGTTCTTGGTCACATCCTTCCCTGATTCAACATTCGTAACCTTAAGATACACATAAGATATTGTGCCCTTCTCCGCTCTCAATGTCAATTGGTGCGAGAGGCTGCTCCTCCATACCCAAAATCAGCATCCAAACAATCTTACAGCGCCAGACACCCGGGTTTGATCCTGACTCCGGGTGCTGTCTGCACAGAGTTCTCCCCGTGACCTGCGTGGGTTTGCTCCGGTTTCCTCCCACACTCTGAAGACCTGCATGTTTGTCGATTAACTGGATTTAGGCTGTGTGCCGAGGAGCTTTTTTGTGCAGTTTTGTGACCCAACACGGAACTACATGAAATTTTCACATTTTGTGTAAAAATATTATATAAATCATCCCTGAAACTCGTCAAGAACAAAACTTGCACATTTTTATTAGAGAAAAAAGCGGAAAATGTTCAGGTATTTTTAGTCCAATCAAAGCATGTTTAACATTGAGTTGTATGCCATTTGGCCAATCACGCGCTTTGTTTCAGCCTAGTTAGGCAGGGAGCACACATCATGGCTGAGAGGATTTCACTGATGGTACACAAAAAGCTGGAGAAACTCAGCAGGTGCAGCAGCATCTAAGGAGCGAAGGAGATAGGCAACGTTTCGGGTCGAGACCCTTCTTCAGACTGGTTAGGGATCAGGGAAACGAGAGATATAGACGGTGATGTGGAGAGATAAAGAACAATGAATGAAAGATATGCAAAAAAGTATCGATGATAAAGGAAACAGGCCATTGTAAGCTGTTTGTAGTGTGAAAATGAGAAGCTAGTGCGACTTGGGTGGGTGAGAGAGAAGGAATGCCAGGGCCCGAGGGCTGAGGGAGAGGTGGGAAGGGGAGGAGACAGCAAGGGTTAACAGAATTGAAAAAAGTAAATGTTTAAGCCCAGAGGATGCAGACTCCCCAAGCAGAATATGAGGTGCTGTTCCTCCAACTTGCGGTGTTGCTCACTCTGGCCGTGGAGGAGGCCCAGGACCGAGAGGTCGGATATGGAATGGGAGGGGGAGTTGAAGTGCTGAGCCACCGGGAGGTCGGGTTGGTTATTGCGGACCAAGCGGAGGTGTTCGGCGAAACGATCGCCAAGCCTCCGCTTGGTCTCACCGATATAGATCAGCTGGCATCTGGAGCAGCGGATGTAGTAGATGAGGTTGAAGGAGGTGCAGGTGAACCTCTGTCAGACCTGGAAGGACTGCTTAGGTCCCTGAAAGGAGTGGAGGGGGGAGGTGAAGGGACAAGTGTAGCATCTCTTGCGGTTGCAAGGGAAAGTGCCCGGGGAAGGGGTGGAGCGGGAGGGAAGGGAAGAATTGACAAGGGAGTTGCAGAGGGATCGGTCTTTGCGGAAGGCAGAGGGGGAGATGGGAAGATGTGGCGAGTGGAAGGGTCACGTTGGAGGTGGCGAAACTGGCGGAGGACTATGTGTTGTATGTGCCGGCTAGTGGGGTGAAAGGTGAGGACCAGGGGGCTCTGCCCTTGTTGTGAGTGGGGGAATGGGGAGAGAGGGCAGTGTTGTGGGGTATGGAAGAGACCCTGGTGCGAGCCTCATCTATAGTGGGGGAGGGGAATCTTGTCTACAGGACTTCACTGATGCCTGTTTTACTGGAGATTACGATGAAGGTTCTTTGTTGTTCTGTGGAATACATGTCGTGGAAACTTGCAGCAGGGTAATTGAATTTAGTGAGAAAAGCATTAAGAAGTCTGAAGAATGTGCAGCTAAGTGGATAGAAGTGGAAGAAAGTCTTGAAAGCAAAGTCACTGCTAAGGTGCTGCAGCACAAAGACGACAGCCAAGTCGTGAAACCAGTGAAACATTGTGAATCAACTGGAACTGAAAGGTAAGATCTAAAGTCTGAATTTATGAAAATTAATCTGTATGTACTTTAATTAATTTAATTGCACCCTTTTATAATGTGAAAAAATGAGATTTGGAGGCTTTGCATTCACTCATTCATGAAGTTAAGGGCCTAAACTATGTGTATCTATAGCAAAGTAAAATCAAAATTGTCACTAATGCCAGCTTGTTGTGGTCTAATAAGTCTTTAATATCTAATCTCTGAGCTGCCTGTGATCACTTACCTGGAAAAAGTGTTACGACCGCGGGGCCTATATCCTTAACATAGAGAGCCACGCAGTGTGTTTGGATCATCTTAATGTCATCTTAATCATCTGAATGAGGAAAACATTCTTTACACAGAGAGTGGTGAGTCTCTGGAATTTCATTTCGGAGTCACGTGAGTGACTTCGTGAAGAGCCCGCCGGCGCGCATGCTCGACATATCGTCGTAACGCGTTGCTGCGACGGCTGACGGAGGAGCGTGCTCCTCGCCAGCCCTTCATAAGGGAACCACGCAGGTAAGTATGCTACCTTAAGTTGGTGGTTCTTGTTGTGTTTGCTTCACAGCAAGAACATGGATGGGAGTTTAAGAGGCCGGAGTTCGAGGAGAAGTCGCCGGCCAGCAGTTCCGGAGCGACAGTTGTCGGGGGTACCTGCAACGCAGACCGGAACGAGGGCGGAGATGTCGGTGAGCTCTGTTTTTTCAGGTCCGGACCCGCCCGCACACCACAGCTCGGAGGAGTTTGACGAGGAGGAGTGTGGTGTGCCGCCAGAGCAGGACGACCCTGCCATGGCAGTCCGGTCGTCAGCAGGCTTGCTGACGGCCTCGAGCAGACGGGTCCGTGCGGCTGCACGGCCCGCTTCACGAAGCCCCCTGAGGAGGGGAAGGGCAGGAGCCCAAAAGCCTAACCCTGTCGGGGCTAAGGCTCTGCCTGTCGCCAAGGAGCGGTCAGGTTCCAGGACGGGACCCGGGGCAGCTGTGAGGTCCAGCCGTCGCCCCCCAACTTCCGACGCCGGGACGAGTCAGTTGGGGGTCCCGTCACGGTCGCCGAGCCCCCCATGGATGGGTGGGCGAGACCATGCGTCAGCAAGGTCCACGATGTGGGCAGCTGGCAAGCCTGCACGGGCCCAAGGTATCCAGGCTTCGGCTGGTGCCGACACCATGCCGCATCTGTCCTTAGAGGCAACGGCTTCCGCTCCCGCTACACGGAGGCGGTTGAACACGCCCGTGCAGGAATCGCGCAGTTTCGCCTCGGCGGCTGTCGACGACAACTACCGGCACCGGCAGGGCCTCGACGAGGTGCGGGCCGATGACAGGAGCCCCGGCCAATTTTCAGAGCTGGAGGACTCCGACCACCTGAGTGTTCAGGGTGAAGGGCGTATTGACCGTATAGAGCGGCTGCTGGAACGTCTCATCCAACATCAACAGGCATCCAGCAGCGACAGGCACAGGGCTTGATCACCAGCTTCAGGAGGAAGTTCTACTACAAGCCATGAGCCGTCACAAGGCTCCATCAAACTGCAACTCCCTCAACGTGCCTGTGGTCAATACGCCGATATGGGGCAACATCAGTGCGGCTATCCATCAGCAGGAGCTAAAGATTCAGCGGATCCTGAAACTCCTCACGGCCGGGATTACTGCCTTTGTGTGGTCGGTCGATGGAGAGGAGCTCAATTTGGACCAGGAGGATGCTCTGGCGCTTCTATGCGCTACTCAAAACGAAATCAACGGCTTTCGGAAAAATAGCATCCGCCCAGCGCTCAACCCCAAATTTGCAGGGTTGTGCAAACCACCGCTGCCGCCGCCGCCCCGTCAGCTCTTTGGCGAAGACCTTTCCAAAAGGGTCAGAGAGCTTGATGAACAAGCCAAGACCGTGGGGCTCATGCGCTCTCAGAGTGCCCCCACGCCATCGAGCTCCAAAGCTCCGCTTGGCCGCTCACGAGGGTCTGCCAGCACGTCTACCAGGAATTACCCTCCAGCTCCAAACCGATATCAACCACCCCAACCACAGGGGTCTTTTTTAGGACAGGCTCGGCAGAAGCCGAGATGGAAAATGAGGACGCCACGACCTCAAACCAACCCAGCACCTCTACGTCCACCCACTCGTGTCAGGGACCGCCGGTAACCACAGAGGTGAGGCGGTCTGGTTCTCTTTTTTCTCTTTGTTTAACTTCACATGTTGGTGGGCGTTTGCGGTTGTTTGCGGGTGCATGGGGTGATATTACCAGTGATGAGTATGTGTTACGGAATATTCAGGGCCATAGCATTGAGTTTATTAATGGGGACATCCCTCCGTCTCAGCATAGACCGGGTCGTATGTTTAAACTAACGGCTGCGGAACAGTCCATAGGCTATAAGGAAATTTTAAGGTTGGAACAGAAAGGGGTCATAGAGAAAACGGTTCATGAGCCCGTTGAATTTGTTTCCAATATTTTTACCCGACCTAAGAAAGATGGAGGCTGTAGAGTCATTATTGATCTGACCACTCTGAATAACTTTGTAACATATACTCATTTTAAAATGGACACGTTTGAAACGGCCAAATCATTGATCTCACAAGGGTGCTTTATGGCGTGTATTGATTTACAGGATGCATACTATACCGTACCCATGCAAAAATATTACAGAAGGTTCTTAAAATTTATCTTGATGGACCAGCTGTGGCAATATAGGGCGTTGCCTAATGGGCTCACCACAGCCCCTCGATTATTTACTAAATTGGTGAAGCCAATTATGGCTTATTTAAGACAACAACATCATATCGTTATGGCCTATTTAGATGATATTTTAATTATCGGACACACCTTGGAATCAGCTCAACAAGGGGTTGCAGCTGCGGTCAATTTGTTCCAACAGCTTGGGTTCATTGTTCATCCAGAAAAATCTAAGTTCTGCCCCACCCAGGTAATTAATTATCTGGGGTTCCAGGTGAATTCCATTAGCATGAGAGTCACCATACCAATTAACAAAATTGAGGAGGTAACACAGGTGTGTACAGATTTACTCAATACTCGTATACCATCGATTCGTCACACAGCTACTGTCATTGGCAAGATTGTGGCTTTGTTTCCGGCAGCCCGGTATGGACCTCTGCATTATCAAAACTTGCAGAGAGCCAAGATTGCTGCGCTGCGGCGGCATGCTGGTCATTATGATCGATCAATGCAGCTGCCGCCTGCAGCATTGGATGAGTTACGATGGTGGGTTTGCCACATTAGTAACTCGTTTAAAACTATTAGTGAGGCGAAACCGATGATATACTTACAAACTGATGCGAGCTCTGATGGCTGGGGAGCTACGAATCAACATTCTAGTTGTGGGGGCCGATGGGATACCCTTGAGAATACAATGTTGGTATCACAAGGGATCAACTATTTGGAGCTGCTTGCAGCGTTTCACGGACTTCGTGCATATTGTTCCAAGATCTTTGGAGCACATGTCCGGCTCCAAATAGACAACACCACAGCGGTGGCGTATTTAAATCACATGGGCGGTACCAGGTCAGTTTCATGTGATAAATTGGCTAATTCAATTTGGCTCTGGTGTGTCAAGAGAGACATTTGGATTTCAGCCACCTATTTGCCAGGTGAGCTTAATTTTGTGGCGGACGCCAGGTCACGCAAGTTCAATGATAATATTGAATGGATGTTACATCCTGAAATTTTTGCAAAAATCACAGCCAGATTTGGGAAACCGGACATTGACCTTTTTGCGTCCCGGTTGAACCATCAGGTACCAACCTACGTTTCGTGGGAACCAGATCCTGGGGCTATTGCGTTAGATGCATTCTCGCTAGACTGGGGGAATTGCTTTTTCTATGCATTCCCTCCGTTTTGCCTCATCAGTCGGGTATTACGAAAAATTCAGATGGATGGTGCCAAGGGCATCCTTATCATACCCGACTGGCCTACACAGCCGTGGTATCCGATGGTCTTTGACACGCTCAGTGAACCTTGGGTCCGTTTGCAGGGTAGCCCAGAATTAGTTACTCACCCTGTATCAGGGGAGCCACATCCCTGCCATGGCTATTTAAATTTGTTGGCTTGCAGATTCTGAATCGGCCTTTAGTTGGATACGGCCTTTCTACCCGGACCATGGATACCATTGCAGCGTCGTGCCGAGAGTCTACAAGGCGAAGATACCGCTCTCACATCAGGAAGTGGGAAGCCTTCTGCAGCCGCTCTCGCATCACGTACGATGCCGTGACTATAACCGACGTCCTGGAATTCCTCGCGGGGTTGCACCATGATGAACACTTAAGCTACAGTGCCATCAACAGCGCCAGGAGCGCTCTATCATTCTACCTCAATATTGAGGTGGGATCCAACAAGCTAGTGTCCAGGCTCATGCGGGGTATTTTCAATACGAATCCGCCTACACCACGCTACAATATCACCTGGGATGTCAGGGTAGTTTTAGCTCTGCTCAGGACGTGGTCCCCCATGGAAGGGCTCCAGCTGGACAAACTCACCATGAAACTGGTGATGTTACTAGCGCTGACTTCAGCACAGAGGGTACAGACACTCCATAAACTACGTGTCGACAGAATGATGTCTACCCCCACAGAAGTAGTTTTCTTTGTTGACGAGCTACTAAAGCAGCACAGACCTGGGTGCACAGGGCTGCAGCTGAAGTTCCCGGCATACCCCGCAGATGCTAGGCTATGTTTAGCCTCCCACATCCGTTACTACGTCAAGGTGACGGCAAGCATCAGAGGAAAGGAGAGATACCTGCTTGTCACTCATAAGAGACCTCACCATCGAGTGACAACACAGACGATATCCAGGTGGCTTCGAGTCGTCTTGGGTAAGTCAGGTATCGACACTAATGTGTTCAAATCTCATTCCACCAGGGCTGCATCGACGTCGGCGGCGAGGGTCATGGAGGTGCCCATGGACCATATTCTCGCCACAGCAGGATGGGCTAATGAAGCGGTGTTCCAGCGTTTCTACAATCGGCCCGTCGCTGCGCCTCTACAGTTCGCAGAAGCCGTACTAGATGCGGGGCAAGAACGTGGAGATGTCCCCGAATAAGGGTTTTTTTGATTTGTTGTTAATAAATATGATTTGTTTTGCAGTATGGACTAGTCAGCACGTTATTCCTCCCATCCATCCCTGGTAGTGGTGTGACAGCATGGACGTGGTCCAGGGCGTGTCATCACAGAAGCTTTGAAGTCTTCACGAAGTCACTCACGTGACTCCGAAATGAAATAGTAAGATTGAACGAGAACTTACCAGTTCGAAGGTTGATCTTTATTTCATGAGGAGTCGAAGTGAGGGATTTCGTGCCCTCCTCGCCCAACCCTCAATCACCTTCATCTGGTAATCTTAGTAGTTTTCATTCTTACTATGTGAAGTCATTTCTTTTCATTGGTTTCTGTGATTCCACGCCGCTACTTTGAAGTATGTCGAGCATGCGCGCCGGCGGGCTCTTCACGAAATCCCTCACTTCGACTCCTCATGAAATAAAGATCAACCTTCGAACTGGTAAGTTCTCGTTCAATCTTACTATTTCATTTCGGAGTCACGTGAGTGACTTCGTGAAGACTTCAAAGCTTCTGTGATGACACGCCCTGGACCACGTCCATGCTGTCACACCACTACCAGGGATGGATGGGAGGAATAACGTGCTGACTAGTCCATACTGCAAAACAAATCATATTTATTAACAACAAATCAAAAAACCCCTTATTCGGGGACATCTCCACGTTCTTGCCCCGCATCTAGTACGGCTTCTGCGAACTGTAGAGGCGCAGCGACGGGCCGATTGTAGAAACGCTGGAACACCGCTTCATTAGCCCATCCTGCTGTGGCGAGAATATGGTCCATGGGCACCTCCATGACCCTCGCCGCCGACGTCGATGCAGCCCTGGTGGAATGAGATTTGAACACATTAGTGTCGATACCTGACTTACCCAAGACGACTCGAAGCCACCTGGATATCGTCTGTGTTGTCACTCGATGGTGAGGTCTCTTATGAGTGACAAGCAGGTATCTCTCCTTTCCTCTGATGCTTGCCGTCACCTTGACGTAGTAACGGATGTGGGAGGCTAA